>OZ007595.1:129389713-131889713 GCA_963931845.1 Maratus michaelseni
AGATTAAGATAATCCTTGATTTAAATTGGTGATGACTCGTGTTTGGTTTAAATCGTCCAACAGGTGACGTTGCTATGAGGCATTTTTAACGATTTCCGCAATAGCTCTATCTCAAGAACTAATGCATGGATTTTCATCAAACTTCAGATTCAGTTAGACGTTGACATAAGTTGTTGTTGATTAGGTTTTGGTGTAAATAGCACAGGTGGCGGTGCCATGCTGCATTTTTCAAAATTACACGATTTTAGCGATAGTCATATCTGAAAAACTAATGCACGGAATTTCATCAAACTTCATATTCTGTTAGACTTTGACATAAGTTGGTTCTGATTAGATTTTCGTGTAAATCATATAACAGGTGATGCTGCTAAGCTGCATTTTTTTTAAATTCTAAAACGCATAATTAAAAAAATTACGTTTTTTGAAATAATAACATGTATGATATAGAAGAAAGTTTTGGGATTTGCACATCCGACTAGTTTTTTCTTTTGGCTGTTGAGACGTCATGGTCAGGTAAAATCTTTTTAAAAATAAATGGCTCTCGAATGGGAAAAGGTTCGCCATCCCTGCCATAGAACTTCTTCCCGTACTCATAAGAGTTAATCTTACCCCATTTTGAGAAACACTGATCTGACAAATTCTTGCAATTTGAACTAGTCGAATATTCATTGTTACGATCTTCCAGAAAATGCACATTGGAAGACAAAATACTAAGTAAAGTAGCGTATTCTGAAATGTTATTTCTATCAAAATGATGTGTATTTTCGCTGAAATACTACTTATCAACTGTATTAATTTTAATGAAAATATATTTTTTCTGTACCTTAGGTCCTTGGAGTGATCGTTACAGCAGGAAATACCCTCTGAAACTAGCCTGTTCTGGAATATTCCTCGATACCATTGCACAGACGATTATCACAGCGATTCCAGGTCTGTCCCCTTTTTGGTTTCTGTTCAGTGCCATTTTTTCTGGCTTGACTGGAGGTCTTATGATAGTAATTTCTTCGACATACAGTTACATATCAGACGTCACGAATGAAAAGTATGTATTTTAAATTTGCTTGTAATATTCTAATGCAAAATAATGCAAATTAACAATAATCTTTTTCTTTAAGATAGGCATTGTTAAGAACATGTTTCCTTCTCCCTCTGCTTCAATCTCAGATTAAAGAATAGAAAGTCTCATTCTTTATTCTGAGAGTAAATAGCCCAACAGGTGGCGCTGCAGTGCTGCATTTTTCAGAATTACATGATTTTAGCGATAGTCATATCTGAAGAACTAATGCACGGAATTTCATCAAACTCAGCTTAGAGGTCTGCACGGTCCGAAAATTTGAGGCCGAAGCCCGGCCCGACTAGTACAAAACAAATTTTGGCCCAGTATAAAAATAAAAAGTTCTGCCCGGCCCGGCCCGACTCGTACAAAAAAAAATTTTGGCCCGATCCGGCCCGATATAAAAATTAAAAGTTCGGCCTGAGAAAATTAAGAGTTAGGCCCGTACAAAAATGTTATTGACCCAGCCTGGCCTGGCCCAGTATAAAAGCTAAAATCTCGGCCCGACTGAATTTTTACAAAACATGCCGATATTTCTGAAGCAATATTATCCTTCAATTAAAATTATTTAAAAAGCACACTTATTTATGCATAAATTTTATTTTCAGATTATGCCGGTCTCATTTGACTGACTGTTGCTCGGGCCAGGAAGAAATCTGGCATGGTCGGCCCACCCCGAGTCTGCAGAAAAAAATTTAGGCCCGGTCCCGGCCTGGAAAGAGTGAAGACCAGGACCGTCCCGAACCGAGTCTCGTGAATGAAAATTGGCCCCCGTGTACAGTGGCGCAGCCAGAATTCGGTTCTAGGGGGGGTTTTGAGTTTATAATAAAGATGGTCGCCGGTTATATGAATCATCGGTTAATGGAATCAGTCTTTTAAATGAATGAAATCATAATGCTTTTCTCCGCAATTAAGTTGGTTATGATTCATTTAAACAGCGTTTACGATATTAGAGTTACAAACTATAAAATGCACCAATGAAATAACACAAAACTATGTTAGATTTATAAAGTGTTTAAAAATGATGAGGGGAAATCTTAAAGATGGAAGAACACACTACAGCAAATAATTTTTACATAGAAAATAACAGAGTTGGAATCCATTTGTTCAATCAAAAATACACAAGGTTTCATTACAAGAGAATCACGAATTCTTATTCCTAACTTTAATAATAATGAAGCAATTTTAACAAAATTTTCAATAGACTTACTTACCTTGCTTTTGGCCAAATGTAACAAGTCATTTAGAACTTTTAGGGCTATAGTCTTGAAATTTTATATGGATGTTACTTAAAAGACGTAAATGTTCCCCAGAATTTATTTTTTCAATTCGAAATTTAAAAGAATGCAAGAGTAAGAAGCATTCTAAAATTGCGATTTATGTGACACAATTGGTATGAAAACTTGGAATTTGGCATGATGATTACTTTTATGTAGTTAATGCTTCCTTATGACATTTTAAAAAACATTTAAAAATTTAAAAGGACGAAATGAGCTGAAAACTTTCTAAAAGTGTTCTAAATTATGATTTAGTTGAAACTGTTAGTGTTAGAAAAATGGAATTTAGTATAGAGATTACTTTTAAGATGGAAATGCTTGGCATAAAGAATTTATTATAAATGGTAAATTTAAAGGTGTGAAACAGCTGAAAGCATTCTAAATTACGATTTATTTAGAACCTCACGTCATATCGGGCCTTTCGAAGACGATCTTTTTTCTATGCTAAAAGTAACTAAACGTCTGTATTTCGACACAATCCATTAAAAGCATCTTGGAAGATCAAAATTACAGCGCCTACAAAAATTTGGAAACGCTCTGATGAATAAAAGTATTTTAAAAAATCTGAGAATTTTTCGATGACAATGCAAAAAGAAAGTTGGGTATTTTGGCGTGGGTTTGCTCGGCGTCGGCTCATGTTTTCAGTATTAAATGTGACTTATACTTTTTTGACGTGACTCTGTGACTCTGTTCTCTTCGACTTTAGTCAAAGACTTAGACTTTTTTCACGGAATTTTAAAGAGGGGTTGGATACAGTTATATTTGCAATCGAATAAAATTTCAGACAGTTCGGACAGTAACTTTTTTGTGTTGTTATTTTAAAGGACACGTCGCAAAAAAAAAAAAAAAAAAAAAAAAAAAGACGTGAGAAGAAAGCATTTTTTTTACAGCTAGATATCAATATTTTTCCACGGTCTGTAAAACCATTATATTTATAACCATGGCTTTGCAAATTTGATAAAATCTGGTAGCCAGTAAAAAAATTCTAGTTACCAGTAAAAAAATATAACCTGCTCCCCTCCGAAATCACTAATTTTCAAAAGCACAAAAGTTTTTTATCAATTAATTGAGAAAAATAATAAGCCTATTGTAAGGATTATTAGTTACATAGTTTAGAACAGTTACATCATTTAAAAAGATGGTATAAACAAAATTTTCTAATGAAATTTATCAAAATTATTTATCTATGAAAAAAAATGTAAAGGCTGCAATAACCGGTATGTTCAGGAAATGCTGATTGCCGAAGGTTTCAAATGTCTGGATAAGTGAGTGCTGCAAAATCTATATCTGATGAGGAGGGCATGGATGAAACAGTGAAGCAGGAAAACAATTTCTGCCTATTTTCGTGTCGAAGTCAGTCATATAATTATTTTTTATTAATTTAAAATTTGCATTTGTTAAACTTATTTTTACCTAATTAAAAATGCCGAAAATGAGAAAAAATGCCACTTATGGTCCTTTCTTAGGTCAATTTTTGTACAAAAAATTATAATAATAATAAAAGAAAAAATCGGGTTAAATAACTTGGTGGCTAGATAGAAAAACTAGGTCGCCAATGGCGACCTGCCGACTGCATTTGTCAAGACCTGTTTATAACTGATGAAAAATTTATAGAATTCAGACAACTGGGGTTATTTTTTTTTAAACTATGAAACGAGAGACCCTTACGAGGGGAAAAAAAACAACAAAAAAAAAAAACAAGAAGGTGTCTTTTAAAAATGCTTTTCTGTCTAATAATCAATATTTTTTAGTGAAAATTTCATTTAAAAATATAAAATTGATATAAGATATAGAATCATACAAATTTGAGGTAATTATCATGCGCCCAGGCACCGCCGGACGGGTCAGCTAGTATAATTTTAATGACATGCAGATAGCATTCGTTAAAATGTAATAAGTGTAAATCAATGCATAACTAATATATTGCTGATCAATTTAAATTAATGCATGGTTAGCGTAAACTTGTGCGTATTTATAGATAGTATTTTTCTAAAAAAATGCATTTAACGCCTTTTTTTTTTTTTTTTTCAAAATCCATACTCACAGGCAGGTCTTAAATTCTAGGAAAAAAGAGTACCGGAGCTCATACATATACGCTATAAGCAAGAACCCGAAGGCTCTCATCCTGTGAAGAAACATATCGGAGACTTGAGGCTTCCATGAAAAAAAAATATTTTATTTGAAGAAAGATAATTGAAAAAATGAGGCGGTCCCCCAGCACTCAGAACGTCTATATCTTCACATCATGAAAACTCAAAATCGAATGCCTTTTTTTGAGATGCCACAAATTTATCCGCGTCGACCCATAGGGTACAGAAGAAAATTCGTTAGGGAGAAGCACATTCTAATTTTTTTGAACGCAAACCGCCAAACCAGATTACCATATATCAGCATCTTTATAACAACAGAAAACTAACTTTCCGAACTTAACATCTGCAGGAATTTTAGCATGCAGATGTATCGAGAAATAGACGTTGCATTTTATCTTTCTTTATTTATTCTGTGATCCAAAATGTATGCTTTAGGAAAGCACGCAGATGCCAAACTGAAAATGATTTCATTTCTCATATGAAAACCGCAAGCACATACGAAAGAAAGAATTTAGACATGTATATTAATTGAAAAAGGATCACTTCAAGCTGCAATAAAAGAGCTTAATAATTGTTGAATTTTAAATAGAAAGGAAAGAGATTTTCTTTTCACAGAAGCGCGATAGAATTAAAAATAGCTAAAAGAGGAACCACAACTAATTTATAAAATTTTAACGATAAATATATGAATCTCCATCATAAGTAAGACGTCTTTGCTACATTACCAACAAATGAAATATAGTCTTTAAATTTGTGTACAGACCCCCTACGAAACGAATGATTCGAAAGAAACACCGATTGCAAAAATCTGCTCATAATCGAAAAATAGCTTTTTATAACTTTAAGTACTTTTTTAAATTCTTACTTTTGCAAATATTTTTTTCGTGGATACGCCACATAGCTTGGTCTTAGATATAACTGAGAGCAAAAAACGCAAAAAAAGCCGCTTGAAACTGAGAGAGACTTACAAAGTGTATGTTTTTTTTTCTCTGGAATTCGATGATCTGTTATTGTTTCGAACAGGGAACAAAGACAGAAATGCAATTAAGAAACAAACCACTGTATACTATATAACTCAAAGCGTCTGTCTGAGAGTATATGACCCATCTTGTACTATAAGATGTCTCGACAAAGTGACGCAGTCCAAAAATCAAGTTTTGACATAACCTATGCGTGTAATATGCGCTTTCACAGTTTTAAGTAGAATTTTCGCCATTTAATTGAATCACATTGTTGAATAGAATTTGATTTTAAAAAGCGGTGGATTCTGCCAAAGCGGAAAGGCCAAAAAATTTAATTTTAACTTTAGTAGTTTTGATTCATATAAGCGGCAATTATAGTAATTTTTTTAGCTCTGGGGGGTGTTTTAACCCCCAAACCCCCCCCCTTGGCTGCGCCACTGCCCGTGTAGACCTTTATCTCAGCTTATTCCCATTGGTATTGTAGAACGATGCTCTCGGATTTTCTATTTTCCATTCTTTATCTGCTTAGCTTGTTCAGAATTTGGAAACTTCTTCATTTAGCAAAAAACCAGTATATAGAGTTGCAAAAAACCGCACATTTTGAGAGACAGGCCTAAAAAAAAAAACATGGGAATTTTGGGGGATAAACCCGGAATTTTGGGTTTTGAAGGTAAGCAAATCCAGTTATTTTTCAATTTTCAATTTTTATTTTTAAGAATTTTCAGGCACTGTCCTGAGAAGTTTAAGATAGATTTTTCATTATAAATTCACAAAACTTATGATCTTGCGCTCTAAGTTTTTATACTTTCTTAACACTCATCAAGCAGGGCGATCGCTCTGCCAAGCCAAGCTTTAAAAAAAAACGCCACACAAACAACGCCAAGAACTGAACTAGACCGCTACTGCTTATTTACAGGAATCAACTTCGCAATGTTAAATCGACAAAACATGCCAGATTAAAATATCAGATATATAATAAACCAAGCGTCGCAGAAATAAAAAACGAAAACTAGAAGAATCTAATGAAGAATTTCTTCAATTTAAGACCAAACTCATCTTTATAAGTGATTTATAAACAGAGATATAGATTTTTCAAAAAAACGTCGAGTTACTTAAAATGATCACTTTTTTCTTCGTCAAACTTTTTTTTTCAAACAACCTACAGACCTTAATATTCGGCAGAATAAAAAAAGAATTGCATTTTTGGACAAGTAATTACGTAATCTATGTGCTTTTATAAAATTCAGTGTAAAAAAATATTATTTTCTATCCTTAATTAGCAAAAAACTGTTAATTAACTTGGCGATTAAAAAATTATGCCAAAACAGATACAAAACCCGCCAACGACCATGTACCATCTTCTAAAATAAAACCGTAAGTCATGTGACTGTCCTCAACAGTTCCGGGATGTCCGTTTCACTTTTTCATATGCCAAGCGGCCATTTTTATTCAAAATTATTTTTTCGAATAAACTGCATAAAAGTTACATTTTAAGAAAGATCGTTCAAAATAAATTAATATTTGAGAGATGACTTGCGTTCAATTGTGTATATATTCTGCAATAACTTCAGTCGAAAGATTCGCAGTTCAAATTCTCTATTCATAAAAGTAAACAAAAAAAAAGATTGATTCGTCGTGAACATTTAAAATATTAAATCATGGAGGTAATCATTCGCAAAGCAAGTTCTCCGCGAATGAATTTTTGGACCGCTGCCTCGCATCAAAAAAATAATTCGCACCAGTGAGACAATCAAAGTTTACCATAATTATGTGCTATACAACTCAACTTTCGGACCTTTTCTTGACGTAAATTGAACTCATGTAATAATATTTAATGAATCAGATTTTTAGCATTTTTAAAATCGCTAATACAGCTTTTATTTATCGCGTGTACAAATTAGAAATGATACTTTGATTTTGAAATCAAATGTTTTGATTTATGATATTATTTCTTATTTATTTATTTATTTTCTCTTTTAAATGAAAAGTGTGAAGTATTTTTAATTTATGTAATATAAGCATTTTAGATTAAAGTTAAGTATTTTAAATGAAATGAGTGACAGGTTTATAATTTAAAATTAAATTAATTGTAGTATGAATGACGGTGATGGGAACGATATTTGGCGAATTATCATCTGCTCCCGGCTAACAAAAATACTCATAATTAAAAGAAAAGAATAAAAATAAATAAATGATAGTTTGTTGTAAATAAATATTGATATACATATCAAAAATAATTTATAGAATAAAAATAAAAAATAAAAGTAAATAAACAACAATTTCCATAACAAAGTTTTCGCCAAATTGGCGGGGGAGGGGGGGGGGGAATCGCGCCAACGTGCGTATGTGACATTTGTGCCCAAAAAATATGCAAAATGCTACCATGATCGCAAAAGTTCATGATTTGTCTATTAGAATCTTCCGATTTGGCGAAGGATTAAGGGAAAATTAAATTATGAATAAATGTAACGTGTTGCAATGTTTAACATACATTTAAGGGAGACCAAACTGGTCGCCAGTGGCGGCTAGTCTGTATAATAAAACCGTAAGTCATGTGACTGTCATCAACAGTTCCGGGATGTCCGTTTCACTTTTTCATATGCCAGGCGGCCATTTTTATTCAAAATTATTTTTGCAAATAAAACTGCATAAAAGTTACATTTTTAGAAAGATCGTTCAAAATAAATTAATATTTGAGAGATGACTTACGTTCAATTATGTATACATTCTGCAATAACTTCAGTTTAAATTAGGTTCGCAGTTAAAATTCTCTATTTATGAAAGTAAACAAAGAAAAAAGATTCATTCGTTGTGAATGTTTAAAATATTAAACCATGAATTTTTGGATCGCTGCCTGGCGTAAAAAAAATAATCCGCACCAGTGAGACAGTCAAAGTTTACCTTAATTCTGTTCCATACAACTCAACTTCCGGATCTTTTTTTGACGTAAGTTGAACTCATGTAATAATATTTAATGGATCAAATTTCGAAAAGAATTGTCAGCTTTTATTTTTTGCGCGTGCAAATTAGAAACGATACTTTAATTTGAAATCAAATGTTTTGATTTATGATAATTATTATTTTTCTATTTTAAATGAAAAATGTGAACGTCATGTATTTTAAATTGAAACAGCTGTCACGGACGCACCGGGGTTGGCGCGATTTTTGTTTTGCGCCAAATATGTTTAAGAATCTCCGCATTAGCGAACATATTGCAAGTGATAAGCAAACGGACATGAGGCATAAATTCTTAAGTGGGTTAAGCGGTTTTTGTCAAGAAAGATGAAATACATAACAACAAAAAATATGCGAAATACTACCGCGATCGCAAAAGTTCTTGATTTGTCAATTAGATTTTTCCAGTTATGCGAGGGATTAAGGAAAAAAATAAATTATGAATAAAAATAATTTGTTACAATGCTTAACATACATTTAAGGGCGACCAAACTGGTCGCCAGTGGCGGCTAGTCTCTATAATAAAACCGTAAGTCATGTGACTGTCATCATCAATTCCGGAATGCCCGCTTCACTTTTTCATATGCCAGGCGGCCATTTTTATTCGAAATTATTTTTTCGAATAAAACTTAATAAATGTTACATTTTTAGAAAGATCGTTCAAAATAAATTAATATTTGAGAGATGACTTACGTTCAATTATGTATATATTCTTCAATAACTTCAGTTGAAATTAGCCTCGCAGTTCAAATTCTCTATCCATGAAAGTAAACAAGAAAAAAAAAAAAAAAAAAAAAAAAAAAAAGATTCATTCGTCGTGAAGGTTTAAAACATTAAACCATTAAACCATGGAGATAATCGTTCGTAAAGTAAGTTTTCCGTGAAAAATTTTTTGGAGCGCTGCCTGGTTTCAAAATAATAATTCGTACCAGTGACACAATCAAAGTTTACCATAATTATGTGCTATACAACTCAACTTCATTCTTTATCTTTTCTTGATGTAAGCTGAATGTAAACAAATACAACTCCTGTAATGATATTTAATGAATCAAATTTCGAAACAAATTGTCAGTTAATTTGGTATTTATGTATTATACGTGCAAGGAAGAGAGACCACTGAAAATGATTGTTAATCACCAATCATATTTACCATTATTAATGACCAATCGCTTTCAAAACAGTAATTTAATATACATTTACAAAATACATAACATCATTAAGTACTTTTGTGTTATTTGGGCGCAAATCTCGCCAATAGCATATTTAAAATCGCCAATACCAGCTTTTATTTTTCGCGTGTGCAAATTAGAAACGATATTTTGATTTTGAAATCAAATGTTCTGATGGAACAGCTGTCGTAGACGCACCGAGGCACTATATTAACTATAGAGTTGCAATATAGAGAGAAAAAAACGGGTTGCTGTAATTAGAATTATAGGCGGTAATGTTGGCGTGGCGTATTTACAAGTTACGGATCTTAATAGTCAGTAGACATTAAGCAGAAATGCCAAAGTAAGGGAATTATGCAGTTATGAAAACTCCTGAACTATATCAAAATAGGAGAGCAGAGAAAAACAGAGTCGAACAGAGACCGGCATCTAGAAGGAAGTTCGTGAATTTTAATCAGATTCTACGCCACGGGTCAAAAGTGCTGATAGCAAATATGGTTTAAAAGGAATGTGATTATCAAAACTGGCTTCCAAAAGTTCAATGTTTCACCAAACCATACTCGAAAATTACGTGTTATAATATGCACCCCGATTATGTCACATTATTCAAGACGTTTTAAATGAGAATAATGATAGATTTTCTAATCTTCCGTAATCAAGTCTACAGCCAAAGTTAGCGAGAAACAAACAAACAAACAAAAGAATATTGGCAACAATATGGTTCAGTGTAAATGTGGATATCAATAAAGACTTTCACAAAATAGACTTCAATGCACCAAATCGTATTAACTAAAATACGCAATTTGGCAATGGATCCAATTACGGAAAACTACTTAATATGTTTAAGAATCTCCTCATTAGCAAACATATTGCGACTGATAAGCAAACGGATATGAAGCATAAACGCTTAAGTTGGTTAAGCGGTTTTTGTCAAGAAAGACGAAATACATAACAACAAAAAATATGCGAAATGCTACCATGATCGCAAAAGTTTCTGATTTGTCTATTAGAATCTTCCGGTTTGGCGAAGGATTACGGAAAAAAATAAATTATGAATAAAAGTAACGTGTTACAGTGCTTAACATACATTTAAGGGAGACCAAACTGGTCGCCAGTGGCGGCTAGTCTGTATTATAATAGCACAAATCAGTTACAAGTTATAACAACATCAAATTTCATCTGCAAGTCAGCCATTTTCTTCTGAAGATATTTAAAAAAAAATAAAACTTTATAATTATAAGAACACACAATCAAACAATTAAATATGACTGCAAACTGTGGCAGATGACTGTTTCCAACAAGAATAAGTATGAGAAATTCCCGTCAAGCGTATCGATCTGGGTGGCTCAGTCGCAGAGCGTCGGCACGGTATGCGTAAGGTCCCAGGTCCGAGTCCTGGCCCAGGTCAATTTTTCACTCGTGTTTGTTTAGTGCATTTAATTGTCTGATAAAATGAGTGTTCTTAAAATATTGTAAAATAAAGTAATCAGACGTAGTGTTTATGCTTTAAAAAATATTTTAAATATATAATATACGTTTTTGAAAGATCTTTAAAAATAAATTAGTTTTTGAGGGAAGATGTACCTTCTAAAGTATACATTAAGAGTTATCGGCATTTAAAATTTCTTTCCAAACGTAAACAAAATTTTTGAAATGAATTAAATGTGATTCATTTATTTCTAAAAAAAAAAAAAAAAAAAAACACGGTAAAGGACAGGTGTTTCGTTCGCAGGAATACCTTTCACGTCATTTTTCTATAAATTAATGAAATCCAGTTGTTAAATTATTTTTGTTTTAGAAGTGAAGTTTCCATTTAAATTTATTGTAACAGTACAATGTTTAATTGAATAAAATAATGTAAATCTAAGAAATTGCTAAGAAATTCCAAACATGCACAGGGCAATGCAAATAAATAAATAAATAAATAAATAAACAAAAAATAAATAAATAGATAAATAAATAAATAAAAATCAGCTTTCATAAATTCTAAAAATTGTTCATATATCTCAATTACAATCTAAAGGAGGGTTTATTTTTATATTATTCTACATATAATAGTAATTTCAGCAAATATATTAAATTCCAATGCGATCTGTTTTAAACTTTAAGATAGTTTATAACACATGATAAAAAATTTATAAACAAGAATGGCGCGTCACAGTTCGGGGAGAGGATGGGGAGGAGCGTGAACAAAATTAGGAAGTATAATAAGGCTATCTGTTTGAAACTTTACGATATTTTATAACACATAACATAAATTTTAAAAATAAAGCTGCGTCAAAAATTATAGGGAGGGGCGGAGCGCGTTTTGCCTACACAAGGGGGGGTGACACTTTTCTAAAATTTAACAATATACGTCATGTCACATATCGTTACAAAGGACTGTGACCACTTATTCATGTTATGCACCACAGGTGAAACCCCCACATTTTTCGCCCCCCCCCGACACTATTCATGTGATATATTGTTCGAAAGGCCTGTGACCGCTTATTCATATTATGTATCTTCGGGGTCCATCCTCCCACTTTCACCCCCCCTCCCCCCAAAGGGGGCACTTTTCTAAATTTTGCCGGCACCTCTCATGTGATATATCGTTGGAAAGGTATGTGAACGCTTAATCAAATTATGCAGGTGGGGGGGGGGGGTATTTTCTGAATTTTGCACATATCCCTCATGTGATACATCGTTGGAAAAGTCTGTGACCGCCTAATCTTATTACGCATCTCCGGTGTTCATCCCCCACTTTGCCCCCCAAACGCGATTAGCTTTCACCACCAGTGGGCGCTTTGCTATCTCTGTTTCTATGGGTCGGATCACGACGGGGTATGGCTCATTCGACTCGACATCTATAGAGCTTTCCGATTTTAGTTCGTTTTTTCACCACCAAGGGGCACTTTCCTATCTCTGGTTCTATGGGCTAGATCACGACGGGGTATAGCTCATTCGACTCGACATCTATAGCCTTAACGATTTCAGTGCCCGAGGTTTGTATAGAACAGATTTCGCTACCTGGTGGTGGAAGATGGAACTTGAGCGTGCGCAGCACGACTGCTATACGGTGCCGAAGGCAGCCTTTGACCCGTGTCGGAAGTTCGTTTGTTTAGATGTTTATACAATTCGATGTGCAAATTAAGGGATTATCCGGTGCCGAAAGCAGCGTGGAACCAGGTCGGAGGTTCGTGGTTTATCTTATTCGAGGTCTTAAAAGGATTGAGGCCCCGGTGTAAATTAGAGGCCCGCTAGCGGGCGAAGCCAGCTAGTGCTAATAATAAAAGAGCGTGATATCACGTTTGATTTCAAATGCAGCGCTGACACGCTATGTACGTATTCCATTTTTATTCATTTAATGGATTAGTCAGTGATATTTTTTTAACGGAGGATAACAAGTATTATAACAAGCCACATTTAGTATGTTGTTTTTAAGAGTGTAATTAATTTAATTGAAAAATCTACTGCTATTTCTAGTTAACCCTTTAAACAATGACTGAAAGTAAAATGTAATTTTAAATTATTTCTCATGTTTAGATTATTTGAATTATGTTCAATATATTTAAAAAAAAAGAAATGATATCTACAAAAACAACTTTTCAAAAGTAAAAAAAAACCAAGCGTAAAAAAAAAAAAAAAAAAAAAAAAAAAAAAGTGGCTAAAAAATGGTGTGATATCAAATTTCCAAGCTATTATATTGCTTATTTAACTTTTTTCCATTAAATAAGTTATCATATATATAAGTCGAGTGCCTACGTATATGTTAATAGAAATCGTTTTCTCCTGTACTAAATACATCCTAACGAGTTTCTGAAAATTCAATTTTTTTCAAATTATGCATGATGGGCTTGGCGGCCATCTTTCCATATTTCTAAGCACCCAAATTTCTAAAATAAAAGCGTAATATGTTTGCAATGTAATATGCTTATAAAAATTTCGAACTTCAGATTCTAACTACGGACAGATAAATTAGATAAGACTGATATTTTGATAAATTGATTTTTACTAGTTTGAAATTAATAATTACTCTAAAAAATAAATCATAAGATGAATCTTTAAGATAAGTCATCATTATCTTAAAACACAATTTTCAGAGCATACAAGTCTATAAATGAAACTCTTAAATATTTGCTTAAATAACAATTTTGAACTTCGGATTTTAACTACGGATTTGGGTGGTTAGAATTTTGTGAATAATATGCAAAGATGGCCGCCAAGCCCATCATGCATAATTTGAAAAAAATTGAATTTTCAGAAACTCATTAGGATGTATTTAGTACAGGAGAAAACGATTTCTATTAACATATACGTAGGCACTCGACTTATATATATGATAACTTATTTAATGGAAAAAAAGTTAAATAAGCAATATAATAGCTTGGAAATTTGATATCACACCATTTTTTAGCCACAATTTTTTTTTTTTTTTTTTTTTTTTTTTTTACTTTTGAAAAGTTGTTTTTGTAGATTAGCTTTACAACAATGGTGGCTGTGAATTGTTAAGGATTTGGATGTTTTTTTAAAATTAAAATTGTTTAATTTTTGTTAGCCGATACATCTACTATTCAGGCATACTATGTATTAATTTCCTTGCGAGTTGCATTGTATTTTTGCATTGCTTTCTTTTTGTGTTGTTCGTTTTCTTTTTTGTTTACATTGGTTAATTCGGAGAACAGGGGTAGTGATGAATCTGTCATCTGCCTCTCTCACATTTTACACATCTTCGATTAAAATATCAAATTGCTTATGATATTTTAATTACTCTTACTTAATATTTCTGCAGCTTAAGCATGTATTTCGTTAGTTTTCATGTAAACTGTGCAATTTTTCCTATATGTCAATGGTTTTGATTATATTTGTAAAAAACATTTTGTTTGCATTGACAAATATTGAAATCATTTAAAAAAATTAAAAATAATAAATTACAAATTTTCCTATCTAAAACTTTCTGAAAACTCCCAGAATTTTTTTTAATTTCCCTCTCAAAAAACCCGGTTTATTCAAGAAAATAAACCCGTTTTTTTCCAGCCTTTGCCACTCTTACCAATATATGCACAGAACGTATGTTCAGATTAGAAGTTTTTGTTGTAACTATGGCAACTCCCATTATAGAACTTAGCTATACTCGATTGGAAGAATTTGGTTACGCCACTAACAAACATTATTTGGCGATAATGACAGGCTTGACAAATCTTTGACCAAATATTTTTGACCAAAATCTTCTCGACCAATCAAATTTTACGGCTCGTATATTGTCACTGCTGAATAAAGGTAGAGTTCTATTCAGAAAAAAACAATCAATGTGAAAACAATTGGTTTTTTTTAATACCCTCTATGATTTCTCGTCATTGGGAGCAGATTGTTTACAGAGGTTCGGGCCCACCCAGGCAGCAAGCAAACTTTGGAGCGACTTTAATGGCGTTAACCAAAGAATGCATGAATCGCAGAATTTATAGCGGGGGGCAATAAAAGTGTGCCTCGGCTTTAACAGTCATAAAAATGACCAATTAATTTGTATGACTCCTACGCTGAAGTCAGTCATCTCTTCAATCATATGTCCAGGTCTATACAAATTAGACAGCTAATAAAGAGACCTAAAAGGGCTATATTAGGAATCATTTCTAGTCCAATGAAAAACGTATACCAAATTAATCACAACCATGCAATTTGCATGAAGATGGCCAGTGATACTTTCATTAGATATTTTTTTTTTTTTTTTTTTTTTTTTTGAAGAGGGAACATTTAGATTTCAGACATAATCGGGAATGCTTCCAATTTGTATGCTCTTAGGAGCATCCCCAAAAGGTTTTCCTCGAACTTAAACTCAGAATCAAATATTCGATGACCAATTATGACAAGTCATTTTATGTGTTTTAACTAGGCAATTAAGTTTGGTCTCGCATGAGATCCCAGCATGCAAACATTATTTTTAATTGTGATTTTCTTGAGATGTCGATCCCGTGAATCATCATCTAATCCTAAAGAGGTCAATCTTCAAATGATGTACAGAAGGTATTATGGTTCATTCATGTCTGATTCATGCTTCATGCCTCATTCTGATAATGATTTTATGTATGATAGGGATTCGACGCATTTCAAAAAACCCATTTAATTATTTATTTAAAAGCAAGTCATTTATGACAAAGTAATAATTGTTTTTAAAATGTTAATTAAAATGAAACGCAATTTAACATTGCATAATAAACTAATGGTATGCAGCGCTCAATCTGGCTTAATTTTTGAAAGCATTTATGATTTCTTTCTTTCTCTTATTATTTTGGTAAATAATTGTTAATAACGAGTGTCATATCTCAATGATTAGTATTAATCTGCAATCAGAGATGGCGCTACAAGTCCAGCATTTGATTATCTCTTGCAAGAGTGTGATTGATACGAGATGTACTGAGGCAGTGTAAGCCGGGATGTTCTAAGCATCGGTTCTCTGGACCGACTTGTAAATATGTATAATAAATCCATATAGTTAAATAGATATCTCCTTGCTGTTATCCAAATATGAACTCACAAAATATAAAGTCATATTAACGAGTAAATAAACTTTTTAATTTTAATTATATTTGGTTTTTCTTTATTCATCGGTCATGTGTGTATCATTTTAGTTTGTTTTTTCTCGTCTAGATATGTTTAGTTTAGCTATTTCCCGCGAATGTTATTTAAAATTTATACATTATTTTTATATTTTAATACTTAAGATTATACGTAACAAGAAATTAGTGCTATACCAGGTTATTATCTCTGATGGCCATGAACAGTTATGTTATTAATAAATTTATTCAATGGTTAATATTGCATACTTTATTATTCGGTGGAAGGATCAGATGTATAGGGGAGTTCTAAAATTCACAACGCAAGTTTAAATTTTAGTTATTAAATTAACTTCTTTTGTTTTCTAGCGTGAGCGCTTATGAATTTCTTATGCTCACGTTAGCACTTTACTACAACAATTTTCTTTATTTTTTATATACGATCGTGAATATTGTTATTCTTGTTACCTAAACATATCACCCAATAACTGCTTGTTTTGGCAGATGATGGAGAGTTTAGTATTAAGTAACCGCCTTTTTATTCACGACCTAAATCTTTACAGCAAATTAAAAAAAAATTAATAATATAAGTAAATTACAAAAAGATAAATCACACTAAATATATAAATTAACCCATTAAGGACTAGCGGCACCATATGGTAACGGAATAGCTGCCAATCATTTTGCTGTTTAAGTACCAGTATTTTTTAAGAGAAATATTCGCTTTATTGGATGACAGAAATACTGCAATAAAAAGGGACAAAAGTTGCTATTCTAAAAAATTGGTACGAAATGCAATTTTTGCATTTTAAAGAAAAAAATAATTCCGTCATTAATGGGTTAAGGTTATATTTAAAATACAAAAAAATAGAACAAAAATAATAATAATAAAATATTCCATTAGTACCTAAGAGGCAGTATAGAGAAAAGGTGGTAGCTAAAGCAAACAATCAATAAGGGTCACTTGGTAAATTGTATCCGCCAGATTTGCCCAGGATAGTTCAGTTGGCAAAGCATTTGCAGTTTAAGCCAAAGATCCCTGGTTCGAATCCTGGCCTGAACACTTTTTGACTCAGTTCGAAAATTACAGTTCATGCCAGAAACATTGTTCAGAACATGTCAGAAACATGTCAAAACATTGTTTTTGTTTTTTTTTACAGCGTAAAAAATAAAAATAAATAAAATTTATTTTTAACATTTTGCATTCACTTAAAGTTCATTTCATAACACTGAGAGGAATGGTATGTTTTTTCTTTCAGATCTCGTCAAATTAGATATACAGTCCTGGAATTTTTCACGTTAATGGCCACACCCACCGGTACTTTCATCGGGGGCCAAGTTCATTCCAGAGTGAAGAGCTATGTACCCATCATGGTCATCGCATGTTGCAGCATGGGAGCAGCGCTACTGTGGTTGTGGCTGTACGTGGTGGAAACAAAGCCGGTGAGGTTCGACATCACCACGAAACAGATGTTCCAAAATGTCTTCAAGCTTGATAATCTGAAAGAAAGTTACAGGACTTGCATCAAACAAAGGCCTGGAAATATCCGCCGACAGATCTGGCTCCTCGTGCTGGTCAGCTTCTCTTTAAGACTTATCAACATGGGTAACAATCATTAAGCACTTCATTTAGTTTGAAATTTCGTTCCAAAAGCATAACCAGAAACATCGGCACCCGCAAAAGGGGCAAAAAAGCGCCATTGTCCTTCTCTGGATTTTGTAATTTAATTAACTACACTGCAAAAAAATTGTTGTGTGCGGTAGTGTATTACTGCTTATTTTACAGTTTATTACTGCCAATTTTACGGTATAATACTGGCAACTGGGGTGCCAGTATTTTAGCGTAAAATCAACATTTTTTTTTCAGTGTAAATTTTTTTATCTCTGATGGTTTTGTAAGAGGAAAAAATACATAATTTATTCTTGTAAAGTAACCTAAAATAATTAAAATTAATTACCTAAATTTACGAGTTTGAACAAACTATATATTTGAAATTTGAATTCCAACAGCTTTTCAAAACATTGTTCCCTCTAACAGAATTTCTACGTCATCATTATGAAACATGAAAACTTGAAAACACTAATCAGCTCGCCAATTTCCAAAGTTTTTTATATCAATATTAAATTTCAACAAGAAAAATAAATCATGCGTCAAGCATAGATTATGAAGGACTTTCCAACACTTCCAGAATTCTTTAACAAAACACTTCTCTGTTTAATAAGGTAAATAAGATACATAACTAAACATTTTATAAAATGCATATCACAATTCACAACCAGATTTCAGCAATTTCCGTTCATAGCGGAAAGGTGCTCGAATTTTTTTTGTGCAGCCCTGTATTTCATCTATAGATTTGCATATAATCTGCATAGTATGCTAAAATTTAGTTTAGTAAAAAAACGCATGATAGGTTGAAAATTCACATTTAGCAATTTCTACCAATAGACGGAAACATATTCGATTTCTTTTGTACAGCCCTGTATATTGTCTACAGATTTTTATACACGCCACATATTAAGCTAAAATTTAATTCAGGATAAAACATGCTTAAAACTACTGAAATCCCACTTCCAGAAATTATCATACATAGGCGGCCATGTATCCATTTCTTTGCATAGCCCTGTATATCATTTTATTTATATTGATCAAACATCTCTTAGTATACTACATTTAGTTGAACTTGAAAATGCATAACTCAATTAAAAACCACCTTTAAGCAATTCACGCTCATACTCCGTAATGCTTACGAAGTCTTTTGTGTAGCCCTGTATATGATCTAATATAACATTTATACACACCACATAGTACGCAAAAATTTAGTTAAACTTAAAAACACATACCATAACTAAAAACACACTTTCAGCAATTATCGCTAATAGACAGACTCCTCTGACATTCCCTTGCGTAACACAATAGGTGTATTTTCTACACTCACGTATTTAACAATGATCTTAAACGCAGTGAGACAGAGCCCTCCTGAAACAGTTTATTGTTTCGAGGGGGGGATACCCAGTTGCAAGCAACTCCACTCCCTGTCTATGAGTAAATGTATATCACATCTTAAAAGAGCCATGTGAAAAAAGTATAAAAATAGCAAAAAATGCACTAAAAACAGAAAAAGCTGTCAACTTCAACAGCCAATCCGAAATTAGAAGCTAACCAATCAAGAATTGGCTTACAATTAGAGCAGACAATCAGGAATTATATGAGAATTTAGATCGAAAGAGAGTAATGATAGTCATTAAGATGAGATTATTGATTTAAAAAAGTATAATGTTGAATATAAGCGAGTGGGAAAATGAAGAGAAAGGTATGTTTAACTGTTAAAGATAGGAGATCCGTTTGCTAAAATGTAAAGTAAAATTAAAAAAGCGAAAATGCTACCCCAATTTTTTTTTAAAAGGCAGTTTTCATTGCCATACATTTGAATTTAAAAAGTAAAATATAATATACGTGTAAATAAGAAAAATACATGGGTTTTTTTTGTTTTTAATTTTATATTTTAAGAAAGACAAAAAGAAAAAACAAAAAGTACTAGCACCAGTGTCTGCTCCGGTAATATAGTAGACTACCGAGGTCTTTTTCTATTGCTCGGACTATGAGAGCTCTCCTGATGAAAATAAATATAAACAATATCAATTTTCCCTTTTGGAAAATTCCGGTAGAAGCTTATTTTTGGATATTTAGTATTTCGTAATAAATAAATTTTTGTACTGCTTTTTATGTTTGAAATATGTCTTGCAAGGGTTTTCTAAAAAAAATATATTGATTTAACTTATTTCATGTTTGCATTCTCTATTTTAAATGAAGGCAGACTAAGGCTGCAGACCACTGGCATACATGTTCCAAGAAATTCTAGCCCTCCCAGGATTTCGTTCTACCTTGAGAGATTACGCAACTTATTGTTAAATTTGCATAAAAAGAAAATAAAAATGAAAATGGACTAATTTTAAGTTAAACGTGTTATCAAGTAACTTAATGTTATTTTGTTTGTCTGGACTTGCTTTTTCTGAATTTTTGTTCCTTTAATTAAAATGTTTTAATCGTTTTTAAAATTATTTCCTTTTTCTGATTCTTTAATCATTAGGTTGAAATATTCACTCCTAATACAATAATATTTGTTCACAAAAACCTTACAACAAGGTCATTTAAGTGTAATTATTATTGTTAACAATTTAATTGCAGTTATTATTAGTAACAATCTCTCCTACCCATGTGCGCAATCACACCAACCCTGTAAGGACAGATTGCGCAAAATAACTTTCTTGGTTTTATTACAACTGTTCTATTAAATTACAACATAACAACAAAATATTAATGGAAATGCATAAAAAACAAATGAAGTAAAAATTATTCATGGATAGTTTAGCAAAAAAAATAATATTTAGATTTTTTTATTGTTATTCTTTTGAATTGTGCGCAGACTCTCCTACACTGCAAAAAATAATTGTTGATTTTACAGTATAAAACTGGCATCCCAGCTGCCAGTATTATACTGTAAAATCAACAATTATTTTTTGCAGTGTAGCTTTACCTTATGTTGGATTGCGTATATTTATGTAATGTGCACCTTTCACATGTGTGGTTGTGGCTTTATGTGGTGGAAACAAAGGTGGTGACATTCCACATCAACACGAAACAGATGCTCCAAAACGGCTTCCAACTTGAGAATCTGAAAGAAAGTTACAGAACTTGCATCGAACAAAGGCAAGGAAATCTCCTCCTCCAGATCTGGCTTCTATGGTCACAATGCAAAAAAAAAAAAAAAAAAAAAAAAAAAAAAAAAAAAAAAAAAAAAAATGTGTTGATTTTACAGTATTATACCGTAAATCAACACTTTTTTTTTGCAGTGCAGCTTCTCCTTAAAACTATATATTTTTTTATAACCAATATGGGTAACAATCATTAAGCCCTCCATTTAGTATGAAATTCAATTCCGAGAACAAACCAGAAGCATGGGCGACTGCGAGGAGAGCAGGGGAGAGCCATTGTCCATCTCTGGATATTGAGACAAACTTACCTTATTAGTAAGTTAGAAACTGGTTACAAAGCAAAAAAGAACTAAGTATAAAGATATGAATAGGCGGAGCTACAAAGAACAAAACTGTTCTCCCTTTTGTTCGGCAAGCAAAGATAACAGCACAGGCGCGCCTTTACTCTTTCGATTCACGTTGTGCATTCGATTCAGTATACTAATTCTTGTATCTTATTTTCAGACCTGCCACGTCTCCCGCTTTTTGGATACCAGTAATTTAGTATATAAAATGTTGTTTTATTTAATCGAAGCATTTTGCGATTTAAAACAACAACATTTTCTCTAAAAAATTAATGGTGTGCGAAAATCCGGAGACTTGGCAACTCTGCTTATTTTGAATCGAATTTTTAAAACGCATTAATTACAGAAATATAAAATAAAGTAGTTCAAACCAAAAAAATTATATAGAAAATGGATAGATATATATTGCAAATTTTCATTTAATTTTAAAATGAATATTATAGTATTTTTCAATCCAGTGATAGATGTATTTATTTTTGACACACACACACATAAAAATTCCTATATACTTTCGAAACATTTTCCGTTGCAATATGCTAATTTCTTTCATGTTTTGTTTATTTTCCTGGAACGCCGCGGAGCCCCAAGGGCTCCGCGGAGCACAGTTTGGGAACCTCTGTGTTAAATTATCCTATCTTCTAAGCGCAACCTCTCGGAAAAGAGGCTACTTATTTTCATTTGTCTTAAATTTAAATAATTATATAAATCTTTTGAATAGTGCTTCGAAATTATTTTTTTTATTATTTTGTCTGTTAAAAAAAGTTTGTCCGAGAATCGGACTCATACTGAAAAATCAGAAGTCTGCAGTGCGCTAACAACTGTGCAACGCCGCCAATTGGGAATGATGGTAATTTGACCGAATGTAGACGAAAGTGTAAATGAAGCGTTAACTTTGGAGGTTGTTTCCTTCAAGATCCCTAGGATATTGCATTTTACAGCTTTCGTATGTTTATCTATACTCTTGATTGTACTCTACTGATGCACAAAGGTTCACCACATTCTCTATTTCTGACCTCAGAGACTCACCTTGTTAGTTGAGTCAGTTTCAAATGATCCATGTAGTGTTGTATAAAATGCAGTAATATTCTTCAAGGTTGGAATAGCATAGTTGAAGTTTATTCCAACAGAGCGAAAAATGTCCAGGCCAGGACTCAAACCTGGGCACTTGGCTTGCCATAACAATGCTCTTCCTACTGAGCTACCCTGACGATAAAATTGCTGACATAATTCACTCTTATTTGTTGGCCATTGCTGCGAACTGCAACGCTAGATATATTCGTCTGACCTATAACTATTGCATTTACATGATGAAAGTGTGATAACATGAGAAAATTCTCAACTATACTACTGCATCCTTCAAGATGATTTATCCTGTAGAAAAATCTCCTTCTCTTGATTATGCAGTAATGTTTTCTCTCTCTTTTGCAGGATCTTTATCGGTTGGCTTTTCCTACACACGGAAAAAGTTCAAGTGGAAAGTTGTCAGATATTCTTACACCACCACTGTGTTCAGTTTGCTCAACTGTTTCGCGACCGTAGTAATTGTGCCAATACTCAACAAGAAATTATGTGTCCACGAAGCTGCAGTGGGCCTCATTGGTATCTTATCACTGATGTCCAAAATGGTTTTGCTATCAGTGGCTACTTTTGAATGGGTCGTGCCTTATGGTATGTTATGTAAATTATTTTAAGTTTTAAGAATTCGAAATGCTTATAAAATGTTAAATTTTGCGTGGATTAAAGTGGTGCCAACCTCTACTAAAGATTTCGCAATATACACCAAATCAACCCCCCTGTCCCCCTCAAAATCAGAGGCTTCACCTATATATTAATGGTTTAATATAAGAGACGCTGCTATAGCTATATAGTAAATAAAGAATCAGTAATATTGGGTATATTCACCTAGGTAACATGAATAACTTCTTTTTCCTGACAGACATTTTCCTTATATAAAGTGTCAAATAAGACTTTTTTTTTCCTTTTATACTTTTTCAAACAATTTTATAAAAGTAAAATAAATGCGAAAACCTAAATGAACTGCTACTTAACAGTGAAATTTCTTTTTTCCATAATACACACCCCCCTCCCCATCCCAAAAGGCAGAGTCGTCCTTATTGAAAACGAGGCCCTGTGCAAGAACTTTTGCGATGCCCTTTCCGTCCAAATGCGTTAATTCCCACCACTCACTCACTCACCCACAACGGATACATAACAAATAATCATTGAAATAATAACTACCGTTTATCTAAAATCATCAACAGTTTTTTAATAGTTGACATTATAATTTCAAAATAACAAATGAATCACAAATGTATATCATTGGATATTACTTGGCAATATCAGCACCTTATTTGCAGCTTAGTTTATAAGATCAATTGATGCCTCAGTAGCTTATCTTAAAGCTCCTCACTGGTCCACTCCTCGCCAGAAATCCAAGCTAAAGTTGCATATTGTATATGCAACTTTGATCCAATCCCTGTCCAAACTTGGACTTACATTTTACTACAGACTCTGATCGGGCGGCTTATATGCTTCATTCTTTCCAGGTCGGTAAAGGTCCCGGCATCGCTTTTTTCTGCTGATTCGGGCCGGGCAGGCCGGGCTGGACATGGACATTATTTTATCAGGGTTGAGGACCTGGACTTTATCTTATCCAAACCTGAACTTTGTTCTTTACAGGAAAAATAATTGGCCCAAGCTCATGACGGTTTGGCAGATTTTATTTTTAATTAACAGTGATATTGTTCTTTTGTTTAACGAAAAAAAAAAACATTAATTTGGTTTAACAAATTACCAAGAAATGTTTTTAAAAATCCACCTTTTTTCCCTACAGAGGTTTTAAATTATAATTTTCTTCAACTCTATTTTTCTATCATTCTAAACCACATTATTTTTAAAAATAAGTGCTCATGTACAGTCGTGGAAAAAAAAAATAAATAAAATGCACCAGCCCACATATATTTCATCACCAAATTATCGCAGGCGAATTATATGACAGGTACCGCTCAACTGGAAGTTACTTTTCGAATATGAATGAAATTTTTTGTCTACATATTAAAACTTTTATCAACTTCCATTTTCCATATGTTAACATCCACTTTTGACACTTCTATTTTATTTATTTAGACCAAAGCAGCCCGGGAAAATGTTTAGTTTATATGCTTTAAATCTTCACAGAGTTAAAAGAGGTAAAAAATTTGAAGATGCAATGGTTAAATTCACGTGAAAATTTTAATTTATCTCTTTCCAACAAATCATCTACTTCGAATGTTTCTCTCTTAGTGAGATATATTGAACAGCTCCAAACATATTCCAGCCATTTTTACTTACCCATCATACGTAGTATAGGGTAAGTCTTGTAATCGTTTTGAAAATCGAAAACAATTTTTTGACGGATTTACACGTTTCAGACACTAGAGATTCCGAAAAACATATTTTTAGAAAAAAAATTTTGCCGTCCGTCTGTGTGTCTGTAAACGCTCTATCTCCCGAAAAAATTGAGATAGAAACTTGAAATTTGGTATGTACTTAGTATGTAATAATGGAAAGAAGCCTATTTAATTTCAATAACCTCGATTAACCGGAACTATTTTTTTCGGACTCTCGAAATATTCGTTCTGATAAAAGGTATATAAAAATTTTCGAAATTGTTTATTTTAAGAAATGAGTATAAAAGACAATAAAAAAAACATAAATTTTTCATAAAGCATGAAGTCGATCGGATAATTAGTTGCCGAGATATTTGGAATCCTGTTTTCCACACTCTTCGATTTTTCATGACCCTGTATTTCATCCAAATTTCACTTCAAAGATATATTTTAATTGGAAATTTGACGCTTAATCAGATGCAATAAACCTCTAGTTAATAGGATTATTATTTTTGGAGTTATAAGGAAAAACCTCTTTCAAGCAATTCAGTAATCGAGCCTTTAAAGTTTATGACGTCATCAAGCCACGATTTTATTTGAATTGCAATGCATTTTATAAGTAGTTTACACATTTTTATTTTAATATTTTACATTATGTATATCCATGATGGGTAAGTATTACGGTGGCCCCCAACGATTAGTTTTTATTCAAAAGCATATGTTTAATTATGAAAGTTATTAATAAATTTGTATTAAAATGTTTTACGAATTATGTTCTGCATTATTTTTTTCATTAAAAGAACCAGTGTCGTTGAAAACATAGCTATGTGATTTTACAGCTCCTTCCTATAATTAGTTTTCGAGATATAGAGAAATTTTACTTTTTAACGGTTTCCTGTATTCGTTAGTATCCACAGAAATGAAAATGTTAGAAGTAACCGGAAGAAAATTATACATTTTTAAAGAAAAGAAAATAAGTTTGTTTCATATTTAGAATTTTTAAATATATTTTCTGGTAACTAATTGAATGTTTCCGATACTTTCCTTGTAAGATTTAAAATTTATTTTTCGAAATTTATGAAAAAATAAATAAATACATTTCCTTTCGTAACTGTACGAAGATTTAAGAAAAAAATACATAAGCTATACCTTTTTTTCGGGCTGCTTTGATCCAAGGAACTCAAATAAAACATCAAAAGTAGGTGTTACAGTTGAAAATTCAAAGTTGGAACTATTTTTAATTTGTAGACGACCCCTACTAAAAATTTCACTCATATTCGGAAAGTAGAGAGAATTGCAGTTGAACATTTAGCAAAGGGTTTTCCTGCGAGAATTGGTGATAAAAAAGTCCTTTCGGCTTGTACCGCGAGGAAAAGGTAGCTTTCATAGTCATTGTTTCTAAAAATTCAATGCATTTTACTCAAACATCCGAAGCTAAAATGCTTGGAACACGATTATAGAAGATTCAATCCCGGTTTTCGTTAATACTGAATTTGAATGCAAATTTCAGCATGAGAGCACAACAATCAGATTGTTCCAAAATGTCAGCCACCCTAGAATTTAAATGCCATATCTCAGTCATTTTTTAAGATGTGTAAACAAAAAATGTTCCGGAATCCTTGTATCATGATCTAACACTTAACGGAAACAACTTTTTGAATTTATAATTTTTTATACATCTTTGTGAATTTTTTTAAAAAAAAATTGTTGATTTTACAGTATAATACTGCCATCCCAGCTGCCAGTATTATACCATAAAATTAACAGTAATAAATAGTAAAATAAGCAGTCATACGCTGCCGCGCATGCGCGTACATTTTACGGTATAATAACTGACAGCTGGGATGGCAGTATTATACTGTAAAATCAACAATTTTTTTTTTTTTTGCAGTGTACGATAGACAGATGATAAACATTAGTTCCCAAGTAGACTATGTATCTGTAGACGGTAATGTATCTGTTTTTTAGAAAGTTATGGCTGCAAAGGGGTTTAATTAAAGGAGTCTCCTTAATTGAAATTCCATGTTCACGTAATGCAGTGCAAGAATGAGGTTTCCTCAAAGTATAACTTGATTAATTATATTTAAAGTATCCGTAGCAGTATAATTCCCCCCCCCCCCCTAATGTAAATAAGCACACAAATACCACTTGGCATATTTCCATACCCACGAGTACAAAGCCGCGAGATTTACTAATTTTACTTAAAGAATTCACTGAAAGTTTCGCTAAAATATATTCATTGTTGAATAAGTTACAAACCAAAATACGGGTGATGGCATTTGACAGTACTTACGATGTCAGGGACCGAATGATTGTGCCCTTGATTTCTTATTATTTTGTGTTACTGATCTATTTGACTCTTCTTCTTATTATTATTATTATTTCTTTACCATTTAGCTTGGTTCTGCGGTTGCCTGTATGCATGTGGTGGCATAGCTCTGAGATCTAGAGTTTCAAAGATAGTGAGTCGCAATGAACTTGGTAAGTTTACTTTCATTAATCTACAATGAAACGAGGTATAAGGCGTGGAAAATAAAAATAATTAAAAATATGAGCGCACCACACAATGATATTTTACCAATACATTGTTGCCGAGAGATGCGAGAAGTTACTTTCGACAGGGAATTGTGTCTAAAAAGAGCCAATGTGCCGGAACAAATTTGTAAAAAAAAATCGAATTTGTCCCTGCATGATGAAAGCGTCATTTTTTCAAAAGTCCCCCATTTCTTCATCTTCCAAATATCCTCCAGGTTTTTGTTTGGTTGATATATTAAAAAAATGGCGCCTTGACAGCTGCTGGACGAAAAAAAAAAAAAAAAAAAAAACGAGGGTCTAGCGGAGGATACTTAAACATAGTAAGACTGGACCTAGAACTATACAGCAAAAGAATTAGTTTTCTTAGTCCAAAAGGTAGTGAAATATACAGTTGTTTTAAAAACATTCATGTTTAGTGAAATGGCATCGATTCAAAGTAAAATGTAAATTTTCAATCACAAATTTCATTACTTAAAGTTATACACAAAACAGCAAGAAATCAATATTTTGAAAAAATGCTACAGACAAATTATGGTATGATTAATTTTCAAAAAGATAAAGTTGATTGATTGAAAACTCTTGGAATTATAGTGTCCACCAATTATGACAATACTGTTCTGGGAAAAAAAAAAAAAAAAAAAAAAACGCGCTTGAAGTTTTTGTTGCTTCCTGACAACTTTAAGCGAAAAAAATATATATATATATATATATATATTTAGAAATTTTAAAACGGTCAAAGTGGTGTTACGTTATCTTCTACAAACTTAATTACATTTTGAAATTATCACAAGAATATTGCTACAAAGTTAGGGACAGAACGCAGTATTGAATTCAGACATGGAAGTTTTCAGGAAGAGTGGGGGGAGAGCACCCAGAGAAAAGTTTTGTTGAAACAACAAAAATTTGGTTGGCCCAACAAAACTTTCCGTTTAAATATGGGTCAATGGAAAATTTGTTTGAATCAACAAGACAAATATTGTTTTTGCAATTCCAACAAAAAAATTTGTATCGTCAGCAAAAAAAAAAAAAAAAAAACTGTTCTGTTAATTCAAGTAAAAATGTTTCAATTTTACTTGAATTAGCAAAATTATTTTGTTGAAAGTTTTCTCAAAATAAATATAATTATCTGCTAGTTTAAGAGTTCTTTTCAGTTTCGGCAACAAAAACTTTTGTTTAAAGAACAATTGTTTTGTGTAATTTTAAGAATTATTTTTTGTTTTAACAACAAAAGGTTTTTGTTACATAAACAATTGTAATATTTGCTTTAAAATTATTTTTTGTATTAGAACCAGTCTAAACTTAACTATTTTTTTAGGTAATTTTTAATTCATTTTCAGCAGTGAATTACGCCTGTAATCCTTGAATAACAACAAGTGAATTTTTATCCTGCTTTTTTTCAAGCGTAAATCTACAGTTTGAACAATGTCCCCAGCTGGGAATCGAAACCGGGTCCTCAGAATAACTATCTGAGACTCTAACCACTGAGCCAGAAGTAACGATATACAAACTCGAAATTTCTCACTCTTATATATTATGTCGGACCGCCTGCAACCGCAGCACAAGATGGAAATGTCATCATGAGCGCGGCGCCCCCTTAAGACATAAAAGTAGGGAAGCCCGACGTTACTCTGAGGCCCCCTCTACCAATTGCTTTGTTATTTACTAAATCCATTTTTGGTATGCAGCAATTTGAAATTCTACCATCAAAATTTAGAGTAAAGAACAATTTAGAAAGAGCGAGCTTCATAGATAAAAATTTCGTAAGGAAAAAATGCATTTTTCACCCTAATTGATTTTTTTTTTTTTTTTTGTAAAAAGTTATTCTGAAAAGTAAATTTGGGGGCGCCTTTGTATTTCTTTGGGTAAGCACGGGCTTCCCGGGACTATTCGGTAAACAGGCCCTGCATGAGCATGCAAATTTTTGCGGCAAACATGAGACAAAAATACAAAGCCCAGTGTAACAACTCACTCCTCGTTAACAGGACTTTAATAAGTCCAATTAAATCTAATCTTACTCATAATTAGAAATCTGGAGTGGTAAACCACATGTGAGCAGTAATCCCTTTAGAGGAAGCCGCGACCATATGTTAGGCATAAAAATTCGTCTGTGCAGGCCGCAAGATCGCTTCCAGATGTAACTCCTAACAAACTCGAGAATCATTGCATTTTCAAGTAGTTATAAATTTTTACTGCTTCCTTAGAAGTGACGTTATACCGACATAAATGATCCTATTAATTCTGGCCACTTGAGACCAGAAGGTCTGAATCTTTCACACACTTCAGATACCGCCATCTGCTCATCTCTCAGAGACTAAACACTCATGAACACTTGAAAACTCACCGAACAGATATACTCAACTGGCGAGAGGCCATAGGAGGTACTCTGATCTCTGTTGCAGAAGAGCAAACAGCTCTCTAGTACTTCTCCCTTGTGAGAAGGTAGTTTCCGGCCCCCTGCGCCGTATATATGTAAAGAACTTTGCCCCGAAATGATACGGGCATCCTGATCAAAATTCCCACAGATAGTCTGTATGTGCTGCTTTTATGTAATGTGTTAGTGTACTGTTAAGTAACGTAATTAAAGTCCGTGTTGCTTAAACTGTTTGCTGATTTTAATTTGTTACACCAGCATACGGCAACATATAGTTAATTTTTAATTCATTTTCAGCAGTGAATTACGCTTGTAAAAAGCAGGACGAAAATTCACTGGTTATTATTCAAGGATTACAGGCATAATTCACTGCTGAAAATTAATTAAAAATTAACTGCGTTGCCGTATGCTGTTGCCTCAGAGCGCTATTCTGAGGACCCGGGTACGATTCCCGGCTTGGAACATTTTCCACTCTGTCGGTTTACGCTTGAAAAAAAGCATGATAAAAATTCACTGTTTATTATTTAAGAATTGCAGGCGTAAATCACTGCTGAAAATGATTTAAAAATTAATCCGTGCATTAGTTCTTGAGATTTAGTTACAGTGAAAATCATGAAAAAAATAACACAGCAGTGCCACCTGTTGGGCTATTGACACCAAAACGTAATCAGCTTCTATTTATGTCAAGGTCTAACTCAATCTGTATTTTGATGTAAATCAGTGCATTAGTTCTTGAGAAATCGCGAAAATTGTAACATAGCAGCACGACCTGTTGCGCGATTTATGCCAAAAACTAATCAGCACCAATTTATATCAGGAAGTAACTGAATATAAAGTTTAATTAAATTCCGTGCATTAGTTATTGAAATAGAGCGGCCTCAAAATTTTTGTCGCATACAGACAGAGTCATAGACAGTCATTTTCTGAAAACAGTCAAATCGTGTTCAGGACCTTCTAAAATCCATCGAAAACCGGAAGTTGAAAGTTTTCATGATTCTAGTACTTTCTCCTTGTAAAGATAGAAGAAAGTAATAAATGGGATAGGGGGATTTTTAAAACTACCTTGGTCCGTCCCAATTAAAAAAGTTTAATTATCCAAAAATTATGTTAATCCTTTAATTATACAGCTATATAAGTCAAATAAACAAAGTTACGTGTGAGAGTTATGGCTACTACACAACAATTTAAATTTTGTAAAAGCAACAAAATTTTGCTGGAATTATAAATTACAAAATTATGGTAAAATTAAAAAACAGATTTTGTTAATTCAAGTAAAATTGGTGAAATTTTGTTAAAATTTTGTAAGAGTGTCAACAATATTTTTTTGTCAATGCAACAAAACCAACTTTTTACTTCAACTAAAAATTTTGCTTGAAACAACCAAAATGTACTCAACAAAACATGTTTTGTTGTTTTAATCAATTCCTTTTTCTGGGTGAGGAGGAGTTTGCCCCTCTAGATCATTAATAAGCACAAAATTCGAAATCTTACGAGAGGGACATTTTGATACTCTGATGGGAAAGTCCCCTTCCTCTCTGGATGGACAGACGAACCGAAGTCATGAACGTTATTCATCGGATGCATAGTGTGTGAAATATTTCTATAAGTGTAAAGGATGTCTGAAAAAATGTGACAAATTATATGTTTGTCTATCCTTTCTTACTGCACAAAATTAAGTTTTTATTTCTGTAATGAAATCTTACTCATTATTTATTTTTCTTATGCAGGTAAAGTTTTTGCTATGTTCGCATTTTGCGAAGCGGCAGCCCCCATGATTGGTACAACTTTCATGATGCAGATATTTAATCATTCAGTCGACTTTTACGACGGACTGACATATGCTGTGGCAGCGGTCATGCTCATACCATCGGCAGCGATATTTGCGTAAGTAGATCAAGTATATATATATATTTTTTCTTCCAATACTTAAAAAGTAGACTTAAGGCTGTAGGCCAATTAGTCTCTTGTCCCACGAATTGTCGCATAGCTATTGTCAGCGGTTCTGGTGACTGCTTGGTCGAAAAATGTATAAAAAGCTCGATTAAAATACAGATATAAATGCGTAAGTGATAAAAACAGAACACAAAAAGGCTTATAAAAATCTTTTTAATATAATGATCGGCATGTTTCGAACGCACAAACGGCGCCTTTATCAGTATCTACATGATAAACAAACTACTCTCGCAAAATTTTTTGAAAATAAACTATAATATAAATAATTTATAATAATAATAATTTAATTAAATTATTAAAATAATTTATCGAATAATTAATTTATCCATCAAGACTTTATTTATCCGTGAATCAATAGAAATCTATTTGCGTAACGAGAACATATGCAAAGAATCAGCCTCTTTTGAATTACCTAAAATTTGGCACGAGGTGTTTTTCAATTTTAAAAACGCAATAAGGAAATATTAATTTTCACGTTTGCAGTTGACTATTTTTAAGCACCTGCTTTTATTGCACAAACGTATGATCCCGTAGTTTATATTTTTCAAGTTTATTTTCAAAAAAATTTTTGAGAATAGTTTGTTTATCGCACCCAGAAAAAAGTTTTGTTGAATCAACCAAAATTTGGTTGACCCAACAAAACTTTTCGTTTAAATATGGGTCAATGGAAATTTTGTTTGAATCAACAAAAAAAAAAAAAATATTGTTGATTTTTTTTTTTTTTTTTTTTTTTTTTTGCAATTCCAAAAAAAAAAAATTATTGTATCGTCAGCAAAAAAAATGTTTTGTTAATTCAAGTAAAATGGTTCAATTTTACTTGAATTAACAAAATTTTTTTTGTTACATAGATATATGCTATGTGTTATTTTAACAATCTATTTTATTTTTTCAACAAAATATATTTTGTTTCTTTAAATAATAAAATATGTTATATTACGAACTTGTTTTGTTTATACCACCAAAACCTTTTGTTAAATGAACTAACCTAAATACGCAATTTTAACTATTTTTAATTCATTTTTCGCAGGTAATTACGCCTGCAAACCTTGAACAATAACAAGCGAATTTTTATCCGGCTTTTTTTCAAGCGAAAACCGAGAGAGTGAAAATTGCCCAAGCCGGGAGTCGATCGCGGGTCCCAGGAACAGCGATCTGAGGCTCTACCACTGAGCTACAAGGAACTATATCTGAGATCGGCATTTCTCACTCTTATATATGTCGGAACGGCTGAAACCGCAGTACGAGATGGAAATGTCATCAGGAGCACGCAAATTTCTGCGGCAAACATGAGACGACAATACAAAGCCCAGCATACGGCAACACATAGTTAATTTTTAATTCATTTTCAGCAGTAAAGTACATCTGCAAAAAGCAGGATAAAAATCCACTTTTATATTTTACCAGTACTTTCTTCCAGTACAAGCGTACTTATGTACCAGAGTACTTTCTTCTTGTAAAGATAGAAGAAAGTAATAAATGGGACAGGGGGATTTTAAAAACTACCTTGGTCCGTTCCAATGAAACAAAGTTTTAATTATCCAAAAATTATGTTAATCCGTTAATTATATAGCTATATAAGTCAAATAAATCGAGTTACGTTCAAAGATTACTGGCGTAATTCACTGTTGAGAATGAGATATAGCTATTGCAAAAATCGCGAAAAATGCAACATAGCAGTGCCATCTGTTGTGCAATTTACACCAAAAACTAACCAGCAACAATTTATATCAGGAAGTAACTGAATATAGTTTTATTAAATTCCGTGCATTAGTTCTTGAGATAGAGCGCCCACAAAATTTTTGTCACATACAGACAGACAGAGTCATTGAAAGTCATTTTCTAAAAACAGTCAAATCGTGTTCAGGACCGTCTAAAATCCGTCGGAAACCGGAAGTCGAAAATTTTCCTGATTCCAATACTTTCTTCTGGTAAAGATAGAAGAAAGTAATAAATGGGACAGGGGGATTTTTAAAACTACCTTAGTACGTACCAAACATTATGTTAATCCTTTAATTATATAGCTATACTAGGGGGCCTACCCCCTGCGAGCTATGCTCGAAAACCCCCGCTCAGACTTCGAGGCCTCTAAAAACATGACAGCGTGCTTTATTTTAAAAATATTGGTAAATCTATAATTGGGTTGCCATGCTTTTAACATTTTAATGGGACATTTTTCGATTATCATGGCCTCATACACAGCTGTTGCGACAACTGACGACTGTTTTCGGGATTGATAAGTAAAATCAATTACTACTTGAAAACCAGCTTGTATAAAATGGTTAGGTTTAAATTGTGACTACCTCTCGGACTTTTATAACAACAATCTCTATTCTATTCTTCCTTTGCGTTTAAGGATGAGAAAAATTCCATCTACTTGTGAATAACATTAAGAACCACGGTATTGAAAAGTACTATGTTATAGACATTTTCAGTAACAGGTTTTAATTTTCTCTCTATTTTAGTGCACCATCATGCATATTTTCATGTTATTTTAAATATGTAAATTATTTTTTTTAATTAATATGTATATACGAATCTCTATAATAAAACCGTATGTCATGTGACTGTCCTCAACAGTTCCGGAATGTCCGTTTCACTGTTTCATATGCCAGGCAGCCATTTTTATTCAAAATTATTTTTTCTAATAAAACTGCATAAAAGTTACATTTTTAGAAAGATCGTTCAAAATAAATTAATATTTGAGAGATGACTTACGTTCAATTATGTATACATTCTGCAATAACTTCAGTTTCAATTAGGTTCGCTGTTCAAATTCTCTATTTATGAAAGTAAACAAAGAAAAAAGATTCATTCGTTGTGAACGTTTAAAATATTAAACCATGAATTTTTGGACCGCTGCCTGGTGTAAAAAAAAATAATCAGCACCAGTGAGACAGTCAAAGTTTACCATAATTCTGTTCCATACAACTCAACTTCCTTCGGATCTTTTCTTGATGTAAGTTGAACTCCGTGGTTGAACTCATGTAATAATATTTAATGGATCAAATTTCGAAACAAATTGTCAGCTTTTATTTTTCGTGTGTATTAATTAGAAACGATATTTTAATTTTGAAATCAAATGTTTTGATTTATGATAATATTTCTTATTTATCTATTTTCTATTTTAAAGAAAAATGTGAACGTCATGTATTTTAAATTGGAACAGCTGTCACGGACGCACCAGGGTTGGCGGAATTTTTGTTTTGCGCCATTTTGGCGAGAAAATCCCATTTTCAGGTACCTATTAGAGATTACAAAAACAGCATATACTTTTATTTTATTATGAAATAGTTTATTTTATATTAAAAACACACACACAATGATTAATTTATTATAAAGTGGGTTAAGCGGTTTTTGTCAAGAAAGATGAAATACATAACAACAAAAAATATGCGAAATGCCACCACGATCGCAAAAGTTCTTGATTTGTCTATTTTATTTTTCCGGTTTGGCGAAGGATTAAGGAAAAAAATAAATTATGAATAAAAATAATTTGTTACAATGCTTAACATACATTTAAGGGCGACCAAACTGGTCGCCAGTGGCGGCTAGTTTTATAATAATTATTTATCATACAAAATTAATTAAATATTTTGTGCATGCATGTGCCTGCATTTATTCGGCATCAATTGATGAGATATTTAAACAAATTTGCTATCCGCGGTAATTTTACACCATGTTCTGTCACTTGAATATTGCCCATAAGAAAATCGGGTACTTTTCCATTATAGGATCCTTTGCTTTTAGGTTTGGCGTAATTCGAGCTTCAAAAAGGGATAGATTCGTTAATATACATAGATTTGTTGCCAAAAGTTATGAAAATAAACCCAGTGAACTTTTGGTGCTTTTGTATTATAAGGGTCTTGACGCTTTTTTAAAAAGCTTGGCGGAAAAAACCAAGCAGGATATTTTATTCTTCCGTTCAGTTGGGCAAATATTATTTTATATATTAGTTTCAAATATCCGAATTAATGATTTTATAAATTTGTTTAGTTAAATTTTACAAAAAAATAACAAAATGATATCAATAAATAATAATTACTATTAATTCCTTTTCCTCCCTTTCTTTTGCGTTTACCTAAATGACGTCATTTGGACGAATTTATTCAAAATATTTTCAGTTTATAAATTAAATTAAATGCTGACAGACGATTGAATACTGACGATAGAAATGCGATTTTTTTTTTTCAAATTTTCCTGAAAAACATAATTTAATCACAATCTTGGCTTCATTATCGATTGAAATAAAAGATAAATTCAATTTCAATTTGAAAATGACGAATAAAAAGAAATCAATAATCCCTATCGGGATCCTTTTCAATTTTTTTCCCTTTTTTGTCACAATTAGTAGTTAGTTGCCATCATTACAGAAATGTCATTAAAATTAGAAAAAAATTAATATCTCGAAAACTATTTCCAATTTCAAAATTCTATTACCAGTTTTAACATCCGCGGATTTTTATGAACAATTGGTATTAATCTCACCATCAAGCGTTCAATATTTTATTAAAAATAGCCTTGAAACAAAATCAGTCGTTTAATCAGTCGTTTCATAAAATCGTTTCATAAAATCGTTTCACAAATTCGTTTCATTAGGATTTTATATATATAGGGTAGATAAGTCAAATAAATCGAGTTACGTGAGAGAGTTATGGTTACTATATAACAATTTAAATTTTACAAAAACAACAAAATTTTGCTGGAATTGCAAAATTAAAAAAACAGATTTTGTTAATTCAAGTAAAATTGATGAAATTTTGTTAAAATTTTGTAAGAGTGTTAACAATATTTTTTTGTCCAAGCAACAAAACCAATTTTTTTGCTTCAACTAAAAATTTTTTCTAAAACAACCAAAATGTATTCAACAAAACATGTTTTGTTGAATACATTGAATGGCGCCGTTGAATGGCGCCGTTTGTGCGTTTGAAACATGTCGATCATTCTATTAAAAGGTTTTTATAAGCCTTTTTGTGTTCTGTTTTTATCACTTAAGCATTTATATCTGTATTTTAAAGATAGATAATTAGTGATGGTGTTATATGATTAGGCTCAATTAATTCATATGATTTTGCCTCTGTACTAACAATTAAGTACAGGATTTTTAGAATTAAATTTCGCCTTTTCAGAAGTCTGTAGCGATAGTACTTGAGCTTTAAACGAAACGAAATTCCCCTAGTATCCACAGTTAAACTGTAAAAAATTAAAAAAGCAGCGGTCCATGAGACCGTTAACAACAATTTAAAGGGTTATTCTATAGGACCGAAGTAACTCCATTTTCTAAGAAACGAAAATGGAGCTTTCACAAAAAAGTTTAACTTTTCGAATTTCGTTTTTTTGTATGCAATTGCTTAACCCCTTAAATCTCACGCCCGTGTAGAATACTTTTTTAAAATTCAGATTGCTTGATTCACACCAGTATTTTAAAACAGTGCAATATTGACTTTATTCACTCATTATTTTGTCTGCTATTAAATAAGGTGAATATTTCTACTTCAAAAAAGCGGGGACAATCAAACAAGCTGAAGCTTAAAAAAAGTAGCCTACACTTATCGGGCGCGACCGTTAAGGGGTTAAACTTGTCGCTCTTTATTGCCATTTATAATTTTTATTACAAATAAATTTATTACAATTAAACAGAGTGTTTAGGAGCTCTGGTGGGTCAGCTACAACGTTCGTGGTGACTGTAAATATACCATGCCTGAATGACTTCCAACCCCAATCAGTGGGATTCATCAGCCTTCCATTCCAAATATTGATCTGAAGAAAATTTGGATGAATGTTGTTTGGCTGCATCTTCAGTTGGCGGCACAGAAGCGAGGTTAAATTGAGTCTTCATAAGGTATTTTGCAAATATGTTGTATCGCAATTTGTGCAGTGTTGTGGCTTCGTCGTACTGGGGATTGTCTAAGGTGGCAATAAATTTCTGCCCCGCAGCACTTACTTCCTGAAGCGTAGCATATTGGTTATTAAGACTGTTGGAACATCCTGTAAGTGAGCATATTTTTCCAAAAGCTTGACAAATTTCAGTTTGCCCTGCCTGAGGAAGGTCGATGTAGAATCACAGCCACTAAAACATGCAGGAATAGGGTGTTATTCTTCACAATCGGCGAGTACTTGAAACTTAATGGTGAATACAAAACATAGCCTGACTGTCCTTTCCCAGGTTTCAAGACGTATATCGTGGATGAATTTGGAGCAAATGCAGTCAAAGGCACAAGCAGATCAATATCTTCCCCAACTATGATGACACGTTCTGACTGCTGATCACGTTGGATGGCTTCCATCACGATGGTAGTATCTGCATCCTCGGCAGCTTGCTTTACAGTAAAATTGTCTTGCTCCAGTTTTTCAATGAGCATTTTTATTAAACGGAGTTTATTGCCTTCATTTGCAAGGAAGTGCTCTTTTTGCATTGTGAGCGATATAGTTTCGTCAAAGTCAACACCTGGTGCAATGTATTTATTTTTTCGACGGAAACGCTCAGCAGACTTGGTGCCATGTTCTGACGATTCTTCTGGGTAACCGTCAAATACAATGGTTGCAGTTTTACCATAGTTATTTTTCAAATATTCAACGTACTTGGAAATAATTGACGAGAACTTTTCTCTTGGCTCCCAACTCACTGGATGAAGCAGGAAGCCACCATCAATCCCATGGACAGTTTGTATGGTTTGTTCTAAATCATCAAGGGGAGTGAACAAATCGTAAAATACCGACTTTCGCGTTTTCCTCATCCCAACATTATCAAACAGAGAAGTCGGATATGGAGCCAATTCAAATTCAAAGAATTTTCTAAGTTCTTCCTCTGATTTTTTGTGGGAAGAAATTCGGCGAAAAATCATCTCTGGATCGACGGATACCTCTCATTATGTATTTGGTTAGTACGGCTCTTTTTTGAACTAATTTTATTGGCCTATAAATGTGCGATTTATTTCTTGATTAATTTCTTGATTTCTTGATTGTCTGTTTTAATTTCATTAGAATAACCATCTCTTTTTACAAGAGATTTTATCCTATCCTTAAGAGAATACTTATATTTCAACCACTAAACATCATATGTTGCTGAAATTGAATAAAATTTCGTGTATAAAATATACTTATATAAAAGTAAATTCCTCTTGTGTGACCTATATTCAATTTACACATTCAACGTTTTTTTTTATTTTCATTTACAAAACCGATTTGGAAATCTTTCTTTAGTAGTTAAAATAAATTCTTATCTATTTCATTAAGAAAACCATATTAAAAACTTAAATTACCCGAAAATTAGCTATTCTGTTAATAAAATTTCGTGTCAAAATAATGCGATTCACTTGAATTTTCCTTTGTTGATATTCTTTGAAATATAGTAGCATTAGCAGCATAGTAAGTATAGTAGCGTAGTAAGTATAGTAGCATAGTAAAAATTAGCTATTCTGTTAACAAAATTTCGTGTCAAAATAATGCGATTCACTTGAATTTTCCTTTGTTGATATTCTTTGAAATATAGTAGCATTAGCAGCATAGTAAGTATAGTAGCATAGTAAAAATTAGCTATTCTGTTAATAAAATTTCGTGTCAAAATAATGCGATTCACTTGAATTTTCCTTTGTTGATATTCTTTGAAATATAGTAGCATTAGCAGCATAGTAAGTATAGTAGCATAGTAAAAATTAGCTATTCTGTTAATAAAATTTCGTGTCAAACTAATGCGATTCACTTGAATTTTCCTTTGTTGATATTCTTTGAAATATAGTTGCTTAGCAACCATTTAATGAAAGATAAAAAAAAAATGCATTGGAAATTTTTGTAAAAAATGAGAAATTAAAATGTTTCACATCTTTCAAATTAATGCATAAAATTTCCCAATAATTTAAACAATTAATTTCGAAATTCTAATAAGTATATTGGCAAATTTTCAAAGCGGTTGGACTAAAATAAGATCCCCATTTCCTAAATTTAGCATTTACAACTATCCCAATGCGACATTTTCTTTTCGGTGAATTTTAAAAATCGTCTGACTTCCCATTGAAAAGCATTATGACCTAAAAAGAAATGTTCTATATTTTTCGAACGAACGAGCCAAATGTAACTAAAAACTATACAGCTAATTCCAGGTACCTCACCAACATACCCACCGAAAATCAACCTAATAGGATGATTTTTATGGCAGTTATCGCGGAACAGATAAACAAACAAACAGACGGAAGCCAAAAACTTTTCGGGTCTCCACAGTGAGACTCAAGCCTCAACTGACGTTTCGGCAAATATTTCATTTGGTGTAAATACACAGAGCACGATAAAAATAAATAAATAAACATTTAAAAAAATAATAATAAGACTGACACTCAATAAACAGAAATTTTCGTAAAACTATTCGATGCATTAGAATTTTTTAAAAACAAGGACAAAACTAGTTTTTCTAATTTATGCATTGAGATAAAAATATCTTATTTTCATTAATTAGTTCAGTTTTCAGTGCTTTTTCTTTCTAAGGTGTTCAACCATTCCGCAAGAAATCGCACCTCATTGTGACGAGTCAATGAGTTAAGCTGGGAAAGTCTTTGAATAGAGTTGTTTTCAAAAAAATCTCCGATTGTTCTCCCCCCCCCCCCCCCTCACACCTCTGATATTTTGAGGGGAAGGAAACTCTTGAGCATTTTGAAAGGGAAATGACCACAAAATATATACTGGGTGTCCTAAATGGACTGACTGATTTTAAAATTCAATAACTTTCAAACGGTGACAGACAGTGGCGTAGCCAGGCTGGGGGTCCAGATGCTCTTGATATCACTAATTTTGTAAAGTTTTCTTTGTCTTATGTAATCATGGAACATCTGCGATAATTAAGGCAAAGGAAACTTAAAAAAATTACTGGTATCCAGTGCATTTGGACCCCCTACCTGGCTACGCCACTGGTGACAGATATCCTTCTATATTAAAAAAAAAGTAATCTAGAACTGAGCCAAAAACGAAATGGACCAATCAAATTCTGCGTAGATATTCCAGGTTATTCTCATCACTTTTTTACTAGGGACTTTTTTGAGGAGCTATTACTTTTTTTCTAGCCATCCTACGGATTCGAAAATCACACCACCAGACGCGAAATATAACAAGCTTTCAGAAATTAAAAAAATTGTCACGGTCGGACAATAAAAACTCAAAAAATCCTTAAAAATAGAGTAAAAAATCTTTTATTGAAAAATTCATTTTTTTATATTGTTGCCAATTTCTAAATAAGCGCAAAGGATTATGTTTTATCTCAAATAAAAAATGTATTTGCGCGAGACTATAAAAAACAACAATGAAAGTTTAAAATAATAATTAAATGATCACGTGTTGAAAGCAGGAAATAAAGAAAATTACGTCATAAAAATTGTGTTTACACATGAATATTAAAAATAAAAAAAGCATTATAACCTGATTACAGAAGAAAGTCGCCGTTCGTGATAATAATCATCATCTTTTTAAAACAGGATACATTACCAGGTTTTAAGAGGCTGTGAAATCAGAACGGGGGCAGAGTCCCCTAGTTTAAAAAAAAAAAAAAATCTTACAGGAGAGTAATGTACGATGTCAGTTTTTTTTTTTTTTTTTTTTTTTTTTTTTTTTTTTTTTTTTTTTTTTTAACTGTGATTCCTGATTTTAGTTCGAATTATTAGCAATAGATGGCGATGCGAGCAATAGACACCCAATCGAGACAAAAGCAAAAATCACTCAGCATTAATTTGAAGGAAGGAGGTTTAATACATTGAGTGAGTCTCATTCACCAATAAAATCTTAGGCCTAAGAACAAGATTATATTAGCGAAGCAGACCCACTCCATGTATTGAACCTCCTTTTTTCGCTTCGATTTTCATGTTCAACAAGCATGTTTTACAGACAAACATGATACATTAACAGTACTAGCATTAACATTATTGTATTACGACTGCATGTATAAATTCAATTACGTAGCTGATGAAGTTTAATTGAGAATGTATAGCATCCTAAAAACAGATACTCCGGTTTGATAAAACTGATTAATACACTAATAAAAAGTACTCGTAAATGCTTCCGAAAATTAGTGGGCAGCAAAAGAAACTTCGTTTTTATAAATGATTCTTTAAATCTCGAAAATATATTGATTTCCGAAGTTTCTTAATGAAAAAAGAACACTTCTCGAAATGATGGGTAACTCGGAATAGATTATTGTATATTTTAGATCGTGGTTATATTATATTTTCATAGATTACAAAACTATTTTTTTTTTTTTGAACTCGGAATAGATTATTGTATATTTTCGTAGATTACTTTTTTTTTTTTAAACAAAAACTGCGCATACTTGCTGTGTGTCTTTCGCCACTGTTGTGCATAGTATAAAAGCATTCCACCTCTTCGGTAGCTTTGCAGAAGTAACGCCGTCTATGAGAAATTTTTTATCATAAGAAGCATTTTCGTCCAAACCGGACTCTTGTACGCCCATTGCTTAATTTTTATAAAATGTGCAAAGGACTTTTGGGACACCCTGTATATATATATATATATATATATGTCTTACGTGGCGCGAAAATAGGGCTGCATTTGTAACTTAATATTTGGCAACAACCGTAGCTTCCAGAGCTCAGACCAATGAACAGACTAGATTGTGTTAGATTAGCTCCACCTCCAATATGGCCGTCAGTGTGAAAACATTGAAACCATAGAATGAAGCTCAAACTAGCAATTATTAAAAATAAAATAACATGTACGTAATCCAAAGCGTCTGAGATGATTCCTCATTTTAATTATGAGCAATATCGTTAATTTCAAATGAATTCTCAACTCTTATTCAGAATTCATTTACGAATTTCACTCACTCAAAAGTCGGAGAAGAAAAAAATCAACTTTGTAGATTGCACCTGGCGCCATCTGTTGATGTATTGAGGAAGTAGAAAATAATTTCTACGTAGTTTTTTTTTTTCTAATGAATTTAAGTCGTGCTGTACAAAAGATCCTTTTTTCATAGTATTTAAAAGATTTATATGCTCATTGGTAGCGCCAACTAAATACATTTTCAGTTGTGTTTTCAACGGAGAATTACTTTTTTACATTAAAAAAAAAATTGTCAATTTCATATGTTCAAATGTTTTATGGTAGAACTCATTCCGGCTAGAATTGCTGAAAAAAAGGGGCGAAGCGAGCTGTGACCGCGTAGCCGTCTCAATGTAAATTGCTTCGCAATTCAGGGGGGGTTTGCGAGCGTTAGCGAGTAGGGGGCTGAGCCCCCTAGTATATATATATATATATATACCACTTTAATAAAGAAAATGCTGCAGTGTACCTCAATAATATATATATATAAATGTGGTCGCAAGAATCCAGAATCCCGAACAATACATTTTTGATGAGCAGTACATTTTCATCATGAGAACAATAGCACACGTGTTAGAGATTTCATCGTGGTCAGACGGGCCGCGAGGGAGTGCTTCTTTAATTTTTTAAACCGATCAGATGGATCGCGCTAATCTTTAAACCCTTAAGAACATTACGACGTACCTGCGTACGTCATGAACCCGTCTATTTGAAATACCAGGACGTATGTGCGTACGTCATCATTTTAAATCCAGACTGCAATGTTCTAAGCATCTGGTTTTTTGCGTCACCTACTTGCTATATTGTAATTGGTTTTCTACAGGCTTTATAGCAATGATTGTTTTCGCACTCAATAGATGTCATTACGTATAGAAAAAAAAAAAAAAACCTCATAGACCGGGAGGCGGTAGCACAGACAATCACCTCATCGAGTTACGGCTGAAATTCCAGAATTAGTTAAAACTTGATTCACATATTAAAACGCACTCGGTCTGCCAAGTCATATCTTGGTGGAAAACACCCGAAAACCCGATTTTAGCGGTTGGCTCGTAGGTTTACCATTGTGTGTTCCTGCTCCCAGTCCGCCATGTTTTCATACCTTTGGGTGCAGGAAAACACAATGGTAAACCTACGAGTCAACCGCTAAATTCAGGTTTTAAGGTGTTTTCCACCAAGATATGACTTGGCAGACCGATTGTGTTTTAATATGCAAATCGAGTTTTAACTAATTCTGGAATTTCAGCCGTGAACTCGATGAGGTGATTGTCTGTACTGCCGCCTCCCGGTCTATCATTAATTTTCCCGCTGCTTTGTTTCTTTCTTCGTTGTTCATTTGTTTATGTGTTGGTCATGCTGTTCAGCTGTGTTTCGATTTCGGTTTTTTTTGTATCTCTAATAGATAAAATTAATGACATAAACTACTTTTGACAAAATTTGATATATCTGGTATTAAGCATACTACCAGTAAATTGACTATGGTGCTTAAGGGGTTAAGTCTATAATTCGACAGACGGTCGAAATATCTTTACCTAATTATAATTATCGTTGTAAATATTTTATTTGTTACATTTAATCAAGATAAACTTTTATATGACCTAACCTTGGAAAAAGTCTGGACTATCAGTTGTGATTCCTAGACACCAAGAAATTTATTTTATCTTAATATACTGTTATATTTTATGGACACAACCAAAAAAAAAAAAAAATCCCACATAAATATCGATAATTGAAATTGCATAACATCATTAAAAAATTACCACCTTTAGGCTATAATGTTCGCAAACGTTCAGAAAAATAATTGTTAATACTATTGGGACTATCAGGGCTAAACTAGATACCGGGCTTGCTCATTCATTATCATGACGTCACAAATGGTGGCTGGCCACGACTCACGACCAAAGACATACAGCGATTGGTACAAAACGATGGACGTGCCCGCTTTATACCAATCGCTGATCGCGGCCAGCCACTATTTGTGACGTCATGAGAATGAATGAGCAAGCCCGGTATCAAGTATCGCTCTGGTACTATGGTTAAAGCATACTGCCAATTTAAAAATGAAGAAATAACACAGCACATTCTTCTGTTTGTTTGTTTTTTTAATGATTTTCTATATTATTAATCGCCTCTTTGTTTCTTTTCTCAGTTGGATGATGAATTTTCCAACTATGTCTCTTACCCAATTCGAAGAATCGGAAGAAGCCAAACAGGCGAAAGAACTCACAAATGTATCGGAAGAAGTCAAACAGGCGAAAGAACTCACAAATGTATCCTCAAATGTGTTTTAAAAGTAATAATTTTTTTAAAAAGAAAACCGCTTGTCTTCCATTAAAATTCCAGAGAACTATTTGAAACCAAATAGTCAAACCAACAGTACTGCAGAGATGCCATCTAGCTATAATGCATACTATTTGTAAATGTAATGCATAATGTTTTGCTTAACACAATGCACGCCAGTAAAACGAAATACAGGTAATAGAAAGATTTTGAAACAAATGTGCTTGTGTTTCTCAGTCTAGACTCAATGATTTCTTCGAAATTGCGGAAAAACGCTAAATTTGAAATGGATCTTCAAGATGAAAGTTTGAAGAAAGCCCGATTGATAAAATGTCAATCTGTCTACTATATATATATATATATATATATATAAAGCGCTTAGGTACGTAGCACGTGGCAGCGAAAAAGCCGTTATTTTTCTTTTTGCCGATGACAACGAGTGGTTTGTATTCACTAATTTGCGATTAATCGCTTCCCTTGCAGAATTTTTAATCTTTTACCACCGGTTTTTCAAAACAGAAATTTTCGCCTTATTGAATCGCAGAAATGCTATGATTAAATAAGGCAAAGCTTACAATAAAAAATAACTGGTGGGAATAATCGAGAATTCTGATCATCTTATGCGGCACGTATACGCGTCGCTCGTCCCCAAGGGGTTAAGAAAAGTATTTGAGATATTGATTTAAAACTCACCACACACGTGTAAAAAAAAATTTCATCCAAAAATCCAATTTTTGTAAAAATCGGTCGGTAATTTTTTTAAATTTTTGCAAAAAACTAGCTATTTTTTTAAATGGAAAGTAAAAGTCGCGCCATTTTGTTTGTTTCAAAAGTTACCGATATTTATTAATGTTATAGCTTCATTGTTGTAACTTATGCATTTTAATCTCATTGTTGTCCGCATCGTTATGACTTCAACGTCACTGACGCACATATTTGTGATTTACGATACAGATTGACTTTTAGAAGCTTTACTACTTACATAACAACCACGTTTTTTTTTTAGAAAGTGCGAACTGATAGGTAGCCAAAATACACCGTATATTCTTTGTTGTTAAAGGTCACTGGTTAAATTTTGAGGGAGGTGTTCGGTTGTAATATAAAAATCACCTTAATGTTAAAGGTACATCGATCTAGTGCCCCCCTTGTGGTGCAAGGTGCAACTATTTTATTTTTGCAGCGCGTGCACTATACACGCTCCTTCTGAAGGTTCGTCCGGAAAGAGTTTTGTTTAGAACAGAATAACGAAGGTCACCAAATTAAAGAGCTGACTTTGCCCTTTTCAAAGCCACCTTTGGTTTTAAAAAATACGAAAATTAACCTTTCGAAAAAGTATATTTTCTGTATGCAGTTTTGCGATTTTGGCAATTTTTAAAAATTAACATCGGCGATTCAGAGAAAGGTACGAAAAACTAAAAATACTAGACAATATCTATATTTATTCCTTTTTCGACATCTGTATTTGTTTTTGAAAAATACGAATACTAACCCTTCAAAAAAATTCGTGCGCAGGACTCTTTTTTGCGAATTCCGATTTTCTGCGATATATAAAATCTGGCATCGGCTCTCTAAAATAACCAAACAAAAAACAAACACACCTAAAGACATCTACGCTCTATCGGGTTTACGAAGAAACCTTTAGTTTAAAAAAAAAATCACGTTAACCCTTTCAAAAACGTTTTTTACCGTAGGTCAATTTCGCTTTTTTAACTATTTCTCCTATCTTTAAAAATCCGATTTGGCGTTTATAAACAAGATACGAAAATCTAAAAATACCGCGCCTAATCTACATCCCTTTGTTTTTTGAAATCTGGTATCCGTTTTGAAAAATTTTAATTTTAACCCTACGAAAAAAAATTCTTTCCAAAACTCACTCACGCGATTTTCGTTTTTCGGTCTAGGTTTAAAAATCGGCATCGACTCGGGAAATGCGAGTACGGACAAACAGTAGACTCCAGATCATAAATTTCAATTCTACTAGGAAATTTGGTCGGGTCAAGTGTTCTGAAAAAGCCTCTTCCAAAACAGACTGCGCCCCCTGGTGGTGGAACTATAGGAGTATCTCTGGTTCTATGGGCCCGATTACGACGGGGTTTGGCTCATTCGACTTGATATCTATAGCCTTAAATATTTCAGTTGCACTTCCGACCGCCAGGATGCACTTCCCGATCTTGGGTTTTAGGAGCCCGATTACGACGGGGTTTGCCTCATTCGACTTGATTTCAATAGCCTTACAGATTTCGGTCATATTCGTATAGAACAGATTATTAATATCTCGGGCCCGGGCAACGCCAGGCGGGTTAGCTAGTGGTCAAATAAAATAAAACTTTTGGAAATATGTGAGAATACAATTTAAAAAGTTCTACAATACGGATTTTGATGGGAGTTTCACTATTAAGTAAATAAATTATGAAAAAAAAAGGGGGGGGGAGGGCGAGTTATGAATAAAATTTGCATTCCGAATTGCAAAACTTGCGATGCCCAAATTGCAAAACTTTGATCCGATGTTTCAGACATTTTTCTCCGGGGAGGGAGGGGAGGGAAGGGAGGGGGGGGGAGTTCCGAAAAGGAGAGGTGCACCTCTAGACTTCAATTAAACATAAAACTCATATATATATATACATATATTAATTTCTGGATGGTTTCATTATTAATTAGTTAAAACAATTATTTTTTATAGATAATTCTAAAATATCAATTTATTTGAAAATGAGTTATTTACCCCACCCCCCCTTTAATTCGTTTTTGAATTGCTACACCACTGATTTCTTTCAAGAAAGAACATAAAAATTAATTTATGTATTCACTAAAAGTAAGTAGATTTGTTACTAATTTCAAAATTTGAAATTGAACAATAAAATACAAGCATGCCGTTTGCGATGAAAACCAATGATAAAGAGTACGTATTTTATTCGAAACTTTCATTCATATTGTACTTTTTGATAAATTGAGCAAAGCAACGAGGATGGCGATAAATGCACCAAATAGGTCCTGTCAGGTTAATCTGGCCCCAAAGTTTTCCCACTTAGGAATATTAATGTCGGACGACGAGTCAGCTCATATGTATATATAGCAGCCTTACATCTGATGTCACACAGAAAATGACGTCATACGTAGGAGATTATTTTTTATTTATTTTCCTGAATATTTTACTTGAAAATTAAATGTTTGTATTGTAGTAGATGTTTTAATTGAGAATACATTTTAATGAAGCTACTGCGTCATTATAACAAACTTATAGAAAAAAGTTTTAAATTTTATGTACAAAAAATGCACATTATCTGTTAAGAATGAAGTCAATTTTGGATGCGAAAATGTAGTGAGCTAGTCTGAATTTTTATTGGCTTATAAATATATTGTACATATGCAGTTTTTCTTTGTGGCAGCAGGAAAGAAAAAAATGCATTAGAAAAAAATATAAATATAGATTTGTATAAACTATGGCAGGTGGTTGAAAAAACAACTAAAGAGAAGTTTGAGAAATTTTTAAAGTAGCCAGCAACTGTACTAGAAACTAAATCAAATTTTGTGCAAATTGGTAAAAAATTATAGATTTGTATAGTTAACATACACCCACAGACTATTTATAATATATATTATATAGTACAGGGTTTTTTTAAATGAATATCGGGGTTTTAACGCTTGGTAGTATTTATTACATAAAACTTAAAACTATAATAAATACATAAAATGAAAGAGCAACTCAAACAGTTTTACCTACAAGCTTACAAGTGTTCAATCTCAATGTGAACACCTTTCGTCACAAGGCACACATCAAGTCGACAGCTCAGTTCTTCCCAAACGTTAATTAGTGTTTGTGGGGTAATTGCTGCAACAGCTGCCTCAATCCTGTTTCTTAGGTCGGGTATTAGGACAGCTGGTAGTGGAGGCACATACAGACACACGATCCTTTATGAACACCCACAGGTAGAAATCCCATGGCGTCCGATCGGGTGAGCGTGGAGTGGCGTTTGGGAAGAACTGAGCTATCGATGTGATGTGTGCCGTAAGGTGTTCACATTGAACACTTAAGCTTGTAGGTAAAACTGTTTGAGTTGCTCTTTCATTTATGTATTATGTATAATTTTAAGTTTTATATAATGGATACTACAAAGCGTTAAAACCCCAATATTCATTTAGAAACACACTGTATGGGTGTATATGTTGTCGCTACCATGTCAAACTATCGAATATGAAAAAATGCATTTTTCATTACTTTTAAAAATGTGCCGATTGTCACCACTAAATTTTATTAGACTTCTTCTCATAGAAAAAATAATAATAAAACTGCGAAGAACAAGGTTGCCAGTTTGACTAACTTTTTTATCAGAGATGCCGAATTCATACCGGATAATTTGAGAGAAAATCTTTTACTTTAAATAATCATGAAATAGATTCTCATTATATAAAGGAAAAATGTCTATTTTAAATTTCTGTTATGGATTCAAAATTTCTGTTTGTGCAGGATTTTTTATATTAGTCTTTGGGCTGCTAAGGCCATGGCATATGTAATAAGACGGCATGCCCATTTGCCTTTATGTGAAGTCAATCACTAGAGGTGGCTGAAACCTTGCCCAAAAATTCTGACCAATTGTCCCTGAACCACAACTGAAGACTGACTCTGACCAATCCACTATCTGGACAGGAGATAAATGTAAACAGAGATCAACTGGTCCAATGATAATTTGGGCAGGGTTTGTGCTAAACTGACCACGGTTTTCGGTGAAATGAATTAGCCATCTATTATTACATATGGCTAAAAGAGAAAATTTTATTCACAAATTGAAAAAAGGGAATAACAAAATTGGCTATTTGAGAAACAAGAGTATAATCTAAGATTATTAAAGTATTTCACAATCCCTTTAAAAATCAGTTTGAAAGAAAAATGAATTATTTATGGGATATAAAAGGAAATATTCTAACTGATTCTGAAGCCTTTTCATGGCCAGTCTTAAAGAAGCCATGAGCATAAAGAATGACATAAAGAAGCCATGGGATATCCCTTGTCTGTCCTCCTTTCTGTTTGAAGTTCCTTTGCAGAATTACTGGACAACAGAACTCGTGTCTTTCTGCCACAATTGTATAATCATAGTTTAAAAGAATAAGAATTGTGACTTTTGCTGATTTCAGTTAATGGTTGGGTATAAATAAATTTGCTATTTTAAACAGATTTTCAGGGACATGAAAATCATGAAATGTTCTGACGATGGAGTATTTAGGAATAAAAAGATTATTTAATGAGAAAATTAATTTTGAAACAATTTTAAAATGCTAGTAACAATTTTCTACTGTGTACTTTCAGTGTCAAGCTCATACTAAGGCTCTGATGACACAAAATTTTCTGGACTCCGATTTCAAATCATTGAGCTTGGGGTTCGAAAAAAGAAAAAAAAAAAAAAAAAAAAAAAAAAGAGTTCAAACTTTAGTGTACACATATTATACATACACTATAATGACCAATAGATCACCCGACATACTTTTGATTTTAAACGTTTTGTCGAATAGCTAGAGAAATATTTGACGAATTCTTCTTGAACATCAGGAATGTAAACAACATGTTTGACCACATATTTTCAGTGAAAGTTTGATCACGAGCAGAATTAGGGACAACAAATTAAATTAAAAAATATATATATTTGTGATCACCCTCTAAAATAAAGCGCTCTAAATGATTTGAAGCTGTAGCACATGACTACGTAGATTTTATACAGCATTTGTTTTAATTTGTGTAAGAATAGTATGCATGTTCATGGGCATATAAACCTCTCTTTAAAAAATTAAGAAAATACTGTTTATAGCATGCAGGGTTTTCTACCAAATTTAATGCTACTTTCAGGAAACTTCACGTAACATAGAAACATAAGATAGAACGCAAAGAAACATAATCATCACCACAATTATAACATAAATATATTAAATATTTGATGAAATATGAGCATTTGTATGAAATAATTTTTAACTGTGCATGTGCAAATGATAACAAAATTGTTTTGAATAATTTAATAGTGAACCACATAGAGCAATTGATATAAATAGTCCAGTCAAATATTATGAAATTTCAGAAAGATATCACCGATATAGTGAGCTGAATTTCATTTGTTTTTTAAAAAACAGCTGGATAACAGATTTACCGCAAATAGTCATTTTCATCTCCCCCCTTCCTCAAATTGCAAATTCTCCCATCATTGTCTCTATTGAGGTAGTTTTTTCTATTTGAATAGTGATGTTACTTCACATCCAATGGATACAATTTTATTTCATTTGCAAAGTATTTTCAATGAGGAAAGGGCATGTTTACAAACAAACAGTTCCATCAAACAATCTACCGCTACATTTTTGTCGTAGTGATCATTACAGGAATCATCATCATGACGTAGGACAGACCAGTTTAACATAGACCAATCAAATCACCCCATTTCATGAGGGCGAGGAGTCATAAACAGGGCTTGACAAATGCGGTTGCCGCTGGCGACCAAGTTATTTAATATGGCAATTTTGTTTGTACAAAATTGATCTAAGAAATGAGCACAAATAGCGTTTTTCTTTTCCCTCGTAATTCTTTTAAGATGTCTCATAGATATTGCAAAATTACAAAATATTAAGAAACATAGAAATTATATTCAAGCAAAAAAATATTTTAAACTTTTTCTATTTGGCAAAAATACGTTAATCAAGTGCAAATTTTAAAATAATAAATCTGAATTATTTGACTGACTTCAGCAGGAAAACAGGTAAAAAAATATTTTCCTACTTCACTATTTCAGCGATGTCCCTACCATCAGTTATACATGTTGTAGCACTCAACTATCCAAACATTTAAAGCATTCAGCAATCAGCTTTTTCCAAACATGCCGGTTAATTCAGCCTTTACAGTATATATTTTTCTAGAGATATATAATTTTGATAAGTTTTATTTGAAAACTAATAATTCTAAGTTATGCTTATTATTATTTTCTCAATGAATTCATAAAAAAACTTATGTGGTTTTTGGAAATCAATGATGGAGGGGGAGGGTAAATATTTTTTATTGGCAACTAAAATTTTTCGCTGGCTACCAGATTTTTTATCAAATTTGTAAAGCCCTGGTCATAAAGAACAAACAGGTTTTTCTTGCTAACCAACAGTAATTTAACCAACAATGACGTCAGCTGCCCTTTCCTTATATAGAATTATTAATGTGGCATGAAGCTAATTGAGAAACTGTTTTATACACTGTTTTATACATTCATCAAAAAACTATGAAGAACTATATATCAAGGAAACTTTACATTTTACACAACAAAATTTTAAATGCAATTATTTTTTGAAAAATTTTAATTATGTTGGTGCAATAATTTTACTATGTTGCTGTAATATATATTTAAGTAAAAATTTTGGAACAGCATGTGTACTAACAGAGTTTGTATATTTTCGAAAATTTCTGATATTTTGACATATCTCTGATATTTTTTATATATATCCGATATTTTCAAACTAGCCAACATACTGCTGATTATAAATATTTTCAGATTTAGTATAAATTAGAAACTAAAACGTATTGCATGTAACACGAAAACTTAATTAAACATTGTTCTAAATGTCTTTTTCTTTCTTTTTTCACTTAAAAACAAAATTGAAGATCAACTAATTGAGAAACAATTTGCTTTTTACATTCATCAAAAAACTATATGAAGAACTATATATCAAGAAAAATTTATACAACAAAATTTTAAATACAAATTTTTTTTATTACAGTCGAACCTCAATTTAACGAATTGATTGGGACCCACAAATCCATTCGTTAAATTGAAGCAATTCGTTAAATCTAAGCAATACGTTGAATCGAATATCAATTTTTGTAAAGAGTGTGGTATAAAAATATCAATGCAAAATACCCTTAGATATACAGATATGAAAAAAAGAATGATTATTGTTTACTATGAGCTTAAAAATTATAAGTTATACATTAGCAGATCAACTTTAAAATTATCTAAATTCTTTATTGTTACTTGCTTTTAAAACTTAATACATAATACATACATACTTATTGGCACTTTGGAAAGAAATACTTGATAGGGGTTTGTTTTGACTTTCCAAAGTTTTTTGTTAATACTTTCTAAGTTCGTAAGAACAACATCATCAACCTCGTGAGACAAAAAATAATTTTTTAAAGTGTTTAAGCTGCAAACTGTTTCTTCGAATGTCACCTTTTTTAATTCAATTTCCGTTTCTTCGTCATCTTCACTGCTTTCAGATTCATTATCGCAGGTACTTAGCTCTACATCGCAAGACATACATTGTGTAAATTTTCCATTACTAGGAACTCTTCCCATCCAAGCATTTGGCCATTTTCCTATTCCAGTCCATCGCTATCAATGACTGTTTCTTCATCACTGTTTTCATAGGCACTTGCTTCGTTTGGAACATTTGGCAGGAAACCTAAGAAATTAAATCCTGCTACCTTAAAACAGTTTACAAAAGTAGTTTCTGCTACCGAATTCCATGCTTGTCTTATGAAGCTCATCGCTTTGAGGATGTTTAGAAAATATACTCCTTTTTTCTGGGAATTTCCTTCCATGTTGACAAGAATTTTCTGAACAAGGAGTTTTCGGTACTGCACCTTAAAGGACCTTATGATACCCAAATCCATAGGCTGCAGTTCACTTGTGCAATTTGCTGGGAAGAATTTCACTTTCACATTTGAAAATTCATAACCCGAAGGATGTTCTGGGCATTGATCAATGAAAATAATGATTTTTCACTTCTCATTTTTATGTCTAAATCTTTTAACCACTTGGCAAACAATGTTGGTTTCATCCATGATTTCTTATTAGCACTATATTTTGTGGGAAGCCATTTGACATTTCTGAAACATCTTGGATTGGCTTATTTTCCTATTACATAGGGAGGCAACTTTTCAGATCCATCAGAATTCGCAGCTAAAGAAAAACATTTATGCAAAGCTTACTTTTCTTCCCTCCATGGCACTTTTCTTTTTGATAACAAATGGTGTTATCTGGCTGCAAATTATAGAACAGACCAGTTTCGTCCGCATTAAATATGTCAGACTGGGAATATTCTGTGATGAGTTCTAGTAAAGTTTAAGTTTTCCATTTTTCGACAGTTTCTGGGTCCACACTTTTCTTTTCTCCACTCACAATTTTATAAACAATGTTATTACTCTTCTGTAGGTTGTCTAGCCAACGCCTTGAAGTTCATTTCACCAAGCTCAGATGCAATTTTCTGAGCTTTTTCTTGAAGAAGAGGTCCACTTATAGATATGTTTCTTCCTCTAGCTTCAGCAAACCAAGACATAAGCTGTTCTTCCACGACCGAAAAAGAACTGGTTTCACAGATTTTCTTTTTGAAGCTGTTTTTTCACCACAGCTTGCAGCGCATTCTTCAATATCTTTTCTATTCTTCAGAATAGTTGATAGTGTAGAAGTCGAAAATCCAAATTTCTCATTGATGCTTTTTTGACTCCCAACGTTCTTATCTATCTCTTTTAATAAACACATTTTTTCATTAATTGAAAACCTTTTGCGTTTTCTGGATTCGTTGGCCATTCTCGCACTGTACAGATCAGTCAAGCAAAGAACACCCAAAGCACTGTAAGCACGCGCAATGCACAACGAATCGGCAGTTTCGAGCAGAGTTACTATCGCCATTGTTTAGTACCAGCTGCAAACCAGTCCTGTATTGCAACACCCAAAAAGTAACATTTCTCCGAAAATGTAGTTTGCACTTGAAGTCTTGGTCATCAAGGTCAACTGATTCGTAAAAAGATAGAGGTCCATTTAAACAGTCATTCTACGACTCTTCTTATCTGTGCTGTTTGTCATGTTTCTAGTTGAAAAGGGTGAAAGACTGTCTTTTGAATACACTAGAAATGAGAAATTTTTTTTTAACACTTGGATTATTAACCGGGTGTGAAAGATTCAAAATTTTATGTGTGAAAAATTCAAAGTTTTAGTTCTAGGTGCGAATGCGAACTTTTATTCAGCGATTGTTGTTCGTTAAATCAAAGCTAAAATTTCATTAAATCAGAGCATTTTAGCACCCTTATTGTCCAGACAGAAAAAATATTCGTTAAATCAGAGAATTCGTTAAATCGAAGTATGTTAAATCGAGACTGTATTATTACTGAAAATTTTGAATATAATATAGCTTGTCGGCTTTTACATTTCCTAACCTGTTGTGAAGTTTAAACTGAATAACCAGAAGACCAGAAAAAATATTTTTTAATGAAGGTGTAAATAATTAATTTACTGAATTAGACAGTTTATCTTTCAATGGCCGTTCTAATATCTCGTTCAGATCAGATATTTAAGCTATCTCAGACTGCCGAACTCAATGAGGGAGTTCCACAAACTCCCTCAGTGAATTCAAACTTTCTATGGTTAGATATAGCCACTACCACTCACTCTGATTGGCTGTGGAGGCTCACTTTAACTGAATGGCTGGTGAGGCTGGATTTAACTTATACACACGCACACACTTTACATTTGTTCAGTTCTCAGACACAGGGGAGTTCAATAAGTTATCTTAAATGAGTTTTGCAGTGGGAACAGGTTCTATAATTCCGGGGTGTTCCACCTCTAAAATGGCAGTCTAAGATATCTTTAATATCCAATCTTAATGGGGTATAAGTTAAGTCCCACATGATTATTGATTCTGCAGTTAAAAATTCAGCCTCAAATGTATAGCCTAGAAAAGAATTTTTTTTCTTTTTTGGGTTTAAAAAGTCAATGCCAGAGGCAAAAGTACTTTATCTACAGAAAGACACAATAACATGTGAAACATTCATTTACATCTGTTTTGCCTGAAAATATCATAAACAATGGTATTTTGAAAATAAATATCAAACAAATAAAAAATATCAAAAAACATGATATTTTGAAAATAAATATCAGATATATATCAACTTGACATGTATCACTGAACCTTGTGTACTAATTTTAATACTTTATCAGTTTTTAAAGCTTATAAATATATATACATTTTACTAATAATGTGATGTGATAAATACTGGAAATAAAAATAATTAAAAGTAAGGCTCTACAAATTCATAAAATACTTAAAAATAACACATACTTTTTAAAGCAATAATTTTGGAACTCTCTTCATCAGGAAAACATACATATAATCTTGAAAAGATACAATGAAGTTTTGTAAAGTTATTTCTAGTTCTTTGATTTAATCAGAAAGGATTGAAAAACAAAATGCAAAAAATACCTGTACAGACTTGCTTTCATCTTTTCAGGATCATACCTTACTTTCAATATTTACAGAATGAAAATTAGACAAAATTTGTTTGTAATGCAATGCATAAAAAAAAGGTGAAATAACATATCAGTGCTATAACAAAATACCTCCACAAAAATAAATAAAAGGAAATTTTTGAAGATAAAAGTAGGAATTTTTTTTTCTTTTCTTTATCATAAAAAATGTACTAAAAAGTATAGGAAAAACAACAGTCACAAAAATGAAGATTAAATTTTCAATACCACAAGTAAAAATTTTCTATTCACTTATGTTTAAAAAAAAAAAAAAAAAGCAGCAGCACAGATAGAATAATTAAAGTTTATTATTTACTACTGCAGCGTTAAAATTTTTACCTTATTTTGCGATGCAATATGCTTCCTTACCATTCTCCCAGTTAATTGAATTGATTTCCCATCCCATTCTACACTTTCCCATTGTTATCATCTGACCTCAGAATTCAGTATTCATCTATTTACCTTTCATTATTATCCTTCTAAATTTACAATTCATCTTATTTTGACTTTTAGTTTCTCCTATTTACGTAAGAACTATTTACTTTTGGAACCGATTTCGAAAGTGAAAGTATCTTTATTTTAAAAAATTTGCAACCAAAATCGAAAAAGTAAAAAATTGTCATATTAGAGATTGACCTCAACTATCTTATGCAAAAAAAAATAAAAATAGTTTTAAAATATTCAAATTTAAACAAGAAATTCGAAAAGAACATGCCCATAGGTTTAACATTAGAGAACGGGTGTTTTCGTGTGAGAAGAGTCCCCTTAAGATAAGTATTTATGAAGTTATAAATTGAAGCTTTGATTTTTGGTATTATGGAATGAAAAATCAGCAAAAATTGTGCCACACTGACACAATCATAATTTTTCTTCAACAAAATCTCAACATAGCGTCATTTTCACCGTCGCAAAATTTACATGCATGCTTTTTATATTTATATTCACGATTTAAAAAATGTTTTAACGTTCAATAGATTATTAATAAATATATTTCCAAACTTGATGTCACATTTGCCAGCTACAACTTTGCATGTGAACATTCACACTATTGACTTGAACTTCTAATCTCAGAATCGGCAAAATCCAGAAAATTATTCTTTTAGATGCCTTTTTACCAAAATATTTAATTTTATCAAAGAAAACATTCATTTCCTTTTCTCTATGACGTCATTTTCACTCATAGAAGCATTTCGCCTTCTTCTGAGTTTAGCATCTCAATCTCAATATCATTGGAATGAAAAAAATATTGAAATGTAACAGATTTATGGGGAGAAATGCATGTTTTTTTTAAACATAACATCATTTTCTGTTCACATTAAAATAAATTTATATATATTAAACTGTAATGAGAAAAAGGACATCAGTAAAGATATAGTAATTCCATTATTTCTTTTTTCTCTGTAACAATGGAAGTAACCAAATAACTTTTAAAATATAAAAAAGGGAATATTTATAAAAAAAAAAAAATAGCTAGTGCGGGCACATCTATAAATAAACTGCTTTCATTTAAAAAATAATTATCAAATTTGGTTCAGTAGTAAGCTCAGGGCAGATGACTAAAAAAAGAAAAAACAGCCTTGTGTTTTAAAAATATAGATTACTCGCTGCCCACCACCCTCTCTTCCTATGGAAAGATAAGAAAATTCTGGTAAAAGGAACAATGAAAAGGCAAGTTTGTGAAATTTAGGACATTTTGAGTAATTGTAATAATAAAATTCTGAAAATATTTGAATTTTCTAGGCATTTCAATTTAAATATAACCCCATTTTCACTATCGGAAGCTTTAAAGTTCAGGATTTATATATGCAGATGCACATGATCTGTTGGATATGGCAAAACTTTCACATATAAAAATAATATAATTAGGGGAGATGGGGGACGAATGGGACATTTTCACAAAAATATTTTTTTTAAATATTTTATATAAATTATTATCAATATTATATATCACATGTCAAACTTTAACTGTTTGACTACATCTTATGCACAATATTTGTTCAAGATTATTATTATACAGATACATAAATTAAATTTAAAAAAACGTTCTTCTATGTCCCAATGATCCCCACAGCAGGGATGAATGGGACAGTAATAGGGATGGATGAAACACAAATATTTTCCTACCTGTAGTCAATGTTAAGGATTAAAAGCTGAACAAAAATGCTGCCTTGGCAAAAGCTGAGAGATTATGAATTGTAATATGATCTCCAGGATTATTTGCTAGTAATGATCTTGGACTCAACTCAACTTTGCCTTAAAAGGCCCATAAACGGTGGACTGAAGAGGATGGCTACAAAGAGGATGAAATGTTAAAAGAATAATTGCCATAAAGTATTAATTTATCAACCTATATAATATTATTTAGTTAATAAAAAAAATTTCAGTATCCTCTAGGGACGAATGAAGCAGTCCCATTCATCCCCATTTGAAATGTCCCAATCATCCCCATGATGCATATATTCAATTGTCAGCTATTTTGTCTCAGAAATTATTTTGTCACAATGGTTAATATGCATTCATTTTAATTACCAATATTGAGCCTTTAAATAAAAAACTACAACATATCTTAATTGTTTATATTGCATAAGATATTTAAGTAACTTCAAATGTAAAAAAATTTACTTTTAAGCAGAGTTTTCAGGAAATGCAAATTTGAAGAAAACTGAAAACAGCTATGTGCTCTTGCTTTTGGTTCTGAAGCACACTATGGTAGTGGAATCTATGAGGATAGGAAGCAACTAAAAAAAAGTGTTTATTGCTTGAAATATTGAGAGCGTCTCATCCATCCCTTGTCCCATTCATCCCCCATCTCCCCTATGTTAAAAAATAATATATTAATATCAAAACATATTCAATCGTAAATATTAATTTGGAGCTTGGTGCGATATAATTAAAGTAAAAATAAAATACAACGTTAAAACACCAGTATAATTGATCCAGCATATTCAATCATGCTCAGTTTCTTCTTAAAATAAAAACATAAAAGAAAACCTTAATTATATTTAAATTCAAATAAATGTTTCAAATAATCTTTTAAATTAAAATTAGATTTTAAAAATGTGTCTTGTTAACCATGACATAATTTTTGACTTAAAATAATCTTTCTTTTATTGTTAAATATAAAAACACAAAAGAAAATCTTAATTATATTTAAATTAAAATAAATGTTTCAAATAATCTTTTAAATTAAAATTAGATTTTAAAAATGTGTCTTGTTAACCATGACATAATTTTTGACTTAAAATAATCTTTCGTATACAGTTATCCACACTCCATGTATCAATAAAACTTTAATGCATGGAAACGTACAAATCATTATATCTGCAAGAAAAAATTTCTTTTAGATGCTATAATATTGTTTTAAATATGATGCAATTTTCCCCATCAATTGATTTTTGCATGTGAAAATTTTATTATTTTTAGTTTTTCTTTATTTTTCAATATTCACATGTAGATATATATTTCAAATGAAAATACAGTATTTAGAAGTATTATTATTTGGGCTTTTGCATATCTGGCAATAGTAGTTTTTTTTTTTTTTTAAATGGCTATTTCGAAATAGGAATTAAATTTCTATATTCAGATAATGAAATTTTGAATTAAATAATAATAAAAAAAAAATACAGTGGGTCCGTGAGAGAATTCAGTACTGCAATATACTACTTTTTAGCAATATGTAATATTTTTTAGATACAGGGTTAAACTTCTAAAGAGAAATTTATGATAAAAATATTTGCAAACAACATTAGTCAAGCCGGAATATGATCTCATTTATTCCATCACAGTAATTGATCTAAGATAGCAAAAAAAAATACACAAGACAGAAAAAAAAAAGAAAGAAAAAGAAAAATAATAATTGCATTTTAACTGAATTAGAGGATGTCGCCATCCGCTTAGGGAAAAACATGGGACAAAGAAAAATAAATTGTATACATGTAAAATACAATTTAATCTAATATAACAAAGCATACCTTTTAGGTAATACGTAAAATACCGCTGCTTTGATCGATCAGGTCTTTTTTTTAACATTTCAATTTCAATTTTGCTTTTAATCAAAAATATAAAATAATGCTGTACAGAGACATGCATATTTTATCTTTTTTGAACTTTTTTCTTTTTTTAATAATCATTGCTGAGCTTGATATAATTCAGTCTTTTATCCTTGTGGCAACATTGATTATAGAAAACATTTCATTTCATTTGAATGAAAGCGATGCTGGTTTAACAGGGGTCGATGCAGGTTTTTTTTTTCTTGGGGCCCATTTTATGAAAAGTAAAGGTTCTTTTTGTGAAATTTACTATATTTTTGTGAAAAATACCATTTTGTAATGAATTTAAAATCCAGTTACTCAAATTCGAACCAAGCACTTATTAACAAAATCTTTTTAAAATCCTTTTGCTGAAGTTTTCCTCTCTGGTGAACTTGTTTGTTTACTAATTACACATTTTAAAAGTCACAAAATAATAATTAATAAATAGTAAGTTTTTATGGAATAGAATTTTGTTAAGGGGCTCATTTTCATTTTATCAAATTAATTTTTGTGAATGGGGCCCATTTTATTAAATTGATTTTTGTGAAGCCAAATTTTGCCTGGATCGGCCCTTGTTTAATTTTTAATTAACTGTATTTTTTAATCAAAAAACATGTTTTAATCTGAATGTACTATGTCAGAAGCCGGTTCAAAAACCTTTCGAATGATACCTCATTATTGTTGGTGTGTTTTGTAAATGGATAAAAAAAAGGGATGTTGACCTCAGAAATAACATATATGATTATTGGACATTGCACACCACAATCTAGTTGAGTATATGGCTGCAAAAGAGGGTTAAACTGTTATGCATAGTTTCTGATCCTAAAAAATTATGCGACTGAACTATCTGGACTGATTTAAACATTAAATAGCACTTAAATATATATATATATATATTAAACTGTCTGCTTCTCTGTGTTTATCATACATTTCTCTATAAACTATCAATTTATATGATTTTATATAAAATAGTTTTTACAGAATAAGGCGAGAAAGTGAAAAAAATACTCAATAATGGCAGCGGCAGCATTAGTAATTTATTATTATTATTATAAAGGGACACTGTTTAGTATAGGAATGAGGATATTTCAGAAAATCTTACCACCTAAGGATTTATATTGGTAGCCAGCAAAATAGAACATACAGTTGAAAATTGTTGTGACAAAATTTATGTGACTGCAAAAAATATTTCATTACTACAATGCATTTTTGTAGTAATATTTTTATAAAACTCAGAAAAATACACAACAGAGGAAAGTGAGTATAGGATGGAACTTGTGTTATGTTTGTATTCTGCAATATATTTTGTATAGCCTGCTGTTTTAAAAGACTCTTATAAATTTACTCGTCCTGTGAGAAAATCCACTCCCCAGTGGCATAGATTTATGTAATTTCTCCCCCCCCCCCCCCTGCTTTAGTATAAATATGCTTAAAAAGAATTGTAGAAATAAACAAGAGATTCAAAAGCAAAGATGATTATGCATCAATTTTATTGTTTATAATAAAATCGTAAATGTAAAAAGTTGTTCATGAAAACTTTCTTGACTTGTACAAGATTTATTAAAAGTTTTCTAGTGAATATATAAAATTAAAAGCTCAGTGATTGCACAAATTTACACCAATGAGGTATAAACATAATAATAATACACAATAAACAAAACATGTTTACAAATACACCTGCTTCATAAGGTGAAGACATAAAACTTTTTACATGCTCTGAAATGTTTGCGGACTTGAAACAATGCAATACAATGAAATTAAGTACATTACATTACCACCACTTCTAAATTTAAATTTGAGATCTTTCACACTGATACATCTTAATTTGAGGAAAAAAAAGCATTCTCAAACAGAAGAGAATTTTTAAGAAAAACATATTTAAAAATTGAGATGACAAAATATAAATTCTTATTTTAATAATTACATATTCTTACCATAATAAAAAAGAATAAATTTTTCAATTTGTTTTGCAGATGTTATATTTTTATATAGTAAATTTTACTTCTTAAAAAGAAAAAAAAAACTTAACATCATATGGATAGAGCAAAAGAGTAAACACGTGATGATATAAAGTCTTATCTGACATAACTAAATTTGCCTTAAAAAATAATTTCAGTAAATTGGAATTTAAACAAAAAAACTTGTTGCTAAAGCAAAGTATATGATTTTCATACTTAAAACTATAGAAAACAGATTCATATATACATATACACAAATATTTCAATTGTATGAAACATATAAATTATCCAGAGCTGTAATCTAACATATCTGCTGCTAAAAAATTGTGGTGATACAATTCAACAGTTGAGTCATCAGCAGTGAACTTATTGTTTATGTAACTATGATAAATCTTATCGACTAAAAACCAATATTAAAATAAATCCTACAATAACTATAAAATAAAATATTTCTTCATGATTTAAATTTCTATTTTTGGTTCTTTTAAATGATACGTATAAATGATACGTATAAATGCAACAAATACAAAGGTAAGCAAAATTTATAATTAAAGAAAATTATGTTTATATATTTATTTATGTTGAGCATACAAAATAAATGTAATATTTGTTTACATGGGGTTCAGTGGGACATTTTTTTGGCTGACACATTTAATTTTTTTAAACATTTACATAGGTGTACTCTCCCTAAGCACATACACATGTGTATGTGACGGGGACTGCAAATACATAAATGTTAGATGGATGTGAATGTATGTTTATGAAAAATTTCATATGTAAGGAATAAAATGTTCTTTGCAATTACCAAGGGCACAAAGAATGAAACAATGCTCATAAATGTTTACTTTTTTAGTATGAGTGAGCCTTTCAATATTTTATTAACAGCATGCTTTATTTTAAGGGAGAGAAAAAAAAAATATATAAACTGAGAGTTTCCATATTTTACCAAATCTATTAAAAACAATATTTACTATCTATAAGAGCAAAATACAGTCTCAATATAATGATGATTTTAATGATGATTTTAAATCTGATTTATGGATATTTATTTCTATGCTATATGATCCTCCTTTTAATAATAGTTTCCTTCTTTAAGAATGTTTATGAATTTCAAATATTTAAAACACTTTTTCAGTATTTAGTAAACAGAAATATAATTTCTCCCCATAATTGTTTATTTATTGAATGAACAAAAAAACTGATAAGCTGTTTGCAGGGTTATCATATATTCAATGGACAATAGTTATGAATGAATATTTTAATAATGTGTTTGAAACAATTAAAAAAGTCATATCATACAATTTACATTTAACATAAAAGCAAAGCAACTGTCAATAAAATATTTTTTTTTTTTCAAAATAAAATTTTTATGCAATAAAGGGCCATTGAATACCCTATTGAATACTACTGGTAGGTATTTTTTTTTTTTTTTTTTAAATAATGAACTTTTATTCAGTATTAATTTATCTAATGTGTTTCTAGATTTAAAGATAACCCCGATTCAATGACTTTCCAGAGAGCCTTAACAATCGTTAAATCGAGGCTCAAGTGCATGCATTTAAATATTAAATTTATAAAGACTTCATGGGCGCAAATGGTGGTTGATGACTTCTGCCATAGATAAAACAATGATCCCAATGATTTATTTGCAAATTTTTACATGACTTTTTAAATTAATTACTGGATTGTTTAAAGGCAACTAAAAATTTAGTTTATCATAACTAAATCTAAGAGCAACAAAGACAAATGTCTAATGAATTGTTAAAAAAAAGTCTAACATGCTAAGCCAGGAACGAAATGACTATCTTATGGAAAATAAAGGAAATACTTAGAGTAGATATGGATTTTTAATATAATATTATAAACTTTAGTACTTTAAAGTAAAATGAAACAAACAAAGTAAAAAGAAAATGGAATGTATTTGATGATATAAAAATCACACAAATATAAAATATCACCTACATCTACAGCCAGATTAAATGTTAAATAAATGAAAATAAACATGATACCAATCTACAACTGAGTAACTAGAAATTTATGATTTTTCGTTTTTTTTTTTTTTTTTTTTTGTAAAAAACATTCAAACAATATATTAAGTGTAAAAGAACAAAAATTACATGATTTTAATTTATTGCAGGTTATTATCTTTTTAAATTTTTTTAAACCACTTTATCATGTTTTTTTTTTTTTTTTTTTGTATCTTCTGGCATGCATATTAGAACAAGGAGCTATTTAATCACTGATTGAAAATACATCTTGAAAACTTTTCTGTTAATTACGAATGATTACATATTAATGAATAAAAATAAAGAAACTAAATCTAATTTAATAGATAATTGCTTTTTAATAATCAAAAAAAAATTTCTTCAAGAATTTTTCAATGTAAAACTTGTTTTAATAATATAACATGATTTTGTCAAAAAAAGATAAAATAATTATGAATCAGTAAGAGTCACTGTAAAAGTTACCATGTAGTTGCAAAATGGCTATCTTTTCTATAACTAATTCAATTGTTCAACACTCATTTATCTGAAGATTTGCATTCTCTGAAGCTTATTGAGAGACTTAAATATCCTTCTTTTTGTCTAAATTTTTCAACAAGGAGTTATCGGAAAGTCATGCGTACTTAAATTTTCTTATCAAAGGAAGCTGTAGATAGGTTTACATGTTGAGATGTATACTATGCCATATGAGGATATGAGTTTGAGAGTTGGCAGTAAGACAAACTTCTAGTTTAAAACAAGCGACATGAAAGAGAACAATTTCCTTTAAATCAATAATAAGGTGACACAGAAGTAAAAAGTAAAATCAATGACTAATAATAAATTAAAAAAAAAAAAAAAAAAAAAAAAAGATTTGCCAATGTATTAACAATTATGGGAACTGTTAAATATCACTAGTATATCAATGTTTTATTAGTAATACAATATTATAGTAGCATCAGTCTGCAAGACAACTAACATTACAGATAACTTATTTATTAGACCATTTTTAATTCATGGATTTTCTATTTCTAAATTTAATATTACTCTTCTTTAGAATATAGTAAATGAAACAAAGAATAATTCTAATATACCAATGTGTTTAATTTCATTTTTTATGTAATTTGTATAACTTTTATATAACATTTTTAAATATCTGACCTCTTTAAGATCTTGTTGATGTCAGATAATCAGGATCCCAATGTTAATAATAAAAACAAAAAATATATGACAATTTTTATAGAGTATTTAAATTTTTTAAGATATTACATGATTGGAAATTATACTAAAATATAACTAAATTAAATATATATTATGTAAATAAAAAAAGATTGGCATCAAAGTCATTTTTTGAAAAAAAAAGAACTTTTAAAATTAGAAAACAATACACCTTACTTTATTTTTAAATTACCGTATTTACTCAAATCTAAGATGTGCTTTTCTTCAACCCAAAATCAAACATATTCAAGTGTGTGCATCTTGCAATCGAAGTCAACCCACAATACTGTAAAACCAGTTGTCTTTAGATGCATGGAAATTCTAATTATTTAATTAAGTTTTTAGGTAGCTTCCATTACAAAAAGTAAGAAGCTACCCATTGCAGCTATTCGGAGAGAAGCAATCGGTATATTTTCATCAACATGACCATATCCCTCCTCCCAAGACAACCCTTCGTGTAAATTTTTATTTACATATATATATATATGATTTCTGTCATGCAATAGCACTCGTATTTATAAACTAATTTGGATGTAACTAAGCATGTGTATTGGGCTTACCAAGATCTCAAATGAGTTTGTTGGCCATAAAAGATTTTAAACTAAAAAAAAAATTACAAAAAATTTTGAAATCCAATTTTTTTTTTTTTTTTGCTTAAGTGTTAGGCCTTGATAAAAAGGATTCCGGGGCATTTTTTGTTTTGCCTCTATTTTAAAAAATGGCTGAGATATAGCAGTTTGAAATTCTAGGATGGCTGATATTTTGAAACAAGACAACAGAAAACAAGAACGAAAAATCATGCGTCAAGCATAGATTATGTAACACTTTCCAACGCTTCCAAAATAATTTTACACATCATACCGTTTAATAAGCTGAAAGATAACATCTAAGTAAACAATTTGGAAAACGCATAACATATTTAAAAACATAATTTCAGGAATTTCCAACGTATACAATATTCGGAAAAATATCCGAATACTTTTATTCAGCCCTGTATATGATCTATAGATTTGTATATGTACTACATAGGATGCTAAATTTTAGTTCAGTTAAGAAACGCGTAGCACAGTTTAAAATTCTCCTTCTGGAGTTTCTGTCAATAAACGGAAATGTGTTCGCGAACTTTTGTGCTTCCCTGTATAGGATCTACAGAATTTATACACACCACGTAATAAACAAAAAGTGAGTTAAATTTAAAATCGCGTTCAGTAATTTAAAACACACTTCTAGGAATTATTGTTAACAAACATTAGAGAATTCTTTTGTGTGTCCCTGTAAATGAACGATGACTGCTATACACACAATATTCTGTGGTAAGCATCTTGTAATGCACCTTAGTGATATATATATATATAAATTTCAATGTGTTTAAAATAGTGAAACATTATTTAAATAAACCGCAGACGATTTTTCTCCATAGACGTAATGTAACGGAATTCTTTTGACTGTCCCTGTAAATTAACTATAAGTGCTATACACACCGTATTCCATATTAAGCTTCTTGTAATACACCTTAGTGATATTTATCAATTAAAATGTGTTTGCAATTGTGTAACATCATTAAAATAAACCGCAAATGATTTTTCCCCATAGAGCGTAATGTAACGGAATTCTTTTGAGTGTCCCTGTAAAAAAACTATAAGTGCTACACACTTCAGTTGAAATAGGGAACGTGCTATAGATAACGACAATAACATATAAAAATTGCAAATAAATCCGAGCATATTTACGGGAGTTAGAGCACGGACAGACGGCAGACGGCCAGACAAACCGAAGTCATAAACAGTTTTCAACTAGGTTGGAAAGTGTTAAAAAATAAAAGCATAAAAACTTCTTAATAACACCATAAAATAAGGAATGTGCTAGGCCTTTTGAAAGAACTTTGTCTTTTTTTAGGCGCAAAGGAGACATGATACTACTTTGAAGGCAGGAGCAAGACTGGTAGCATCCAATTCTTGCCAAGCTTGGCAAAATATCGCCAAATTTGGTGACCAAAATAAGAAATTCTCATTCAAATTCAGTATTGACAAAAACTGGGAATGAATCTTCTCTAATCGGGTTCTTCACATTTTAATTGTGTTTTTGAGTAAAATTAGCTAAAATCTTAAAACCAGGAAATAGGGAAGCTACTTTTTGCTTCCTGTACAAGCCAGAAGGACTTTTTTTCTTCCCTCAAAAGCATGGCATTTTTAATACAATGGATGGAACTGAAGATGGTACTATTTTCCATAAGTCACACCTGAAAGCAGCAATGAAGATTTATAAAATAGCTGAGGATTTAGACAAAGAGATGGCTAGGAGCAATGAATGTTAATTTATACAATTTGGGGAATAAAGCAAGTATTTACTACATTTTGCAAGTTTCATTATTTTATCTTTCTTCAAAGTTTTCTTGTGTGTTATATAAGAGATTTAAAGATTTAAAAAAAAAAAAAAAATATTTCCTAAACTAAGAAATAAAGTATATCTTTTATTCGAGTAAATATAGTATCACTTGAATATAATGAACCAGAAAATTTTAGGTATTTTTTAAACAAATAATACATATTACATAATTTTATACAAAATGTGTTTACATGAACTCTTTAAAACCTATAATACACTATAAAAAGTCCAGAAAAGTTGCCAATTCTGTGAATGTTGAAATAAATTCAACAATGAAAACTTATATACATAACATTTTACTCAACTTTAAAAAGAAAAAAGAAAAAGGAAGGAAATTCTTTTCTAAAGGTTTTAGAAAACAACATATACTATCACATGATGATGAACATGCAGGCTCACTCATTCTGGATGTTGTAGGGATCTTTCAATGGAAATGTGGTCTTCAAACTTGAGTGTTACTGCTTCTGGTGCAGTCAGATATTACCTAAACACTATGGCTGTAGTGTAATTATAACCAAAAATTTATTACTGATTTACAGATATAACATTTAATTTAAAATAAACAAAATAAATAAAATGTTGAAAATATTTTAAACAATTATTTGATAACTTAGTTTTCATTTAGTAAAAGTTAGTAATTTTAATTACATTTGACAGTTAGGATCAGACATTAAAATAATGTTAACTAGCACAGAATTCTAAAAATGTAAATATTAATACATTAATAATTTATCAGAACAAAAGAAAGTGAGAGCATTGATTTTTGGCCCTCTGATAAAAACAATTAAAGGGGAAAAAAGAGAGAGAGAGAGAAATGTTTTGAGTGTTTTTGTGCATTGTAGGATCCATATTTGTCGGATTGATTTTTGTTTGAAGATTGTTTAAATGTATTATATAAGATCAGAAACATAACAGAGCTTCCACCAGGCAGTTTTAGGATGGTGCCACAGTTTGGCTGTCCTTTGTTTTAAGAAATAACACTCTTTGTGCCCCTCATCCAAAAAACAGCACCCTTCTTGCCCCTCAGTTTAAAAAAAAAGTGTCATTACTGCTTTTAGTGCTAAAAAAGTTGCTTGCATATTAAAAACAGACTCATTGTTGTGTCTTGAAAAGAGTGCCTTAACTTTTAAATGTTAAAAGTGCTTTTAAAAATCAAAAGAATAAATTTAAAAAATAAAAAAAGTGCCTTTAAAATCTAAAATGAAATCTTAAAAATCGAAAAACTGCCATTCAGATTTTAGAAAGTGCCCTTTACCCATCATCAGCACCCTGCCCTTTTTTCAACTTGGGGGAACTCTGAACATAGGTTTATTTAGCAAATTTTAATATATTTCTATTATATCAGTTTGATACTATTTCCGTATGAAGCACGCATAACACCCTCATATTTACACATACTTGATTTTATTATTCACATATGAGTGATTCTCACATAATTTGAGTCCCTTTTATTTTAGTACATATTCTTGGTTTTCTTTTTATTTCTTATACTATAAAACATGTCATTGTATGATTGTATAACAGCATTAATGAAATAAATAAGTGTTGAATGATTTTGGGGTTCAAAATGTAGCCTTAAATTCCTTACTGCTCCTTGTCTCTGATGCTGATTTTTAAGTTTGGAGCAGTCTGGATAAAATTATTTCAAGAAAAGTAGTTCTACTGAATTATATTTTAACAAAACTGGAACATTTGTTTTATATAGATATGTAACAAAAATTAGGCTGCACACATTTCTTACAGTTATTATTATTTTTTAAACTTTGTCCCAGAATTTTAGATTCCTTACCACCCCTCTTGCTAAAATTATGCAGAAAATCACTCCAGCAGCCACAGAGTCTTTTTCCCCCCTTTTTTCTCATACAGAACTATGCTAGAGAAAAAATGACTGTAGTGCTTTGACAAGAAAATTTTTGCAGAATTTAAATCAGCATTTAAATATCAATTTCAAGCATTGTGGCTTTATTGGTAATCTTATTGTCTCCAAGATTTATTCCTGAATTTTTAGAGATAAATTAAAAACTTTTTGTTATTTAATTCATATTCAATGTAAATGACTGTTGCTAAAAATTAATGAACATTCTGGCTACCACCTGCACTTAATATGATTTGCCTAAAAATAGGTGGTAATTGTCCTTGCTGGCCCTTCTTTACTGTCCCTGTTCTATTTCACTATTAATAGGATGGTGAGGGTCTCACGGGGATAGTACAGCTTTAAACATTAATGCAGAACAAGAACACGTGTTTAATTATAGCAACAAGAACAAGAAAATTTAAAACTGGAAGTTTAAAAATGCTATATATTATTGAGTTGAATTTCACAAATTTCTTATTTCTTGAAAGTTAAAATTATGGGAGAATGGCTCATACCCATCATATATAAAAACTATAATAAGTGCTTCAAACCAAAAAAACATCAAATTGGTATAATTGAAATAAATTAAAATTTTCTAAATAAATCTATGTTTCTGATCTTGTACAACACATTTAAACAATCTTGGGGGGGGGGAGGGGATAATGATCAGAGAGGCAGTAAATATACAACCTATTTCATATTAAAACAATCAAAACATATTAGAACAGAAAAAAAATAAACATAAAAGTAAAAATAGCTGTTTTAAAAAACACTCTTTTATACACATTCAATGTTTATCTTGAAAATCGCACCTAATAAAATTCAAGACTGAAATTCATGATTCACTGCTTTGATTTACGCTTTATAGAAAGCACAAGCTTGTGAATTTATATTTTTTTAAATTATGATTTTTGCTCTGTTTCTTTTCTTTTTTTAAGATAGGGCCAACAGGAAATAAAAACAAACATCACTTAAACTATCTTTTTAGGATTTCTAAATAGATTGTTCAACATACAATCATAATTTAATTAATATGAAACAATTAATTTATAGAAGTGTATTTTTTTTAATTATTAAATGCTAATTTTTAATTTTCTTCCTTTTAGTGTTTAAAATTGAATCATTGCAATTTTCACAGCCATTTGGCTTATTTTGGTACATCATTAAACCCATCATTGTTGCAACTCGTATACAATTGTAACGCTCAAGGATATCTGGCGATTTATTACTTGTTGCGGGTAAAAGGAAATATACTTTAAAATTAATGTATTAATTTATAATTAAATTCTAAAAATATTGAAATGTTGTATTGTCATTAGAAACACACTTGTGCATATAATTTTTTTAAATTTTTAGCCTATCAGGAAGTGAGTTAAAAATCGATTATAAAATTGCATCTTTACATACAAAAGCCAAGTTGAGTTAAATAAAATAATGTAAAAAGACCTATCAGGGGGTCAAAAGCCAATGGCTATCTACCCAACTCCTTTATATTCATTATACATATATAGATAAAAGGCTAAAATAGTGCATGCCAATAAATAGCATTCAATAATAGCAGAGCAGAAATAAAGAGTTAAATCTGAATTACAAAGTATAATAAAGAACATAATAAACAAGCTAATTATTCATGAAAAAATGTTAATACATACTTTAGAAGTACTTCAGACATTAATGGGTTAACTTAGAATTTACAGGCAGAGTAAGTTTCTAATTTCACATTCAAGGATGCATAAAAGAAGAGAGAGAAAAAAAATCACAGCAAAAATTTTATTGCATTAAACATAAAACACAAACAGTACCTGTTTACTATCCCATTGACTGTAAACAAATTATATCACCAAACATTAGGATTTAATGACAATAATGCATAAGTATGATCTCACGTTAATGTTTCTTGTTGTCAATTGAAGTGCTGCACATCACACACAAAGTACTTATTCAATTTTTATTTATTATATACATAAGCCAGTTTAGTTTTTGTAATGAAGGATATGGGTCAATTGCTATTTCTCCCTTTTTCTCTTACATTTTGAAAAAAAAAAAAATTAATTAATTAAGATTTGAGACATTCCACCTATTAATAATATAATAACATATAATGACATAATGCAATAAAGTATTTCAGGATTATGGGATTCAGGTATCAAAAAGTGTGGATTACTAGCCAATATAAAACTTTATCTAAAAACAGACAAACAATGGTAATGCAATGCAAAAAATTATGACAAGCTGATTTATTAAAAAAGGAAATGGTCTGATGGATGCAAAATTGGATTTATATGTGCACTGGAGTTTATTTAAAATTCAAAAGAATTAACACTGATTAAATGATAATAAGTTGGAAATTGTATGTTAAACGTGACATAGGAGGTGGGTTCGTTTTATAACCAGTTTCACAATGTAAAAAAATCATCCTTATTATTTCAATGAAATGAATTATATCTTCCTCTATGAGCGAAATAAGCATGTCATAATGAACAAAGGAAAGTATTTTCAACTAGGTAAATTATATCTAATGGTTGGAGTATCGTAGTTGAAATTTTCTCCAACAGAGCGAAATTTGCCGGGACCAGGACTCCAACCTGGACACGGCAAGCCAAAGTACCCAGGTCATGGTCCCGACATATTTTCACTCTGTTGGAAAAAATCTCAACTATGATACTCCAACCATTAGATATAAGCATGTCTTTTTTTTTTTTTTTTCTTTTTCTTATTACGTATGCCACATTTACAAATGTGAATTTATTTTTCGACACCAGACAGCACTGCAAAATTCACCATGGAGATTTTGCTTTGTGAATGATTACCTCCATGGTTTAATATTTTTGACTCATAATGAACGGATCTCCTGTGTTTATTTACTCTAATGGATTGAGATATTTAGCTGTTAACCTAATTTCCAATGAACTTATCTCAGAATCTATACATTTTTTTTTTAATGTGACTCATCTTTCAAGCAAAAATCTTTTTGAACGATCTTTTTAAAAATGTAACTTTTATGCAATTTTATTTAAAAATATAATTTTGAATAAAAATGGCCACCTAGCATATGAAAAAAGAAGTGGTTTGCCCGTATTTCTTTTCCTCAGTCACATGACTTGTGCTTTTATTATATAGATTATGTACGATAGGATTTAATAGAATAAAGAAAACTTTTATTAATATCTTTTTAAGTTTTGATTCGATTTTCATAAAATTTTAAATGACTAGACAAAATTCTGCAACGATAATATATATTAAATTTCAAACCATCCAGTCAGGTAGTTTTTGCGCTGTTATATGCAGACAGATGGACAAACCAGTTGACGACTATAGATGCAACGAATTTATATAATTACAAATGCACCTAAAGAGAGCACATGCTATATATTTTATTTGTATTTGCTCATTACATGCCCCCAAAGAAATGAAATGTCTTTGGAGGGATGTAATTTTTGGTTTTTACTGACACTGATGATGGGAGTCCAAGTTTTTCACAAAACGCACATCTGTTCATTGTGCTACAGTTTGATATTGTGTCTTCAGTGTATAAAGAAATAACTGTTCTTCAAATTTTTGTCCTTATTTGAGTTAAATCAAATGGCTTGGTGACAGATTATGTTTAGTATCCACACATTTAATTGAAACCTTTAAAAAATGGCTTTTTAAAAATTAACCTGTGTTACATAAAACCACATAATTATCTTATGAATATGTTTTAATGTCATACTTATCCATTATTGGCAATAAACTCTGGTCACACTGTTTGGCAACAGAATATTATTATGAGATTGAGTTTTTGTGGTTGACAGGAAAGTAAACAAGTACTAATACAACTTCAAACAAATTTCATTCCTGCAATATACAGGGGTAATTGTGATTTTATACGAAAATATTTGAAACATTCATAGTAGGGAAAAGTAAGAGGAGAAATTTTGTCCCCTTTATGAAAAAAAATACTAAACATTGTTATTTGAATTTGGAAAAATGCTAAATTGATATTATGGAATATTACTTATAATAAAAATAAACTAACTAAAAACATCTAGTTCAGTGTATTAACACAAAGTTGTGTGTTGCAAGTATAACTTAAAATGTACTCCTACATAAAAAAAATAAGTAAATAAAAAAATTATAAAAATTATATATAAAAGTAACTTATAGTTTACACAAAATGGTAAATGAATATTTAAATAATCTAAGAATTTTTTAAACAGTTTCAGTAGAAATTAAACACAGTTTTTCCAGTATTTCTTGTTTGGTACTTATTTATTAATGTAAGTTTATTTGGAAAAACTGGAATTCCAGTTCACAAATAGAAAGGAATAACAGAATTCCAGTGTATAGTGAAAACAATTACCCCTGACATTGGCATAAACTTTGATATATATTTTTTAATTAATAAAATTAATTTGTAAAATTTTAAAAGTAACAAAATATTGATATAATAGAGCTTAAGTTATTATTTTATTTATGTATTTATGTTTTCATATGCTTTTATAATTACAGTAATTACCAATTCTGAAACAACTGAGATAATGTGTTAGACAATTTAAGAAATTACAGAATTGATAAAGAATGTATCATAGAAAAAAAATATGAGCAAACAATAGCAAATAGTTCAAGGACTTAAAAAATCTTTTTTTGAAGTCTTCAATACTTAACTCTAAATTAGGATTGAATTAATTTAACAAAGATGTAAGAAATAGATGAAATGAAGGAAATATTTTTAACAAACAAACCCAAATACAACTATTTTAAATAATGCCCAACTGTGTTGAAATGTAATAAATGGAGAATAAATGAAGTATCTATTAAGAATGGTACCCATACAAGCATTTCACTTTAACTGTACGGAATTTTACTTCATAAATTATTTGAAAAATAACATGATTTATCTTGAGGAACAGAGGAAAATGATGCATTAAGCATAATGTATTGGCTGCATCTTTAGAAATATAAAATGTAATTTACATATTTTTTCCATAAAATTAGTTAAAACTTACAACTGCCCTACATTATATGTCGCTATATGAATTGTTATGCTACATGGAAGTTTTGTCAAACCTACTGTTGATCAGATTTACTTCAATAAAATAAATACATCACCAGTAACAATAATGCTACTAAATTAGTAAACAATATCAAATAATTTTAACAATAATAACTAATATGACAAGAGATTTTTATTAGAGCAGATTTATACATTTAATGTTTTCATAAAAAAATAAAAGGCACCAAGTAGGAGGAAAGAAACAAATGACAATGGTATTAAAACAAAAAAAAGTAGAATGAAAAGATAAACATAGAAAAAGGGATTAATGCTGGAACAGATATATATACTGAAAATCACTTGTCTGGACCGAGACAGATTTGCAAAGCACAGCCAACTGCTTGGTTTGCATAAATCATAGCTTATATAACTGATGAATAATAAAAAAAAATGTATACAGCTAATAATTAAAATGTAGTTATGCTACCTAAAATTCACAGAGCAATTAGCTGCTAAAATAAACATAACTACTTTATTTTCTCTTTAGAATACTTCAGGTAAAAAAATACTTGAGGACTTACAACAAAAATTAAAGAATTGAATAACTAAAAAAGAATTATAAAAATAATCTTGTATTGCAAAGCCTTACAAAAGTTAATATGCCTTAATATCTTAAATAGTAATAATAATAAAATATAACATATAATTGGAAAATATCACATTAGTAAAAAAATGATAATCATAGATCAAAAACGAAAGAAAAGAAAATAATTGGATGATGGTGAACTAAAGTAAGTATTTCAATAACATTTTGGTAATTTAACTTTATTAATTAAATTTTAAAAATAATTTTAATCAGAATTAAAAAAAAAAAGTTACATAATAACTACTTTTTAAAAATAATACCTAAATATGGGCAGACATGTATTTTCATAATACAATAAAATTAAAAGCATTCAATGTTGAAAATGACAGCAAGTAAATATAAATTTTACTGTTATTTTTTTTTTATATTAATGTTTAGAAAGCTAGCAGTAGTTTTGCATTATTGGAATAATTTTTTTTTTTTTTAATTATTAACATTTTCTGTGTGTGCTTTTGTTATTGAGCAATATTTTTATGCATACATGCAAATTAACAATTTAAAATATATATATATACAGCTTTTGTGTTACAAATGTACAGTCATGGAAGAAACATACACACCTCTTACTCATTCTGCCCCCCCCCCCCCCCCCAAAAAAAAAAAAAAAAAAAAAAATTGAAACCAGTATTAATCAATTGAGAATGCTGTCAGTTTTTATTTGATATTTATTTTTTTTAGGAAAGCTATTTCCATATTAAAATGAACACAAACTTTAATATTTTCAATAGTAAACCCAAAATTTAATGCAATAATACTAATGATAATAATAATCTATACCCTTTAATTTATCCTAAGTGCACATTTGCATGATGTTCCTACAATCAGTTTTAATGTTAACAACTATTTTATAAAGATCTGATTTCAGAGAGATTATCTCTAAATTGAAATCTGGTACTTATATTTAGTATTCATAATAATTAAATTTTCAATATTGGAATAAACTGTTTTTATGATAAGTGCAGCAAAATTTTTATACAAAGTTTTCTGTACATAAGACAAAAGAAAAATTGTAGTTTACTTAAAAAAAATATATTAAATTACAGTTAAATCAAATTCACCACTTTTTCAATTCCTACATCATCTCTTAAGCCCTTACTATGATTGCTTTTTTAATGATTAAAAAAATCTATAGTAAAAAGTTAAAATTTTGTATGTATGTATAGGAAGCTGAACTGTAATTCCAGGACTGTACTTATAGTTGTTTTTGTAAGCTGAAAGTTACTAGCATAAAGCAGAAGAGTTCATTAGCAAGTGACACGATTGAATACTATTAATTTATACAGAGCAAAAAATTATATTTGAAATATAGAAAATTAAAGTTAAGCAAAGCCCAAAGAGAAGATATCTTTGAATTGGTTATTACTGTTATGAATGAATGATACAACAACTTCACATCACATTTATGGTATGTAAAAAGATTGAATAATGATGTTAAATAAAACATATGCTATAGAAAATTATGTGTTGTCATAATGAGACCTTTAAGAAAGTCCCAAAAATGTGTCACAGCTTGGGCCTGCGCTGTTGATTGAGCTCCAGTCACCATGAGATCACGAGGAAGTTTCGTACGAAGAGATGTCTGAAGTTTTTCCCAATATGAGCCGCCTCCAGGTGCCTGTACTTCAGCATTAAAATCTATTGCCTCACCGGTTGAACGATAGTATTCGGAAATTAGGCGCTGCAAAAAATACATTTTTCTATACACTTATTTATTTTTTTTTTTACACAACATTAAAACTGAAATTTATTTATTAAAATAGACTAAAACACCAATCACAGCATTTTCAAATAAATGTAAAAAAGAAATTGAAGCGGATATATTAAAAAAAAAAAAAAATCTACAAATAAAAGTTTTGTGTGTATATGTATCTGTCCATCAACTCTATTATAGGCAGACAATAGATTGCAGAATTACTAAATCTAACATGAAGGCAGTTGTACATCTGAATTTTTACACCCCATCCTGAATTCTTTTCTTTTAATTGGTCTGGATCATTTAATGTTTTATTATTATTTTTTAATTAAAACAGAATGAATGTACTTTTAAAATAGTATAAGCTTTACATTGTAACAAAGTTTGTTTTAAATCAATAAAATATGCTTATTTCTAATTTTTTGGGAAGTTTACAAAACACTGTTCTTTACCTAAATTTTGAATTTGTATCTTTAAATTATTAGATTTACAAAACTATTGGGCATTCCCTTTGAATTTTTAATACAGTCTAAAATAATTACAGTACACTCTATTAAATCTTAGGATAAAAATGATTCTATTAAATCACTCAGGATGAGAGCTTTGGCAGATTTTAGATAACCTTCATAATAATATAAAAATCCATTAAAAAAATGCTTTTTTAAGAAATATAAAGAACGTACTTAAAGAGAGAGAGAGAGAGAGAGAGAGAGAGAGAGAGAGAAAACAGAGTTAAATTAACAAATATATATATAGTAGAGCAGGGCATCAAATTTCAGTTGAAAAGGTTCTAGACATGCTAAAATTTTTGCTCGCCACTATTTTACAGTCATTTAGACAGTAATGTTGGCCATCACACCTGCGCAGAAAATCAACTATTTATGACAAACTGAATTGAAATTGACCATTGTTATAAGGAGCTGTCTGTTAAATCCAGAATATTTTACATTCATGAAAAATATGAACAATTTTTTAAATGTTAAAAATTTGGGAGAAAGCGAATAATTTTTACCATGTTTAAAGCAGCTGAGCTTAGGTGTCGAAACCTGATTCACTACCCGCAGGAGTGAAGAGTGATCAGATTCGGCCTCGGAAGCGGAAAAAGCAGCCTTGGCGCTTGCGCGGTGTGAAAGTGGGGAAACAAATGCAGACAGGGGAAGTTCATTCCTCCATAGGAGAGAAATGGAAGTGGGTGACGCCGCATTTTTTCTTCTTTTGGAAGATAAATGCCATCGCTTGATTTTAAAACACTCCCGCGTGTCGCTAGATTGAGACATGATATTCTGAGCGCATACAATTTGATTTGAAGCACAAGATTTCAAAAGATGAAACTTACTCGCCAACCTTAAATATTTGCTCGCCAATGGTGAGCTGGCGAGTGGAAATTTCGTGCCCTGTAGTAGAGGTAAAATAGGTTTTTTCAGAGACAACTGATGGCCATTCACCAAAATTCTGGAAGAACTTTGTTGTGGTCCTAGAAATGAAGATGTATGGTTTGTAGGTCAAAAGGGGGCATTTTAACTCAGGGAGATGGGGGAGGAGAGAAGTTCAACTTTTAAAAAATAGGTCAATTGGAGATATTGTTTACCATGTATTTTTAATTTCTGAATCGAAAGACATCATTCACAAGTCATTACAATCACATGTTAAAAAGTTATTACACTTATGTTACGTCCACAGTTTCATTGACCTTGAAAAGACTCAGATGACCCTGATTTTAATTATTGCTATTTTGAGAACATTTAAGATTATCCAATACGATATAAAGAACATATTCTAAATGTAAAATAAGTGTAATAAAGTTGTGCTCTCTCATAAAGTACAATTTTAGACTTTTTATTCATTAAATTCGCGATAAACTCCAAGGTAACACCATGGTACCCCACTCGACCTATTTTTAAAAAGTTGAATTCCTTCCCAGAGTCAAAAGGCCCCCTTTTGCCCCCAAACCATAGTAAAACAACTTTATTTTCTAGAGAGTCATCAGATTTTCATTTTTAGTGCCAAAACGAAGTTCTACCCAAATATTTGTAAATGGCTAACAGTTGTTGCTGTAAAACCCTATTTTACCTGTATTAAAGTATAATTTTCACTTTTTTATTCATAAAACCCGCTGTAAATTTGTAACAAATGATCAGATCGACTTGCAGATGGCACTATTTGATTCAGAATTTTAAAAAATACATAATAAACAATACCCCGCTTGATGCGAGTGAGTCCCCCCTCCCCCTCCGCATGTTTGGCTTAAAGACCCGTCTGATTCATAACCTTGAAAACCTCTGGCACCCCCAGAGGTATTATTCAGTTACCTGTGAATAATACCCCTGGGGGTGCTTAGTCAGGTGAGGGTCTCGTCACCTGACCAAGGTTATAAATTACGAGACCATTAAAACTGTCAATACAACAAAGTTAAACAGAAACTTTGAACTGGCAAACAAAGATAACTTGCAAACCACAAGAGAGCAAGCACTGCAGCGTTGTCAGCAAATATATAGTCAGGTGGATCACAGCCCTGTTGTGATCAGGCGATTTCCGCCCAGTTCCCATGTAGTAACCCGTCAAGCTAGGCATTCATGCCGGGCAGGTAGGGGCCTGGTTAGCGGTATAAAAAATATAAAATAAAGACCCGTCTGATCCTTTGCTTGTGTACATACTAAAAACAGTCATGTACAGAACTACTTGTGTGCCACTCTTAACTCTGTGAACTATTTCACAGTTTGCAATGATGAGAGAAATAATTTTCCTGTTGTCTCCAGTGTAGTGAAAAATCATATGTATGTTGACAATATTTCAGAGGTTCAGATTCAGTTGAATCAGCTCAAGTTCTAATTAGTGACCTATAAAATTTATTTCAAAGCGGTGGTTTCTAACTAAGAAAATCGGCACTTGCTATTAAAAATCTGTCAGATTCTTTAAAAGCGAGTGGCCTGATGCATTCATTTAATCTCGATTCATTCCAGTGCATTCTAGGACTAGAATGGAACCGTGAAACAGATTACCTGCGAGCCCAAACTGTAGAAAAAACAATTGTAAACTCTAAACGTGAATTATTATCTATAATTGCTCGGATATTTGACCCTTTTGGTCTCCTTACTCCTTCCACTGTTTTTTAAAGATCTTATTACAAGATGTGTGGAAAGTAAACAAACTGGGAGGATATTCTGGCCTCAAATATTCTAGAAACTTGCAATAAATGTCGTCTATTACTCAATTTTGAGTCTATTTTGCCTGCATTAATATATTATATAGGCTACAAACTCTACATAGAAATATTTTTATTTTCTCAACTTATTGCTACAGGACATATCCAAGCTTTGCTTCATCTAAGTATGGTTTTTCTCAGATTTGAATCCAGAATTTTATTATTATTATTTATCTAGTAAATGGACTCGATCTCAATGTACCCAATGCAAGTGTAAAAAAAAATGTTATAAAAATATTACATAAAAAAAGCTATGCAAATAAAATAACTGAAAAATAGTGTTGATGTACAAATAGCATAAGCAAAATATACACTGCAAAAAATTACACAAATAAAAGAATTTTTTTTTCTAAATTGCAAAAATATATTATAAGAATTTTTTTCTGGAACAATATTTACCATTTCCATCAGAAGGTCTTGAGTTAGGAATGAATCATGAGCAATACTGTATATCATTTGCATGGGACGCCCATATTCATGAGGTCTGTGCTGTTAAATGTTAATAATAGTAAGTTATATGAAATTAAATAGTAAGTAATATGTAAGTTAAAAAAACACACACACACACACACATATATATATATATATATATTAAATTCCTATACTTTTTCCCATTTAAAATACTTTTTTTTCTACTTTTCTCTAGTTTAAAATTTCACTATTCTATGACTAGTATCTTAGCCTTCCCATAGTAAAATACTTCCATTGCATTTGAAATAGTGATATTTTTAATATGTAGGGGAAAAAGAAAAGAAATTTTCTCTAGTTTTATAAAGAAAATCTTTCCAAAAAAAGAAAAGGGCATTAAAATTTTCATTCTGACCAAACATCCCCCCCGTCCCCTCTTTTAAAACATGAAATATTATATGATATTCCCCATCCGAAAATTTCCTAAACACAATTTTCTGGTTGCCTTGTTACTTCTGATATCAAACTTTCGAAATGCATTATTGCAACTCACTGAGAAAAAGATAAATACTGAGCAGGTTTTATTTATTTTAAAGTATTTATAATCGCCCAAATTTTTTAAGATGTTATGTTACATAAAATATGTATCTGATGAGCATAGAAAAAACTGCTGTTAAAATTAATATTTAGTGGTAAAACAGTTTAGAAAAGAAATGCTTTTCTTCTCACTTTTGTTTTTCCCATCAAATACAATTGAACATTAAACAAAATATTTCTTATTGTCCAAACTCTGTTTCCGAAGCATGTGTATAATTTTCGTGCTAAAATATTGATATTTAAATGTAAAACCATTGATGTTCAAATCGAAAGTAGGTACATTAACTGCATACTTAGAGAAAACATCTTTTTATCCAGAAAAAAGAAAGTCTGGTGAAATTGCAAAGGAGTTCCAGAAATAAAATTTTTTGAAAGGGTTCTGATTAATATTTTTCATAACTGGAGATGTCGTTTTAAAAGAAAATGTATGCTGGGTATTTTTTTTTTTCTATTTTGATTTTCAAAGCCAATGCCAATTTTTAAATATTACAGAAAAAACAAAAATTGTGGAAGGGACTTTAGGAAACAAATTTTTTTGAAAGGGTTAATATTAATATTTTTGTAAACGGATTGCACTGTTTGAAAGGAAAATGAACTTGGATGTGGTCTGGTATTTTTCTTTTTTTCATATTTCGATTTCCTGAGCATATGCAGATTTTTAAACATTGCAAAAAAAATGAAACCCCTGAAATGGTGTTCAGAAACTAATATTTTTGAAAGGGTTAAAATTGATATATTTTTTTAAAGAATTATGCTTTCAGAAAGGAAAAAGAACACTGGCTTAGTAGGCGTTTTTAAAATTTTTGAACAGTTAGGCCGAAGTAGGCTTGGAAAAAGGAGGATACACAAATTTGAAGTTTCTAAAATAATTTTTTTGAAAGTGTTAATATTCATATATGTTTTAAGCAGATTAAACCATTAGAAAGGTTAAAGTATGAAGTTTAAGTGTGTATTTTTTTATTTTTTAGTATTTCGAATAGTTAAGCTGATACATGTTTCGAAAAATGTGAAAAGACAGCCACTTTATCTTTAATTTTGAGGGGGGTGGGGAGGATGTCTTTTTGATGGGCTAAAAAAATGCATAAAAAATTAAATTTAAAAAATCTAATCCAAAAACTGGCTTTCAGGTGCATAATTACAAACATAGAGGTACCTTCCTGCCAAATATTGTAAGCTCTACGAGCAGCAGTCTTCAGAACACAGCACCCAGACAAAAAAACAAACTTCTATCTTTATTATTATAGATTTATTTATTTAAACTTCTTCTAATCTCAGTAAGCAGTCACAACTCATTCAGTATGAAAAATAGATACAGATGCCTTTGAGCAAGGTATGGTTTACTACTGTAACTAAAATGTGAAGAAATTGGTGAATACATTTTCCAAATGTCAATAAATGGGCATTGTCTTTCTTCACTAATAAAAGAGAACAGGTGAGGACTTAACTTATTCCCATTCTTGCCAACGTTTGCCAAGAGATCTCTGCAGCATACCTTGGGATCTGGGTTTCAGCTATGATCACATTTTTCATAAAAATGAAAAAATAAAACAAGCAGTTTTTGCTTTTTGCAGGAAATAGCATAAAAGCATTTGCAAAAATATTCTTCACTGAATTATCACATACTTAGCACAGGTACTTATTACTGTTTTACTTTTACTTAATATGTTTTACCAAGTCCTCCTGAGATCATTACTTTAAAAAAAAAGAAGCAAATAGCAATTGACTGTTTAACCCGCGAGAACTCGCTAGATTTCTTGTCACACCAGAACTTAATACTTTATTCTTAGTCTTAATACTTTATTCACAAAAAGATGTAAAATGATAAAAATAAAGTTTCTAAAATTTAATTTAAAATGAAAAAAGGGTTTAAATAAGAGTCTTATTGCAACAGCTGGGACAAAAAAAAGTATGATGGTGAGAGAAAATCTCACGCGCGAGTTCTCGCGGGTTAAGAATAAAAACCTATATTTATACTGGGGAAGATGAGAGACACACCACTGCAAGTTATTCTTGGCTGAAGGGGACAATATAGAAAGGTTGGGAGCTACTGGGCTAGAGACATATAAGAAGGAGACATTATAAAACAATGAAGATTTACAAACTGCTAAGTATCAGGAGAAAAATAGCATTTCAAAACACAGAAAGAAAATGAATATAAAAAAGAAATATACATTAACTATTTAATTCATCAGAAAAAAAAAAAATGGAAAGAAACAAAAAACTGCTTTCTGAAAGGCTATGATACATTTATTCTTCCCAAAGTTGTACTTATGTTTAAAAACTTAACATGTTTCAAAACATAAAGAAAATTTAGAATAAAATGCTAGTGAGCAATCAATTACAATTAAAATCGCTGTTTTTAATAAAGACAAATCTGTAACATATTTAAAACATGTATGTGTTACCTCAGGTGGTGGCATAACCCAATATGCTAGATAATCTGCTTCCATGGATGGCTTTTGAGCATCATAAGGAGCTAAATAATGAAATACAACTTGTAAAAAAAATAATACAAATCAATAAGTTTTTCAAAATTTTAGCTACACATAAAAATGTCATACTTATCCATTTTTGCACTATTTTATTATACTATTGCACTATTTTATTTAACTTAACTTGCTTTTTGTATGTAAAGATGGAATTTTATAATCAAAATTTCATTTACTTCTTGATATGCAAGAATTATAAAAATTACGCACTCAAGTGTGTTTTTGATGACAATACAACATTTTAATAAGTTTAGAATTTAATTATTAAATTAATTTAAAGGTATTTTTTCATTTGTTGGTCAAGGTGATAAATCACCAAATAATCTTTATCGTTACAACTGTTTATGTGTTACAAAAACAATGGTGCTAATTATGTGCCAAACCACACTCGCCAACATATGATGACTGATTGTGAAACTTCAATAATGAAATATTTTAAACATTTAAAAGTTTTAAATATAAATAAAAAATAAAGAGTATAATACTCTTTTTTTAAATGCTCTTTTATCATTTAATAGTTTAATACTAATTACATTATTATTATACATTGAGAAAAAAATTTAGGAAACCTGAATAAATAATTTAATTTAAGACTCCCCCAAGATATCATAAAAACATGCTAAATATAATAAGAGGGTTTTAGTTTAAATACCGTATATACTCGTGTATAAGTCGCCCCCCCCCCCCCCCCCCAATTCTTACGCAAAATTTTGGAAAAGATTGAATTTTTGTGTGTAAGTCGAACCACATTTTTTGTAGTATGTTGAAAAATGATTTGTAATCAAGGATTAAAAATAATAATAATAATAATAAATTTTCACTAAATTAGTAAACTTTTTTTTTTTTTTTTTTTTTTTTTTAAACGTTTCTAATCAGATTTTTTTTTTTTAATTCAACATTTTAAAATTGTATAATTATGTAAAACTGAAGAAGCTTAAACTATTTTGAAAGCTATTCGCATCAATTTAATGATTACTTACTTTTTTTTTTTTTTTTTGAAAAATCTATTCAAGCCTTATTTACAAGGGTAAACAATTTCTTAGACTGCTAAAATATAGTACTTCTTTGTATTGTAGGACTTTTAGGAGAGTCCAAAGGAGACTTTTAGGAGACTTCTCAAGTTGAACTCTTTTTAAAAAGAGGATTAAAATATTGAAAGGAATGTACATCTCTATCTCTATAAAAGAGTAAGTGTCTGTCTGCCTGCCCGAGGATTTCATCGTAATTATAACACCTAGGACTCAAGAAATTTTTGTCATGTGTAGATGTTGTTACCGGACAGTATACCTCGCGGCCGGATTTTTAAATTTTAATTTAGATTTTTAAAAAAAAATTAAAACGTGTATATCAGGGCTGGGTTTTTGCCGGCAGAAAGTGGTTTTTGCCTTGCCAGTGGCAGAAAGTGGTAATAACCGGTTTTAACCGGCAGAAACTGGCAACAACTGGCAGAAACACATTTCGTGACATAATCTGAGACTTTTATAGTTGTATTAAATCCTTAAGTACATTTTATTCAGGATAAATAACAAATGGAATATTGTGGATAGTTTTAATTAAAAAATAAATAAATTTGTATTAGAAAAAATGAGTAATGTAACAGATAAAATTTTTGTTATAATATGGTTGTGTAATTTTATATATAAACAATTATTAGAGTATTTAAAATTCAGAATAGAAAACTATATCCAATACTTATTTTAAATTAAACGCTGAAAAGAAAAGAGAAATAATCAATACTTACTCAAAACTTACTTTTCTGTAATTTAACATAATAATTTAATGATAACTGTTAAAAATCTTTCTCACAGAAATGTTACACAGCTCCAAATCAAAAAACTAGACTAATTAATTCCATTTGTATTTGGAATTGCATTTTGCTTTATTTCACTGTAGTACAATTAAAAAAGAACATTGGTGGATGTTTTAATACATGTTAAGGCATGTTATTAAAGAAAATTAAAACTGTAAAATATTAAATTTTGAGTGAATATTATATTTTTGTAAAATTATTTTCATTATTCAAAATATTAGAATACTAAAATAGGTGGTTCAAAAAATTAGAATACTAAAATAGGTGGTTCAAAAAATTAGAATGCTTATGAATTTTCCTGATTTGTTCAGAAGGTTGCATAAAATTATCTTCTGCGGGACTTCTTAATTTATAAAAACGCTTTGCATCATCATTGTTTTCATTTTGTGTAAAACATGGGCCATTCGTTCGACATAAAAGAGTTTACAAAGCATCATATTATTGATTTGCATAAAGAAGGTCATAATCAGCAATATTTCGCCAGTTACTTAAAATGTTCTCAACCAAGTGTTAGTAGAGCAATAAAGCAGTATTCTAACGATGGACTTTTTGAAAACAAGCATTTAAATAGCAGCCGAAAGCCAAAAACTACTCAGAGAGATGATAGAAAGCTAAAGAGTATTGCTAAAAAAACTGTTTTGGAAGTGTGAGATATTTGCATCGAAAGTGGAAAGAACACAGTGTTGATGTGAGTAAATCTACAACGCTAAGACTCCATAAACTTGGATTTCAATCTCGTGCACCAAAGATAAAGCCCTTCATGACTGAAAAGGGAAAATTAACATAAATGGAAAACATAAAACAGAAAAGGGAGAGAGTGAAGTGGTGAGAAAACAAAAGCTTTATGGGGTCTGGATGATTGGAAAAAGATATTGTTTAGTGATGAGAGTGTGTTTTGCGTAACATATGGTGAATGTTGTGTTCGTGTTTGGCGAATGAAGCAAGAAGCACATGAGAAGAACTGCATGAAACGATCAGTGAAATTTGCAGCCAGTGTAATGGTATGGGCTTGTATGACTGCAGATGGTCCTGGAAGGCTATGTATCATTAACAAAACGATTAATTCTGAGCTATATCAGGAAATCCTTGAGCATTTCATAATACCATCGTCAGATGATCTGGATGGTGACGATTTTATTTTCCAACATGATTTAGCAACTTCACACAGGTTAGTGTCCACCAAGAACTGGCTTAGCCAACATTCAATTAAAGTACTTCCCTGGCCAGCTAATTCGCCGGATTTAAATCAGCGAATTCGTGCTGTTATAAAATGTAAAGGTGATGCTACAAAATATTAAAGAATAACTATGTTTCCTCTTTTTAAACACATATTATTTACAATGCATTATTCTAATATTTTGAACCAGGTAAATGGTTATTCTACTATTTTGATTTTTTCCACGTGTGAATAATTATTTTAATTTTTGCATTATTTCTTTTAATTTTAATGCTAAAAGATTCAACAAACTATGTAGATTCTTACTGTAGATTAAAATATAATAGAATTTTTTGTAAATTTCTTTTTTTTTTCTTTTTTTTTTTTTTTTTAAATAGAAATTCAACGGTAAATAATATTAATAGTTAAGCTTATACAGCAACAGATTACCATTATGAAAATTTCTGTTTTTCAAGTAAAAGAAAATTAGTATTATATAAACAAAGTATATTTATATGATCCTTTTGAAGCTTTTTGCTACTTTGAATAACATTCATAATCTTTAGTTTTAATTTTTAATTTAATTGTTTATATATCAAATACATGTATGAATTATGAATCATTGCAGTTAAAGTTCTTCCAATTATTATTTCTTAGTTTCTGCCAGTTTTTGCCGCTTACTGGCAGAAACTAGTTTCTGCCATGCCGGTTTTAACCGGTTATAACCACTGGTTTTAACCACCCCGGCAGAAACTTGCCAGCCCTGGTGTATATGGAATTTTCGGTTCGAGGCTATTTCAAGCTCCTCCCATGAAATAGCCTCGGCAACGCCGTCCATGGCAACGAAGCAGCCAGCCAATGAGAGCAGGTGCAGGATCCAGGATCTAGCGACCAGCGATGACAGTTTATGTCCGTAGCACAGTGTTTATTTTTTAGATTTATTTTAAAGAATTGACTGATTGAGATTAAAGTAGGTTAGTTTTGATTGTATTCATTCTTTGTATGTTTAGTTGCCCCCATATATTATGTTTTAGGTAAGAATATAACTTGCATTTTACTGAATGGTTTCAAAACGTTCACATATCTGCTCATGTTCTGAAATGAAACAAACTGTTTTCAGTAACAAATCTTAATGAATCAAATTAATCTTACACTTTGCTATAAAATATACAGTTCTACAATTTATCGCATGTTACAACGTTTTCGGGAACTAAAAATGTAGTCAAAAGCTGTAACAGAAAGATTGTAAATTAACAAACTCATATATATAAGATATAACTTTAAACTGATATGCCTCATCAACTGTTGTCGAAATCAATGTAATGTAAATATTTCTTAAATATTATGATTTTGTTTAAGAAGTTGAAACATTCAGTGAAGTGTAGATTGTATTTTTTCATCAAAACAATTTGATTTGTAAGTATGAGGTAAAAAAAAAAAAATCACCCTTTTCTCACATTATGAGTTTCATAAGAAAGTAAAACAATAAATAAATATGAATGATTTGCGGAGCTGTTTCAAAATAATTATAAAGAATAAGTCTTTAAAAATGTAAAATCAATGTTATTTCTGACAGAGTTTTTTTAAAAATAATTATAAACCATTTTAATTTGTAAGCATGTTGTAAAAAAATCACCATTTTGTGACAAATTTTGTGTTTTATAAGAATCGCCCAAGAACGGACATGCAATGCGGACATGCAAATTTATGTTCTCATCGCACTCTTTATAATTATTTTTGTTGAGGGTTTTTGGGTGATGTTATTGAATTAGTGATAGAAACAGCTCCGCAAATCATTTATATTTACTTATTGTTTAACTTGCTGATAAAACTCATAATATGTGAGAAAACGGTGATTTTTTTTCTCTTTTTTTTTTTTTTGCTTCATATTTACAAATTAAATTGTTTTGAGGATTGTAAGTATGAGGTAAAAAAAAATCACTGTTTTCTCACATAATGAGTTTCATCAGAAAGTAAAACAATAAATAAATATGAATGATTTGCAGAGCTGTTTCAAAATAATTATAAAGAATAAGTCTTTAAAAATGTAAAATCAATGTTATTTCTGGCCGAGTTTTTTAAAAAATAATTATAAACCATTTTAATTTGTAAGCATGTTGTAAAAAAATCACCATTTTGTGACAAATTTTGTGTTTTATAAGAATCGCCCAAGAACGGACATGCAAATTTATGTTGTCATCGCACTCTTTATAATTATTTTTGTTGAGGGTTTTTGGGCGATGTGATTGAATTTTTGATAGAAACAGCTCCGCAAATCATTCATATTTACTTAATGTTTAACTTGCTGATAAAACTCATAATATGTGAAAAAACGGTAATTTTTTTTTTTTTTTTTTTTTTTTAAACTTCATATTTAATAATTAATTTGTTTTGAGGATTGTAAGTATGAGGTAAAAAAAAAAAAATCACCGTTTTCTCACATAATGAGTTTCATCAGAAAGTAAAACAATAAATTAATATGAATGATTTGCAGAGCTGTTTCAAAATAATTATAAAGAATAAGTCTTTAAGAAAGAAGAAAGTCTTTAAAAATGTAAAGTCAATGTTATTTCTGGCCGAGTTTTTTTTTTTAAATAATTATAAACCATTTTAATTTGTAAGCATGTTGTAAAAAAAACACCATTTTGTGACAAATTTTGAGTTTTATAAGAATCGTCCGGGAACAGACATGCAATGTGGTATAAAATTTATGTTGTCATCACACTCTTTATAATTATTTTTGTTGAGGGTTTTTGGGCGATGTGATTGAATTTTTGATAGAAACAGCTCCGCAAATCATTCTTTTGAAAAATTGAGAAATCAGCATCATTGAGAAAACGGGGATTTTTTTTTTTTTAACTTCATATTTACAAATTAAATTGTTTTGAGGAAAAAATAATCCTACACTGCACTGAATGTTTTAATTTCTTAGCAAACTCATAATGTTTAAGAATTATTTACATTATATTGATTTCGACAACAGTTGATGAGGCATATCAGTTTAAAGTTGTATCTTATATATGAGTTTGTTAATTCAATGATGTGAAATTTATGATTATTTATTTATTGTTATTTACAATTTTTCTTTCTGTTACTGTTATTGGACTACATTTTTAGTTCCCAAGAACGTTGTAATATGCGATAAATTGTAGAACTGTACATTTTATAGTAAAGTGTAAGATTAATTTGATTCATTAAGATTTGTTATTGAAAACAGTTTGTTTCATTTAAGAACATGAGCTGATATGTCTAACGCTATGAAAACATTCAGTAAAGTGCAAAATATATTCTTACCAAACACATAATATATGGGGGCAACTACGCATACTGTTGGTAATATATCAAAAGATTAATATCCGGAATTAATTTCTATGACAGTTTATTTACATCGTTTAAAACTCATCTCGATAAAAAGTAATTATCTAGAATTTCAAACAGGAAATGAAATTGCCTGATGCAATATGAAGAGGTTTTTACAACTCGTGATCTGAACAAGGAAGTGAAAGACTAAAATACGTATTAGTGACGTAAATTGACTTTACGTCATTACCATCCAATGAAAGAACTTAAAAATGATGTCACTTGATAAGGACTAAGACTGTTGCATCTCTGCTTTATAGAACTTTAATGATTTCTCTTTTAACTCGCGATGGAAACGGACATGTTATGTCGTTTTCCCTTAAACTTAAATTGAAATAATGTTTAAAACTAAATTTCATGTAACTATTAAATGTAAGCTATGTAAATTAAATAATTTAACAGTATAATGTATTATGTTTTATTAATTAACAATCTTTTAATATTTCAAATTCACATAGTGAATAACACAGGATTAAAACAAAAATGCTCACAACAAAAATGGATAAATCAATATTTACAACAAAGTGTACGAACCCAATAAGGATATCTATCATCTAATAGGACTATCTGGAGAACCTGGCCTAGCGGTACAATGAGGACGATTGCTGGAAAATAGAGGTAAGCAAATATCTTACCTATCTTTTGTTCCGAAAGTTGAATTGATTATTTATATTGCTTTAGAACGCGCAAAATTACTGACTACCGAGAAAATAACACTAACAAAGATTCTGAGACGTGAAAAATTCTAAAGTATATAAAAGGTAAAAATGAAAATAAAAATAGTGTCCTAGAATCCTCGAATACTTAAAAGAAATTAATTAATTTTAGATATATTCTAAATTAGAAAAATGGCAACCTTCAAAGAAGGAAGTGTAATTGAAAAATTAAATTCCAGTAATTATGCAAACTGGAAATTCAAGGTGGAGATGCTCTTGAGAAGAGAAGAGCTCTTTGAAGTTGTCACAGACGACCCACCTACTCCAATAACCACGGAATGGTCGAAGAAAGATAAAAAGGCAAGGGCGCTTATTAATTTAAGTATTGAGGATAACCAAATCATCCATATTAAGCATTTACAGAATGCACGGGACACATGGAACACGTTAAAAAACATCCATGAGAGATCAAATCTCTCAAGTAAACTCTTTCTCCTCAGGAGACTTTACGGAACGAAATTATCAGAAGGAGGCAACATGATAACTCATATAACAAAGATATTAGAAATTATTGATAAGTTATCAGCCATAGGCGAAGAAATTAAAGCAAATCATATTTCAGCATTATTGCTCTGCTCTTTACCTCCTTCATACGACACCCTCAAAACCGCATTAGAAGCCAGGCAGGAAGACGAATTAACTCCAGAATTTATAAAGAGCAAATTAACAGATGAATACAATAAAAGAAACGAGCATTCAAATACCAGTGATAATACCAACAAAGCCTTTAGAGCTGAAAGAAAATTTAAAACCACAGGTTTTAAAAAAGAAGAAAAATACTGCACGATTTGTAGATTAAAAAACTCACAACACAGTTAATTGCTGGCATAACAAACATAAAACAAATAATTTTAAACAAAACAACAAAAAACATTTCTCTTCTTCGCTAGTCTTTCAAAAAGACGAAAATAATTTAAGAAGCGCGGACTCAAATAAACCGAAAGAAAAAAGCACAGCTTATTTCGGAACCGAAGAAAAGAAAAATTGTGCATTTACAACTAACAAATCGCAAAATAACGCGTGGATCATCGACTCTGGTTCATCCTCCCATATTTCAAATAATGAAAATTTATTTTCTGAATTTACAAATAAAGAACATACCATCGTCGTAATTGCCAACGGCAATAAACTAAAATCCTACGGGTCAGGTAATGTAAATATTACCACAATAACCTCAGACGGAAAAACTCACAACGTAACTTTAAAAGATGTTCTACTTGTACCCGACATTGAAACAAATTTATTTTCGGTAGCTAAAGCTACGAAAAACGGATGCAAATTAACATTCGAAGATAATAAATGTTTTCTAGAATATGAAGGATTAATTCGTTTAGAAGGAAGTAGAATAAATAATTTATACGAAATTCAGCAAACAAAATTAACCACAGATGAAAATTTCGTAAACATGATAACTAATTGCAAAAATAAAAATTGCATAGAACTATGGCATAGAAGATTAGTACATAAAAATGTCGCGTCGATTAAAGAATTAATGACGAAGGAATTAGCATGCGGAATAAACATAAATAATTGTTCCCATAGTACCGAATGTGAGCCCTGCATTAAAGCAAAATTAACTGACGCACCTTACCCAAAGAAAACGGAATTGAGAGCAAATAAAATTCTGCAATTAGTGCACTCAGACGTGTGTGGTCCTATTCAAACTCCAACCATAGGTGGGAAAAATTACTTTTTAACCTTCATAGACGATTACTCTAGATTTACTATAATTTATCTACTACAAAATAAAAGTGAGGTATTTGAAAAATTAAAGGAATTTGTTGCACTGGTCAACAATAAATTTGGCAAAAAGCCTACAGAACTCAGAACTGATAATGGCAAAGAATTTAAAAATTCTAATATAGATAATTTTCTAAAAGAAAATGGAATTAAGCGACAGCTAACAGTACCATATTCTCCCAGCCAGAATGGTATTGCTGAACGAAAGAATAGATCATTAATTGAAATGACAAGAACATTGTTAAGTGACTCTAATTTACCATTACATTTCTGGGGAGAGGCGATATGCACCGCAAATCACCTACAAAATCGGCTGCCGACTAAAGCCAACGAAAAAACTCCATATGAATTATGGACAAACAGAAGACCAAATCTAAAATATTTAAGAGTCTTTGGCTGCAAAGCTTATGCATATATTAACAAGCAAAAAAGACAGAAATTAGATAATAAAGCAGTAGAAGGGATCTTCGTGGGATACGATAATTATTCCAAAGGATATCGTATCTATACGAGCGGCAAAGATATCACTATAGCCAGAACGGTGAAGTTCTTAGAAAACTATCCGATAAATTCAAATAAAGAAAAACGGCTAGAACTAAATTTAGATGAAAACACTAATGCCGAAAACGAAAAGTCGGAAAACCCAAATCTGATAAAAATCGAAATTTCAAATGAAAATGATAATCAGAATGAATCTGAACTAAACCAAACCGAACCGAGAAGATCAGATAGAGTAAATAAAGGGGTTCCCCCAGATAGACTAATTTATTTGGTTAAAGATGAAAATATTAACGAACCGAAAAATTGGCAGGAAATAATAAACATGGAAAACTCAGTAGAAAAAGAAAACTGGATCAAAGCGACACAGGAGGAGATAGAATCTCACAACCAAAATAAAACTTGGACATTAGTTGACCCCCCGCCAAATACAAAAATAATAGGTTCGAAATGGCTCTTCAAAACAAAATTAGATGATAAACGAAAAATACAAAAATATAAAGCGCGTTTAGTGGCAAAAGGCTATTCTCAAAATTTTGGCATTGATTACTATGAAACCTTTGCTCCAGTGGTTTCACATACTACAATTAGAACTTTTTTAGCAGCCGCCGCCTATCATAAACTAAACATAAACCACGTTGACATTAAAACAGCATTTTTGTATGGAAATTTAGATGAGGATATATACATCACTCAGCCGGAAGGCTATGTCAAACCTAATCATGAAAACAAAGTGTGCAAATTAAATAAGGCTATATACGGCTTAAAACAGGCAGCTAGAGCCTGGCACACAAAAATTTCAGAATCGTTAGAAAAGTTAAATTTCAAACCATCAACTTCAGACATGTGTTTATTCATACGTAATACTAAAAACAGTAAAGCATATATTATTGTCTATGTAGACGATTTATTAATATCAGCAAAAGAAAATGAAATTAAAGAAATTATACAAAAACTTAAGATTGAATATGAACTAAAGGATTTAGGTCAATTAAACTACTACCTAGGGATTAAAATTGAAAAAACAAACGAAGGATATAAACTGAATCAAAAAGTAAAATTGAAGAATTAGTTAGAAAATTTAAATTAGAAGATGCGAAACCTTACAAAACGCCCATGGAAACAGGCTATTTAAATTTTGATAACGAAGAAATACCATTGCCAAACAACATCGATTATAGAAAGGCAATTGGCACACTTTTGTATATCTCAACTGTCACAAGACAAGATATTTCAGATGCGATTAACATCCTAAGTAGAAAAAACGAAAACCCTTCACAGAAGGATTGGAAAGCAACTAAAAGAGTGATTTCCTATTTAAATCACACTAAAAACTTTAAATTAGAAATAAATACAACACAGCAACCAATACTTGAAGTGTACTGTGACTCAGACTGGGCTGGAGACGTACAAACTAGAAAGTCCACCAGCGGAAACCTATTTTTATTAGGGAAAAACCCAATTTTATTGATCAGCAAAAAGCAATCATGCATAGCCATGTCAAGTGCTGAAGCCGAGTATATTTCAGCAGCAAATGCATCACAAGAAATTTTATGGTTAATTAGACTCTTACAAGAATTTGACTTAGAACAGACATTACCCATAACTATGCATGAGGACAACCAGTCCTGCATAAAAATGATCGAATCAGAAAAATACACCCGTCGCACGAAACACATTGATATAAGGTATCATTCCATTAAACACCTAAAGGACAATGGTACAATTAATCTAAATTACTGTGAATCAAAGAACATGATAGCGGACATCCTAACCAAGCCCACTCCCAAACCTATCTTCGAAGTTCACAGAAATAACTTAAACTTAAGAAATCAAATTCCAGAGATTAAGGAGGAGATTGTTGGTAATATATCAAAAGATTAATATCCGGAATTAATTTCTATGACAGTTTATTTACATCGTTTAAAACTCATCTCGATAAAAAGTAATTATCTAGAATTTCAAATAGGAAATGAAATTGCCTGATGCAATATGAAGAGGTTTTTACAACTCGTGATCTGAACAAGGAAATGAAAGACTAAAATACGTATTAGTGACGTAAATTGACTTTACGTCATTACCATCCAATGAAAGAACTTAAAAATGATGTCACTTGATAAGGACTAAGACTGTTGCATCTCTGCTTTATAGAACTTTAATGATTTCTCTTTTAACTCGCGATGGAAACGGACATGTTATGTCGTTTTCCCTTAAACTTAAATTGAAATAATGTTTAAAACTAAATTTCATGTAACTATTAAATGTAAGTTATGTAAATTAAATAATTTAACAGTATAATGTATTATGTTTTATTAATTAACAATCTTTTAATATTTCAAATTCACATAGTGAATAACACAGGATTAAAACAAAAATGCTCACAACGAAAATGGATAAATCAATATTTACAACAAAGTGTACGAACCCAATAAGGATATCTATCATCTAATAGGACTATCTGGAGAACCTGGCCTAGCGGTACAATGAGGACGATTGCTGGAAAATAGAGGTAAGCAAATATCTTACCTATCTTTTGTTCCGAAAGTTGAATTGATTATTTATATTGCTTTAGAACGCGCAAAATTACTGACTACCGAGAAAATAACACTAACACATACAAAGAATGAATACAATTGAAACTAACTTATGTGAACCTCAATTAGCCAAAAATATATACCTTTTCTTTAAAATAAAACTCAAACATAAACAAAACAATGAAATCTGTGGCTAGCCGCTTTCAGCTGTGAACATGAACTGCCGTCGCTGGATCCTGGATCATCCCATATTCACACCTGCTCTCATTGGCTGTCTGCTTTGTTGCTGTGGATTGGCGGAGAGCATGGAATAGCCTCGAATCCAGAATTCTGTATACACGTTTTAATAATAAAAAAAAAATCTTAATTGAAATAAAAAAATCAGGCCTAGGTGTTATAATTACGGTGCTTTCCTCAGGCAGGAAGACAGAATAGATTTGTTTGTGTAGAGGTTTGTGTGTGTGCTGTTTTTAATAAAGACAGTTGCATTTTTTCCGCGACCCTTACACAAAAGTTTTTTCTGTGAACCTTTCACAAAATCTGCATTTTTTCCACAATCCTTTGACGAATTTCGTATTTTTTCTGCTATCCTTCGATGAAATTCAAGTTTTTCCTGCAATCATTTGACGAAATTTGCTTTTTTTGTGATCCTTCAACGAAATTCGTGTTTTTCCACATACTTTTGTCGAGATTCATGTTTTTTTCAGTGATCCTACGACGTAATTTGTATTTTTTTCAGCGATCCTTTGACGAAATTCACGTTTTTCCTGTGATTCTTTGGCGGAATTTGCGTCTTTCCCACAATCCTTTGATGACGTTCGCATTTTTTCGTGATCCTTTGACGAAATTTGCTTTTTTAATAATCCTTTGACAATATTTGTGTTTTCTCTGCTGCCTTTTGACGAGATTCATGTTTTTTTGGCGATCCTTTGACAAAATTCGTGTTTTTTCAGCAATTATTTGATGAAATTCGTTTTTTTCTCACGAACCTTTTACGAAATTCGCGTTTGCCAGCGATTCTTATGCGATAAAATATGCTTTTTTCTATTATGATAGGGAAAAGCGGATTAGGATAGGTAGATAGGGAAACCCCGTTATCGGATCGGGACATTAGATGTAATTAAGAAACATTTGTATATTTGTAATAATTAGCGGGAATGGGATGTTTGTGTGTGTGCTGTTTTTAATAAAGACAGTTGCATTTTTTCCACGACCCTTTCACGAAAGTTTTTTCTGCGAACCTTTCACAAAATCAGCATTTTTTCCACAATCCTTCGACGAATTTCGTATTTTTTCTGTGATGCTTTGACTAAATTCAAGTTTTTCCTGCAATCATTTGACGAAATTTGCTTTTTTTTTATCCTTTAACAAAATTCGTGTTTTTTCCACATCTTTTTGTCCAGATTCATGTTTTTTCTGTGATCCCACGACATAATTCGTGTTTTTTTCAGCGATCCTTTGAAGAAATTCACGTTTTCAATGTGATGCTTTGGCGAAATTTGCGTTTTCCCCGCGATCCTTTGATGAAATTCGCATTTTTTCGTGATCCTTTGATGAAATTTGTTTTTTTAATGATCCTTTGACAATATTCGTGTTTTCTCTGCTGCCTTTTGACGAGATTCATGTTTTTTTAGCGATCCTTTGACAAAATTCGTGTTTTTCAGCGATTATTTGATGAAATTCGTGTTTTTCTTGCGAACCTTTGACGAAGTTCGCGTTTGCCAGCGATTCTTTGATAAAATATGCTTTTTTCTGTTACGATAGGGAAAAGCAGATTAGGATAGGTAGATAGGGAAACCCCGTTATCGGATCGGGACATTAGATGTAATTAAGAAACATTTGTATATTTGTAATATAATTAGCGAAAATGGCGAGATAAAGGGGGGGGGGGGGGAACGACTTTTTATTAAATATCGCATTAATTCTACATCAACTTCCTCTCACCACCAGGGGGCGCTTTGCTGTCTCTGTTTCTATGGGCTGGATCACGATGCGATATGGCTCTTTCCACTTGACATCAATAGAGCTTACAGATTTTAGTTCCGATTTTCACCACAGGGGACACTTTCGTATCTCTGGTTCTATGGGCTGGATCACGACGGGGTATGCCTCATTCGACTCAACATCGATAACCTTAATGATTTCAGTTATGTTCGTATAGAACATATTGTGCCCCCTGGTGGTGGAAGGTGTAACTAAAGGATTTTGCAGCTAACTCGGGTTCTATGGGTCACATCACGACACGGTTTGGCTCATTCGACTCGACATCAATAGAGCTTAGCGATTTTAGTTCCGAGTTTCACCACCAAGGGGCGCTTTGTATCTCTGGTTCTATGGGCTGGATCTTGACGGGGTATGCCTCATTTGACTCGACATCGATAACCTTAATGATTCAGTTATGTTCGTATAGAACATATTGTGCCCCCTGGTGGTGGAAGGTGTAACTAAAGGATTTTGCAGCTAACTCGGGTTCTATGGGTCACATCACGACACGGTTTGGCTCATTCGACACGACATCAATAGAGCTTACCTATTTTAGTTCTGAGTTTCACCATCAAGGGGCGTTTTTCTATCTCTGTTTTCTGGATCACAATGGGGTATGGCTCTTTCCACTTGACATCGATAGAGCTGACTGATTTTAGTTCGGATTTTCACCACCAGGGGTGCTTTCCTATATCTGGTTCTATGGACTGGATCACGACGGGGTATGGCTCATTCGACTTGACATAGATAGAGCCTATCGATTTTCACCACCAGGGGCGCTTTTCTATCTCTGGTTCTATGGGCTGGATCATGAAGGGGTATGGCTCTTTCGACTCGACTTACGGTAATATATGGGAGTGTGTATGGCATGCCCAGTGTATGCTGTCTAAGGTAGTGGGGCCTCCAACATTAGATTTGTTTAAAAATAAAAAATTGTTCAACACTGATTTCAGGTACATTTAAGGTTGTTGGCACGAGCAACGCCGGGCGGGTAAGCTAGTTTCATATAAGAAGGGAATTCTATCCCAATAGAAAATGATTGCGGAACAATTACAGGGACATTATTGTTGAGCTTTTTTTATCAATCACCATTGTCGGATTTTATCTGTCTCTCCAACCTAGACCCATATGTGATTAATTAAAAGACTTGCCCATTCAGCAATTATCTGCGAAAAAAATATGACTCCGGTATTTCACTCCGCTTATTTATTTATTTATTTTTACTAACTTGTGTATAAGTTGACCCCCCATTTTCAGCACCCAAATTTTTTCTAAAATTATTCGACTTATACACAAGTATTTCTTTTTTTACAAGTAATTCTTTTTTTTTTCCTTTCTTGCTGCCAAATCTTAAAAAAGAAACAGAGCAAATATTATATATATATTTTTAATAAAGTCATTAATTTGCACTTTCTATCAAATATAAATCAAACTGGTGAATTTTGAACAGTCGAAGTAGTAATAGGTGCAAAAAATAGTTGCTTGACCCACATATATTGTAAAATAGGAAAAATAATTGGCAATTTAAATCACAATCTAAATTAAGAATGATATAATTTAGCTTAATAACTTACAACATATTAATCCTAAACATGGCGTATATGATGAGTCACTATCTCCTTTCATAGTTATTTGATATTCCATCTGACTATCAACATCTTTAATAGTTGGTTGTGCAGGGAATGTTGGATGGCTGTGGTACCAACCTACAACTGAGAGGTGGCGTCTTTCAAGAGAACGGCGAATCTAAAATAGAAATCTTGCACTATTAAATTCCCTGGATTTTAAAACAGATATTTTTGCTAAACTTAAGAAATTTAGATATTTAAGGAGTTACAGCATCAATGCATTTAAAAAAAGAAAGGAACAACAATGTTGTTTAAAGGGTATTTAAATCCAAAATTGGATCAACATAAATATTTTTAATTAGTAATCTCAAACATAAAACTTGGTGCATTTCTACCCAATAGAAACTGAGATTGGCTATAATGTTTTATTGCAAAAGCATAGAGCTAATATTACATAATAAGTATACAGCTACGGTTGATGTCAAACATGAGCAATTCTGGCAACAATGCGACTGTAAGTGTATCAGGATGACAACAATGATTTCAGCATTGGAGTTAATTGTTTGACAAACCATACTCCAGGTACGGTGCACTTATGACACACGATCAAATATTTTAGGCACAGCATGGATTAAAGTTCTAAATCAAAATACACAAATTTAGACTAGCTGAAATTAGACTAGCTTTGTCTAAATTCGACTGGTTGTGAATTGAAGAAACTGAAATGCAACTTAATCCCAATCTAACTCAATATTCACTGAAAATATTTTTTAAAATCAAATTAATAAAAGATTTGGAGACTATCGAAAAGGAAAGATTATGAACCATTATAAGCTAAAATGCTGAGGACAAACTTAAAACAATTTGGAATCCATTGCCCAATGCCAGACATGAAGAATTGTTTAAACAAGCTGGTGTTTGACATTTTGACAATTTTTCCTGCAAATCATTATGTTCGGAAATTAATAATATAAAAAACTCAAATAGAAACCTCTTGTCAGATGATTTCAGTTCATCTTGCACTCTCTTAAAAATAAGTAAATGTAAATCTGATATCAATTATTTGGCATCAAAGATGCAACAACAGAAATAGTATTGAGAAAAAAAAAAATCTAAAATCTGTTACTCATATTTTTTAATCCTGAAACAAAATTCCAAGTGATTCTGATTCATTATTATTTGATCCACTAAATTTTTTAGTTGTTGGCACATCAGAGTCAGGTAAAATACTTTTTGAAAAATTTTGGCATACGGATGTGAAAAGGATCACCATCCGTGCCATACTCTTTAAAATATGCCAATTAGCTATAGACTCAGTTATGGAACTTTCACTAAGCATAGCAAAGCAGTACATCTGTAGAGCGTTGAAGAACAACAATACAGTATAATGTAGTTTTTCATAATAAGCTTTTACAACATAATTTCAACAAAGAAGTACACTATATAAAAATATCATTGTACAGAGAAAAATACATTATGGATTTAAAATCTAATTATTACCTTCATAATGTGCATTCACTTATGAAAAAGCACTATATTTCATTAAATACAAAACATACTTCAACATAGCCACAAACCTTTAATTTTAAAAATAGAAAGATTTTATTTATTTTAAATCATGATCTTTCTCATACTAAGTACAGTCAACTCCCTATCCACAGACATATAAATGGGAAAATCCCATATAATCCAATGGTATTTCCCCCCCCCGAATTTGTCAATTAACTCACTGTATTGCTGGTATCTTTCTGAGTTTTCACAATATTTGACTGGTCTTTTTATATGAGTTACTACTCTATAGAATTGACTACCAAATCATGAAAAAAAAATCTGCAGTATAGTTCACGCATACACAGTTATAAATTATTTCATACAAATACCAATATCTCATCAAATATTCAATATATTAATTTTTTAATTCCAGTATACTGTTTCTATTGTTCTTGAAGTCAAACATGTGCTTTACATCCTAGAATTTCAAGAACAATGTCAAAAATTTCAGTAGATATTCAACAAACCGTGTAAAAAGTGAAAGCGTCCAATCACTGTCCCTTAATTTTTGGACAGCAGTACAGTATACATAATTGCAGTTTACTAATTTACAAAAATGACAAGAAGTTTTGAAAATGGGAATAAAACTGGAAAATAGTAGAAATAACGGAAAAAAAAAAATCTGAACAAAAATTGGAAAAGTGGTAAAACTGGTAGATTAGGCTGTTACACATTAACAGCAATCTAAAACTACTGAATAAAAAAATACGTTATAAATTGAAACAGAATTCAGAATTAAGACAATAATCTTACTTCATCTTCCACTCGAGCAGCACTATCTTTGTCTCCTAATCCTGATCTACAAGGGAAGGCTTGAAGAACAGCCAGATCTAAATAATCCAAATAACTAATAAGTTAAGTAAGTAAATAAAATTATAATAAGTAAATGGATAAATAATTTAATTCAGGCCATTTGTAGAAACTATATAGTAGCTTCTTGTATATCGTGTATTCATGGTGACATAACAAAAAAGAGTGATACAGCCAAAGGTGAGATATAACCAATACCATTAAAAAATTAAGAAAGATGATAATTTATAAGCAATGTTTTGTAATTGTGTATACAATGATGATTGATACACATATTACAATTTTCTTAATAAAACTGATGATAAATAATAACACTAATTGTAAGCAATATACGTATAGTTACTTAAAGTTTGATTAAAATAGAAAGTTTCGTTTTTTTTTTCTTTGTGGGGAGGACGGGTGTGAAGGACATGCAGACAAAAAAATTAATGTATCTGGATTAGTGACATAACAGACACTATTGTACTTTTAAATATTATCTATGATTTCAATCACTTTTGGAAGAGTTAATATCTTTCTTAAAAAATTGACATTGATTTATAAAGGGATCAAGGAAGGGCAAGAAGCAGAAATACAAATATATTCTATCTTCTGGATTGCTGTAAATATTTCACTCACCCAGAACATCACAGAATTTTTGTATTGTTATAAAAATAAAACACCTATCTGAATATTGCTATATTATTTCTCCTCATGAGAACACCTACTACTTGCATTGTAAGTTCCACTACTGAAGCTAAGTGCTTTGACCTTTAAACACATGAAATATACAAGTGTTAACATGGTGCAAAAAGAAGGGTGGAAAAAAGTCATATTTTTAAAAATTTTTAGAAATCACTGAAGTTTTCCTTAAAGCTTACAATGGAGTATACCAAGAGAAAAGACAAATTTCGGACTCAGAAATATTTTGAAAAGATAAGCAGCACAAAAGAGCTCAAATACATTTATTTCCATTTATTGATGGAAATTGCTGAAGGGGAATTTAAAACCGTGTTATGTGTTTCCTAACTGAACTAAATTTTAGCATACTATGTAGTATATATACAAGGTACGGTCAAAAAGTTCCCGGAATAGGTCAATTACAAATTATTAAAAAAAAGAACTATAATTTTACCTTATTGGCCTTCAAAGTACTTTCCTCTTGCATCCACAAACTTCATCCGGCAGTCATATGACTGTTCAAAACATTCCTTTAATCCATTTTTTGAGACGTCCTTCAGTAGCTTCGTCGCATTTTCGGTCATCTCATCTGAATCCATAAAACTGTGTCCCTTCAATTTCATGTTCAGCTGTGGAAACAGGTAAAAATCCGCTGGTGCTAGGTCTGGAGAATAAAAAGGGTGTTCCAGAGTGGTAACATTGTGTCTGGCAAGGTAATTTTTCACAATCAGAGCGCGATGTGGTGGAGCATTGTCGTGTAAAAAAAACAATCATTTGTTGCCCATTATTCAGGTCGTTTTCGTCTGACTGCATCTCATAGTCTTTAAGGATCTCCAGGTAAAATACTTTATTGGCAGTTTGTCCTTCAGGAATAAATTCGTAGCCCTCGTAATCGAAAAACACCTCCAACATCATTTACCCTCGGTTTCTGTCCAAGTGAAATTTTTCCTTCCTTGGTGATGTTTTTGCTGACCTTTACGAAAACGCTTATGTCATCGTTTCCGTATTATTTTTTCAGCTTCTCGAGCTGCTAAGAAGGCGATTTCTCGAGCAAAACGTAGAATTTGATATGTGCACGCTGCTCTAAAGACGGCATTTCAAAATCAGATGAATGAAAAATTAGCTTTGTCAGAAATGATCTGCAGCTAATGACAACAGTACCGGAAATGAATTCCAGATGTCTGTGTGTTTTCCTTATCAGTGCTGCCAACCTCCAAAAAAGATATTTCCCCTCCAACGAACACCTGCGTGAATGTAGGCGACTATTCCGGGAATTTATTGACTCTACCTCGTACAAATTCATAGATCATATACAGGGCTGCACAAAAGAATCTGGATGTTTTTCTGACTACTGATTCCTGAATTTGGGTTTTCAAATGTGTTATGTGTTTTCCAAATTGTTTACTTAGAAATCATCTTTCACCTGATTAATTGGCGAAGTTTTGTTTAAGTATTCTTGACATGTTGGAAAGTGTTTCATAATCTATGCTTGACGCATGATTTTTTTGTTCTTGTTTAAATTGATTTTTAAGCATGAAAATTTTTAATCTATCATTGCTGACATCGCAAATAATATGTAATATGTAGCTATAATCAGGGCTTTACAAATTTCATAAAATGAGGTAGCCAGTAAAAAATTCTAGTTGTCAATAAAAAATATCCCCTCCCCCCTTTGCTGTCATTGATTTAAAAAAAAAAAAAAAAAAGTTTCTTAGGAATTAATTGAGAAAAACAATTGTAAGCATAGTTTAGAATTACTCTTTACATATTTTAGAATAGTACATAATGTAGAAAGATAATATCCAAGTTTTCTAATGAAACTAATCAAAATTACACATGTCTGAAAAAGAAAGAAAGAAAAAGAAATACTGTAAAGACTGAATTAACAGACATGCTCAAAAAATGCTCATTGCTGAATGCTTCAAATGTCCGGATAGTTGAGTGTTATAAAATCTATATCTGATGAGGGGGCATCGATAAAACAAGAAGGTGTGAATTGAAGCAAGGATTTTTTTTTTTTACCTATTTTCCTATTGAAGTTAGTCAAATTATTCTGATTTTATTATTTAAAAAACTGAAGTTAATGAACTTATTTTTGCCAAATTAAATTTTTTTTTTTTGTTTGAATATAGTTTCTAAGTTTATTTCTTAATATTGGGATGGGGGGGGGGGGAGGGAGAGGGATAGAGAGAGAGAAAATGCTGTGTTCATTTCTTAGATCAATTTTTGTAAAAAAAGAAAAAGAAAAGTTGTTGCCAGATTAAATAACTTGGTCACCAGATTAAAACAACTTGGTCGCCCATGGTGACCACATTTGTCAAGCCCTGGCTATAATATATAATGTAAAGTGACATTTGCAATCACATTAAATAAATACAGAATTCCAATAAAATATACAAAATTAAGCAGAAATGGCATGGTTACGAGAGCTGGCAGGAGCATCTTCTTCTGGTTTACTTAACCTGAAAATTAGTTATTAAATAAATAGTGTTTTATACAGAGAAAGATTTAAGAGTTCATATTCTAATATCTCCTCCCCCTTTTCACACTCTTTTATTTAATTTAACTTAGTATTTGTATGTAAAGATAGAATTTTGTAATTGAATTTTAACTAACTTCTGAAAATGGTAAAATTATAAAAATTATATACAAAAGTGTGTTTCTGATGACAATACAATATTTTAATATTTTTAGACCTTAATTATAAATGAATAACTTAATTTAAGGCCTTTTACTGTTAGCACGCCACAGGTGATAAATCGCCAAATATGTTTTATGGTTACAATTGTATACGAGTTACAACAAAAATGGATTTAATTATGCGGCAAACCCTCAGAGAAAGAATCTACTAGAGAGCACAAGTACATTCCTTTGTTATATTGTTGAAAAGTCGGTACCAGGATCAGCTCGGATTTGGCACTTTAGAAGCTGTCTGTTTTGGCGGTGATCGCTTTCTTGGCAACTTCGATTTCATTCTCGCAATAAAAATAAACGTAAACAAACGAAAGTGAAACCAAACTGGGATTCTAAAGCTAAATTCTAGGATTTAATCTCAAAGAGGAAGGATAGAAATAAGTTATGAGAGTCCCACCCCTGGTGAAAAAAGGATTGTTTAATCTTCTGGATGGATTTTCTTTTTCTGTTTTTGCTGCTGTATTTTATTTTAATGTTATAAAATGGCTTAGTCCTTGTAATAAATGTTACTTAAATTATATTTTTTTTATTAGTGATATAAGATATTAAGTACGATAACCCAAAATATTTCGAGATTTCTGCTTGGAAAGCTTCAATTTGACACAATCATTTCACAAAATGTAACAGATTAATGTCAGATTTTTTTTTTAAATTCTAAAAATGCGTTAAATTTTGCAGGCATTATTAAAATAACAGAAAATTGAACAGTATTTACAGTATCTTTTTTTTTTCTTACAAAAGTGAAGAATTTGTGAAAAGTTAGCAGTGACATGTTATAAAATATTATTTGATTTGATAATGTATTTTATAGGTTTTGAAAACTTGAAATCAAATACTGTCTTTATTTAACAATACATTCTATAGAACATATTTTTGCTGCAATCCAGAATTTTTGTGTTTCTTTTGATGTTCCAATTTAAAGGCATATTTTTTGCAATCTTATATATATATATATATATATATATATATATTTAATTGAAAGTATAAATGTATTACAAAATTTTTATCAAAAGGAAAACATCGATAGATAAAATATACGCATGTAAAGAAAAAAAAAATTACAAATACACAGTTTTTTTTTTTTCTTTTTTTTGTATGAAAAATAAAAATTCCAGGATATTTCATATCTACTAAGTTAGAATTTGTGTAATTGTTTCTCTGTTAAAATAACTATTATTTTGCATAAGTTTCTGAGAAGAAATAATTTGCAACTTTTGAATGCTATAAAAAATTAAGTTTAACTCTCAAGTGTTTTTTTTTCTTCTTTAGAATTATTGAAAATAATAACCACAGGCAACTACTGAAGATGTTGACTTCTAAACAATACTTGCTGTCATAATTAGATGCTATAAAACCTTCTCAAATCCAAAATGGCTACTTTATGATTTTAGGTAGATTTCGTAAGAAATACTACCTATTACATTCTCCCCTATGTTGGAATTTCTGAAAAGTTTTTGCAGATCTATACCAATCATCACTTCCAGAACCCAAAACCACCCCCAGTTCAAAACTTTTATTTATCTATCTATCTAGATCACTTTTTTATGGACACGATAACTTCAATAATTCTGCACAAATATCACTTCCAAACTGATACACAAAATTAAGGGGCATAAAATCTTGGTCAAGTTCGATAATGGGCAAAATCGAACCAAAGGAGAGAGGGGGGAGGCGGGGTGAAAACAAAAAAATTCCCATAACTGCTTAGTTATAATACGTATCGAATCCGTTTAAAGTTATTATTACTTCTAGAAAAAGAGCTGAAAATTTATGTATGACAGATTTTTGATATCGTTAAAAATGGCCTCAAGGGGGGTGGGGGATAGGGTTTAAGAAGAAAATAATTCAAAACTTCGTCAATTCACAAGATATCAAATCTGCTTAAATTTATTATAAATCCTCTTATCCTTTATTTACAACTTTTACTTTGACAAGTTTTTTATAAAACCAACTCTTGTAGCACAAAAAAAAAAAAAAAAAAAAAAAAAATCCCTGTCTACAGACACAGGTAGATTTTGAAGTGGGTGGTCTAAACTGCCGCATCGTGGCAAAAAGGTCATTTCGTCTGCAATTCCCAATAAACAGGTGCCCCACTGTCTGTATTTTCAAAATCTACCTGTGCCTGTAGGCCGAGCCATCAAGAAATTGTTTCATTCATTTGTGATCAGAAATGCATGAAATTGGCAGGTGTTCTTATTTAGAAAGTTTGTTATCAAAAGATGTTTTCAATAAAAGCAGAAGATATCTCAGAAAAGTCCGTCAGCATTTTGAACCGAATTTCCGATGCCGCAGCACTTGAAAGAAGAAAAATGTTGTCACATGACAGGAGTCACTTATTGTACTGTCCTCTTAAAAAAATAAATTTTGAAATTTTCTTCATATAAAGTATAATAAAGAATTTTAAAAATTAAACATAACTAATTTTTTACAGCTTGTTCGATGATTTTAATATTGAGTATTTTACAACAGCATTTCCTGATGCGGCCGTTTCTTTGCAGCTGAAAATGGAACAATTTTGTGGCATTTTGATTTTATTATTATAATTACATAATAAGTTCTTAAAAGAACTGTTTGGAATTTAAAATATCAGTCAACCTCTAGAGAAACAACAAGAGCACAGACAGGCACAGACGCAATATAAAGTTTCGGCGGGAATATGGGGGAAATTCCAAGTAGATTTTGGCGGGAGAAAAAACGGTTTGGCGGACTAAATCTTCCACCACCACCAGTGATGTCGGACATTGAAAGGGTTACCAATATGGGGTCTAGTTTATTGTAAGGTCTATGGCCAAACCACACTCGCCAAAAGTCTAACTGGCTGTGAAGCTGCAACAACGAAAGGTTTTAAACACTATGAAGTAGAAAATATAAATTAAAAAAACAGAGTGTAATATATATATTTTAAAATATGCATTAATCAATTAAATATTTTTATATTAATTTATTATTATATGTTAAGAAATCAATTTACAAATCCTAAAAAAGACAGTTTAAATAATGCCTTTTTTCTTTCCTGTTGCCATATCTTTAAAAAGAAACAAAGCAAAAATTATATATATATTACTAATAAATTCATTATTAGCTCCTACTTTCGACCAAGTGTTAAATAAAAACCAGTGAATTTTCCATAATCAGATTCAATGCCCATGCCAAATCAATGTAATGTAATGGAAATTTTTTTGAAGAATTAGGAATTGCAGTCAGAAATTAGGCATGATTTTCAGGATAAACATTGAATATTTCTAAAAAAGAGTGTATCTCCCAAAAAAAAGAATAAATAATAAAATGATAATCCCGAATAAATAAAATATCACTCCCAAATAAATAAAGTTATTTTTACTTTTATACTTATTTTATGCTCTTTTATTTAACTTGACTCAACTTGATTTTTATATGTAGAGATGGAATTTTGTAATCAATTTTTCACTCAGTTCGTGATAAGGCAGAACTATAAAAATTATGTGCAAAGGTGTGTTTTTGGTGGCAATAAAACATTTTAATATTTTTACAACTAAATTACAAATTAATAAACTAATTTTAAGGCATTTTCCTATTAGCCGGCTGCAGGTGATAAATCGCCAAATAATCTTTATGGTTATAACTGTTTATGAATTACAAAAACAATGGAGTTAATGACATGCGAAACAATGCTTAACAAAATATGCCAACTGGCTATGAAACTGCAACAATGAAATAAACACTAAAAAGTAGAAAATATAAATAAAAAATAAAGAGTATAATAACTTTGCTAAAGAATACTCTTTTAACGTTTAATATTAATAAAATTTTAGAAATACTTATTAGATAGTCTAATTTTTTTGTTTTCCATATCTTAAAAAAAAAATCTATAAAGCATAAATCAAAGCGGTGAATTTTCATTAATTAGTGCCCCTGCCAAATTAATGTATTGTAACAGTTATTTTTTGAGACTGCATGAGTTGCAGCCATGAAAATTAGACATGATTTTTAAGATAAACATTGAATGCTTATAAAAGAGTGTATTTTAAAACAACTATTTTTACTTTTATTTAATTTTAATACTTAAAGATCAAGATAAAGATCAATTTTAGTACTAAAAGCTTGCACAAAATAATTAACCTTTTGAGGATAGGTGTTTTAAGTATTGATGAGAAGTAATTCCTTTTTATAAAACAAAAATCTACCTTAAAATCTAGCAAGCACTTCTTTTCCATGCAGTTATTGTTAATCATGCCATGGCAAAGAACAGATTTAACAATAATGATGCAGAAAAGAAGAGCTTGTGTAGATTTTAAGATTATTACCACCTTTTAAGAAGTGATGCTTTCTGGCTGATATTTAAACCACCTGTGTCCTGAAAAGGTTAATCAAAATTCAAGAGAGAAAAATTAAATAAGTTACAAGAATTCAAATAAACATACTGTGAGACGCTATATCCCAGTTGCCTCCTAAATAACCAACAACTTCATTCTTGATAATGTGACAATGGAAATCCTTTAAAAGTAATAAAAAATTATTTATTTTCATTTAATTCATTTGCTGTACTTAAAACAAATAATAAATAGTTTCAAGATTTTAAGTTACAAAAGAAATAAAAAAATTATTAATTTGACATAGGTACTTACTACAAGTAATAAACAGTTTGTAGCAATGGTAACAGTAAAGGGTTGAATTCTATCTAAACTGCTGAAAGGGGTACACTTTACAAGGGTATTCATATCACTAGAAAGAAAAAAAAAATTAAAATTAACATTTTCTAAAATTCAGAGCAATGTTAAGAAACCAGAAGTCATTTATTTTAATTTCAAACTAAAATGTATCTAAATAACTAAAAGAGACATTGAAAATAAGCATGAGAGAATGATGAATAGCAATGTTAATCATTACTTATTTAAAAAAAATTAAATAATATAAAAACAACTGTATATTATTTATATCGTAAAGAACAAACGTGTCTGTACGTTTACGTCACTATGAGGTTGTCAACATCTGATGATAAAATTTTGGTTTTGTGATTTTCATTAATGACATTTTTAAAATTTCTAAACATCACACAATTTCAATTTTGTACACTGTCATATAGGAAAAAAAATTACTTTCAAATGCAATTTGTTTGAAAACTGTATCGCAATTTACTCATTTATTGTGGTTTTTAAAATAATTCTCAAACATGAATTTCTTTTAATCTATTTCTATTGTGTGCAGGCTCTATTATTGAAGACTAATAATTCATTTGCACTTTAAACAATATAAACAGTTCAGTATTTGTCTCTACCTAAATTTCCATACTGAAATTAAAACTTCATCAACAAATAAATAAATAAAACAAAACATAAATTTCACATACATGTCATTGAACAATTTAAATTTTTACACAGCTAAATAGGGAAAAAGATGTACTTTCTAATATAATTTGTTTGAAAACTGTATCTCAATTTACTGATTGTTTATGATTTTTTAAAATAATTTTCAAACATGAATTATTTTTAATTGTATCTTTATCGCGTGCAGCCCAGTCATGAAAGATTAATCTGTTTGAACTTACAATAATCTATATATATATTTCTCTTATGTGGTGTGAAAATAAGGCTAAATTTGTAGCTTGCCATTTGGCAAGAACCATAGTAACATAAAATTAATTTGCCGCATTACATTCCACGAATCAGAAAAGTGATTTTACTACTGAAACATGCATCATATTTAAAAGACAAATTTCAATGGTTTTCACAAAAAGTAAACATAATTTTTGATAACAGAAAATTTCGAAATAAAAACGAAATTGAAGTGGAATGAAATATTCACCTTGTATTTAAAGTCAATCAAATATACATTAAAACATGCTTAAAAGGTGACAAAAGATGTTAGAAAATGTTAAAATACAAACATTTACATCCCGAGACTTTCGATCACTAACGTGATCTTCTTCAGTGGGGAACTGTTGACTGAGCTGAGTGTACGAATCACTGTTTGTACACTCAGCTCAGTCAACAGTTCCCCACTGAAGAAGATCATGTTAGTGATCGAAAGTCTCGGGATGTAAATGTTTGTATTTTAACGTTTTCTAACATCTTTTGTCACCTTTTAAGCATGTTTTAATGTATATTTGATAATTTTTGATTGTGTTTAATTATACACTAATTGCAGAAGAGTAAAACACAGATTTATTATTGAAAAATAATATTAAGTAGTTTCTGCAAATAAAATAGCAGTAAATAATCTATCATAGTAAGTAATATGTAGTGAAAAATTGAAAGAGTGAAATATGTCAACCAGGATATCATTGGGATAACTCAGTAGGAAGAACATTAGCACGGCAAGCCAAAGTACCCAGGTTCAAGTCCTTATCCTGGCATCTTTTGCTCTGTTGGAAAAAATATCAACTATGATACTCCAACCATTGGATATAATTTACCTAGTTGAAAATACTTTCTTCTGTTCATTATGTTAATTTATTTGGGATCTGGATAGTTAAAAATACTAACTGAAGTCTCTTCAATAAATAAATTTGATATGAATTTCTGCATACATCTTAAAACTGGAATAAAGTTTAATAAATGTCATTTGCCACATCACTTTACAGAGTTTGATGCAAAGTTTACAGTTGTTATTGTTTATTAAGCACACTCTCACTATTGCAACAATTATGTCGGGTGCAGCACTTCTTCCATAAATTATGGAATTTTTAACAAGATCCAAAAATATTCCTATATTAATATTGACCAAAGTTAATGCTCAAGTTTACAAATAAATAATAATAAGTAATATAACACATACTGAGCAAAAGACCTATTTCCCAAGACACTGTGAGGAACAATAATTCTTTTCTGCGGACTTGTGCGAGGTCTTGGTACAGTACTCTGTAATTTATCTGAAACAGAAATGATTGATATAAAGCGGATGATTTAACATGGCTGCAATATCTATGAAATGCACACAACTGCAGTAGAATACCTCTAATTTGCAAACCTGTAATTCGCAAATGCATGTAATCTGCACTCATATGTGAATGTAAACAAAGAAATTTAATTCTTAAAAATCACTTACCAATATCATTTTTTTTAATTTTTTTCCCCCCAACATTAATTTTACTTCTTAGATATATCATGTAAATAATCTTTTTTATAGTTTAAAATGATACATATAAAAATATTTTTTTTCATTAATCATTCATATGGTAAAAAATAAAAATATTTCCTTTTAAAAATGCATTTGTCATACACATGTACTTTTTACAATAATTTGCTAAGAAGATCAAAATTTCTAAGAACAAAATTTTACGATTCAGCAGACAATTATGGCCATTTGTAGACTGCTATTTACGTTATACAAAATAATAAACCTAAAGTTTTAATACTAGCAACTATTGATGATAGATTTAAAACATATCATGTTCATTTAAATATTTTTTAATTCATTCTTACTTAATTCATATGTTTAAGTGTGTAATTTGTTTATTTGTAAGCATTAACAATTTAAATTTGTCCAAAGTATAAATTAAAAAAAATGTAAACAAGTGTTAAATAGACATGACCTGTAGTCTGCAAAAAGTCTCAAATCTGCAAAACACTTGAAACCAAGCTGTGCGGATTAGTGGCTTTCTACTGTATATGAAATTTTAATTAAATATAACTATTTTTTTTCTTTCTTAAGTTCCAAATGCTTGCAGTTTCTAGTATTGATAATGCTGAAAACTGCATGAATCCTCAGGAGAGCAAAAATTATAGAGGGTTGTCAAAATTAAACTTCCCAATTGCCAGGGATTTGCAGGACGTTGTATAGATCATAATGACATGGAATTTCAACAATGGGCAATTCAGATCATGCATAAGATTTATCATCTTAAAAGTACAAAAAACATAATAATGGTGGTTATTTGGCAATCACCATGATTTTTTTTTTTTTCAAATTCCTTTGCTTTTCAAGATTTTGGATAAAATATTGATATTCCCTGATTTATTTGGTTAATTTTCAGTAGTCTTTGGTATATTGTTAGAGTTGTGGAACACACACAGCAACAGTTTGATATACTGTTGAAAAAATGTCCAATAATTTTTGTGTAAGGAATCTCTAAAAGAGTTTTTGACAGAGAACTTAGATTGTCAATACTTGGATGCACTTTGCCATTCAGCAAGAAAAGGAATTTTATGTCTAAACTAGCCAGTTGCACATATTTCAATGAAGAAAAAAGCCAAAGCCAAAATGCATGATCTTGAGACAGTGAATTAATTTCTTATTTTAGAGTCAGTAAACTGAATCAAAAAGCAACATGCTCTTGTTTGTTCTGCTTTTCATAATGAATTCAAGTGTACAGTTGTTTTGAAAGTAAAAATTAATATTTTAAAATACATTACGTAATTGACAGTTAAGCATGGAAATTCTAAATACAGTATCACTTCTTATATCACACATGCTGGGATACAAGAAAAAAAGCACAATACATGCAAAAGTGTGACCTTTTGCTGAGAAAACTAAAAAATTAAGAAAGTTAGCAGTCTTCAAAAAAATGTTTTATATTTGTCTATAAAATGTTAGTTTATGTGTATTTATGTATATTATTTTTTTTTAAATTAATGATAAATAAAACTGACACAAGTAAAGTTACTTAAAAAGTGCATTTGTGGTAGAACTTATTTATTTATTTATTAAAAGACTAGGAGGAAAAAAGTGATATACAAGGAACAATATATCAGATGGCTAATGCAGCTTAAAATGGAGTTTTATAAACAATGACAGATTAAAAAATGCTGACATCACACATTTTTTTTTTTTTAATTACAGGTAGGAAGATGTATTTTTAATTGCTTTCTGCTAAATTATAATAATGATAAATTGTAAATTTGTAAAAGTGAAACTGCCACCATAAAACTTCTTTTAAGTAAGTTGTTAAGCAAGAAATTTAAGAAATCCATCTTTTAGTACATTAAAGACGTGAGTATAAAATATCACAAATTTACTAAATGGTGTATACAAATGTCAAATTTAAAACTTATACATACATTAAAATCAAATTAAAAATATCAACATTTCGACCAACTTCTATGGTCATCCTCAGGAAATAGTTGTTACATTGCTTCTACAGTTTCAAAAGCGAAAAACAATCCGTCCGTTGCCACATTATTATTGCCGTCCACAAATAAAAAAAAAATTCACTAGGTTAACCATCAACCATCGTACCAACCAACCACAAGTAGAAACGATGCAGAAGCACCTCCTATGGGACAAAAATCTAACAGCTTTAAATGTATTACTGATGAAGAATAGTCAGGCACCCACTGTCAGATAACCAACTTCAAAACCAAAAGTAGCAAGCAGCGGTGATAACTATCCAAAGTTGCAAAGACTTGGCATGGACCCCATCAAAATTCCAAAAAATTGATATTTTTAATTTGATTTTAATGTATGTATAAGTTTTAAATTTGACATTTGTATACACTATTTAGTAAATTTGTGATATTTTATACTCACGTCTTTAATGTAGTACTGTTTCATAATGTAATCGTCCAGCATTTATATCCACCCTTTAGTTTTAAAATTACAGCCCAGCCCAGCCATTATTAGTTTATTCTAAATGAAAAAACTGTGCTGGAAATAAGATTTTATATCTGTCCTTAAATGAGGACTTAGAACATTAAACAATTAAATATAACTGGAGGAGGAGGAAATGATTTTTCATCTAGATGTTTTATATACAAATACCAGAGGGCCTGTGCGAAGATTTCGCACTGAAATCTAATATTTTTAGGCACTTCTCTATTAACCCGTTGACCAATTTTCATAACAAAAAACTACCGCCAAATTCTAAGATTAAACGCCAAAAATGCAGTCCCATTTACTTGATGTCAGAATCATTATGCGTGTTTGTTATGTCATCTAGTGGTATTGTATTACATTCGACATTTGCGTGTATTTTTCATTATGTTTTACTGATTTAGTAGTTATTTTATTAATTAAAATAACAACTGTGTCCTTAAATTCTTATATTTTATTTATTTTTTGATATTCCAATGGCAACGTTTTCCCGTTTATTTGGTGATAGTTTTTTGTTATGAAAAGTGGTCGACGGGATAATAGAGAAGTATAATTTTTTATCAATATGTAATATTTATTAGATGCAGGTTTAAACTTCTGAAGAAAAAGCAAGGATAAAAATATCTGCAAACAACATTTATTTGTTAGTCAAGCCAGAATATCATCTAATTTATTCCATCAAAGTTAGACTAAAAACTGATCCAAGATTGCTAAAGGCACGCGCGAGAAAAAAAAATTAATAATCGTATTTTGACTGCATTAGAGGATGACGTCATCCGCTTTGGGAAAACCATGGGACTTAGAAATATAAATCTAAACATTTCAATTTCAATTTTTAATCATAAGTATAAAAGAAACCCGTGCTGTGTTTTTTACAATAATTGCTATGAGCATCATATAATGTCGTATTTTTTTTTTTTTTTTTTTTTTTTTTTTGGCAACAATAATTTCAGGAAAACCTTTCATTTCTTTCATGAAAACAATGCCGATTTAATTTTTTAATTTCAGCAAATTTTAATTAAAAACATGTTTTAACGAATTGTTAAGTGGGCTATGTCAGAAGCCTGTTCTAAAACCTTTCATATGGTATCTCATTCGTTGTTCTGCGTTTCATATTTTCTGAGTAAAAGGGATGTTGACAGGAGAAATAATATATAAGGATAATAAAGTATATATATATATTAATGTTGAGAGCTATACTTATTTAAATTTAAACAGATAAATTTATGTAAACAACTAGCTTCAACTTAAATTTCAACATTTCTCATGATTTGCAACAGTGAATAAAACAAAAAAACACAAAAATAAACAAAAACAAGTCTTACCTATTTCCCACTTTTTTCCAGAAATGCTGTAAAAGAAATTATAAAAAATTACTCATGCACAAACTATATGGTACTGTTTTGATAAAATTTAATTAAGGATATGATTTATTATTAGCATACCAAAACAAGATAAATTATTTTAATGTTTATGATACATATGATTAAATCCATTAAAGAAATAAAAAAGTTTTATATATGTTTCAGCAAAAGTTTAAAAAAAAATAGTTTCCTACATCTCAACTATTTAATGGACTACAAAAGCTTCTGTTTTTGGTCATTGTGCATTTTAGTATGTCCTTAATTTTCTCAACAGTCATTGAATGGATTTTAATGTAACTTTTACACTACAATTCTAGCATGCAAGGGAAGTTTATAAGCTAAAAGGATTCAATTTATCATACATAGTTTTTTACAAGGACATGTAAAATATTTTGATATATGAATGTCTACTGCATTTCAAATACGAGTGATGAGCAATAGATTGTCTTTATAAAAGTGAGATAGTGGCATATGAGAGATAAAAATTAATTGGTCTAAATGTCTATAGGATTTTAGGCAAAATCTTGAGTGAAAAGCAACTTGAGTGCTTTTATAAATAAGATAGTGACAACATATAACCAATAAAATTAGATTAGTCGAGAGTGTTTTAGACGAAACCATGAGCAATGAGCAACTAGAGTGCCTTTCTATATAAGATAGTGGCGACATACAAGCAACAACATTTGATTAAGATGAGCTTGGATAAAAACTTGGTGAGCCTGCCATTATATCCAAGTTAATGTTTGTTGACTTGTCTCACTTGTTTAATAGAACTTGTCTATTCGAGACTGTTTAATAGAACTTGTCTAGGCGAGTATAGCCAAATTCTTAATGTAAATTACAATAGTTTAGACAAAAACTTTCGATATGAAAACATGCCATGTTTGTATGTAACCATTCTTTTATTTAAACTAGCAGACTAGCAAGTGAGACCTGGGCCCGGCCTAAATCTGCCAAAAAATACTAAGCCCGAGCTCGGCCCAAAACAGGCCTGGAAGCTGTTCTGGGTTTGAACTTCATGCCTGTGCAGACAATTTACGGAACACACACACACACACAAAAAAACCAAGCTGATGGCGAGATAGATGAACTTTTCTTTTCTTTTTGCATTCTCCCTTCTCAAGGAAATTCGCCACCACAGCAACAATAAAAAGGTTTTCCAGTAAATGTAAAGAATTTTATTTATTTATTATTATTATTTTTTAATCTTTGGAAAATTTAAGTTAGAACCATCAGGAAAACAAGTGGGACTGGTTAAATGGAAAAAATGTAAAGGTAAAAATTAGTGGTCAACACTCACCCTATATCAATTTAATGTTATTGACTGCATGCTGAAAAAATTTCAAGTAAAAAAAAAAAAATTTCTTCATTAGGTTGTATTCATTAATTTACAAAAAATGGCCACTAACCAAATATCGTAATTTTACTTTTACAACAACATAGATTAAATTAAATGTGATTGGTACAAAAAATACTTTTTTTGCGCCAAATCACCCTTGCTAAAATATACTAACTGGATTCAATAAGTAAATTAAAAAAATATACCACATAACATGATTAACATTTTAATAATATGAGTTTTGTGCACAATTGCATGCTGTTTATTAAAAAAACAGTCACTTGATTGTTATTGTTTCAAAATTACTTGTTATTTAAAAATTCAACATGACAACATACATATTATTTATGGAAAGAAATTGCATATTAAGAATTATAGTTCTTGTCGGTTATTATTTAATATTTTTTTATGTATAATAGTGTTATCAGAACTATTATTTAATTTTTTGTTAGCATAAGATGCAAAATTTATTTTTCAAATCTTATTATTTTTTATCATATGTTATTTATGTATGGAATCTACTCTGTTGTCATTCTTGTATTTTCATACATGACAATAGACTAGAATTTTGACTTATATACTAAATATTATAATTTTCATACACAATAGATTTACGGGAAATGTTGGAATGTTACTGACTGTAATTTAACAATAACAATTATATATTTTTTTCTTTGATATAAAAATTATACAATCACATGAAAAACTTACGTTTTCTTTTCATCTTCATGTTCACCATGAGGTCCCTTAACACCAGCACTAGCCTAGATAAAATTTATGCATATGTAATATAGTATAATATAAACCTAATATTTATATATGAAAATAGATAGGCACTGTTCCACAGTAATATTTTCCCCAAAGCATGCTGATTTAATGTAAAGCCATGATTATGAAAATTAGTAATGCCCTACAAAATGTGTGCAATCTCACTTAATAAAACAGAATTTCAAACATTTTCCTACAAATTCAAAAGGAAAAAACAAAAATGCAGTAAACATTCATTTTCAGCAACCCGCTGTCCATAACCGGTAATGTGTACAAATTCTTTCGTACAGCTCTGTATATGATCTGCACATTTCATAATACACTAAAAATTAGTTTAAGTTTTAAAACGCAGCTGAAAACTCACATCCAGCAGTTGTGGCTCACAGTCAGTCCTGTAACCGAATTATTTTCAGTGTCTGAAAATAAACAAACAATTCTATGTACTCAATAAACTATAGAAAACATATAGTAGTGCACCTCATTAATGTGTGTCAATTTCACTGAAATAGTGTAACATCATTAAAATACACCACAATTGATTTTTCTCCATAGATCATAATGTAATGGAATTATTTTGTCCCTGTAGATGAACTATAAATGTTACATACTGTATACATACACTATAGAAAGCATGTTACTATCCACCTCAGTGATGCATATCAATTTCATTATGTTTGAAACAGTGTATGTAATGTCATTAAAATGCACTGAAATTTTTCCCACATTAACTGTAATGTGATGAAATACTTTTAAGTGTCCCTGTAAACTGACCATAAACGGTATGCATTTTATTTTCAATACTGAATGTGCCATGGTAAACCTCAGTAATATATATTAATTACATGACAATTCGAGTATATTTACACAAATTAGAGCACGGACAGACAGATGACCAGACAAACCGAATTTATAAATACTTTTCAACTGTTGCAAAGTATTAAAAATGAGAAATGATACCATCAACTAAAACAGATTAAATTCACCCTAGTCATAATTGGGTGGAGTGGCCATAAACAAGGTGATAATTGTCTAATTTGGCAAAATTCCCATTCAAATCTGATTTTGACCGAAACTGTGAAACTTCTATAATTATGGTATGCATTCTTTTGGTTGCCATTTTCAACATAAAATTAATTGCATTTCTGTCAGCTAACCATATCACTATAAAAAATTATGACATTCTTTCTAGCCATATCAATATAAAAAACTATAAACATTTAGAACTTTAAAATAAAATAATAAATATTTTAAAATACAAATTAAGATTACATTGTGATTTGACATAAAAACTTTATATTTTTGCAAACTGAAATTAAGTTTACCGTGTACAAAATTACTGCTTTTGTCAAAGTAAATAACAATACAATTATTAATAAAATATACTTACAGCTGCGGCAGCTGCAGCAGCAGCAGCAGCATTTTCTTGTTCTTGTTTGTGCTTCCGGAACCATAGATTCTTATATGTATCCAGCTTCTTCCCTTTATACCTCATCTGTAAAAGCAAGTTACTTTTTAAAGTCAAAGCAAACTGTGAAATCATTAATTGACCTAAAAAAAAACACTGTTCTTTTGGATCAGGTAGAGAAAAAATAAATAATTAAAGATTTTATAACAATTTGTTCTTGAAGTCAAAAAGTGAAGTCAGTACAATGAACACACTCTCTTTGTGACTAAAAATTCCTTATTTTATTTTATCTAGTAAGAAAACAGCAGGAAAGGTTGTTTCTTTCTTGGCCATAACTTAACAATCTTGTTGTATGGAATTTTAAAAAGACCCCCATCAGATAAATATGAAGAAAGCCTCAATGTAATTCTTCATAGAAAAAAAATTAAGAAAACGGCATTTTAAATCAAGTTAAATCATCATTTCAGAGCTTTCCATGCTAGCAACTACTAACTTAAAAATCAAACGGTCAACATTTAAATACTAATTAAAAGAGGCTTTCAAACTTAAAAACACATAAATTTTAAAATCATTTTAGAAAAGCAAGCAGGCAAAATTAAAAAAGCTGCAATCAAAACATCCTAAAGGAGAATGCATCCCGATGTGTAATCAGCCACGTCTTTAAAAGCACATGTCACTCAATGATGAAAATTTGCCATGCCTTACATGTTGACTTGATATTATACAGGAGAGCTTCTTAAAAGCTTCTCTTATGTTGTTAGAAGTGGCACGACCCAAAAATGAAGAAGTAAAAATTTTTGTACTTATCTCAGAATCATCTTTATTAGAAAATCTGATATTCACATCCATTTGGGTCTTCTGAGAAACTTTATTCAACAATTCGTCAAATCCAATGGTATAATATTTACACTGAAAGTCAATTTTTTTTAATAAACTATCTTTTAAATAAGAGGCTATACCATAAAGGATGGAATATGCAATCTTTGATCTTTGCAATTGCATTTTTTGTGCCACTTAGCTCTGAAAAGTATCACATCTTTACTCGCTGATTGCATGGATTTGTGTGTCATTATTGTTTGAATGCACCAAAGAATTTCTGCTTTTGTTACTTGGTCATTAATGAAAAATTTCTGTAAAGTTTTAGATGCAACAGCTAATTTATTATCGGATAAGGAACTCGAAGTTGATCGCTCAGAACAAAGCGACGTATTTGCGCCAGTAGGGTCGGTTTTTGATTCTTCTGCTACTTTCAAACTCTCCTCATTTGCAATTTTGTTAGAAATGAACGAATTTATTATATTTGGCTGTGATGCAGCTTTCATCTTTTTTTATGTTCAGCTCCGTCAGCATGACTCATATGTGCTCTCTGACCCATATTACTAGGATAATCTCTTTGATTACTACAAAAATTTTAAGATTAAAAGTGTATTGTAATGTAATTTTAAATGTTATTTTATTTTAAAGCATCATTTGTGATTTACTTTTCAGTTAAAAAAAAATAAAAAATAAAATAAAAATAAGTTTGAAATACAATAATTTTTACATTAATTTATATTTAAATTATTTTTTAAACAAATTTTTTGTTATTAAAGATTTTAAAAATTTTAGTTATTTTAAATTTATAAATAATTAAAATTGAAATTATATTAAATATATATGTATAAACATTCAGACTATTTCTACCATGAAATCATTTTTATTTTTGAAATATTTCCATAAATAAATTACATTGAAAATTGAACAATTTGTTATTTACATATGCTTGAGGACATAATGAGATACCTATATAAATATCAGTAAAAGTAATTTTGAATGACCTATATTTAAATTTCAATGACCTATATTGAATCTGAAGTTTTCATATCCTCAAACTACACAGTCACCTTAAATACAGAAAGTCTGTTTCTGTATTAAAGAAAAAAAATAACATTTACTTGCTAATAGGTGAATATATGGCTAATCTTTTAACATTTTTCAGGTAATATTCTCTACTTTTAATTTAAGATTTTTGATTTAAAATTTAAAGTGTAATATTTGATTTAAATAAATTAAAAAAGCATACATTTTGAGTTCTTAGTCATTTCTTAAATTTACAATGTATTTTTGATTAAACAAATGTTTTACAAACATCTTGACCTACGTTTGAAGTATTTTTTAAAAACTTGATTTAAATCAATGATTTTTTTAAAAAAATCAGTTGATTTAAATCATGATTAAAATCAAGCTGATTTAAATCAATGAACCCTGCATAGAAAGTTTCTACTCTCTTAAGTGTGTTTGTGATACTCTCTCAGTGAGTTCAGGAGTCTAAGATATCTTAAATATCCAGTGTGAATGGGATATAGTGAAAACTATAACACAAAATTTCTATAATCCTATGAAAAAGCAAGGAAAAAATTATATAACAATTTAAGATTCAAAAATAGATAAAAAATGAACTTACTGAAGACCACCCACAACCAGATTTCTTATCTGGATTTAACAATTTCTTGCAATGGATCGCCCATGAGCTGGGAGAAGAAAAGATTTTCTGTGTCTCTTGAGCTCTAATTTTTCCTCCAGGAAGAAGATCTCCAATGAATTTAGCACCCTGAAGAAAAAAAAAAATGTTTGGGCTATTTATTAATAAAGTAACTTGAATCTTACATGGAAAATTTCTGATATAAAGAATATCTTATAAAATTCTTGCAGATTTAACAAAATGACATATTTATCATGACACTATTATTATTGTACTAAACAATTGATGTGAACTAAGTATCTAATTAAGATACACATATACATTAAAGCACAATAATTTTTTAGATTTTTCAAAATACAGTAGAACTTTGATTATCCACATCCCAGTTATCTGAAAATTGGCTTATCCAAAAAACCTTAAAACTCTTTTTTTTTTAAATATGAAAAATTTTATTTTTAAACAAGCATGCTGTTAACGAAATAAATAAACAGCGTAAACTTACTTATTTGGACCATTGCGTAAATGCAGGCATTTTATTGCCTAGACACATACAACACTTCATTTCTTTACAAAATATGTTGTGATTTTTTTTGTTTTTCAACTTTACATTGCTTCAATGCCGCCGTATCACGCCAGCTTTTAAACAACAACACATCTGATGCTGTTGCATCTTCCTACACTTCAATATATTGAGGTGCCAGTATCAACTTTTTTAACTCGTTAAGCTCGTCATGCTTAAAAACACGTTTGTGCTTTAACCCTCTGACTGTCCAACCAAAGGCAAAATTGTAATGTTGTTTTCTCTGTATTTTATTTTAAATGCTAAAACAGATGATTCTTCCAACATGATTTTAAAAACTTAATTACGTATATGAATGCAATCTTTGAGAGTATGAATCATAACCTATATGTGGGTCATTCCATATCAAGTGGCCTAAATTTTGGCATGGTTCCCGCTCGACCCCCTTCAATTTTTATATAATTAATAAGGACATACATATAGGTATAAGATGGACATCTTCAAACAGTCAGTGTCAGAAATAGTATAGTTGGGGCGCTAGGGGTTCTTTTGTAAAACTCACTATTTCATGGTCGCAGAAAAAACGACGAAATCACCAAGTTTGCCATTTTATTGCTCATGATACAAGAAACCTTACTTGTTGAAAATAGGTGATCTAGTACAACTTTTTGTGCTAAAAAACGTAATTAGAGTACTAAAAATCACAAATGAATACCTGTGTCATTACTTGGCCTCAAAGTAGGCCATACGGCCTGTTGCGATGAATTTTATCCGTACTTTTAACATGCTGTAACTACTGAAAAAAATTATTTTAAAAATTTGTCACTTTAACAATTAATTACCTATGAAGATGTCATAGATCTGCTGGAGTTGTTTCTTTCCTGCTTAAATATTCATTAATTTATTCAGCTTCGAAATCTTCTAAAAAATTAAAATCATCAATTCCACTCAATTTTCAGAAGCGTATATCTCAAAAGGGACACTCCTGATATGATTACAGTTAGTACCACTGGAAAAAGCATATCTTAATCTATAAAAAAAACTTTATTTCATTTTGGGCCTCTTAGATATAGGGAAAAAATAGTAAAATTCAAAAGACCTATTTTACGCGATATTTCTTCTTCGAAGATCTTCTCTTTCAACACATTTAACACAAATATTTTTATTTACAATGATAAATGTATACCTAATTATCTCTTGTTGTGGTCCATGGTTGCTTCTGCTCTACCATACTGAATGACTGGTAACCGCGTCACCAAGGGGTCACGCCCGATAGCCATGAAAGACTAGCTGCTGGGGATGCTTCAGTAAAATTGACTATTTCATGGTCGCAGAAATGATCAAATCACTACTTTTGCCCTCTTATTTCTCAAGATACAATAAATCTTAATTATTAAAAATAGGTGATCTAGTACAACATTTTGTGCTAAAAAACATAATTGGAGTATTAAAAATAGCAAATTATTATCTTTGTCCTTACTTGGGCTCAAAGTAGGCCATATGGCCTGTCGCAATGCATTTTACCCTTTCTTTAACAAGCTGTATCTACTGAATAAATTAATTTAAACATTAGTCACTTTAGAAATATATTACATATAAAGATGCCATAGAGCTGCTGAAGTTGTTTCTTTCCTGCTTAAATATTCAATAATTTATTCAGCTGCAAAATCTCCTAAAATTAAAAATCATCAATTCTACCCCATTTTCAGAAGCGTAAATCGCAAAAGGGACAGTTTTGACCGCTCGACCCCCTTCAATTTTTATTAGGTATAAGATGGACATCTTCAAACGGTCAGTGTCCGAAATAGTATAGTTGGGGCGCTAGGGGTCCTTTTTGTAAAACTCACTATTTCATGGTCGCAGAAAAAACGACGAAATCACCAAGTTTGCCATCTTATTGCTTATGATACAAAAAATCTTACTTATTAAAAATAGGTGATCTAGTACAACTTTTTGTGCTAAAAAACATAATTGGAGTATTAAAAATAGCAAACCATTAACTTCGTCATTACTTGGGTTCAAAATAGGCCATATGGCCTATTGCGATGAATTTTACCCTTTCTTTAACAAGCTCTACCTACTGAATAAATTAATTTAAACATTAGTCACTTTAGAAATATATTCATATAAAGATGCCATAGAGCTGCTAAAGTTATTTCTTTCTTGCTTAAATATTCAATAATTATTCAGCGGCGAAATCTCCTAAAAATAAAAATCATCAATTCTACCCCATTTTCAGAAGCGTATATCGCAAAGGGGACAGTTTTTATTTGATTACGATTAGTACCACTGAAAAGAGCACATTTTAGTTTATAAGGAAAACTCTATTTCATTTTGGGCTTCTTAGATAAAGTGTAAAAATAATGAAAATAAAAAAACCTATTTTACACTGTTTTTCCGAGATTTCTCTTTTTTTTTTAAATTTGACTGTTGAGCAAAGTCTATTCCAAAAATTCCTTACATAAGGCTTTCGAACTGTGCAAATATATTTATCTGTATGAAAATTAATTTATTTTTATGAATGGAGTTTTTTTCTTTGCATATACATTATTTTAGGGACATATCTGCTGCAAGAATTTAAAAAAATATTTTGAATCTTTGTTATCAACAGAGTGACTTTGGAATTTCTGCAGAGTGGAATTTGTTTGGTACAAGCCATTTAAAACCATCCTGTGACGGAATATGAGGAGTAAAGCGGCTGGCTGCAAGAGCAAGCATTCAAAGACCAATTAAAGACCAAATTTTAACTTTTTCGAATCTATATGAATTCTGTGAAAAGAACATAAAGGAAATTAAATTCCTTTTTGTTTCAAAAAAATAAATTGAATAAGTACAAGCTGACCAAGAAGAGTGTTTCAAAAGCGGATGCATAGTTTCTGGCAAAAGACAGCATCATCATTAATTTGTACGCGTAAATAAAAAACAAGTTCGTGTCAGTAGAACAACAAATGATGCACCATTCTTTATAACACATGTTGATAAGTGTGTTAAGACTGCATTTCACTATGCATTCGTTTCCAATTTGTTTAAAATAGGTTTTTTAATTTAATTTTTTTTACACTATATTTAAGAGTCCGAAAATGATATACAGTTTTATTTATAGATAAAAATGTGCTATTTTCAGTGGTACTAATTGTAATCAAATCAAAATTGTCCCTTTTGAGATATACGCTTCTGAAAATGGGTTCGAATTGATGATTTTAATTTTTTAGGAGATTTTGCCGCTGAATAAATTATTGAATATTTAAGCAGGAAAGAAACAACTTCAGCAGCTCTATGATATCTTCATAGGTAATATATTTCTAAAGTGACTATTGTTTAAATTAATTTATGCAGTAGATACAGCTTGTTAAAGAAAGGGTAAAATTCATCGCGACAGGCCATATGGCTAATTTGAGCCCAAGTAATGACGAAGCTAATGATTTGCGATTTTTAATACTCCAATTATGTTTTTTAGCACAAAAAGGTGTACTAGATCACCTATTTTTAATAAGTAAGATTTATTGTATCTTGAGAAATAAGAGGGCAAATGTAGTGATTTGATCATTTTTTCTGTGACCATGAAATAGTCAATTTTACTGAAGCATCCCAAGGAGCTAGTCTTTCATGGCTATCGGGCGTGACCCCTTGGTGACGCGGTTACCAGTCATTCAGTATGGTAGAGCAGAAGCAACCATGGACCACAACAAGAGATAATTATGTATACATTTATCATTGTAAATAAAAATATTTGTGTTAAATGTGTTGAAAGAGAAGATCTTCGAAGAAGAAATATAGCGTAAAATAGGTCTTTTGAAATTTACTATTTTTCCCCTATATCTAAGAGGCCCAAAATGAAATAAAGTTTTTTTTATAGATTAAGATGTGCTCTTTCCAGTGGTACTAACTATAATCATATCAAGAGTGTCCCTTTTGAGATATATGCTTCTGAAAATTGAGTGGAATTGATGATTTTAAATTCTTTAAAAGATTTCAAAGCTGAATAAATTAATGAATATTTAAGCAGGAAAGAAACAACTCCAGCAGATCTATGACATCTTCATAGGTAATTAATTGTTAAAGTGACAAATTTTTAAAATAATTTTTTTCAGTAGTTACAGCATGTTAAAAGTACGGATAAAATTCATCGCAACAGGCCGTATGGCCTACTTTGAGGCCAAGTAATGACATAGGTACTGATTTGTGATTTTTAATACTCTAATTACGTTTTTTAGCACAAAAAGTTGTACTTGATCACCTATTTTTAATAAGTAAGGTTTCTTGTATCATGAGCAATAAGATGGCGAACTTGGTGATTTCGTCGTTTTTTCCGCGACCATGAAATAGTGAGTTTTACAAAAGGACCCCTAGCACCCCAAGTGTACTATTTCTGACACTGACAGTTTGCAGATGTCCATCTTATACCTATATGTATGTCCTGTATCAATTTTATAAAATTTGAAAGAGGTCGAGTGGGAGCCTCTAGGCCAGTTGACATGGAATGACCCATGCAGGGCCGAAACTAAGGGGGGGCAGAGGGGGCACGTGCCCCGGGCGCCAGCAGAACTGAAGGTGGATGGGGGCGCCAAATGCAGATTTTGTTTGTTATTTGATATAGAAATGTATATATATATATATATATATGAAATTTGTATAAAAAGTCTCGCAGTCGGAAAATCCAAAAGAAAAATGAACCAAATGCATTAAAATAGACAAATAGATAAAAAGATTCGTCTACAATACAAGATAGCAAATGAATAAAAAACGAACCGTTCAGGCTATTTTCTTTCTCCCATTCCAAATGTATCATGTCTATGCCGTCTATCATTTAAATCTCTTCCTGTGGTTTAGGAGAATCACTAACATTTTTCAAGGTCAGTCCCTACTCGTGTCTGTATATGACACTGTTCAACGTCGTCTGGATAATGTACTGCACTGTCCAGCATAGATAATTTGCAAACGATTCCCTCACTTTGATTTTCTATTAGATAAAAATATTCCATGAAAGCTGTTCTATACTTTCCCTTTTCTCCCAGCGTGGAGCTTTCTTCTTTTTCCATTTTGTCATGGGCGAGGGGTGACTGCCTTGGACAATAAACACAAATTGGAGGATGAATGCCCAAAGTAAAATTCTCAGTAAAATCTTTTTCTGTTACGTATAGCCTCTGTAGAGGTACAGTAAAAAATCTCGTACAGCGCGCCATGGCTAGTAAAGCCGGAGCCGCCCCTGGCTTTATCTTACAAAAAGTTTTTTACTCGTCTTTTTGCGAAAGTTTTCTAAGCGTTTTGCCGCCATTGGCGGCAACTGGAATATACCGGCCTGTTAATTTTGCTGAAATTACTTTTTTATCCAGATCCAATCTAGTATAATTAGAGGGGGCGAGGTTGGGCGACTGCCTTGGATACTAAAAACAAATAATATTTGAAAGAATAATTTGAAAAATGCGCAAAATAAAACTCTTTGTTAAAACTTTTTTTGAAAAAAAATGTCATTTGTAGGGGTGCAGGTAGAAAACCATACCCAAGTTGCTATGACTAATAAAACCGCAGCTGCCCCTGCCTTTATCCTCCCAAATTATTTTCTCGTCCTTTGGCCATTTCCAGATAAATGAAAAATGCCGCCATATCATTTGTTACAATTACTTTTTTATACATAGATCCGGCTTTAAAGGCGCTAAGTTGGTTATTGCTAATGACACTAAAAACTAAGGAAACGAAACATATGCAAGATAAAATAGTAACCTCTCCTTCCCTTTTTTCTTTCTTAAGAATATAGCATATGTAGAGACGCAGAAAAGAACCTCGCACAGTGTGCCATGGATAATAAAGTCGTCTCTGCTTTTATCTTTGCAAAAAAAAATATATATATTCGTCTTTTATCCATTCTTACGTGTTTTGCCGCCCCATTCTTTTGCTGTAATTATTTTTTTAGATCCAGATGTAAATTTCCGGGACAAATACATTGTCTGCCCCTGTAATAGTCAAGCTGAATTTCTTTTTGTTTTTAATCTTATCCTACTCTAAAACTGCAAAATATCGATTATAATCAGTAATAAAGTCAAATGCATTCTAAATATCAGCTTTATGTAAACAGCATACCAAGTATGGGGCACCCCTAAATCAGGGGCCCCAGTGTCACGATCCAGATTCAGATTTATCAGATCTGATTTAATTAGACTCTGAATGTGTGTAATTAAATCGTCATAAAAGTCTCTAACAGTAACAGGGTTCCTTTCAGCTCAGATCCAAGTTTGAGTCTCAAACCAACCCTCCACCACCGTTCACAGTTCTGATAATTGCTAATAGAAAAGAAGACAAGGACACATTTAAACATAACTAAAACATTTCTGGGAATAGCAAATGGTATAAAAAATATTCTATTTAAATTACATGAAAATTATGTAGTAATACTAATTAAAAAAAAGTGCTAAGAAAATCCTTTGATCAAAAAATAATTTTTCTCGTTGAACTCAAAAGAGGATTTTGGGGGCCCTTTGGATGCGGGGCCCCTAGCGATTGTGACCATCGCGACCCCTTAAATTCCGCCCCTGAGAATATCAATAATTATACTTCCTAAGATGAAAACCTGTATAAAGCGGAATATTTTTCGGTTCCTTTCGATTCCACTTTCAAAGTTGTAATGAATCAGTATTTGACAAAGCTGATTACTTAGTTCAGTATTACAGATTATCTGATTATATACTTTAAATTTTAGAAACTTAGAAAAAATTCGCTTTGGAAATTTTCTTTTCGGAGGGGGGGGGGGGCGCCAAAATCCATGTTTGCCCCGGGCGCCAAAAAGGCTAGTTTCGGCACTGGACCCATGTATTAAAATTGCATTATATTCATAGAATTATATTAATTTAAATAATGCTTGTTTTGCAGTGAAACCTGGAGCTTAGTGAACGTAGTGAAACCTGGAGCTTGGTGAACGTATTATCACGGGTGTGTCAGTGAGAGGGTTAAAGTATTACTCATTGTAAATAAAGTTTGGAGAAAATTAAAACACGTGTAAACATAAAGGGGTAATCGAACAGAATACGGCCACTTGCTGCACCTGAAAGCACAAACGCTTTACCTGACTGTGGGGGAGTTAGAAGGGTGAGGAGTGTCATCTGGAAGAATAAAATTAGGAAGCCTCCCAGTTATCCGAAAATTCCTATGGAACCTCGGTTAACTGAAAAACCTTTGGTCCCATGCTTTTCGGGTAACCGGGGTTTTACTGTATTGATATGTTATACTAATACATAGAACTTTTTTATACATATGTAACAAAAAGGAAGAATTATATTTCATTCTATGGCTGGAAAGGAGAAAATTATTACAGTAGACTCCCTCAAGTCTGCAACCCTAAAATCTGCATATTGTTTCAGGTCTAAACAATGAAACTTACATTTAAGATGTAGGTGAAACATTCAAGTTTTTTTTTATTTTTATATAATTATGCACACATTTTAATATGTAATTCTGGTTAATATGGCTGAAGTCATATTTTCTCATGAAGGAAGTATAAATTTATTTCTGAAAAAATTCAAGATAGTGCTGATGTCAGGGGCAATCTCAATCTTTTTAACAAATACATTTATGTATTAATCAAGCTTTTCTGGTTATTAAGTATGGCTAAGCATGAAACAAAACTTTTTTTTTTAATATTTAGCCATATTTAAATTATGAAACAAAACTTTGTTATTTTAAGAATTTTATGTGAATTATTAGTGCACCTTTACAAGACAAGATTCACTGAATAATTCAAGAAAAAATTATCTCATCGTTATTATGCCGTTTTAGTTATACATTATTAATTATTTTATTATTTATTTGACATTTTACTTTTAATATTTTACACATTCATTATAATTTGAGTTCATTATTACATTCAAATTACTGTTTAAAAAATGTAAACAAAACAGTGACCCAAAATCCACAAAATTCTAAAATCTGCACAATCTCTGGTCCCAAGCTATGTGATTTAAAAAAGTCTACTATATTATTTTACTTTTTTTTTTTTTTTAATTTGCTTGCACACTCCCTTTGATATTTCTCATGTTTGTATGATATATATTTTGCTTTTGTTAGTTCTTTATTAAAAAGAAATAATAAAATAAAATAAAACAGTAAAGCTTTATCTAAGCAGAATTGATCGAGACTGAGATTTTTTTTATGTCATAGACAGTATGCCACCTTAGAAAAACTTTATGGTTTCGGTGAGACTTGAAAATCTTTCCGAGATACACAGAGTCTGCCTCAGACAGAGTTTACTGTATAATCAGTTACACTGACTAACCTAATTTATATATGAAGAACCATATATAATTTTGGAAAATTAATACATTAATTCTACCAGAGTTTCCCCCAGACAGTTTCAGAAGAGTGCTGCACCCTGCCTGCATTTGGTTTACAAAATTTCACCCTTCTTGTCCCTCATAAAAATAATTAGCACCCTTCATGCCCCCTACAGTAAAATAATTAGCACCCTTCTTGTCCCTCAGTAAAAAAAGTGCTTGTCTCCTTTTTGCATTAAAAAAATTTGCATTAAACCCAGACAGTTTCAGAAGAGTGCTGCACCCTGCCTGCCCTTTGGTTTACAAAATAGCACCCTTCTTGCCCCTCATAAAATAATTAGCACCCTTCATGCCCCCACAGTAAAATAATTAGCACCCTTCTTGCCCCTCAGTAAAAAAAAGTGCTTGTCTCCTTTTTACATTAAAAAATTTGCTTTCATAGTAAAAATTGACTCAATGTTGTCTTGAAAAGAGTGCTTTGAATTTTAAATATCAACAGTAGCTTTATAAACCAAAAAAATACCTTTAACAATTAAAAAAAGTGCCCCTTTCTCACCAGCAGCACCCTGTCCTTTTTTAAACCTGGGGGAAATGCTGATTCTACTAATTTAGATATTTATGTGATACTGAAATTTCCATAATGTTTTATGGAAAACAAAGATCCTAAATAAAGCTCTAACTTGAATATCAATTTAATATAATGATAACCTTTCTAAAATTGATTAGAAAGTAAATATGCACAGCAGAATTTATACTAATTTTCGAAGAAAAATATCCCCTGTATTATTTTCTAAGATCAATAATTTTTTCACATCAACAATCAAGCATGATGAATAGCAATGATAGCTGACTGTTAACTTTAAAAATAGATTACATGTTATGTATGTTTGTTTTTGTTCTCCGTAATTAATCATTTTTTTTCTAAGTTTTGAGGAGAAATTGCATATTTTAAAAACAAAACATTTACACTGATTTCTAAGTTCTCTCTGATGTGAATAAGCTTTGCATAACAATAACAAAGTTGGGTCATTCCATGTCAAATCAACACATCTATTTTACCTCACCATCTCAGATTTTAATGAACTGTGGCACATAGTATTTATATAGACTAAGAAAAATACGAAATATTTTTGAAAAATATCTGTTTGTTTTGAAAATATGGCTATTTAAACTTCTCAAAAATTGTCAAAAAATGCTAGTCCGCTAGATATTCAAATTGTCATAAAATCTTTCCTAATTAAGATAGAAAGGTGAAATAAGTGCCATAATGCAGCATTTTTAATACACTTTAATACGATATGCAACATGATAGATGTTGTAAAAAAAAAATATTTCAAAATTTAAATTTAAATTTTAAAATTTAAATTGTGAAAAAAACGTTTTTTTTTAAAACTTCAAAAAATTATAGAAGATAGGTTGTATTATTGTAAAATAGTATCCAAAGTTTGAAAATGGGACAACAATGGGTTCATAGGGAAAATAATTTTTTTAAAAAGGCATTTTTCATCAATTTCAAGTATGATACAATAATCCATAAAAATTTGACTTTAATACAATATGCAACAGGATAAATTTTGTTAAAAAATAAAAATTTAAATTTTATTTTAAAATTTAAATTGCAATAAAAAAAATTGTTTTTATTTTTTTCAAAAAATTATAGAAGTAAAATAAGAGAATGGTAGAACAGGAAGAATGTAAAATGGGACAACGAGTTCATAGGGAAAAAAAATTAAGAAAGGAATGTTTCATCAATTTCAAATATGATACAAATACAATAATCCATAAAAAGTTGACTTTAATATGATATGCAATAGAATATAGTTTGTGAAGATTTTTTTTTTTTTAATTTTAAAATTTTAATTGTGAATTTGTTTTTTCTCGTCAACAATTATATAAAATACATTCAATTAATGTAAAGTAGTATACACAGTTTGAAAATGGGACAACGATGGGTTCATAGGGAAAATAATTTTAAAAAGGCATTTTTTATCAATTTCAATTATGGCACAATACAATATGATATAATATGATGCACTACAATAGTTCAAATATACACTTTGTACAAAATTGCCAAATTCTTTATGAAGTAACATAAGACTTTACCAATTCATATCCTTTAACACCTCTTGCTATTGAATTTAATTGGATAATGACTTGTTAGTTTTCAAAATGTCATTTTGTGATAAAACATATATTCTTCCAGTTGGTGTCAGAGGATCAACTGAACACAAAACATCCATTTATAGGTATCCATAGCACATCTGGCTTGCTAGGATAAGAAAATGATGGAGACTGCCCATGTGGGTGCAAAAATGTCACCTTAAGTTCATCATGTTCTTTATCTTTATCCATGATGTAAGCAAGCCACCAATGCTTGTCATATACAGCAGCAATATACCCATTGCAGTCTTCTAACCCAAGTTTATCTTCAGACTTTGAAACAATCACTTTTGATGATATTGCAGATTCAGAAAATGTTTTAACAAATATATTTGATGTACTGAATTTATCAGGGATAAAGGCATGATATTGTTGAGTTCCTTTAATAGTAACTGCCTGATTGAACCTATCTTTTAAAAATATTTCTGAATCAATGTGATCTTCCTGTGTTGAAAATGCAAAGCTTATTTTTGAAGAAAACTTGGATGCTGCCCATTCATATAACTGAAGAGGTGTTAAAATCTGGTTTTCATATGGCCGTTGTAAGCTGGCTCTTGCTACCCCTCTCTTAATTGTGCCCCCAAGTCCATCACAAGGCCCTTTCCCATGAGCTGTGGCTGAAAAGTGCCATTCAGTTTCATTTTGAAATCTTCTTTGTGAAAACACAGATTGGAGAATTTTTTTTTTTTTATTGGGCGGCACATCCATCTGAAAAAAAAAGAAAATCTTTCTAGGGGATTCTGGAAATTTATTTTCCAGAAATTGAATTAGTTTTTTTTAAGGTGTAGACAGCAACAGTGTTATGCTCCAAACAGTCTGAAAATACAACATAGTTTAAGTGCTCAACCTTATTTTCTCTTTTGTAATACACTATAAAAGGATGAATTGTGGCATGTTTATTAGTCCAATGGTAACTTTGAGCTTCATCTTGAATAACCATGCTGTAATTTTCAGAAAAATCTAGCATTACTGCGATTTCAGATTTTTTCAAATTTACTTTTACCTGATTCATAAAAGATGATTGCAGTCTTGCAATGAAATCATGTCTGACTAAGATTGGCAGCTTGTTACAAAATAAGTCAATAAATTCTTCTGATGGTTTCTGCAGAGTCTCTAAATTGCAGCGATCTACAGAAATCCACTGTCTGAATGTGATTTTTTCAATTAAGTTCTCAAATGATTTTTGTAAAATATTACGTATTTCACAATCACCAGGACAGGATGGGCATTCAGACATATTACAGTCTATTGATGGTGGATTGCACAACATTTTTGATATGCAATGCATGTAAGTTGTCAATTCACCATTAGTAATTACACCCAATTTTGCATTTTCAAGCATTAACTTGACATTTTGATGTGTCGTGCAAACACAAACTGTGTGTGTACCTTTTGACCCAGCCAAAATGCAATGCTTGGGACGGAGCTCTGCAAACTTAGAAAAACTAATTTTAAGTCTGGAAACTTTTCTTTGAACAGTACATGAGCCTCTTTTAGATTGCATAAAATCAGCCTTTTAGAAACTTTTACTTTGTTTCCACTTTGGTCAGTGATACGTTTATACAATCTTTAATTCCAGGCATTGATCTGCTCAGCTCATCACTTTCATAAAATAAAATGACTGTGTCAACTATTTCAGCATAGTATTTTACAGCACTTTGTATGAATCACGTGAAAACTAAAATTATACAATAGGATTATCTAACAGCTGAAAATTTTTACTTGACATTTATTTCTGCTTACCTATAATCTTGATTTATAGCAGGTTAAATATTAATTTTAACTTTTTTATTGTTTACTGATTTTTTTTTTTTTTTTTTGGCTTGTATTATATAACACCAATTTAGTAGAAACTACTCTTTTAAAGTATTATTTTTAGTATGAACCTATTGCTGTCCCATTTTCAAACTGTGTATACTATTTTACATTAATAGAATGTGTTTTCTATAATTGTTTGGGGAAAGAAATGAAAAAAAAATTTCACAATTAAAATTTGAATGAATTTTTTTTCTTAACCCTTTCAGGGGCAAGTACTTGTGCTCCTGTAACGCGGAATTCCCACCGGAATTTAGGAAAGAATTTAGTTCAAAATAAGAATAAGCAATTTTTGAACTTTTTTTCGTCAAATTTAAAAAAGTAAAATTTAATTAAAAGTTTCTGGTTTGAATTGGATTAAAATTAGGTGGTATATAATATATACCACCGCCCCTCAAAGGGTTAACAAACTATATTCTGTTGCATATCATATTAAAGTCAACTTTTTATGGATTATTGTATTTGTATCATATTTGAAATTGATGAAAAATTCCTTTCTTTTTTTTTTCTATGAGCCCACTGTTGTCCCATTTTACATTCTTCCTGTTCTACTATTCTCTTATTTTACTTTGACAATTTTTTGAAAAAATTGAAAAGCAAATATTTTTTTGCAATTTAAATTTAAAAAATAAAACAATTTCGAATTTTTATTCTTTTTAACAAAATTTATCCTGTTTCATATTATATTAAAGTCAAATGTTTATGGATTATTGTATCATACTTGAAATTGATGAAAAATGCCTTTTTTTTAAAATTATTTTCCCTATGAACCCACTGTTGTCCCATTTTCAAACTTTGGATACTATTTTACAATAATACAACCTATCTTCTATAATTTTTTGAAGTTAAAAAAAAACGTTTTTTTCACAATTTAAATTTTAAAATTTAAATTTAAATTTTGAAATATTTTTTTTTACAACCTCTATCATGTTGCATAAAATATTAAAGTGTATTAAAAATGCTGCATTATGGCACTTATTTCACCTTTCTGTCTTAATTAGGAAAGATTTTATGACAATTTGAATATCTAGCGGACTAGCATTTTTTGACAATTTTTGAGAAGTTTAAATAGCCATATTTTCAAAACAAACTGATATTTTTCAAAAATATTTCGTATTTTTCTTAGTCTATATAAATACTAACTATGTGCCACAGTTCATTAAAATCTGAGATGGTGAGGTAAAATTTCTTCAAAAAGTGTGTTGATTTGACATGGAATGACTCAGTTATAATATACAAATACAATATAATAGAAGAAATAATATAGGATGGCTGCAGAAATTGCAAAAAAAAAAAAAAAAGTTCCATGATTTTCCCATGATTTCCATTATTAACGATACACATACAGTATTTTTTAATGCAAGTTGCTTCCTCATATAACACACTTATTCAGCTTGCTAATACCTCATTTTGGCAAAATAACAAGAGAAAAACATAAAAATTGCACAATATTCATAAAGTACTAGTTCATGGTTTCATAAATTCGAACTCAAAATGTAGTCCAACAACTTCATATAGTGGCCAATGAATATATGGCGACCAGAAAATTTCCTCATTTTCTAAATAATATTTAAGTTTAATTCTAACACATATCTATATCTGACATGATAGCTATTGATTAAGTTGGCCACCTGATCAGCTTATGCTAATGTATCCTTATTTTTTGAAAAATGAGTAAATTACCTTCAATGCACTATGCACAGAACATGAGGACATCTGATCACCTTAATTTGTGTTAAATACCAAAAACTTGTATCATGTGCATTTAAAAAATATATATAAAAATTTTACTTTTCTTTATCGTGTGTGATTGTTGGCTTAAATATATCACCTGTTTGTTAACGAATCAGTCTCATGTAAAAACAAATATTTTCACAAATAGACAAATTTCCCTGATTTTCAACTACTTTTAAGGAAATTCCCTGATTTTTCCAGATTGATAAATCTTCCTGATTTTCCCCTGATTTCCAGAATCTGTAGCCACCCTGTAATAGCTCATTCAGTTAGGTTGCAAATATTTATTATTTCAGCCATAAATAAAAATGTTTCAAGTAAAACAACTTATACAAACCAGATAATCAATAGTTAAAAACCCTTCTCCGGCTTCCAAAATGCCATCACTCATTAACATTGACAGAGTTACACCTCGTCCACTTTGAATACTACGCCTTTTCTGCAGTTCCTCAAGAGAATCTACGCCACTCCCAGTTTCCTCCTCTTCTTCTTCACCAGAGTGACCATGACCATCATCTTCTTCCATTAAATCATCTGGTTTTGAGGAGCTATGAGATGCTACAGGAAAGATATATTAAATATATATTAGTTTAAAACATAACAATAAGTACTTTTGTCTATATAATTCTAATAAAATATAAATATTTTTTTTAAATAATTTAACAAGATTTTACTATAACAATTATACTTATCAAAGCATTTAGTGTTTAAAAAAAATTGCAAAAATAAGCAATATAAGCTTATTATTTTAATGTATTAAATATAATTTTATGGTGACCAGACATTCTGATTTTCTTAGGATAGTTCTGAATTTAGACTTAACGTTCTGTCGTTCCAAGACTTTTCTGAACTGTCTCCCTTTTATTAATGAATTTGTTGTTGTTACTAAAATATCAGTTTAAAATTATAACTGAATAATCTATGATTCTATGAAAAGGACATTTTAGTAGGAAGAAACTAAATTTCAATTATCTTTTGATAAACTATTGAAAAGCTCCATTACCAATTTGCATAAAATTATACATTTAAACTGAATCTTAGTCTTATTTACATATCTTAAGAATGAATAAGCAGCAGATTTAGAGAAAATATTTTTGGAAATCATTAATGTAAATTCCAAATTTGGCTCAAGATTCAAAAACTGTTAAAATAACCGCTACTTTTTGTTGTTGTTGTTGAAGTGTGGGGGGGTGGGGGGGGGGGACAACATTCACCACTTTGCATCCTGGTTTTTGTTCTCTAACATCTGATCACATTACATAATTTATTTCATCCATTAAATAAGAAAAAATTTATAAGTACTTAGCCAAATTTTGGCATTATTTTTCAAGATAAAGCAAAATATATTAATGAACAGTGAATAATATTTACCAAAAAAATTTTCAAAACAAGTAATGGACAGAGATTTGAGTAATTTACAGTGATCTAGAATGGAAAAAATGGTTGAAAACTTTAAAAAGAGTAAAGAAATTTTGGATTTTTCCATTATCCAGGGGTAAATCTCGCCAATTGCTGATTTGTTTCATTTTTGTGATGGCATACAATGTCATCCTTTTGTAACATAATTGAAATTCATATATCAGTAAGGAGAATACACATGCATTAAAAAATTAAAACAAAAATACAGTTTCCCCCAGACAGTTTCAGAAGGGTGCTGCACCCTGCCTGCCCTTTGGTTTACAAAATAACACCCTTCTTGCCCCTCATAAAAAGAATTAGCCCCCTTCTTGCGCCTTCCAGTAAAATAATTAGCACCCTTCTTGCCCTCAGTAAAAAAAGTGCCCCTTCTCCTTTTTGCATTAAAAAATTTGCTTTCATAGTAAAAACTGACTCAATGTTGTCTTAAAAACAGTATTTTGACTTTGAAATATCAAAAGTGGCCTTAAAAACCAAAAGAATACCTTTAACAATTAAAAAAGTGCCCTTAAGAATCTGAAAAGTGCCCTTAAGAATTAAAAAAAAAGTGCCCTTTTCTCACCAGCAGCACCCTGCCCTTTTTTAACCTGGGCGAAACTCTGAAAATAACTTTTACTCATTTCATTTAAAATACAAAAACTACAGAAAGAAATGTTTTAATAAAAAATAATGCATAAAACTAAAACTTTATTTCAGCATTAATTTACACTTATGCCAAATTTTCATCATAATTAAGCATAGTAGAGTCTCGTTAAAAAAAATCAAGCTTTGGTTATTAGAATGGAACAGATGTATCACTCGCCCCTCAATCTGCCATCTTGTTTGGCAGTCAAGTTTGTTTGGCCAACAAGTATTTGTCGCCAAGTGGTCATTGATTAAAAATTTCATGATTTTGCTTGAATTCCTTTTTTTTATTATGTTTAATCTCTATATATTTAAAAATTAAAAATTTTTTAGAGATTACACAATATAAAAAAAAAGGAATTCAAGCAAAATCAAGAAATTTTAATCATAAGTAGGCATTCAAATATGCAAAAAATAACGGTAAAAATGTAAATATACTGATATTAAAAAATAAAAGGCAAAGATTCATTTTTGAAACATATACATATTAAAAAATCACACAAATTAACACTTTTTTTCACACAACAGCAGAATTAAACCAACTTTTTTTCAAAAAATAAAAAAACATAACAATCACATTAAACGAATAAGCAAACATAGCGCGTTAGTAATAAGCTAACCCAAAAAAATGAGACTTGAAAAATCAGAAATTCCTATCCATAAATTGAAAAAACAAACATTGATACATAAATTGCAAAAATCAGCTAGTTCTTTGAATAGCGGATTCCCGGCATAGCTGCATAATACATATTAAAAAATCACACTACTGCCTTTAGCTTTAAAAAATTCCTTATATTTAAATAAAACATCTCTCACAACAAGTAAACTAGTAAGAAAAGCTATTATCAATTAATAAAAAGAATCAAACAGTAATCAAAAGAATAAAAAAACAGAAAGATCTAACCTGGTAACCATGTGTAGTCCAAATGCAATACACACACCACGATGCCTGAAAATAAACTGAAAAATGAAAAAACCGGTTCTTGATCTGAGAAAAATTTAGGGTTGCCAGAATGCTAACTCAACGGTTTGGGCAACATCGCCAGCAAAACCTGCCAAACAAGATGGTCGTTTTTTGAGGGCGTCTGATACATCTAAGCCAGTTAATTTAATTGATACTTAACAGCAGGGTTGCCGGTTTTTGGCCAGGCCAAAAAAAGCCGGCCGGCTTTTTTTGGTTTTAACCACTTAAAAAAAGCCGGCTTTAATTGAAAAAGGCCGGCTTTTATTAAAAAAAGTGGTTTACAGCTAATTCACATTAAGTTTGCATTAATTTATTTTTAATGCAATAAAAAATATTTCCTTCTCAAAAATTTATATACTCGTTGAAAAGAATATAGTATTAAATTAGACTGCAAGGTGGTGTTTTAAAATTCTGTATTACATAGCTCGACATATACTATACATATTAAAGATTATATTTAATTAAACAATAAGAAAACATCACCATCAAAAATGAAAAATTCTTACATATATTGCTTTTTACTTTTAAAATTGTTGTGGATTAAAACGTAATAATTTATCTATTTAATAAATGAAATTAGCATATATAATACTTGAGAGCATCCATATTTAGTTAGTAATCAGTATTCTAATGTCTTATAAAAATATATTTTAATTAAGTTTTTTTTTCTACTAAGCAGTTACAAAACTCATGCCAGATAAATCCATATGATGAGATTAAATTATGGAATGATCAACGTTGAAAGAGGAATTAGGAAGAATATATAATATTTGAGGGGATTTTAGTAGATGTAAGTGTATAAAAAAAAGAGAGAACAGTTAAAAAAATAAATAAATAAAACTTGTTAAAATGAAAAGCAAATGCTATTAATATTACTGTTTTTAACAGTGGAAAATGCTGTTTTTATTAAATTGCTGTATGTATGATTTTAAAGATAAATTGCTGTATGTATGATTTTAAAGATAAATTGCTGTATGTATGATTTTAAAGATATGAGAAATATTAAAACTTGCATATCAATAGCCACAGTAACTAATTTGTGTGTATCAATCTGCAGCAAAACAAAATTTATCTATGACGCAACAATGTCTACTACCACAAGAAATAATAGTAATCCATTAAATAAGCAAAATTTTCAATTACAAAGAAAATACAGTAAGAAGATTACAGTAATCCAGAGACAAAGTAAAATCTTGCTTTTTTTTTTTTTTTTTTTTTTTTTTTTTTTAAGCTATTAGATTAATCTTCAAACATCTTCTAAAATCTGCAGTGACCACTGTCATGTTGCATTATTTCTACTATTGGGTTAATAGCCTTTAAAATTAGCTGATTAATAAAATATGTAATTAAGCAACCGTTGTGCTATTTAATTATTTAAAGAAGTAAAACTGAAAAAAAAGTGTAAATTAAATTAATAATAATAAAAAAAGCTTTTAAAAATATAGCAATAGTTAAGCACTGAGTATGGCTTGTTAAAATTTAGGTAACACATTTACAATTCTGACTGAAATCACCAGTCTGCTATCTGCTATGTGTTATTCCAATATTAATGTCTTCATTATTGAGAAATTAAGTTATTTATTAAATTCTAACTCAATAAAATGTCTTAAATTAGTTAAAAAATACTTAAAAATCTACAGTTTATAAATAAATTGCTTCAACGTATAAAAGCCAATTTTGACAAAAAAAGGCTAATTTCGGCCAAAAAAAGCCGGTTAAAACCAATAAAAGCCGCTGGCCTGGCTTTTATTAATTTTAGCCGGCTTTTTTGCAACCCTGCTTAACAGGGATCTGTTTAGGAAAAATTTAGTTTCTTTAAAGGACCCTTCACAAATTTTTTTCATCACTAACTTTAATAATAATACAATCTGCATATTTTTGAGTTAAAATAACATACAAAACTTTACATGTAAGTTTTAGGGACATAATTGCCTAAAAAAGTAAATTAAGCCCCTGTGTTACCACATTGTCTGTTGCGTTACCAACATCATGGTAACACAGGGGACAAAATGAAATAAAAAATTATCTTTATAATTATATTGTTATAGAAACAATGCCAAAGTCATATGAATGTTTTCTTTTAACTGAGATGTACAATTTAAACCAAAATTAATTAAAAAATATATATATTATTAATGTAAATTGATGGTAACACAGGGGACACATAAAAAACACACCTACCTTCAAAAATCACTTTAGCTCAGACAATATTTTTCAAAATTTAACATATGAAATAATGACTACTTAAGATAAATGATAGCTCTAAAAGAGCATGACTGACTGTTGTTAACAACATTTAGGTTACAAATTCTTGTTATAATATTAAGAACAAAGTAGAAGTAACACAGGGGACAAATATTAGGGGACACAAGAATTTTCCTTATAAAATGAAAACATATCTAAAAATATATATTTAAAGTATGTAGATATAATAATAAGACAACAAAGACTTAAAAAATATAATCAGACATAGCTTTTAAAATATATATGGTGAAAAAATGATGGTTTGAAAATCAAAAATTGCTTTTTATAGGATACAATTTTAAGTAAAGCTGTTTAAAAAGTAATAAATGTAATTTATCTAAAATTTCAGAATTGTATTAAAGAAAAATATTTCTGAAATATCAAGTATTTGAATTTAATTTTGAAACAAAATTGTGGGAAATATAACCTTACAAAATGTCAGACCCCAAAAGGGTGCTTTATTTTTTGAATGACCCATCTATATACTGTATTTTTCACATAAAGGATCTTGTTAAAAATACATAAACAGGAACCTGCATATTATAATGAACATTTAAATTAACAAAATTATGACTTAGGAGTTTCAGAAGTATAAAAAACTTTTCACAATTTCACAAAAACAGGACCATGTGAGAAATATCTGGACAGAACTCTGATCAAATATATTTATTTTTGAGAAACACTTTCTGATAGCCACTGTAACTGTTCAGCAATTGCTACTAATACTGATTTTTTACCAACATTCCATTGCATATTATGACTATTTTTAAAAGTTTAATACTTACATATTATCTATGCCACGAAGATAGATCGCCATCGCCAATTGTGCTTATTGTTGCCAATCGCCAATTGTGTTAAAAAAGGTAATTTAATGTACATTTAATAAATATATAACATTGTTAAAAATTATAAATAAAATAAAAGCAAATTAAAATAATACAAAACAGTAATTTAGTATACATTACATTTATTAAATACCATCAAATTGACAACTTTTAGCAATAAAAAAATATTAATGACAGTTTTATTTCCAGCAGATTGTTATGCCTACCAGAATGAATATAATATAAATAGATTCTTTAATATAAATATATTGACCGTATCAATGAGTATAATATATTTATGTATATATATGCTATATCATGTATTACTATTATAGTTATACACTCAGTAGTAGAAACAGTGCAACACGGCAGCGAACACTGCAGATTATTATTTCAGACCTTGCAGATTAATCTAACAAGTTTAAAAAAATTGCTAAAATTTACTTTGTCTCTAGTTTTATGGTATTTATTTTATCATATTATATTTTCTTTGTAACAGCAAATTTTGCTTATTTTATAGGTTACTATTGTTTCTTATGTTAGTAGTAGGCTTAGTTAAATGTTAGATTAATTTTAACACAATTATTCAAATTGGTAAAGAAATCATACGAGTTGTAATTTTCCAACTGGATGAAAAATGTCCGGGCCAGGATTCAAACCTGGATTCTCTTAACTGAAGCTGCCATGCTCTACCAACTGAGCTATCCCGGTCGAATCTGGAGGGCATAATTCATCCAGTTAACCTTATTGATCATAGCATTTGGTCTGCTATTTTAATCAGCTCAACAGAATAGATTGCAGGTAATGGAACTCCAGTAAACGCTGCAGCGTTTACTGGAGATTTTTTTTCCATGATCAATTGATGAAATTCACAATTTTTTCTTGCAGCCAATAGACTAAATTCCTGCTATTTTCTGCAACCAATTGACGAAATTCATTATTTTCTTCTGCGGCAGTTTTACAAAATTTTCGGAGTTTTTTTCACACGATGGATTGACGGAATTCACAATTTTATCTGCAATCGAAAAAAAAATGTTTATTTTTTTTCCAGTTGATAAAGGAGATTCACGGATTTATTCCATGAGTGACTGACTAAATTCACGCTTTTATTTTGGGAGCTGTTGATGAAATTCATGGATTTTTCGCTAACAGTTTTCCCAAAATTTGATAGATGCATTTTTCAAAATCTCTTGCACTTTTGTTGTATTTCGTCTGCAACCCCCCTAAAATAATGTCTACAAATTTTAATGCAAATTTGCATGGAACCTAAGAATGATAAGTAGCACGTCTGATAAATGCAGGTGATGAAAGAAAAAACAATACAACATACAATTTAAAACAAACAAACGTGTGAAATATGTTCTGGACAGGGTTGGCTTGATTTTGCCCAACCCGAAAAAACCCGGGTGGGTTTTTTCGAAAAAACCCACTTGAAAAAACCCTTGAAAAAACCCAAGTGGGTTTTATCAAAATCTTTATTTAAAATTCCACTTATCTAACTAATAATAAATATATCAATTTAAACCAAACATAATATACATTTTATATGTCACAGATATAGTTTTCAGAAAATTCTAAATGGGCATAATTGCTCTATCTGAAACAAACTTGGAAAATTCACAGAGAAAAATAATTATCTTAAAAAAAATACATGTAAAATTATATAAACAATTAAAAATCAGGATTATTTGTCAATATGGCGAAAACAGTGGGGGGTTCAATAAATTCTTAAAAATTAGAGGCACGAGTATTTTAGTATGATTCAAAATATATTAAGCATAAAACTAAATTAAGTTGAACAAAACATAAAGGGTAGATCATTGATTCATTTCACTTTCTTTAGTGAAATAGTATTATAGTGCAGCACAACTCACCATAATAATGAATCTTTTCTGCACAGCTAAGAACCTTCATTATCAGATGCAAGATTAAGATAGTAATAGTAGTTTTTTTATTTATTTATTTATTTATTTTTTTTGGGGGGGGGATTCTAATTTTCGGAAAACTTATTGTATTTTAATAGAAATTTGGTAAGCTGCCTAATTTATTATTATTTGAATTTGCTGAAAATTTAAACACAATCGGATAGTTAAAAGTTTTTTTTTTTTTTTTTTTTTTTTTTTTTTTTTTTATATATATAAGTAAGGAAAAGAAAAAAGTATCGTTTAGTTCTTGTTTTAATTATTATTATTTCTATTTGCAGTTTAAAACTTTAATTAAATCTCAGTCATCAGCAGCCAGCAGGGGGGAAAAAAAATTGACCTGATAAAAATCCATCAATAAAACAAAAGAAAGATACACTGGAGTGTATTTTTTTCATTTTCCAATTAAAGTATTGATGATCCAAACAAATTCAATTATAAAATATTCTTACGTAAATATAGTATTTAAAATATAATGTAATATAAAGTTCTTTGTTAAATAATTCTTTAAAAATAATGATTTCTTATTCTTGAGATAGTTGTATCGTTTATACCTCCCCCCACCCCAGCCTCCTTATCCAATTTCGCCAAAAGCAGAAGGATGGGCGATCGCAGACTGACACAACATGCAGCTATTCTGTGCTATTGAGATGCAACCCCCCCCCCTCCCGTACATCAAGATCTCTGGAAGATTTAGGAATTTATGCTTACAATTTAGATGGTTTAAAATTGAATTCATCCCCCCCCCCCCCTAGTAGGGAATAATTCCAAACATTTGATAAAATTCTATTACATAAGAAAATTTTAATAAAACAAAAGTAAATGATTCACTGTTTAAATCTAATTTTTATCTATAAAAGAGAAATAAACAAAATTTTAGACTATTAATTTAATTATTTTGACTTTAAAAAATTTCTTTCAATTCAGTCATAAAATGTCTTTAAAATCATTACAAATTTTTAAACTATTTTTAATATTGAATAAAAATTCTAAATAATTATAATTAAATAATATATTAAATAAAATTTATTAAAGTATTAACATTTATTTTTTAAAACTTCATCCCATTAATTATATAGTTGTTACAAAACAAACAAACAAAGAACGGCAAGAAGAAAAATCCTCAAAACCCTGAAAAAACCCGAAAAAATCCTGAAAAAACCCCAAAAACCCTGAAAAAAACCCAAAACCCGAAAAAACCCCAAAAACCCTGAAAAAACCCACTGGGTTGGGTTTTTTCTGAAAAAACCCGGGGTTTTGCCAACCCTGGTTCTGGAACATAAAAAAAAATAATAATAAATATGATAGCATAAACAGGAGATGCTTTTTTAGGAGTGAAAACATTTGACGAGATTTTACACCTAACTTATCCGATATATCTCTGTCACTTGGTCGAGGGCCACTATAACCTAAAAGTATCTAAAATCCAAGATAGCACAAAGAACAAATATATTAAGTTTCTTTTACATATTTTACTACACTAATTTTGTCTGGATGATTGATATCTAGGAGTTTCACAAATTCTCCAATATTGTGAATCTTGCAGGTATTTTTATTTTTTTTTAATTTTGATCTAAATATTTTAAGATTATACAAAATGGAAAAAAAGTAACAAACTAAAAGAAGAAAAAGTTAAACATATATTATAAACGGTACAGTTTAAGAATGAATTTGGGTGATCTGTTTCACTTTTATAAATGTTTTATTTTAAAAATTAAATGAAATAACAATCATAAAATAATAATAATAATAATAACAACAATTTTTGTTTAATAAATTTTGCCAAAATTAGAATAATGTTTATGAGGAAAATAGACATAATCTCACTATTTATCAATATGAGATTATACTTCGCCTTCAGTGGTTTAAAGAAAAAAATAATAATGTAAAACACTTTCAAATTTAAATTAAGCGTCAGTCTTGAACATGATGTTATCATTTCTAAATAAACAAAACCAGTTTAATGTTTCTTAAAATAAGGGATGATAAAACTTACCCATAAGATTACTTTAATTAATGATTATCTGATAATCTCTAAATTAAAATAACTTCATCATAATAATTAAAAGTTGAAATTATTATTACTTTCCCTACCGGTGTTTACAATTTGCAATATAATAGACAACAAGGTGTTGCCACTCACCACTATTGTCTTGGCAGTAGATACAGTTGAAACTGTTGCTTTCGCCAATCACAAATGCTGATATTTGCGATCGGTCATCGCAAGCGATTCGCTGAAACCATAATCTAAAGAAGGACTTCTAACGAAACAAAAACATTTAAGATGCTTTAAGATAATTTTTATAAGACCTTTAATGTCTTTTAAATGTCTTTGATCTTGTGCGTTTGGCAGGTTTTGCGACTGCGATCCACTTGTGATGGGAAACGTTTCACTTCAATCCACTCTTTTATATCCTGAGAATTCATGACTTTTATAACAATACACTTTATTATATCAAATATTTTTCATTCCTACTCTGCAATTATTTTTAATATATTTATTTTATATATTTTATTAATATTTTTAAGAAATTTCCTTGAAAACTAATCGATTTGAAAATATGTAGTGATCGATTATCTCCGATTCAACATTTGCGCTTGCGGCCTGCGACTGTTAAATTTCAGGTCGGAACATTCACCATTTTCACCGCATCGTAAATTTGTGGCAATATTCTTCTGAGAGTAAATCATAACAAGTTTGTGTTAGGTTTAAGCTAAATGTAATTATACTTATTAAGCCAAATTAATTTGCTGAATTGTGTGAATTTCATAAATATATTATTAATTTTCAATCATGAAGTATGAACTCGATACTATTGACGAATCTGTTGTTACTTTAGATACTTATAATTCTGATTTAAATTTGGTGATAGATGGATCGAAATACAGTGCTCAACCCTTAACGAAAGAGGGATTTGCTTTTATGTGGGCTGGAGCCCGTGCAACGCATGGAGCTTCGAAAGGTAAATTTTGCTTTGAAGTAAAAGTAATTGAACATTTAGATGTTCAACATTTACCAGCGGACGAACCAAATCCGCACGTAGTGCGAGTCGGCTTTTCTGTTGACAGTACTTCTATGCAACTTGGCGAAGATCCACTTTCCTATGGTTATGGAGGCACCGGCAAAATATCGAGCAAGTGTCAGTTCAAAGACTTTGGACCTCCTTTCATTGCCGGCGATTGTGTTTTAGCTGTTGCTGATATGAGTTCTGATCCTGTTCAAATTGGATTTGCTAAAAATGGCAAATTCCTTGGCTGGGCTTATAAAGTCTGGAAGTCTGAACTACAAGGTAAAGCACTTTTCCCCCATGTATTGACGAAAAATTGCTCTTTTGAAGTTAATTTTGGACAACGCGATGCTCCATATTTTAAACTTCCTGACAATTTGAAAGACTTTAATTTTATTGCATGCTTACCTCTGGATCAAAGAGTTGGCGGAACAAGACCTCCAGCAAAAAGAGAGGACTGTGAAATGATCATGATGTGTGGCTTACCAGGTGCAGGTAAAAGTGTTTGGGCTGCAGAGTATTCTCAGAAGCATAATGATAAAAAGTATAATGTTTTAGGAACAAATAATATAATTGATAAGATGAAAGTTATGGGTTTGCCAAGAAAGCGAAACTACGCTGGAAGATGGGATGTTTTAATTCAAATGGCAACAAAATGTTTAAATTCTATGTTTGCTATTGGATCTAAATTGCGTAGAAATTACATATTGGATCAAACTAATGTGTATCCTACAGCACAAAGACGAAAAATGAGAAATTTTGATGGCTTTAAGCGTAAAGCAGTTGTGGTTGTCCCAACTGAAGAAGAATATAAGAAACGTTGTGATAAAAGAGATCGTGAAGAAGGAAAAGAAATTCCTGATAGTGCAGTTTTAGAGATGAAAGCCAATTTTAAATTGCCTGAAGTTAGTGATATTTTTGATGAAGTTATCTTTACAGAATTGCAAAGATCTGAAGCTGAAAAACTTGTGCAAAAATATAATGAAGAAGGAAAGGCTTCATTAGGACCTGCAAGGAAGCAATTTCGACCAAATGAGCCGGATAATAAAGGATTTGATAGTAGAAAACAAAATTTTGGTTACAATAGAAATGATAGTATGTCTGGTGGACGAGGTGATATGAGGGATAATTATAGTAACTTTCCAGGTGACCAAGGCATGAGAGGCCCAAATTCACATGGTGGTGGTAGGGGTGGCTTTGGTGATAACTTTGACAGTAGAGGAGGATTTAATGGTGGTCGTGGTGGAAATTATGGTGCTAGAGACTATGGTTCTGATCGTGGTGGCTATGGAGATAGAGGTTATGATAACCGTGGTGGTAGCTTTGATAGTGCTTATCCTGGAAGTGGTGGTTATGACAGCCCTCGTGGAGGTAATAGAGGTGGATATGATGGCAATCGTGGAGGAGGTAGAGGTGGATATGATAGTAATCGAGGTGGTAGAGGTGGTTATGATAGAGGAAGAGGAGGATACGACAGTGGTCCCGGAAGAGGTGGATTTGATAGTAGTCGAGGTGGAGGCCGCGGTGGTTATGATAGTAGTCGAGGTGGTGGAAGAGGTGGCTATGATAGTCAGGTTGGACGAGGTGGATTTGATGGTGGCAGAGGAAGTAGCCGAGGTGGATTTGACAGTAGTAGAGGAAGCAGTCGAGGGGGATTTGACAATGGAAGAGGAAGCAGTCGAGGTGGATTTGACAGTGGTAGAGGAAGTAGTCGTGGTGGATTTGACAGTGGTAGAGGAAGCAGTAGAGGGGGATTTGATAGTGGTAGAGGAAGTAGCCGAGGTGGATTTGATAGTGGTAGAGGAAGTAGCCGAGGTGGATTTGATAGTGGTAGAGGAAGTAGCCGAGGTGGGTTTGATAGTGGTAGAGGAAGCCGTGGAGGATATGATAGTGGCAGAGGAAGTAGTCGTGGTGGCTATGATAATGGTAGAGGAAGTAGTCGTGGTGGATATGATAGCGGCAGAGGAGCAGGAAGAGGAGGTAGTGACAGCAATCGTGGTGGTAGAGGAGATTATGATGATCGTGGAAGTTTCAGTCGTGATAGCTTTGGTAGTTCAAGGGATTTTGAGAGAAAAGATGCATATGGATCATCTACTCGAGATTCTGCTAGTAGGAATTATGGTGGGGACAGTGGATATGAAAAGAGCGGTCATGATACGTACGGAAGTAGTTATGGTATGAGTGAAAGCATTCCAGCACAAAGTGACTATAGTAGTTATTCTGATTATAGTGGTGGAAGTTATTCTTCTGAACGCTATTCTGGTCAAGGATATGGAAATACGGCAGCAAGTGATCCCAAAAGAGGATCATCAACTTCAAGATTTGGTACTCGAGGGGCTACAGCTCGTGGAGGATCCCGAGGTGGCTACCAAAGTGATTCTTATGCTGCTAAAGAAACTGATTATTCTTCTGGTTACAATTCTGCTAGCAGTTCTGATGTGCAGAGTAGCTATTCTACTAGAGATTATGGTGGTTATGCGTCTAGTGGCTATGGTAGCTATAAACCTCCAAGTAGCGTTGACAGTTATGCATCCAGAGGTGCACAAAGTTATTCATCTGCCTCAACAAATATTAAGGCAGAACCCCCGGCTGCTGTAGATACTGCTAGTAAATATACTCAAGGAACTGGGTATACTTCAAGTGGAAGACCTTCAAGATGGTCAGCAGATACATCTCAGACAGCAGCAGCACCAGCTGTTGACACATATTCTAGCAGTGTGACCCAGAGTTATGGTTACACAGCAAGTGATCCATCTGCTGCTACTTATCAAAGCCAGCCGACCTATGGCTATCAACAAGCACCTGCTGCTCCTGCTAGTACACAGCCATGGATGGGAAGTACTGTAGCAACAACTGGAACTGCTGCTGCAACAGCTGGATATGGTGCAGCTCAGTCAGCATGGTATGGCCAACAAATGTCTGGACAATATTACTCCCAGTAAAGCTTGGTAATTTTTGTTTTTTGCTTTTTCCGTCGTCATAATTGGAAAAAAAAAAAAAAAAAGATGTTTACTCACGTGGTTATGTTATCACATTAGACTTTAGACTTTTTTTGTCAGAATTCACTCAACCTCCTTCCATTCATCTACATTTGTATGTAATGCTTTTACATTGGAAAAAAAAAAAAAAATGTCATGACTTCAACATCTGTGTAACTTTTAGCTGTCATGTTATTTTTTTATGATGTCTCATTAAAAGTGAAAAGAAAATTGCTCTGTTGATTTTATACTGTCTCCTTTGTTTATCAGTCAAAATAACACTATTTTTGTGTATTGCTTTAGTTATATTACAAGAAAGGTTGTCTCTAGGTTTAGACACATTCAAGAGGTGCAGTTCTAGTAAAATATTAATGTTTGTCAAGGATAAATAATATAAAAAAGGTGCCATGTGGTCTTGGGCATTGAGCCAGCCCTCATTATAATAGACAATGCTTCGTTTTATTTTTATTTTTCATTTCTTGTTTTTTGATTTCTTGATGAAAATTAATTTTGATTATTGCTTTGCAATTCATGAACTATGTATTAAAATTCCTTTCTAGTGTAGTTCATTTCCCTTCCTATACTTGTATTCTCATATGTTTATCACATAGCTTATCATATTACATATCCTTCTGATATGTAAAATGAACATTAAAAAAAAGCTGTTCAAAATAAAACTTAAATAGAAGGCTAAGATGTCTAGCCAATGGACACAGATTTTAAAAATTTCTATTCGGTTAAAAAAATACTCGCCAAAGTTTGGTGACTGACTGAAGAGCAACACATTTTGGCAACTCGTAAAAAGAAGCAATGTTTAAATTTCCCTCATTGTTTTATTTATTTTTTTAATTGGTTTGCTATACATTGTTTTTTAATTGTCATGTGTTTGATGTCTAATCTGTACAGTGATATGAGCAATTAGTGGAACAATTTCAAATTTTGAGTACCAATATTTGCGGTAAGTTTGATCTTTTTATAATTTGTTGGATTGTTTCACAATAAGGTGACTATTTTTATCTCCGAAATATGGATATGTCTATGGCTGGTATTTTAAGTGAGTGGTACGGCACAGATGTCATGTACGCACCATGTTGGCGCAATTTTTCCCCCCGCCAATTTGACGAAAAAAATAAATAATTTATTTTTATTTTAATTCTATAAATTATTTTTATTATGTATATCAATATTTATTTATATCAAACTATCATTTATTTATTTTTATATTGAAATAAAAAATCACGTGCTATTATTGCATGCTATTTGTAACTAATATTCAAAAACAAAGTTTTCGCCAAATTGGTGGTGGTGGGGGGGGGGGGGGGATATCGTGCCAACATGGTGCGTATATGACATCTGTGCCAGTGGTACCAGTTAGTTTTTCTCAAGAGACAGACAGCGATGACCTGTTGGGAAATATTTTTGGTCCTTCTAGCAATCCCAAGAGATCTTTTTTAATAAATTGTTTGGGGGGAAAAAAATGTGAAGAATCTTGGGGATTTTTTACAGGATTGTTTAAATGTTTTACTGAAATATTTTTGATTTTAACCGCTTTATATTTGAGACTTTAAATTTGTCTTTTTTTTTTTTTTTTTTGTACATTTTTTCTTTGTCACCTTCATTCCTTAAAAAAAAAGTCTTTGTGTATTTAAAATTGTTCTGGATCCATTCTTTTAAAATCTGATACAGTCGAACCTCGTTAACATGAACCTCAAGGGGAATCAAAATTTTGTTCATGTTAACAGTAATTCATGTTATCAGTATCAAATCTTTGTACTCGTTTTTATAGGGGTTATGAAAACAATTCATGTTAAAAGTAATTCACGTTAAGCGTGTTCATGTTAACGAGGTTTGACTGTACTCAGTGTTATCCATCTTTAAATTTAAATGACTATCGATGTTCAAGCGGTATATATACAGCTTAAAAACTTTATTAAAAATTATACATAAAATTGTAAATATATTTGCTATTTTATGCATATTTTGTAGTAAAGTTTTTAATTTGTTATTGGAGGATGGGTTTTTTTTATGGGGATCCCCCCCCCCCTCCCCCTACCTGCCTCTGACATAAAAATACCTTCCCAGTGTTCTCTGATATGCCATCTACTATAGGGCACATTGGACCTATGGGCGCAGTGGACCAACCCATAATATTTTATTTATTCAAAAATGTAAGCTTCCCTTCTATCCTAATAGACAACAGCACTGGATTGATTTATTTATAGCCGTCAGAGCACATGTTTAATTCAGAGTCAACCATTTTATCCTGACTGGTTGTTTTGAGCTTCTACAAGTAAGATTTTTCTTTTTTTAGTAATTAAAGGTTGTTGATAAATAAGATAAAACAGCTATTTTTCAAAGGTAAGATACTTGATTTTATTTAACTTTAAAGTTAATATGTTTTAAAGAAAGCTATAAACAATATTAATATGATTGTTTATTGAACTTCAACATAGGCACAGTGGTCCACAATCCACTCTGCTCATCTAATGCAGAAATTTCAAAATATTTAACAATTGCTTATTGTCTATAAAGAAGTATAGTTTTAAAGTAGTAGTTATTTAACTGTAAAATAAAGTAAACAAAGAAAAACAATTTATTTAACAGGGTAAGAAATATTTTGTTTTGTATTTACTGCTTTTGAAAAATATATAACATTAGCCTAATCGGTGATGATTCTATTATTCATGAGACTGAAATTGAATGGAAATGTGTATATTTTTCCAGAAACTGTAGATAAATTTGTTGTTGATGTCAGAGATTTTGTAATTTTGCTCCCAGACCCAAAAGTATTTCAGGAAAATTCCAGGCTCGATCCTACTCATAAGTATTTTGGAATTTCATTTTCAAATTTTAAAGTGCACTGTTTTTTAGTATTTAATAACTTCAACTTATTTATTTGCTATCATTCCTATATCTTAATCTGTTATTGTCAAAATATAGGTAATATACACTGCTCAAAACAATTAAAGGATATTTGAAGTTTTATATAAAATAAAGATATAAACGAAATTTTTTTTTGCCGAAAACAGAAGAAGAGAATCACAAATGCAAATTTTTCTGGTTTTCAAACTGTGGAGTATGCACATTTTGAGTTCGACGTCAAAAACGTCGCTTCAGCGGCAGCGCATGAAATTTGACTTTCAACTGGATAAAAGAGAATGAAGACAAGGATGATCGCATTCAGTGATTGCTTTGTTTCGATGAGTACGATGTCTCCGCGAAGTCATTTGACAGATTCAGAAGCTTGGAGAATTGTTGATAGGTTAGAAGGGGGCCAAACTCAAGCTGAAGTAGCGCAAGCCATTGGAGTGTCACAAAGTGTCATTTCCAGGATCTGGAACCGTTTTTTGGAGAGTGGATGTGCAGGACGAAGACCAGGGCAAGGTCGTAGACGGGCAACAACGCCCAATGAAGATCGGTATTTAGCATTAACAGCTCGGAGACACCGAAACATGAACGCTACTCTTCTCCAACAACACCTTCGCTCGGCTACAGGCACCACGATTTCAACTCAGACTGTCCGAAACCGGCTCCATGCTGTAGGTCTGTATGCTCGCCGACCGATGGTATGTGTTAGATTAACATCAAGGCATCGTCGCGACCGCAGGGAGTGGGCAACCGAGCATGTCAACTGGAGGAGAAATGAATGGAGCAATATTCTGTTTTCTGACGAGTCCCGTTTTTCTGTGCATCCGGATAATAGGCGTATTTTCATCTGGAGGGACCGTGGCAGTAGGAATAATCCTGCGTTCGTGCACGAAAGTGTCAGATTTGGCGGTGGAGGAGTGTTGGTGTATGTTGGCATCTCCATTGACGGGCGCACTGACCTTTACATCATTCGAGATGGAGCTCTGACTAGTCGCCGATATAGGGATGATATACTCAGACCTATTGTAGTCCCTTACGCTGCAGCAATCGGAGATAACTTCATTTTAATGGACGATAACTGCAGGCCACATCGTGCAAACCTGGTGGAAAATTTCCTTTTCGAGGAAGGAATCGTTCGAATGGAATGGCCAGCGTGTTCTCCAGACATGAATCCAATCGAGCACGTTTGGGACGCTCTAGGAAGACGAGTTTCTGGCCGCCAACAACCCCCACAAACTCTCCAAGAACTGGAAAGAGCTCTTCTGGAAGAGTGGGGCAGAATACCCCAACTCGTCATTAATAGCCTCATTGAGTCCATGCCTCAAAGGTGTTCAACGTTGCTGGCCGCCCGTGGAAACCATACCCCCTACTGAAAATGATTTTCTTTGAAGAAAACACCTTTTCTTATTCTTTTTTTCTCATATGCACAAATTGTGTTTTTTTCCTTTTGTACACAAATGCGCAGTAAAATGCATTTTTTTCTGCCAAACATGTGTAATTTATTCTCATATAACCTACTATGTCTGTCGACCATGTATCAATCAGCTAAAAAGTTTCCCAGATACAAAATCCACCTAAAACTGCAATATCCTTTAATTGTTTTGAGCAGTGTATATATATATATTTTTTTTTTTTGTATGTTTTTTCTTTGAAAATGTTACTTGCAAATTTGTATTGTTATGTTTTTTTAAGGTAAAGGGGAAATAAAGAAGAATTATATTAATGAAAAATAGATTTATATTGTATTTCAGATAATACATAATAGTGGTCCACTGTCCCCGCTTCCGGGACACACTGGTCTGCTTTACAAAATATATAAAAATATTTTTATTTTGAAAAATGTATTAAAAACTATGTTCTGGGAAAATTCTGAGGAATGTAAAAAGCTTTAAGGAATATTCAAAAATATTTTCAGGCAGATCGGTCTGTCCGTTAAAGAGGAGAAAAAAAAAACCCTGAAAAAGTGGTCTATTGTATACCAGTGTTCCCTAAATATGGTATTTCTCATCATTCTAAGATGATGGTGTATTAGAAAACAACAGTTTGGTGCAAACCTGAAAAATGTGCCAAGAAAAAAATTGCTAAAAAACAATGTCCAGGGATTCAGCATAAATATAATAAAAATAATAAATTCAGAAGCATTAGAAAACAAAAATTATAAATATTTATTAGATTGCATGCTTATATAGTTAATTGGTATTTGTTCTTGTTACTTACTGCCAGGGTTCCGTGTATAGATGCAGATTCTCAAAATCTGTAAGGAGCCAGTGGCGCCTAAACCCAAAAAATCCAGTCGCCACATTGTGTAACAAAAGCATAAAAACAATAGCATTTACATGGCTATATGGGGTTTATTGTCTACTATTAAAGCTTAAAAATAAAAAACAGTATATTTTTAATTAAAATTTACCCAAAACTTAAATAAATAAATGATTTGTTTTTTCTTTATTAAAATTGGGCAACAGGATTTTATAAAATCTTCCAACCATATTATTGTATACAGTTTGTAGAAATAAATATTTGCAATGTAAGGTCCCAAATAAACGATTCTCTAACTTTTTTGTTCTATAAATAAATCCCCCCCCCCCCAAAGTGTTTTTCATAGCTGAAAATAAATGCTCAACATGGGCATTTGCATCAAAAAGTACGTCTATAAAAATCAAAAGAAAAAAAATGTGGGGAAGATTTATTTTCTTTTAATTTTTAGATTTTAATAAAATAAATTGAACATTTTTTAACATTCAAGATTTTTTTTTTTTTTTTAAGTAGAAAACGGGAAACTTGTAGATCTGCAGAAATGTGGTATCTATGCTTAATCACGTTTTTTAATTATGGACAACAGAAAAAAATAAAAAAGCAGTAAATATCACAGAAAATGTGCGGAATTGATTTTTTAAAAAGGCGGAAATCTGACAGTCTGTGGAAAAGGGGCATCCCTGTAAGACACTTAAACTTAGACGACTTATACATGGAAAGTTAGTGGCCAAAGAAAAAAAATCCAGTCGCCACGTGGCGACTGGCGACCGTGAATCTGCACCTATAGTTCGGTGATATATATCAATAGATATGTATCATGATTGATATATATCCGATATTTATTTTCAAAATATCATGAAGTTTGATATTTTCAGTCAAAACAAGTGTAAAGAAATTTTTTTTAACTGTTATTGGCTTTGTCGTTCTGTAGATAAAGAATTTTTGCTCTTATAGTGGCTTTTTTAGCCCCCCATCCAAAGATAGAAAGAAAAAAAAAATTCCAAGCTTTATGTTTGAAGCTGGATTTTTAAAATGTAGAATCAATAATTATGTGGGACAATATTTACTTAGAAAAGCCACTGAAAGTAAAACTATCTAATTTAGATAAAACTTGCTGCTTTCTAAAAAATTAATTTTTTTCGTTTTGGTTTTGTTCAGTTAAGCAGGTCAAGCTTACTATATTTATCTTCAAATTTTTCAATTAAAACAAATTACTTTGTTATATAAAATAGGGATGCACCGAATAATGATATTGGCCGAATACTGAATATTCGGCCCACAAGTAAACAGAATACCGAATATTCGGCTGGCTGAATATTTTTATATTTCAGTGTTTAAAAGTATTAAGTTAAATTATAAAAGAATTTTACATAATATTTAACACAGATACTACGATTTTATGAACTAGACCTTTTTACAAGAAACCTAACATAAAAAAAAAAAAGTCTGTGCTTTGAGTTATAACTTAAAAAGGGGAGAGTCTTAAAACTTTTTTAATTAATAAAGCTTTAAACTTCACAGCTTCTTCTGTGAATTAAAATAAATTTATAAAATGTTCTGATATTCTATAACAAATACTTTAAAAATCAAAGAAATTTTTTGAATGAATTAGAAGAAGCATTTTGCAGTGTTTATTTGTCAGGAAGAGACTAAAGTAAAACAATATAATATTAAAATGCTGGCAAATCAGCAAGAATAACTTTTCTGCTCCTTTGATTTGGTAAGGAGGTATTTAAATAAACCAGAAAGCAGGTGTCTGGAATGGACGATCCTATTCAGAAGTTGTAAACATACAGGGTGTTCATACATCTTGAAACAAACTTTCTGTGTATATAATGTGGTCAAGGCAAACATTTTTTGAGCAAGAAACATCTCAATCCACTTATTCCATCAAAAATACAATACATTCAATCAAAAACACAGTGTGTCGCCACAAGAAGAAACTGAATTTTTGTTTAAAACTTTAACAACATCGTATTAATTTTGATTGTAGAAAAAATGATGATGCTATTGGAAGTGGCTGAATTTTGGCCAGTGATACAGAGTAAGTAGTACTGTCAGCTGCACTCTGAATAAAGGAATATCTAGCTCAGTGTTGTTTAGATATGAATGGTGGAAATTTCCGGTACTTATGATTCACAGAAATCAAAGTAACTACGTTGAAGATATAGTTACAATATCTTCAATATTATTAAAGTAACAAATGAAAATTCAAATTTGACTTGGAGTGAGATGCACTTTATTTTTGATTGAATAAGTGCAGGGGTAGTACTTGTCCTGAAATTCCTGATATTCTTGAAAAAAATAGAAATGTCCTAAAATATGGTAGTCTGTCCTAATATTCCTGAAATTTTGCGAGTTTTGTGCTATATCGTCATTTGAAATCATCAAATAAGGTGTACCTTTTTACTGATGCAAAATTATCACGAAAGTCTCAAATTTTTTCAGTCTATCGTTAAAAATAGTGATTTTCGTCGATTTGCACAAAAAAAAATCTCAATTTTTTGTGATCAATTACCAAAAATCTCAATTTTTACCAGTCAGTTATAAAAAAGAAAATCTTTTGCAATTTTCGTCTTTCAGTAATGCAAAGATCGCAGTTTTTTAGCAGCTTTCTCAAAGAGTTCTGGTAAAATTTCTTTTAAATGTATACTTTTACAACAAAAAAAAATGTGTATATAGTGTACTATTTATGATAATAAAATGTATTGAACAGGGAGTTAAGGGTTTTTTCTGTTCGGTTTTCAAGCAAATGTTTCCTGAAATATCATAAAAAGTATGTCCTGAAATATCTCCTGGGCTAGTACTACCCCTGTAAGTTTGTTAAGATTCTGGTTTCCTGAACAAAAATTGTCTGTCTTGATGTCTATTATCACTTGTGAACGTTTTTTTTTCCATTTTGTTTAGAAACATGATGTTTGCAAAACAGCAAGAAACAGATTATTTACTAGACAATATTGTATTCAGGAACGTGCATTTATTTATTTGTACATCATTAATTCCTTTGAAGGTCATCATTAATGGTTAATTTTCTTAAGTGACACTTTTCAAACAAGGAATAAATAATGTAAAAGCATTCTCTTTCATTGAAATATGATTTTATTTCTAATTATTTTGAATATCTTTATTAATTGACAGTTAAAAGTAGAAAATGTGGGTTTTAAAAAATATTTAAAAAAAAAAAAGTTTATTTAAGTATTCGGCTCGGCCGAATATTTCGATATTCGGCCTAACCGAATATTTAGTAGTATGGTCGAATAGGCCGAATATTCGGGGGTGCATCCCTAGTATAAAACATAAAATTTTCTCAAAACTTGATTATTAAACATTAATAGTTTGTTTTTTGTGAGTGTAAAAAGCAAATTGTGTCTGTTTTCAAAGTGAGAAAAAAAATAGAAAAGACATTTAGAATATTGTTTTATTAAGTTTTCATGCTAAATGAAATACATTTTAATGTCTAATTTATATTAACTCTGAAAAGAATTATAATTATCAATAAATTGACAATTTCGAAAATATCAGATATACAATATATAAAAAATATCGGATATATATCAAAATATCAGAAATTTTTTAAAATATCATATTTACGAACCTTGAGTTACTGGTAACCTTTTCATTGTTTCATGCTAATGGACAATATTGGGAAATTTTATTAGTGGCTAGTATAAACAATTTCATTTGTGGCCACTTGTTTAAACTAGTGGCCATTTTTTTTCTTTTTTAAAGTGGTAAACAGTAAACTTTATTAGAATTTCTATTTGTATTAATCTAAAATTAAATAACCCAAGTAAATATTTAATATTTACTAGGGATGCACCAAATTGTGATTTTAGCTGTAATACCAAAACTTTTGCTTGCCAAATAGTAACTTTTTGGCCAAATATCGAATATTTGTGCCAGCTGAATACTCCATTTCACAGTTTAAAGATATTAAAAAGTTCAAGTTAACAGTTTACCTCATATTTAACACAAATTTTCTTTGTTATGAACAAAACTTTTTTACAGAAAAAAACGCTTAACTTTACGCTAAAGAAAAGAAATTTGTACTTTGAGTTATTATTTAAGAGGATTATCTTAAAACTTGTTTAATTAATAAAACTTTCAACTTCATGGCTTCCTTTTGAATTAAAATAATTGGATAAAATTTAAATTTTCCAATGTTCTAAAACTTTTTTTTTTTAATTCTGAGAATTTTTATGAAATAATTCCCTCTTTTTTTTCCCTGTAAGCTAATTATAATTAACTGGAAGGAATTAAAAGGGAAATTTTGATCAAAAATTTATTTATCAGGAAGGAATTAAAGTGGAGAAACAAAGAAGCAATTTATTTAAATGACAAATCAACAATTTTCTTGTTCATTTTGATTTAGCAAGGAAGTTTTTTCAGCCCACCAGCAAGCAGTGTGTGTTGCTATTTTTAGCAGTTAGAAATATACAGGATGTTTCTAAACTAATTGAACAAACTTTTAGGCATGATAATGTGTGTAAGGACAAACAATTTTTGGGCAGGAAATCACCTCACAATCCACTTATTTAATCAAAAATGCAGGTCTCAGCTGAAGCTGAATATTAAAAACATTAAGAATAATGTAGATATTTTGGCGAGATTTTCACCAAATTAACTTTGCATCATATAAATCGAGGTTAATGCAAAAGACAGGCTGCTGCGGTGTGTTAAACATGTTTTTTTACCACTCATGTGATGTGTGATGTACAAATGCAGATGCATGAAAAGAGGATCATGTAGCTCTAGTAGTCTAATGCAAAAGATAGTGCGTCAGCCTGCCTTTTTGATTAGCCCTATGTATAAATGTAATGAAATCATTGGAAATGCACTAAATTTTAGTCAATGACACCTGCACTTCTATTTTAATATTAACAGCATTTTTAAATTTTCTGCACACATTTTATCACTTTTGGTTATTTCTGTGCCTTTTTCGTATTTTAATAAGCAAATTTTATACATTTTTTCATGTTTGTTAAACTTACATGAAATTATTTGATTTTTAAATATGATAAAATTAAATATTCGTGGTGAAATTAAATAAATTCTGTAGTTTTTTAAATAAATATAATCCCGAAAGCAGAACATGCTAAAAAGTGCGACATGCGTCGCAGAACATTGAGCTTTCTCTGCAGAACAATTACAGCAGGCACACACATATCTCACAAACTGAGATTGTAGTCTACCATTACGAGATGTTGCTGGTAGCATAATTCGCACTGCCATCTCAGTTAACATTTAATATTATGTCAAACTGTACTGTATAATACGTTGTAAAATAGAAGCAGATTTCCACATTTATATTTAAATAATCATTTTTTAATTAAATGAAAGTTAAAAAATAGCTTTCTTATGTGTTGATTTGTCTTTGAAATAGATTCTTTAATATAGTGCAATTCTTTAATTATAACTTAATAGGCTTAACATTAACATATGCATTAGGAATTTACTGTTTAGTTTGAAATTGATTAGGTTAACACTAACCCCATGACATGGGTCTAATGTGGATTAAAATAATTAAAATATTAAAACTATACTGCCAGTTAATTTTATATATAAAAAAATATGTAAAACTGCAAATTATTGTTAAAAATGGTATTTGATATAATTTTTTTTTGCTAAATATATAAAAATTGTCCACACTGGACCTCTTTTCCCTTACAAACAAAACTAGTTTATCCAATATGCCTGTGTATAAACAGAAGCAATTTATTTAGTACATACATTTACAGGCATAGCATAATAGGTAGCAACTGCAACTTGGGATTACTTTGACCCCTCCCCCCTCCATAAAATGTTTTTAATCAATCCTGTGTCTATTTGAGTACCCGCAGTCACCGCTGTTACTTGTTAACGTATTGGGGAATCACATTGATAATCACAACACAGTATGCAAGACAGCTTTAAAACATCAAATTTTGTTTTATGTCCCAGTAATTGCAAGTTATGGCATGGTATGAGGGAGTACATTGAAAGTCAGGGGCCATAATTTCTTAATCATTACAAAATAATTCTGTAAAAAATGATACTTGATGATACCAATGATACTTGTTTTTATGTATGATTTCAGCTCGTTGGTTGAAACATACTGCTTCTGAGCAGTGTTGAATTCAAGGGGTGGCCTGGGGGGGACATTCCCCCTGGGAGCATTGAAATGTCTTCCCCGGAAGATTTGAGATTTTATGCTTTTAATGGTTATAAAAGCCCATATAAAGCCCCCCCCCCCCCCCAGGAGGCACAGAAATCCCACCCGGAGAAACGTGTCTGAATTTAACACTGCTTATGTGGTAAGTCAGTTGTTTTGTGTTAGAAAAAATAATTCTGAATTTGCAAAATTCTAATAACTAGTTGGTATACCCACCAAAACTTGAAGGTAAATAAATGTGCTACTACACAATATAGGTGCAGATTCCCAAAATTTTGAAGGAGGAATTGAGTGGTCACAATTGTGAAACAAATGCATAAAAACAATAGTGTTTATATGGGGTAAAAAACTAAAAAAAAAACTCCGGAATTCAAAGTGTAATGTAATTTATTTAATATACACACATGTACAACAAAATTTGAATATTAATTAAGTGTAATATAAATCTTAAATCATGTATTCATGTGCAGTCAGGAGATAAAGTTGGACAAGATACGGTAAAAAAAAAATATGTATAAGTTAAGCAATCATGATAGTGAGGAATATTAGAGAAACAATATTTCTTATTTTGATTTTGCCATACAAAAGAAAATCTTAATGTGAGATTATTGTGCACTATAAAAATCCAAACACACTTCAAACATTTATTTTTCTATAAGAAAAATAATTTTGTTATGTGTTTTGATCTTAATCTTTCAAGATTTTTTATATCAAAATTTCACGATGGGGACTGGGAATACCAGAAATTGATCACTTTTAAAATCACATGGCGACTTAAACATCGAAAGTTAGTGGCCACAGCAAAAAATTTAGACGCCATGTGGTGACTGGCGACCGTGAATCTGCACCTATACTACACAAATCATAGAAAAATCATTGCTCTTGTAACAAAAAGTAGGAGTCATGAAAATATCACTGCTCAATGTTAAAGATACAGCATATATTGCAACTTTTTATAATTTTCAGTACTACTAATTGCTGATCGATACACAACAAAGCTCTTAAAACTCTCACTCATTGACGATTTTAGAAACGCTGTTTGCAAAGCCTGTTTTCAGTATTATGAATACTGTTCAAAACAGCACGAGACTGACAATTTCTGCCTTTTTTAGGGTTTCATTCATCTCACGAAACCCTATTACTCCCGCTCCGTTGTCTGTCTGTCACAGAGCCATTCTCAAAAACTATGTAACTTACAGAGTTGAAACTTTGTGTATAGCGCAGAATATTAAAATTTGAAAAATTCGTATTATTTTAATAAATAGAGATAAAAAAAAAAAAATCTAACAGCCTTTTCCTATTAAATTTAAACATTTTTCGTTATAGCAGATGCCAAAAATTAAAAATCCACGATGAAATTCTTTCTACAATAATTAATTTTCTATCAGACGATTTCCAAGTGAAAAATTAAAATGAAATAAAAAGTTTCACCCATTGAAAAAAGATTAATATTAAATAAAATTGATTGATGTCATAGTGGGAATAAAACGGAAAGATTTCTCAATAATACGGGGCGTATGAGTATGTTTACATACACAAAGCAGATTAATATCCCGTCATTAGAGAATTAAAAAGAAAATCTGATGTCATATCGGAAGTTTAACGGATTTTTCAAATGTTTCAGAATAATACAAAGCGAGTATCAACATGAGTATTAGAGAATAATAAATATATGGGTTTGAGGAACATATTGAATCATGATAAAAACCCGATTATGGAAATATTCGCATATTTTAACATTTTGAAAATGTACAACATGTTTAATTTTGAATTTTTTTTTTTTTTTTAAATATCACATTTAGTCCACATGACAGATATTATTATGACAGAATATAATAGCGGGCTCGTTTAGATATTCGAAAAAACGAGAAAAATAGACTGGTAAATTTTTACTTTATAAAAAACATGACTTTTTTTTTTTTTGGTTGCTAAATGAAATTTATTTGGATTTCTTAAAGAAAGGATAAAGTGTTTTGAAAGAATATTAAACGAAACCCTTTGAGCAATCTTTGATCACACTTACCTACTTGTTTACTTTAATATGTATACTATTATTCTCCACTTCAACTTCATAAATAAAATTGCCAGAGTAGTATGCAATATTCCTTGCAATAATCAACATGCTTCTTTGACTTTGTATATGTCAGGACTTGGTGATATGTATCAATTGATAGACATTGTGACATCCAGTAGACTCCCTAATATCCACAAATGCTTAAAATCCGCATATCATTTCAGATGTAAACAATGAAACTTGTAGTTAAGATGTAGGTGAAAGATTCAAGTTTTTCAAATTTTTATATCATTCTGTACACATTTTAATATGTAATTCTGGTAAATATGATTCAACTCATGTTTTCTCATGAAGGAAGTATAAATTTATTTCTGAAAAAATTCAAGATGGTGCTGATGTCATTGGCGATTGCGATATTTTTACCAAATAATTTATGTATTAATTAAGCTTTTTTGGTTATTAAGTATATGGCTAAACATGAAATAAAACTTTATTATTTTAAGATTTTGATGTGAATTATTAGGTGAGTTTCACTGAATAATTGAAAAAAAAAAATTATATCATTATTATGTATATTTAGTTATGCATTATTAATCATTTACTTGACCTTTACTTTTAATATTTAAAACATTTTTTTAAATTTTCTTAATTTTTCTTATTTTACTCTATTGTAATCATTCATTATAATTTTGAGTGCATTATTACATTCAAATTACTGTTCAAAAATGTAAACAAAACAGTGACCAGAAATCTGCAAAACTAAAATCTGCACAACCTCTGGACCCAAGCTATGTAGATTTAAGAGAGTCTACTGTATATCATGATAATATATCTGATACTTATTTTCAAAATATCATATTTGATATTTTCATCACAGAACTTAAAGAAATAAATGCTTTCTGGAGAAATCTGTCCATTTTCTTACATTTGACTCTAGATGGGTCGGGCTTGGACTTGCATTTTTTCTGCTGACTTGAACAGAGCTGTAACCAGCCAGCGTATCCAGTGGAGTCTCTGAAAATGTTTATTGGGCCTAATTCTGAATACTTTTAACACAGTAGATAATAAAACACTGTACCTAAAATTTATGTTAGGTTTGGGGATTTTTGGTGTGTTTCTGTATTTAAAAATTTTTAAAGTGTTTTTGCAATAAAAAATTATTATTAAAGTATGAGGGTGCCAGAGGTTGCAGGGGAGCTCAGCCCACCTTGCCTCTATCTGGTTACGGACTTGAGCCGTGCCGTGGCCAAGCTTATTCTTTTTTCTGGAGATTCGGGCTGGACCAGACTTGGACTTCATTCCTTCTGGGTCATGTTGGGTTGGCAATTTAAGGTAAAAATAATAGTGATATTTTACATTTATTAAAGGAATCTTTAGGAATTTATTTTGGTTCAATAAATTAAAGAAATATTTTAAAAATCCATAAATAAATTCTTTATAGAGCTTCAACATTAAGATTTTTTAAAATCAACTTTCTCTTTCCCTCTAATTACAATATTTTTTTTTACTGTCTTCATTTGAATATTATTATTGCCTAAGTGATCATTAATGTAATTCCATATTGCATGGCTTGTTAGCATTTAATCTGATAAATGGTGTATTTTACAATTTTTGAACAAATATGTATCCACTAGTCATTTAAAAGAATTTTAATTGTAAGATAATGTTGGTGAAGAAAAAAAAAATATATGAATTTGTTGTAGAAATTGAGTTTGTCCAGGCCAGGTAGGATTATGAGCTGCAAAAAAGTATATTGACAAGAAATTTTCAAACTGTGTAGATTTTGCTCTAATTATTTACACAAATGAGCAGATGTATAGCCGACAGTTAGCTAAAATTATGTTTAATCAAGCTATTTCTAAAACATTTTGGTGGATAATAAAATGTTAACTTGTTTCTGATAATTTAAACAGAAATCGGTTGAAGCTAATGGTTAATATATTTAATCTATTAAATTACTTGATGTTACCAAAGTTATAAATTGAGATGGATGAAATTCTTCACCTGTAGCTCTATCCTTTCTCTAATTATAACATATTTAAAATTATTTTTTTTTTACTTAGTAAACATTAAACATGTTAATATTTTAAATTTGATAAGAAAACATACAAACTGAATTCTTCCAACACACTGAAAAAAAATGCCCAGGCCTAGAATCAAACCCAAGACTTTTGGATTTAAATTGTCAATTGAGCTAACTGGACAGACAACCGGCAGACACATTTCACTCAGATAACCTTATTGGCAATAGCATATCTGGTCTGCTATTTAGACAGTTCAACAGAATATACCGCTGGTAATGGAACTTCATTAAACAATGGGTACGTTGTGGTACCATGTAGCTCAATAAGTAAAGCGTTGCCAATTTGAGTAAAACAAAAGTCTTGGGTTCGACTCCCTTTCTGAGCATTTTTCACTCAGTTGAAAAAATTAAATTCATCTGATATCTTTACCAATCAGTATGATTGAGTTAAAAATAATAAAATTAATAAGATAATTTAAAAATGTGAAAAATTCTGTGACAAAATCAATATTTTCCAAGGTTTCCATTATAATTTTGTAACATGAAATAATGTTACATTTCACTACCGATATTGTGATGTAGTCAGATACTTGCAATAAACTATATATTATACTCTTGACAGATATAGATACAGGGAGAAAAATAAAAACCATGGAAAAGGAATTCAGATAATATCTGTTGGACTACAACAGGGTTGCCCAACTCACGGCTCATTGCTGTAATGAATGTAGTCCGGCCAAGAAACAAAATTTTCTTTTAAAATTTAATATTTTAATGTAGTTTTTTAAATGTTAAATTAGTTAATTCCTTCAGGAATATAATCATCCAAAACGTGAATGCTTCTTCACACAGCGTAAAATGTACTATGATTGAGGAACATGATAATGATTTTTATTAATATTCATTATAATTCACAAATGGATAATGGAGCAGTTCAGAACAAAGTGGGTGGCCTATGCTTGTACAGTAATACCTTGGTTTTCGTTGACTTCGATTATCGTCGGTTTCGGTGTTCGTTGATTTTTTTTCAGTGAAAAATTTGTCTAGATGTTTGTCAATTAGCTCAGATTTCGTTGATGTATCCACGTGACCTTGCTGCATTTTCCATAAACAAAGGAGGCGACCCACGCGTTCTGCTCAGTGTGGCATTGTTTCTAGTTGTGTGAACAGACGCACGCATGTCTAGGCAAACAATTTTGTTTATTACCAATGTATTTTTGTGCTTTTTTTTATTGATTGTGAGTGCTCCATCATGGGGCTAAAGAAACTTTCCACAACCAGCAGCCCTTACAAACAAGAAGGCCAGAACACGAATGAGTTGAAGAAGGAAATTATTAAAAAATACGAAATCGGTATTAAGATTACTGAAATCGACCGCATGTACTGGAAATCGCCATCCACGATAAGTTGCATTGTAGCAAAAAGGGAAGCAATAAAGGAGACTAATGTAACGAAAGACGTGAACGAAACCAAGATTGCAAACAATTGAAGTTGTCAAACAGTTATTATTAATTTGGATCAATCAAAAACAGTTAGATGGCAGTTTTGTTTCAGAGGCCATCGTATGTGTAAAGGCCAGACTATCGTATTCCGGTCTCATTCAGAAAATGCCTGGGATGAGTACTAGTCTTAGTGATTTTAAGGCCAGCAGGGGCTGGTTCTAAAAATTCAAGAGCCGCACTGATATACGCAGTGTTACCATTCACGTCGAAGGTGCGAGTTCAGACAAGTCTAGGGCTGAAAAATTTGTATCCGAATTCAAATATTACATAGAGGCTGAAGGATTCATCCCCCGACAAGCCTTCAACTGTTGAGAAACTGGCCTCTTTTGGAAGAAAATGCCAAAAAGGACGTTCATTACACGGGAGGAAAAGATACTGGTAGGACATAAGCCTATGAAAGATAGGTTTACTCTTTTGTTGTGTGGTAATGCTAGTGGTGATTGTAAATTTAAGCCGTTACCGGTGTACCATTCAGAAACTCCTAGAGTTTTTAGCAGAAACAATGGATTAAAAGTAAATTGTATGTGATGTGGAGGGCAAACAAGAAAGCATGGTCAAATTTTCAATGAGTGGATGAATGAAGTTTTTGGTCCGAGTGTGAAAAAATACCTCCTGGATAATTAGTTGCCCCTTACTGCCTCCTGGTAATGGACAATGCTTCTGCACATCCTCCAGATTTGTAAGACACATTGTTGGAGAAGTTCAATTTTGTCACAGTGAAGTTTTTGCCCCCTAATACCACACCACTCATCCAGCCCATGGACCAGAATGTGATTTTAAATTTCAAGAGACTACACAAAAGTAAAGTTTCAAAAGTGCTTTGAGGTGACATCAGATACAGAATTGGCCTTTAGAGAGTTCTGGAAAAAAAATTTCAACATTCTCGACTGCATTAGCCTCATAGATAAGGCTTGGCAGGGAGTAACATACAGCACGATGAACTGTGCCTGGAAGAAATTGTGGCCAGGATGTGTGCATGAGAGAGATTTCGAAGGGTTTGAGCTTTTCCTCTGATGACCCTACATAAGTGGTGCAGTCAATTGTTGATTTCGGGAAGTTTATGGGTTTGGAGGTGAGTGGTGAGGATGTGGAAGAGTTGGTGAATGAACTCAGTGAAGAACTCGGCACTGAAGAGCTGCAAGACCTTCACCTAGAAGTGCAACAGACGGCAGACGAAGAAGTTTCTTCAGATGAGGAGGAAGAGACGGGCTGATAAGCTTTCACAGTGCATGGTGCATGCCCATGTATTTCTACGACCACCGATGAATGTGTGTTTACTTTGCAAGTTACAACAGAAGAAATAGCACATGATTTTTTTTCATCATTATATCAGCTAAAATTATGTGATGCCATAATTATTTCACGCACTATACAAGCTTAAAAATTGGTTTTAAGATGTGTAACAAAGTAATTAATAACTACGTGTATTCGCCTTTTTCCCAGTGTTTCCAGTTTCACCTAATACTATTTAAAGTACAAAATCAAGGGGGGGAGGATATCTCTGTTTTTTGTTTTAGTGTGTTTTTTTGCAGTAATGTTGTTTGCTTCAGTTTGAGTAGCTATGCTAATATAATGCAGAAATTTTAACATGAGGATGTGTTCCACCTCACGATATAGTTTAAATAAAGGAAAATTAGCTGTGAGTAACAGTTTTAATGTATCTTTAACTTCACTTGCATAGTAATTTACATGTTATATACCTAAAGCAGTTATTTTTTTTTAAATTTTCATCTATAATATTTATTTCTGCATGTGTATGTGCATTTATATTGCAATAACTTTGTATTATGCATATAGTTTAGCTTTTTTGGATGAGCTTCAACTTTCATGCCTGCTCTATATCACTTGTTGATTAACTGAAAATTATTGTTGGTTGATATGGATGTGTGGCAACTTAATTTCCTGTTTCGAAGTTTGATTTTTTTGGGGATTAATCTTAATAATAATAATAATAAAATAATAATGTGTTTTTACTAAGGTTTATGTTTTAAAAAAAATTGTCTGAGAATTTAAACTTTATTTCATTGTAAATATGACCCCTTTCTCTGTGGGGTCATTCCATGTCAAATCAACCAAAAATTTTCCATATTCAACCTGACAATTTCAGATTTTAATGAAACCTCCAGGAATCATTCTCCCTGATGATAGAAATGAGAATATACTTTTATATTTTTTTATCTCAGTAAATTTTCAAACAATTAATTTTTTTAATTTTAAAAAGTCACCATTTTTTGGCTTGTATAAATGTTTTCAATTTTAAATTTCTCAAGTTCTATCAGGCGTAGAGAGTTGTTTGACCCCTCATTTTAAAGAGAATTTCATAAGGTTTAATTTTATATAAAAGTTGACTATGCCTGATTAAAAAAATAATTTAATTTAAAAATTAAAAATTAAAAAAAAATTAAATAGTGTTTTTTAAAAATTTTGAAAAAAAATATATGTTTTTTGTAATATTATAATCTTTAAATTCTGAAAGTATTAGAGTGGGATCTCAATGGGATCAGCAGTAATAAGAAAATAATGTTTAAAATGAATAAAACAATGATCTAAATAGCACTAAAACAATGATCTAAATAGCACAATCATAAAGTTGGCGAGGTGCCAACTTTAAAAACCAGCCCCAATTGGTGTTTAACATTAGTTTTTTTTAACATAACTGCTGATCCCATTGAGATCCCACTCTAAAACTTTCAGAATTTAAAGTTTATAACATTACAAAAAAACATATAATTTTTTCAAAATTTTTAAAAAGCACTATTTAAAAAAATAAAAAATTATATTAAATTAACTTTTTTAAAATCAAGCATAGTCAACTTGCTTATCAAATTGAACCTTATGAAATTCTCTTTAAAATAAGGGGTCAAACAACTCTCTACGCCTCATAGAACTTGAGAAATTTAAAATTGAAAACATTTATACAAGCCAAAAAATGATGATTTTTCGAAATTAAAAAAATTAATTGTATGAAAATGTACTGAGATAAAAAAAAAAATAATAGAAGTATATTCCCATTTGTATAATCAGGTAGAATGATTCCTGTAAGTTTAATCAAAATCTAAAATGGTCAGGTTGAGTCACTGGTTGATTTGACATGGAATGAGCCTGTGATAAGGGTGCTTCAGTGCCTGATTTACGGCAGGGCATTCGGGGCACGGGCCCGGGGCCCCCAAATGCTCTAAAGATTTTTCAATTATTGGCCAAAACAGTTTTAACTGTCAAAAAACAAAGTTAAAATGGAAAAATCTGTTTGTCAGAGATTGTCTATGATATGTCAAAGTAACTTCATTTTTTGCTGATTGTCTTTTAACAATTTATGTGCAGTAATGTGCAGAATTCCATGTTTGAGATCGCCATATCATTTCATTTTTATTTATTTTACATGTAAGGCCCTCATGGTTAACATGGACAAAGCCATGTGGTTCTGCTAGTTACTTGTGTAATTTTAATTTTTTTCATACAAAGCTTTATTTGAAAGAAAAAGTTGTTTGATTAATAGGATGGATATGCTAATATTTTAAATAATTATAGCTTGGTACTGCGGTAAATTTATTATTAGTTGTTGCATACTTTATCATTCCAGATATGAAGGGTGTAAATGCAAAATTCACGCAAAAAAACTGATTATTATGAATAAACATGATATATTGGCACAATTTTTTGTGATATATTTCTTGCCATGACTTATGACAACAAATATATCACAAAAAAATTGTGCCAATGTATCATGTGTATTCATAATAATCAGTTTTTTGCAGTTTCTAAAAGTGGAGATTGTGAATTTTGCATCTACACACTTCATATATGGACGTGCATAGAGAAAGGTAATCAGCACCACACAGTTTATTATAAAATTCAATTAAAAATTCATAATTATCAAATAATTATTTAAAAGTAAATTAATGATTACCAAATTAAATTTTTTAATTAATATTTTAAAGAAATTATCAAAGTCAATAGTGGTTATCTTAATAAGTACTGCTTTTGATATTACATTTTTTTATTCAAATAATCTGTGCGAGGGGGCCCCCCATACGCATCTGTGCCCAGGGCCCCCAAATTTCTAAATCGGTCCCTGGGGTGCTTCCCATTTTTTTTGTATATTATCACACAAAGCAATATTTGAGGAAATTTAACAACTTCCACTCTCGATCACAGCCTTTTAATAATTTGGTATTGCAGGTTTTTTCATATTGAGAGTGTAGTTATTCTACCCTCCCCCCCCCTTTTTTTTTTCGTTTCCCATTTGTCAACTGATAAATGTGGAATTTGCATTAGTAAAACATTTATTTTCTAACCTCTACATCTTGATATGACATTTTGAGAATACCAAGTTGTGTATTGGGGACTTTTGGAGGTTTAGTATATTGTTGTGTTGTATGGTTATGTTCTTAGTCTATTTTGGTTACATGTAAATTTAAGTTTGTTTTTATTTGGGCTTTTTATTTAAGTTAAAGTGTTTGTTATGTTTGGAATAGCATATTTGCCTCAAGATTTCTTTTGAGTGTACATACAACAACAATATATATTTATAGAAGGCAACCCCAAAAGAATACTCCGATATTACATATTTTGCTCTATTATGATCATAATAGATATTTTATTAAGATATTTAAGCTATTAACATGAGTTAATATAACACTATTTCTTTTAGGTAGTATTGTTTGAGTGACCAAAATGCATGAATAGATTATTAAGAGAAAGTTAACGCATTAAATAAAAAATGTATTAGTGATCCTAAAATCATTATAAAAAATGTATTAAAAATTATATTGTAAAACATGCTGCTTCTTATGACCACCGAGTTTCTGTATGAATTTCTCATTATTTTACTTTATGCATATTAATTCACTGTTTAAAAAAATATTTTATTTACTTAATTGTTTTATATGTTTATGATTTTTTTTGTAATTGTGACATGTAAAGATTAAGATAGTGAAAAACAAACACAACCGAAATAAATTTAGTATTCAGATATTCCAAGACTTCATAAAAAATAGCCCCGCCCCTTCTTCAATCTTTACCATCAAATAAAAAGGTAGTCAGAAAGATTAGAACACACATTTTTTGCTGCCATTGTTCCCCACTCTCTCCATTCATTTTACACTGAAGAAGGAGCTTTTATTATGAAGCTTTGAAACAGTTGTATTAATTGGCTGTGTATGCCTTTATTTCGTTTGCTTTTAATCATGTATTCAGTAAGGTTGGCATGGTTTAAATCAAGTGGTTTTAACCATCCTTTAAACTAACTGTTTTTTTTTTTAAGAGTGACTTTAATATAACATTTTCTCTTGTTTGTAATTTAAGTGTTTTCAATTATTGTTTATAAATAAATTCTACTTTTAACACTTTATCTCAGTAGTCAAAATAAGGTTGTGAGTCTAGGGTATGTAAGAATGAAAATTAGTATGTGTTGATGAACATGTCTGATGCTCTAAAGAGTTATCTTAAGCTATGGTCAACACATATAAACATGTGAAACTAATAAAGCTAAATATATTTAATATTTAGCATAAAATATTTCCATTAAAAAAAATGTAGATTATTTATAGAAATTAATAACATAATAAGATGATCTTAAAGATTTTGTTGAAACCACAAATGAAAATTTTCTCGATTGATGAAAATATCTTTTAAGAATTTGATACGTAATATATGAAGTTGAATAAATGGACATTTAAAAATTTGGTGTAATTTATAGCATCTTCTAAAATAAAAGCGTAAGTCATGTGACTGTCATCAACAGTTCCGGGATGACCGTTTCACTTTTTCATATGCCAGGCGGCCATTTTTATTCAAAATTATTTTTTCGAATAAAACTGCATAAAAGTTACATTTTAAGAAAGATCGTTCAAAATAAATTAATATTTGAGAGATGACTTACGTTCAATTATGTATATATTCTGCAATAACTTGAAATTAGATTCGCAGTTCAAATTCTCTATTCATGAAAGTTAACAAAAAAAGATTGATTCGTCGTCAACATTTAAAATATTAAATCATGGAGGTAATCATTCGCAAAGCAAGTTCTCCGCGAATGAATTTTTGGACCGCTGCCTCGCGTCAAAAAAATAATTCGCACCAGTGAGACAATCAAAGTTTACCATAATTATGTGCTATACAACTCTACTTCCTTCCAGACCTTTTCTTGAAGTAAATTGAACTCATGTAATAATATTTAATGAATCAGATGTTTAGCATTTTTAAAATCGCTAATACAGCTTTTTTTATCGCGTGTACAAATTAGAAACGATACTTTGATTTTTAAATCAAATGTTTTGATTTATGATATTATTTCTTATTTATTTATTTATTTTCTATTTTAAATGAAAAGTGTGAAACATTTTGAATTTATGTAATATAAGCATTTAGATGAAAGTTAAGTATTTTAAATGAAATGAGTGACAGGTTTATAATTTAAAATTAAATTAATTGTAGTATGAATGATGGTGATGGGAACGGTATTTGGCGATTTATCATCTGCTCCCGGCTAACAAAAATACTATAATTAAATAATTAAAAAAGGAAATAAAAATAAATAAAAGATAGTTTGATGTAAATAAATATTGATATACATATCAAAAATAATTTATACAATAAAAAAAAATAAAAGCAAATAAACAACAATTTCCATAACAAAATTTTCGCCAAATTGGCGGTGGGAAAAATCGCGCCAACGTGCGTATGTGACACATATGCCCAAAAAATATGCGAAATGCTACCATGATCGAAAAAGTTCATGATTTGTCTATTAGAATCTTCCGATTTGGTGAAGGATTAAGGGAAAATTAAATTATGAATAAATGTAACGTGTTGCAATGTTTAACATACATTTAAGGGAGACCAAACTGGTCGCCAGTGGCGGCTAGTTTTAATAATACCAGTCTATATTTTCTCTTGTTGAAAAATGTTGAGTTATTACTGAAAAAACAAAATCCCAAAAAACATTTAAATATAAAAAATATGTTAACAAACTCTGATACCACTAATATTTACATAAAATAGTTAACCATTTTGGAAACTATCTTGACGATGAATTCGTTTATAACTGTGAAGAAATGTTGGGTCAAGAAGAAAATATTAAAATGCTCTGTGAACTAATTTTCACTGTGTAAATGTTATTACATCCAATGTAGAGAAAATCGTTCATTGGCGTGCGCTTCTATAATCAAAATCTCACAAGAGATTAAATATTCAAGAAATAATTTCTCCTTTTAAAATTTTGTTGAATAAGCATTTGTTTGCTTTTAACTAAAATATGTAACAAGATATTAAATGCTCTATAACACAATCGAAACCCAATATTTTGAACTTTTCAGGAAAATAAGAATTAGGTTGGCTTCAGACATCAAGTTTGTAAAAAATATAAAATTTTCTAAAAATGTAAAATTTTATCAATTCTTAATTTAGTCAGGTTAAAAGAAATGTGTACTAGAGATCGACCGAAACCAAATTTCGGTGATCTTTACACTTTCGGACGAAACCGAAAGTAAAAAAAAAAAATAAAAACTGATTAATACATACGTAACTGCATATAATTATTAATTAATTAATAACAAATAATTAATAAATATTTAATAATGACTAATTACGTTACTAATTAATTTATTAATTATACGTTTATTGAATCACATTTCTAACAAACAAACGTGCATATATATGTGTGTATAAGTTTCAAACAAAAATGAAACATAAATAATACAACTTTTATATTTTATTATTATTTTATAACAACCAATAATTATAGGCATTTATCAATAATTAACAATGTAGTTAAATAATGTAAAACAAATCCAATAATGAATATTTAATGTTATAAACATAAAATAATGCATTTAATCAATATTATTAATACCTTTTATGCACCCATATGAGCGATTTTTTACAAACAGGAGTGTAATTTGGAAAGGTTGGGGGGGGGGGCAGTTTCCCCTTCAAAGAATGTGATGAAAATGTATGAGTCATTATAGGTTAGTTTAGGTAAAGGGCACAAAAGCTAAAATAATTTGCTGAATTTGACTAAAAAAGGAAAATTAGCATTAAGACAACATTTTAAGCCTAGAAATTATTAATTATAAACTTTATTTTCCATTTCAATATTCTCAAAGTGAGACATGTTTAACATTTTTTTGTACTTTAGTTAATGTTAAATATATATATAAGGATAAAAATGTAACAGTTGTCAATTTTCTTTTAGGATGTGCACAATAAGATCAAAATAAATCTTTGCTCACTCACCGCCTTCAACCCCCCCCCCCCCAAAAAAAAGGGGGTCGTTTCACGACGCTCGCTTTAATTGCTTTTTCCTCCCCAAAGTTCAAGTCGGGAGGAAATTTATATTATATTATTTGGGTAAATTGAGAATGGGGTTCTATTGTGAGGGGTGACCCGAGCGGTGTGATGCAGAATCTGCAACGCTGATCTTCGTGTGCCCCCGCCCCTCCTTTTTGCTAGAATATTTAATTTACTGACCTCATTTATTTACTTCAAATACTTACCCCCAATACTTACTGCAATCAATGTGGAATTCAGACACTTCTCTGCGGGAGGAATTTCTGTGGCTCGGGGGCGGGGGAGCATGTCCCTCCCGGGCCACCTCCTGAATTTAACACTGACTGCAATGCTTATCTCCTTATTACTGACCAATGCATCACTGTGATCCAGACCAGTCTTGCAGGGTTTAAAAAAAAAAAAATAGCACCCTTCTTAACTTCAAAAAACCTTACAGTTTTTGTATTAAAAAGTTACTTGCATATTAAACAACCGACTCATTGTTTTGCCTTGAAAATAGTGCCTTGGTTTTAAAGAGTTAAAAAGTGCCATCAAAATCAAAAAGGCGTCTTTAAAAAAATGCCCTTAAGGCTGTTCTAAAATCCGAAGGAGCTACTTTCAGACACATTTTTCAATTCATTTTTGTTCGAAAAGCATAAAATTGGCAGGTGTTCTTATTCAAAAACTATGAAATCGAATAACGTTTTCCATTTTTTTTTCTGTAAACAAAAGATCTTTCAGAAAATACCGTCAAAGTTGGCGTTTTGAACCGAATTTCCGCAGTGACAGCGCGAGAAAAGAGAAAAACCGATCGTAATGTGACATCTATCGTTTATTTATAACTCTATAAGTAATTCATTTATATATATATATATAAAAAAAATTGGAAAACTCATTTTCGATCCTAAATCGCTCCAGTTGTCAGGAACTCTGTCAAAACTATATTTTAAGTGTTCTGGAAGGGGACTTTATCCCCTAATTCTGCCTCTCCCTTTTCCCTGCTAATGCTTTCGTTATTCTGAAATGTTTAAGGATTATTTTCTAATCAAAGTATATATCTATTTTTTTTTTTGTTTGCATGGCTTGATTTTTTTTTTTTTTTTGCCGAACAAAAGGAAAATTTAATAAAGTATAGTTGCCATTTGCAACCATTAAGTAGCTTTAAAATTTAATTATTTCCAATTCTTATGCCTTACGCATGAAAAAGGTTTATATTGTCGATGCGTAAAGGCATAGGTGCCAACCTCTCATTAATATTCCGTAATATGCGAGTTAATTTTACCCAGGTTTAACACGTTTCGCACCAGAAATTTTTTTAAGAAATGAAATTAAATAAATTCCACGTAGAAACCTGAAATTGAATAAATAAAGATTCATCCAATAATTTTTCTGGTATGAAGCGTTGTTAAACTGGGTCAAATTAACCCCCATATTACGGAATATTAATGAGAGGTTGGCACCTATGGTAAAGGTCATATTCGCGGTTATTTATTATTTTTTTTCAATTTTAATGACGAAAAATCACAAAGATATACTCATTAAAAGTTTTTTAAACTTAAAAGAAAAAGTTTTCGAAGATAAATTAAGTTGAATTTCCATTCTTCTAACTGTTGGCTGTTAAACAGATCGATATTAATCTACCAGGACATGGGTATTCGCAGGATTTTCGTTAGGGAGGGGCCAGTGGTTTGGTTTCTAGTTTATACTTTCACTTAGTATAGGTGCCGACAAGAGTGGGGGGAGGCATTGTTCCTCCCTGTATTTTCAAATTTAAGTAACTGAATTTTCCTTATTTCTAATTATTAAAAAACAGATAAAATTTATTCTTTCCAACTGACTTTATAATAATTAAACATTAAGAGAAAGGGCAACTGAGAAATTTCTCCCTCTGGCATAATCGTAATCACTATAACACAAAGTAACATTTATTTTTATTCTTTTATTTAGAAATGCAAAACTATTCCTGTAAGAATCGTTATTAATTTTTATCCAGGATACCCCATGGAAATCAGTAGGCAGTGTAAATCACAAAAGTGTTCCGAAATAAGGTTGGAAGTATTATTATGTCAATGAAATTGTCCTCCAATTAGTTTTCCAAAAGTTACTTTTTAAAATTTTTATACGACCTCCTAAAAAAATTGGTCAATTAGAAATTTTTACTTTCTTCTATCTTTAGAAGAAGAAAGCATTGGATTAAATTTCATTTAAGCATAACTCATTCATAAATCATATAACAGATGGCGCTGCTATGCTTTATTTTTTTATAATTAAAAAAAAAAAAAATGCGTTTTTTGAAGTATAACATATTTACATGTATGAGACAGAAGAAAATTTTGGGATTGGCGCATCCTAGTTTTCTTTTGCTGCAACAAGATCATTACAAAATTAGTAATTTGATGTATGGTGCGTTATTCACGATGATCAATATTTTCATTCAATCATAATTCATTCAAATTAAAAAAAAAAATACAAATATGCAGTTTTTTGTAATTATCATGTCACAACAAAAGGAAAAACTTTTCAAATTGACTGACTTTCTCTATAGGGGAGAAAGTGGGAATAATTTTTTTGAAAATTAATGGCAGTAGCATTTCATTAGTACAATCGTATTTTCTTTCTATGGAAACTGCAGTAGTTTACATTGCGTGCTTATCTCCAACAAATATAAACTTCTTCTTCTCTCCCCCTCCCCCCCCCCTCACCCAATGGTAACACACATTGCACCTTGTTTGAGTTCCTTAAATATAAGTAGTCCGGAAAATTACATAGTTTATGCATTTCTTTCTTAAATCTTCATAGAGGTCTAAAAGATCAAATTTTAGAATTTTAATGTTAAGTCCACGTCCAAGCTTTAATTTATGTCGGTTGAAAAGTTTAATTTTGTAACGATATGCAGTGAATAGAATCAAACATAATCTAGGTTTTTTTTTAAATTTTAATTTATTCAAAAACATGTTTTTATTTATGAAAATTATTAATAAAACCATCTTTAAAATATTTATGAATTATGACCTACCTAAATTTTTACATAAACAGAATCAACACTGTCAAAAACATGGCTATGTGAATTTATAGCTCATTTCCTGTCATTAGCTTCCGAGATATGGAGAATTTTTATTTTTCAACGTTTTAACCCCTTGAAGGGCACCGGTATATTATATATACCACTTAATTTTAATCCCAAAATGTCACAACGACACCAGAATTTTATAATCAAATTTTGAATTTATAAGGTACACGAGGAAAAGCTTTTACTTATTTTAAAATAAATTCGTTCGGGAATTCTGGTGTCAATCTATCATTTCAATATTTTAGCTACAAGAGTGCTTTGCCCCTGAAGGAGTTAAGGGGATCGCGTATTTTCTTTTGCAACCATATCTAGAGAAAAGAAAATCTTAGATAGTAAGCAGAAAAGTTGTGTAAAACTTTCGTTTAAGAGCCTACACTAATGACGGGAAAAAACGCTCAAGCTAATGTTAAGTCTATAGGAAGGTTCTAACGCGATTTCTCGCTCGCATTTTAATATTTTTAAATGCTTTTTTTTGCATAGGATAGCTGATGTCAATCTCCAACGTTATTAGTTTTTACTTTTTCGATTTTTGTTGCAGTTTTTTTTATAAGCGGACATTTTCAATTTTGGAACCGGTTCTGAGAGTGAAAATACCCTTATATAAAATAACCGGAACCAAAATCGAAAAAGTAAAAACTAACAACGTTGGAGATTAACCTCAGCTATCCTATCCAAAAAAATAAAATCATTTAAAAATATTAAAATGTGAGTGAGAAACCGCGTTAGAACCTTCCCATAGACTTAACATTAGCTTGAGCGTTTCTTCGCGTGACTAGCGTGGGCTCTTAAGGCTGCTCGTCAGTAAACTTCCCGATTCCCCTCGCTAATGTTATTCCTATGGGCGTAGGATGCATTCGTATTTTTAAAATATCTCCGCAGGAAATTAATATTTTTAAATTATGTTTCCTGTGTACTGTTCTTAAAGAAGTCTTCTTTTTTTCTTAGTTATCAAAATATTTCTAAACTATGTGCTTAATTTATATTTTTATGTGTTAAAATCTTAGCGAAACTGAATAAGATTTTAACATTTCATATAAAATTCAGTATATATTTTAGAAAAAAATTGACAACTAAGAAAAAAAAGAGACATTCTTTAAGAATGGTACAAATGTCATGGTACATTGTATGTAAGAATGTCATGGTACAAATAAAACAGAAGTTAAAAATATTAATTTTCCGAGGAGATATTTTAAAAATACGAATGCTTCCTACGCCCATAGGAATAACATTAGCGCGGCGGGCCCAGGATACTAACTTAAATATACCTATGTGTGGGGGAATTTCTTCAGCTTCGGTGGGAACACCGGGGGAGGAAGGGATTGCACTTCCAGACCATTATTAAGCATAAAATCCTTCTCACTAGCCGAATGAAAACAAAACATGCTCCCAATCGCGTTGTCATGGTAACGGCTTTGAGCGATAAAGAAAAATAGGGTAACTAAGGAAATCCACGCGGCATATTTCCCACCCTCTCTTTCTTTTTCACGTTTTAGAGAAAAAAAAATAGATGGTCTCACTTTCTTTAATAATTAATTAAAAAAAAACTTATTTTATATGTTTTTTTTATATTTTTTAATCGATTCATGAAAGTGTGCACCATGTAGGGGTAAAATATAAAGTATAAGATTGGATGAAAAATATATCAAATAAATATTGGTTGATAAAAAAAACAAATTCTCATTTTCGGCAAAATGGGTACTTTGAACAAAATCGAAAAAAATTCAAAAATTGCTGTACGATTTCTGAATTGACTTTATCGAAGCGAGAAAAAAAAATTGCTATACTGGGCTGAACGATTGTATTTGGATTGCTTTTATTAGCGTCTCAAAATTGTCCGTGAACGAAAATAAGGGAATTATGATATTTTTTTTTTATTCAACAACAAATCTATTAAAAAATATATAAAATTTGAGGCTTAGGTGTATTCAGACCTATCTTCGTCTATCCGGAACCAAATTTGCAGATATCTATATCTATGTGCTGTAGATTTTCCTAGCCATATCCTATAGATAAACATCTTACTTTTGTTAATATAGATTTAGATTTTTTTTAATAAATTTTTTCCAGTTACTAATTGAATGGCCACGTTACTTTTATCTTTAAGATCAAAGTATTTTTCTAAATTTCTGGATAAATCCCTAACTACACAATTCCTTTTATAACTCTGTAAACACTGAAGATAGAATGTATAAACTATATACATATCTAGGCTGATTTGATCGAAGGAACACAAAGTGTGAAAAATGGGCGTTAACATTTAAAAAAGAAAGTTTCTACAGTATTTAATATGTAAACAGCCCCAAATCATCCTCGCATAGCATGTAACAGTAGACGTTATTATCAATCGGTTGGTACTAGCATCACTTTTATACTATAATTTGGGGCAGAATTAGTTGGAGAAGAGTTATCATTTTTTTTCCACGACTGTAATTTATAGTGTAACACACATTGTTACAGATCTCTCCAATAGATGGCAGCACTACAAATAAGAAATGATTTGTCATAGGAGATGTAAACCAGTGGTGTAGTCGAGGGGGGACGGCGTCCCCTCACCTTTTTTATTTTATGTCGAGCGTCCCCTTACTTTTTATTTTCAAGTTTCAAGGGAGACGCGAGAGGACGCCATCTTTTCAAACTTACTAATTTTTTTGTAAATTATGAGCACACCAATAAATCAACAATTTTAAGAAATAAGGCATTGATTTTTAATACTTTTCAACAACATGGAAAGTGTTTACGGTGTCAGATCCCTTGTCTGTCTCCATCTGTTTGCATTCTACTTGTAACTTCCAAAAGTTTGCTTGAATTTCGACAAAATTCTATGTATATTTTTTCAATGTAGCCTTATCACTATTGTGAATTATGTGTATAGCATCAGTATTTCGTTTACGAGTGATAAGAAAAGAGTTCTTTCATATTACTGTTTACTGGGCGGAGATTGTTTGAAATACACATAAATGAAGTAATGCCATATGGTATTGAAATTCGTTACAACATATTCCCTATCAAAAATAGCATTTATCGTTCGTTTACAGGGACGTTAAAAAGTATTTCGAAACACCATGAGCTATTAACTGTAATTGTTTGCAATGCATGGAAAATGGTGCACGAAACATTTATAGTTATTATACAAGGCCAAAGAATCCGGACGCATTGTCAGACGTGGATTCAGTTGCTCGAAACGTGTTTTCGATTATATTTTGTATTTTTCAGCTGAAGTAAATATTTATTTGCTAAGTGATATTCGTATACAGGGCCACACAAAAATAATCCAAATACACTACCGTCATGGCCGGATATTTCTTGAAATGCGTTTTGCAGCTGGTTTAAATTTTAGTGTGTTATCTGATGAGCATATGATCATTAATTTCTATACATGACCACTCAAAATAATTCGAATGAATACGTTACCATTTATAGATAATTATTGCTTGGTATGTGTTTAAACTGAACGAAATTATATTTTCGATTAAAAAAAAAAAAAAAAAAAAAAAAAAACCGTAGACATGCTTTTCCTTCACACATTGTTGCACCAAATTAATTTGACAAACATTTGTGTGTAATGAATATAATATATATTGGCCGGTATGCAGTGTGTCTGTGTATTATAAAAGTTGACACGCACTTTAATTTGTTACCTGCTGGAGATAAGTAGATAACGTAAATTATAAAAAAGTTTAAAATAAAGTAAACAAAAAATAATATTGAAATAATATTGTCAATGAAATAATTATCTTGTTAATTTTCAAACATTTATACAATAACTCTTTATGCGGCTCTTCTATTCAAAATTTGTCAGTCAGAAAAATTTTCCTTTTTGCTGCAATAAAATCATTAAAAATCTGCATATATTTAAAATTAAATTTAAAAAATGAAAGAAGAAAGCTGACTTATAAAACCTTTTCGAACCATTTAAATATTACTTTATCAGTGAAAATGTTCCTGTGCACATATTGGCGATAGCATTTTTAGAACAAAATTAAATATTAAAGAAAAAGAAAAAAAAAAAATGCATCGCAAGTGTATCTACATAAAAAGCTGCACGGGCAGAAATCATATAAAGAGACAGTGTAGTTTTAAAACTTACAAATAAAAAAAAATAAGAAGAAGAATTGGCTAAGCATGCTCTATGTATTTTCCGTCAGCTGCAATACATAACTGGGGGTCAACCGCACATGTTTATTATCATCCCTGTTACTGTTACCTTCTTGTAACACCTCATAGCTTTTCTAATCTGATATATAGTCGTTGTCCCCTTTTTCCCCCTGCATATTTCCAACCTTATTTTAAACTTTTTTGCATCTTACATTGACTACTTATCTTCAAGTTTAAATTTTTTCGGACGCCCTGTAAAAGTCGACCTTAGCTGAAACTTGAAGACTTTGTCAAAAAAATGCAATACTTTGATAGCAACGTGGTTCAAAGTGGTTTTTAGTGACAAAACTTGATGCTTTTAATTTATAATAGTAATTTAACTTTAATGAATAATAATCTGTTTAATCTTCTAATTCATTCTAATCTTTAACGATTCATCCTTATCTAAGTGAAAACCACAGCCTTACTCAAAATTTGGAAAGCGGTAAATCATAGAATGGCTACTGATACAAAATCTAGAAAATATAAAGAGGTGAAATTTTTTTTTGAAAATAAGTATTTCTGTAAAGTTCATTGGAAGAGGGAAAATAATACATATTATTAAACTGTGAGATAATTAAATATATTGCTGTTGTTTTCAACCCATTTTCCCCCTTTTATTTAAATATTTAATAAATAAGAAATTAATTTGAGCCACTTTTTTACCCGCTTTCTTTTATCTTACATTTCTGTATCTATGTGACAGTCAAATCTTGTGATTCATTTTTCACCCACTTCCTGTTGACGTAGTGCTTTGAAATTTGGAATATATATATGTGTATACCTGAGGAAAATACATGAATTGGACATTAATTTTTAAAAATTAGATCAGTAAAGGGGGGGGGGGGGTCGGTCAACGTCGGCACAAAAATGGCATTTACCCCCATAGAAATAACATTACGATTGTTTAATTGAAAAAAAATAGCTCCATTGTTTCAAAATTCATCCAGTTTCACCACATTGCTGCCCGCATCAGTATGACATCATTGAGCGACGCACACATTTGTGCTTTATAATATAAGTTGACTTTTTATGAATTTTAATGAAAGTATGTTTTTTTTTCTATATTTAATTTATTTTTATTAACGTTAAAAGTAATTTTATTAGGAAAGTGTTTCTTAAATAAGTCATCTTGGCACAAGCATAAGTATTATTTGCCATAGAAACTCTGCTTCAAAATTATATCTTTAAAAAATTTCCGTACAATTCTTTAAACACTTATAGAATGGCATGGATTCAAATCAATTTATAACTAGAGTAGACTTTTATATCGCTATTAATAGTGTGGTAACATTCACTGAGACGATTCCCACATTAAAATTTCAATTCATCGTAGAGAATATTTACGAGTTAAATAACTTCTATGTCAAATTTGAAGTTTCTAGTACTGATAGTTTCAGAAGAATAACAACTTTAAAAAGTTTTCGGCTTATATCAGCACTTAAAATTTCGAATATTTTAAAAGCCATTCTTCGTGAGCATCTGCATGTTAATAGCTACCAGATAAATCGTGATGAAACGAGTTTAAAAGATTTACTTAACAATCAGGGCTCCCAAATGGTCCGCTTTTTGAATACCAGTAATTTCTTAGAACAATTTTATTTTTAGATTTTTCTTGTAAATTTTGCAGAAACAACCTTCGGAAGTAAATTTTTGCAGAAAAGTTTTAGAAACCTACTAAGAAATTTTCTGTTAAAAAATATTGGTATTCAGTATGTGAACCATTTGAGAGCTCTGGACAATTCATCCTTTTAAAATGTAAATTAAAAAAATAATAATAAATAAGATTTTACAAGCATGTAAGTCCTGAAAGTATATGTGTGCCAAGTTTTAAGTCAGTTACTCTTGCTCAACTATTTCCTCACAAATCATGATGAAACCAATATTTTTGAACGTCTTTCTCCATTTCATCCAGTAAAAATTCAATACTTATAGATTAGAAGTAACCTAGTAACTGATTTAAAGAGTTACTAATTCTACAAAAATCTTGATGAAACGCGATTTTCAGAAATTTTCTTTATAAGGATACTGGTCTATTTCACCCCTTTCAAATTCATATTGGGATGTTCGGAAAGTTCCTTTCATTTGGGAAAACTAATTCGTATCGGAAAATTCTGCCCGTCAATTGACATTAGGTATTGAAATTAATGTCTAATAATTAAATGATAGAATTTTCCGGTACGAATTGGTTTTCCCAAACGGAAGAAACTTTCCGAACAACCCAATATTTTTACACGTTATTCAAAATTTTGTATAGAGTTTGGGCAGTGGCATATATAATAAAGAATGTTAAATAATCCTTTCATCATATATAACATACCTGCGAAATTTAATCTCAGCCGAAAACACCGTTTAAATACTACCCTGCTCAGACACATACACATATTGACTCATTGCAAAATCACCAAACACAGACTTTGGGAATCTTAAAGAAAATACCAACTCGCACACATGCATACGCACTTACAGAAATAGGAAAAGCGGACTCAGGGAACCTATAAAAGTAAAGATATAAATTTCATAGTCTTTTTTCTTGTCATGATTACAATATTTTCCTTACATTATACGTGTACGTAATGTAAAAATGCAATAATTTTCAATGCTCTTAGTATACAATAGTTATTCTATGACTATCTCAAAAATAAACAATGTCTAACAAAAGTCTCGTTGCGTGGATTAGTGTTATTAAATTACGAATTCTATTTCAAATACGTATTTTCACACATGAAATAAGGTTAACAATATTTTAATTTATGGGAAGCTATGAACGACCAACAGATAAAAAACTTTAATTAATTTAATTTAAATAAATTTTAATTTAAAATTTAAAATTTAATTTTTCAATTACTTTTCTCTGCAATTCAAAATGAAAAGCAAGATTCATAATCAAGTTTGCCCTATGGGTGATACAGATACAGACCCTAATGATCGAGACTATTAGCGTCCCCCCACTTTTTTCCCCAGGACTACACCACTGATGTAAACATTAAATTCTTCTCAATGAATTTCAAATATGCTTACACTTTTAGTTAAGTTATCCTGCGAGAAAGGTTTCAGTATCTATATGTATATAATTCCGTAAGGGAAAAAGTTATTTCAAAATTGCGAGGAAACTACTTGACTGACGCTTTATAGCTTAGTAGAACTAAGTAGAACGGGTTTGACCGGGGCCTCCGAGATGACGCTGTGTGTTTTCTGTGGTTCAGAAAACACACAGCCTCATCTAGGAGGCCCCGGTTTGACGCCTTGGGGTCGGAAAACAAAATATTTTTTTCTCCCCCCCCCCCCCCCCCTCAACGTTTTGTCGAGAGAGTTCAGTATTTTATTTTATTTATTATTATTACTATTATTATTTTATCATGGTAGCATTCACCCATCCTTTTTTTACCCCTCCTTCTCTTTTTTTCTTTAAAATCGGCAGGCTGATTATTATATTTAGACAGTTGATGCAAGACTTGTTTAGATAGAGTTTTTTATTAATTGGTAGTTCATCTTACTTATTTTAAATTCTATATTTCTTCCGACAAAAATTTCCTTAAGAAAATATTAATCTCGTATGCATTGAAAATCTTAATACCGTAACGTATAGTAGAAATATCCCACATGATATTTTTATTTTCCGTGTATCGTGCTAGTAACAAAACAATAGTTATAACTTCCAACCTTGTAGTACTATAAATATATTCTCCAAGTCTTCTTACGTAGTTCGCATACATTACTCAATCAGCATACTACGAATTATTTTTTGTCCCGGACTAGTACGTCGTCAACACTTGATTAGCGTCAGTACAATCCACAGCTAATCAAGAGTTAATAGAATTTGTTTTTAAATCGAAAATTTAAAAAATCTTAAGATTAATATATTTGCTAACACTTATTTCACCTTAAGGCTGTTGGTCAGTGAGATTTCAAATTTCCCTCGCTTATGTTAAACCTGTGGACGTGTGATTGCATTCATATTCTTAAACTATCTCCTCAGGAAATTAATAACTTGAATTTTTTTTTTCTAAAAATTCATCCAAATAAATTAACATTTTATACTCCTGATGTTACCCCACTGGAAACTCATGCAATATATGAATTTTCAATTGCAAGAATGCAAAGAGTTAAGGGGCTACTTCACTTAGTCGAAAACACCCGCTCGCTAATGTTAATTCTAGGGGGGAAATATTTTACGATGTCTCGTTCGCACTTCCATATTTTTAAATGATTTTTTTTTTTTTTTTTTTTTTTTTTTTTTTGCATTGGTTAGCTGAGGTTGATCTCTATGCAGGCCCTTTTGTACTTTTTCGATATTGCTCACAAGTTTTTATTATTAAGATACTTTCATTTTCGAATCGGTTCGAAAGTGAAAGTATCCTCAATAGGAAAAACTGCAACCAAAATCGAAAAAGTAAAAAAGGGCCGGCATAGAGATCGACCTCAGCTAACCAATGCCAAAAAAAAAAAAAAAAAAAAAAAAAAAAAAAAATCATTTAAAAATATGGAAGTGCGAACGAGATATCATAAAATATTTCCCCCATAGGATTAACATTAGCGAGCGGGTGTTTTCTACTGAATGAAGTAGCCTCTTAAGGGTCCTTTCCCCTCACGCGAAAAGACCCGGACGCTAATGTTAATCTTATGGGACATTATTGTTCTAATATCTCCTTCGCATTTCAAAAGCGGTTTAGAACGTAAAAGTATCTTCGTAAAAAAAATCCGCAAAAAAATCGAAAAAGCAATCAACGGCAAAAATAGAAATTAATATCAGCTATCCAATACAAAAAAAAAAAAAAAAAAAAAAAAAAAAAAAAAAAATCTTTTAAAAATATTGAAATGCAAACGAGATATTAGAAAAATAATGCCCCACAGGATTAACATTAACGAGCGCATCTTTTCATGTGAGGAGAGAGAAACCTTAATAACCGTGTTACTGGATGATGAAAATCTTGGATATTATTTTCCACGCAAGTTTCTATATATGATTCTTTGCCTGAGTTGAAGTCCAATTTTTGTCCATTGTACAATTTTTAAGGAAAGATAATCATCTTTTAAGTTCTTCGTATATTGTCTTAATAATTTCTGGGAAGGTTAGCTTCGATAAGTAATAATAATGTTTGCAACGGTGATATTTGATTCCTCTCTCATTTTCACTGAATTATTGAAAATGCCTTTTTTTCCCTTTTTGGTCATTTTTGTGATCAGGTTATTTTTTTAAGCTCACGAGCTTTTTAACCTCTCTTAATTTAACCTTTTTTTCCAGCGATTTTTTAACCTAAGGGTCTCCTCACGCGAAAGCACCCACTTTCCAATGTTAATCCTATGGGACAGTTATTTTACAATATTCCGTTTGCATTTCAATATTTTTAAACGTAATTTTTTTTTGTATTGGATAGTTGAAATCATTTTCTGCAATCGCCGTTTTTCACTTTTTTTTTTTTTTTTCCCTTACGAGGATATTTTTATTTTTGGAACCGGTTTCGGTAGTGAAAATTTTCCCCTAAAAAAACCTGCAAGCAAAATTGAAAAAAGTAACAATCGGTGGTTGAAGATATTGATCTCAGTTATCTTATATATATATATATATATATATATATAATTGTTTAAAAATATTGAAATGCAAACGAGATATTATAAAATAATTGTCCCATAAGACTAACATTAGCGAGTGGGTGTTTTCGCGTGAGTGAATGAGAGCCTTAAGCTGATCAGCACGCGACGATAACATTTGTTGAACTTTTTATGTTTTCAACTTTTTTTTATTAGTTCTTTCACCTAATTGAATGAAAGCCTTTACATTTACTAGAATGATCGAATCTCAATCATCTTTGGTTTGGTTTCTTCATTCCAATCATTCTTCCTTTTTCATGAATATGTTTGCTGTTTTTGAGTTGCAAACCCTGTGCTCCTCAGTTCAAGTTTTAAATAAGAGAAATAGCGTTTGAAACTTTTTGTTTCATCCTCATAAAAAATATCATTATGAAAAAAGTTATAAGAAAATGTAACTTTTATGCATGTTTAGTAATTTTTGTTGCTGTATCATGTTAGATAGCTGTCTTCGAATGATTATTTTGACGGCTCTAGAACAAAATGAACTGAAAAATATCAATAAAAATGAATGCAGAATAAATAAATGTGTTTTGGATTAATATAATTTTGGTAGCCCTTACTTCAAAAGTTCTGCAATTTTGCAACTATTTTTAAAAACTCAGAAGTCAATTCAACTCAGTTGAATACTAGAATAATAAATTTCCAAAAAATATAATTAACTAGCGTTCACGTATCATTAAAAGAAGAATCCTTATATATTATTTCTCCTGTCAACATCCCTTTTACTCAGAAAATATGAAACGCAGAACAACGAATGAGATACCATATGAAAGGTTTTAGAACAGGCTTCTGACATAGCCCACTTAACAATTCGTTAAAACATGTTTTTGATTAAAATTTGCTGAAATTAAAAAATTAAATCGGCATTGTTTTCATGAAAGAAATGAAAGGTTTTCCTGAAATTATTGTTGCCAAAAAAATAAAATACCACATTATATGATGCTCATAGCAATTATTATAAAAAACACCGCACGGGTTTATTTTATACTTATGATTAAAAAGCGAAATTGAAATGTTTAGATTTATATTTCTAAGTCCCATGGTTTTCCCGAAGCGGATGACGTCATCCTCTAATGCAGTCAAAATACGATTGTTAATTTTTTTTCTCGCGCGTGCCTTTAGCAATATTGGATCAGTTTTTAGTCTAACTTTGATGGAATAAATTAGATGATATTCTGGCTTGACTAACAACTAAATGTTGTTTGCAGATATTTTTATCCTTGCTTTTTCTTTAGAAGTTTAAACCTGCATCTAATAAATATTACATATTGATAAAAAATGATACTTCTCTATTATCCCGTCGACCACTTTTCATAACAAAAAACTATCGCCAAATAAACGGGAGAACGTTGCCATTGGAATATCAAAATAAATAAATAAAATATAGGGATTTAAGGACACAATTGTTATTTTAATTAATAAAATAACTACTAAATCAGTAAAACATAATGAAAAATACACGCAAATGTCGAATGTAATACCACTAGATGACGTAACAAACACGCATAATGATTCTGACATCAAGTAAATGGGACTGCATTTTTGGAGTTTAATCTTACAGTTTGGCGGTAGTTTTTTGTTATGAAAAGTGGTCGACGGGTTAATAGAGAAGTACCTAAAAAATATTAGATTTCAGTGCGAAATCTTCGCACGGGCCCTCTGGTAAATACATTAATTAAGCAAAATATTTCATTCCCGATAGTTAGAAACGTAAATAATTAACTAACTCTTTATCACATTCCATAGGAGACAATACAGTATTTCTATGTTATAGAGGCCTTGACATAACTAAGTTTTAAAAAAGTGAAATTTTGTGACAAATAATCACGAAAAGGAAACTGCAACTAATGAAAAAAGGCGGGCCAAATAAAATGGAAATAGTATATTCTTTTTCATTAAATTCAATTCTTGTGAATAGGGAGTAATAATTGTAGACTTGAGCTTAAATTTGCCTCCTTGATTTAATCTATAACTGAAAAAAAAATATTTATTTCTAAATGGAAATATATTGACAGACGATTTTTAGGTGCGTTCGTAATTATATAAATACGTAGCACCTATTGTCGTCGCTTGGTCCGTCCATCTGTCTGTCCGTCCGTCCGCATATAACAACGCAAAAACTACCCAACCGAATGGTTTGCAATTTAAAATATATTATCTTTGCAGAATTTTGTCGAGACATTTCAAATTTTATTAAAATCGAATCAAAACTTTAGGAGATATTAATAAAAATATTTATTAAGAAATTTGAATTTTTTTTTAAATCGGTGCTTTTTTGTTATAGGAGCTTCTGAAGTTTAATCGTCAAGCGACCGAGATACTTATTCTATTACAGAAATTAATCTGCAGACGATATAATTCATTTCACAGAATTAAAAAACGGAAAAGATCTGAATATTTATGTAACTAGCTAGTACGAACGAACCTCATTTGTCACGTTTGACGTACAATTTCCATCTTGTTGTTCTCCAGAATAAATTGATTCATGAAGTTTGAATGTGTGAAAATACGTTTTTATTTTTCATAAATTTTACTGTATTCAGGATTTTGTTTTTCTTTCACCATCTATTCAAATTGAAAATGAATTCCTTTTTTCAGTTTTAACCTTCCTACCCTGAATGGGTCTAATCGACCCGTATGAATAATTGATTTCATTCGATTCGAACCAGAAATATTTTCATAAAGTTAAATGAAAGATCCACATAACTAAGTAAAATAAGTATGTTAAATAGTTTTAACTAAGAATTCTGGTGTAAATTGTTTTTATCAAGTTTTAGTAAAATTTCAACAGGGTAGGAAGGTTAATGAGAAAAAAAATATATTAATCCGTTTTATTTCTTCTTTTTATCCACAAAATTAAAATAATTTAGTTGCCATTTTTAGAGAAACTTCGTTAAAATTTACAAAATAATAATAATAATAATAATATCTCGGAATTTAAATCATTTTTTTAAATTCTGAGAGTTTATGACATCCTCGGATCAATGATAACCGGTCGGTGTTAAGTAAATCGCGTTCCATTCGACAATCTGAAAGGAGTAGTTGTCTGAGTGCAACGAAGACTCATACACAGCGCAGTACTACTTTGCCCCATATATAGCTACGATGGATATTAAAACCTTTCGTCAAGCATAACTCAAAAAATATTTAACTGATTTCAGTCAAATTTTTACAGCAGGTACCTATAAAGGTGACAACAACGTCTATTTATTACCAAGAATAAATGTCAAACCGTTTGGAAATCATATTAAAAAAATAGATAAAAAAGCACAATTAAAGTACATACGTCACGAAAATTTTGTACGTACGTCATTTTCACCGGCGGGAGATTTTCGTAGACAATCGGAATTGAAAAGTTCATGGCGTACTTGGAGCAAAAAAATATGCACGCACTAATATTCAGCACAATAAAATGCATTTCAATTTAGTAGAAATCGAAAATTAATCTGTATTTTTTTCTGTTTGAAAGAAAAACCCCGCAATAACTTGGCAGCTTGGTATTAGAGATTTGGCGCAAATCTCAGCAATAGCAGCTTTTTTTATTAAAAAAAAATTAATCTTTGGTGTTTAAATAAAAAGTTTCGATTTATGGCATTATTTCTTTTTTTTTTCTCTTTTTAGCATTTTAAATGGGATTAATGAAAGGCATGTACTTTAAATTAAATGAGTGAAAGGTTTATATTTAAATGAAATGAATTCAATATGAAAATGTTATAGGAACATTATTTGGCGATTTATCAACTGTTCCAGGATAACATAAAAGTATTAATATATCAAACGGTATGTACTATGTGAAATGAAACAATTATATTATAATCACCCATCGTACAAGAAAAAAAACTAATATTCAGCATTCAGAGGGAAAAATCAATCTCCTATGATGTAAGATTTGGCGAGTTCTTTTTTGGTGATAAGTTTTTCGATGTGATTGTTGGGATCTGCAGGATTTGGCTTACTTTTTCTAAATCTTATTTTTTTGCAGATGTAGTATTATGTAAATATATGTTTTTGCAGATATTTTTCTATTTTGTGTATTTGGCATTCTATTTTGTATATTGTCTATTTGGCATTTGGAAAAGAGATTTTTACCTTTCTATCTGTGCCTTCGGAAATATTAAACAAGAACGAAAAATCATGCGTTAAGCATAGATTATGTAACACTTTCCAACACTTCCAAACTATTTTACAAATCATTACTGTTTAATAAACTGAAAGATATAACATCTAAGTAAACAATTTGGAAAACGCATAATATATTTAAGAATTTCCAACATATACAATTATCGGAAAAATATCTGAATACTTTTATTCAGCCCTGTATAGGATCTATAGATTTGTATATATACTACATAGGATGCTAAATTTTAGTTCAGTTAAGAAACGCGTGGCACAGTTTAAAATTCTCCTTATGGAGTTTCTGTCAATAAACGGAAATGTGTTCGCGAACTTTTGTGCTTCCCTGTATAGGATCTACATAATTTATACACACCACGTAATAAACAAAAAGTGAGTTAAATTTAAAATCGCGTTCAGTAACTTAAAACGCACTTCCAGGAATTATTGTTAACAGACAGTAGAGAATTCTTTTGTGTGTCCCTGTAAATGAACGATGACTGCTATACACACAATATTCGGTAGTAAGCCCCTTGTAATGCACCTTAGTGATATATATAAGTTTCAATGCGTTTAAATTAGTGAAACATTATTTAAATAAACCGCAGACGATTTTTCTCCATAGACGTAATGTAACGGAATTCTTTTGACTGCCCCTGTAAAGTAACTATAAGTGCTATGCACATCCTATTCCATATTAAGCTTCTTGTAATGCACCTTAGTGATAGATATCAATTACGATGTGTTTGAAATTGTGTAACAACATTAAAATGAACCGCAAATGATTTTTTCCCATAGACCGTAATGAAACGGAACTCTTTTGAGTGTCCCTGTAAAAAAAAACTATAAATGCTACACACTTCAGTTGAAATAGGGAACATGCTATAGATAACGACAATAACACATAAAAATTGTAGAGCAATCCGAGCATATTTACGGGAGTTAGAGCACGGACAGACGGCCAGACGGCAGACAAACCGAAGTCATAAACACTTTTCAACTAGCTTGGAAAGTGTTAAAAAGATTTACATATATCAAGCGTATAATATGTTATGTTTTGAATTTTTATACGGACCACATCTCCATTTTTAGATTTTAAATGCTATTTATTATTTACTAGCCGTTTATTAATTGTTTACAATTTACCCCCCTGACAATAACAATTATTTATCACAAAAATGCCTCTTAGGTTTGTTAAATAAGTTTGTTTATGTATTTTCATTACTTATTAAAATATCGAATATGGCGATAAAATTTTATTTTAGCATCGTGCTTAAATTTTTAAGATGGTGCAAAAACATGCTTTAATAAACGTATGTTTGTAAATATTTGAAAAACATGCTTTAATAAACGTATGTTTGTAAATATTTGAAAAACATGTTTTACCGCTCTCTTGAAAAATTTTGTAAGATGCTAAAACTACCTTTTGGCACCATTTAAAATTTTTTTCGCCGATCAACGTATAGGATACGAAACTTTTCCTCATTCAGATACACAGGCAAGGCTGGTCTCAAACAAGAGTAAAGCTAGCAACAATATTGTTTTAACTCTATAAGAGTTACAATAATGATATTAAATGCTCCGATTGGCTTTGGGCCCCATTACGAAAGTTTCTCCTAAAAAAAACTGTAGAAGAAGTCTTTTACATTTGTTTGAAAAGAAGCTCGGTGTACAAGGTATTAGTTAATAATACAAACAACATTAATGGCATGGAGGCAAAAGTTTTAATTTAAATGCATATATTTGAAACCCTTCCCCCCCTACCCCCCCCAAAAAAAAGAAAAGAAAAGAAAGTTACAGTAATGAATTTAAAATGGCGTTAAGCCACGCTTTCTGACATAAGCAATTGGCTGCAAACGCGATAACGAAACTTTCACTTAACTTAATAACATGTAGCTAATATAGCCCTCAGGGTACTTTGCAGTTATACAGACCTTGTGGTTTTTTTAAAAAAAGCTTGAGACAATTCAGGTTTAAGAAGTTGAGATATACTGTCAAATGATATAAACAACTATGAACACAAAACTGATGAATTATTATTCAGGTTTATGTATGTATTTAAAAAAAATTGCATCTGATTACACTTATTAGATAAATTACTTCTGTTTGCATTTAATAACTGATAAACGGCTTCTGTAGATTAAATGAATTGTTAAAATTATGGGAAGAGGTGGCGAGAGATAGAAGATAACAAACGGGTAAAAAACGTAGTAAACAAACATAGTAAAACAAAGTAAACAAACGGGTAGACAGACGAGTAGCGACATAGGTAGGCTGACGGGTAGCGAAACGAATAGACAGACGGCTAGACAGAAAGGTAAAAAGAGGGTTGACAGAGGGGTACGAGATGGGTCATGAGACGGGTAGCAACACCGCTAGACAGGAATGTAGCGAGAATGGTTGCGAGACGCGTAGCGTGGTAGAAAAAGAGACGAGTAGTGAGATGAGTACAGAGACGAGTTGACTGACGGGTAATGAGTTTGGTAGTGAGTCGGGTACAAAAACAGACGGATAGTGAGACGGGTATACAGACGAGTAGAGAGACAGTAGATGGGTACGGAGATGGGTAAGAAGATGGGTAGAGAGGCCTATAGCCAGACGGGTAGAGAGACAGATAGACAAGTTGTGAAACAGATTGACAAATGGGTAGCGAAGTGGATAGAGACACGGCTAGATATACAAGTAGTTAGACGGATAGATAGACGGTTAGAGAAATAGATTGGTGGGTAGCGAGAACGGAAAAGAAATATAGAGACAGGTAGTGAGACGTGTAGAGAGATAGACAATCGGTTAGAGAGACGGGCAGAAGAACGGATAGGGAAACAGACAGATTGTGGAGAGACAGAGACAGGCAAAAGAAAAGTCTGCGGATTGGCGCAGTAAAGGCACAGGGGGCAGAGCCTCCCAGAGAATAATCAAGAAGTATCTGTTAAGCTTAACTTTGAAATATATATAATTTTTCAATTTGACCGACATGGAGATTTAATGTAAAAGTTACTTTACAGAAGTCATCGAAAGATTTTTTGTATACTTTAATAGTAATTTAGACTATAGTTTTGCAATCTGGTTTGTAGCAAAGCATGCTATCAATGTGGTTTGAAGTGTAAGAGTTTCTATAAACAGTTATACAAATAATAGATGCATAATCAAGGAAGAAAAATTTTAAATTCACACACAAAAAAAGGTGCAACAATCCTTATATATTATTTCTCCTGCCAACATCCCTTTTTCTAAGAAAATATGAAACGCAGAACAACGAATGAGATACCATATGAAAGGTTTTAGAAACGACTTCTGACATAGCCCACTTAACAATTCGTTAAAACATGTTTTTGATTAAAATTTGCTGAAAATTAAAAATTAATTCGGCATATTTTTCATAAATGAAATGAAAGGTTTTCCTGAAATTATTGTTGCCAAAAAAATAAAATACCACATTATATGATGCTCAGCAATTATTATAAAAAAAACACCGCACGGGTTTATTTTATACTTATGATTAAAAAGCGAAATTGAAATTGAAATGTTTAGATTTATATTTCTAAGTCCCATGTTTTTCCCGAAGCGGATGACGTCATCCTCTAATAATGCAGTCAAAATACGATTGTTATTTTTTTTTTCTCGCGCGTGCCTTTAGCAATCTTGGATCAGTTTTCAGTCTAACTTTGATGGAATAAATTAGATGATATTCTGGCTTGACTAACAACTAAATGTTGTTTGCAGATATTTTTATCCTTGCTTTTTCTTTAGAAGTTTAAACCTGCATCTAATAAATATTACATATTGATAAAAAATGATACTTCTCTATTATCCCGTCGACCACTTTTCATAGCAAAAAACTATCGCCAAATAAACGGGAGAACGTTGTCATTGGAATATAAAAAAAATAAAATAAATAAAATATAAGAATTTAAGGACACAATTGTTATTTTAATTAATAAAATAACTACTAAATCAGTAAAACTTAATGAAAAATACACGCAAATGTCGAATGTAAAACCACTAGATGACGTAACAAACACGCATAATGATTCTGACATCAAGTAAATGGGACTGCATTTTTGGCGTTTAATCTTACAGTTTGGCGGTAGTTTTTTGCTATGAAAAGTGATCGACGGGATAATAGAGAAGTACCTAAAAAATATTAGATTTCAGTGCGAAATCTTCGCACGGACCCTCTGGTGAAATTAAATTTGCGTTAAGCCACGCTTGATAGAATAATCTATTGGCTGCAAATCCAATTACGTAACTTTAAAAAGCTTAGCGTTTTAAAAGATCTGGCGTTTTTTTTTTTTTTTTTTCAAGTTTTGCGCAATACGCGCTTAAGAAAATGAGATTCTTTGCCACATGTTAAAAAAAAAAATATGACAACACATCTGATGAACGATACTTCTTTTCTTTTTTTTAACAGTGTATATGAATTTATGTATGATATTTTGTAATTCTATCATTTAATTTGCTCTTTTTCTTTATATTGTAATAGTTAACCCTATGTTCTCAGCAATATCACTCAGACTAATCCCTTTGAGGGAAGTCCTAGTTACGAAATACAAACAGGCGGGTCAGATTTTAATATAATAGATTCGTATTTATTTTTATTTTCCTAATAATCATGATGTGGTTTTTGGCAAAAAACTCATATTCATGCTTAATAATCGGTATAGTTAAAAAAAATATTTAAATTTTTCGTTTCAAATATGGTGTGAAACTCATCTACTTTCTAGGCTTTGATACTTACTGATCCTTGTATTATTAAATGTAAGGAACTGATTCACGCTCCTTGTAAAACACATTTGAAAATTCCCGTTTTAATTCAAATATGACGTCACTTCTTCCTCAGAGAAATCTCTTTTTAATGGCATAATTCTTGTTAATTTTCTTTTTCTGGCAGTCAGGACGTAAATTTTAGCGGAAAACTCACATTTGTATGTAACTGGTATTCAAGCTAATTATTAATCAGTATCGATAAAAAATATTTCAGCTTTTCATCTCAAATATTACGTCCATTATCTATCTACTTTCATTATACATTGATATTCATGCTCCTTGTATTATTACGAATATTTGAAAATACATGTTTTATTTATGACGTCATATTTGTTCAAGCCGAGGAGGATATTTTTTATAGTTCCATGGGTCCAAGTGAAATCTATTTTTAATAATATAATTATTGCTCATGTTTCCTTCTAATTATAACGCAGTTTTTTACAGAAAAAGATCTTTTTAATGAAACCGATATTCATACTTCATGTATAATAACAAATACTCCATATTTTTGTTTCAAATATCACGGAAATTCATCTTCTTTTGAATTCTTTTTAATTTTCAGTTTTCACGTGAAAATCGTTCAATTGAAAATTAATTGTTGAGGAAAAATTATTTTTCCGTGTTTTTATTTATTGGCAACAATCAAAGCCCTAGCAACGATAAAGTAAAATGATTAAATTGTATGGAAAAATGTCCATTTATTCTCTATGAAAATAACGAAATTTTGAATAAAATAAACAAAAACCAGCCTATGTTCATTTGAGGATTATAATCAACCTATGTGCAAATATACAGGATCATTAAATGCTCCATTTTGACTCTGGCTTCAGCCTAACATTTGCACACAATCAGATTTATAATATTATTAGGATTAGGATAGGATATTAGGATTACTTCGATTTTTTGAAAAATGCTAAGGATAATACAAAATAGAATAAATGTATGGTTTTAAAACCGTTTTTTTTTAACAGCAATCGATAATGTTTTTATTCCAATCCAAATATCTGTAAAATACACACATCCGACCGCCTTTTCATTATCCATAACAATTTACTTCCAATTTCAGCTTATATTATAAGTATAAATTCAAAAGCAAGACTTATTCATTTGGAATGCTTACAAAACAATTCGGAACATCAATATCTATATAGCCTTCATTTATAAAATCCCTGACGGCTCGGCCTACAGGCACAGGTAGATTTCGAAGACGCAGACCGTGGGGCGCCTGTTTGTTGGGAATTGCTGAAGAAATGACCTTTTTGTCATGATGCGGTAGTTAGAACCGCCCACTTCGAAACCTAACTTGTTTGCAGGTGGAGCCGGCAGGGATTTAAAAAAAAATTAATTTTTTTTTTTTTTTTTTTGGCTATAAGGGTTGGTTTTATAAAAAAAAACTTGTCAATATAAAAGTGTTAGATAATATTCAGAGGATTTATAATAAATTTAAGCGATTTGATATTTTTTTTGTGAATTGACGAAGTTATGTCTTTCTTCTAACCCCCCCCCCCCCCTTGGAGCCATTTTTAATGATATCAAAAATCTGTCATACATAAATTTTCGGCCCTTTTTCTAGAAGTAATAGTGAGTTCAACCGGATTCGATATGTATCATAATTAAGAAATTATGGTTTTTTTTTCGGTTTTCACAAAAAGCCCCTCACCCGCATTTGCAACACCCCCCCCCCCCCTGGTTCGATTTTGTCCATTAACGAACCGGACCGAGATTTTATGGCCCTTGATTTTATGTATCAGTTTGGAAGAGATTTGTGCAGAATTCTTGCAGTTATCGTGTCCATAAAAAAGTGACATAGATAGATAGATAGATAACGTTTTGAAAAGAGGGTGGTTTTGGGTTCTGGGAGTCATGATCGGCGTAGATCTGCAAAAATTTTTCAAAAATTCCAACTTAGGGGAAAATGTAATAGGTCTTACGATAGGTCTTACGATAGGTTCTTACGAAACCTACCTAAAAGCAGACATATGTAGAACTATTTTCAACAAAAAACATAAACATAAACTAGATGGAACCCGTCAAAACTTGACGGAAAAAAACTACAATAACAATATTAGTAATATGTTTCTTTATTACGTAAGAAGGGGTGCGTATGAAACAGTCTTTCAAATATTTTATTTTAAAAGTCCCCTCCCCCCCCAGTGAATTACAGTACTATTTCCGAAGCAAACTCCAAACAAAAAATCCTTAAACAACTGTGTAATGCAAATCAGTTTGACATTACCGCCATATTCCCCACGGCAAGAAAGAAAATTTCCTGAACCTATGAAATATCATACAAATAGTATATCCCTACGTTCATCTCGAGGCTAACGAAAAAGACAGGCTACCGCGGTGCATTCCACTAATCGTTTTTTACAGACCGCCAGAGTGACGTGATGCACTTTTCGTACACTTTCATTGGTGCATTCGAGCATCACGTGACCTCGGCGGTCTGTAAACAAAGATACGCGTAAAGCACCGCGGTAGCCTTTCTCTTTCGTTAGCCTCGGTTCATCTCATATTCAGTCAATAAAAGAACATAGTAAATAAAGCACACATCTCCCCCCCCCCCCCTGTGATAATGCAACCGAATAAGCTCCTATGCGCATGTGCATTGCATCTCACAAAAGGCACCGTCAAAATTCGACGTTAAAAAAAAGTTTTAAAATGTTTCAATTAAAAGTTTTAAAATATCTTCTTTAATCATTGTTCGTTTCAAATCCATATCTTCTGAAACGCATCCATTGTTTTAAGCTAATCAATTTCTATGTAAAGATGAAGAATTTTTTTTTACAATAATAAATCAATCTGCAGATAAGGGAGATTTTTAATGTTTTCAAGTGTAATTTATTTGTATGGTTTCTTCGGTTCCTTTACATAATCAGGATGATTATTCCTTTTCCATCACAGTCGGGGATCTTTTCCTTCTTATACAGTTAAATATCCAATGGATCTTTAAAAAAATAATAAAATACAGTTCCTAGAATATTCTGATGCAACATATACATCAACGAATTCAGCATATCAATTTTATGTCAATCATAAACTATAAAGTTTTTTTTTCTTGACAGATTTTAGTTTAGCGCCAAAATGCTCTTTCTTTTGGATAATCTGATCTTATGATTTATCAGGAGTTTTTATTATTTTTCTTTTTCAGTTTTTATGATGGTTAAGAAAATCTATTTTCAATTGGGGCATCTTTCCCAGGGAATATGTTACATTATTAAAGCAAACTGATGATCATTGTTGAGATAGAATTAAAAAATATTTTATGCTTGAAAATTATTTAAAAATCGTTAAATTAAGCGGCAGTTTTCAAATAAATTTCAATCGAAAGCTAATTTTTTTTTCTAATTGATGATGTAAGAGCTGAAATTGTAAAATGTAGTAAAATGTAGTAAAAAATTGAAATTTGTAGTATTAAGAAGTGATGTAAGCGCGATGAAAGCTAAAGCGATAAGACCGTTTGTTGTCACAACCGTTATACATTTCTAAAAATTGCCACTGTGTTTTGGCTGGCGTCCAAAAGTAGACTATCATTTTTTGACATCGAAAGAGAAATTCACAGTAGAAGAAATAGGACTTTGCCACTAATAAGGAACTGTTAAATGAGCTTATAACAAACCTACCAAAATAATTCCTATAAAATATTAGCCTTACATTATTTATTCTAGCTACAAATACAATCATTATTTCAAGTTTTTTTCCCATAACACTATTTTTAATAATTTTAATTTTCCTGAAATTCTTTACTTTTGTGAATTTTTTTTTAAATAAAAAAATGTCTTCTAACTTATTATTTAAAAAAAAGTAATTGGTAACATGTAATCAAGGTATCCAATCAAGATGAAGCAACCAATAAAGGCTTAAATTCTGACCTTTAAAATTAAAAATTGAAAAATCAGTTAAAATTACGTCATGTTGACACAATTAATTTTTCTTTTTAGTTTTATCAATGTTAAAATGCATTTCAAGCTAAGCATAACGTCATTTTCCCCGGCGCAAACTTTTCACACATACTTTGTATAAGTTACTTTTATGCTTAAACACCATGTTACAAATAAAAATATATTTTGTATTTAATTGTAATGAAAAAATGGCATCAACAAAGTTATAATGCAGAATGATAAAATAAACCTAATGGGCAATATTCCGATGACGTCACAATAAATATGAATTATTATTCGCTTATAAAACACGCGGATAAATATTTTCACCGAAATTTAACTTGCAAATTAAAAAATTCGGCCTAAAAGTTGTCATCAAGTGATTTTTAATTCGATGTTAAATGTATTTATAATGATGTTTTACTGATTTATTAGTTATTACATTAATTAAAATAAAAATTACGTCTTCGAAACCATGATATTAAAATAGAAAAAGCATTGAAAAAATTTTGTGATTCGTAGTTTCGTACAATCGATAAAATTCAACTGACGTCACAAACATTTATCCAATTGTCGAAAGGGATAATTAAGAGAAATAATATAAATAAATAAATATTCAACACTATTTTTTATTCTGTTTCCATTAATATATTGTAAATTTTATTTTTTAAAGTTACTGATAAATGATACTTTAGTAAATGGGGCTTTTCCTAATTATTATTTTATTATTTATTTTTTTTTAGATTTAATGGCAACATTCTTCTGTTTGTTTATTGGGCGCTACAGTTTGGCGAATAATTTGGGATACTCTTCGGTTAGCCGGGCGCCAGTGAAGTGTATATATATATATATATATATATATATATATATATATATATATATACATGTATGTCATTCTATAAACATAATGTATTCTAGGCGCTGTAACTGGGGTTAATTTTTGACGCCTAAATGACGATTTTTGCTTTGTATGGCAACCTGGTGTTTTATAATAAAATTGAATATGTGTGTAAATAAATAAAATAAAATTGGTACTTTTATGTTAGCTGGGCGTCAGAGATAACTCTCCAAATCTTCTTTCAATTGGAATAATTTAAATTGCAATATTTTACGTGAGATTTGTTATTCATATTGATATGTTTATGTTTAGATATTTTATTATGATTATATTTTAGCTAATTTTAAGTAAGTTTTTTAAGATTTAATATTACAATGTTAAAATATTACCTAGTTGATATTAGCTAATGTCAAAAGATTGGCGAACCACAGAGTTAAGAAAATAACTCTATGCCTTGCAACAGTGGGAGTTGCCGACTTTATGACGTCATAAGCAGCAGTAAAAGGTTAATTGAAAATTACGGCTAATTAATTAAATTTTCGAACAAACGAATGCACGATAACAAATCTGTGTCCAAATATCTTTCATTTAAAAAAAATAATGGTGTAATTTGATGCAGTAGTTTGTTCTCACGGATTGTCGAAAGAAATCGCTTAGCGTTTTAAATATATAGATGTGATTTATTATTACAAATAGAAATGTTGCATGGAGATATTTGGAAATGTAACTAAAAGCTTTGCGCATTAGAAATATGAAAAGAAAAATTATGGTAAAAAATGCCTTATTTTTAATAATTTTTACAATTACTAAAACTGTTTATACCTCAATCAAGAAATTAAAATCTATACTCACTTGTCTTGCTCTTCACTATTTATAAAAATTAGATATAATGTACTTCCCAAAATAATTATATTTACTTTCAAAATATGAAATGTCACTTTTCAAAATGATTTAAAGTTCATGCATTGAACATAACACTCGTAGTTTTAACTAATCATAAGAACGAAAAATCATGCGTCAAGCATAGATTATGAAACGCTTTCCAGCACATCCCGAAAACTGTAACGATACCGTTAAATAAAGTGAGAGAAGATATGTAACTAAACAGTTTAGGAAACATATAACACATTTAAAAATCCAGATTTAGCAGTTACCTTCCATAGTAGTCGAATTATATTGTGCAGTCCTATATATGATCTATAGATTTGGATATATACTACATAGCATGATAAAATTTAGTTCATTTAAAAAATTCACATTTAGCAATTTTCGCCAATCGAGGGATAGGCACAGGAGATCTTCTGTACAGCCTTGTATATACTATCTAAAGACCTTTGTACACTTAACAAGCTAAAATTTAATTCAGGTAAAAAACATATACGTCAACTTAAAACTCACTTCCAGCAATTACAAATCATAAACGAATTTATTTATATTCCACAAACTTCTATTAGTCAACTAAATATAGTTCAGCAGGAAAACGCGTAACACAATTAAAAATACCCTTAAGCAATTTACTTCCATAGCTAGTAACATTACGAATTCTTTTATGTACCATGTATATGATCAACAGAATTTATACACATCACGTACTATGCAAAAATGTAGTTAAACTTAAAAACGCAAACCATATGTGAAAACATACTTACCATACATAGACTGTAATTATCTCACTAAGACTATAACAGAATTATTGTGTGGTGTGTCCCTGTAAATGAACGATAAAAGCAATGCACACCAATACTTTCCAGTGAGCAATTTATAATGTGAACTTCAGTAATGCATATAAGTTTCATTATGTTTGAAATGGTAAGACATTATTAAATTACACTGCAAACGACTTTCTCCGTAAAACCTTATGTAAAAGAATTCTTTTGTGTGACCCTGTAAATGAATAATATATGCTTTGCACCCCATATTTTACAAAAAGCATGTTTTAGTGCTCTTCATAATTGTGTGTCAATTTAATCATGTTTCAAACGATGGCGTAACATCATCAAAATGCACTTGAAACGATTTTTTCCCATTGACTGGTAATGTAACCGAATACTTTTGACTGTCCCTGCAAATAAACTATAAATGCTACACACTTCATTTTCCATAGGGATCATGCTATATAAAACGTCAATAACATACAAAAATTTCAGGCCAATCCGAGTATATTTATATGAGTTAGGAGGACGGCCAGACAAACAGAAGTCATAAACACTTTTCAACTCGGTTGGAAAGTGTTCAAAATATCATTGTTTGTTTATGGGAGGAAAAAAATATATAACGTGGATGCTCAATGTTTCATCTTTATCGTGTATCCAGTTTTTCTTTGATATGTTCTGATTTACGAAATCGACCTTTGGCCATTCAGATCGAATAAATATCCCACAGTGAGTCAGTTTCGAATTTTATTTAATTAAAAAAAAAAATAAGGGGTACGTCAGAGGCGCCATTCCAGAACTTTGTCACGGGGGAAGGGCAAACTTTTATTTGATCTTGTTGTGCATATCTGAGAAGCAATTAATACAGTTTTATTGGGGTGGAGGTATTTACTAGAGATGAGTTTGGGCTCTCTTTTTAGAACCCGGGTCCGCCCGATCCCGACCATTTTAAATCCGAGCACACCCGAGCCCGAAACATTTTGTGTCATTAGAGCCCGAGCCCGAGCCCGAGCCCGATACCGAAAGTATGCAGTAGAATAAAAAAAAAAATTAATTGTTTTAAAAATAATATCTTATTTTTAAACATCTTCTTACATGAAAATAAATGTTAATCCCAAGAACATACTAATTTTGTTGGAAAGTTACATTCAATCTTGTAAAAAGAGAATTTTGGCATAAAATAAAAATATACTTCCTTAAAAGGATTCTCACATTTTTCTCCCACAACAAGCAAATCTGATGGACATATGCATTAACGAAGTGCGTTTTATGAATAAATGCATGATATTTGTAGAAATTACTATTTATATGCCGAATAATCGAGCAAAGTTTTTCTATTTCCTATAAAATGTGTACATCTTAAATTATAAAAGTCCTTCCGGCCTGTACCGGGAGGAAAAGGTAGCGTTCCTATATCTTCGTTTTAAAATTTTAGCTAATGTTACACGAAAACAGCAAGCTAAAATGCAAAGAAACGTTTACAAAAGATTCGTTAATACTGAATTTGAATAAGAAATTCGCCAAATTATTGAGCAATAGCCAAATTGGCTTCATTTATGAAGACTTATTTTGATCGCCAAATTTGGCGATATTTCGCCAAATGTCGCCCAATTTTGCCAATTTTATCGCCAATGTCACCAATTTTGGCGTTAACGGATATGAATATATAGTTTTATGCGTATGATTGGGAAAATTATTACAACAATGAAAGAAAATAATTTGCGAGTAATCGCGTTAATGTGCTGTTTTTTTTCAAAATGTCAGCCACCCTAGAATTTCAAACTGCTCTATCTCAGCCATTTTTTAAGATAGAGGTAAACCAAAAAAAGCTCTGGAATCCTTGTATCAAGGCCTAACACGTAATTAAAAAATAAATTTGAATTTTTAAATTTTTTGTATATTTATTTTAGATTTTAAGTTATTTTACATCTTTAAATGGCCGCCATCTTGAAACAAGATGGCGGACCAAGCTGGCCAACGAACTCGGTCGAGACATTAGTGACCTTAATACACACAATTAGTTTCATCAAAATCGATTCATAATTACGGGCGTTATCGTATGACATAGGTCAGATATATATATATATATATATATATATATATATATATATATATATATATATATATATATATATATGGATATATCTATATATATAAATCAACATTTGGACGGAGGGTGGTTTTGGGGTCTGGGGGTCATGATCGGTGAAAATATATCTAAATTTTCCGGAACTGCTTTCCTCCGAACGGCTGCAATAGGTAGCTTTATACTTTTTTGTATTGAAAGCTACCTAATAGATTCCTTCCGCAAAACAATCTTTCGTTATTCTTGTGTCACTGAAAATCAGGTTAAATTAAAAATACCGCAATTGACATCGTTATCTGAACGATCAGATGTTTTTATAGGAAAATAGGAAACACTGCTCGATTGCTTCCTATCGGAATAACAAATACATGCTAATTATATCTTACTTACGAATGAAAGTGACTTCGAGAATATGTAAAGCAGAGCCGCAGCATGAACAGAGTTCATGATGAAAAATAGATACTATAAGAATCACTAACGTTATTTTTTTATGGCGAGCTCCGATGACTCGCAGACAATAGAAGATTAAAAATTTACAAACCTTAAGCTAATGTTGGTTGACTAAAAACAAAAGAAAATATTCATTTCGTAGTAGATCTCTTAAAAAAATAAAATAAATAAACGTTCCAATTAAAATATTTCCTACTGTCACAAACGAAAATCGAACAGCAAAATATTCAAGCGCTTCCGATTGCCGTCCACAGGTTGTCGCCTTCAATGCCAGACAAAAATCTGCAGATATGACAAATTTTGTTTTAAAATAACATTCTAATGCTAGATTAAAAAAAAAAAAAAAAAAAAAAAAAAAAAAAAAAAACAAGAATTCTATTTTTCCTTTATTATGATCAAAATAGCATTAAAATAACTTGAACTGCAATAAGTAAGTTTTAAGAACTAAAAATAAAAGTTACTTTTATTTTTTCTATATGAGAAAAAATAAAATTGTCAGTTTCAGAAAGAATGAGCACGATCCCGCCCGAGCCCGAAGACTGGTATAACAAGAACGAAAAATCATGCGTTAAGCATAGATTATGTAACACTTTCCAACGCTTCCAAAATAATTTTACAAATCATTCCGGTTAATAAGCTGAAAGATAACATCTAAGTAAACAATTTGGAAAACGCATAACATATTTAAAAACGCAACTTCAGGAATTTCCAACATGTACAATATTCGGAAAAATATCCGAATACTTTTATTCAGCCCTGTATAGGATCTATAGATTTGTATATATACTACATAGGATGCTAAATTTTATTTTAGTTAGGAAACGCGTAGCACAGTTTAAAATTCTCCTTCTGGAGTTTCTGTCAATAAACGGAAATGTGTTCGCGAACTTTTGTGCTGCCCTGTATATGAAATACAGAATTTATACACACCCAGTAATGGACAAAAAGTGAGTTCAATTTAAAATCGCGTTCAGCAACTTAAAACGCACTTCCAGGAATTATTGTTAACATACAGTAGAGAATTCTTTTGTGTGTCCCTGTAAATGAACGATGACTGCTATACACACAATATTCTGTAGTAAGCCTCTTGTAATGCACCTTAGTGATATATATAAATTTCAATGCGTTTAAAATAGTGAAACATTATTTAAATAAACCGCAGACGATTTTTCTCCATAGACGTAATGTAACGGAATTCTTTTGATTGTCCCTCGTCCCTGTAAAGTAACTATAAGTGTTATGCACACCCTATTCCATATTAAGCTTCTTGTAATGCACCTTAGTGATAGATATCAATTACGATGTGTTTGAAATTGTGTAACAACATTAAAATGAACCGCAAATGATTTTTTCCCATAGACCGTAATGAAACGGAACTCTTTTGAGTGTCCCTGTAAAAAAACTATAAATGCTACACACTTCAGTTGAAATAGGGAACATGCTATAGATAACGACAATAACATATAAAAATTGCAGAGAAATCCGAGCATATTTACGGGAGTTAGAGCACGGACAGACGGCCATACGGCCAGACGGCAGACAAACCGAAGTCATAAACACTTTTCAACTAGGTTGGAAAGTGTTAAAAATAGAGTCCGATCCCGTCTCATCTCTAGTATTTATAGGGGCGCTGTCCTATATTGGGAACGATTTTGGTCGTCCCCAAGTCCAGGGTGTGTAGCGGTGCTTATTTTTCGGAACCTGTATTTTCGAATAGTAATCCAGTGGCGCAGCCAGAATTCGGCTCTAAGGCGTGTTTGAGTTATCGAAGGGTAGTCCAGAACTTGCCTCATATTAGAATAACTAATTAATCAAATCAGACTTTTAATAAATTATTTCATAATACTATTTTTTTCCGTTTATTAAAATCTGACAGTGTTAGACATGATTAATTTAAACAGCATTTGCTATATTAGCGTTGCAAAATGTAAAATGTACCTATGAAATAATATTGTTACATTTATACAAATTGTTTCAACAAAGATGAGACAAACTTTAAGGGGTGGAAGAACATACCATAGGAAATAATTTTTGTGTAGGAAACCGGGATTGCAATCCATTTGTTCAGTAAGAAATATGGGGTGTTTCACTCCAAGCTGAACACGAATTTTTGTACATAACTTTAACAGTAATGAAGCTATTTCGGTACTTTCGTATTAACGCCACCGCAGCTACAGATTTGGCGGTTTTTAAGTGCCGCCAATCTACACCTAAAATTTTTGCGACAAATCATAAAATAAAACGCTTTATTTAAAATTAAAACACTTTCAAAATTCAAAACACTTTATTTAAAAACCAAGTAGTCAACCGGATTTCGGTGGAAATGGGCCGATATAGAGTTTAACATAGATTCAAAACAGTCTCTATTTTCATTCATCTAATGCTGTCGCCATATAAACTCTGATAAATACGATTCCAAATGATGTCTTGCTGTCCCCCTATGTCTCTCGTTCCTCCATTTAGCACTGCCCCACATTCTCTCAACTGGTTTTGTATGAACTCCTGTATCAGGATCAATAAAATTATATTTATGATTAACTTTAGCAAGTAGGAATCCTTCTTTTTTTATTCTATTTGTTTGGCAACCTTTCCAACTGTCAGAATAAACAAGAACGAAAAATCATGCGTCAAGCATAGATTATGTAACACTTTCCAACGCTTCCAAAATAATTTTACGAATCATACTCTTTAATAAGCTAAAAGATAACATCTAAGTAATCCGAATACTTTTATTCAGCCCTGTATAGGATCTATAGATTTGTATATATACTACATAGGATGCTAAATTTTAGTTCAGTTAGGAAACACGTAGCACAGTTTAAAATTATCCGACTAGAGTTAAATAATACGGAAATGTGTTCCCGAACTTTTGTGCTTCCCTGTATAGGATCTACAGAATTTATACACACCACGTAATATACAAAAAGCGATTTAAAATTAAAATCGCATTCAGTAACTTAAAACGCACTTCCAGGAATTATTGTTAACATACAGTAGAGAATTCTTTTGTGTGTCCCTGTAAATGGACGATGACTGCTATACACACAATATTCTGTAGTAAGTCTCTTGTAATGAACCTTATATAAATTTCAATGCGTTTAAAATAGTGAAACATTATTTAAATAAACCGCAGACGATTTTTCTCCATAGACGTAATGTAACGGAATTCTTTTGACTGTCCCTGTAAAGTAAGTATAAGTGCTATGCACACCCTATTCCATATTAAGCTTCTTCTAATGCACCTTAGTGATATATATAAATTTCAATGCGTTTAAAATAGTGAAACATTATTTAAATAAACCGCAAATGATTTTTCCCCATAGACCGCAATGTAACGAAATTCTTTTGAGTGTCACTGTAAAAAAACTATAAGTGCTACACACTTCCGTTGAAATAGGGAACATGCTATGGATAACGATTATAACATATAAAAATTGCAGGGCAATCCGTGCATATTTACGGGAGTTAGAGCACGGACAGACGGCAGACGGCAGACGGCAGACGGCAGACGGCCAGACGGCCAGACAAACCGATGTCATAAACACTTTTCAACTAGGTTGGAAAGTGTTAAAAAGGAATCCAAACAAGGAATCCAAAATATAACTGCGTGTGCGTGCGAACAACAAGATTGCTCTTTATTGGCGTATTAGCGCAACTTCTGCTGCGGTGGCGTTAATACATAAGTACCGCTATTTCAACAAAATTTTCAATAAACTTTGTCAAACGTTGCGATATCACAAAGTTATTATCATCCGTATTCAAACAAAGCTGAACTAGGCGCTCTATATGTCGGAATTAAACTTGCAATTCCATACGGTGTCACTGATCTGTCACTTTACTGTGCAAGTAACTAATAATTCTAAACTATGCTTGTTGTTATTTTTTCTCAATTAATTCATAAAAACTTTTGTGCTTTTTGAAAATCAATGACGGGGAAGGGCACGGGGCTGGGGGGCGGGTGGGGGGGGGGGTAAACATGTTTTACTGGTGACTAAAAATTTTTGCTGGCTACCCATTTTAATGAAAATTTGTACAATCCTGGTCGGGACCACAATTTATTTCTATCTAAGAGAAGATTCCGTTATAGACAGGTTTTGTTTTGACAGGGTTCACAATATTTAGAGCAGCTTTCCGCCAGCTTTAACAAGTAATAAACAGTTCAAATTCAATTTCTGTATTAATCATGATTTTTTTTTTCCCTCGTGGAACTTGATGGTTTAGCCTCATTTTGGAAAAAGAAGCAAAGGGAAAAAAAAATCTGTTAAAAGACTTGCTGCTGTACAGCAAAGTGATAGGATGCGAACACTGCTATTTACGAAATAAGTGAACAGTTTTAACAGGCACTATCTATTATGCGTTTTCTCTATTTTTAAGTACGATAACCACCGTTTTATAATGAACCACATTTGTTGAATAGAATTTGATTCAATAAAGCGGTGGATTCGGACTAAGGTAAAAATACTAATACAGTTTTTTTGTTTTCTTGATTCATAAAAGGGGCTTGTTTGATAAATAAATGATTCATATAAGCGGCAATAACTGTATCTTTTAGTTCGGGGACGTGGGTTAGTTTTTACCTCTCCACCTCACTCCGCTGGTGCCACTGAGTAAACGTCATCTTATCTAATTGAATAATTCTGCGAAATTACTATTAGTATTCTTACTATTTGGAAATAATGGCACTCGAAATTAAGCACTTCTATATGTAATCTGAAGCCCCAGTCAACCAATGCCTGTATACTCATAAAATTATAAAAAAAATCCATTAAAGACTATGTCTCTGTGGTAGAATAAAAAACAATCAAAATGTGCGTTTAAAAATTCGTGGAACCTTAGACCAAACGGATGTAAGCTACGTTTTAATATAAAATTGCATACATGTAAGCCTTCAAATAGCAGGCAACATTTTTGTACCACCTGTGTAAAATTATATAGTTTTAATACCACTTGTTCTAATGACTGTGAAGGGATTTATTAAAAATATTAATTTATTTTTTTAAGGAAAAAAAAATAGAATTTAAGGGCTCTGTTGGAAATAAATGATGTTTAATGGACTTCTAAAAATTATTTAACACTTCAAAAATATAAATGAAAAATGAGCCAATATTACTGCTTTTTATTATGAGAAATTTTGTTTGCTTGTTTTTTCTTTGAAAATTCTTTTGTAATTTTGCCGAAGTTTTAACTCCTGCGGGAGATTCAATGGACATAATTGACAAGCTTTTTAAACGTTCTTGCTGAATTGATGAACTGAAATGTGTTTTTATCTTAGAAAAACTCCCTTTTCCATATGCCACAGTCATTTAAAGTGACAAGAAAATCCAAATAGAAAAAAAAAAACTTCGAAATGCAGTAGATCTGTTATTGCAGGCAAATACTTTACGTATTTCCATAGTATTTTCAATCTTTGATGATAGAACTGACTTTAGTGCTTCAATTTTCTCACAAAAAAAGTATCCATGTGTATCAGATAGTTTTGTGATCCTTTTTTCGGGCCAGCTGTACTACGTCAATCCCACTTTTTGATCTGCTGTACATTTTCTTATGAACAAACAGGTACTGAAATGTTTAGAAAAATCCAAATAAGTTTTGATACTAGTACACTGGTGTTCAGAAATTAAGCGGTAGTGACCAACTTCAGAAGTTTCGTCGAATATCTACTGAAACTCGTGAGGAAATGCTCGAAATGCCCTTGAACCTTAGATGTAAAGAACATGTTTGACTTCATGTTTTTCAGTGAAGATTTTGTCACGAGGACAGTTAGGGGGGGGGGAGGGCAATAATAATTTTAATAATAAAATAATATTTTTGATCACCCAAGTAACAGAAAATGCTAAAAATGGTCTGCCACTGTAGCAAATGACTATGTAGGTCCTGTTCAACATTTGCGTGCATTTGTGTAAGTATAGCACGTATATTCGTGAAGATGTTAACGTTTCTATAAAAAATTCAAAAGGTTTTTTTTATAGCATGCAAAGTTTTCAGCCGAATTTAACACCGGTTTCCAAAAACTTGACAAAAAATAGTAGAAATAGTAATACTGGGATTAAAATATTAATATATTGAATATTTGATGAAATATAGGTATTTGTATGAAATGCATTTTAACTGCGCATGCGCGAACTACAGCAAAGATTTTTAGTCATGATTTGATAGTCAATACTATGTGGCGTCTATAAAAATCTGTAGATAAAATACAGGGCTATACAAAATAATTCGAGTAGATTTCCATCTATTGGCAAAAATTGCTGAAAGTAATTTATCTACTGTGTTATCGGTTTTTAACTAAACTAAATTTGATCATACTATGTAGAATATATGCAAATGTATCGATCCCATACAGAGCTGCACAAAATAATGTGAGTTCCTTTCTGGCTGTGGACGGTAGATATGAAATTTAGTTTTCAAATGTGTTATGCGTTTTCTAAATTGTTTACTTGAGTATTGTGGCAACTCCGACTGCCTATATTAAAATGCAGTCTAAGCTGCCGACATATAAACAATCAATTTTAATGTAATTGATTTCTAATAAAATTAGTAAGAAACAAACTTTCTTACCTCTAAGTTCCAAAGCGGGACATCGGTGCTCCGGCTGTTCATAATTCCTTATATTTCAAAAAACTAAACATTCTTGAGAGACGAAAAGACTTGACTCAAAATAAAATTGCAGATATTATTAAACACATCACTATTTAATTGACAAATCACATCACGAACACAACATTTTAAGTATTTACAGCCTTTTAACTGAGCAACATGCTCTCAAAAATCATAATCATAAAAACTAAACTAAACTAAAACTTAAGAGTTCAAACTAAAGTTCTAATAAAAATGTTCTTGACAGTTACAAAAGAATAAAGAAGACATAATGTTGCGCGCATGCGCCAGTTTCATTGTCTCTTTTCAGCTAATCAGAGCACATTCCTACCTCTACATTGCGTAGATGCTTTTTATGTTTCAAAACTTTGAGAAGAAAAGGGGGTTTTGGATGATGCAACAGGAAATGAATTCACAATTACAACATCCTCCCACATTTGAGTTTCGGGATCTGAAACTCAAATCCAATTCGTTCGATGTTTTATGATAGGCCCGTATCTGGAGCGACGAACCGAAACGTCCGATGTACTGTCGCTGACCGAACCACTAGGAGGATTACTAGCACATTTATATTCATTAGAATTAGAGATCGACCGAAATTTCGGTTTCGGTTTCGGCACAAAATAGGAGTTTCGCCGAATATTCGTTTTCGTCGAAACTGCTGCCAAAATTTCGGCCTGACCGAAACTCGACCGAAACTATCTGTATTTCAAAATCTCGTCCCTTCTTTCGGAAATTTTCACCTTTACTCATTGATGTGAGTTGTATCGCTCAAATGAGACACTGTTTATTGCTGTGAACTCCACTGTTTATCATTATCGGTCATGACTGATCCATGATGCGAGTGTAAATTATAGAGCAAGCAATGCATATATGACTAAACTTAAAAGACGCTTATCACGTGATCTTTAAAAGCTGAAAACTTAACAGTAATAGAAAATTTTTACTTTAAAACTCCAGATTGTTTCGAATGCTTTATGAGAAAGGTGTTGTTAAAACATATGAAGATTTACAAAATTTATTACAAAGCATATATCGATATATGTATACTTAAAATATTTTTTAAATGAAATTCGTATAATTGGAAACTATTTCAGTCTTACTGCTAAATTAATTACGTTTTATTTTACAAAAAATAGTTTTGGATAGAGGCACAGAGAGTCAACTTGGCACCGGAGATAAAATTTTCAAACAGGGGTGCCATTTCAATACTTTCTTAGGGAGGCAGGGAGTGGCAAAGCTTTTTTTTTAGAGGGGGGGGGGGCGGTGAGTGAGCAAAGATCTTTTTTTATCTTATTGTGCACATCCTAAAAGAAAATTGACAACTGTTACATTTTTATCCTTATATATATATCTACCCTATATATATAAAATCCTAATCTACCCTATATATATAAAGTCCTAATGAAACGAATTTGTGAAACGATTTTATGAAACGAATTGATGAAACGATTTTATGAAACGACTGATTAAACGACTGATTATGTTTCAGGGCTATTTTTAATAAAATATTAAACGCTTAATGGTGAAATTAATACCAATTGTCCATAAAAATCCGCGAATGTCAAAACTGGTAATAGAATTTTGAAATTGGAATTAGTTTTCGATATATTAATTTTTTTCTAATTTTAATGACATTTCTGTAATGATGGCAACTAATTACTCAGTTTTTTGTGACAAAAAAGGGAAAAAAATTGAAAAGGATCCCGAGAGGGATTATTGATTTCTTTTTATTCGTCATTTTCAAATTGAAATTGAAATTATCTTTTATTTCAATCGATAATGAAGACAAGATTGTGATTAAATTATGTTTTTCAGGAAAATTTGAAAAAAAAAATCACATTTTTATCGTCAGGATTCAATCGTCTGTCAGCATTTAATTTAATTTATAAACTGAAAATGTTTTGAATAAATTCGTCCAAATGACGTCATTTATGGCATCTCATTCATGGCATTTATCATATTATGTATTAAACGCAAAAGAAAGGGGGGGAAAGGAATTAATAGTAATTATTATTTATTGATATCATTTTGTTATTTTTTTGTAAAATTTAATTAAACGAATTTATAAAATCACTAATTCGGATATTTGAAACAAATATATAAAATAATAATTGCCCAACTGAACGGAAGGAGAATAAAATATCCTGCTTGGTTTTCTAGCCTGCTTGATTTTTTCCGCCAAGCTTTTTAAAAAAGCGTCAAGACCCCTATAATAGAAAAGCACCAAAAGTTCATTGGGTTTGTTTTCATAACTTTTGGCAACAATTATATGTATATTAACGATTCTATCCCTTTTTGAAGCTCGAATTACGCCAAACCTAAAAGCAAAGGATCCTATACTGGAAAAGTAACCGATTTTCTTATGGACAATATTCAAGTGACATAACATGGTGTAAAATTATCGCGGATAGCAAATTTGTTTAAATATCTCATCAATTGATGCCGAATAAATGCAGGCATGCATGCACAAAATATTTAATTAATTTTGTATGATAAATAATTATTAGAAAATTCGTATATACATATTAATTAAAATAAATAATTTACATATTTAAAACAACATGAAAATATGCATGATGGTGCACTAAAATAGAGAGAAAATTAAAACCTGTTACTGAAAATGTCTATAACATAGTACTTTTCAATATCGCGGTTCTTAATGTTATTCACAAGAAGATGGAATTTTTCTCATCCTTAAACGCAAAGGAAGAATAGAATACAGATCGTTGTTATAAAAGTCCGAGAGGTAGCCACAATTTAAACCTAACCATTTTATACAAGCTGGTTTTCAAGTTGTAATTGGTTTTACTTAACCAATCCCGAAAACAGTCGTCAGTTGTCGCAACATCTGTGTATGAGACCATGATAATAAAAAAATGCCCCATTAAAACGTTAAAAGCATGGCAACCCAATTACAGATTTACCAATATTTTTAAAATAAAGCACGCTGTCATGTTTTTGGAGGCCTCGAAGTCTGAGCGGGGGTTGGCGTGCGTAGCTCGCAGGGGGTAGGCCCCCTAGTATATATTTAAAATTAGATAGTACAAAATAGTGTTAAACATGTCTCACTTTGAGAATACTGAAATGGAAAATAAAGTTTATAATTAATATTTTCTAGGCTTAAAATGTTGTCCTAATGCTAATTTTCCTTTTTTAGTCAAATTGAACAAATTATTTTAGCTTTTGTGCCCTTTACTTAAACTTTTACTTAAACAATTACTTTTACTTAACCAATACTTAACTGTATACTTAACAATTCAAATGCAAAATATTAACGAACGGAAAATATGAATATATTTAAAAATTAAAAATTCATAATTGAATTTGTTTTACATTATTTAACTGCATTGTTAATTAACTATTGATAAATGCCTATAATTATTGGTTGTTATAAAATAATAAAATATAAAAGTTGTATTATTCATGTTTCATTTTTGTTTGAAATTTATACACACACATATATATGTCCGTTTGTTTGTTAGAAATGTGGTTCAATACACGTATAATTAATAAATTAATTAGCAATGTAATTATTTATTAATAAGTAATTATTAATTATGTGTTATTAATTAATTAATTAATTAATAATTATATGCAGTTATATATGTATTAATCAGTTTTTAAATTTTTTGACACTTTCGGTTTCGGTTTCGGCCGAAAGTGGGAAGATCACCAAAATTCGGTTTCGGTCTTAAAACCTGTTTCGGTCGATCTCTAATTAGAATCTTGTTTCTTTTTAATGTCCTTGAAATGGTTTCTCATACTGTCGTTATCTTGTGATACTTCTAAGGGTATTAACCTGCTTGTAGGTCTTAAATATTCCCCAGTTTTCATTCTTATTTTCACTAAGCGGATGTGTCCATCCTTAGATGGAAAAATTTCAGTCACTTTGGCCAGAGGCCAATCAATTCTTTTATTATTGTCACTGGAAACAATCACAACATCACCTACTGCTAAAGGTTTCTGTATTTTCTTCCATCTTACTAGGTTGTCGCAATTGGCCTAAATATTCTGATCTAAATCGTTTACGAAGGTCTTGTCTTATTTCCTGTTGATAAACAAGCCTTTTGTTCAATGATTTGGCATCTAGAATGTCAATATCGGGTGTACCACTACCTTTCACTTCTAGCAAGAACATGGACGGAGTGAGAGGTACGAGATCATTTAAATCTTCTGACACATAAGTAAGGGGGCAACTGTTGATAACACTTTCTAGGTCACATATAATGGTTTGTATTTCTTCATAATTCAGAGAACTTTATCCTAAAACCTTTCTGAGTATTCTCTTGGTTAGGCCAATCAATCGCTCCCACCACGGAGCTGAAGGAGGTATAAATTTCCAAATAATTTTCCTTGATATACTATCATTTTGTACTGAATTCCAGTTTATTTCTTTCAACAAATTTTCCGCTCCTACAAAATTTTTACCATTATCTGTATAGATAATAGAAGGTCTGCCTCTACGGGCTATGAATCTTCTCAACGTCAGTAAAAATACTTCAGTTGATAATGAGGTAGCTAGTTCAAAATGAACTGCTCGAAAAACAGCACAAGTGTATATTACTAGCCAGATTTTCCTATTTTCTTCAAGAATAAGCGGACCGGCATAATCCAGACCAACAATTTGGATAATGGCAGCTTCTCTTACTCTATCTTCAGGTAAGGGAGGAGTGGAAATTTCTACTGGTTTAAAATCATGTCGTCTACATCTTACACAGGTTCTAATAATTTTTCTGACAGTTTTTCGGAATTTTAAGATCCAAAAATCTTTCCTTAAATTAGACATCATAATTTGTACACCAGCATGTCCTAGTTTCAAATGACTAAATCTAATTGATTTTTCAACTACTGGATGGTGATGTGGAAGGATAATAGGAAATCTGAAATTCATAAGATCCTCTCTTAAATGTATCCGTGATTTCAGCCGCAGAACTCCAGCCGAATCTGTCATGGTCTGAAATGTTTTTAAACGTTTATCTTCGGGACCAGTAAACGATTTTTGAACTAATTTCAATAATATATTTTCAGCTTCATTCTGCTCTTCTACAGTTAAAATTTTAAATTCTCTCTCTTCTTTAGCTTTCTTACAATTTTTGTAAAATCTGTATATCCACGGGATTACTTTTACTAATTTATCGTAGGAAGAAATTCTAGTGTAAAATTGTTCACTGTGAACATCTACATTTGTAGTACTAATAATTGTTTTTTCTTCTTTCTGCATCGATAGTTTCGAAGTCAGGAAACATTTCTGATTTTGGCCACTCGTCCATTGGTTTTCTCAACCACGCGGTCCCTCTCACCATTTACCTCGGGCTAAAACATCAGCGGTACAACCCCTTGAAGGCAGGTCAACAGGATTCAATTAGCCAGGAATAAAGTGTCATTTTGAAGGATCACTTAATGAGCGAATTTCGGTCACTCGGTTGTAAACAAAAGGTGCCCAATTTTCATTTCCTTTTATCCAGTAAAGCGCATTGGCCGAATCAGTCCAATAAAAAATGGCAATGTTATCTAATTTCAAATCAGTTTTAACACTACTTGCTAATCTAGCCCCAATATTACAAGCCAATAATTCTAACCGCGGAATGGAAATTGTTTTCATAGGAGCAACTCGGCTTCTTGCTTGAACCAACTGACAGAAACCACCGTTCTCATTTTCGGTCCGTATAAATATACACGTAGCATACGCTACTTTATTGGCGTCGCAAAAAACGTGCAAGGAATGCAAATTATCTGCATCTCGAGAAAAACACCTAGGTATATCAATAGTCCCTAATTTTCCTAATTGTTTTTTCCATTTTTCAAATTTTTTCTTGATAGAAACAGGTAATTCCGTGTCCCATGTCACTTTAGCTTTCCAACACTCCTGTAATAATATTTTAGGTTCTAATGTTACAGGACATGTGTATCCGATAGGATCAAAAATTCTGTGTACAGACGATAAAATGTTTCTTTTAGTTACTAGGCGATCATCCTCTGAAATTTCTTTTAAATCAACTGCTAGTGTATCCCTTCTAAAATCCCACATTAGCCCTAAAACAGGGACATTTTCCCCTGTAAAAACTTCTCGAAAACTATGCTCCCACCCGTGAAGCTCGAATTTAGCATTGCTAAGAAGAGTTTTTGACTCTTCGATAAATCTGTTTAGCTGTTCCTTATTATCAACACTCGTAACACAGTTGTCTACATAAAATTACTCTAACAATTTTAACGCAGTGTTTTTAAATTGTTCAGGTGCATTTTTTAAATGATATTCTAACGTGGCACCTAGAAGGTAGGGGCTACATGAAATGCCAAATACTACTCTTCTATGTTGAAGCGTTATCAACTTTTGAGGGTCCCCTTCTTCATACCATAGAAATTTCAAGAATGATCGATCTTTTTCTGTAATGCCAATCTGTAAAAAAGCCTTTTTTATGTCCGCAATTACCCCTATTTTCCCCAATCTAAATCTATTTAAAACAGAAGGAATCAGTTCTACGAGGTTAGGCCCCTTTTCAATACAATCATTTATCGATGGTGAGTCCTTTTCCCGAGATGAACCATCAAAAACTGGCCGCACCTTTGTAGTGGAGTTTTCTTTAAACACTGCTCTATGAGGAAGGAAATGCTCACTACCTAACGTTTTCCTCTGATCAACCTTTTCAATTATTTTCTCGTCTAACCATTCATTAAATATTTGATTATAATCACCTAATTTTCCTATCTTTTTTAATGAATCGACACATGTTTTTAATCTACGTCGAGTGATATTTTCGTAACTGGGTAGTCTAGGGTGGCCCTGTGTCCATGGAAGACTAACTTCATATCTACCCTCGTCATCTACTCTTATATTACTAAGAAAATGTTCTTTAGTGGCTAACTCTATCTCTTCTCTACCCTTTTTCTCCCCAGGATCTCGAATTCCTAAAGTGTCAAGGTGCCATAACTCGGAAATTTTTGCTTCTTTGACATGCAGCGAGAAAACTAAATTGTTCATATTTTTATTTTCATAACCTTCAGTTTTCCCGAGAATTGTCCAACCTAAACGAGTTCCCATGCAAACTAATCCGCCCTGTAATTGTTTTAAATTTCCGGTAAATAATTTTCCGGCGACATCTGCACCAATTAACACATGAATTTCATCAGGAGAAAATTCGTATAGTAAATCATTAGTTTTAGTGACTCTATCGGTCAATAAAATTCCGTACCGTTTTATTTCTTTAATAAAGGATCCTTCCGGTAATAGGTGAAATTTCAGAGCAAATCTTTTGTTGGTCTAATACCTCAGGTTTACATCGATAACTATTATCCATATTTACCAAATTAATTAAATATCTATCGTGTAGTTCATCACATTGTCGACCCCCAAATAAACTATGCACTATTCTTTCTTTACTTATACTATTATATCCTAACATGTTAGCAGCAAATTTTGATATATACGACCGTTGCGACCCCGTGTCATATAAAATTCTAACATTTCGTACGATATCCCCATTGTATATGCGTACAACCAATGTTTGGAGCAAAACCCTTTTTCTAGAAGTTGTATTCACAAGCATACAATCTTTATTAGGAGTAGAATCCTCTTTAGAATTATCGCCTAAGTTTATTTTATTCTTTTCTATGCACATGAACTGGTGGTGATTTTTCCCACAATGAGTACAATTAGTTTTAATTTTACAAGCTTTAGCCAAGTGGTTGGCATTGAAGCATCGAAAGCAAGCTCCTTTTTTTAATAAAGCATCTTTTCTCTTCGCGAGTGTCATTTTCCATACCGCTCTACAATTTTGACTACGGTGTTTATTTTCTCAAAAGACACACTGTTCTTCCAATTTTTTATCATCTGCATTATGCAGTTCGGCCGCCGTAGGAAGGGAAAAAATTTTATCCTTACGATCGAATCTAAGTTCTCTGTTTACTGAGACATCTTTATCGAAAGAAAACCCACTCTTAGCCAATTTGACCTTTTGCTCCATTTCAACTTCAATTTGTAAAAATTTCATTAAAGTATCTAATTTATCAATTCCCTGATCTTTATCATTAACAGATAAAGTGCCAAGATGTCTTTCCCATAATTTAAGAATATCTGAAGGCAATGCTGATTCGACCAATGGATATAAAATCGAAGAATAATTTTCGCTCGATACTCCTAACATTTTTAATGACCGAAGGTAGGTTTCTATTTTATCATACAACTTAACAAGAGACAGTCTCTGGCCTTGTCCCAAAGAATTATTTATAACTAATCCTAGCACTTCGCGTATGTATACTTCAATTAAAATATCTGTTCTACCGAACCGTGCCTTCAACGATTGTATCGCCTCTGGATAGCTATCGGCTGTAGGGGGGAATGATTCAACAATTTCCCTTGCCCTAGATCCCTTTTGGGTGGCTTGAATAAGATATTGGATTTTATCTTCGTTCACTATGTCAGAGTCTTCGTGGATTTTTTCAAATTGGCCCCAAAAAGATAGCCAATTTTTGATATCACCATTAAAGGGCTTAAGCTCTAATTTAGGTAATTTAAACTTTCTTCTAGTGGCCATACCATCTGATGATAAAGAGGTATCCTGATTGCTCTTTTTCTCTAATTTAAGAATGTATCTAGATAGTTTATTTTTCACCTCCCAATAATTGGTGTTATATTTATCTGTTTGTTCGTATTCAGCATCGAATGCGTCTTGTGAACAAGTTTTGTCTTCAGATAAAATATCCAAAATTTGTTTATCGATTAATGAGAGCTCTTCATGTTTTGATTCTAACCTATCTAAAAGAGACGACAGACTATCGATATCATCACATTTAGCCTGCAAAGTATCTTCTATTTCTTTTATCAACTTTGTGAAGTTGGAACGCACTGGCGTCCTTGATTTCTTCAATTTATCCATACTTAATGTTCAATTCTAGTTAACTAACTTCTAATTAACTTTCTAATCTCTAATTCCAATCATCTACGGAACAACCGGTCCCGGCAGGGGATGCCACAATTATGTGGCAACTCCGACTGCCTATATTAAAATGCAGTCTAAGCTGCCGACATATAAACAATCAATTTTAATGTAATTGATTTCTAATAAAATTAGTAAGAAATAAACTTTCTTACCTCTAAGTTCCAAAGCGGGACATCGGTGCTCCGGCTGTTCATAATTCCTTATATTTCAAAAAACTAAACATTCTTGAGAGACGAAAAGACTTGACTCAAAATAAAATTTCTGATGTTATTAAACACATCACTATTTAATTGACAAATCACATCACGAACACAACATTTTAAGTATTTACAGCCTTTTAACTGAGCAACATGCTCTCAAAAATCATAATCATAAAAACTAAACTAAACTAAAACTTAAGAGTTCAAACTAAAGTTCTAATAAAAATGTTCTTGACAGTTACAAAAGAAAAAAGAAAACATAATGTTGCGCGCATGCGCCAGTTTCATTGTCTCTTTTCAGCTAATCAGAGCACATTCCTACCTCTACATTGCGTAGATGCTTTTTATGTTTCAAAACTTTGAGAAGAAAAGGGGGTTTTGGATGATGCAACAGGAAATGAATTCACAATTACAACAAGTATATTTTTTACCTTATTAAACGGTAACGTTTTATAAAATATTCTGGAAGTGTTGGAAAGTGTTATATAATCTATGCTTGACACATGATTTGTTCTTTCTCGTTTTATTTGTTTTGTTCAGTAAATTTTAAAAAGGTTAATGTACAATGGTTATTGACATGGTTCACTGCACTTCATAACAATAACTACATTAAAATTCAATGTATATCTAAACGGCACATAAACAAGGTACATTGTCTTTGTTACCAATGAACCATCAAGTACTTAGACAGATTACACGACTAAAGTTGGAAGTTATCAAAATCTTTTCTGATTTTGAGTTTTATTTGTCTACTTATCAATAACACTTTCTCAAGTTTTCTGAAGGTTAAATCTTGTCGTTTTCAGAAATGTTTCATATATCATATGCATGTAAACAGGAGGTACAGAGTCTAACATATTTCAATATCGTTATTAATAGATTAAATAATCATTGACACGGAAAATATATCATCTCACAGTATCTTATAAGTCAATCACAGTATCGTAATAAGTACTGTCTTTTGGTGTCTTGTTACTTTTTTTGCCAGATGATTGGTAACCCTTAATGTTTGTAGAGAAAGGTTTGTAGAAAACATTTTACTGAATTTCAAGTTCAAAGTTTCATCTTTTAGTAAGTACTTTTTAAATATAACTTGGTCATGTCGGAGTCTATAGTAATCCTGTAAAAAAAAAGAAAATAGTCTATGATAACTATAAATCACATTTGTCTTTCTCTGTAATATTTTAAAAATGCTAAGGGGTGAAAAAAAAAAGATGATTATTCCAACATTATATGAAAAACTTAATTATGCATATGAAGATAAACATTGAGAATGTAACTCTGTGAAATCTGTAAAAATTATATGAATTAAAATAATGCATGAATATCAGCCAAATTGCAATTTAGTGAACGAGTTATCACGGGCTTGACGGTGAGAGGGGTATAAATACAGAATTAAATTTTTATATTCCTGCAAATGAGAGTAAGATTAACTGAATATTATAGTGATATATTTGTCTACAAACTTTTAATAATAATAATCATAATATTAATAATAATCCAGCTGTGTACAATATCTATTCTTCCATAAAGATTAAAATACAGTAAAACCTCTATAACGGACACCTCTATTTAGCGAACGTTTTTTCAGTTCCAAACACCTTATATATTTGTATGTTTTCCTTTTCACCTTACAAAAGCGGATGCTTTCGAATAGCGGACCAGTTCCGCAGTCTCGAAGTGTCCGCTATTCAGAGGTTTCCGATGTTAAAAAGGAAAATCCTCAATTTAAGTGAGAGTATGAAATCACCTTTCATGTGGCGGCAAAATATAAAACGTTCCCATGTTTCGTAATGTTTTTCCTTTTACATTTGCCGTATAAGAATCCTATTTAACAAATATGGAAAAACTCATAGTTATAAACATTTGATTATCTTCAGAAATACTTTTGTATATTATAAATGCCTTCTACAGTTTTACTGCTATTTAGTTGCTCCCTAGAATATCATTTTGGAGAAACGGGAAAATTTTTTAAAGAAACAATTTTTAGAGAGCTGAGACTGTTAAATTACGTTGAAGATTAAACTATCTCTAATATTAGCTTTCAATATTTGAAAAAATAAAAGGTACAGCATTGTTGAAAAAGTAAACACCGCCTTCTAATTTTGCCACAATCAATAGCACAGAAAAATAATGCATGTACCAGTTGACTGAAAATAATGTCTACTTTTAATTGATAATTTCAAAATTCTCTTTGAAAGCTACCTCTATATTAAACTAAACAATATTTCAAGTTTTCTATAGTAACATTCAAATTTGACACATTAAAAAAATGTGTACTCTTTAGTTAGTTAGCCTAAATACAAATTTCTACAACGTTTTTTTTTTTTTTTTTTTTTTTTTTTTTGTCGTTATTAGCTATTTTATAAAAAAGATTTAAGGTTTTCTCCCCAAACTGAAATCTGGTACCCACACCAAGTATTCAAAATAATAATAATTTGTTCAACACTACAATAAATTGCTTTTAGTTACAAATGCAGCAGATTTTCATACGAAGTTTTTTGTACACGAGACAAGAGAAATATACTGTATTTTCCACCGTGTAAGATGCACATCTTTTACACCTAAAATACTCTTTAAAAATGAGAAGGGGGGGGGGGAAGCGTTGTACAATAAGGATGAAATGTTTTGTTTTCGCGGTTCATTTGATGTTTCTCGTGTTTGTGCGGTGTACTTTATGCTTTTGTTAATATTTTATTTAAAAATGCAATATATGTGTGTGTGTGTGATATAAATACTTAGTTACATTGACTGACTTAGTTTATGTATAAAAAATCATGTTTAATTTTAGAAAATTAAAACTTTTATAAATTAATTATACTATATAGATATTATGTTTTACAGAAGTTCTAATATATTATAGTTTTTAAACGTAAGTTCAGGAAATATTATTTTTTTATATGAATATTTATTTTAATGATTAAACATTTGCTCATATGTATACTAATATAAAGAAGAAATGTTTGTTTGTAGTGAGAAATCTCCAGAACTACCGAACCGCTTTGAAAAATAATGGTGGCAGAATGATTGTGATCAACTCTGCTCCAACATAGGGTATATTTTATGTTGGTCACTACCGGTGAGGAGCCAGGTGGAATTTTTTTTACACCGCGCCAAAAACGTTCTAAAATTCGATTATTGTGATACTTTTCGTGATAGAAACCTGAAATTTGGCATGGTGGTTAGTTTTAAGATGAAAATGCTCGCTAAGAACGGTTTCTTAAAAATTAGAAATTTAAAAAAGTGAAACGAGCGAAAAACATTCTAAATTACGATTTGTTTTGAATATTTAGAGCTAGAAACTTGAAATGTGACATAGCTGCTACTTTTAAGACACAAAGTCGCTCTGGTAGAACAGTTTCTAAAATAATCGAAATTTAAAAGAGTGAAATGAGCATAAAATGTTCTAGAATTACGATTACTTTAGAACAACTAAACCGATTTCAAATTGTTTTTCTGGATACTATTGGTGATAGTCTCTATTTAAAACTGGGGTACTTTTTATTGTTGCGCAACTGCCATTCAAATAGGTACAAGAGCGAGAAAAGTTCTAAAATTACAGTTTATTTGAATATGTTTAGGTTATAAACATGAAATTTCACATGGTGGTTACCTTTAAGATAAAAATGTTCGCTAAAAGCTGTTTAAAAAAATAAATAAATAAAAAATCGAAATTTAAATAATGTGAAATGAGCTGAAACTGTTCTAAAAATATTCTAAATTACACTGGTGTGCAAAACTTAAGCAAAAATACAAAATGCTAATTTCTGAACACTTGAGTACTCAAAAGGAAATTCTATAAAGAGCAAGTGTAGAAAAGAGGTATAACCCTAACAGCACGGCCAGTCGATGTGAAGTCCCCTTGACGTCACACATGGTTAGAAGTGTTACAATCGCTACGATGAATCAAAATATGGGATATTTCACTGTCTCATTATTAATCTCAAATGATTGTTAACACTGAAAGTCACTGTGACTGTCGCTTTGTGATGGGTCACCAGGTGACATTACAATGAAGTCATCTTGTGATTCTCAAGTCACTGTCAGTTGAAAACTGAACTTTGAAGTCATTGTGAGCATTGCATTGTGATGAGTCGTAAAATAATGTCACAATGAAGTCGCATGGTGACTTTCCGGTGATCGACACTCTTTTGTGAAGTCATCATTGCACTCCTTTGTGAAAAGTCACCAGATGATTTCATTTTCTGTCACTTGGGAACTCGTCACAGAACAGCTATCATGATGACTTTACAATGGAGTGTCAAAATGACAGTCACATGAAAGTCACAAGATGACTTCATTGTAAAGTCACCTGGTCATTCGTCAAAAAGCAGCAGTCATGGTGACTGTTCAGTGGAGTGACTAAATGAGAGTAAAAATGAGATGATTGAAATACATCGCATTTCTGTTCATTGTAGTGACTGTGACAATTGTGACCATTTGTTTTGTTAAGAAGACTTCACATCGACTGTCTGTACTGTTAGGGTAGTACCTATTTTTTACACTTGCTGTTTATAGAATTTCCTTTTGAGTACTCACGTGTTCAGAAATTAGCATTTTGTGTTTGTTGCTTAAGTTTTGCACACTAATGTACGATTTCTTTATAATTGTTAGGGTTGAAATGTGAAATTTGACATGGTAATTACTTTTAAGTCGTACTTGCTCGCTCATAACAATTATTGTAATATCGAAATTTAAAAGGGTGAAACGAGCTGAAAACTTTTTAAAATCACGATCTTACTTTTTAACTACTGAACTGATTTCAAATCTTCTGTAAGGGTAATAATGATGACAATCTCTGCTTAAAAATAGACTATATTTTATCTCTTTACAAACTGCCCTAAAGGTTGTGCAAGAGCAAAAAATACTCTAAAATTTCGATTTCTTTGAATTTGTTGAGGCTAAAAAATAAAATTTGAAATAGTGGTTACTTTTAAGACGAAAATTCTCGCTAAGAAAGCTTATTAAAGTAATCGAGATTTAAAAGGATGAACATGAGAAAACATGAAGGCTTACATGTTTTTACTAGGCCATGATGCTCCTTAAGAAATGCGGAAGTTTTCTTTACAGTATTCTGAATGTGTATGAAAATGTTTCATAATCTATGCTTGTCATATGACTTTTCTTTTTTACGATGGTCTTGCCATCGTATTTCACATAAAACTCAGGTCTTTTGGAAATGTCGTTAAAATATCCTCATTATTGTTAACCCATTCGCTGGCGACGTGCCAACAACGAGTATACACGAGGTTTTTCAATCTAAAATTACGAATTCGTACCGGAAATTTCGAAAGAAGAATTTTTATTTTATGTAATCACGAAATGTCTGTAATTAAATAAAGTAAATATTGCTATTAGTATTTTCTGGTATGAATTCGAACTTTCTAAATAAAATAAAATTCCAGTAATTTTCACCCAGCAGTGAACGTATTAAAGTTACAAACGAAAACCGAGCTTGGATCGCTGAGAGATACCCTTTGCTTTTGTCTGAATAAATGGATTGTGAGCCTAGTTTCTTATACAATAATTGTTTTTTATAATGTGCTCAACCACCTCTTAAATTTTGTATAATCTTTTACGACCCAAAATGTATTATGTACTATACTGACAAAGTCTTTAATGGCTTACCATCCCATATTCTCTTGTAAAAGGGTTTTGGGGGTCCACCCCCTAATTCAAATTTATGTCCACAATCAATTTTCCAAACTTTTAAGCGATCCAGTGGCCATAATGTCTGTTTATTATCAAACTCTTCTTATCTGTTTCTAAATATGACAATGCAAGGACAGGGAGCAATCAAGTTATTCTATCAAGATATGTATAGAGTGGATTCAAATTCAATCTTAAATTTTGCAATCAGTTCTGATTGTTTTCAGATCTTTATCCCTAGAACACCCGGAAATTTTACTCTACCTTGATAAAAACATAAACATTTTTCACTAGAATTTGTATTAAAAACTATTTAATTTTTTTTAAACAATAAATCCGTTAAAGTTTTTAACTCGTTTTACGCAAATTTAAAATTCCCTGCCTTTTATTCCTTAATATAAATTTTAAATACATGAAAGTTGTTAATAACATAGAAAGTTTTCCATTTTTCTCGCTAATTACACATGTTGTATTTTTTGCTTTTTAGTGCGCTTTAGTTGAAAAAAAAATCAGAGTTTTGAATTTTATTTTATTTATATTGTTTTCTATTTTTTAGCTTTGAAAGAAAATTAAAATCGGATTTCACGGATATTTTCTACCGGAAATTTTTTATCAATCAAATGGAAAAATTTTAGGTTATGTCATTTTAAATAACTATTTACCATTCTTTTTAGAGAAAAAAATCGTTTTAAAATTTTAAATATGCTATTTTTCAGCACCGGCGCTACAATCATAAAATATCTATCATGTGAAAATTTTCACCAGACATAAAATTGACCATCGCGGAAGCTTATTCTGAAGATTTGAGTAAAATGCACTTCTGAGAAGTGAGTTTAAAATAATTTTCCACTCTAGGATGGTACTAACACAAAATCCTATCACGTGAAAGTTTTTACAAAAGCATAAATTTGATCATGACGGAAGTTTATCATGAAGATCTGAGAGAAATTCGTTCGTGGGAAGTGAGTTTAATTTGCGTTTTTATGCAATTTCCCATCAGGGGCGCTACCAGCATAAAAACACCCTACAACGTGAAATTTTTTATCTAAACATAAAAAAGCTCAGTTTGGATATCAGAACGAAATTCGTTCGTAAGAAGTGAGTTTAATCTGCGTAGTTATGGAAATTCTCACCAGAGGCTCTAGCGCTAGTAACATCACGTGAAAGTTTTTATCAAAACATGAAACTGACCATGACAGAAGTTTAAAGAAAAAAAAATAGAATTAGATTCATTCGTGGGAACTGAGTTTAAATTGCATTTGTAAAGTTAGATCAAAACGTAGTTATATATAGAGAGATACACGAAGTTTTCATAAGTGGAATAGAAGTGATGGAGAAAAAAAAAACTGCTGACGTTTCTGGTTTTGTTGTTCATACTGTAGGTAAATGCTATCACATGTTGTAAGAAGATGTTTCGTAAAAGCACTATTGAGCTATTTCTACAAAAGCATGCGAGAAATGCATTGTAACAGAAATTTTCAATAAATCGAAAATTTTATACAATAGCTGACGGAGAAACCTATTTACTCCTAATTAATCTCCATGTGGCACGAAAGATATGGAAAAATACATCCGAAATTACTCAGTGACTGTCAGATAACTCAATGAACATTGCAGCGAAAAACATAAGTGTTGCAATCTGGATCCAAGTAACTTTTCTATCACGAATAAAAACTGCAGATGTAATTTAAACTGAGAGTTTCCAGCTGGATTTATAACAAAAAATGAACAATCAACAAAAATGCAGACTGCTCCTTTAACCTCGAACTTAATCTGTGCGCGTGTATTCTCAAACTTTCTTTCAGTGTGTGAAATGTAGTCCCCTCGTTATGGTGCTTCTGTAAATGTCTCTAATGAATGTTAGTGTTAGTAATGTAAAAGTGGAGCATCTTTATGCAGCCTCCACAAGCCAACTAATCTTCTGTGTACCCAAGAAATAATACAAAATTCTATTCGAAACAACATGGATCTCCGCTTATTACACAGATTATTGTTTGAATATTAATACAATTTTATTTATTTCCTAAACAGTGCTCCGACGACAATTGGGTATGGATACTTCAAAAATCGCTCAAAATTAATAAGTAGCGTCTAGCCCCTGCACTTTTGCTTTTGGCTACGATTTCAAAAAACGGATCACTCTGCTGCGCGCATGCGTGCTTGTCTGATACTTTAAAATTTTGTTCTAAGCCATTTCAAAATGAGTGTGTATAGCTCTGAAGTATGTCATTTCTCTCCCGTTCTGTGGTCTTGAGTTCGAATCCCTGCGGCGGAAAGTTTTATTTTTCAGTATTTATTTGAGTTATAAAAAATAATTTGAATAAAAAAAATGTAAAGTTTCCATTTTTCAACATATAAGCGATGGAAAGTTTGAAACAAAATGGAAATAAATATGAAATTTGGCTATAAATGAATTTCGTACATTCTAGAGAATGCTGTACAGCGAGTTTCATGCGTCCAGTGATGTTTTTTTTTCGGTTAATGTACGCGAAGCGTACATACACAGATTATTGACCGCGGCTTGAATGAATTTCGTGCATTCTAGAGATTGCTGCAAAGCGAGTTTCGTGTGTGCAGTGATGTTTTTTTTAATGTTAAAAATTGTTTTTTGTATGTTAAAAATTCGCTTTAAAACGCTATAAAATCGTTAAAAATCCTTAAAAATTGAAAAATCCGGAGGAAAAAAAAAGGCATTTTAGTAAAAGTCTGAAATTGAATTTCTTTAAGAATGTTAAAAAAAAAAAAAAATAAAATAAAAAAAAATAATGATAATTGTGAAAGAAAATATTTAGTTATATTACGCTAAATGTTTTAAATCAAAATCCTTTTACGAATTTAAAAAAACTGCCGCGGAATAGAATAAAATTAATATGGTTCTCGTTGAAACTGTCTAGAGCAATGCGCATGCGCGCAGCAGAGTGATCCATTTTTTGAAATCGTAGCCAAAAGCAAAAGTGCAGGGGCTAATACGCTTGTAAATTAATACGTGCCGGGGAGCTAGCCGGGGAAGACATTAAACGCTCAACGGCTGGGTTCGCCCTCAGCCGAGTGGTCTTCCTCAGGCATTAAAATATTAAAATATAAACACCACTGTGGATTACCTATTGCGCGATGATGAATTCCAAGTAAGAAAGGCGCATGAATATTTTATATATTATCCTGGAATTTAAAAGATGAAGATATAATCAATCAATAATTTATAATTAAAGAAAACATATCGGTCAACAATTGGATTACATCTCCTGTATACCCTTGTACAAAATTTCCGGTTCTAGCATTAATTTCTTTCATCAATCCATAAAAACCGCGAGAATCTTGGTCGAATGTTTTTAACACTTTCCCGACCGCATGTTTTCGTCTTTTTAACAGCAAGTCTCGCCTATAGGCGTTACTCTTGATTGTTAACATTGAAAGTCACTGTGACTATCGCTTTGTGCATTATTGCACATTCATATTGCACATATTTGTACATTCTTGCATGTTGCCTTATTTAACAAAAAATATTTTTTGTAGTTACGTTTATATTATAAATGTATATGTATAATAAATAATGCTGCTGCTCCTAATTGATGCATTCATATGAGTAGTTCGTTCATTTGTAAATATATTATGTATATGTTTGAGAAATAATGAAACACGTGAAATGCAAAGGTAACACCAATAGGCGGAGTTATAGTTATGGAAATGACGTGAATTCACAATGTGCATTTCACATTAGCCGTCCGGAATGTGTTAGTCAATTTATCGGGATTATCTGCTTTCTTTTTCCGTATTTCATATTCTTTCAGTACAATACTAAAACCTTGACAATCGTTTACAAACACACTGTATATTCCTTTATAACCTCATCATATTTATTACTTGTAGGAAAATCATTTGTAATTTTTAAAATATTTTATTAACCTTTTTTTTTTTTTTCAGTTTTCTTTCAAGTGTTTAAAAAATTACGAAAAATGCTGGATATTCTGGATAATTTGAATGAAGAACAAAGAAAAAAATTGAAACAAGTGAGTAAATTCTTAAAATTATAGGGCTGAATTCAAGTAATAATTTTTTTGTGACAGTAAAACAAAATCAGTTAAATTAACAAAGAAAAACAAAGAGAAAAAAAAATCCATAACTATATAACTTTTTCAAGACTGTAAAAGGCTATAAAAGTACAGATAAAACTGAGTTTTAGAGATCGGCCATTTAGGCCTGTTTTCAAGCCCGATAGGCCTTCAGACGATTTATGACCATTCATCAAAAATTGGAAACAACTTCGTTTTGGATCTAGAAATGAAGATCTGACGACTTTCCAAATATTGCAGTTGTTTACCATGTTTTTTTAGGGGGGGGGGGGGCAAAAGGGGACAATTCAACTATAGGAGGGGAGGGGGAGGGGGAGGAACTCATTTTTAGGTAGCTTTCAATACAAAAAAGTATAAAGCTACCTATTGCAGCCGTTCGGAGGAAAGCAGTTCCGGAAAATTTCGATATATTTTCACCGATCATGACCCCCAGACCCCAAAACCACCCTCCGTTCAAATGTTGATTTATATATATATATATATATATATATATATATATATATCTCCATATATATATATATATATATATATATATATATATCTGACCTATGTCATACGATAACGCTCGTATTTATAAATCAATTTTTATGAAACTAATTGTGTGTATTAAGCTCACCAATGTCTCGACCAAGTTCGTTGGACAGCTTGGTCCGCCATTTTGTTTCAAGATGGCGGCCATTTAAAAATTTAAAACTAAAATAAATATACAAAAAAGTTAAAAATTCAAATTTATTTTTTAATTCAGTGTTAGGCCTTGAAACGAGGATTCCAGAGCATTTTTTGTTTTACCTCTATCTTAAAAAACGGCTGAGCTAGAGCAGTTTGAAATTCTAGGGTGGCTGACATTTTGAAACAAGACAGCACATTACAAAAATTTTCATTGTTGTAATAATTTTCCCAATCAAACGCATAAAACTATATATTCATATCCGTTAGCGCCAAATTCTCGCCAAACTTGGCGACATTTGGCGAAATATCGCCAAATTTGGCGACCAAAATAAGTCTTCATAAATGAAGCCAATTTGGCTATTGCTCAATAATTTGGCAAATTTCTTATTCAAATTCAGTATTAACGAATCTTTTGTAAACGTTTTATTTGCATTTTAAGTTGCCGTTTTCGTGTAACATTAGCTAAAATTTTAAAACGAAGATATAGGAAAGCTACCTTTTCCTCCCGGTACAGGCCAGAAGGACTTTTTTTTTTTCAAATAGGTTGAATAGGGTATTGATTACCATGTAATTTGAAATTCTAAATCGAATTGCCATTCGATTTACTGTTTGAATCGACACCATTCGCAAGTCGACAACTTGTTACAAAGTTACCGCAGGTTTTATGAATAAAAAATACTGACTGGTTATGGCTTGATAGTCCTTTCTAAATAAAATCATGTCATGGTGACGCTAAAGATTCTCTTGATTTATCTCTAAATTGAACCTAAATGATCCTAAGAAGACGGATCAAAGAATTACTATATTGACATGATGACAATCAGGAAACTTAGAAGTAAAATCGGAAAATCAATAAATTTATAAAAAGTCGAAAGTTTGAAAATAATTCGATTTTGTAGTCCTAGAAGCTTGACATTTGGCAGAAAGGTAGGGTTTAGGATACAAAGTAAGAAGAAAAGTAAAAATCCGGAAATAAAACAAAAAGATTAAAAAAACGAAAAATAAAATATCGAAAAATCGAATATAGTTTGATTTATTGGAAATTTCCGAAAATTTTAATTTTGGCTTTCTTTTTATCCTAAACAGTACTTTTGTGCTAAATATCAAGTATATAGGTCTGCGCCTAATATCTCAGATGGGCACATTTCCTGGAAGCAATTGAGAGCACTTTTGACTCCTCCCTCCCATAACTTAGTGCTTGCCTAGGAATCTAAAACTTCTTTTTTATCTACAGGACTTTGCAAACGAAATTAAAGCTTCAAAAGTTTGGTACCTGCAAATAATAGGGACAGAGTGTGGGCTTAGCGAAAATCAGTGGATGATGTCCAAAAAGAGACCAAAATCAAGAAAAAGAGTAAAATGTATTACTTACAAAAATAAGTGAAATCCCCCCAAAAACGTCACCTGTAAGTCTCGTGACTTTTTTACTGTAAAACGTTCTGAGATCGTGTAAAGCCAAGTCTAGCTATCTTATTAACTCTGAAATTTTCATTCACAAATCAGTCCTAGTCTCTACATCTTTAGTTAATTATTATTTTGTGACTTGGCAATTACGCAGAACAGGGAAGTTGTTAGTTACACCTTACTACGTTATGGGATGGGGTGGGATAATTTGATTAAGGCTAATTATATACGCACAGGGAAGTTATTACACCTTAATATGTTATGGGATGGCATGGTATTATTTGATTAAGACTAATTATGTATATCACATTCTCGTGCTACGTAATTACCATGTCACAAAATAATAATTAACTAAAGATGTAGAGACTAGGAGTGATTTGTGAATGAAAATTTCAGAGTTAATAAGATAGCTAAACTTGGCTTTACACGATCTCAGAACTTTTTACAGTAAAAGAGTCACGAGATTTAGCTGCATTTTTTACAGGTGACGTTTTTGATGGGATACTCTATGTCTATCTACATTATATACAGGCAACATAAAAAAAAAGCTGTTCGGTGAAGTATCTGAACTCAGCTAAGCCCGCCCGGGAATAATATTTGTTGTTGCTGAATAAAAAAATCCATGAATGTAGAATTTAGAAAACTTTTCACGGTTTAAAAGGGCCCTCAAAATGATACTGTGCTTCTATTAGAATCAGAGATTAATCGGGCCCTGCGCATAATGGTGTAAGCAATTTTTGCCCCTTTAAATGCCTGAATCTTGATTAAGTAAATTAAATATTTTGCTAGATGTTGAAATAAAATGTTTCGGTTTATGATATTATATTTCTGATTACAAGGGGAAAAAATGTTTTTTGGCGAAAGGTAAGGAAAAAAAAAATCATTTTAAATTAAATGAGTGATAGACGTTTATTTTAAATGTATGTATTATAAATGAAAGTTATGTTTTTAAATGAAATGAATTAAATGTTTATATTTTTAATAAAATGCATGCAATACAAATGCTGACGATAGGAACAATATTTGGAAATTTATCACCTGCGCCCAGCTAACATATAATAGAACCGAAATTATTTATGATTCCAAATTTTCACGGACATAATTAGAACCTGAGTACATATTGAAGTGAACACATCGGCCGAAGAAGAATCAAAACATATGAATCTACTGTATGTCATGTCGTCAGGGTATATGACGCAAATTTCTTTGAGGTTATTAACTATTTATTTGAAATTTTAAACGTCAGTAGTTTGATGTTCTTTTTCTATATAAAATAAAAATAATTCCTTTTTTTTTGTGCTTAGTTCCGTTTGAATTTGGAAGATATTTTGACTCCGGAAGATACAGATTATGTTCTTGTTAAATATCTAAGAGGTAAATAATAAAATACTATGTTTCAAATGAAAATTTTTTAACCTTATATAGTATTTATCCTAAACAAATGTTGAATTTTGATTTTAGCTAGAAGTTTTGATCTCAAAATAGCAGAGAAAGTTTATAAAGAGGTTAGTTTGTTCATATGATTTCTACCATAATACATTTAAACGTATGTTAAACAATCTGTAAAATATTACTTCTTTCTTTTACAGAATTATTATAACAGAATATCGTTTGGTGTTAATACGATTTTGGACACTTACAAAAAACCAGAGGTATGTAATATGTAATGAATTTTTTATGCTTATTTATATTCATATAAATCTTAGGTAGGCGGCCTTAAATAGTACAAGTTTCAAATTACAATTTTACAGGAAAGTGGAAAAATTAAGCACACCTGTTTTTGGTTTAACTGGGTACAGGCTGTTTTGGTTAATATCAATGAATTTAACCGTGAAATGTGTTTTGATAGTGTAAAGTAATAATTATTACTGTTCGGTTTTGTGCAGTGAGTACTGTAATATATATAAAAGCGAACATCTGTTTCTTGTGCTTTTATGATCACCACTGCCTTTTTGGGGGAACTAAATACATGGATGAAGAATTTATTATTTTCGTACCGTTATTTTTTTGAAAGAAATACTTTGCTTGTTTAATGACAGAATTTTCTGCGAATAAATTAGGCAAATATATCTTTAAAAAATACTGGTAAGAAAAGAATAAATTTGGCAGCCATGCATTTAGTGCCCCAAATAAAGCCAGTTACGAGCCGCCACTGATGATCACTATCTAAAACATTTCGTTAGTTTCCACCTCGATTTATACTCTTATAACCGTCCATAGATATATTTTCACTGTGAATTATGCAAATATATTGATTTGACGAAAAACTGCAGTTAAGACCGCCCACCTAAGCTTTGGGAATGGCTTAAAAAGACGCCAAAACTTTCAATTTCGATAATTCATTAACTGTAATAAGTATAAAGATAAAAAGAGAAATGTACTCTAAATCATTTTTTCGTCCAAAACGTAAAAAGCACTGGGAACAAGTTGCCGGAACACACCTATATTAAAAAAAAAAATTCTGTTATTTGGAAAATTTCCGTCTTTTGACAGGAGATTTTCATGAAATTTTGAGTTTAGGTACGCGAAGTTCCTGTAATTTGAGGGGAAAAGGACATTTCGAAAGGTAAAAATTCCGTTTCTGGAAACGAAATAGTACTTGTAGCACAGTTGCCGGAACACCGTTCACTCGTGTGATTTGACGAAACTGTAGCTTAAGTTGGAGGATTTTAGGTAATGTTTTCGTTCGATTAGTAAAAATTCTGTTTTGTGGGTAAATGAGCAAATCAAAGTAAAAAATTTTGTGGATTACCGGAATATAAAGAGCAGAAAGTATATGTCACTTCTCTGATTTATTTTATCTTTTGGTTTTTAAGGTAACTCAGAAATTTTAAAAACAGTTCAGATTTTAGCCAATACATGGCGCTGTGCTTCTCTTCCAGAAAGAATGCTAGAACTAGTGTATAAAGCTGGATTTATGTTCACTCGGTTTTTACTTGTCATTCCTTTTAACTGTGGAAACGAAAAAAAAATTGTAATTTAACAAATTACAACAAACATTGGGAAAATGCTCCGATAGCTTAAATATATCTATATCTATCTATCTATCTATCTGTCTATATATATATATATATATATATATAATTATAATATCTATGAATTTCAAAATACATATCAAGTTCTAATATCATTCTACTTTAATCTACAAAGAGATAAATAATGATATTGTGTAAACAGAATACAACATATCTAATAATTAACATGCATTGCGCAAATTGGTATGGAATGGTTTTTACATATTCTTTTCAATATTCTTTTCAATTATAGCTGGTTGAAAGTATTGATTTTTATGATACCATAATTTAGCCTAGTTGGCACATAAATCACTTTGATTAACTTCTATATATATATTCGTCATTCGATTATAAGCAATGCGCCATTCCATCATCGCATGTGGATGTCGCAGATCTTTCAACCAGCTAACGATAAACGTTGCGCGATACGTAATAATATTTAACAACGACGAACAACTATGTAAAAACCTTTCGTCTGAACCATCGCCGCAGTTATCATAACCGTTGCATACTGCTACAAATAAACACATTTTACACTACTACAGTTGAAGAGATCTTGGCATTCTCTGCCCCCCAAAAATATTCGTCGGAACCACCTACAAAAAAACACATTTTCCATTACTACAGTTGAAGAGATCCTGGTATTCTCTGCCCTCGAAAAAGCATTCGTCTGAACCATCTACACAATCAATCTCTCCATCGCACCCCTGACAGCATTGAATGCATTCGTCATTCGATTGTAAGCTATGCATCTGCATCATTGCATGTCGATGTCGCAGATGTTTCAACCAGCAAACGATAAACGTTGCGCGATACATAATAGTATTTAACAAAATACTGTCTGGAAGAATTGTTTAAACGAGTAGGTTGATAAGAGAAGCAACTGAACGCTATTGAGCAACATTAAGTCGTGCAAATAAAGGGAAAGTGCTAACCAATATATGTTAACCAATATACTTTAATATTTTATTGGGTCCTTCCTACAGTAACTTTAACTCTTGTTTAGATTGATGTCTGCGCTAAAAGTATTTTGAGGAAATTAAAGTTGAAGACCACGTTTTTGGTTTATAAGACGATTTCTCAACCGACGTCAATTTTTGAATTCGGCTTTTTTTTCATAACTGATAGTTTGCATCTATACTTTTTGTAACTTTAACATTTTTGTAACGATTTTATGCATTTCTATTGCCTATTCAAAGAAAAATTCTTCTAAAGTTACGGAATTTCGTTAAAAATTCTTCTAAAGTTACAGAATTTCGTTAAAAACGCTTAAAAAAATAAAGTGACGACGCCAAGAGGTCCATTCTCGACCAAAAACAACAACTATTTTCCCAATGGTTAAAAAAGTTTGAAGTTTTTAGAGCATTCTTACAGGTTAAGATAACATACTAGTTACCGACTTTCTGGTAATCTTCCGGAGTCTGACCCAAGTCACATAAACATTTCTGTACCAGAAAATGTATTTAATAGTATATTCCTTGTTTCTATGTAGTATTTGTTTGAATTCATTTATTAAATAAATTTTCTGGTTTAAAGCATATTTATTTGAGTTGAGCCAGGCCCCGTAAGAATATTTGAAAGTTGGCAACTCGGGCGATAGTACGATGACGAAAATTACTATTGACGAAAATTTTAATTACCCAAATGGGGTTTGTCCAGCTCCGCATAAACAAACATCGAATACCTATCGAATGAATAAATATTTACAGTAAGTTAATTGCATTTGCGGGTTAAGTTTATTTTTTTTCTTCTTCTCGTTTTCTTTCTCTTTCTTTTTTTGTATATTTAGAAAATAGAATAATAAAAAAAAAAAATACACATAAAATTTATGAAGGGGCTTAAGAAAAAAATATAAAGAATATTAAGAAAAAAATACTATTCTAATATAGTTTTCGTTCTCAATATTTAGGTAGCAGAAAAGTACGAAACAGAAGGTATATTAGGTTTCGCAAAAGATGGGTCACTTATCCGGTATACTGCATGTGGACGACTCGATTTCTACGGTAAGACGTCATGATTTCATATGCATTATTATTTGTTCAAGAGAAATAATGACCGTTTAAATAAAATGCAGTTTTGGAAATTTGTTCTTTTTATGTTTGTACCCTTTTGTGTCCGAATTATTTTTTAAATTTTGAAAAATATTGCTTTTAGGCATAAAAAAATTTAAAGTCTTTGACAAAAAATAAGGTTTACTGAAATTTAATGACTATCTCATCTAATTCACTGAAAACTAACGATCATAGTTATTTTGAGTATTGTACTATTAAATAGCCTATGGAAGAATTTTAGAAGACGTTTGGAAAACGTCGCATTACAATAGGATTAAATAGATACAACAACTTTCCAATATCTTTATTCTTTTTTTAATTATTGGTTCGGAAAAGTGGCCCTCTATTTTAGAATTTAAAGGATGAAACAAATGTTTGGAAGTCTCAGGAACGGTATATAGATCTTTAAATGAACTCTTTTTTTGGTACTTTTCCAGAATAGGGACCTTTGCCAGATAGAGAAAATGGCGTTGACGAGACAAGGAAATTTGACAACACATTTTCTAACAACATATTTGTTGTTTCATATACAAAATATTTTTTTTTCAATATTTATACAATTTATTTAATATAAAGAAGCCAAAAAAAAAAAAAAAAAAAAAAAAAAAAAAAAAACACGCCAATAAGGTCTCTATAGTGGAAGAGTACCCTTTTATGTTATTACTACTAGGAGATTCTGCCCCCTACGAGATACGCTTGCCAACTAACATCCAGATCCTGTTGGCAGGCTCTAAAAATAGGCTAATTTGCTGTTTTCTTAAAAGATTATCCGTTCCGAAAGATTGAATGATATTATTACGACTAGTGGCGATCATCTGAAAACGAGTTGCCATTCATTTCCCTTTCATTTGGGGATTTTGTAGTTTTCAAGGTCGCATCCAATGCTATCGCAACAGCTGACGGCTGTTTTCAGGATTGTTTAAGTAAGATCAATTACACATTTGAGAAAATCAGCTCGTATTAGATAATTGAGTAAAAAATATCGTTGAATCCTGGACTTTTGTAACGACGCTAAAAGAGAAGCGTTTTAAATATGACGTTTAATATATATTCAGTTACGCCAGCAGCACCAGCAGCATTAGTTTTTTCTTTTTTTAGAATACAGAGAAAATGCTGGAACACAAATAAAGTAATAATAGTTATTGAAACTACGTAATATTATCATTACTACATGCAGATAATAGCAAAAGTAATTTTAATGAAAAAAGAAAAGTAAATACAAAGACATGTGATATTATTAGTACGCCAAGTCCAAAAGGGTTAATGCTAAAGAGATAATAGTTTCAAAAAGAATTTCTATAAATTGACATTTTTGTAGAAACATTTTATAACACTTTAAAATTAACATCGGTCTGCAATAAATTCCTAATTAAATATAGCTATGAAATACAGCTCCGATATAACTATGAAATGTAGCTTAATTATATAGCTCCGAATTAAATATAGCATGTTTGTCATAGAAATGCTTAAATAAATAAAAATAAAATTTTGGAAATTGCTTATATGATGAATGTCTGATGATAACCAATAACAATTTTAAGTATTTACCAAATTGCAGAGAACTATTTTTTATGAAAAAAAAATTGTGACAAGGCAGATAACTTTAAGAATTTTATATTTAAAAATGAATGTTTACAGAGCGAAACTAGGAAGATTGATTATAACGTTATCTCATGTGATTTTACTAATCTCACTTCAATGAATGATCTTGAAAATCTATATCCCTTATAGGATAAGTCCTCTAATAATCTATCACCCCTAGTAGTCGGCCAAAACGAGATAAAATGCTTTATAAATAATCTATTTTTGGTTCTAAATGAAACATTAAAATTTCTCTATGTGCAACTATATTTTATAAGTCACCAGCCATCAGCAAAGAAGTGATGTTATTATTATTATTATTATTATTATTATTATTATTATTATTACTATTATTATTATTATTTTGCATTAGTAATCAGCCATTTTTTTAGGTATAAGTGGCCGACTACTGGTGCTTTTACCTCCTGTATCTTTTTCCTTATTTAGTTATACTTCCGTGTCATTTTTCAACAGGTTTCATTATGTCCATGACACTCCACGATTTGTGTTTATACTTTTCCCACATGATGGAATCTGACAGGAAAATGATGAAAGAACAGAGTCTGAAGGTAACTGAAAATAACTTTCGTGAAAAATTTACCGAAAACTTAAAAAATAAAAACCATTTTGATTTATAAAGTGTATAAATATATTTTTATTTAAGGGGCTATGGGAGTTTCTCGGCTTGAAAAATTAACATATCTTATGCAGTTGTTTTGACATCTAGAAGCGAGGTAGAAATACCGTATTTACTTCATCTATACTGAGCACCCCTTTTTTTTATTGGTAAAAACGAAAAAAAAAAGTGTCTGGTGTATAATGCGTTCCATAGTGTTTTAACGGCCTTTTATCTTTAATTAATAAATCCTTAATAAATCCTTAATAAATCCTTAAATACACATGCATTTACTCTATTAACATTCTGATTACTGGCCAAGACTGGTGACTATTTTTATATCCAATCGTACCACAATTTACACAGTTTACTCTTTGTGGTAGATATCTAAAAATATCCTACACTGCAAAGAAAAAAACAACAACAATATATATATATATTTCATTTTATTTTATTTTATTTTATTTATTTATTTATTTATTTATTTATTTTTGCAGTGTAGTATAAGTATATGGCAGAGATTATTTTTCAAATGCGGTAAGGATATACAAGAAAGAAAAATCATGCGTTAAGCATAGATCATGAAACACTTTCCAAACATATTCAAAATACTGTAACAAAACTTCCTAGATTAATAAGGTGAAAGGTGATATCTAAGTAAACAATTTGGAAAACATATAACACATTTGAAAACCCAGTTTCAGTAATTATCATTAATAATCGGAAAAATATCCGAATTTTATTGGACAGCCCTGTATATGATCAATAGATTTGTATATATGCTACATAGTATGCTAAAGTTTAGTTCAGTTAGGAAACGCACAGTTGAAAATTTCCATTCTGCAATGAACGATAATGTACTCGACATCTTTTGTGAAGCCCTGTATATGATCTGTAGAATTTATACACACAAAGCAATATGCAAAAAATGAGTTAAATTTAAAAACGCGTGCCACAATTGAAAACACGCTTCAGCAATTATTGTTCACTAGCTGTTTAACCCGTTCTACGCACGGGAGTTCATGAATTTAATTCTAAAATGTGAATAAAATGAATTTAATTCCCTTGTTAAAGTGTTGAGTTGTTCAATAACTATACGATTAAAAAAAAAAAAATACTACTGTGCATTTTTTTTAATGAAACTTAATTTTTGTTGCTATGGCAGCAGATGATAAAACGATATCTTTGGAATAAGGGAATAAATAGAATAAAAATGTTGTTGCCGTTTGTGATAAAATGTTTTTCTTTATTTAAAAAAAAATTAAATAATAAAGCGCAATTAAATAATCTCTAATTATTTGCATGCGAGGTAAAAGAATTATCGTAATACCCGCTACAGCTTGTTGGTATTGCAGCGTGGCGTCCGTAATATGCATATCTCACATTGCAGTAAAAGGGGGTGCCGGGAGGAGGGGATGTTCAAGCGTCCTTCAGAAAATGACTAATTAGGAGGACTACTATGCCTCTTTAAAAATTTGTTCGTTTGGTTAAGCTATGAACTTAATTACAAATTTGGCTTAAACTATTATTCGGAAATAGTGGTAACTACGACTCATAAATTTACTTTAATGTTATAGAGGGTGACTATTAAGTTAATTATAATGTTTGTAATCCGTTGCGTTGAAATTGGAAAGATAGTTGCTGAGTTATGGAAACGGGGCATAGTTAGAGAGAAAAAAACCTTGAAGGAGGTGCCGGGGAGGATCGAATGTTTAAGTTCACTTCAGTAAATTACTAATTAGGAGGACCACTATGCATCTTTAAAAATTCGTTCGTTTCGTTAAGCTAGGAACTTAATTAGACATTTGTCTTAGACTGTTATTCGGAAATAGGGGTACCCGCTACTCACAAATTTATCTTAATGATATAGACGTTGATTATTAAGTTAAATCTGATGTTTGGGATCAGTTGCACTGAAATCGGAAAATTAGTTGCTGAGATATGGAAACAGGGTACAATTAAACAAAAAGCCTTGAGGCAGGGGAAAAGGGGGAGCGGATGTTCAAGTGCCTTTCAGCAAATGATAAATTAAAAGAGCCACTATATGCATCTTTAAAGATTGATTCATAGGAACTTAATTTGAAATTTGGCTTAGACTATTATTCGGAAATACTGGTAACTGTTTTCTAGAAGTACACCCTGAAGCTATGAATGCTGATTTTTATGATAATTTAGCAAAATGGAACTGGTTTGGAGAAGTTCGGAACATAATTACCAGAGTTCTGAAAATAAAGCACAGTTAGAGAAAAAACCTTGAGGGAGGGGCCGCGAGGAGGCGCGCGGTCAAGTGCTCAACAACAAATCACTAACTTTGACTGTTGGTATGCATAACTGAATACTGGCTCTGTACTTTTATTAGGAACATGAATTTAATTTTTACGAAAATTGTTATTCTAAAATAGCGCTATCATCTATATAAAACAGCGATTAAACGTTACGGGTGAATAAAAAAAATGTTAAATTTGTTAAATGTAATTAGTTCAGTTGAAATCAGAGTAGTAGATTTGGATTTATTAATAAGGAGGGTCAATTAATGAAAAAGCCGCCGCCAGGTGGCGCGCGGTCAAGTAAAATATATGTGATATTTAAAGTAGTACCCCCACCCCTCCCTATCCCCCGCAAATTTAACAAATAATCTGTTAAATAAAGTTTTATGTATTAATAATCTCTATCATACTAATATATGTCATGTAAAAAAAACCTTAGACACAGCTAATTATCATTCATTAAGTCGATAAAATCTTTTAAAATTAAGTTCTTAGCATTTGGCAACGGTCAATAATTAAGTTGATTGTCTACATCTCATATAATCTCTGATCCATCGATTTTAAACACTCGACTGGGAATTGCAATCATCCATACCTTGATTTATTTAATTACTTCTGTGGAGATTTTATACAACCAACCAACCGAAAATAAAAAAGCGTATTTTTGATGAGATCTCTTTGTGGATAGATTTTAATTAATATTTAATCTATCAAAAATCTATTTAAAATTTTCGAATTTTTTGCCCCGATCGTTCATGGGCCCCCTACCACCACCCCTACCATAATTACATTCATATATTTATCTGTTATTGTTTTTGATTTGTATTTGCTAATTTTTTCATGTTTATAACTATCACCATTTCACAAGTTAAATTCATAGATTCAATTCTGAATTTATACGAAATTTACCATGCTTAGGAATGTTAGCAATTAGAAATAAAGGTTATTTTAAATATGCCAGTAAACTTCTGTTGCTCTTTCTGTTAAATAAGTTGTTAAAGTACTTACTTTAAGTAACATAATAAACAAGGACTATATTTTTATAACATAAAATTCCCCGATCATAAATCACCCATCAGAATCATGCTTCGACAAATGAAAATGACGTTATATTTCAAGAAATGTTGCATTGGCATTCATAAAACTGTAATTTTATTAAAAGATTGCATTAAATCTGTTCTCAAATCCGAAGGAGTCACTTTCGGACACATTTCTGGAATCATTTTTGTTTGGAAACGAATGAAATTGGCAGCTGCTTTTATTATGATACTATACAAACAAATGCTGTTTTTTGATAAAGACACAAAATACTATCGAAGTTTGTGTTTAGAATCGACATTCAGGACGTAACAACGCGGGAAAGAAGAAAACCTTTGTTCACGTGACAACAATCACTTATAGCGATAGACAATATTCATTTATCAAAAGATGGTAAACACCATTTGATTCCAAATTACTTCAATAATCAGGCATGCAAGTGCCATCAATTTTCCGTTTAAAAATGAGTCCGTGAATGTGTCAGAAAGATTCAAGTTGTCTTATTGATTGACAGATTAGTTCGGATGGTGATATTGACATCATTCTCAAAGAAAAAGATCATTTTCGTTTATGAGAATGAAATAATTTAGTATGATTGAGTCAGTATGAACTCATATTCAATAACTTTTAGTTCTGCAAATAAAGTTCCCACTTTTTTTTCCCTTTTTTTTTTAATAAATTTTATATGCACCAAATAAAAAGTTTCCGAAAATTACATTATTTCTTTGAAATAAAAATAAGTAAATCTATAAAACTCAGACATTTAAAAATGATTGAAGTAATTAATATACTTAACTCAGGTAATAATTTAGGTAGTGATAATGAAGTCATTCTAAAAAGAAGAAAAATGACCTTTGACATATAAGAATAAAATACTTTATTATTATTGTGTCAATAGTCAATGGATTTTATTCTGCACGTACAGATACCGAAACTTTACCATTTATTAAAAGATCTTCATAATGCATATATCTGGTAAGTAAATAAGAAGAAAAGTGAATTAAGAAATGGAAATATCAGGTTTTAAAAACTTATTCTATGAAAACACATTTTTAAACTTCTTATAAGTAATGTTTTAAAAGTGCGTTTTGATGAATTTGAAAAGTTCAACGTTCTTACACAAGTAATAATAGTTTTTTATTCTTAATTTGTAAAATAATCAAGAATAATATTTTCAATAAACAATTGTAGCCTTTCACTACAATACATTTCTGAATTCTTCAATACCATCATACACATACATGTCAAAATTTATTCCTCAGTTAAATGCAACATTTTATGCAATTAAGCTCAGCGGAGGAAAAGCACCAAGTGGTATGCAAAAAAAAAAAAAAAAAAAAAACCTTAAATGTTAAAATGCGTACCACAACTGAAAACGCACTTCCAGCAATTACTTTTCATAGACAGTACTCAAGCCAAATTCTTTTGTGTGTATTTGTGAAAAAACGACAAATTCTATGCATACCATAATTCTACAGTAAGTGCGTCTTGTAGCACACCTCAGTGATGTATATTTTAAATGTGTTTAAAATAACGAAATATCATTGAAATACACCGCAAACGATTTTTCCTGATACTACACCAAAATGTAACGGAATTCTTTTGTGTGTCCCTGTAAATGAACCGTAAGTGATACACATTTCATTTTCAATACCGAACATGCCATAATAAACCTCAATAACATCATTTACATGAAAATCCGAGTATATTTACGTGAGTTAGAGCACTGTCAGACGGACAGACAAACCAAATTCATAAGAAAAACGAAAGTAAAACGTTTTATATTCTTTTGCCAATAATTAGTCGTTAGCCCAGTTTAATAAAGAAATAATTATTATAATTTCTAAAGTTGCCCCTCCCCTTAAAAAAAAGAGATTTATTTATAGATGTACATAACTTATTTTGGATAGAAAACAAATACTATCGATGGTAATTGAAATCTCAGAAATACTCTTTTGATTCGCTTCGATGTCGAAAAATATTTAAGTTCAATGGAAAAACAATGATTGTTTTTTAAAGTGAATAGTCTTATAAATATTCTAAAAATGTCTTAACGTTAAAAATTACTAATTGGGAGTTAAAAATCATTGATATTATACATTTTAAAACATTCATGAAGGCTTCAAATCAGGGTACGCAAAAATCATGATTTTGTTTGTTTTTTAAAAAGGGATTTATTTAATTTAAATCATATATTTTTTTGTTATTTAAATCGGATTTTTTTAAATTTTAAATTATTATGTTAGGAAGTTAACTTTTCTACACATTATACATATAAATTTAGCAAGAATGCTTGATGATTTTTTTTATTTTAAATGCAAGTACCATATGAAAACTAATAATTATAAATTAATTAATTTTTAAATTGATGAAAATATTTGAAGAAAAGAAAAACAGATTTTTTTTCCTTTTTGAAATATTAGATAGTATTTGTCAGCATATAAGATATGTCCTATTTTTTAAAAATATTTAAATGTGTAAGTGTAAAATATATAAGATATCTAACATCTTTTGAAATTGCATTTCTCATAAAAATATGCATATATACACATTGGTTAATACAATTTATTTTAAATATATGACATAAATGTTCAAGGTTTTTCTCAAAAGATTAAAATTAAAAAATATAACAATTAATAGTATTTTAGAGTCACCTCCATTTTCATTTCTAATTTTATTAATACCTGATATTGAAAGTCAATGGACAAAAATTACTTTGGAACTGCCTTGGTGACTTTTAATAAGTAGATATATTGAAATGAAAAATAGACGAATACTTTAGAAAATATGAAAAATGTATTATTTTTTTTAAACACTCAAGGGTTTGGAATGCAAGCAGGCTTTGTATAATAAAAACAATTTTCCTGCTTTTTCATTCCCCACTTTGTTTCTAAGTTTTGAATGTACTAAACCGTAAGTAGAAAATAGTCCTTTCTACAGAGTTGCTTTATTGCTTTTTCACCTGACATTTCACAAAAACTTGACTTTAAATGGGCTCTCCACCACTCCAAAGGAGACATTTCGAATACAGTATTTTGCTCAAAAATAAAATCATAAAAAGGATCTGCCTTAGCTAGGAATCTCATGATTAAAGTTATAAAACTACTAGTAAATTTATTATTCTTAGCAAATAAAGAAATATATATATATATATATATATATATATATATATATATATTTCCGATCTTAGTCAAATCGCATCTTTTTTAATTCATCATGCATGCTCTTTGACATTTGCTGCAATATCTGTGACAAGGCTACCAATATAAAACAGTTACATTCAGCTTTGCACTTTAATATTACTTCATGAGCAATTTTTTAAGGTATATTCGGTTCTGTGTGAATTTTCTTATGTGTCAATAGAATCCACAAGACACCAATCCTTGCTGCATTTGATGACAAAGTATTGTAACAAGCTATTGTTAGAAAGAAAACATTCAAAATTCATTCAAAAATTGATCAGCTATAAACATCTGTAGATTGACAGTATTCATCCTCTTTATTTTGCCTTTCTGTGCTGTTAGAGCATGTGGTACAGCCATGGATAAAACAATTACAAGATATTTAAAAATAAATATTAATATTGATTTATCAAACAAATTACAACAATATCATGTTAAATAGCATCTAAGTGAAATATATAATGGCCTTTTTAATAATGCCATATTAATGACCAAATGAATTTTGTGCCACTTTTGTTCTGGAAATGCCATCAGGATAACCTTTTTATAATAAATACTGTTCTATCATTAGTTAGAAGAAAAAAAAACAATATGTACAGATTGCAAATATAAAATTTAAAATTGAGAATTTTAAAGAGAGATTTCAGAGAGGCGAAGATTTTTTTTTTTAAATCCAAATAAATAACATGTGGGTCGCTTAAATTTTATTATAATCTAAATCAAAACAAAAATACATATTCCAGCATAAAATTTTTTTAATATTGATTTAAATCAATGATTTAAAAAAATCAGAGTGATTTAAATCGTGATTTTAATCAACCTGATTTAAATCGGCGTACCCTGCTTAAAAAAAAAAAAAAATGTAACTGGAAGATTAATTATTTCCCGTGTGTGTAATCTAATCTTTTTTAGTCATTTCTATCGCTGGGCTTCCACAGGCTACAAAATGGGTTCTTCTAGAAATCAAGTGCAGTTTCGAAAAAAAAAATAATAATAATAAAACACTACCTGCTCTATCATAATTTTGAAATGTAAAGGTTTTTAATAAATGAAAAAAAAATAGCCTTTTGCATGTGTATTACAGAACGTTTTCTTGTTTTATTTACATGAGTTGGGTGCTCTGCCCCCTGTGAGTATGCTCGCAAAGATCCGTTCACACCTGGTAGACTCTAAAAACGCGCTAATTTGCCCTGTTAATTTTCATAAATACCAATAAATGTAAGAAGATCCTAATTTCTCTTCTAGGGTATTTATATTCCGCGAAGAGAGTGGAATCTCGGTTCCGTATTTTGATTTGTAAAATATCCCTCATTTTCTTTCCAGATAGAAAATTTTCGGGTAAAAAGGAAGCCATGTTACCCCAATCATTTACGAAGTTCGAATTCAGGCTATCTTTCTTTTAATCTACGTCTTTCTCCCTTCTTTGACCTTAGGGAGTAAGCGAGCTGCTTGGGAAGTGACCTACCAACTACCCGTGTGCAAAATTTCCTAGCCCTGCGCCCTGTGGTTTTCGAGTTTTTGAGGTTACATAGATACGCGAACGGTTTTTAATAGTATAGATTAGACAGTATTGTACCTATACTTTTTATGTGTCCCTGTAAATCAACTATGAATGCTATGCTCTCCATAATCTATAGTAAAGATCTTGTAATGCACCTCAGTGATAAATGTCAATTTCAATATGTTTGAAATATATTAACATCGTTAAAATACAACGCAGACGATTTTTCTCCATAGGCCGTAATGTAACGGAATTCTTTTGAGTGTCCCTGTAAATGAGCTATAAGTGCTACACACTTCATTTTCAATTGCAACATGCCATAGTAAACCTGAATAACATATATCAATTGCATGGTAATCCGTGTATATTTACGCGAGGTGGAGCACGGACAGACAGACAGACAGACAAACCGAATTCATAAACACTTTTCAATGTTGTTGGAAAGTGTTAATAAAAAATAGTCGCTGGGACACACGGTGTCAAAACCCCGTACTCAAAAGGTTAAGAGTGAACGATTACGATGGGAAAAAGGACAGGTTCGACGGCCACACACCACACTGTGACGAAGCCGCTTTTTTGCAGACATCGATCGCATATGAATAGAGCTACTATAATATATATAGTAGCCTTACATATGGTGTGCGAAAGCCAAAACTTATGTTTGTATATGCCTTGTTATGTATTTTATTTTTCACGTAGCACAGATTTATGCCCTTAAAGATACAAAAAAAAAAAAAAAAAAAAAAAAAAAAAAAAAAAAAGAAAAAGAAGTGGGTAAGTGTGATCGAAGATCGCACAAAGGGTTTCGTTTAATATTCCTTTCAAAACACTCCATCCTTTCTTTAATAAATCCAAATAAATTTAATTTTCGAAAAAAAAAAAAAAAAAAAAAAGTCATGTCTTTTATAAAGTAAAACTTTATTGGTCTATTTTTCTCGTTTTTTCGTATATCTGAACCGGTCCGATAGCGGGTGAAGACCGCTATTATACTCTGTCATAATAATATCTGTCATGTGGACTAAATGCAATATTAAAAAAAATTAAAAAATTAAATTATTAAAAAAAATTAAACATGTTGTTTAGAGACCTTCAAAATGTTAAAATATGCCAATAGTTCCACAGTGGGTTTTTTACCATGATTCAATACGTTCCTCAAACTCATATGACATTATACTCACTTGCTGACGTCATATCTATTTGCTTTATTTATTACTCATTTTCATTCTCTCTTCGTATTATATATATATATTCTCAAACATTTGATAAAATCCGTTAAACTTCCAATGTGACGTCAGATTAATTTTCTTTTTTAATTCTCTAATGACATCATATTAACTTGCTTTCTGTACTTACACATACTCATACTCCTTATATTATTGAGAAATGTTTGAAAAGTTTTCGTTTTATTACCAATATGACGTCCTATTAATCTTTTTTTTTCAATTAGTGAAACTTTTTATTTCATTTTCATTTTTCATGTGGAAATTTTTCAATAGAAAATTAATTATTGTAAAAAGAATTTTATAGTGGATTTTTAATTGTTGGCAACTGTTATAACGAAAAATGTTTAAATTTGATAGAAAAGGCTGTTAGATTTTTGGTTTCTTATCACTCTATATTAAAATAATGCGATTTTTTCAAAATTTTATGATTTTCAGCTTCATAGTAGGTATTCAGCTATAAGTACACAAAATTCCAAGTCTGTAAGTTACATAGTTTCTGAGAACCGGCTCGGTGACGGACAAATAACGTAGCGGGGCGAATAGGGTTTCGTGAGATGAACGAAATCCTAATAAATAAATAAATAAATAAATAAAATGTTATTATAATGTTTTTTTTTTCGAGTTTTTTTTTTTTTTTTTTCAAATATTAAAATTTTCTTTTAATGAGGTTGGTGCAGAACCATATTTTTGCACGCGGACTTTTATTCAAACACAGCTAACTGCCAAAGTCGCACCTGGGCCCAGGTAATCCTAATGTTTCTCACTCCTCAAATGCCCACAGAAGAAGAAAGTACCAACGATTTTGCGGGATGAATATAGCGGAATCTTGACTTTAACAGACAAAAATGTTGAAAATTATAAAAATTTCAAAATCGATACATAGGTATCAAAATGCAATTAATTAAAAAAAAAAAAAAGCTCAGATTATTTACTCATAAGATGAGAAAAATTATTTACAACAATATAAACTAGTCGTTGGGGGCCACCGTAATACTTACCCATCATGTATATGTATAATGTAAAATATTAAAATAAAAATCTGTAAACTACTTATAAAATGCATTGATATTCAAATAAAATCGTGGCTTGATGACGTCATAAAAAGGCTCGATTACTGAATTGCTTGAAAGAGGTTTTTCCTTATAACTCCAAAAATAATACTCCTATTAACTAGCGGTTTATTGCATCTGATTAAGCGTCAAATTTCCAATTAAAATATATCTTTGAAGTGAAATTTGGATGAAATACAGGGTCATGAAAAATCGAAGAGTGTGGAAATAGGATTCCAAATATCTCGGCAACTCATTATCCGATCGACTTCATGTTTTATGCAAAATTTATGTTTTTTTGTTGTCTTTTATATTTACTCCTTAAAATAAACAATTTCGAAAATTTTTATATACCTTTCATCAGAACGAATATTTCGAGAGTCCGAAAAAAAATGTTCCGGTTAATCGAGGTTATTGAAATGAAATAGGCTTCTTCCCATTATTACATACTAAGTACATACCAAATTGCAAGTCTCTATCTCAATTTGTTCGGGAGATAGAGTGTTTACAGACACACACACAGACACACAGACGGACGGCAAAATTTTTTTTCTAAAACTATGTTTTTCGGAATCTCCAGTGTCTGAAACGTGTAAATCCGTCAAAATTTTTTTTTCGATTTTCAAAACGATTACAAGACTTACCCTATATATACTACGTATGATGGGTAAGTAAAATTAGACTTAGCACAACAATTTTTTTTTTCATCAGTTACTCATTTTCACCCTTTTCCCCACTTTGCCATACATTTCCTTCTAAAATTAGTCGTTGACGGCCACCGTAATACTTATCCATCACGGATATGATTGCATAATATAAACTATGAAAATAAAACATGTGTAAACTATTTATAAAATGTTTGCAATTCGAATAAAATCGTGGCTTGATGACGTCATAAACTTTAAATTCTCTATTACTGAATTGCGTAAAAGAAATATCCTTATAACTCCAAAAATGATAATCCTATTAGCTAACGGTTTACTGCGTCGGATTAAGCGTCTCATTTCCAATTAAAATATATCTTTGAATTGAAATTTGAATGATATACAGGGTCACGAAAAATCGAAGAGTGGGGAAAATAGGATTCCAAGTATCTCGGCAACTCATTATTCGATCGACTTCATGCTTTATGCAAAATTTATGTTTTTTTATTGTCTTTTATATTCACTCCTTAAAATAAATAATTACGAAAATTTGTATATACCTTTTATTAGAACGAATATTTCCACAGTCCAAAAAAAAAAATAGTTCCGGATAATCGAGGTTACTGATATTCAATAAGCTTCTTTCCATTATTACATACTAAGTGCATACCAAATTTCAAGTCTCTGTCTCAATTTGTTTGGGAGATAGAGCGTTTACAGACACACACACAGGCACACATGCAGACAGACGAACGGCAAAAATGTTTTTCTAAAAATATTTTTTTCGGAATCTCCAGTATCTGAAATGTGCAAAATTTTCCACTTTTTTTTTTCCATTTTCAAAATGATTGCAAGACTTACCCTATACTACGTATGATGGGTAAGTAAAAAGTTGTATCCGAGAAGTGGTGATTCAGTGACTTACAAAAAGTATGTACACTGCAAAAAATAACTGTTGATTTTACAGTATAAAACTGGCACCCCAGCTGCCAGTATTATACCGTAAAATTAACAGTATTAAACAGTAAAATAAGCAGTAATACGCTGCCGCGCAAGCAGTAATACGCTACCGCGCAAAAATAAGCAGTAATACGCTGCCGCGCTAGCAGTAATACGCTACCGCGCATGCGCGGTAGCGTATTACTGCTTGCGCGGCAGCGTATTACTGCTTATTTTACTGTTTAATACTGTTAATTTTACGGTATAATACTGGCAGCTGGGGTGCCAGTTTTATACTGTAAAATCAACAGTTATTTTTTGCAGTGTATAGTTTCATATAGTTTTCAGAAATATTCTGTGTATAATATGCATCCCGCTTTTTAGCCGTAAAAGTTTGGGGAAACATTATACACGAATAAATAAGGCATGTAGGTTGTTGCATTAAAAAACATATATTTTGATTAAACTTTCAAAAACCAGGCTTGAATTCATTTTTATTTAACCCTAGAACTGCCACGAGCCGTCATTTTGACGGTTACCAAATGAATATATTCCGATTCGAACCAGAAATTTCTTTTTAAAATAAATTAAATATAAAACTCACAGAAATACGTTAATTGAGTAAGTTAAGTGGTTTTAAATAAAATTTCTGGCGTGGAATAGTTTTAACAAGTGGGTAAGTGTGATCGAAGATCGCACAAAGGGTTTCGTTTAATATTCCTTTCAAAACACTTTATCCTTTCTTTAATAAATCCAAATAAATTTCATTCCCCCCCCCCCCCCCAAAAAAAAAAAAAAAAAAAGAAGTCATGTTTTTTATAAAGTAAAAATTTACCGGTCTATTTTTCTCGTTTTTTTCGAAAATCTGAACCGGTCCGATAGCGGGGGAAGCCCGCTATTATGCTCTGTCATGTGCACTAAATGTGATATTAAAAAAAATCAATTTCCAAAATTAAACATGTTGTATAGAAAACTTCAAAATGTTAAAATATGCCAATATTTCCATAATCGGGTTTTTATCATGATTCAATACGTTCCTCAAACTCATATGACGTTATAATCACTTGCTGACGTCATATCTACTTGCTTTCTCTATTACTCATATTGATACTCTCTTTGTATTATTCTCAAACATTTGAAAAAGTCCGTTAAACTTCCAATATGACGTCAGATTAATTTTCTTTTTAATTCTCTAATGACGCCATATTAACATACTTTCTGCACTTACACATACTCATACGCCTTGTATTATTGAGAAATGTTTGAAAATTTCCATTTTATTACCAGTATGACGTCATATTATTTTTTTTTTCAACTGATGAAACTTTTTATTTCATGCTCATTTTTCACGTGGAAATCTTTCAATACAAAATTAATTATTGTAGAAAGAATTTTATTGTGGAATTTTAATTGTTGGCAACTGCTATAACGAAAAATCTTAAAATTTAATAGGAAAAGGCTGTTAGATTTTTGGTTTTTTATCTCTCTATATTAAAATAATGCGATTTTTTCAAAGTTTTGTGATTTTCAGCGTGGCAGTAGGTATTCAGCTGTAACTACACAAAATTTCTAGTCTGTAAGTTATACAGTTTCTCAGAACCGGCTCTGTGACGGACAGATAGAGAAGCGGGACGAATAGGGGTTCGTGAGATGAAGGAAATCCTAAAAAACAGGCTTATGTTTTAAATATACAAATTAGTCGTTTGTGCAAGGACGATTCCATAATTTTAAAAACTTTGATGGTAACGGAGAAATGTGAAAGCGAGTATAGAGAGAATAAAAGAGATTAAGATTATGCTGAGTAACTCGTGGTTTTTTTCATCCTCCTCCATGGCACATGTTGCTTACATTTCATGGGTTGCATGTTTTTAAATCGAAATTACCCATTCTTCAAGTACTACGTATGCTTAAATTGTTTTCGAATATTTTATATTCTTTGATGTTAATCTTACTACCAATGTTAATAATATGTATTTTTAAAACTTTTATCGCTAATATTTCATTACTCCAGAAACTAGATTTTCTGAGGCTATTTTATAAAGAAACATCATTTTCACATTATCACATCATTAGTATAATTACTGTTGGCTTGCATGCTTCCATAGAAACTCTATGATCATAATTTTATTTTTGTGCAGGTGGCCACGAGCGCTTATAAAGTAGAAATTTCTGGAATAAAATATTTTATTCAATTTTTAAATCACTCTCATCTGGAATCTAAATTTGTCTCTATTAATGTATCGAAAATTTGATTTTTTGGAACAGTTTCATTGAATTTCTACCAAATTATTAACGCTTTTGTGAGAGAAGTTGAAAATATATTGCAAGTAAGAAAAACATCGAGAGATATCGAAAAAGCAATTTTGAAAACCATTCGTCATCTTGGTCAGAATAGAGTTTCTTCTTCTTTAGCCGATATTCTGCGATATTTTTCGTCCAAGCAACTCCTGAATATGGCGGATTCAGAAAAAATGGTCCAGTTGAATATTAATAATGCTGTTGACAAAGGACTTCTGAAGAATTTGGCTAATGGAAAGTACAAAGTCAATGAAACTGCAAGGCGCAGGAAATCGCGTAGAAGAAGTCAAGAGCCTGAAGAGCCAAGAGCCAAGACTAAACGCAGGTCCAGATCCAGGAAACGGTCTGGAAGTAGGATACGTCGGCGTTCCAGCAGTGGCAGAAGACGCAAGCGTTCGAGCAGCGGAAGAAGACGCAAGCGTTCGGGCAGCGGAAGAAGACGCAAGCGTTCGGGCAGCGGAAGAAGACGCAAGCGTTCCACTTCCCGGCGACGACGATCAAGACGACGCACAAAAACACCTGAAGAACAGGAATAATTTCTTCAAGATGGCTCCTCCGAAATTTGCAGAAGCTGATTTTTCATAAATCCTATATGTTTAATTTGTATAAAAGTTAGATTAGTAAGATCACCGTGATAAAGCAATAAAAGTAAATAAATTTATCTCGCTTGTTTTTTACATCTATATATATATATATAATACTTTTATCACTATGATAAGTTTTTACTTTTTTTATTACTTAACTACAAATCTTTTAATTCTGTCAGGGTTTTAGAATTTTCCGGATTGCTAATCAGATCGGGATAATTTCATAAAACAGCTTTTGGTACTTTTAAGGGTACTTACGTATTATCCGTGCCAGGAGATTGATCGCCAAAAATGGTTGCTAAGTACCAATCTTGTTTATTGTTGCCAATCATGTTTTCAAACGCAGTAATTTAACATTATCAAATAACATTGTTAAAAATGGTAATTAATATAAAATAAATAAAATGTAATATATGTTTATTAAATTTATAACATTGTTAAAAATAGTAAATAACATTATTTTAATAAAATTAATAAATGGTAAATAACATAGTAAATAAGAAAAAATAATAATATAGATTATTCCCAGGCATGTACCATGTAGCAAGGGGAAAAAAATATAAGGGTTACTATAATTAGTAATATTTTTTCCATGCCTGGCGCAGTTGGCTTAAAACTGGCACGGATAATACGTAAGTACCCTTTTAAGCTTATCGGCTGCAAATCTAACCTATAGCATTTCTTTTACTCGCCAGTATCAGCCTTTATTTTTTTTTCTATGAGTAAATTCGAAACAATGCTTTGATCAAGACCCCCTTATCGTACTTCAGAAGTATGATAAGGGGGTCTTGGCTTTGATTTTGAAATAAAATGTGGGAACAGTTCCATATCCTGTGCTGGTTGGCGCGATTGGCAAAAAAATCCAAAATGCGCCAAAAGCGTGTGACGTCACGCAGATAAAGTCCATTCTAGTAGTTAAAAAAGCAACCCCAAAGGCTGAAGATCGCAACAATCACATCAAACATTTATCTGCAAAAACAACTCGCCAAAAAAAAAAAAAAAAAAAAAAAAAAAAAAAAAAAAAAATCGAGCACAGGATACGGAACTCTTCCCTAAAAGGGTCTTGGTTTATGGTATTATTCCTTATTATTTTTTTCTATATTTTCTTTTTTTTATAAATGAAATGGGTGAAAGTCTAGAAATGTACGTGTTAAATTAAAATTAATATATTTTAAATAAAATGACTAAAATGTTTATATTTGAAACAAAATGAGTGCAATACGAATGGTACCAATGGGAACAATATTTGGCGATTTATCACCTGCGCCCGGTTAACATACCCAGCTTTTTTAAAATTCTCCTTTTTAAAAGAATACCATAGAAAGAATATGGTACTTTTCCGTTTGCCGGGCGCAGGTGATAAATTCCCAAATATTGTTTCAATCGCTATCATTGTCATTCACTAAGCCTAGTCATAATTGGATCCTACAATGTCTTGTCTATAATGAGTAATTGACGTAAATAATAGAATAGTTGAAAAAAAAAAAACTTCACCCCAAAACTTCACCCATAAAACCAAAATGGGTAGCAACTCCACTCGACTTTCCGAACACTTTATAGAATCATTTGCATTCAGATACCAGCAAATTAAAAATAACTGAAAAAATATATAATTCACCATACGCAATTTTTTTTACTAAAATATTTTAATTACAGATTATAGAGCTAATCTTCCGTAATCAGATCTGCAACCAAAGTTGGCGTCAAACATAAGCTGTACTTATACTAGCAACAATTAATTTCAAGTGTACGAGAATTATAACGACGATTACAATATTTTACTAGATTATTTTTTTAACACAATTATTACAAATTGGTAAAGCAATCATACAAGTTGTAAATTTCCAACTGGACGAAAAATGTCCGGGCCAGGATTCGAACCTGGGATCGCTTGGCTGAAGCCGCCACGCTCTACTACTGAGCTATCCCGGTCGAATCTGGAGGGCATAATTATTACCTGCGATCTTTTCTGTTGAGCTGATTAAAATATCAGACCAGATGCTTTGATCAACAAGGTTAACTGGATGAATTATGCCCTCCAGATTCGACCGGGATAGCTCAGTAGTAGAGCGTGGCGGCTTCAGCCAAGCGATCCCAGGTTCGAATCCTGGCCCGGACATTTTTCGTCCAGTTGGAAATTTACAACTTGTACAATATTTTAATTAATTTTTGCGCCAAACCACGCTCGCTAGCAAATGGTTATGCATGAAGGACATAACCCCAGTTACAGGCTAGTCTGTGGATTAAAATATACTTATTGTAATAAGTACGTTTATATGGGAATTTCGCCCAAATTCTTTGATTAGTACCAGTTTGGCATTGTTTTTGACGATTTATTTTTGAAGCCAACTTCGGTAATATTTCGCAAATTATCGCCAATCTCAGCGAAAATTTTGACGTGGGAGTGTATGCATGTAACATGCAAATATTACTGTATATTTCTTTGAGAATATTCTCTGTCAAAATGGTACTTAACAGTTACCTGTGGTCACAAAATAGGGTACTACTCTATTATCCTGTCGACCACTTTTCATAACAAAAAACTATTGCCAAATTGTAAGATTAAACGCCAAAATTGCAGTTCCATTTACTTGATGTTAGAAGCATTATACGTGTTTGTTATGTCATCAAGTGGTTTTTAATTCGACATTTGTGTGTATTTTTCATTATGTTTTACTGATTTATTAATTTCATTCATTAAAATAACAATTGTGTCCTTAAATTCTTATATTTTATTTATTTATTTATTTTGATATTTGAATGGCAACGTTCTCCCGTTTATTTAGCGTTACAATTTGGCGACAATTTTTTGTTATGGAAAGTGGTCGACGGGATAATAGAGTAGTACCCAAAATAGTTTATAAATGGTTGAAAAACAATTTATATGAGTCCGGAAAGTAAAAAGGCATATATACAGAAATTTGGTTTAATTAAACTCTGCTAAATGTGCATATGCAACATGTATGTCACCTAGGAAATGCTACGGGGAAACTAAAAAGGGGCCATTTTAGTACCTATTTTAGCATATTTTATAAAAGTATTTTGTTTGATTTTTTAAAATATAGATATTTTTTCCTTTCTACTCCAACAAAGCTAATACATAAATTTGCATACGCTTTTATTTAGTAAAATATTTTTGGTACTTACGTATTATTATTACGCAAAGAGATAGATCGCCAAAAATGCTTGCCATGTACCAATCTTGTTTATCGTTGCCAATCATGTTTTCAAACACAGTAATTTAACATTATCAAATATCTCTGTTAAAAATGGTAATTATTTAACAATATCAAATAGCTCTGTTAAAAATGGTAATTAATATAAAATAATGGTACTTCTCAATTATCCCGTCGACCACTTTTCACAGCAAAAAACTACGCCAAAGTGTAACGCCAAATAAACGGGAGAACGTTGCCATTGGAATATCAAAATAAATAAATAAATAAAATATAAGAATTTAAGGACACAATTATAATTTTAATGAATGAAATAACATAATAAATCAGTAAAGCATAATGAAAAATACCCGCAAATGTCGAATTAAAACCACTTGATGACATAACAAACACGTATAATGCTTCTGACATCCAGTAAATAGGACTGTATTTTTGGCGTTAATATTACAGTTTGGCGATAGTTTTTTGTTATGAAAAGTGGTCGACGGGATAATAGAGAAGTACCAAAATAAATAAATAAATAAAATGTAATATATGTTTATTAAATTCGTAACATTGTTAAAAATAGTAAATAACCTTATTTGGAACTTACGTATTATCCGGGCCAGGAGATAGATCGCCAAAAATGGTTGCCAAGTAGTAATATTGTTTATCGTTGCGAATCATGTTCAAGACAGTAATTTAATATTATTAAATACATAACATTGTTGGGAATTTAAAGCGATAAATATAAAAAATATAATATGAGAAGTAAGAAACAACGTTTATGAACAAATTTCAGCAAAATTACATAAAAAGTTAACGATCAATATAAACTTGAAACAAGTGGGTAAGTGTGATCGAAGATCGCTCAAAGGGTTTCGTTTAATATTCCTTTCAAAACACTTTATCCTTTCTTTAATAAATCCAAATAAATTTCATTTAGCAACCCCCCCCCCCCCCAAAAAAAAAAAAAAAAAAAAAAAAAAACTCATGTTTTTTTGTTTTTTATAAAGTAAAAATTTACCGGTCTATTTCTTCGTTTTTTCTCGAGTATCCAAACCAGCCCGATACCGGGCGATTATATTCTGTCATAATAATATTTGTCACGCGGACTAAATGCAATATAAAAAAATAATTTCAAAATTAAACATGTTGTGCACCTTCAAAATGTTAAAATATGAGAATATTTCCATAATCGGATTTTTATCATAATTCAATATGTTTCTCAAACTCATATATTTACTATTTTCTATTACTCATATTGATACTCGCTTTGTATTATTCTCAAACATTTGTAAAATTCGTTAAACTTCCAATATGACGTCAGATTTGCTTTTTAATTCTCTAATGACGTGATATTAATCTGCTTTGTGTACATACACATACTCATTCTCCTTGTATTATTGAGAAATCTTAGACATTTTCCGTTTTATTACTACTATGACGTCAATCAATTTTATTTCATATTTATCTTTTTTTCAACTGGTGAAACTTTTTATTTCATTTTTATTTTTCACGTGGAAATCGTCTGATAGAAAATTAATTATTGTAGAAAGAATTTCATTGTGCATTTTTTATTTTTGGCATCTGCTATAACGAAAAATGTTTAAATTTAATTGGAAAAGCCTGTTAGAATTTTGGTTTTTTATCTCTATTTATTAAAATAATACGAAATTTTCCCATTTTAATATTTTGATATCTTCATAGCTGGTATTCAGCTACATACACATAGTTTCTGAGAATAGCTCTGTGACAGACAGACAACGGAGCGGGAGTAATAGGGTTTCGTGAGATGAACGAAACCCTAAAAAACTTGAGTAAAATTTCCGGTAGTTCTAGTGTTAAGAATGTGCCTTTCGGATTTACTTTTTCTCGGTGTCGCAGCGTGGAGGATTCTGTGAGTGGTTTAATTTACTCTAATGTGACAAAAGGTACATTACGATTACATATACATATATAGTATATAATTGTCGTGAACGACAGTTTTTTGAAATTTTGCATTTTTAACAGAATGGCGGAGTATCAAATTCAATGTATCAATTTTCAACAAAAAATCTTATATTGTTTTGTTTATAAAAAGCGAATGAATTAAAAATTTTAAGAAAGCATCGGTCATACTGAAAAAAATACATATGCTTTCATTTAAAACAACAACAACAACAAGGAACTTGGTTTATTCGTTATTGAGATATTTCTGTTACTGATTTAAAAGAAAAACTTTGTTTCAAGAAAGTCGCTTTTAAAGTCTTGCAACAAGCTCCACTCGCTCGTACACTGTATAACAAGAATCACTATAACTTATACATATGTTTAAAGTTTTAAAAACGGTTTCGAGCGAACATTAATAAGATGTCAGACATTCAGGAAATGAAATAAATATAAATATTAATAATAATAAAAAAAATAACGATGCATATTTTAAACAAAACTTTGTTTCATGAAAATCGAATTTAAAGTTTTCCAACAAGTTACGCTCCCTCGCATACTGTGCTACAAGGATAGCTATAACGTATATATATACATATATATATATTTAATGTTTTTAAAACGGCTTCGGGAGAATGAATAAAATTTCAGACATTCAGAAAATGTAATAATTAAATAACAAAATAAAATAAAATAAAATAAAATAAAATAAAATAAAATAAAAATGCACAAAAGAAAATTTTGTTTCGAGAAAATTGCGTTTAAAGTTTTGCAACTTGTTCCACTTGCTTGTACACTGCCAGACACGAATCGCTATAACTTATAGATATGTTTAAAGTTTTAAAAACAGCTTCAAGAGAACATTAATAAGATGCCAGACATTCAGAAAATGTAATAAATAAATATTAAAATGAATTAAAATACCGATGCATATTTAAAAATACTTTGTTTCGAGAAAATCGAATTTAAAGTTTTCCAACAAGTTTCGCTCCTCGTATACTGTGCAACAAGGATAGCTATAACTTATATATATCTATATACAAATATATATATATATATATATATATATATAACCTAACCATTAATGAAACATTACCAAAACACCAACTGAAACTTGAAATTATGATTTAGGAAGTAATAATTTATTGACAACGAAATTGTAACCCCAGCACAATGAATATAAATATTAAATACTTATATAATAGAAGTAGAAATTAAATTCACATATATATATATATATATATATATATACAGTGGGTTGCTAAATTATTAGGGACAGTCATGAAGTATAGGGTTTTTTGTACAATATTAGGATATAATTTGAAAATAAATACTGTATTTAAGTTTAAAAAGCTTTATTGTTATAGTTTAAGTATTTACGCAATATTATATGAAAAAAAAACCAACACAAATATAATACAGTCAAATTACCAATGTTAAATAAAGAATATTAATATTTGGTGACATTTCCTTTGGCTTCGAGGAGTGCTTCGATGCGTCTCGGCATGCTTTCTATTCAATTTCTGGCTCTTTCTTTTATTTTAGGGTTGTGATGCCATACATTTATTAGTTTTTCGATGAGTTGTACCTTGGTCGAAATCATATCTTTGGCGATTTCCGCCTTGATGGTGATCTTCCATAAGTTTTCGATGGGGTTCATGTCAGAAGAATTGCCAGGCCAAGGTAAAACTGGGATATTGTGGTCTACCAAAAACTTTGTAACCCTTCTAGCTTTATGACAAGGCGCTGAATTATGTATAAACATGAACTCTTCAAGTGAACCCAAAGTATAAAACTAGCAAAAAATATGACTGTCCCTAATAATTTGGCAACCCACTGTATATATATATATATATATTTAAAGTTTTAAAAACGGCTTCGGGAGGACATTAATAAAATGTGAGGCATTCAAAAAATTTAATTAAAAAATAAGTAAAAATAGAAAAAAATTCTAATTTAACAAATTACAACGATCATTGGGAAAATGCAGAGGGATAGCGGGGCAGTGTTCGGACTCTACCATAACCGTTACCTCGTAATATAAGACATTTAAAATTTTATTAATTTAGCCCTCACTAAAATACCCTCCTCTTATAGCAGACCTATTCGCCCCACCCTACTATAACACAGCTTCCCCCACGCTAGCTATTCCACCCACCTACTATAGTATGATCTCGGCAGCAGGCGGTGTTACCACCACACCGCCTGCTGCTGACGCAGAAGTCCCTATCCCCATCTACTGAGCTAAAGGTATTTTGAGGAAATTAAAATTGAAGACCACGTTTTTTGCTTTATAAGACGATTTCTCATCCGACGTAAATTTTTGAATTCGGCTTTTTTTCATATCTGATAGTTTGCATCTATCCTTTTTGTAACTTTAACATTTTTGTAACGATTTTATGCATTTCTATTGCCTATTCAAAGAAAAATTCTTCTAAAGTTACAGAATTTCGTTAAAAACGCTTAAAAAAATCTTCTAAAGTTACAGAATTTCGTTAAAAACGGTTAAAAGAGTAAGTGCGTACATCATTTGGTCCATTCTCGACCGAAAGCATCAACCACTTTCCCAATGGTTAATAAAGATGCATTTTTTGAAGCCGAGAAAACTCCCACGTCCCCTTAAATCATTTCTCAAAGACATTTTACTTTTAAAGACATGGACAGTTTGTACTAACATAAAAACACGGGCGGCGCACTCTTTGCGCCATTGGCTTTTGAAGCCTAAATAAGTACTTTAAATGATAAAATTGGCTAGTTGAATGTCCAGTAGTAGTAGTATAAAAGTATAGTAAGCATCAAATTGCTAAGAACATTACTCATTTAATTACGATTAATCACGTAATTTCTTTGGAATTCGCAACTGTTTTTCACTGATCTGTTTTTTGCCGGATTCAATACGCCGTTCGTGTCTTTAAAGGATCTAAGAAACTACTGAATCTATTTCAAATATAATTAGGGCAAAATGAAGGTGACATTCTCTGTTCAAACATAGGCTATGAATTTTATGTCGGTATTACTGTCGCCAACGGACGGAAAGAACACAAAACGTTCTAAAATTGCGATTTCTGCGAAACTGTTTGGGATAGAAACTTTAAATTTGGCGTGGTAGTTACTTTTAAGATGTAAATGCTCGCTAAGATAGGTTTCTAAAAAAATTCGAAATTTAAAAGGATGACATGAGCGGAAAACGTTCTAAAAACGTACTAAATTATGATTGATATGGAATTGGAAATAGGATAGAAACTGGAATTTTGACATGTCTTTTACTTTTAGGACGTAAATGCTCACACAAAACAGTTGTTTCCCCACTTAAAAATCGAAATTTAAAAGGCTGCAGGATAAAACAATGTTCTAAAATCCCAATTGCTTCGGACCTATTAAACCGATTTCAAAAATTCTTTCACGATTATACTGGTTAGCAGGGGCCCCATTTCACACCCTCCTTCTTTTTGGAAGGAAAGAGGGAGGGGAGAAGCGTTTTTTGAGAGGGGCACAGTTTTCTTTTGATCTTATTGCGCATAGCTGAGAAGCAATTGATTCAGTTTTATTCCTACATATATTTTTAAAATTGCTTAAAGTACTCATTAACGATAAATGTGTATCACTTTGAAAATATTTCAAAGAGCAAGACTTTGGCAAATAATAGTGATAATTTTTAATTTATGTGCTCAAGCATTAAGTGTTTATTTAAGTGTTTATTTAATGCTAATGTTTATATTCTAGTCAAATTTGACACTTTGTTTTATTTTTGTGTCATATTTGAACATTTTTTGTCTACTCTGACCTACAATGGCTGATACATCGATGTACTCCATCCTTTGTGTCGTAGGAAACATCGTGACCGGACGTTGTAAATTACCCTCATTAAAACGTCCCATTGGGTGGTTCAGCTTGTCTGTTCTTTTTCAAGGCCTATGGGAAATATTCATACATATATGTATAGTTTATATTATTGATATAATTGATATATTGCATTAAAATAGTTTTTCTTTACTTTTTTAAAAATACCCCCCCTTTTTTTAATAAAAAAATAGAAAAAAAAAATGACTGTGGTACTTCTCACCAACACCTATAAATTCAAACATGAATTGTTTTCCACGAATGACCAAAAATTTTATATTTATGTAATGTATCCAGTATTATCCATATTTCATTATTTCCATATAGCAATGCAGACTTATTCATGTCTAAATTATTTTTATATTAATGTGTTTTCTTCGTTGACAGACTGGTAAAGACGTCCACGAAATAACATTCATTATGGATTTTGAAGGATTCACTCTTCAGCAGGTATTACATAAAAGTGGTAAGTACCAGTAATTTAGGAATGAGTCTTGTTGTTATTATTAGCTAGTTTTCCCTCTTTGCTTCAATTACCCAGTAAATATTATTTTGTAATTTTCACCCGTGTATAGCGGGATAAAAGCCAAATTTGTCGATATTTCACCCGTTGTCGTCAAGCTTGGCGAGAATTTGACGCTAACGGATACGAATATACAGTTTTATGGTTATGATTGGGAAAATTATTACAACAATGAAAGATAATCATTTTCAAAAAATCACGCTGACTAAAACTCATAAATTAATCCATGATTTTTTTGTATTTAGTAATCTGCTGTCTTGTTTCAAAACATCAGCCATCCTAGAATTTCAAACTCAGCCGTGTTTTAAGATCGAGGCAAAACAAAAAATGCTCCGGAATCCTTGTATTAAGGCTTAACAGTTAAACAAAAAATAAATTTGAATATCTAATTTTTTGTATATAGTTTTTAGTTTTAATTTTTTTAGTGGCCGCCATTTGGAAATGGATGGCGGACAAGCTGGTCAACGAACTCGGTCGAGATATTGGTGAGCCTAATACACGCAATTACTAGGGAAGGTCCCTAATTGACAGATCGGGATTTTGTCGAGAGTGGTGTCTTTGTATACAACTACCCGTCTGAATGCAGCTGGTGAAGAGTTATAAGCTGATGTATTTCTGTCATTTATTGATTTCTCCAGGTTGCTAGCTATGTAGGAATGACACTCTGTGTGGTAGAAAAGACAGCTTACAGTACAGTTATGTAACCTGTTGTTGCCAGTGTGAATTTGGTGAAGGTTCCATGTTCTCTCTAGTAAGAAACAGAAGATTGTGACCACATTTTGTTGACATGACCACTAGAGAAAATATAATAAAATTGCATAAGTTGGCTTATAACCAATTCTCCTCGCCCCCCTTCGATGACATGCATCGGTATATCCTTTCAAAATGTTTTAATTAGAGACATGGATCCCGTCTTTCTATCAGTTAAACAGGCATGCTTTAACTTAACTAATAACACATGTGACAACTGCGAAACATCCCATTTCATTATGTGTGCCTGGTGTTAGAAACACTCGTGCTTCAGCCATTTCTATTCAAAAATGCACTACCATCGTGAAGTTACTTTTTCTACCCAGCATAAACTGTCTTCTCTGTAATCTCTGTAATCCGTCAACTCTCTTTTCTACCACACAGAGTATCTTTCCTGAATATCTAGCGACCGGAGAAATCAATAAATGACAGAAATACATCATTCTATAAATCTTCACCAGTTGTATCCAGACGGGTAGTTGTATACATTTCCTTCATCCCCATGGTAAGAGCTTTCCAACGACACCACTCTTGACAATATCCCGATCTGGCAGTTGGGGACCTTCCCTAGTTAGTTTCATCAAAATCGGTTTATAAATACGAGTGCTATCGCATGACAAAGATCATATATATATATATATATCAACATTTGAACGAAGGGTGGTTTTGGTATCTAGGGGTTATGATCAGTAAAAATATACCGCAATTTTCCGAAATGCTTTCCTCCTAACGGCTGCAATAAGTATCTTTTCACTTTTCGTAATGTAATCTACCTAAAAGAGTTACAGCAGTGATATTAATTGGCATTAAACCACGCTTTCTAAAATACGCCATTGCAAATTGCATTGTCGGCTGCAAACCCGATTACGAAACTTTCCTTCACAAATTGAATTATTTAAAATACTTTTATGTTAGCCGGCAGATAATCTCCCCAAAAGCAACGCTTTTTTTCCGCATGTGTAACATAGAAACAATGCTTTAATAGTGAAATAAAATGTTTTGGCTTATATTATTACATCTTCTTATTGTTTTTATTTATTTGTTTCTATTTTAAATGAAATGAGAAAAAGGCCTATAATTAATATATGTATTTTAAATGACAAAAATGCAACACGAAGGATGGCGATAAGAATAATATTTGGCGATTAATCACTTGCACCAGGATAACATAAAAAGCCCTTATTAACATGTTTCTCATACTTCTATCAGTACTTTACTGTTATCCGGGCCTTGGCACTTTGTTACAAAGCTTGACGCAATGCGGGTTTAAGAAAGTGATATTTATTGCCAAATGATATAAATAACTATGAAAATAAAAGTGATGAAATATGCTGGTTTATGCATGTATTTAAAAAAATTGCATCTGATTACACGTATTAAATAAAAAAAAATATTTCTGTTTGTATATAATAATAGATAAACGACTTCTGTATCTTTACTAATATTATAAAGAAGAAATATTTGTGTGTTTGTGGGGGATAATCTCTGAAACTACGAAGCTGATTAAAAAAATATAATGGGGGCAAAATGATGATGACCATCTTTGCTCCAACATAGGCTATATTTTATGTCGGTACAACAACTCCTAAGTGGCTGCAGAAGCGAAAAAGTTCTAAAATTGGGATTTTCGCAAAAAAAAAAAAAACAATAGAAAGACCTCATGGAATTTAAATGCAACACAACGGGTTGCTACGCAACTAGTATTAAATAAATTGTGGAAATAATGTGGAAATGTGTGTATGAAACAATGAATAGATTGCCCGAAAGTACTTGTGAAAGTGTTACTTGCCACTTGTGAAAGTGTTACTTGGGAAATGTCAGCTTAATAACATGTATTTTTTTCAGCTTCACTAATCTAGAGATTTTATGGAAAAGTCATTTTCTCAATTGTAATTAGCAGATTGTTTATATAGTAGCTTATTCGGGGAAAGTTCCGTAATTGGTTTCATGTTGGCGCATTTTAGCTAGCATGATTTGCAGAAAAAAATGCATGAATTTGTAAATTACTTGGAATGGCACTTTCACAGCCCAAAGGTATGCAGACGAGATATTCAGTTCTCATGTCCTACCTGACGCTGAAGCTATTGCGTATTCTTTTCTTTTAAACCCTTCGCGACGAGCGTCCTTTACAGAATTTTTAATCTTTTACCACCGGTTTTTCAAAACAGAAATTTTCGCCTAATTGAATCGCAGAAATGCTAGGATTACTGGGAATAATCGAGGATTCTGAGCATCTTATGCGTCACGTATACGTGTCGCTCGTCCGCAAGGGATTAATTCTTACTAATGGATAAAACAGCTCCACTTCTGGAAAATATGTTTGAAAAGGTTGCCTTTAACAGTTTCATACGATGTCACCATACAGAAATCCCAGGGTTTAATTTTGTCGAAAATTGCTGTGGACATTGGTCAAAAGGAGTTGTCACTTGGAGAAACTTATGTCGCGTGTAGTAGAGTTCGTCGTTTAGAGGATGTTCTCATTGAAGTGCCTATCTCAAAGGATAGGCTAGACCAAATTAGAAGAATGGGATAGATTAACATTTGAACAGTATCTGAGGCAACTGAGGACCCAATAAACACTTGAAGATTCAATAGCTGTTATTGTAAATTTACTTTTATACTATTAAACAGTAAATATAAAAATAAAATATATATTTTTTAATGTTATCTTTTATGTTTATCCCACTCAGTGCTCCGACATTTCGGCCTGACGGATTGTAATGATAAAATGTTGAAATCTTTTACATGACTTTATTAGTTTATGGGGCACATTTTACTCATTGGGGGAAATTTTTGTACTGGGGCCGTATAAAAATTTCAATTTTGTATTTCTTCAAATTCAATTCCCCTGAAAATTTTAATCGATTTATAAAATTTTGTACCCTTTTTTACGTAACTTTGTAATTTATAATATATGTCTATGATCAATATTTAAGCAATGAAAGGCGAGGTCAATGTTTTTGAGACATCCTGTATCGAGAAATCATAATGGATTGTAATAACTGAAACTTATAATATTTTCATCTGCATTATGGTAAGCAGGACACTTTTCTATCGCATATTTCCGTATTAATTTATTATTATAATAATATTTTAGTATCTAAACTTAAAATTTAACCTAGGATCGAAATATGAAGACAAATTTGGGTAGTAGGATTGAAGATCAAAATGTTTGTTCGTTTTTCGATATGGAGATAACATTCTAATCTTATTTTTTAAATATAAATTTAAAGAAGATATAATTCCCAATCAATTTTTTTTCGTCTTTTTTATGCCACAATTTAATGATTAAAATATACGGGATGTTCTATTTCTCTGTCTGCCTGTTTTATTTACCGACTTTACTTTTTACTTTAGTTATTGCAAAATTGAACTCTACTATAATACTTTCAAATTTTGTCTATTTATAATCATTATATTAATAAGATATATATATATAATTATATTTAAGTCTTTATAACAATGTAGCAATTTTTAAATTCTTTACTTATTTCAGTGATTGAAATGGGTCTTGATTATACACGACTGTTACAGGATTGCTACCCAGAAATATGGAGCCATGTATTGTTCGTAAACGGTAATATATTAATCGTGTAAAGAATTGCTTTATGTTCACTTTCTTTTTCCTCATTAATGAAATGTTATGATGTTCCCAGAATCCTCTGATCTCTCCCTCAGCCAAGAGAACCAATTGCACATAAAAATCTTTATCGTTCTCTCCAAAAATCCATTTCTTTTACTTCAAATTCTTAGATCTGGCGTTATAAAAATCGTAAATATATAATTTCTTTAAATTTTGACACTATATTCGACAGCATGAATTTCATAAATCCCAGCGAATTTCAAAGGCCATATGCGCCACTTAAAACGTCTTAAGAACCGCCCATGTATAAATACATTGTGCATGGGGCCTAAGTTAGGGATTCTAATATGAGAAGTTGAAGAGAAACGTCTTTTGGTTTTCGATGGCGCAGAGTGAAGGTTTGTCCGGAATAAAAATACACTTTGCGTCAGAGTTTAATACTCTTGACGGGTACCACACTTGGTTCAGTTCGGTAAAAGTACTGGTTTGTACTTGGAGTCCCTCACGTCAAGATCCACGGGTAGTCCTAGAGTACTGGAAAGGAGTATCTTTTAGTATTTACGTAAAGTAGTTATGATATGAGAATCATATATTAATTTTAATCTATCATATCCTTCATTTAAATTATATTTTCCCCTTCCTTTTTCAAAATTTAATCGTGTTATCTTTAACTACAAACAATAATTCCGCTGTAATTTATACCCTTTCCCTTTTCATTTTCACTTGTGCTCGGTCACTAATATCTCATGGCTTTTCGATTAAAAATAGAAAAAGAAAAGAATTAAATCAGCACAGATGCCTTTTCGTAATTTCACTTTCCGAAACCAAGCTTATAACACAATATGTGCATAACGCATTTTTGTGGCCACAATGTCAGTTAAAAGTTATGCGAATCTTCCATTTGGCCCAAATGCATGCCCTTATATGGTAGTGGTAATAACTCAATCACTCACACCCATGTCTAAAAATATATTCTGTTTGTTAAAAGCACATACTGTTTTGTCTGTCGAAATCCGTTCACATGAGAAAGATATTTGTCGGTTATAATCGCCATGGTGATATTAATTTTTGAAACAAAATTCGTCCTTTTGAAAAAATCTAGCAACCCGGCTCGCTAAATACCATTAGTTATGCGGCAGCTTCATCTGAAAGTCCGCTCGCCTAGACAATTATTAGCAACCCTATTTGGCGAGATTATTGTCAGTGCAATTCCAATTTGTATCGTGGAAACAACTCACTTCGCTTGCTGTCTTCGCATAATAATGACCGTTTAGAGAACGGTTGTCTTGTTTTCCCCTCTTCTGTCCGCGATCATCTTGGCATCCTCATGGTGATCTTACAATAAAATGTCTTGACGACTATTCTGGAGTTTTTTTTATTATACAACGAACCTGGTTCACGTGAATTGTTTTATTTGATCACGAACAACCATTACAAACTATGATCTGATCAGCCAACATCTTTACAGTAGTTTAGTCTTTACTGTACAAATTTCTATCCAGTTTCATATTTGTTGTGTGTCTGTGTTTGTGAATAAAAAAACCATTAAAAAGAACTTAGCTAAACTGAAATTCATTCACATGATGTCACAATCGATATGAATGAATTAGAATTCAAGTTAAATGTTTAACATGTGTAGCAAAATTAATTGCATAGAATTTTATTTATTTATTTATTTAAACTGGCGGTACATAAATCATTATGTATGTCAGAATATGAAAGAAAAACCGCCTCTGATAAATTTTCTTAGGACATTATAAAGATAGGCTTTGTATAGAAATATTGAAAAGGCAAGTAAATAATTACTCTGTTAAAAATTTGCAGCAAGCTATCCAGTCAATGATGACCCCTTTTATAGACAATGGTTACATAACCGTATTTTAACTGTATTGTGTCCATAATATGGGCAATAATATAGTCAGAATAGAGTTAAATTACGGTTATGTAGCAGTTTTTTTTATATAAAAACGGTCGAACAACTGGACAGTTTGCTGCAAGTTTTAACAGTGATAGTTACTCTGTAAAAACATTTCTTTTTCTGTTTAAGCTAATTTTGTATTAACCACTTTAACGGTTGCTCCGAGATAAGTCGGAGGCAATAACACTATTTTCCTATCTAAGTGGCCGTTGGAGTAGTTAAACTTCTTTATTCTACACTCTCAGAAATACTTCCTTCAAATCACGGAAATATTCCTGGCAGCACCGCTACCGGAATATTTCCGTTATTTGAAGAATGTCCGTTTATTGATTTCTCCGTTACATGAGGGAAATTTTCCGTTATTTGAAAAACCTTGGTTTTAAAAAATTACATCTTTCTTTGTGCTGCCATCTATGGACTATTACGGGAGTATTTATTATTTGATATACTTCAATAATATTTTCTGGCTGACCTTGGGCTTGAACCAGGGACGTCAGTGCCTTGAGTCAAGTGTCTTACCGGTAAGACCAGTGGGCACTTGCTAGAATAACAGTTTGAAACAATGATACGGCGATACGGGTTTTCTTCAAATGGCGGCTTGAGACTTAAAAAATTTGGGGTTTAGAAACATGGTAATTTTGAAGTTAATAGCAGGGAGATGATGGTTGGGGTTTTAAAACTTTAATATTAGTAGAGGATAAAAACATGAATTATATATATTCTTAATTTGATTGTTAAATGTAAAATATGAATATTATATTTTGAATTAAAGTCGATAAAAAATGTTTGCTTTTTCTCGAAAATCGATCTTTTTTTTTTCAACTATTATATATATTTTAAATGTGTTCGTTTAGAATATATTTTCAGCGCGAATAATTTTCACTGGTTTTCAATCAATACTGTGAATAAAGGATCTCAGGCAATTAATTTGAGAAGATGCTGAAGAATTCATGATTTATGGGAAATTATATCATTACACGCAGTCATAGCAATTTATACCAATTTTATGAAGAAAAATTCCTATTATCTTATGACATCATTTTTTGTTAACTTGAACATTTCGTGCCTACTCTGATTTCGATATTAGTATATAAATTTAATTATTTCGGCATAATAGTTTTATTTATTTTAATGTGATATTTATTTTGTGTATGTTTAATTGCATCTTTCTATAATTTAAAAATCATTGTATTGTGTATTTATTTAGTTGTTCTATCTTTTCAGCTCCCAAAATCTTTGACAAAGCATTCACTTTATTTAAACCTGTCATAAGAATGACAGCTCTTGAAAGAATACATATTGCTGACAAAGGTATTGTTTAATTCTTATTAACCATGCTGTACTTTCTTTTGATCTGTAAAAGAATCGATAATAAAAACCCAGAAATCAGAGAAAACTGCTTCAGTAATAACAAGAACGAAAAATCTTGCATCAGGCATACATTATAAAACACTTTCCAACACTAACAGAATATTATTAAGAAATTTCATATTTTAATACAGTGAAATCGGTCATAATCCGTCCTTTAACCGAATTCTTTTGTGTGTCCATAACAATACGTCGGATTGACGTAATTGTTTATGCGTTATAATATGTAATTATTGGCCGATGAATATTCATGAATTCATCTTTGCTATTGTCATCTCGTGTTGCATGATTTGCTGGCCGGCGACCCTTTCCATCATGTATAAATGTGAGAAATTGCTGGGCTGGGATATCGACGAGGGTAGCTCAGTGGTGAGAGCAACATAACTTTACGCTGAAGATCCCAGAGTCGAGTCCTGGCCCAGGTCAATTTTTCACCCATGTTTGGTTCATTGTATTTAATTGTGTATGAATTAATATGTTCTTAAATTAGACATAAATCATTTATGTCTTCATCTTAACTCTTAAATACTCGCGCAGTTTCACACACCAAAACTTCCGTTGCGGTGTTATATACTTTACACCATACATTTCTAGAACAATAAATTAACGTTTTATAAGATTAATTTTAAATCAAATGCAATTACCATAAGTTCAATATTATTAAAACCTCTTAACATAGGCATATGTGACAATATTTTCGAAAAATGCATATTTAAACGTGTAGCAAACAATGGTGTACAAATTACACCAGCGCAAATAATTACGGCTTAAGTATTGACATTAAATGCATAGGGGCCATATATTACAGATTTTGAATAGCACTACTTCCGAATATAAATAGTTTCCTTATTAAACCGCAGAATTTTGCGATTAAATAAATAGAAGATTCCTATTCGAAAATAGTGATTTAACGTTTATAAGCCTTGTCACCTATTCATTAAAGCACATTATTATCATCTTCACCATTACGTTCGATCTCATTTTTGCTTATTCTGTTGTTTGCCATTGGAATATATCTTTGTACTGTCACTGACTTCGTTATTTTTGCAATAAACCACAATTTTGAGTGGCAATGGGTAAGAATGCCTATTCAGTTTTTGTTTACTCATGTGGGGCTATCTAGACAAGTTAAAAAAATATATTTTGAAAAAAAAAGTGGACTTACATAGATTTTGAAATTACCGATTCATATATTTATTATAGTTAATGAATTATTGAATTCTACATTTAGGGTGTTCTTTTTGGGACAGCCTGTTAGCGCCAGTACTTATTTATTTATTTTATTTATTTATTTATTTATTTTATGAAACTGGTATATGAATTTTGCTGCTTTGATGAAATTCCCATTTTATACATAATTTTTCATTCAGTGATTTTTATTTCTAATTCCGTCTTACATTGCAGCTTCTACGAAAGATTTACTTTTAAAGTACATTGATGAAAACGTTCTCCCTGCTTTCTTAGGAGGGAACAGAGTCGATTCTAACGGCGATCCCGAGTGCAAAGAATTTGTGAGTCTTTTGTTATTTATTTATTTGATCATTCATTTATTCAATTTTTAAGTTGATAGTTAAACTTTCTGTGACTTTCCTGCACAAATTTTATGTCAAAAGTGACAGTTCTCAAATATGGCACCAAATCAGTCTGAAGGTCATCGATATTCCTCAATTCATTTCTACCCTTCGAATTTCGATTTCCAATGCAATATTGTGCGTCTTTGATAAAATTTGCATCGCGCAAACGCTCTTGAAAATAAATAAATAAATTAATTAATTCACGTTTTAAAGATTTATTTCGCTAATAATGTAATTAATATGTGTTACGCCGATTTATTATTTTGTTTTTCTTAGACAGGCTATAAATATTTAGTGGTTTTGCCATTATGGCGTTAAAACTGGAAAAAATGGGAGGATATTCAATATATGAGGGAACAGTGAGGGAATGACAGTGGAGTAAGCAAAAAATTTGGAAAATCTAGATAACCCTATTTTCACTGAAAGGATATGAACTTCTGTTCAGTGTGACCAGTGTGACAGTGAAATAAGTCCTAATTCACTTATCCAGTCGCTAAATAGCAGAACTAGTTGGACCACTTAATGCAAAGGGATACGGCAACTTTCACTAAAACCCTTCACTTCTCAAATCACTAAATTGGGACTTACTCCACTGTCATTCTAACCCCTTCATATAATCCAAAATGGCACTAATGTATCTATTGCATTATTTTTTATGGTGGTAAACAAAGTTTTCTACTTTGCTTATCAGTTCACGGTGATTTTTTAGGGTTCCGTACTTTAACCCCTTGGGGACGAGCGACACGTATATGTGACGCATAAGATGTTCAGAATCCTCTATTATTCCCACCAGTTAACTTTTATTGTAAGCTTTGCCTTATTTAATGAGAGCATTTCTGCGATTCAATTTGGTGAAAATTTCTGTTTTGAAAAACCGGTGGTAAAATATTAAAAATTCTGTAAAGGACCCTCGTCGCGAAGGGGTTAAAGGCAAAAACTGAACCATTATACAATTAGTCCTGTGCCTGTCTGTCAGAGCCCTTTTACTCGTAAACTATATGGGACGTGGAAAGTTCAAACTTGGAAAAGTTATAAAACATATTGACCCACATATTTTCAGATTATTAGGCAATCACAAATATATTTATGAAAAATTTAGGGGAGGGGCAATTAAGTTACTTGAAAAAACAAATTTTCTTTTTGTATATCATGTGGGTTATCATGTGAAAGATCTCGTAATATCGAACTCAAAAATTCCTTTTTTTTTTTAATTTTAGGTATTCTATTTTTTAGCGATATCGTCCAAATTACAATGCAACAAAAATATGTCAACATTCCCACAAATTTTACACCTATTTTAGTAATAAATAAATTGTGATTTATCTTAAACGTTTTCATGTTTTTAATTGGTATACTAAGGTGAATTTATGTTCCAGTATTAGAAAAGTTTTTCTATATACAGTATGCCCACTAAAGTCCCTTGCCACCCTCTTAACTTCGGAACGGCTGCTGCTATATTCATAAAAGTGGTGTCTAGGTATATTAAAGTAGACATGCGCTACTCAATGAAAACGCTTACGGCGCCGCCTGGTGGAAAACTGCGGAGTTAGCATTCCTATCTCGAAAACGGAAAGAGATAGAGAAAAAAGTGATTTACAAAGTTGTAGAGCATCATCGATTTAATACGAAAAGACACTTTGTGGACATTAATGCGAATAGAACGGTTAAAACGCGCATTTGTTTTTTCGTGATTTCCTACACTGTGACGTGACAAAACGATCTTAGAAAGAAAAAACAACAACTAGTTATAATAATGCACCTTTAATTTAGATGTTCAAACTTCTCACCGTCAGCTGCAATGCATATTTGGATCCTTGTTTGAATTTTACGTTGCACACATTGGAGCAAGGTGGTGACGTAGATGGTGACAAGTTGGCACAAGCATCCGTAATGCGTCGTTTAAGGTCCTACAATGTTTGAGGAGGGGTCGCATACACCTACTGTTTCATAACTGGTTGTTTCTTTCTTTCTAAGATCGTTTTGTCACGTCACAGTGTAGGAAATCACGAAAACACAAATGCGCGTTTTAACCGTTCTATTCTTTACATTAATGTCCACAAAGTGTCTTTTTGTACTAAATCGATTATGCTCTACAACTTTATAAATCACTTTTTTTACCTATCTCTTTCCGTTTTCGAGATAGGAATGCTAACTCTGCAGTTTTCCATCAGGTGGCGCCGTAGGCGGTTTCATTCAGTAGCGCAGGGCTGTTTTACTATACCTAGACACCACTTTTATGAATAATAGCAGCAGCCGTTCCGAAGTTAAGAGGGTGGCATGGGACTTTAGTGGGCATACTGTATTTAAGGAATGACAACAAGAAAGTTACAAGACCGAATAAGGGAGCATATGACAGACATAGAAAAAAAAACCCATCTACAGCTCTATCTCGTTTAAATTTGAATACAGAAATTGATATACAGGGTGTCCAAAAAGTCTGGAAACGGTCAAATAACTCGAGAAATATACATCGGATTGAAAAACGGCAAAATGCATGTTCAATATTTTTGAAAAATCTATTTAGGGATATGAAAGTTGCCTCCCCTAACTTTGCCCCCCCCCCCGGGGGGGGGGAAGAGGACAACTTTGAAATCTTAAATGATTACCCCCATTTTTTATTGCAGATTCGAATTCTACGGGAAAAAATACGTAACTTTTGTATTGAACATTTTCTTCGAAACATTATAGATGGCGCTGTAATCGAGTGCAATGCTGTGAGAATCGTTACCATTGCAATGTCTGAAACGCTCGAATAACTCGAGAAATATACATCGTATTGAAAAACGGAAAAATGCATGTTCAATAGTTTTGAAAAATCTATTTAGGGATATCAAAGTTGCCATTTTTCTAAAATATTAAACAAGCATTTTTCCGTTTTTCAATCTGATGTATATTTCTCGAGTTATTGGAGCGTTTCCAGACATTGCAATGGTAACGATTATCACAGCATTGCACTCAATTACAGCGCCATCTACAACGTTTCGAAGAAAATGTTCAATACAAAAGTTACGTATTTCTTTCCGTAGAATCCGAATCTGCAATAAAAAATGGGGGGTCATCATTTAAGATTTCAAATTTGCCCCCCTTTCCCCCCGGGGGGGAAATTGGGGGGCAACTTTCATATCCCTAAATAGATTTTTCAAAAATATTGAACATGCATTTTGCCGTTTTTCAATCCGATGTATATTTCTCGAGTTATTTGGCCGTTTCCAGACTTTTCGGACACCCTGTATATATTTCAGTAAACTAAAGATTATAGCGCAAGTGAATGATTAGTACATGTATACTGAGGGAGTCTGTGGAAATACTGACAAGTGGTAAGAAATCCTGTAATGATATGTTATCATGCAACATACTAAAAGTCTGGTTTAATCTACTTAGTGTCAATGTTACATTTGGGTTGAAATAACCCACCTCGTTCAATAGACTCTTCCATCATCCTCCTTATTTTTCATATTTGGGTTCGCCGTCTGATATTTAACCAGCGTACATTCCGGATGTTACAGAATTTTTTCTCATTTTCGCACTTTGATGATGTTCAGGTTCTGGTCGAAAGCGCTCGGGACTCCGACGAAAGTTTTAAAATCTATAGAATGGTTTTAATGTTTTTAAACCTTTATTTCATTTTACATTTATTTTAGTAACAAATAAATTGTGATTCATTTTAAATGTTTTCATGCTTTTAAATTTTGCTCTAATTTTCAAAACTATTAGCAAAAAAGAAAATTTAGTTTAAAATTTTTCAAAATCCAGTAAGGAGCAATGGCCCTCCCCTGCTCTTAACTGCCGGTGCACATTAGGTGAACATATGTTTTCCCCCAGCAATTTCACGAAATTATGTCTAAATAGAGATATTCTTTTTACAGATAACTTTCGGAGGAAAGGTTCCTGAGAAATTTTACCTGGAAAATTGTAGAATACCTTTGTCACCATCCGATCCCAGTGTGAAATGCATGACTGTCAGAGCACGATCAATGAAAAACGTGAGTGTTGTGATTAAAGAAGCCAAGACAAAAGTAAGAATGCAAATAAAATCTGAAAATGGAAGCATATACATATCACTGCTGTACAGAGAACTCGGCCCCGATCCAGAGTACGTAGAAATGTAATAAATTAAATCTTGTTTTTTTTCCCTTTGAATATGATGACATAATGAGATGTGCTTGACATGACTACCGACCAAAGAGTTTGAAACTAACATTCTTCATAACTCAGAAAGTAGTTGTAAGTACATACGGTGTCAGTTGTCCGAATTACAACACATTTCCAGTACTTCCGGTGATGTCATATTTCACATAAAACAGAATTAATCTATTGCAAATATTGCTAAAATACCTTCACATTTTAGCGAGATTGTCAATAGACTAAATTTGATTTATGTGAATAGTGATGACTTTATCATGGGAAGTGAAGTAAGTCGGGGCCTCCGAGATGACGCTGTGTGCTTTTTTTAAAAGCTCACAGCGTCATCTCAGAGGTCCCTATTAAGTGTGTTATAATTCCTCAACTACGCCGTATGTAAAGTCAGTTAAATTCTGAATTATGGAGTCTAGTTCACTGATGTTTCGATTTAATTTGAGACCTTTCTTGTAATTTCATCACATTTCACACAAAGCAAAGTAATTCTATTGAAAATATTGTTACAATATCTTCATTATTGGTAAAAATATGAACGAAAATCTGGCTTATGGTTGGAGTTACCTCCTGTTACTGAATACATTGGTTACACCTGCTGTTTTTGACTGAATAAATGGATTGCGTCTCCATAGCTGTAACCTTTTTTTTTTTTTTTAAATCAAATAAACATAGTTTGAAAAAGGAAATTTGATTCATCTAGTGTGACTTGGAACTGGGAACGAGATTATTATTCGGAGTTCTGGAGCCACGGACCCCTATATTTCTAGTAATAGCAATGTGGATCTCAGAGATTTATGACCGTAGCCGATGTGCAGAACAACAATTATACGAAAAAAATTTAAAGAGGCCCAAGAAAGGCAAAAAAGAGAAAAGACCGTTTTCGTCCAAAAATAAATAAAGTAAAATTTAAATTAAATTAATGATATAAAAATAATAAAATGCAAAAATAAGCCTACACAATATTTACAGTTAAAAAATAAATTGAAAAGAGAAAAATGCTATATATCTAAAATCTATATAACAAATATATATATATATATATATATATATATATATACAGTAAAACCTCCATAACGGACACTCCCAAATAGTGGACACCTCTATTTAACGGACAGTTTTCCAATCCCCACTCCCAAAATCTACATTTTTGTATGTTTAACCTCTGAATAGCGGACAGTAATTTTGGCGATAAAGGATGAAAAATGATTTTTTAATGAAAAAAAATGGAAAAAAGTAAAAAGCCTCTAAATTTATTAGGGCAATTTGACACAAGTTTTATGACCACAGATAAATGTCGGGGGTGGCCTTGGGGAAATCCCCTTTCCCCGTCAGAGAATAAAAGCGTCCCTCCTTGGAAGATTTTGGATTTTCTGCTGATTAATGTCTAGAAGTACCAATTTTTCCCTCCCCAGAATTCCATAATACACCTTACATCATTTGCTCTTTCTTTTTAAATGCGCCTAAGATAACCTCGTTTGCTATTGTCTTGAATTTTCAGGATAGATAATATGCTGACTATTTTTGTTTCTTTGTATCCGAGTTCAAACAATTTTTCGGATAATCTTACAAAATGCCGAAAAACAAAAGAGAAATATCTTTTTATTTTAATAGTGCTTGTTCGTAAAATCTATAAAGTAATTAACTGTATTGCATCATTTAATAACATAGAAGAGAGCGAGCAGACGTCACATGGGGTCATATAATCTGAGTAAAAGAAAAATAATCACTGAAACCCTAACATACGATTTTATTTATTTATTTTTACTTTTTTATAAAACAAAGAAAAGAGTTACTCAATTTTATTTTTTTTAATTGGATAATTGCGTACTTATTTTTTGAGAGTGAGAATTAATGGCGCCAAGAAAGCGACAAGTGCAGGGTAAAAAGCCACTTCGCAATGTCGATTATTGTTTGATTCTTGAGACTTAACTGACACTCAAACACATTATTCAAAGCGTCAAAATATTTTAACATCATTTATATCGTTTTTTGAAAATATTGAGATCTACGTACTCTGAATTTAGAGTATTGTTGGTGATTAATGTTTCGAAAATGGCCTCAAAACGAAAACAATTAACTTTATAAGAAAATTTTGAAATTGTAAGTGTATCAGAGAAAGAGAAATTGAGTTTACGGATACTTGCTAAGCGTTTTAAAATAGGTAAAACACTGGTGGAAGAGATTTTACGAAATAAAGACAAAATAAGAAATTTGTGGCTTACTAACTCTAATAACGAGAACACCTAAAATTTGAAATTGAGGAAGACTGATTCCAATGAAATTTGTCTATAATTCTGGATTGGTTTACTTCACTTCGTTCAAAAACCATTCCTATCAGTGGGCTTTTGATTCTAGAAAAGTCTAGAAGTCGCTAAACAACTTGGATTACACGATTTTCAGTGGATGGCTGGAAATGTTCCGGTTTCGGCAAAACATCTCTTTCAAAACAATATGTGGAGAAACAAAATCTGTAGATCTTGAAGAAGTAGAGGACTGGCATGAACGACTGCAATAAAAATTTGTGAAAGTTATGAGGAGAGAAATATTCTTAATGCCGATGAAACCGGACTCTTTTTCAGAATTTTTTCGAATACAAAATCGGCGAAAAAATGTCAAAAGAGCGACTCACTATTTTATTATGTTGCAATGTATTAAAAGGATCTGAAATACCTCTTGTAATTGGGAAATATTTGAAACTCACGTGGTTCCTAAAGAACATCCTATTTAATAAATTATGTGGAGAGCGAATAAAAAAAGTGGGTGACCAGTCCTTTAATGATCGAATGGTTAACTTTCTTTGATAATAGGATGAAAAACCAACAAAGAAAAGTTCTCTTGTGTCTTGTTTTTGGACAATTCACCTTCTCATCCAAAACATTTGAAATTCGACAATGTTGAAATTGTGTTTGTTTCCCCCAAACACAACTTCCGTATGCCAGACTGGTGTGTTTTAAAGCCTGGTAGAGAAAGCTTTTATTACGCCACATTTTTTCAATGTTGGATTCCATAAGAACTGCCTAAAATTAGTTAATGCTCTCGATGCTATAATTTGGATTTCCTCAGCTCTAAAAAACATAAAACCGAAAGCGTACGACAATGTTTCAGAAAAGCAGGCTTTATATTAAAAGAAAATGAAACACATATTTTCGACATAATTGAAGAATTAAGCGAAGTAAGGGAATTAATTAAATGTGTCAGGAGTGAAGAAACTGCCAAAATTTTTATTAATATTGATGATGAGTTACCTACTGAAGAAGAATCAGTTGATGTATGCGATTCCTTCAGAATTTTTGACAAAACCTGACTCTATTAGTGATGGTGAAACAGTTACTGAAACTGGATATGTTTCCTGCAATAGCGAGAATTTCTAAAGCGGTAAAATGCAGAGAGCAGTTACACATTTTTTTTGTATAAAAACAGGATTCAGAAGGATTAAAACTACTGACAGAGTTAAAACTTCACATAGAAAAACAAATTACATGTAGTCGCAAGCAAAAGCAACAGATCTTTTTCGTAAGAATGTAATAAACTGTTATGTTGATTATGCACAATTTCATTTCAGCTTTATTGCTTAAAAAAATAATTTTGATTTCTGATTAGTCATATAATAGAGGTTTAAGGACATATAAAAGTCAATTAATGAAACATTAAGCATTTCTTAGCAATTTTGTGAATCTCTGAGTTTTTCCCAATAGCGGGCACCTCCGAATAGCGGACAGTTTCCGCGTTCCCGAGGTGTCCGTTATTTAGAGGTTTTACTGTATATATATATATATATATATATATATATATGTACAAAAGACCCACGAAGGTATCCAGCCCTATCATAGCGGCAGAAACTAGAGAATTAAGTTAGGGTTTAACAACTTCCGTGATGTGGAGGACAGCGCAAAGCCATCTATCTCGTTTACCTTAGTTAGATAGATTGAATAGTTCAGGATTAGGAAGAATGAATTTTGTCCAAAAAATTCTTTGCGCTATTTTAATAGTCTTTCGAACAGCATTGATTTTAAGGTAATTATAAATGGTTTGAATCCTGCAATACCAGGGGGCTTTCCTGACACTTCTTATAACCTTATTCTGAACAACCGATTTTCCGCCAAACCCCAGATCGGAGCACAATAGTTCTACCACTTTAAATAACAGCAGTTTGTTTGCCATACGCATCTCATCACTATACAGCAGGCACGCAAGATCATTCATAGCTGTGTGAAATTTACTGACGCTATATTCGATGTACTTGCGCCAGACTAGAATACTGTCTAGATACACACCCAGATATTTAACCTCCCATCCAAAGTGCACTAATAATATGAAAAATTTAAGTTGAGAAGGGATGGTGGAATGCGTTTCCTTGAGAAAAAGACCACAATAGATTTGTTAGAGTTAACTTTAATCCCTATATTTAGCAATAATGTTTTCAAGTAAGTGTATGTGTGATCGGAAGAATGATTGCAGTTGAATCATGTCACTGTTGCGTGCTACGATTATAGTATTGTCCGCATACAGTGCTAATAAAGTATTGACTGAACGAGGTATATGTCATGTATATAGACCTTGTGTAGCCAGGGAGACAATTTTGAACCCCGCTGAACTCCTACATTAACAGGAAGTGGTGTGAAGAATTTATTGGCATAGCGGACAATAATGTTCTAACGCGAAAATAAGAGAAATCAAACTGGACATACGCAGTCGGAATTTTAAGTTTTAGCAGTTTGTAAATGAAGCCAGAATCCCAAACTGTGTCAAATGCTTTCGCAATGTCAATGAAAGAGCATGAACCAACTCCGAGTTATAAAATCAATCACGCATGAATTCGACTATTCTAAACAGCTGATGCGCAGTGGAATGTTTAGGCCGGAAGGCAAACTGTTCAGGAGGGATAGTGTAGAATTGTTGGAGGGAGTCATAAAAATGTGTTCAGTTAGTTTACCCAACACTGGAAACAAGCTCACGGGCCCGTAACTCTTAGAAAGCACAGAGACCTCTCCGGATATCTTGAAAGAACCATAACAGCGTGCTTCCAAGAGGAATAAAATGCCGAAACTGGAAAATTGCATTAATCAAATTTGTAAGATGAGTTGAATAAAGAATGAGTAAATTATTAATTGCCGAACTTGTAATCTCGCCATAACCCAGGAGCTATTCAGAAAAAATTAATCATCTAGGTAACCCCTCAGGAGTAATTGGATCAATTCACAACCTTGCGGACCAAAAATTTCCTGATAACATAATAGACACGATCAGTGGTGTGTAGGTTGATAACAACATTATGGGGTTGAAATTGCTTCTCATATTGATCAGTCATCACCTCCGCTTTGTCAGATTCAAAACAATGAATACCGGCATCTATTCTGAGGTTGGGGAGAGGGGTGGAATGGGAATAAAAGGTTCCCTTACTCTTTTCGAATAATTCTATAAGGAGCTACACGCAGAGACAGCTACAGCAGCGGCGCTGTTGTAGCTGCAACCATAAGATAGTGAAACCTCGTTCCAACATTTGGAGATCCCGTTGAACCATAGCTACAAACGTTGGAACCAGATTTCACCATCTGGTGGTTGCAACACTAAAAATTGGCTCAAACCCGCACAAAATTTTTAGTAGCGTATCCTTTCTGGTTGAATAGACGCAGTTGGCAAATGACGATATTTGACTTGAAAATATTAAGCCTCTCCACTCTCCTTCATTAATAAGTCATAGTCATAACTCTGTCTAAATACAGTTAGTACTGAAGTTCCAGTAAAATATTTAGTGGTTATTGAAAACTTTATCAAGGAAGCCAGAATTGCTTCCTGAGAAGAAAATACATTGACAAACGCCTTGTTTGAGGATACGGAAAGTGACCTTTTTGGCCAGATTATTTATCAGATTAACTGTAAAATAGGCATTTTGGTAAGGTGGTTACAAATGAATATCCCAACTGTTGAAGGTCTATATCTTCTGAACAATAAAAGGTGTGTTCCATTTCATCGAAGTGAGTGAGAAGTTATGAAGTTTCATAAATGTAAAGGTTCGTTTTTTTGACGAGAGATGGCCCCAACGATCGGCGGGTTGAAAGTGAACCGGCATGATCCGTTGAGAGTTCATTCAGTCAGTTGCCGCCGAGATACATAAAAGATAAAGTGCTTTTTCCGCCTCTACCAGCTGACACTGCTGAACTGAAAACGAAGATACCGAAGCTATTGCAACTGTAACACTCGACATGCTGAAAACCGTGTGGGACGAATTCTTCTACAGAAAGGATATCGTTCGTGTTTCTGCTGCTGGCGTAAACTGGCTCGTGTTTCTTATTCTTTCTACATTTATGAAACTTCATAACTTTTCACTCACTTCGATTTGTGAAATGGAACACTACCTTTTATTGTTCAGAAGATATAGCCCTTCAAAGTTGCGATATTCATTTGTAATCACCCTGTATATAAACGAAAAAATAGATTTCAATTTTATATTATATTATAAATTAATATGTAACATTATATTACGCTATAGTATATATATTGGATATAGTACATATATTGGATATAGTACGTATTTGGATCAGAGATTTTCAGCAAGTGTGCCACGAGAAGATTTCAGGTGTGTTGCAAGATGATCCGAATTTTAAATTACCTATTTTATCCTTCATTACAGTGACATCGAACTTCCTGACGAAGACGAGTATTTGGATGAAACTGCTGATAACTTCAAGTACAAGCAAATATCTGTTGAACTAAGGAGTCAAGCGCATTGCGCGCAAGAAGATGCTACGACTACTCTTCCATGGCCTGGAATATGTAAGTGTTTACTACTCTAAAAGAATGAAACAGTGGCATAGCCAGTTTTGGCTATAAAATACAGGTATTAGCATAAATAAATGACCGAATTTAAAAAAAAATATTTTTTTTTCAAAATTGTTACACATATTAAAATAAGGGATAAATGAAAATAAAGGAAAACATTTCAAGTATTCTTTTAGTTACAAATGTTCGATGTTAAAACCTTTCGTAACACGACAAACATCTAATCTATAATCAAGTTCGATCCAAAAATTTTGTAGTTTTACACTGGCAACGGTTCTTAATGCATCACTGCAGCGTTCTTTATGTTCTCTGAATGTTTTCGACAATGGTGGTTCATAAACAAGATCTTTGATGTAACCTCACAAAGAGAAATCATATGGCATAAGATCCGGAGATCTTGGTGGCCATGTGAATAAAGGTAAATCATCGTTACCCGCACGTCCAATCCAGCCTTGAACGACGGCCAAAAAAGAAACTTGGAATGTTTTTATTTGTTTTTATATATTACTTATTATAATATGTGTAATAGTTTTGAAAATATAAAATATTAAAATCCAGTCACTGATTTACGCTAACCCTGAATAACTGTAACTGAAAGTTATATAGATGCAGACCTTCTTTATCCACCAGACAGTGAGAAATAAAACACGACTATAGTTTTGAGGGCAATTAATTAGAGGTTTTCATCATCAGGTGAGCAATAACAGAGAATAATTAACCCGACAATGATAAAACACCTGTTACTGCTCACTTGATGACGCGAGCTAATAATTAATACTTTCAAACTATAGTAGTGTTTTATTATTCACCATCTGGTGGAAAAAGATCTACATCTGTATGATTGTCGTCATCTACAGTTATTTTTTATCACTGATTCCCCTTATTCTGAGATATAGTTTATATATATATATTTAATTCACTCGAATCACTTGTTTTACCTATTTATTTAGATATTACAATGCTTCAAAACACACCAAATAATTGTGCAGATGTATAACAGTTAAGATACTCTAAAATACATCAAAATATAGTGCATATTTATAAAAGTCCTTAAAATATTTTCTCCTCCTTCTGTCCTGAGGCATCATCAGTTAGTACTGTTTCGTATCTTCGTATCTAAGGCTTTTATACATCTGTACTATTGTTTGATGTATTTCAAAGCATTGTAATGTTTGAGTAAAACAAGTGATTCTAGTGACTGATATATGATATTATGGATGATAACACATAAAAGGTATTTTTAGCCTTCTGAGTGTCTGAGCGCTTTCCAGAATTTTCATAAAAATATTTGTAAAACTTAAAATAATTTATTTTTTTTTCCATTTTTTTCTAAAATACACTTCTTATCTCTTTATTTTACATATATCTTAAAATACAAATTTATTAAAAATATTTTTGTCTAGAGCCGATTTAAGTTGTTTTTGAGAAACTGAAAAATACGGGCAAAACGCTTAGAGTTTTAATCCTTTGATTTATTGCTTCCTTCCGATAAGTATATTTCCTTCTTTTACTAGCTAATTTTTATGTGCATTTTATTCATTTGAAAATTTACACCAATCTCTTTGCAGAAGATGTTAACCCTTTTTGTGTTAACTACCCTCTGTTATTTCTCACCTGACGATGAGAGCTGCTAATTAATTCTTTTGGAAACTATAATCTATGTTGTTAGTCACAATCTGGAGGAAAAAATAGATCTATATTTATATAGCCAGTTTTGTTTTGGGAGAGGGGGGGGGGGAGAGGAATGTGGGGAAGAGCAGTTATAATTTACATGGGTCTATAGAAATGGGCAGAATATGCCCATGATTGTATTAAAATAACCCACTGATTTTAGGCGCAGGACTCCAGCCTCGTAAGCCAATTTCTGGCTACGTCCCTGAAAAAATTATCGTTAGATTAATTGATGTAAATATTTTAATCATTTAATGCACTTTTTATAATCCCTTCATCTATATTACAGATGTTATCAGGTTCAACAATTCTAGCAACTGGTTTACTTCGAGAAAACTTATGGTGAAGGTCGAGGTATTTCCGCCATCTAAAGAAGCTAAATAATGAAATACATTTTATCTTTCATGTATAAAAATTGTACATTATTGTTATTTTTAGCTTAAATATTTTAAGATAAATATTTATTATGTATGTCATGCCTATATAATAAAGAAGAGACTTTGTCTGCGTTTGCTTTTATATGTTTATCTGTATGATAGTATAGCGATCACAGCCTTAATTACACCTTCAATGATCATTACGAACAAAAACACTTTTCCCCATAGCTAATTGTACACTCTTTTAAATAAAACAATAAAAATTTGTGACATTTGCCAATATTGGCTATTTAAACGTAGAGCGATACTCCAGTCAGAGTAAAAACAGCATCAATTGTATTACAGACTAGCTTTTTTAATGAGAACCGTACTTGCGTCATTCTTCACCGCTATGCAAATTTAGAGTAAAAAGAAAAAATCATTACTTTTTTTCGCAAAAATTTTACGATTACACAATTTTAGGCTGTTTTGTATGCCTTATCAAGCATGTAAGCGTAACGGTCACGTGCCCACTTACACTAGTGGTATAGCCATAGGTGCCAACCTCTTATTAATATTCCGTAATATGCGGGTTAATTTGACCCAGTTTAACAACGCTTCAAACCAGAAAAATTATTGGATGAATCTTTATTTATTCAATTTCAGGTTTCTATAGAGAATTTATTTAATTTCATTTCTTAAAAAAATTCTGGTGCGAAAGGTGTTAAACTTGAGTCAAATTAACCCGCATATTACGGAATATTAATGAGAGGTTGGCACCTATGGGTATAGCGTTTAGAAGATATTGTGTAGTAACCGACTATTCCATTAATGCTTTAAAAAGTTCTAAAAAAATGAAGCCGATAAATGTCGAAATATGCTGAACGATAAATATCTACCGCAGCGGCATCTGGTAGCTCAAACATAAACATTGAATAAGTATAGCATTTAGTACATTACAATGTTTACATTTGAGCTACCAGATGTCGTTACGATCGACATTTAGCATTCAGTATCATTCGACATTTATCGGCTTCAATTTCTCAGCACTTTTTGGAATAGCCGATCACCATACTATATCTTCCTGATGCTATACTAGTGACCAAAATTACTGAAACTTCTTAGAAAGAATGTTTTTTTTTTTAGGTTTAGTGGCTGATAATTAAACATTGTGTTTATAAATACTATAAATATATACATCAATAGAAAGATAATTTCATCAAGAATACACTATCTACAAATAAGTATTTGGACACCTGTGATCAAAAAGAAAAACAATATTTATTCTCATTCAATAGTTAGTAGAGCCTCCACGTGAAGGAATTACAGCCGCAACCCTCACTGGTATGCTTTCTACGAGTCCTTGTATGACAGCTAGTGGTATTTTTTTCCATTCGGCTTGGAGAAGAAAGGTAAGTTCCTTCACTGATTTTGGACGGTTGTTTCACCCGGTAATTCGACGATCCAACTCGTCCCAGACGTTTTCGATTGGATTCAGGTCTGGGCTGTGGAGAGTTCAGTCCAGTCGATCAACATCATTGTCACAATACCAATCCATGGTGGACCTCGCAACATGGCAGCTGGCGTTGTCATCCTGGAAGTAACATGGGTCCAACCCGTAGAACTGCCACAACGTAGGAAGCACAATGTCATCCAAAATAGTGCCTTAGGCGTCGGTGTTGAGCTTACCATGAATGGACCAAGGGCCCAGACCAAACCAGGAAAAACATCCCCAGACCATAATTCCCCCTCCGCCGAACTTAACTGTGGGCACAATATATTCTGGCAGGAAGCGTTGTCCAGGTGGACGCTAGACCTAGACCCTGCCATCCGAACGGTAGAGGGCGAACCTCTATTCATCACTCCAGAGAACCCATTTCCACTGCTGTACGGTCCACTGTCGGCGTGCTTTGCACCACCTCATACGAGCAGAGCGGTTGGATTTGGTGATCAAAGGGCGGCAGCACGACCATGAAAACCAAGCAGATGAGCTTCCTTACGGATGCTATTCATCGAAACAATACACCCGGATGCCTGTTGAAACTCTTGGCGTATGTGTGCCATTGGCTGGGTGCGGTTTTTCCGAATTTCTCTGGACAGCACCCGTCGGTCTTTATCTTCCAGTTTCGTGGTCTGCCGACTCTGGCCCTATTCCAACAATCACCGCTCACCTTCTATTTCTGAATCACATAGGCCCCAGTCGATTTTGGGTTATTCAGCTCGCTAAGATATGTCCCCTAAGGATCAGCCATTTCTTTAATACTCGATGATTACATCTTTCTCGAAATCAGATAACTCTATACTTCGTGGCATCTTGCATGTAACTAATACCAATGTTATTTTCGACAGCATATTTAACGATGAAGAGCGTGAAGTGTATCAGTATTTCAGATATCGGCATTTGCATAGGTGTCCAAATACTTATTGATAGATAGTGTATAATGCAATACAGTGTCATGAGTTATTAGCATTTTATTAAAAATTACAGCCAAATAGTCAGAAAAAATGTAGCACAACTTCATTGATCTAAAATAAATTTCTCTCGTTTGCATGAAGCCACTTATCATGTTTGTTTAAAATGTCAATAAAGCCTGGAGTAGTAGTTCAGTTTATTAATGTTATGGATTGGTGCTGATAGGAGGACTTTTGTCAATGTCTTATGTGATTATTTTCAAGTTGGTGAAGTTCTTGTATCTATTCAGTTAATGAGCTTGTAAAACAAAATGAGACACAAAAATATTGGAAGAGTTGATCGGTCATCCATAACTCGATGCAAAAGAAACGATAAAAAAAAGATAAATGTTTCTTAATCTACGAAAATATAATATAATCATGTACATTAACCTCTTCCGAGTTACACACGATTCCGAAAAGCGTTCTTTATCTTTAGAAATCTCAGAAACCCATACATCTTCGAGAGTTAAAGAAACATTTCTAAAAACAAATTTTCTTTTGTTGCCACTGATTTTCAAAAATGTTTCCAAGTAGTTTTTATAGTGTATTAAGCAGTTTTCTCAAACTGTAATATTGATTTTCAACATGCTATCCATTTTCAATTAAACATTTTCAGCTGAGTAATTAAATTTATGCATGGAATAATAACAAAATAATATTAATTTTAATGTTAATGTTAATGCGTTTAATTTATCATGTTTGTCTATAAAACATGTTTGTTGAACATTGAAAATGTTTACTTGAGAATGCATAGCATCCGAAAAACCTATATTCCGGATTGAGAAAACTGATTAATACACCATAAAAACTACTCGGAAACGTTTCCGAAAATGAGTGGCAGGAAAAAAAACTTTGTTTTTATAAATACTTTTTTAAATCTCGAAAATATATTGGTTCCTGCGGTTTCTAAAGATAAAGAACGTTTTTCGCAATCGTGGGTTACTCAAAGAGGTTATTTCCAAAGGAAGAGCTAAAAAGCGAATCTAGAAAGATGCGTACAGCAGTAGATCTGAAGTAAGAGTCCCTGATGTTGCCTCTTGTCGATGGCATATATACCTAGCGCGTTTTGAGTACTATCTTAAGTAGAAAATATGTAGGACATATGGTTTTCAAGCAGTCCGAAAGTTACTGAACACTTAATGTTGAGCTAACGTCAAAAGTTTGAAGTGCTTTAAGATTTACGACTTTAAAGTGTCAGATCAAAAGTTTTTGTAGTATCGGCAAAAAAGTTTGTGATAAAAAATTTATATGCTGGTTAGCTCTTTTATGGAGGGAAAATATAGGAGTTCTTGTGACTCGCGACTTTTCTTTTAATGAGTAAAAAGAAAATAAGAAGAAATTCATTCTTTACGGCGCACTGGTCTGCGCATATCGTACTAATATACTAAAGTACTTGTATTGCACTAATCGGTATTTCTAGTGTGTTAAAATTTCCTCTAGGAACTCGATGATGTTATTGTTGTTTAAAGTGGTTAATTGCTGCCCCATTCTGCTGATATTGTACGCAGGGCTCCCAAATGGTCCGCCAACTGAATACCAATATTTGTTAATACAAAATCTATCCGCACTAATCGGTATCTTTTAACGTGTTAAAATTTCATGCCGAACTCCATGTCGAGTTAGTACCACCAAAATGACGCATTGGCGCCACCTTCTGATCGAATATTACTAAGATATGACGTGCCAGACTGAAACATTTGTAACTAATCGCTATCTTTAATCTTTAACGTGTTAAAATTTCATCTCGGAACTAGGTGACGTGATAGTACTACCAAAATGGAGAATTGGCGCCACTTTCTCCTTATATCGGACCAAGATATCACGAGGAAGACTGGAGTATTTGCATTGTGCTAATCGACATCATTAATGTGTTAAAATTTCATGACGGAACTCGTTGACGTGATAGTATCCCAAGAATAACAAATTGGCGCCCCCTTCTGATCGCATTGTACCAAGATATCACGAGGCATGTGACGTTATTAAATATTGAGCGCCGTTAAAAATTTAATTTATGGCTGGAGAGAGAGAAGTATAAGTTATTAAATTTGCAATTGAAAAGGAACTATAACTGAAATTAGTTTTACATTAAAGAAGGTATGATCATATAAGTTAAATGAATTGCAGTTGTGATTATAAGATGGACAATAGACCCAGCCCAATAAAGTGTACTTGCGTTCGTTAGGTCAGACTTGGAAGAGAAAACAATTAAATTAAATGAATGAAATAATCTTACTTTATCATGTAACTAAAATATGTAGACAAAATGAAGACGCTCCTTTAAAATATGAATCCAACTTTATTTATTTTCTTGGTAAGAAGAGGTAAAGCAGGTTGATTACTGCACAGTAGAATTTATAAGTGTTACACATCTTGGGAACGATCGTTGATTTCCAAAATATTTATATTAAAACTAGTCGACTCCCATAGATTCACCTGAGGAACTAATTTACGACTTTAGGTTTCTTCACTGTAAAAAATTATGGTCAGCAATTACGGTACATATACTGGCAACTTTGTGACCAGTATATATACCGTAATTTAACTGGACGGCATATGTACCGTAAAATATTTAAAGTAAATAATGTACCGGCTGCACTCCCCTCTCTTCTCAGGCCTGCACGCATTACATAAAAAGAGCAAGAGCATAGGGGTTGTCGTACAGTGAGGCGGGGCTACCAGCTTTTTCCTTACTAAATATAATTATTTTACGGTATAAATAGCGAATTTTTACTGAAAAACAATCATTTTACAGTATAAATACTGTTTATAATTGAAATGGCACATATACTTTTTTTACGCTTAATATACATTAGAAGTACGGTACTCATACCGTAAAGAGTGAAAACGGTGCAAATACCGTTAATTTACGGTACATCTACTGAAATTTTACGAAATTTTTTTACAGTGTTTAATATACTTTTAAATTCATTAAATTAAAACTATAAACTTCAGCATTACAGACTATTAAGAACATCAAATATTTCTAACTGCCAACGGTCCCTTAAATTCGTCGCCAAAAAACATTTGGGTTATAAAATAACACTAGAATAAAAAGGCACTATAATTTTAGCATATGTAAAATTGCCATATAATAATAATAATTTTCTTATACACTGCTCAAAACAATTAAAGGATATTGCAGTTTTAGGTGGATTTTGTATCTGGGAAACTTTTTAGCTGATTGATACATGGTCGACAGACATAGTAGGTTATATGAGAATAAATTACACATGTTTGGCAGAAAAAAATGCATTTTATTGCGCATTTGTGTACAAAAGGAAAAAAACACAATTTGTGCATATGAGAAAAAATAATAAGAAAAGGTGTTTTCTTCAAAGAAAATCATTTTCAGTAAGGGGTATGGTTTCCACGGGCGGCCAGCAACGTTGAACACTTTTGAGGCATGGAATCAATGAGGCTATTAATGACGAGTTGGGGTATTCTGCCCCACTCTTCCAGAAGAGCTCTTTCCAGTTCTTGGAGAGTTCGTGCGGGTTGTTGGCGGCCAGAAACACATCTTCCTAAAGCGTCCCAAACGTGCTCGATTGGATTCATGTCTGGAGAACACGCTGGCCATTCCATTCGAACGATTACTTCCTCGAAAAGGAAATCCTCCACCAGGTTTGCACGATGTGGCCTGCAGTTATCGTCCATTAAAATGAAGTTATCTCCGATTGCTGCAGCGTAAGGGACTACAATAGGTCTGAGGATCTCATCCCTATATCGGCGACCAGTCAGAGTTCCATCTCGAATGATGTAGAGGTCAGTGCGCCCGTCAATGGAGATGCCACCATACACCAACACTCCTCCACCGCCAAATCTGACACTTTCGTGCACGAACGCAGGATTATTCTTACTGCCACGGTCCCTCCAGATGAAAATACGCCTATTATCCGGATGCACAGAAAAACGGGACTCGTCAGAAAACAGAATATTGCTCCATTCATTTCTCCTCCAGTTGACATGCTCGGATGCCCACTCCCTGCGGTCGCGACGATGCCTTGATGTTAATCTAACACATACCATCGGTCGGCGAGCATACAGACCTACAGCATGGAGCCGGTTTGAGACAGTCTGAGTTGAAATCGTGGTGCCTGTAGCCGAGCGAAGGTGTTGTTGGAGAAGAGTAGCGTTCATGTTTCGGTGTCTCCGAGCTGTTAACGCTAAATACCGATCTTCATTGGGCGTTGTTGCCCGTCTACGACCTTGCCCTGGTCTTCGGCCTGCACATCCACTCTCCAAAAAACGGTTCCAGATCCTGGAAATGACACTTTGTGACACTCCAATGGCTTGCGCTACTTCGGCTTGAGTTTGGCCCCTTCTAACCTACCAACAATTCTCCAAGCTTCTGAATCTGTCAAATGACTTCGCTGAGACATCGTACTCATCGAAACAAAGAAATCACTGAATGCCGATCATCCTTGTCTTCATTCTCTTTTATCCAGTTGAAAGTCAAATTTCATTCGCTGCCGCTGAAGCGACGTTTTTGACGTCGAACTCAAAATTTGCATACTCCACAGTTTGAAAACCAGAAAAATTTGCTTATGTGATTCTCTTCTTCTATTTTCGGCAAAAAAAAATTCGTTTATATCTTTATTTTATGTAAAACTTCAAATATCCTTTAATTGTTTTGAGCAGTGTATTTCATAAGTTCCATATGAGGAAGCAGCGATTTCTGTAAAAACTGTAAAACTGAATTTTTAAATAAATGAGAACACAACTTTTACAATGCGAGGATGAATACGACACACAAAGCAAAGGTTGAGGAAAAATATTTTTCATAAGGAATAATATTTTCTTGTAGCTATCTGTAGTTACATTAAATACAAATTTTCTTGAATATTAGAACACAGGGTGTTTGTGTAATTATCGTCTGCAACGAGCTAAAGCTGCACGTTCCTTGATTTCATGTGCTCCGAGTTCATGTAAGTTTCTTTTTCTTACTTTCCGCGTTTGGCAACACTCAGTGTTCTGTTTTGCTTCTTGTGTTTTGGAATGTGAAAAAAATTTTGATAGAATAAGCCGTGTGATGGCTCGCATTTTGTTGTTTGTGAATAAACCGCTTTTATACAGTCCATTAGTTTTAGTTAAGTGTTTTTAGTTAAGAACCAGCAGTGTGTGTGTATAGTTTAAAACGCAATAACATTCTTGGTCCGTCGAGCCGGAGCACTAGTGAAAGAAAAAAAAAGTGTAGAATCGAACATTTTTCTGAACTGCTGCGATGTCGTTTGTGGCGAAAGATTACCTCAACTTATGTGAGGTAAGTTAACTTTGAACATTATATTTCGTGTGCAAAAATAATTTCCTATTTAAACTGTAGAATTGTGATGAGAATATAGTTTAGATTTAAACTAAATTTTGTATTAACATATTTTAGAACTAGTTTTGGGTTTGATTTAAGTAAAAATGAGTGAACTAACAACTTTTAAAACGAAAAGAACTGCTCTACGGAGAAGTGTAACGAATTATATTAAAAATATTGAAAGTATAATCGCAGATGGTGACATTAATTTAACAGAATTAGAAGAAAATATTGAACTGCTAAAACAGAAAGAAACGGAACTAAAAAAACTTGACAGGAAAATCGAAAGTTTAATTACAGAATCTAAACAATTAGAGAGTGGGGTAGATAGCGCACAGGAAATTTCAGATAAAATTGATTTGTGGAAATTTAAAGGTGAAAAAATATTGAAAATCGAAAATGCGAAGTTAAGTAAGAATGAAAATAAATCTAATAGTGTAATTTCTGAAAACATTTTTGAGAATATTAAATTACCTAGGTTATCATTACCTACTTTTGTAGGCAATATCATTGAATGGATAGCTTTTAAAGATCTTTTCAATGCATGCGTAAACAGTAATACGACTATATCTAATGCTGAAAAATTGCAGTATTTGAAGGCTTCATTGAAAGGTGAAGCGTATCGCGTCATTCAGTCTATTCAAATTTCGGATTCTAATTTTAAAATTGCATGGAATCTACTAGACGAAAGATATTCAAATAAGAGCGAAAAAATTTTTGCATATATTAAACGATTTCTAAGTTTACCATCAATTCAAACAGAATCAGCTATTGATATTTTAAATCTAGTTGATAATATTAATGAAGTCACTTGCTCGTTAGAAGTATTGAACCAAACCATTGACAAATTTGGTGATACATTAATGACTTATTTAATTTTGCAAAAATTGGATCCTTCTACAAAATTGTGGTGGGAACGTCAGCTTAAAAGCAATGAAATTCTGAAACTTACGAACTTAATTGAATTTCTTAAGAATTACGCAAGAATTATTCAAAATAGCAAGTTAGTGGTAAATAAGGTACCTAAATCTGTACTTCCAATTAAGAGTAATGCTTTTGTAGCTACTTTGGGTTGTGGATACTGTAAAGAAGAACATAGTTTAGCTAAATGCTCGAAATTTCTTAATTTGCCTGTGCAACAACGAGTAGATTTCGTAAAACATAATTATTATTGCTTCAATTGCCTATCTAACATACATTTTCTCAATAAATGTAAGAGTCTAAATACGTGCCATCATTGCTTTAAGAAACATCATAGTATTTTGCACATGGTAAATAATTCAAGAAATAAGACTCAGACGAATAGTACGTCCCCACACGCACAAGAATTTATCCCTAAAAAAATTGAGTCAGCGAGTGATAATGTTTCGTCTACAGTCTGTGCCTCTCATTATGAATCAAACGTAAAGAGTAATCAAAAGAGTCATATTTTGTTGTGTAAATATTTTACACAACATAAATACATTAATAAACCCATAAATACATTAATAAAAGTTCAAAATTGTAAACAAGATTTTGTAAAATGCAGATGTTTATGTCATACAGGCTCTCAGAAGTCATTTATTTCTAGAGAATGTGTAAACAAATTAGGATTAAAGGTAAAAGATAGTTCTATTTCTGTGTCATGTTTGGGAACATTTAATACTGTGAGTAATGGGGAAGTCGATTTATTATTCACTTCTCACTTCAAAAGTGATCTTAGAGTATCAACATCAGCATTCGTAATGGATAAAGTGACAGATAATATTCCCTATGTGTCTTTACCTTCAGTCATTTGCGATAATTTCAGTGATTTAGTGTTAGCTGATCCATTGTTTGACAAGTTCCAAAAAATTTACATTTTATTTGGTGTAAATGTATTTATGCATTTAATGACTGGATTAAATTGTCAAACGTGAACCTAACCTTCCATTTGCCTTAAATTCGAGACTTGGGTGGATAATTTCGGGTACTACAAATTTTGAAACGCTGGCAACTGATCCAGTACATGTAAATCATTTAAGTACAAAAACTGACGAGTTAGTAAATTCATTCTGGGAATTAGAAAAAAATCCAAATGTGCAACCTTTAACAGTTAAAGAAAAACATTGTGAAAAACATTTTGAGAGTTCTCATTTTAGAGAAAAATCAGGCCGTTATTCAGTCGCATTACCATTCAAACAGGATCGAGATAGTTTAGGTGATTCACGCCAAATGGCGCACAGAAGATTTCTTTATCTTGAGAAAAGATTAATATCCATGCCAGAAATTTACAACCAATATGTTCAATTTATGAAAGAATATTTATCTCTGGGCCACATGGACTTTGTTTCGAATACAGATCGTGAATTAGAAACTAAACATTATTACATCCCACACCACTTCGTTTTAAACAATTCTAGTTTAACTACCAAATTAAGAGTAGTTTTTGATGCGAGTGCTAAAACAACAACAGGCGTTTTTTTAAACGACACTCTAATGGTATGTCCCAAAATACAAGATGATTTAATTTGCATTTTATTAAGGTTTAGATTTCATAATATTGCCATAACAGCTGATATAAGAATGATGTATAGGCAGGTAAAAATTCATGGCAAAGATAGGGATTTTCAGAGAATATTATGGAGAGATAGTCCAGATAAAGAAATACAAGTCTTTCGCTTAAATACTGTAACGTATGGAACTGCTGCTGCTCCATATCTTGCAACTAAAGCTTTGAGTCAGTTAGCAATTGATGAGGGTCTTAATTTTCCAAAAGCAAAGTCTATAGTTTTAAGAGATTTTTATGTCGACGATGTTTTAACTGGTGTTGAGAATAGTCAGGAAGGTACTGAATTGATATCTGATTTGCAAAAAATTCTAAAAAAAAGGTGGGTTTGAGCTACATAAATGGTCCACAAATGAACCATCACTATTGAAAAATGCTGGGTTAGCAAACACAATTAACGATAATATACATAGTGTAGTGGGCAATATGACCACAAAAGTTTTAAGAGTTTAATGGCATCCTGATAAGGATATGTTCAAATGTAGTTTCAGTGATATAAATTATCAAGGTGTCCCTACTAAACGAATTATTCTGTCATTTGTCTCAACGCTGTTTGATCCATTGGGGTGGATTGCACCTTTTCTGATTCTAACTAAAATGATCCTTCAAGAACTGTGGCAATTACAATTATCATGGGATGACCCAGTACCAGCAAATATTGACCAAAAGTGGAAAATTTTGTGCCAAGAAATCAAACTCTTAAATTCCATATATGTACCTAGAAAAGTAATCTTGCCCAATTATTCTCGATGTGAACTTAACGGATTTTGTGATGCGTCAGAAAAGGGTTATTCAGCAGTTATTTACGTTAAAACTTGTGATAACTCTAACATTGATGTGAAACTTTTAACAGCTAAAACACGCGTAGCACCACTAAAACCTGTCACGCTTCCAAGACTGGAATTATGTTCTGCAGTATTACTGGCACACTTAATACAGGCAGTCAGAGCTGCATTACATATAAAACCTGATTCTGTGCACTCATGGAGTGATTCACAAATTGTATTGTCATGGCTAAGATCAAATCCTAAAAGATGGCAAGTCTTTGTAGCCAACAGAGTATCTGAAATCCAATCCATTTTACCAGCTGAGAATTGGAACCATGTGGACGGCAAAGAAAATCCTGCTGATTGTGCATCACGTGGGTTACTTCCTGCAGAACTACTGTCCCATGACTTGTGGTGGAACGGCCCACTATGGTTAAGAAGTAGTGAGGTTCCAGTGCATGAACCTATTCCCATAAATGAAGAAGAATTATCAGAAGCACGTAAAACCTTATCATTTGTAGCTTCTGAAACTGTAAAAGAGCTTGATGTTACATCAAAAATATCTTCGTTTTCCAAGTTTCAACGCATATTTGCTTGGATATTGAGATTCATCTCCAATTCAAAGGTAACACGTGTAGAAAGAAATACATCCTTTTTATCAAGCAGTGAAATTCAAGTCGCAACACGCTGCATTATTCGGATAGTTCAACAAGTGAACTTCAGTAAGGAAATTCAGTATTTAGAAGCTGGAAAGAGCTACCTGCAAATAGCAGTCTCATGTGCTTGTGTCCAATTTTAGATGATAACAAAATATTAAGAGTAGGAGGAAGATTGAAAAACGCACAGCTGTCGGAGAATGAAAAGCACCCAATCTTATTACCATCAAAGCACCATGTGACTAAGATCATAATTAAACATTATCATGAAAAATACTTACATGCAGGTCCAGAACTTCTTTCTTTAATTAGACAGCAATTTTGGATCATTACTGCTAGGTCTGTTATTCGGAAAATGGTAAGAGCTTGTGTTACGTGTTGCAGATATAAAGCTCAAACTGCAAAACAAATAATGGTTGATCTTCCAGCATCCAGAGTAACACAATCACGACCATTTCATCGAGTTGGAACAGATTTTTCAGGACCATTCATGATTAAATATCGTGCAGGACGCGGAGTAAAATCATTTAAATCATATGTGTGTGTATTTGTCTGCTTCGTCATCAAAGCAGTCCATCTTGAAGTCGTCGAAGATATTTCAACAAAGGCATTCTTAAGTGCATTAAAACGATTTATTGCAAGAAGAGTGAAACCTTTTGAGATTTTTGGTGACTGTCGGGCCAGCTTCAAAGGTGCAGAGAAAGAAATTAACAAATATCTTTTGCAGTGCAGGTAGAATGAAGAAATTCGCAAATTTTTGTCGTCCTATAGCGAAACTGTGTCTTCTTCCCAAAGAAACTAAAAACTGTGAACTGAAAACTTTTTAATACATTTTTCTATTTTTTTTTTGCATTAATTTGTTTGTGTTATTAATTGTTTTTTCATTGTAGTAAGAAACTGTAAGCAACTAACCACTTGTTGAAATCCCAGGGGATTTCAACGGAGGCCAGAATGTTTGTGTAATTATCGTCTGCAGCGAGCTAAAGCTGCATGTTCCTTGATTTCATGTGCTCCGAGTTCATGTAAGTTTCTTTTTCTTACTTTCCGCGTTTGGAAACACTCAGTGTTCTGTTTTTCTTCTTGTGTTTTGGAATGTGAAAAAATGTTGATAGAATAAGCCGTGTGATGGCTCGCATTTTGTTGTTTGTGAATAAACCGCTTTTATACAGTCCATTAGTTTTAGTTAAGTGTTTTTAGTTACGAACCAGCAGTGTGTGTGTATAGTTTAAAACGCAATAACACAGGGATTATTATTTTTAGATTGAAGAACACTGGATTATGGATGATATATGTTAATTTGTTATTGTAGAATAATTTGAAGAAAGCAGGTAAGTAATTATTACAATTTTAGGAATCATGAAGACATTTGCAGACAGCAGAGAAAATCGATCAATAATAGATAAAATGCACATTCCGAAAAACTTTTCCACTAGGCAAGCAAAGTCAGATGAGACTAATAACTAGTTTTATTGAAGTTGTAAGTATGAATTCAGATAACAGAATGTTAAAAATGCAGCATGGGTAAACAGGAACTATTTCAGGAACAAGGATGGTGCAGCAGTTAGGCAATGGGTACTACTTCTCAAGGAAAGAAAAAATAATAATACCAGTCTCTTTTTTTTTATTGTGGCATGATAATTTCAATTAAATAGATGTATAGAGTGCAAATAAAAATTTATATACGTATGATGAGGTTGAAATTGAAATAATTGAGAGTTTTCAAAATGTAGAAATAAAATGTACAATATTGTGCAATATTTTTAAAAAGTGGGTAAGTGTGATCGAAGATCGCACAAAGGGTTTAGTTTAATATTCCTTTCAAAACACTTTATCCTTTCTTTAATAAATTCAAATAAGTTTCATTTTCCAGAAAAAAAAGAAAAGAAAAGAAAAAGAGTCATGTTTTTTATAAAGTAAAAAAATTACCAGTCTATTTTTCTCGTTTTTTCGAAAATTTGAACCGGTCCGATAGCAGGCGAAGCCCGCTATTATGCTCTATCATAATAATATCTGTCACTTGGACTAAATGCGATATTAAAAAAAAACAATTTCAAAATTAAACATGTTGTATAAAGACCTTCAAAATGTTAAGATATACCAATATTTCCATAATCGGGTTTTTATCATGATTCAAGATTCAATACGTTCCTCAAACTCATCTGACGTTATAATCACTTGCTAACGTCATATGTACTTGCTTTCTCTATTACTCATATTGATATTCTCTTTGTATTATTCTCAAACGTTTAAAAAAGTCCGTTAAACTTTCAACATGACGTCAGATTATTATTTTTTTAATTCCCTAATGACATCATATTAACCTGCTTTCTGTAATTACACATACTCCTTGTATGATTGAGAAATGTTTGAAATTTTCCGTTTTATTACTAATATCACGTCATATTAATCTTTTTTTCAACTGGTGAAACTTTTTATTCCATTTTCATTTTTCACGTGGAAATTTTCGAATAGAAAATTAATTATTGTAGAAAGAATTTTATTGTGGATTTTTAACTGTCGGCAACTGCTATAACGAAAAATGTTTAAATTTAACTGGCTGTTAGATTTTTTTTTTATCTCTCTATGTTAAAATAATACGAGTTTTTTTAATTTTATGATTTTCAGCTTCATAGTAGGTATTCAGCTATAAGTACACAAAATTTCATGTCTATAAGTTATATAGTTTCTGAGAACCGGCACCGTGACAGACAGACAACGTAGCGGGACGAATAGGGTTTCGTGAGATAAACAAAACCTCAAAAAATGAACAAATTTCCTGAATTTTAACTTGTAGAAAGAACACAGACTGCTTGCACACTGTAATCATACCAAATGCATTAGTAGAAAAATGGCGAGAGTCGATGAACTTTGAGTGTCATTACAATAAATAATTTAAGTTTTATAGAAACAAACAAAAACTCAAAAAATTATGCATGATAAAACAACTGCAAAATCATATAAAAACTTGAGCTTCTGTGAGGGCATAACAACTGCAGCAATATTATTCATATGATGAGAATATAGCTTCGATAAATTTATAAATTCTAATAAAAGTAAGCTTCAATAAAATATTTAATCTTCATAAAATATATGAATTTCATTTAAAATTTCCAAAAAAAAAAAAAAAAAAAAAAAATTAACCCAAAATAAAAATAAGAACAAGAACAACAGCCTCTTTAAATTTTGTTCTCAAAATAATTTTCAAATTTTTCAAAACAACTTGAATTCATTTTAAAATAATATCTATTTTTCAACTTTATAAATATGTAGCACCATAATTTAGTTCTCAGAAATAAATTTATTTTCAAATATTTCATTCTTCATTAAAAATTACACAAAGGATTCAAGAAATCTCATGGAAATAATACCAGAATAAAAATTAATTCCTCTTAAAATATAATTTTTTAAATATATGAAATATATGTAAGCCAATCGAGAACAAAGGTTCCCAAATTAATGATGTACTACAAACATCGATGTTCGGTAAAAATTTCTTTTAATTTCAGCATTATAGAGTACAAGAAAATTTTTAAAAACTTTTTAACCCATTCGCTGCCAACCACGAGTATACTCGTGGCTTGATTTTCAGATCTCGTGATTTTCACCACGAGCATACTTCGTGGTTTTTCAGTCTAAAATTACGAATTCGTACCGGAAATTTCAAAAGAAGATTTTTTTATTTTATGTAATCACGAGATTACATAAAATAAAAATCCAGTAAAGTAAAAATTAAGTAATTAAATAAAGTAAATATTGCTATTAGTATTTTCTGGTGTGAATTCGAACTTTCTAAATAAAATAAAATTCCAGTAATTTTCTCCCGCCAGTAAATGTGTTAAAATTTAATAAAAATAAGCAATTCTTCAAATTATTTCATCAAATTGTATTCTATTTTTCATTATAAATTAATTTTAAGAGAGTAGCATATTTTCAAAAATTATTACTTGCATCCGAAAAATGAGTTGTAAAAATTAAGAACAATATTCAGGAACAAAAAAAATCCAAAGTTTTCTCTTCTTAAAAGAACAATTTCATCACATAAGTATAGGCACTAATTGTGACTTTATTAAATATTGAGTGCCGTAAAAAATTTAATTTATGGATGGAGAGAGAGCAATATAGGTTATTAAGATTGCAGTTGAAGAGGAACTTTAAAAGAAATAAGTTGGATATTAAAGAAGGTGAGCGTATGAGTTAAATGAATTGCATTTGTGATTATAAGATGGCCAATAGACCCAGCAGAATAAAGTGTGCTTGCGTTCGCTAGGTCACACTTGGATGATAAAACAAATAAATTAAATGAACAAAATAATCTTACTTTATCTTGTAACTAAAACATGTAGACAAAATAAAGACGCTCGTTTATAATATGAATCCAACTTTATTTATTTTCTTGGAAAGAGAGGAAAGGAAAGTAAAACTGGTTGATTATTGCACAGAAGAATTTATAAGTGTTACACATCTTGGGAACGATCGTTGAATTACAAAATATTTATATTAAAACTGATCGACTTCCATAGATTCACTTGAGGAACTAATTTAAGACTTTAGGTTTCTTTAATATACTTTTAAATTCATTAAATTTAAACTTTAAACTTCAGCATAATAGACTATTAAGAATATCAAATATTTCTAACAGCCAACGGTCCCCCTCAATTCGACTCAAAGGCCGTATTTGGATGCGAGCCAAAGCTGGGATCGGACGACACTTTTACGAATATTTTACGGCATCGTTTTCATTAAAATTCTGTTATGAAAACCAATGACAATGGTATGTGTACTAATGACTGGAGAAGACAAATGTAAGAGGAAGACTATTTCAAATTTATTTTTTGATTAGGAATGACGCTAAAATTAAAAAGTCAAATGAAATCTTGTTAAGCTTTGGTAATTTAAAGAAGCATTTTAATTTGACCAAAATAGATAAACCCTCTTTTGACTGCAGCGCTTATGGCGGCCTAAAGCCGAAGCATGAAGGAGAAGCTCTAAAATTATCGGCGGCGAAAAACTTGAAACGTGTGGCACATGCGTATTACGCACAAGCGGTGCAAGCTGAAAGCTAGCACCTGCGCTGAAACGAAACTAAAGATACGATGCAAATAGAGAAACGTACTTCAGTGAAAACCATAGCGGCAGTGCGCATCGGCAGCCGATAAACAGGCTTAAGAAATAGCGAACTCTCGGAAAGAGATTAATTAACTAGCGCATAATAAAATGCAAAACTGCACCGAGCTGAAATAAAAATAAAGAATGTGATATCTTTATCACAAGGCAGACTGCAATATTTGAATTGTACTAATTGGTAGCTTTACTGTGTTAAAATTGCATCTCTGAATTCTCTGACGTGATACTACCAGCAACACACGAATTGGCGCTCAGTTCTGCCCGTATCTTACCACGATATCACGTGACAGACTGAAATATTTGTATTGTACTAATGGATATCCCCAATGTGTTAAATTTCATCTCGGAACTCGATCGCATGATAGAACCTTCAAAATGTGTAATTGGCGCCCCCGTACCACTCATATCGTATCAAGATATCACGAGGAAGACTGAAATAATTGTATTGTTGCAATCGGTATCTTTAATGTGTTACAATTTCATGTTACAATATGACCTCGGAACTCGAAGACATTATAGTAGCGCCAAAAGACTAATTGTCCCCCCGTTCTGCTCATACCGTACCAAGATATCACAAGACAGACGGAAATATTTGAATTGTACTAATCGGTATCTTTAATGTGTTAACTCGGAACCCGGAGACATGATAGTACCGCCAAAATGGCGAATTTGGTCTTCCTGTTCTGTTCATATCTTACCAAGATATCACGAGTCAGAGTGAAATATTTGTATTGTACCAATCGGTATCTATAAAGTTCATTTCGGAACTCGATGACGTGATAATATCGCCAAACTGACCTAATGGCGGCCCGTTCTGCTCATATCGTATCAAAATATCATGAGGCAGACTGAAATATTTGTACTGTACTAACCGGTATTTTTAATATATTGAAATTTTATCTTGAAACTCGATGACGTGTCGTACCGCCAAAATAACGAATTGGCTCCCCGCTCTGCTGGCATTGTACCAAGATATACCGAGTCAGATCAGTCATTATTTCACGTACTGCTAGTAAACTTTTTCTACATAAATAATTCCTCTTGATTGTCGATGGCGTAGTAATATATACAGGGCAATATAATGTAAAATAATATGTTTATTGGAACGAAATAGTACTATAGTCATTTTCTGTCAAACTATTTAGTCTGCCGGAGGTTCGTGCCAGGGTATATTACCAAGCAGTCCAAAATATTTTTAAAATATCATATTTAAACTTTAATTTGGCACCAATTGCATCTCGGAACTCGATGACGTGATATTACCACCAAAGTGACAAGTTGGCGTCCTCTTCTGCTCATATCGTTCCAAGATATACCGAGGCAGACCAGTCATTTTTTTCATTTACTTTTAAAAATCTTTGTCCTACATCATAATTTCATCTCGTAACTCGATGACGTATTCATTTGTGTCGCCGTCTCCTGGTCTAATATAAGGATTGCTTTTATCTTAATATAAGTAGAAATTGTTTTTTGTTTTGTTTTGTTCAGTAAATTTAAAAAAGGTTAATGTACAATAGTTATTTGCTGTGGTTCACTGCACTTTATAACAATAACTATTTAACCCCTTAACTGTTATGGCCGAATCCAGTTCGGGCAAGAAGAGTTTGCTTGTTTCGTTACTAAAAGCTTTCAGACACCACTAATTTTTAATTGCAATGTTCGCTATCTTCATTGGCAGACATTTTTCGATTATATAAAACAAATATTTTAGTACGGAAAAAGTGGTGTATCGTTCCTTTTTAACACTTTCCAACCTAGTTGAAAAGTGTTTATGACTTCGGTTTGTCTGGCCGTATGTCCATCTGCAGTCTGTCCGTGCTCTAACTCCCGTAAATATGCTCGGATTGCCCTGCAATTTTTATATGTTATTGTCGTTATCTATAGCATGTTCCCTATTTCAACTGAAGTGTGTAGCACTTATAGTTTTTTTACAGGGACACTCAAAAGAATTCCGTTACATTGCGGTCTATGGGGAAAAATCATTTGCGGTTTATTTTAATGATGTTACAGAATTTCAAACACATTGTAATTGATATTTATATCACTAAGGTGCATTACAAGAAGCTTAATATGGAATATGGCGTGCATAGAACTGATAGTTACTTTACAGGGACAGTCAAAAGAATTCCGTTACATTACGTCTATGGAGAAAAATCGTTTGCGGTTTAATTAAATAATGTTTCACTATTTTAAACGCATTGAAATTTATATATATCACTAAGGTGCATTACAAGAGGATTACTACAGAATATTGTGTGTATAGCAGTCATCGTTCATTTACAAGAGACACACAAAAGAATTCTCTACTGTCTGTTAACAATAATTCCTGGAAGTGCGTTTTAAGTTGCTGAACGCGATTTTAAATTTAACTCACTTTTTGTCTATTACTTGGTGTGTATAAATATTGTAGATCCTATACAAGGCAGCACAAAAGTACGCGAACACATTTCCGTTTATTGACAGAAACTCCAGAAGGAGAATTTTAAACTGTGCTTCGCGTTTCCTAACTAAACTACAATTTAGCATCCTATGTAGTATATATACAAATCTATAGATCCTATACAGGGCTGAATAAAAGTATTCGGATATTTTTCCGAATATTGTATATGTTGGAAATTCCTGAAATTACGTTTTTAAATATGTTATGCGTTTTCCAAATTGTTTACTTAGATGTTATCTTCCAGCTTATTAAACGGTAATGATTTGTAAAATTATTTTAGAAGCGTTGGAAAGTGTTACATTATCTATGCTTGACGCATGATTTTTTGTTCTTGTTTTAGTTTATGGTGTCGAAAAAGTTAAACAGTTAAGGGGTTAAACAAAACGGCACATAAACAATGTACATTTTTCTTTGTTATAAATGAATCCATCAAGTACTTAGATTGCATAAGGAAAGTTGGAAGTTATCAAAATCTTTTCTGATTTTGAGTTTTATTTGTCTACTTATCAACAACTCTTTTTTAAGATTTTCGAAGGTCAAACCTTGTCGATTTCAGAAATGTTTTATATTTCGTATGTGTGTAAAAAGGTCAGAGTCTATTTTTTTGGATGTCGTGAATAATAGATCAAGTAATCATTGTCACGGAAACTTTATTATCTCACAATGTCTTATAAGTCATGTTAATAAGTACTGTTTTCTAGTTCTTGCAACTTTCTTGCTTGATGATCGGTAATCATTGATGTTTTTAGAGTAAGGTTTTTAGAAAAGATTTTATTGAGTTTCAAGTTCAAAGTTTCATCTTTTTTTTAGTAAGTATTTTTTTTGTTATGATTATAACTTAGTCATATCGAGGTCTACAATCCTCTTCCTCACCCCTTTAAAAAAGGATTAAATAACACTAATCGGTGATGAATAGTATTGCAAAGCAGATAGTAGCATTTTCATCATTATCGATGTGTTTATTTCAATATAACTTAGTCATATCGAGGTCTACAATCCTCTTCCTCACCCCTTTAAAAAAGGATGAAATAACAATAATCGGTGATGAATAGTATTGCAAAGTAGATAGTAGCATTTTCATCATTATCGATGTGTTTATTTAATATAACTTAGTCATATCGAGGTCTGCAATCCTCTTCCTCACTCCTTTAAAAAAAGGATTAAATAACACTAATCGGTGATGAATAGTATTGCAAAGTAGATAGTAGCATTTTCATCATTATGGATGTGTTTATTTCAATATAACTTAGTCATATCGAGGTCTACAATCCTCTTCCTCACCTCTTTAAAAAAGGTTTAAATAACACTAATCGGTGATAAATAGTATTGCAAAGTAGATAGTAGCATTTTCATCATTATCGATGTGTTTATTTCAAAATAAAAGGCGAAAAATATTTAGTGAATGTTAAAAGTCCCTGACTGTTCAGCCAAAGGGAAAAATTGCAATTTTGTTTTCTCTATAATATTCTTTAAATGCTGAAAAAAATTATGGTTATTCCAACATTATATAAAAAACTTTATGTGCATAAAGGTATAAAGTATAAGATAGAAATCTGAAAAATTAAATGAATGTAAATAATACATGTACTTCAGAAAATTGCAAATAATTGAACGAATTATCTTGGCTTGACAGTGAGAGGGTTCAAAACGCAGTTATTTGAATTTTTGTATTCCTGAAAACGAAACTTATACTAGTGATATATTTGTACATATTATAGTGATACATTTGCCTGCACACTTTTAATAATAATAATAATAATAATAATAATAATAATAATAATAATAATAATAACAATCAGCTTTTCGTGTACTATGTATATTCTTTCATAAACATATATTCTTCCGTAACTTTCAAAGATCTAAATACAGTAAAAACTCTATAACGGACACTATCGAATTGCGGACACCTTTATTCAGCGAACACTTTTTCAATTCCAAACACCTATATATTAATATGTTTTCTTCTCTGAAAGAAAGTACTTTCGAATAGTGGATAAATTCCGCAGTCTCGAAGTGTTCACTATTCAGAGGTTGAAAAGGAAAATCCCCAATTTAACTGAGAGTATTTGAACAACTTTTCTGTAGAGCAAAATATAAAATGTTCCTATATACGTAATGTTTTTCCTTTTATACTTGTAGTACAAGGATCCTATTAAACAAGTATGGGAAAATTCATGATTATAAACATTTTATTATCTTCAGAAATATTTTTTTTGTTTTTATAAATGCCTTCGAGAGTTTTATTGATATTTAGTTACTCCCTAGAATATCAGCTTTGTAAAACTGAAAAAACATTTAAAGAACAAAGTTTTATAGAGCTGAGACTGTTAAATTATATTGCAAATTAAACTATCTCTAATATTAGCTTTCAATATTTGGGAAAACAAAAAGTACACCACTGTAGAAAAGGTAAACACCCCCTTCTAATTTTGTCACAACCAATAGAATCCTCTTTAACCCTTTCAGGGGCAAGTACTTGTGCTCCTGTAACGTTGAATTCCCACCGGAATTTAGGAAAGAATTTAGTTCAAAATAAGAATAAGCAATTTTTCAACTTTTTCTCGTCAAAGTTAAAAAAGTAAAATTTAATTAAAAGTTTCTGGTTTGAATCAGATTAAAATTAGGTGGTATATAATATATACCACCGCCCCTCAAAGGGTTAATAAAAAGGTATGTGTTGCTGACGACTGGGATTTTCGTTAATCGTTGCCACAGATTAATCTCGGAAAATGAAACATTTGAAGTTACTGAAAAAATTAATAGCTCGAAAAGTATTTGTCAGAAAATTGTTAGACAAACTGCGTTAGAAAGGTAAAAAATTGTATTTCTCTTGATATAAATTTCAAATCTAATGATTATGCACTTTTTTCATATAATGAATTAAAAAAATTACCAAATTTTACAATGGAGTACCATAGCGAAATCTTCACGCATAAAAAGATAATGATAACGGCATTGTGTCCTGACGTATATATACTGACTATAGCACGAGTCACAAATTATAGTAGCCTAATTATTCTGTTAAAATATAAAAGTGAATTATGATGTCGCGAGTGCATGAATTTTATTTAATTCTCGACGAGTACCATATTTTTGTCCACCTCAGTGAGGCATATCAATTTCATTACATTTGAAGTATTGTAAATTGTAACTTCTTTCAAATCCAATTTGAATCCAACGGAAATGATTTTCCCCCATAGACACCATAATGTGTGTAAACCCCACAGACACCATAATTTAACACAATTATTATTTTTTTTTAATGCTGACCTATTCCATTGTAAAGTCTACAGAGAATTGGCCTAATTTGTCCTTAAAAGCCAAATTTCACATTAAAAATGTAATAACGCAATAGTGTTCGTATCGTTTCAGAAATGCAGAAGGACATTCCAAGTAACGATCCACAGTGTTTTAAAATACAAGGTCAAATTCAAAGTCAATATTTCACTTGATTAAAGGTGCGTTAAGAGAAATTGACCAGCGTAGCGGGCGTAGCTTGCTAGTAGAAAAATAATTCATGTACCAATCGACTGAAAAAAATGTCTATTTTTAATTCATAATTTAAAAATTCGCTTTGAAATCTATCTCTATATTAAAATGAACACAATATTTAAATTTTTCTATGGTAACTTTCAAATTTCACGCAATTTATATATTTTTTTACTCTTTAGTTAGCCTAAATCAAAATTTCCACAACGTTCTTGCCGTTAATTTTGTCGTTATTAGCTATTTTATAAAAAAGATTTCAGATTTTCTCCCCAAACTGAAACCTGGTATTTACACCAAGTATTCAAAATAATAATAAACACTACAATGAATTGCTTTTAGTTACAAATACAGCAGAATTTTTTACGAAATTTTATGTATACGAGACAAGAGAAATATACCGTATTTTCCACCGTGTAAGATGCGCATTTTTTATCCTTAACCCTTCTTTGCATGAGTTTTTCTTTTACAATTGTGTTTTTTTATACATATATTAAATATTAGACACCAGAAATTTTAAGATAGATTTTTAACTTTGTTCAGAAACATAGTTCACGGAAATTTACTGGATTAATATTTCTATATAAATATAGTGGTGGCGAAGAAGTTGATTTATTTATTAAAAGTTAAATAAACAGTGATGGAAATTTACATCACTATGCAATTAAGGGTTAAAATGTTCTTTAAACATGAGAGGGGGTAGGAGGGGGCTGTACAATAAGGATGGAAATTTTTGTTTTCGCGATTCATTTGATATTTCTCGCGTTTGTGTTGTACTTTACGCTTTTGTTAGTATTTCATTTAAAAACGCAATATATATGTGTGTGTGAGTGCTATAAATAATTAGTAACATTGACTGACGTAATTTATGTATAAAAAGTCATGCCTAATTTTAGAAAATGAATAATTTTATAGATTAATTATACTTAACAGATATTTAGGTTTTACAAAAGTTCTAACACAAAAGTAATTTTTAAACTTAAGTTTAGGAAATATTATGCTTTTAAATGAATATTTCATTTTAATGATTAAGCATTTGATCATCTGTACTAATATTATAAAGAATAAACGTTTGTCTGTTTGTGTGCTTGTTTGTAGTGAGAAATCTTCGGAACTGCGGAACCGATTTTTAAAGTAATGGTGGCAAAATGATTGTGATCAAATCGGCTCCAACATAGGCTATATTGTATGTCGATACCAGTATCCGCTATAGGTGTTCAGGAGCCAAACACTTTCTAAAATTGTGATTATTGTGATACCTTTGGTGATAGAAACCTGAAATTTGGCATGGTGGTTATTTTTAAGATGTGAATTCTCGATAAGAAAGGTTTCTAAAAAAAATAGAAACTTAAAAAAGTGAAACGATCGAAAAACATTCTAAATTACGATTTATTTTGAAATTTTAGGGCTAGATACTTGAAATGTGACATGGGCTGTTACTTTTAAGACGTAAAGGCTCTCGTTGAACAGTTTCTAAAATAATCGAAATTGAAAAGAGTGAAATGAGCGGAAAACGTTCTAAAATTACGATTACTTTAGAACAACTTAACCGATTCCAAAATTTTTTTCGGGATACTACCGGTGATAGTCTCTATTTAAAACTGAGCTACTTTTTATCGTTGCGCAATTGTCCTCAATAAAGGTACAAGAGCGAGAAAAGTTCTAAAATTACAATTTCTTTGAATATGTTGAGGTCATAAACATTAAATTACACATGGTAATTACCTTTAAGATGTAAATGTTCGCTAAGAGCAGTTAAAAAGAATAGAAATTTAAACATGTAATATGAGCTGAAACTGTTCTAAAAATATTCTAAATTACGATTTCATTGTAATTGTTAGGGTTGAATTGAAACGTGAAATTTGACATGGTAATTACTTTTAAGTCGTACATGCTCGTTCATAACAATTATTATAATTTTGAAATTCAAAAGGGTGAAACGAGCTGAAAACTTTTTAAAAACACGATCTTACTTTGGAATTACTGAACTGGTTTCAGATCGGGTGAATAATGATGACAATATCTGCTTAAAAATAGGTTATATTTTATCTTTGTAAAAACTGCTCTAAAAGTTTTGCAACAGCGAAAAATGTTCTAAAATTCCGATTTCTTTGAATCCGATGAGTCTAAAAAATGAAATTTGAAATAGTGGTTACTTTTAAGATGTAAATTCTCGCTAAGAACGCTTATAAAAGTAATCGAGATTTAAAAGAATGTAATGATTGGAAAACGCTTTATAATCATTATTAAACAAACTATTGCATGACAAACGCATGATTTTTCTTTCTTCTTTGTCTTGCCATCGTATTTCACACAAAGCTCAAGTTTGTTGAAAATTTCATTAAGATATCGTCTTGATTGTTAAAGTTACAAACAAAAACCGGACTAGGATGGCAGAGAGATACTTTGTACCTTTGTCTGAATAAATTTCTTATACAAAAATTGTTTTTTTGTATTGTGCTGAACTACTTCTTAATTTTTGTATATATATATTTTTAACAACCCAAAATGTATTATGTATTATACTGACAAAGTCTTCAATGGCTTATAATCCCATGTTCTCTTGTAAAAGGGTTTTGGGGCTGAACCCCTAATTCAAATTGCCTCTCCCCCCTCCCCCAATTTACGTCCATAATCAAATCCCAAACTTTCTATTTAACCCCAGAACTACCGGAAATTTTACTAAACCTTGTTTAAAAACATTTCACACCAGAATTTTATTTAAAACTATTTAAGTTATTTATTTACTTTAGATGTACGCTTAATGTTTAACCCTACAGTGCATAGTGTAGCCAATTGGCAACACTTTCTATTTAACTTTTAATAAATAAATCATGTTCTTTCAACCACTATATTTATATAGAAATATTAATCGTGTAAAAATAACATAAATATGTTACTAAATAAAGTTAAAAATCTATCTTAAAATTTCTGGTGCCGAATTCTTAATATAAGTATAAAGAAACACAATTCTAAAAGAAAAAATCGTGCACTGTAAAGTTAATTTATTTTATGAAACTAATTCTGGTTCAAATAGTCATTTGGTATTTACCTACCGGATCATTATACCCGTCTGGTAGGCGGAGGGTTAAGCGATCCAGTGGCCATAATGTCTGTTTATTATCAAACTCTTCTTATCTGTTTCTAAATATGACAATGCAAGGACATGAAGCTATCAAGTTATTCCGCAATGATATGTCTCGAGAGGATTCAAATCAGATCTGATAGTTTTCGGATCTTTAATCCTAGAACATCCGGAAATTTTACTCAACCTTGATAAAAACGTTTTAAACAAGAATTTTTAGTTAAAATTATTAAATTTATTTATTTAATTTAATTCTGATTCGAATGGTACGATCTTCTTAAGAGCCTATGCTAGTCCCGGGAAGAAACGCTTAAGCTAATGTTAAGTCTATGGGAAAGTTCTTGCGCGATTTCTCGCTCGCATTTTAATATTTTTAAATGATTTCTTTTTCTTTCTTTTTTTTTTTCTTTTTTTTTTTTTTTTTTTTTTGCGTAGGATAGCTGAGGTCGATCTCTAACGTTGTTAGTTTTTAATTTTTTTATTTTGGTTACAGTTTTTTTATAAGCGGACATTTTTAATTTTGGAACCGGTTGAAACCGGTTCTGAAAGTAAAAGTACCCTTTTATAAAAAAAACTGGAAACAAAATCGAAAATCGAAAAATTAAAAACTAACAAGGTTAGATATCGACGTCAGCTATCCTATGCAAAAAAAAAAAAAAAAAAAAAAAAAAAAAAAAAAAAAAAATCATTTAAAAATATTAAAATGCGAGCGAGAAATCGCGCAAGAACCTTCCCATAGACTTAACATTAGCTTGCGCGTTTTTTCGAATGACTGATGTAGGCTCTTAATGAAATTATTGCGGAATAATTACCGGACTATGACGCCTTCGATCCTCGTCACCGTAAGAGACCTAAATATTCCAGCATTATGGACTTTGAGAATCAGTGTTCACCATCACCATCATGTTTTTTCCATTTTCGTTTTAATTTTCTCTTATATTGAAAAAAAAAAATTATATGGCTCGGTAGTGTGTCTTTTGTTTCAATTAAGCCCTCTGATTTATTAACTGCTAGGCATTTACAATTGTTAGGTACGAACATGTTCCGAATGTTCTTTTATTCTTTTTTTTTCCCCACAGTAGTTTCTACAACTACAGCTATATCATGTTTTATATTATTAACTTAATTATCATGCTAGTTATTAGCCATTAACTTTTTTAGCTTTACTTTTTACATTCCAAATTTATCTACCTTTTTTTAAATTTTAACCATTATTCTATCCCTTCCTTGTAGTTTTAAAACTACAGTTCATCTTTTTCCCATTGGCTCAATTTTATAAGCAAGACATTTTATCACTAGACTGGGCGTTAAGTTGATTGCAACTAGGAAGCCCCTCAACCGACGCTCTACTGTTCGGACTGGTTCGAATAGTCATTTTGAATGTACCTGTCCGGTCCATTGGATCCGTCTGGTAGGCGGAGGTTTAAGGATATGGTAAATTTCAAAAATTAGCAAAAAGGTAAATTAAAAAAAATTAAAAAAGTCAACGTCTGATTAAAATTTCTCTTTGATAAATTATCTGAATTCGTTTTAAAGTGTCCACGAGTGTGATTTAAACCCATTTAAGTTTTTAACTCGTTTTACGCAAATTTAAAATTCTCTGCCTTTTATTCCATAATATAAATTTTAAATACATAAAAGTTATTAATAACAGAAAGTTTTCCATTTTTCTCATTAATTACAAACATATTATATTGGCTTTTTAGTGCTTGTTAATTGAAAGAAAAAAAGAAATCAGAGTTTTGAATTTTATTTTATTTATATTATTTTCTATTTTTTAGTTTTGAAAGAAAATTAAAATCAGATTTCACGGATATTGTGAACCAGAATTTTTTTATCAATCAAAAGGAAAAAAAAAATAGGTTATGCCATTTTAGATCAATTTCTTCCATCAATCCATAAAAACCGCGAGATTCTTGATAGAATGTTTTTAACATTTTCCCCACAGCATGTTTTCGTCTTTTTAACAGCAAGCCTCGCCTATAGGCATTGCTATTGCATGTTGCATTATTTAACAAAAAGATTTCTTCGTATTTACATTTACATTGTAAATGTATAATATGAGGTCCCTAGAAGCCAAGAGATACATGTGACAGAATTTCGATTTGGAGTAAATGGAGTTCAAAGTATTGAGTCTATAGTATTTGACTGAAATAAAAATGAAACTGTTGCTTATTTCATAGGGATTTTTGAACTCTTATTTCAATAACTGTGTAAAGAAGGTGCCGTACAATTTTTTTAAATTTATAATTAATCAATATTGATAACAAAGGGTACAAGTTTCAAATACTTAAGTAGTTGACTTCAAGAACGCAGCACATAATTAAAAAGCCGCTTATATTTTTTTTTACGTACAAAAAATGGCCTTATTTCCAGATTGCCTGTGCTCAGTTTTTTCAATTTTGTCACTTATACCCCTTGATTTCTTGGGTCCTCATTTATAATAATGCTGATACTCCTAATTGATGCATTCATATGCTTAGTATGTTGATTGTAAACATATTTTGTATATTTTTGAGAAATAATGAAACACATGAATTGCAAAGGAAACACCTATAGGCGGAGTTACAGTTATGGAAATGACGTGAATTCACAATGTGCGTTTCACATCAGCGGTCACGAATGTGTCAGAGTAAATTTATCGGGAGTATCTTATTTCTTTTCCGTATTTCATTTTCTTCTTTCAGTACAATACTAAAACCTCGACAATCGTTTACAATCACACTGTATGTTCATTTATAACCACATCATATTTATTACTTGTAGAAAAATCATATTTATCTAATTTTTTAAATATTTTATTAACCTTTTTTTTCAGTTTTTTCTTTGAAGTGTTTAAAAAATTACGAAAAATGCTGGATATTCTGGATAATTTGAATGAAGAACAAAGAAAAATACTGAAACAAGTGAGTAAATTCTTAAAATTATAGCGCTGAATCCAAATAATATTTTTTTTTGTGACAATAAAACAAAATCAGTTAAATTAACAAAGACTTCAACAAATTGACTTTAACGATCAAATTAGCCCCTTGATTATGTAAAAGGAGATGAAACTGTTTTAGACATAATTTCCCTCCTAAAGCGATTTTTTTTCATGAGATTTCTTTTAAAATGTTCCTGCAGAATCAAATTTTAATCTAAGCTATTAAAAAAAAGAATGTTATTATTTTGACACTTTAAAAGGTCACCTTAAAGATATTTGATATTCAGAAGCACTTTTTAAAAAAGACTATCTTAACATAAAACACATGTATAGTATATGTATAATTCTTTTTGCTGTTTTTATATTAAATCACATTTGATATTAAAACAAAACTTAAAAAAAAATTGTTTTTATGATCAAATGTTTCTTTTAGAATTTAAATGGGGATATTTAAATGTTATTTATTTAGCGTTTTTCTAATGTTCTTTGATATTTAAAAATATTAATGAAATGTGTATTGAATTTGAAACGTAAAGTAAGGTTAAAATTCACAAAGATACAACTAAATGTAAATATATTGCTTGAAGGTGCGTAAAAACATACATAAAATATTTAAAAGCACATTAAAGTCCTTTTAAAAATTCAAAACGTTTTCAACCGAACTACTCGGTCATCATCAGTAAAAAACTAATTGTTGAGTTGAGTTGTTGTCTCTTCGCGTTTTCTTGCTTGCCCGGAATAAACCATTTTACTTCAAGGATTCGGAATATAAGGTGGGATGGGAAAGGTCATTCAACATTTCAAGAATAAGTATTAGTTTTTCACTGATGAAGACCGAGTAGTTCGGTTGAAAACGTTTTGAATTTTTAAAAGGACTTTAATGTGCTTTTAAATGTTTTATGTGTGTTTTTACGCACCTTCAAGCAATATATTTACATTTAGTTGTATCTTTATGAATTTTAATTATTAAACAAGGTGAATTTGCACTGAAATTTTAACTTTTTATTGAGTAAAGTAAGGTGTACTATTTTTGAGACTAGCGGCCCCAACTTTCCAAAAATATTGGGTGGGCTCAACCTTTTTAGGGTAAAATTTCATGGCTATTTTGTTTTCTTCAATGGTAAAGAGACGGATGGGAAAGTAATGATAGTCAAGTTATAATTTTTAAGAGTAGAATATAAAGTTGCAATTTTATTGAAATATATTCTCATGATGTCTTCCTTTTATAGACTCTAATGTTTACTCTTATACATGAGTATGACTACTTATTAAAACAAAAAAGACTAAAAATTAACAAAATGAGCACCCAACGCAAATACACTGAAATCAATGGAGTAGCCAGGGTGCGGTGAGGATGCAAATGCTCTGGATACCAATAATTTCGTAATTTTTAATCCGTCTTATCTAATCGGAGAGGAGACTGTTTAGTAATTAAAGTTAATCCCTCAGAGCATCTGGATCCCCACCCTGGTTACGTCACTGACTGAAATGCTTGTATTAACAATTTTATTTACATAAATTATACCGGGATATTCAAAATAAGTGAATCGGCGACTATATCTTTAACATGCTGATGATGATGTTTTTTCTATGATTTTTGAACAATCTTTAGCAATTTGGCTAATCAGCAAAAAGAAACTGTTACCAAATGTAAAATAATATTAGCAAAATAAATCTATCATGATACTTTAATTATAAAAACGTTCTTAAAGCTCCAATTTTTAACTCCTTCGCTCACAGATGGAATAATTCTACGGAGCATGCATCCACCGTGTGGTAGATGTACTGTGTGCGAAAGCGTTGACGATAGCTGCCAACTTGCACGCTTTTTTCTTACCACTATATTTTAATCCTCGAAATTTACTTTAAAAAATAGATACTTCAGTTATGGATTAAATAGTGGTTGGCCGCTATGGGTAATAAAAGCTGACAGCTATGGGTTAACTCCAGTGGAGGATCTTGTACATAATCTGGGCATGCTCATTCCCACCAGTTTTTACGAAACGTTTTCATCGCCTTATTAAATCGTAAAAACTTCCTAAAAAGCTTATTAGAAAAAATTACTAGGAATTACTGGTGGGTAAGAGCATTCCTAGTTTGAATAGGGTACTCCCATGATTAACTCTTATTTTTAATTAGGCTTAGCACCTGTTTGCTGGAACACCACACGCACATCACTTTCTGAGGCTTTGGCTAATGGTACAATGAAGTGATGTTGAGCAATGAATATCTAAAAAGGGGCGAGAATAGCCAAACTGCAAAAGGGAGGGAGATTCTTGCTTAGCTCCCATAAAATGTCCACCTACAACACTTCTAACCTGTCGCCCTGACGCTACTTTATTTACACATTGCGACATAGCTTTGTTCCTTGATATCTTGTCAAGTTAATTGGAATGTATTGTATTTGCGCTACTTTTGCCCAGCCAAGCTGAGAGAAGCGGGATTTAGCGCGCATTCGTACACAGATAAGCCCACTCTTTAGAAAAAGAAAGTTGCCTGTTTACGATTATAAATACAAATAAATATTATTAACAATTCACCTATTCTCAAAACACACCCTTCGAGCAACACATTCTAGTCACCTAGGTGCTTTATGGTTGTCAAAAAGCATTAAAACAAATGGCTATTGACCCACCAAGAAGCTTAATTAACCTCTTGCTAGTAAAATGTGCAGGAAATTTCTCTTTTAAGAGAAAAATAATTGTATGTCTTTTAGGAGGAGGGGGGAGGGTGCTTTTAGGCTTCTGTGTGTTTGTTATTGCTATCCTTACCGTGTTTTCAAGCAAAATGATTTTGTGAACGTCAACGGAAGAATTTGTTTTTGAGCGATTGAAAAATAAATAGATAACGAAATAGAATAACGGAAATTGGGTGGGCTCGAGCCCCACTGGCCCATATAAGTTGGCGCCACTGTTTGACACCAGCACCAAATAGAATCCGGCGCGGGTCGTGTTCGACTGACCCGTACCCGAAAATTCTATTTTAAGTCAACCTGAAACCGACAAACTAATTTTCGTCGACCTGCAACCCGTCCCAAATCCAACAAATTTCAACCTGAACCCGAAATGAAAGAAAATACCTCTGTTTAATTGAAAAGCAGTCTACAACTATATTTCTAATATCAATTTGATCTTTTAAGGGTGTTGGTCAGCTGTAGCACTTCTTAATCTTACATTCTTTCCAAACTCCAACACTATCTACAAATCAAATATAAATTTCAGTTTTCCTTTGAATATAATTGCATTGTGAATCACCTTTAAAAAAAAAAAAAAAAACAGTGGCACTCCGGGAGTGCCGACAGAAGTGAAAACTTGAACAATTACGTGTGTATTTTTTTAATCGTCAGGAAATACTTTTAATTGAAGTGTTTTTTATTCATTATTATAAACTACTACTACAAAAATTATATTACAATTTTCATTTAATGCGCTATAGTCCATGAAAAATAATGCATATTATTTTACATACAAGAATTTCGGGAACCAGACTTCTGTCGCACTATACCGCTTACATTTTTCTTAGTTACTATACCGCTTACATTTTTCTGCGTTTTCCATACTCCTTACTATACCGCTTACATTTTCTGTGTTACTATACAGCTTACATTTTTCTGCGCTTACTAGACCGCTTACATTTTTCTGGGCTTACTGTACCGCTTACTATACCGCTTACATTTTTCTGCGCTTACTATACCGCTTACATTTTTCTGCGTTACTATACCGCTTACATTTTTCTGCGTTACTATACCGCTTACATTTTTCTGCGTTACTATACCGCTTACTATACCACGTACCCGTTTACATTTTCTGCTCTTACTATACCGCTTACTATACCACGTACCCGTTTACATTTTCTGCTCTTACTATACCGCTTACTATACCACTTACATTTTTCTGCGTTTACTATACCGCTTAAATTTTTCTATGTTACTATACTGCTTACTGTACCGCTTACATTTTTCTGCGTTTACTATACCGCTTACATTTGTTCTGTGTTACTATACCGCTTACATTTTTCTGCGCTTTCTATACCGCTTACATTTTTCTGCGCTTACTATACCGCTTACTATACCACGTACTATACCGCGTACTATACCGCGTACTATACCGCGTACTATACCGCTTACATTTTTCTGTGCTTACTATACCGCTTACATTTTTCTTACCGTTTACTATACCGCTTACACTTCTCCGCGTTACTATACCGCTTACTATACCGCGTACTATACCGCTTAAATTTTTCTGCGCTTACTATATCGCTTACATTTTTCTGCACTTACTATACCGCTTAAATTTTTCTGCGCTCACTATACCGCTTAGATTTTTCTGCGCTTTCTATACCGCTTACATTTTTCTGTGCTTACTATACCGCTTACATTTTTCTTACCATTTACTATACCGCTTATTATACCGCTTACATTCTTTCTGTGTTACTATACCGCTTAAATTTTTCTGCGCTTACTATATCGCTTACATTTTTCTGCGCTTACTATACCGCTTACATTTTTCTGTGATTACTATACCGCTTACATTTTTCTTACTGTTTACTATACCGCTTACATTTTTTCTGTGTTACTATACCGCTTACCATACCGCTTACATTTTTCCGCGTTACTATACCGCTTAAATTTTTCTGCGCTTACTATACCGCTTAAATTTTTCTACGCTTACTATACCGCTTACATTTTTCTGCGCTTACTATATCGCTTACTATACCATGTACTATACCACTTACATTTTTCTGCGCTTACTATACCGCTTACTATACCGCGTACTATACCGCTTACATTTTTCTGTGCTTACTATACCGCTTACATTTTTCTGCGTTCACTATAGCGTTTACTATACCGCTTACTATACATCTTACATTTTTTCTGTGTTACTATACCGCTTACTATACCGCGTACTATACCGCTTACATTTTTCTGTGCTTACTATACCGCTTACATTTTTCTGCGTTTACTATACCGCTTACTATACATCTTACATTTTTTCTGTGTTACTATACCGCTTACTATACTGCTTGCTATACAGCTTACTATACCGCTTACATTTTTCCGCGTTACTATACCGCTTAAATTTTTCTGCGCTTACTATACCGCTTACATTTTTCTGCGCTTACTATACCGCGAACTATACTGCTTAAATTTTTCTGCGCTTACCATACCGCTTACATTTTTCTGCGCTTACTATACCGCAGTGCAATACCGCACAGGCAAGCATGCGGCGCGCAACGCGTCCGGCCCGCCCTACCTAACTATACACAATACATGTACATACTTATATACAGAGGTGTCGGTTACAGTAACAGTGTCGCGAGTTCAATGGTTTTTTTCCCATCTCAAAAAATGCCCAACGCGCCTAAAGAAGTTTTCACTTCAAATATACAGAGATGTCGGTAACTGTGTCGCGAGTTCAATGGTTTTTTCCCATCTCAAAAATGCCCAACGCGCCTGAAGAAGTTTTCACTTCAAAAATCGAAATTATAGAACGTTTTTCGCTCCTGCACCCCCCTGGGGGTAGTGGCACCAACATAAAATATAGCCTATGTTGGAGCACACTCTAAAAAAAAACCTGTAGATTTAACAGAGAAAATCTGTCAGCTATGCTACCAGATTTTCCCTGTAGTTTGTACAGAGAAAATCTGTTAAATTGATACAGACTTTCCCTGTATGCAACAGAATTTCTCCGTAGTATAGACAGAGGAAACCTGTTATTTTGTACAGAATTTATCTGTAGTATAGACAGGAGAAACCTGTTATCTTGTACAAAATTTATCTGTAGTATAAACAGGGGAAACCTGTTATCTTGTACAAAATTTATCTGTAGTATAGACAGGGGAGACCTGTTATTTTAATTTTTAATGAAACTAATCAAATTATGTATTTATTTAAATTTTTAATCTTTGTATTTTCTGTTTACTTTTTTTAATTTATAATGGCGTGAAGAATACGAATATTTTAAAAGAGATTATTTTCTGAAACAGTGGATATACTTTTTTTTAATTTAAAGTTTAATGTGTTCAACAATTTCATTTAATTAAATATTTATTATATGAGGTTAATATTTACACAATTAGTTTATTACAAAAACATTCGTATTCTTAAGAAGTAAACAGAAAATAAGATCAAACGTTAAAAGAAATAATCTGTTTAGTTTTCATTAAAAATAAAAATATTTCATCACTCTGCGAGTTTGTTTATGACAGGATTGGAAATTTTTGATTGACGTTACTGTCAAAATAAAACTTTTTTAATTACTTAATTAAAAATGTACCCTGTTTATAAAAACCCTGAAATAATTGTGATTTTCTTTCTTTTCTTTTTATTCTTTCTTTTCTGTTTGTTTTTTAAAATGTTAAGTCTGTCATAAATATGCTCAATTGTTTAAGTTTTATTAAATCCACCACAATCTTAAGCAAGTTAAATTTTTCTGCATAATTTTATTTCGTAAAGATTATTTTTTTTTTTAAAGAAATATATAAACAAAATTTTGAGTTTACAAGGGTCAATCCAGGCAAAATTGGGGACCTATTTAGGGTCCCTTCACAAAAATCTATTATAATAAAATGGGCCCCTTCACAAAAATCAATTTGATAAAGTGGGTTCCTTCACAAAATTCTATTCCATAAAATCTTACTATTTATTATTTATTTATTATTGTGTGACTTTTAAAATGTGTAATTTGTAAACAAACAAGTGCACCAGAGAGGAAAACTTGAGCAAAAGGATTTTAAAAAGTTTTTGTTAATAAATGCTTGGTTCGAATTTGAGTAACTGGATTTCAACTTTCGTTACAAAATGTTATTTTTCACAAAAATATAATAAATTTCACAAAAATAACCTTTACTTCACAAAATGGGCCCCAAGATAAAAAAAAAAAAAACCTTCATCGACCCCTGGTTTATATATTTTCTGTACAAAATTAGAAAAATACATTTCCACAGCACTATTAAAAAATATTTTTATATGATCTACATGTTGCATATTTTTTTATTTTTAATTTTTATTAAATTCTCTAAATATATTTTCATTTAAACAGAAGGACAATTAATTTTTCAGAATCCTTTGCATCTTACATTATATCTAATTTGATGCTCCATAATTTCATTCTTATTTAAATCAGGTAACATTATTTACATTTTTCTTTCTAAATCTTTCATTTTCAAAATCTCTCATGTATATTATTATGTACATTTAAAATGTCAAACATTTAAATAGATTTATTTAATCAAAATTATCTTATATTAAAGTTCATAGAAATAAAATGTCTTGAACAAATTTAATAATACTTTAAAATTCAAGCAATTTGTACAACAAAAATTTAATAAATTAAGATTTCGCATACAAAATTATCTGCAGTTGAATAGTATCATTAAATGAAAAATTATACAGATCAAAGTACTAGGATACGTGAAAAAAAAATGGCTTAAATAACTCGAAAAATAAATGAATTAGTAACTTTGTAAGTTAAAGTTCAAATATTATAAATTATTATTATTAAACAATCGAAATTTTTGACGATTCGCATTGTCACGAAGCATTCGCACTAATTAAAAAGAACTAAAAATATAAAAATATGCCATATTTCATAAAAGCTTAAATAATAAAGATGCAGAAACATATTTCCCTAATTTCACAACTATCATTTTCTACAACGAAAATATCAACGCAAATTTAATTCTTTAAAGATATTATAACTCTACGAAATAAAATGTATTAAAAAATAATGAACTTTATAAAGATTAAGGTGGATATAACAAAACAAATTAACGAACATATTATGAAAACAGACTTACCAAAATATTTTTACATAATGTGTTTTCTGCTTTTCCGTGTATCCAGTTATGGCGGCGACCACGCGGTAAACATACACACAAGTCTAGCCTAGAGTAGAGATACTAATACTACGATCGTAGAGAAGCAACTTTTCCTATAATACACGTTGAAAAAGAAGAACCGCGTGACTTTGAAACTGTCCGCCAGAGGGCATATACGATATCTTCCCAGGATTACAGAGAAAATCTGTACTTTGCATAAAATGGAGATATTCTGTTAAAAGTACTATAGAATATCTGTTAAAACAACAGGTTTTTTTTTAGAGTGCAGGGACTGTCACCATCAATTTGCCACCATCATTTTTGAAAACGGTTCTGTAGTTCCAGAGATTCCATAGAAATTGCAATTTAGAATGTTTTTAGAAGACTTTTCGCTCATCTCACCCTTTTAAATTTCGAATTTTTTTTAGAAATTGTTCTTAGAGAGCATTTACATCTTATAAGTAGCTACAATGCCAAATTTCAAATTTCTAGCTCCTTCAATATAAAAAAAATCGAAAATTTAGAACGTTTTTCGCTACTGCACCCCCCTGGGTTAGTGGCACTGACATAAAATATAGCCTATGTTGGAGCAGGTATTGTCACCATCAATTTGCCACCATCACTTTTGAAATCGCTTCAGTAGTTCCAGAGATTACCCCCTACAAACAAACAAAACAATCACTTCAAATATACAGAGGTGTCGGTAACAGTAACGGTAACAGTATCGGTAACAGTGTCGCGAATTCAATGGTTTTTTTCCCCATCTCAGAAAATGCCCAACGCGCCTAAAGAAGTTTTCACTTCATGTTCAGTTTATCATATTTATTCATAGTGGTAAAGAGCATTATCATATTTTTCTTTTTATAAATCCTGGTATGTATGAGATTATATTAATAAAATCAGTGTATATAAATAAAAAATGAAAAAGAGGAAAGAAAGATCACACAGGTTTCATTCAATGGCACAATTACTAACCTAATTAATAAAAACTAATTAAAGAGCTTAAATCGAAAATCCATATGTTCGACTAAAGCCCAAGTGAAGAACCTGAATGACAGATTCGGGGGTTTTGTGTCAAGCATAAATGTAATAATTTGTGCCACATTCAAAGCGACTCATTGAAAGATAGGTATTTAATTTCATATTTTGATATTTTAAAAATTTTAACTTTTTTTATTTAGCACCGAAGTTTATTAATTTTACAATACAATACTTAGTTTTTTATTAAATTCAGCATATTATTTTGTAAAGTGGTGTAAAACCGAAGAGCGTAGAAAAATAAAGTATGAGTTTGAGCACAAAATAAATAAAATTTATAAACCAAATACTGTAAACATTTTACGAACCTTTAAATTTTCAGACATACGATCCCGCGCTTCTCTACGTCCCGATTGTTTATGTTTGTAATTTTTTTGTGCTAAAATGTAAAATAGAATAATATCTGTCTATGTACATATGTAATACTCTTGCCATATGAGCAGGAATTTTTAAATTCTGAATGATACCACATTCTGAAGAGAAATATCCCCCTTCTTTATTGACAGAATAAGTAAGATAAATATTACTATTCAAAAATAGTGATAGCATTCTGAAGAGAAAAAAAGCCTGCCAAACTGGTAACTCTGATATCCATATCTTTATGTTGCCATCTAATCATTGTTTGCTACCTCTGAGACTACGGTTGGTGCAAGTGTGTTGGAGTAGCAAGTATGTATTTTCAGCATGTGCGTTCTAACATTTAAATAAAACATAGTTAAAATGCCAAAGGCTTCGCGGACCACAGATAAGTTGTCGGTGGACTAGTTGTGGCCTGCGGGACACGTGTTTGACATGCCTGTCTTAAACGATGCACATACATCTCATAGTGATAGCCATGCTCATGTGAAGATAAACTACAGATAAAAATACACCATAGTAAATTTATAAGTGCTTTTCCCTGAGACTCCCAAATGATCCACTTTTTGAATATCAGTATTTTCTATGAAAAAAAATCTTTTTAGATTTCTCTTGCAAATTCCAACACGTAAGCTTATTTCTATTGCAAATGTGGTAGAAAACTACCATGAATTTTTTTTCCTTAAAAAATACTGGTATTCAAAAAGCGGACCATTTTGTGAGTCTTGAAATTATGTAACCAGCCCCGCATAGTGGTGTAAGTAATTGTCGCCTTATTTAAAAGTCTGAATCTTGATTAAGTAAATTAAATATTACTAGATGTTGAAATAAAATCTTTCGGTTTATGATATTATTTCTTATTACAAGGGAAAAAAATGTTTTTTTGGTATTTTAAATGAAAGTTATGTTTTTAAATGCATTGAACGAAATGTTTATATTTTAAATGCAATGCATGCAATACAAATGATGACGATGGGAACAATATTTGGCGATTCAAAGGTCACCTGCATCCAGCTAACATAAAAGTACCGAAATGTTTTACGATTCCAAATTTTCACGTATTTATATATATATACAGTGCTTGACAAATACGGTCGCCAGGTCGCCACTGGTGACCAAGTATTTTTTACCTGTCGACTAAGTTATTTAATCTGGCGCGTTTTTTTTTTTTTTTTTTTTTTTTTTTTTTTTTTGGGGGGGGGGGGGGGGGGGTACAAAAAGGGACCTAAGAAATGAGAGCTTTCGGCAATCAACATTTCCCTAACATGCTGGTTAATTCAGCCTTTATAGATTTTTTTTTTCCCAGAGCAATATGATTTTGATAAAATTCATTACAAAATTTAGTTTAAGTTAATATTTTTAAGTTATATACTATTCTAAACTATGAAACTAATAATGTTAAGCTATACTTATTATTCTCAATTAATTCTTAAAAAACTTTTGTGCTTTTTGAAAATCAATGACGGGGTAGGTATATATTTTTTACTGGCGACAAGATTTTTTTACTGGCGACAAGATTTTTTTGCTGGCTACAAAATTTGATCAAATTTGTAAATTTCTGTATATATATATATATATATATATATATATATATATATATATATATATATATATATATATATATATATATATATATATATATATACATATATATATAATTGCAAAACCTTTGAATTTCAAAATACATTAACAAGTTCTTGCATCAAATCTAACCATATCTCCTATTTAAAGATAGATAATTATAAAGTGTATACAGAATACAATTAAGTTAATACATAATTAACACGTGGTATATAAATATACTATATGTATATATGCATCACTGGCGCCCAGATAAAATAAAAGTATCGAATCTACTGTATATGTTATTGCCATGGGATAATGACATAAATTTCTTTTCTTGAAGTTATTGACTATTTACTTGAAATTTTAATTCCTATATCTTTTTTACCCTCTCCGAAAAGGCATATTGCTATGCCATTTGTTTGTTTGTTCCTTTTATTTTGCATAAAATAAATATAATTACTTCTTTTTACTAGTTCCGTTTGAAGTTGGAAGATATTTTGACTCCGGAACATACAGATTATGTTCTTGTTAAATATCTAAGAGGTAAATAATAAAATATCATGTTTCAAATGAAAAATTTTGAACCAAATATAGTATTTATGCTAAACAAATGCTGAATTTTAAGCTTATTTATCATAACCAGTATTTATCTTAAACAAATGTTGAATTTTTATTCTAGCTAGAAGTTTTGATCTGAAAGTAGCAGTGAAAATTTTTAAAGAGGTCAGTTACGTTCGTATGATTTCTATCATAATACATTTAAACTTAGTTAGACAGTATGTAAAATATTATTTATTTATTTTACAGAATTATTATAACAGAATAACGTTTGGTGTTAACACGATTTTGGACACTTACAAAAAACCAGAGGTATGAAATATGTAATTAATTTTTTATGTACATTTATATTCATATATACAGGAGTGACTCAAAGAAAACGTCAAAAATTTAAATTTCTATAATTCATTAAATATGATAAGCATAATATGAAAAGTAAAATGTACTCAAAAATAATTTTTCTTCAGAAATGTAATAAAAGAAAAGTGCCCAGTTAAACTGATGGCATTGAGCTCACAGGCTATTTCTGCATGAAATACCCATTTAGCTAAATTAAGGGGTAATTAGCCCTCCCCCCATTTCCCTGCTTTATACTTAACCAATGAACCACCAAATCTAATAAGGGAAGCGCCTTATCAAAATAAACCTCTATACCAAATTTGAAGCAAATTGGATAATTCTGTATGAAAAACCCATTTAGATAAATTAAGGGGGGATTAGCTCCCTCATTTCCCCCTTCATACTTAACCAATGAACCCCAAAACTAATCACGGAAGCGCCTTATCAGAATGAACCTATATATAAAATCGGAAGCAAATCGGATATTTCTATAAAGAGTTATCGCGTTACGTACATACATACGTACATACAGAACCTGCGGGCACATTAACTCTCAGGCTTTGATAGCCTGTGAGCTAAAAAGTACTGGGAGCAATTTGCCGGAACACACCTATATTTGAAGAATTTTTTCCGTTATTTTGGAAATTTAAGTCTTTTGACAGGAGTACTTCATGAAATTTTGAGTTTAAGTTTACGAAGTGTCTGTGATTTGAGGGGAAAAGGACATCCCGTGAAGTAAAAATTCCGTTTCTAATAGTACTTGCAGCAGAGTTGCCAACCGGAAGACCCTTCCGGTGGGTGTTTTGACAAAACTCTAGCTTAAATTGGAGGCTTTCAAATATATATTTTTTTTTTCGTTCGATTAGTGAAAGTTTTCTTTTGTGGAGAAATGGGCAAATCAAAGTGAAAAGTTTAATAAATTAACGGAGATGTATCATAAACAGGAAAATACATCTCAATTCGCGTATTTTTTTTTTCTGGTGTGTGTGTGTGTTTATAAGGAAAATCGTAAATTTTCTATGCAGTAATTTAAAAAAAAAAATTCAGATTTTGCCAAAAATGTGCCAATGTGTTATCTCAGCCAGAAAAAATGCTCAAGCGTATAAAGCCGGATCGAAGCTGCTCTGTCAGTTTTTACTCTTCATTATATTTAACAGTTGCAACGCAAAGAAAAAAAAAAGGTTGAAGTTTTTAGAACAGTCTTATAGGTTGCTGACTTTCTAGTATTCTGGTCAGGTTGCCGAAAGAATTGCCAACTTTCTGGTATTCTTCAAGTCTGACCCAAGTAAAATTAACATGTTTTGTACAAAAATATTTATTTAGTAAAATTTTTCTTGTTTTTGTGTGGTATTTATTTAAATTCGTTTATTAAATAAATTTTCTGGTATAAAACACATTTATTTGACTTGAGTTGGACCGGGGCCATCGATATGGCACTGTGTGTTTTGTGTGAGGTAAAAAGACACCGCCATCTCGGTAGCCTCGGTCTGACTTCGAAAGAATATCTGGAAGTTGGCAACTCTGGAAATAGTACAATGTTATCCATCAGTTGACGAAAGTTTGAATTTTAAAATTACTGTATACAAAATTTATGAGTTTTCTTATAAATAGTACAATGTTATCCAATAGTAGTTATGAAAATCCAATAGTAGTTATGAAATAGTACAATGTTATCCATCAGTTGACGAAAGTTTGAATTTTAAAATTACTGTATACAAAATTTATGAGTTTTCTTATAAATCAATTATTTCACTTTCATTTTCACTGTAGTTAATAAATTATTTAATTTTAAAGTTAAGGTTTCCTTTTTGAGTCACGCTATAACTACATATTTTTACAAAGTCTTACTTTTTGCTTTATATGATATTTTGTAGAAATTTAAACATGAATCTCATGTATATTCTGATTAAAACTGTTTTTAAAATATTAATTTTAATTAATAATACAATTGTTAAAAATTCAGTATCATACATTTTCTTTGGTCCCTACTAGAACATGAGAGCATGATTGAAAGCCTCCCCCCCCCCCCCCCCTCAGAACAAATTATCTTTCCATTCTGATCTCTGATTGTCATATAACGGCAACTTTAACAGTCCGTATATTACATTAAAATTGGAAGCACATTTCCTGCCATTTCAGGTATTCTAAATATGAACAAACAGCTGTATTGATTTCCAAATAAGCAGTTTTATTCTCGAAAGAAAAAAAAATAATGCTTATATACTTACTATAATATCAACATAATTAAAGCAGAATTTTTATTCAACTTTCAACGTTTCTTATTATTGATAAAAGCACGTTTTAGCTCCTATTTCAACGAATATTTAAAGATAGAGCGATGCAAATATTAATTTTTATGGCTATTAAGTAGAGTATTAAATCAAAATATATACTGTTTATATTTTATCAAAGTTGGAAAGCGTGTCATAATATACTAGTAAATTTAATGCATTAGTATTCTTTCATTTTTTAATTTTGTCTTTTACTGCTTGATATTTTTGTTATGTAATGCCGAATTTACAGCATATTAAATGCGTTTCATGTTTTCAGAGTACCTTTATTTCTTATTGTTCTCTAGTTATGCATTTAAATTAGCAAAATTATGTGAATAATTTACACACAATTTTGCTAATTTACATAATGTCCGATATAATAATTAGAATAAAAGTAACGCCATAAAGGAAAATAAACACTGAATTTTAATCTTTAAATATCATATACTTTTATTATAATGATCTAATTATGTCATTTTCTATAGAATGAATTTTGTTTTTATTTTTTTTTTTGCTCCAAATAATTTTGCCGCATGAGGACAGTGGCCTGATTATCGCAAGGGTAAACGGAATAACTGTTCCGCCCCCATATTTTTAAAGGGCTCCAAATTTCCCAAAAACAAGTGATTCAGATGAATTCAAGTATTCATTGCAGTAGACTTCCGAATATCCTATTCCAAGTTATACGACATACTGGGTTAACCGACACTTCTCACATATTTATTCATAAAGGCATTTATTTTAAAAGCCCAGAAAAAAAAAATTATAATCCATTATACAAAGTTTTGTACATGGTAAAAATACTAATGAATGATTAAAATAATCTTGACTTGCTTTAACATAATGTAATTTTTTTTAAACAATACAGAATTTTATCAAATAACCATTTTAAATAGATCGAAATTTTTCGGAAATCCGGGGGAGTTCTTGCCAGTAAACACCCCTGCATATATTATAATCTCCATGGCTAAGTGGTTTGAAATTCACGAAAAAAAAAAAAAAAAAGAGTATGAAAATCTGTCGGAAGAAAAAGCGTTAAAGAAAAAACAAAAATGTAGCAATGATTTTTGTCTTGAAATTGCCTTTTTTTCTTATGCCATTAGAAAGAGGAATTACACTTTTTCTCCATAAATTTAACTTTTTTAAATTTATTTATTTTATGGTTGCAATTTTTTATTTTACTTTGATAGTAGCTATTTTCTTCATTTATAGTAATTTTAATTATAGTGTAACGTTTGCACGATTATAAAATGCATCTGATAATGTCCTTCCTATATGCTACTGCAGTTTGAGGGAATTCCTCTGCTTTGTCTACTTCCGGTCACAGGGAATCTAGTGCCTTACATTAAACACCATTAAAATATATTAATTTTTTTTTCTGAAACTTTTAATGACTTGGATATACTGATATAAAATGTATAATTCGCATACGTTAGATTAAGTTATTTTTTATTTATACTATTTTAGTTTGAAACTTAAAAATACCAATGTTTGAGTAGTGCCGCCATTCAGGATCAGTAAAAGTTTAAATTAGCAAACTTCTTTGAATATTCTTACTGATTATATATATTTAACAATTTATTTATGTAAAATGATTTTAAAATAACCAATTTACCTTACTTATTTACTTAAATAACTTTAATATCGAACATATGCGTATTATACATCCAGGACTCCCAAATGGTCCGCTAACTGAATACCAATATTTTTTAACAGAAAATTTCATGGTAGGTTTTTACAACATTTCCGCAAAAATTTACTTCCGAAGGTAGTTTCTGCAAAATTTGTAAGAGAATTCTAAAAATAAAATTTTTCTAAGAAAATACCGGTATTCAAAAAGCGGACCATTTGGGAGCCCTGTACATCGTATATCTGGTGTATCCAAATCAGGGGATGAAAGTTTCAGAAAAAAGTTATTTGTTTCAATATGGTTTTTTTTAAATCGCGTTTAACATTAGACACTGGATTTCGTGTGACCAGAAGCAGACCAAAGTAGAAGAGTTACATCATCTGGTCCAGTGTTTTATATCTTTCTGGTAGAATTCCTACCCAAAGTCGGATTATCACAGGGGCACACGGGCCACATACCCCGTGCCTCATATACATTTCAAATCGAAACTAAGCCTAACATGACTTCATCTTATCGCCGATTGGTAAGATGGATGGGTGCGCACCGGAATCGTTACACTGCGTTTTATTATATTTAGATACCTATCAACTGAATAAATCTTTACTGTACGTTAATTCTACATATTTACGGGTTAACTGTTTTCCCCCTTCTTCTTCTTCTTCCCTCCCCCCCCCCTCTCTCTCTCTCTTGTATCTTTAGAAAATGGATAAAAATACACATAGAATATATGAACGGGCTTAAGAAAAAAAATTGCATGACTACTACTCTAATATAGTTTTAATTTTCAATATTTAGGTAACAAAAAAGTACGAAACAGAAGGCATATTAGGTTTCGCAAAAGATGGAACACTTATCCGGTATACTGCATGTGGACGACTCGATTTCTATGGTAAGACGTCATGATTTCATATGCATAATTATTTGTTCAAGAGAGATAATGTCCGTTTAAATAAAATACAGTTTTGAAGCTTGTTCTTTTCATGTATGGACTCTTTCAGGTCCGTGTTTTTTTTTTTGTTTTTTTGTTTTTTTTTTAATTGAGAAATATTACTTTTAGGCTTAAAAAATAAAGTAAAAGTAGATAATCAATTGACAAAAAATAAGGTTTACTGAAATTTAACGAATATGTCATTAACGAATATGCACTTACAAGGAAGGTCTCCATTAGCGCATACTCAGAAAAATTTGAAAAAATTACAGAATAATCTTCTTATGAGGATATATATATATGTCTTTAAAAAAAATTCTGCGGAACCTCGATATAAGGTCCGTAAAAAAAATCATGAAAATGTCGTGTTTTTGGCGATTTACTGCTGGTTGGCGACTCAATGAAATAAAAGAAAATACGCTTTTATGATAAATACTTTTTTAGGAAACACTTTTTCTACTCTTCTTATTTATACTGATTTAGTTTAAGTAAGTTTAACTTAAATAAGCCCACTTTTATAACTATGATTTTGCCATATACATTTTTATGTATACAGGGTGTTTCAGTTAAACGTTTCAGAACTTCTAAGAGGGGTAGGGTACATCCTGACAACTCGAAATCATATAGCAATGTGGGGTCGGAAATGCTTTCCTTAACCCTTTGCGGCGCAGAGAATTTCCATTTCTTAACTATTGAAATTAATGAATGACACCAGAATTTGAAAACGAACTTTCTTGTAAATATGAAAAAGCTATATTTCACGCAACTAATAAACCGTATTTTTTTTTAACAAAAATTCTGGTATCAGTGAGGGTTTTGGGAATTAAAATTACGTGGTTTCATAAACATACTTAATTTTAATTCCCAAAACCCTCACTGATACCAGAATTTTTGTTAAAAAAATTACGGTTTATTAGTTGCGTGAAATATAGCTTTTTCATATTTACAAGAAAGTTCGTTTTCAAATTCTGGTGTCATTCATTAATTTCAATAGTTAAGCAATGGAACTTCTCTGCGCCGCAAAGGGTTAAGGAAAGCATTTCCGACCCCACATTGCTATATGATTTCGAGTTGTCAGGCTGTACCCTACCCCTCTTAGAAGTTCTGAAACGTTTAACTGAAACACCCTGTATATAAAGAAAATTAACTATCGTATTCTACGGTTTAAAACAAGATTTAAATTGATTAAAAATGTTTCAAACTAAGAATTAATGTCCGATTCTGAGCATTGTCAATTTCACTTCGATATTGTTAGTGTCGGAGACAAGAGAAAACTATTGTTGTCATGGAAACAATGACTTACTCAATATCGAAATGAATATTAACCCCTTAAGCACCACGACGTACCTAGGTACGTCATGAACACCTCTATCTGCAATACCAGGACGTACGTGCGTGCGTCCAGGTTGCCAGCTTGACCTTTTTTTAAATTCAAAATTTTGAATTCATACAGAAAGTTAGTAATTTGTATTTTATATAACGACACTTTTCGTGATTGCATAAATTAAAATTATCTTTTAGAATTTCCGGTATGAATTTTGTATTTTTGATTTTATTTTTGATTTTTGACGCAATTTAAAATAGCTGGTATTCATCATACTATCACTAAATTGAACATGGTGCTTAAGGGGTTAACCCAGTGATGGAACAGTGGCGCAGCCGAGAAGCAATTCGCACCGCTAAATTTAAATAGTCTTTTTACTTCGTCTTATTTCAGATAGAATTTCTGAGATTTTTTAAGTCGAAGAATACTATTAAAATTTACAAGTGACAATCGCCCAAAAGGTGCGCCTGTGTTCCATCACTGGGTTAGCCCCTTAATCATCGCACCCGATACATTCAAGGTCAGTGTAGGCTACTTTTTTAAAATTCAGTTTGTTTGATTCCCACCAGTTTTTTAAAATTGTCTAATTGGCTTTATGCTCGCGTTATTTTATCTGTCATTAAGTAATCCGAATATTTCTACTTAAAAAAATTGGTGGCAATCAAGCAATCTGAATTTTAAAAAGTAGCTTATGCTTATCGGGCGCGACGATTAAGGGGTTAAAGGGCGTTCTTAATCGTTCAGTTATTTTTGTTAAAATACACTTAAAACTTATCCAGCCTGTAAAACCATGTAAAATTAAATAACTTTAGCAACACGCACCTTGTATATGTATTATATAAGCTTATAGAAAAAATAATAAACTATTTCATCGTTTAAGTTTAAATTTACAAAGTACTGAGCATTTAAACACTCATTTAACCAGGAATTTCCAATTGCATTCAAATCGCTTACATTTGGCGAGGAAAAAGTATAGCTCGCCAAATCACGTCTTTTTGCGTCAAGTACTCGAAAGTATTTTAACTTTTTACAGATATTCTACCGGGATTTCGCAGCTAAATTTGACTAATACTTTATTACGTACATGAGTAGTTTCATTAGCTTTTTTTTTTCAAAATATTTTGAGTATGTGCTTTAAGGAGGCCTTCCTTATTAGTAGAAAGAGCGAACTAGTGAATTATTAAAAATTATATACAGGGTGTTCCGTTAAAGGGGTCCAATATTAATAGGGGTAATAGAGGAGATCACACGGAGCATAAATCAGTATATAATGCCTGGCCGGATCTCAATAATTTTCAAGTTACAGCAAATAGAATGAAAAATCGGAAATTTGTAAAAAAAACCCTCATTGCTAAACTATCGATAATGCTACATAAAAACGAAGCACATATTTAGAAAGAGCAGAAAAAATCCTACGAAATGACATAAGTTGTTTTAGAATATTGAGAATTAATGGCGAATTACAAGCTCTGAAACAGTGAAAAAAAACAAAATCAAATATTTAGCAAAATAGTTAATCGTTAATTCCAAAAATGCAACTCTACCTACATCAAGGAAAATGTTATAAAATTTGGTCCATTCCGAAAGCTTTCGAAGAAGCTGACAATAAACCATATCAGTTTAATTGTATGGGAGAAATCAAGCAGTTCCCTAGTTACAACTCTGTACTGTTGCACGCTCGGAAAGAGCGAAACTCCACCCATGACGATTGTAAACACCCCGTTTTAATATCTTTCAATTATACATTTCTGATCAACCTCTATCAATACCCTTTCATTATTCAGTCTGGTCAAGTGAATGACATATTGTGCAGCTCTCGCCTTGTCTTAAAGCAAACTCCGTGACTGCTGCGTTTCCTCCATGAACTTTCAGGATGATGAAGAAGAAGTACTTTTTATGCAAATTTTCTATGTGTATAGGAAGAAAAGTGTAATAAAACAGCAGTCATCAGTGGGCGTTATGTTAAAGGGAGGCTGTTGTAAGTGGGATTGTAGTAAGTTGATGTATAATAATTATGCCGGAATACTCTAACGAAGAATATGCGGACATGCATCTGATGTACGGGCAAGCTCATGGAAATGCATGTCTAGCACAGCGCATGTACCGTGAGCAATTTCCAAGGAGACGTTGCCCAAGTTCGAAACTCTTCATAAAAATCGATAGACGATTACGGGAGACTGGATCGTTTAATACAGCAAGCATTGATGCAGGGAAACCTCGACATGTACGAACACCTGCAATGGAAGAAGATGTACTGAATATTTTTAAAGATAACCCCTCCACGAGTACACGAGCTGCTGCGTCTGAAGTCGGTGTTTCTCACCAAAGTGTGTGGCGTGTTCTGCGTGCAGAAAACATGCACCCCTTTCATGTGCAACGGGTACAACTGTTATCAGTAACAGATTGTGCTCAGCGGACAGAATTCGTACGCTGGTTGCTTAATGTAACAGAAAATAATCCACAATTTCTGGAAAATATTTTATTTACTGATGAAGCAACATTTACGAGAGAGGGCGTGGTAAACACGCACAATATGCACACATGGTCATATACAAATCCGCACACTGTTTTCCCGTCGAACGCACAACAAAAGTTCAGTGTGAACATATGGGCAGGTGTCCTCGGCGATTATCTCATAGGACCATATTTACTCCCAGATGTACTCAATGGCAGTACGTACTTGGTTTTCCTACGGGATATCTTACCGCAGTTACTGCAAAATGTGCCAGCAACATTGCGCCACAATATGTGGTTTATGCACGATGGCGCACCGGCACATTTTTTCATAGGTGTTCGCAATCACCTCAATTCAACATATCCTGGGAAATGGATTGGACGCAGTGGACCTGTTGCTTGGCCTGCACGCTCTCCAGACCTCAATCCGTTAGACTTTTTTGTTTGGGGACACCTTAAATCGCTGGTGTATGAAACGCCTGTGGATACACCGCAGGATTTACTAGCGCGAATCGTTGTCGCTGCAGGATACATTCCCAACTCCGTCGGAGTTTTTCGGCGTGTTCGCCAATCTTTACGACGTCGCTGTCGGCTGTGCGATTCTGTTAATGGGCGCAACTTCGAACACCTATTATAATAATGTCCGTTCGTCTGCCTTCCGACATTGAACTGTGCAGCGCAGGCCAGAAGACTATGCTTCACATATGTCATAAAGTACGTGGAATGTAATTCTTTATTTGTCATTTTTCTTTTATTTTCAACACTTTTTGGCACAGTATTTTGTAAGTCACAGACTGTGGTGTACTCAAATTGTAAATTACAAAGTTTGTATGAATTAATTTAAAATTTAGTGTCTTTTTTAAATTTATAATTAATAAAATTATTATGCTATTTGTTATTATTATTTCCTATCATAAATTATGATGCACATATACATACAATAATTGTCCATGTAAAACATGTACTGAAACTTCTTGCATAGTTACAAATCGCAATATTTTTAATTATTTCCGAATTTTCACCACCAGTTTAATTTTAAGGAATTTAACTTAAGCTTTATATCAATAAAAGACCACTTTAAAATGTAGACTATTATTGTAAAGTTATTTTGTTCATTCAACTCTTGAATAATTAAAAATGTTGCATCTCAGAAGAAGCATGATCGAAAATGTATAGTTGAGAGTAATTAAAAAGGCGGTGTTTCCAATCGTGATGGGCGGAGTTTAACCTTTGCTAGTGTCAAAGAAAGCGGAGTTGTAACTAAGAAACTGATTAATTTCTCTCACACAATTAAACCGATATGGTTCATTGTAAGCTTTTTCGAAAGATTTCGGAATGGACCAAATTTTACTACATTTTCCTTGTTGTAGCTAGAGTTGTCTTTTTGGAATTAACGATTAACTATTTTGATGTATATTGGATTTCGTACTTTTTTCACTGTTTCAGGGCTTGTAACTCGTCAATAAATATTGCTATTTTAATACAATTGATGTCATTTTGTAGGTTTTTTTCTGCTCTTTCTAAATATGTGCTTCGTTTTTATGTAGCATTATCGATAGTTTAGCAATGAGGGTTCTTTTACAATTTTCCGAATTTTCATTCTATTTGCTGTAACTTGAAAACTATTGAGATCCGACCAGGCTTTATATACTGATTTATGCTCCATGTGATCTCCTCTATTACCCCTATTAATATTGGACCCCTTTAACGGAACACCCTGTATATGTATAATATTTACTCTTTTTCTTTTCCAAGATATGGGACCAAGTAACAGAAAAAAGCATTATTTAAACTACAGAATCGAACTGTTTATCCGGAAACTAGTTAACCAGAAAATCAGTTATCCAGAAAATCAGTTATCCAGAATGATATTTCCAGTTGACTGATTTCTGAATCTTTCCAGATATAAAAAAGTGCTATACAGTATCAGTTTGACATGTGCATTGTTTGATTCATTACCATATGCATGGTATAACTTGATGACAACATCTACGATTTGAAATGGAAGCATATTTAGTTAGATATTGAACGTTTTGATTTTAATGCAGAATTGTTGTTTACAACGGTTTCCATAAATTGTCTTCTATCAAAATCTAATTAATCTTTGATCTGAGTAATCTAATAATTAAGTTGACATTAGAAAGAATACCAGAGCTACATATATTCTACAAATCTGAACAAATGGATGCTTCTATAATACCAAACTAGTTAAACAGAAAAAAAAAACAGTTATCCAGAATACACCTTGCCCCAACCATTCGGGATAGATGGTTCTACGTTCTATACTGTATCTATCCAGGATTCCTAAATTATTTTCCCAGCGTATGATCATATTTTAATTAATATTAAACTATTAAATGAGAAAAACGCATTAAAAATATTACAAAGTTTATTACTATTATTTTTTTTTTGTGTGTTTAAAATATTTTCCTATTGCAGTTTTACAGTCATTTAGCCATAGTTTAGCGAGCGTGGTTTGCCGCATCATTAACTCTTATTGTTATAGTTACTTATGTACAGTTGTAACCATAAAGAATAGTTGACGATTTATCACCTGCGCCCGGCTAACGCAAAAATGCCTTAAAATTAATATATTAATTTATAACTAAGTTCTAAAAATTATTAAAATGCCGTGTTGTCATCGGAAAAATGTCTGTGATCATCACTTTATAATTCTAACCTACCAGGAAGTAAGTGAAAAATCGATTACATTATTCCATCTTTGCATACATGAACCAAGTTAAGTTAAATAAAAGAGTAGAAAAATGAATGCTTAGGAACAACAGTGGCGGCTTGTGACTAGCTTTATTTGGGGGCACTAAATGCATGGCTGTTAAAATTATTCTTCACTTACCACTATTTTTTAAAAGAAAATTTTGACTTATTTATTGGTAAACAGTTGCCAAATAGTTGATGTCGGTTAACCCTTTAACGGATAAAGCACTTCAATTGCTAAAATGTTGAAATAAATGATTGACACCGGAAGTTATGAACAAATTTATTTGTATACATAAAAAAGCGATTTTTCACATGCATAATAAATGGAAAACGTTTCTATTAAAATTCTGCTGCCATTGTTGAATTTCGTAATTAAAATTTTGTGGTTTCGTAGGTAAACCAATGTCCGTTAAAGGGTTAAGGGGCTTCCGAGTTGCAATCAACTTAACGTCCTATCTCTTGTGCGTAGACTGTCTTGTATTAAATTGAGCCTTTCGGAAATGCTAAGATGTAGTATTAACTACAGCACGGGTGTCAAACTGTGGCCCGCCTGATAGCACTAAATTTTAAAAGAAATAGTCGACTTGTTGAAGCGCAGAAAATCTATAATTAGATAAGGAAAAAATTACTATAAAATTTTAGTGGTATCCGGCGGGCCACAGTTTGACACCCCTAAACTACAGGATAAAGGAACAATTACAATAAAAAGGATAGATGTAAATTTAAGAATGAGATGATAAAAAATTTGGAATAATAAAGTAAAGCGAAAGAGATTAAGGATAGAGTCTAAATATTGAATATAAAGTGAAATGGTATAGCTGTAGTTATAACTAACTACTAGTAAGGAAGTTGAAAAAGTAAAAAATAGGGTTCGGAACATGTTCGTAAACAGCACGAGCCGCCACTGAGGAACGAGTACTTTAACGTTATCTCATGTGATTTTGTTATCCTTTCCTCCCTTCTAGTATAGGTTAAGTAAGGGGTTTTGCAGATACAACTGATGGCCATTCACCAAAATTTATGAGAACTTCGTTTTGGCACTAGAAATGAAGATCCGATGAGTCCCCCAAAAATAAAGCTATTTTACAATGTTTTTGGGGGGCATTTTAACTCAGGAGAGGGAGGGAGGAACTCAACTTTTTTTTTGTAAAGTCGCAAGTCAATACGATCACTTGTTACAAAGTTACGACAGGTTTTATGAATAAAAAATTCAAAATTATAATTTACTAACTGTTACCCATGACTTCATTTACGCAACATTTAAAGAAGAATAAATGCATTAATTAAGCAAAATATTTCACTCCCGATAATTCAAAATTACGTTTATGTATACCATTTATTACTTACCTTTTTCCGTTTATTTACATGTTTTATAGCTACATCTTGTCTCTACATAACGTGAATTAAAATGCGTTTTTCTCAAAAACTATGTTACCTAGAAAAATCGCTATAGTTTTCCTGCAAAGCTTAAATAAACTTCTACTACCCCTATTTTTTTTTCATATTTTTAATTTCAATAGATTTGGAAATAGAGGGTGGGGTTGGGGACATATTTTTGAAGTGCATTTTCGACGATATCTCTGAAAATATAACACCTAAAATTAAAAAGAATACGTATTTGAGTTCGGTATTACGAGATCTTTCACACCACACTCCACACGATATACAAAAAGAAAAATAAGTTTTCAAGTAATTTGATTAGCCCCAACATTTTTCTTAAACATGCTTGTGAATGGCTAATAATCTGAAAATATGTGGGTAAAAAGGCTTTATAACTTTCCCAAGTTTTAAGTTTCTACGTCCCATAGTTTACGAGAAAAAGGGCTCTGACAGGCGGACAGTCAGACACAGGAGTGATCTTATAATGGTTCCGTTTTTACTTTTTACGTACGGAACCCTAAAGAGTTGAATTCCCCCTGAGTTAAAATGGCCCATTTGTCCCCCTCCACCCAAACTGTAGTAAAACAATTTTTTTTGGGGGGGAGGGGGGGGGGGTGATAGGATTTTCATTTCTAGTGGCAAAACGAAGTTTTTCCCAAATCTTCGGGAATGGTCACCAGTTGTCGCTCTATTACTCAATTTTTATTCTATTTTACCTGTACTATTTATTTATTCAATGAATGAGTTTGAAAGTCTGCTTGCCTGAAATGAAAGTATGTCTTATCAGTGTCATTATTATTATTAAAATATTCTTCCATGTCATTTCTCCGCAGGTTTCATCATGTCCATGACATGCCACGATCTGTGTTTATACTTTTCTCATATGATGGCATACGATGAGAAATTGTTAAAAGAACAGAATATGAAGGTAACTGAAAATAATTTTCTAAAAAATAAAAAATTAAAAACAATTTTCATTTAGAAATGTATAAATAAATTTTAATTTTACTGATTTTTGGAGTTATTTGGAGTGAAAAAATAAGCATATTTTTGAAATTGCTTCGAAGTCTAAGGATAGAGATAAGTCCTGGCTCTTTTTAAGGAGCCCGAACCCGACGATTTGAAATCCGACACGGAGAAAAAATTGTGCCATGGAAGTCCGAGCCCGATACCGAAAGCACGCAATAGAAAATTTTTAATGACATTTACAAATTGTTTCAAGATTAATTTTCTCATTTTAAAATCTCTTTTTACTCAGAAATATGTATTGAACATAATTACTCCATCTTGACAACGTTTTGTGATTTTAGTGTCCTTTCCAAATCTGCTTTAAATAGCAAATTTGTATTATACCCATTCACTGGATTAAATCTGTAAAAGTCACGTTTCTTATTCTTTTAGAGTATATCACTTTGCCGTCCGCATGTCTCGTAAAAATACTTCTATTCGTAAAATGTTGAAATGATTGATTGACACCAGAATTTAGAAACAAATTTATTAGAAAATAAGTAAAATCTTTTCTTCATGTATTTGATAAAAGGGAATTTTTCATTCCAAAATTCTGGTGCCAATGTAGAATTTAAGGATTAAAATTAAGTTACTTTACGTACGACATCACTGTGGTGTCGCCGGACGGCAAAGTGGTATCATTGAAAAACTGTGTCAGAAGACACGAGTTTTCTTTGCCAGTAATTCTGTAAATGACTTCAAACAGGAATTGAAAATATTGGGTTGTCCGGAAAATTCGCGCCGTTTGGGAAAATTAATTCGTACCGGGAAATTCTATCATTTAATTATTAGACATTAATTCTTATTACTAACATATAATAATTAACGAACAGAATTTTCCGGTACGAATTAATTTTTCGAAGCGGCACAAATTTTTCTGGCAACCCAATAGGACAACACTAGCATTGCGCATGCAAAAACTTCAGAATCGTATGGAACAATGGAACAGCGTTTCTTAACACGTTGACGGACACTTGCGTCTATAGCCGTCAAAGCGAAGTTCACTATGTGGCATGACGGCAACAGCCGTTCAAAACGAAACTGTCGTTTTTAGACACTACAGCTATAACAGCACAAATGTGCATTTACCGGCGTACAAGTAGAAGCCCAGTGTCATGTTTCGGAAACAATTTTTCAGGTTGAAGTTCGTTTTCCACCTGTTATACGAGTTGCAGCTTCAGTATACACGTGCCGGGTGGCTAGTGGTCAGGGAAAAATATAGTAAAAAAAAAAAAAAGATAATTACCAGTATATTCTTATAGAAAAATTCAAATTGATTATTTGATCGAATAAACAAAATAAATTTTTCTATAAGAATATACTGGTGTTTATCACTTTTTTGACTGTATTGTTCCCTGACCACTAGCCACCCTGACTTGGTTGTGAAGGGAGTAGTGCAACCTAATTAAAGGTACTGAATTAATCAAAATTAAGTTTATATAAGCAGAAAGAGTAAAACTATACTTCTAATATTCTAAAAATTACAAAAACATATAGTGTCAATTTTCGAACTTCACTTGTTCCTACTGTCGGTCAATGTGTTAAAAATTACTGTATACAAAATTTATGAGTTTCTTTATAAATAGATCACTTATTTCATTTTTATTTTCTACTGTCCGTCAATGTGTTAAGCTTTGTGATCTCGCGGACCCCCTTTGAAGTGACATACATTTCCAGGACTCACAAAGGATTTTTCTTAATATAAGATAAGAAATTATTTTAATATATACACATTATTTATGTTTCATTATACATAATTCTATATTTAGTTAATGGTGTTAGAAAAATCAGTTGCATTAATAAGAAAAATAATTATAATATACATTTTAAGACAGTTAAAATATACATACTGCTATTTGCTATGAGGAGTATGCTGCTTATCTTTTCCTACTAGATGTGCAGCATCTCGTTCAATGTTTAAATAAGTTTGGTTCGACATTCCGTCGAGTCCTATAGTTATTCTTCACGTGTACAAAGGCTGGAGAAAATCTATCGATACAAATATGTACGTAGTTTAGAGTGGAAGTAATTCTTTAACAGTTTGAAAGCAATTTTCATGGAATCATCGCATCATAATTCCACATATTGTTCCTGCTTCATATCGAGGTTTCGATTAAACTAATTTCTTGGAAATGAAATGGATCCCTCAACTAAAAATTTTCTGACTTCGAGGGAGGAAAGATTCTTTCTAAAGTCTGAAAGATTCTTTCATGCGCTTCAGGTGGATAACAAAATTTTTGATAATATCAGGGGATATTGTATCGACTGACGTTTGTAAGAATTCGAATAATGTTGGGAATGATTCAAAAATTATTTTTAAGTCGATTTGCCCACAAACTTTTTTATTGTTGATTTTACTTAGTTCTGGACTTTGGAAAAGTGTACCAAAGTTTCTTGTAAACTTAAATTCAGTTTATTCAGAAAATTAAAAATAACTGTGAAGATAAGAGAGATCATTGAACCGAACTTTCAAATGGAATTTGGAGTCCATTAAAAGCAGTCTTACTTCATCAAGCAGTACAAAAATGCAATTTAACGCTCGTGACAGCCACCTAATTTCTGTATGCAAAAGTACCAGTTTGCGTTGACTCTTTGGACATTATTTTTAAACTCCACTGTGTGGTGGTTACATTTAAAATGTAAATGTTTGCTAAAACCAGTTTCTAAAAAAAAAAAAAAAAAAAAAAAAAAAAAGAAAAGAAAAACTATATGAGTGGAAGACAGTCTAAAAATGTTCTAAATTACTATGATTGCTTTGAAATTGTTAGGGCTAGAAACGTGAAACTGTACATGGTAGTTACTTTTAAAACGCGCATGCTCACTCAGAAGAGTTTCTTAAATTTCGAAATTTAAAAGCGTGAAATAAGCGGAAAACGTTCTAAATTCACGATCATTTTAGAAATACTGAACCTGTTTCAAATATTCTCTCAGGATAATAATGATGACAGTCTCTGCTGACAAATAGGCTATATTTTATTTTTGTATAAACTGTTCTCAAGGGGACGTAAGAACGAAAAACGTTCTAAAATTCTGATTACTGAATCTGTTGAAGCTAAAAACACGAAATTTGATATGGTGGTTATTTTAAGACGTAAATACTTGCTAAGAATGTTTGTTAAAGTATTCAATATATATAAAGATGAAATGATTGAAAAATGATCCAAATACATGATTAAAACTATCCAGCCTAGAAATTTTAAATTTGACATGCAGGTTTTTATTAAAATGTAATGCTCCCAAAGGAAAAGGAAAGTTTATTTTAAATTCAATTTTAAATGAGTGAAATGCGAAGCAAACGTACTTCAGTTATATTTCACTAAAATTTCTCTGAAACCGTGAGCCTAGAAACTTTAAATTTGCCATAGAGACAACTTTTAAAACGTAAAAGCGCACGAAATTTTTTTTTCTTAAATTCAAATTTAAAAAATTGAAAAGAGAAGAAAAATCAATTACATGCCTTTCCTTCGTGTTAGATACAACTTTTCTAAGAAATGGCATAAAATTCAAGTACCAGTAACTGCTATAATTAATTAAAATATTACTAAATACAGAAACATGATTGCCAACTAGATAAGGTAGTTAGCCTTTCGCCGTACAAAAATGACAGTTAAATATACTAAATCAGTGTTTTTCCACTTATTACTTACGGTATTTCGATTTTATGGTGAATCAAGGTTTACTGATACTGTAAAATAGAAACATTTGATTGTTTGTAGGAAATAGACACTGAAACTACTGAACCAATTAAAAAAATTCCTTCATTGTACGATAACTGATAAACAGGATTCCCAAGTAGACTGCAATGTAACTGTTTTTCGGAAGGGAATGGCTGCAACTGTTTTGGAAAGCAGCAGCTTTTTCATTAATTCAAGTCTTATGTTCACTACGAAAATGTGTATTAATTAGTAATATTTAAGTTATCCTTAGCATTATAAATGTCCCTAATGTTAGCAGGCACATACATGCTATTTGGTATATTTCAACAATAACATGTGCAAAGCTATGGGTTTTGCTAGGTATAAAAAAATTTGCATTACATAATATAAATACATTTTTAAATAGGCTATAAATTTAAACATGAATTCTTTTTCACGAATGACCAGAGAGTTTTATTTATGTAAATTATTCAGTATTATTAATATTTCATCATTTCTATACAGGAATAAGTAGTTATCTGTCTATCTATATTATATATATAATTTTTACATTAACGTGCTTTCTTTTTTGATAGACTGGGAAAAACATCCAAGAAATAACATACATTATGGATTTTGAAGGATTCACTCTTCAACAGGTATTACATAAAAATGGTATGTACCAGTACTTAAGGAATGATTATTGTTGTTCTTATTATTATTTCATTTATTTTTCCTATAAGTACCCAGTACTAGATGCCGATAATTATTATTTTGTGATTTTTTTTTTCGCGTATACAGCCGATCAAATGAAAAAAACAAGAACGAAAAATCATGCATTAGGGTTAGATGTGAAAGGAGATGCCCTTATGGTGAAGAGATTTTCGTGCAGCAGGGCTCCCACTCGGTCCATTTTTTGAACACTACTTTATTTTAAAGAAAAATCTTCATTATAAATTTTGTAAAAACCTTTCTTGATTGTCGTTTTTGTTGAAACTGTTGCTAAAACCTACCACGAATTTTTCTCTTAAAAAATACTGGTTTTCAAAAAACGGACTGAGTGGGAGGCAGTGGTCGCCTGGTGCAGTGATCGCACTAATTTAATGAGTTGTGAGTGATTAAATATTGGTTACCAAATACTACATTTAAAATAATACTATGTACTGTTAAAAAATGAACATGTTTCCGTTAAGCTTTTAACAGATGTCTTTAAATAAGCGGCCGAGAGAGTACATCTTACTCTCCTCGGTCTCAACATTACAACTACTGAACTTTGGTTTTTACCGATTACACATGCACATTCTTTGTCACAAAATTGCTGAATCAAAGCTTTTATTTATTGACCTGGTCACTGATTCATCTGCATGTATCATACATCGGGGAAAGCTGATGAGTCCGCCTGTTGTTTGGTGGAGAAAGTAGAAAAATCAGATAGCCATACGGCATACCCAACACTCGGGCATCCTGGCTGCGGCATGTCCTTGTACGCATGCCACACCTGAAATTAGAGCTTTAAACATAGAAACAAAATATATTTTTCTACATAACGGAACAACGAGAATTGTCGAAATGAACTTAAAGTTTAAAAAAATGTGATAATAGTACAGTGTCTTGCAACAAAACAAAACAAAACAAACAAAAAAACAACAGAAAAAAATTAAAGGAGGAGTTAACTATCTTAGATGTGGTTATTGGCTACCGTCGTTTCCATCACCTGAGTCTTTACGTTGCACGTCATCTTGAGAGGGAGCGAAAAATGTTCGTCATCAGAAAATAAGTGTTAGATATCGTGAAAAATACAATAATCATCTTGAAAACAAGAAAAGTGGTAACTTCCCGTGGGAAACTGAAGAGTTCACCTATTGTTAGGTAGAGACGGCGGAAAAAGCAGACAGTCATACGAAATACTCAATATAGATTCAAAAACTGTCAGAACATTATTAAGAAATTTAATTTTTTTTCATACAATGAAATAAGATATCTATATAAACAATTTAGAAAAACACAAAATGCAGTAAAAATTCATTTTCATCAATTTACGTCCGTAGCCGATAATATATGCGAATTCTTCCGTTATCCCGCTGTCACAATTATTAAAAGTTTTTATGAAATAATTCTTTTTTTCAGTGACTATAGGGTCTCCAAACTATTGTGCTGCTGCCTTTTTAAGCATGTTCGAAAACTATTTATAAGACTGAGGTGCGGCTATTGGTATCAGCGTGAAAATAAAAAATGCAGAATTAATTTAACGAAGGAAGGCTAAAATATTGTAACTTCTAAACTTCTCGACCAAATGGTTTCCTGTTTGGTATCCAGTGTTAAAATTTACTCTAAAATTGAAATATGAAGTCAAATTTGGGTACACTGAAAAAAAAATGTGGATTTTACAGTGTAATACTGGCACCCCAGCTGCCAGTATTACTGCTTATTTTACTGTTTATTACTGTTAATTTTACGGTATAATACTAGCAGTTGGGGTGGCTCCCCTACGGGGAGTAGGGTGTGAATAATTTTGACACTATTAAATAGCTTTAAAAAATATTCGACACAGATTGTTTTTGTTTTTATATTCGACGTCTATTTCTCGAGATATTACACCGTTCCGGGACTTTGCATTCACCCGATATATTTATATATAATATACATACATACATATATATATATAGGTGTGTGTGTGTGTATATATGATTACAATCGAATGGCTAATTTCGTATTAGTATTATATTATTTTAGTATCTAAAGTTAAAATTTAGCCTAGAATCAACATATGAAGGCCCATATGGGTGTTATAATGCAATATTATAAAGTTTGTTCGTTTTTCGATACATAGATAGAGCACTCCAAGCTTATCTTTTATAATTTAAAAATTATAATTTTGTATAAATTTAAAAAAGATACAATTCCCAATCAAATGGGTTTTTTCGCCTTTCTCTGCGACAATTTAATGACTAAAATGTATCGAAATCTCTCTCTGTCTATATTTTTGACTGACTGTTCCTTTTACTTTAGCTATAATATTGTAAAATTGAACTCTAATGTAATCCTAATTACCATTATTATATTTATTTATAATCGGTATATTAATAATTATGTATACATTTGTACTTAATTCTTTACAGATATCTAACCATTTAAAAATTCTTGACTTATTTCAGTGATTGAAATGGGACTTGATTTCACACGTCTGTTTCAGGATTGCTACCCGGAAATATGGAGCCATGTATTGTTCGTAAACGGTAATATATTAATCGATATGAATTAATTAGAATTCAGGTTATTAAAAGTTCAAAGTGCACCTAGAAAAAGGAATTGATTAAAACTACAAAACATGTTTTGTTGAGTACATTTTGGTTGTTTTAGCAAAATTCAAGTAAAATTGAACCATTTTACTTGAATTAACAAAACATTTTTTGCTGACGATTCAAAATTTTTTTTTGGAATTGCAAAAAAAAAAAAAAATTTTTTTTTTGTTGATTCAAACAAAATTTTCATTGACCTATATTTAAACAAAAAGTTTTGTTGGGTCAACCAAATATTTGTTGATTCAGCAAAACTTTTTTCTGCGTGTGTGTAGCAAAATTTATTGTATGGAATTCCTTTTATTTATTTATTTTTAAACTGGCGAGGCACAAATCATTATATCATATATGTCAGAATGTGAAGGGTATCTTCCGCTGATTAATTTTATTTCCTTGCGGTATAATATAAAAATAACCTTTTTATAGAAATGTTGAAAGGGCAAGTAAACAATAGTTATTTTGTAAAAACAATGTTTCTTTTTGTTTTAACCTTATCATGTGTAATTTTATAAAATAAAACTGTACAATATTCTGAAGGAAAAGGGTAAAAACCCCAGGAACCGGAAAAATGCGATTGCCACTGAAAATTCACAATATCATAATTCGGAAAGCTTTTTCTCATAAAAGAATGTCCTTCTTAGACGCAGGACAAATTTTTTCTAAATATAAATTACAGGAAAAAGGGGGCTATATAAAAAAATATTTTCGTATTTTAAGATGCACACAGCTCCTTGTAACGCAAATTGACATATGGGTCATTCTCAAATAAAGTTACAAAACAGTGTCCAACAATAAAATTATATTTCCAGTTAAAAAAGAGATATTATTCTTATTTTATACAAATCTATGCAACTTTTTGAGAATAATACAATATCTGTTGAATAATAGTTTTTAAAACATTTAAGTATTTACAGTTTATAATGCTCAATTTTAAAAAAAATTGACTGTCCCCAATAAGAAACTTCAAAAAGAAAACCTTAAAAATACAAGATACAGAATGAAAATATCAGTACAAAAATCCTTAACTGGTTAAAAGTTTGTGACGCAGCACTTTACCTCATGGCTTCAAGAATTTTAAATATGGGTCTAAAAAGGAATGATATCAAATTTGAGTGACGCCATGCTATTAATTAATTTTTTTCATAATTTTCTTTTTGTTTTATTTATACTCACAGGTGCAAATATTATTTTTAACGTGAAAAGAAAAATAAAATTTATTCGCTGATGCTTTTTCATTCACATCTCTCATAAATTCAAAATATGGGTTTTAAAAGAAATGATATCAAAATTCGAGTGACGCCTTGACGTGAATTTAATAGGATTGTTTTAAAATTCAATTTAAATTATTTTTGGTTTGTCTTTTAAAATATGTTTGCACATACAGACAATACTTTTAATTTTCCAAAGCACTGTTAAATATATTACTTTCACTACGTCTATATTATGTATTGAAATGTATTTATTTCAATAAATTGATTTATCTTTTGTGCCACGCCATCCAAAATCGTAAGTAAAATTTATGTAAATGATTATTTTGCGTCATACTATCCACTTGCATACATTTCGCTTTGTTGTTTGGGTAATAATGCATAAAATAGTTTGGGTACTTATGCATAATATAGGCTCAGTGAAAGTAATATATTTAACAGTGTATTGGAAAATTTACAATGTGTAACATTGTAATTATGTGTATCATTGTATGTGTATACATTGTATGTTTATCATTATGTACATTTTTATCATTGTGTACATGTGTATCTTTGTATACAACATTGTAATTCTTATTATTTAAAAAGTGAACTGTATTCACATGGAGAAAGCCTATCAGAGTCTTAAAAGTAATTAGACATTTTACATTATTAAACTTATCAAACAGGTGAATTTTCTGTCACAAATATATTTTTAACATAACTGTATAACTGAAGTGCGACCATAAATCTTATATCAAAGAGTTTAGTTGTTTATTTCCAATTTACCCCAGTGTTAAACAAAATTGTTATATGGTTTGCATTTTTATCTTCACAAAATGCCTTGAAGAGACTATCACATTTGGAATTGATATTGATGGCTTTGACGTATTTTATAATTGATTTTAGTAACTTGTTATGAGTTGGTGGAAAAGTTTTGGACTCAAAAATTTCTCTCTATGGATAACACTATACAAAAAAACCTTTCAAGATTCTCATTTTTATCAAATTTAAGACCCATTTTTTTTTCTCCATCATAACCATATTTCTCTGTCTTCCCTTTCCCATTATCATGTGTGTGTGAGTATGGTCTGATTTTAAAATTTAAAATGTATATGTCATGGTGTATGTCTATTTACTGTGTAGGAGGCCTACACTAGAACCATAGATATTTACCATTTACCCCTTTCCTTTTTAATCTCCATTTGGGGTTTATTAATGTTATAAAGTTGGTAGTAACTCGTTTAGATTTTTCAAAAAATCTTTTGGTTAAATGTGTTAGAGACCTTTAGATATACCATTAAGTAGTTTTACGCATAAAAATTTCTGCATGTGACATATAGCAGATTCAATAAATAATTGAAAAAGTTGTGAAAAATTGTAAAATACTCTAAATAACTAAAAACGTTATAAAAAATTTTAAAGTTGAAAAAAAGAAAAAAAAAGTCAAAATATTTCAAAACAATTTTTTATATAATTATTCTGAGTTTAAAACTATTTTGAACTTCTGATTGGGAAATTTTTTAATTAAAAATACTTATTTAATTAATTTAATTTTTTGGATTTTGAATGTATTATTTCTATAGCCTAAACATTGCCATCGAATGGAACAAATATGGAATTGTCTCGGCGTACGGGGAATCATTGATCGAAGACAGTAATTTGAGAAGATGCTGAAGAAGTTATGACTCATTGAGAATGTAATCATTTTAGGCAGTTATTGTATAACATATCAATTTTATGAAGGAAAATTTCTATATGCTTATATCATCCAGTTTTTTGTTAACAGGAACATTTTGCGCCTTCTTTGATTCAGGCATTAGTTTATAAATTTAATTATGTTACACACTTCTTCATAATAGTTTTATTTATTTTTTAAATGCAATGTTTATTTTGTGTATAATTAATTGTATTATTCTATATTTTTTCAAATCTTTGTATTATGTATTTATTTATTTGTTCTATCTTTTCAGCTCCCAAAATTTTTGACACGGCATTCTCTTTATTTAAACCTGTCATAAGAATGACAGCACTTGAAAGAATACATATTGCCGACAAAGGTAATGTTTAATTCTTATTAATCACACGATTATTATTATTATTTTTAAATCTGTAAAAAAAAAAACCAAAAAAAAAACGTAAATCAGAGAAAGTTGTTCGAATAATAAAATAATACTTTTCGTATTTTGCCAACTAGTTTTATGAAATTTTTAGAATCACCGATTCATTTATTTTCACCTATATATTTATTATACAGGGTGATTATAATTAAAGTCTCTCTTTTAAAATTCTGTAAAAAAGGAACCATTGATCAGAATGACTTCAAATTTGAACTGAATATACAGGAAGAAGGGGGAAATGATATGGCATAATAAGTTCCAAATTGTATCAATAGATGGCGCATGCAAATTAAATACTATACAAATTATGTGATTTTTATGCGGTTTTTGGCCCAAGGACAATTAAAAACCGATTTTTCCCCTCCAATGTGGTACGGTCTTGCCGTGGTGGATGGACTTTCCACTAACAGTACTACAACTGTTGACTGATTTGGAAGACATTTTTTCCGTCAAACAATCGAAATACTCTCGCATATTGAACAGTACGGTTAGTTTACTGTGCAACTCATGCCAAAGCCGTCGTATTTCGATTATAAATGTCACTTGTAGCCGAATCCACTTTCGTTGTGCCGCTTACAGTGCCATCTATTAATACACTATGAACTTTTTCTTTCTTATGCCATATTGTTTCCCCCAGCATCTTCCAGTATATTCAGTTTAAATTTGAAGTCATTCTGACCACACTGTAAAAAAAATTGCAGTAAAATTACGGGCAGAGGCCGGCAGCAGAGATTCCAGTCATACCCCGTAAAAAAACAAATCCATGCCCATCATTTTGTGCAGCCCGTAATTTTACGGGGCAAAGTAATATAGCATTATAATGCACAGGATCTAATGCACTTTAAAACACAACAACACTTTGCTTACTGTTCTGTAGCACGTAGCACGTTAGATAATCATCACAGAATCGCTGTTTTGGCGGGTTAAAATTTTCGAAACACGTGTAAAATGAAGGATTACACCCTAGTGGAGGACAATGTATGGGGTCGTACCGTATTTTTGCTAACATATGGGCTAGAACTAAGAATATGTGGATTGCTCTTAATTTTCTAAGTATCTAAGAGATAAGGCCGCTTATTTAGTGGATCAGACCGTTTTTCATCAAATAAGGCTGTTGCCGGTGAAAATTGAAGGGCAACGCTCATAAATTTACAGTTTTTTCTGAGAGTGCAGTGGTTCCTTTTTTCAGGATTTTGAAAGCGGGACTTTAGTTATAATCACCTTGTAGTTAATGGATTCAAGTTCAGGTGTCATTTTTGTGACACCCTGTAAGCATCCTTGCTTAACATTTTTTGGGTGGAACTGGTATATGAATTTTGAATGTTTAGTGAAATTAACATTTTATGCATGATTTTTCATTCAGTAATTTTTATTTAAAATTTATTCGTACATTGCAGGTTCTTCGAAAGATTTGCTTTTAAAGTACATTGATGAAAACGTTCTTCCTGCTTTCCTGGGAGGGAAGAGAGTTGATTCTAATGGCGACCCCCAGTGTAAAGAATTTGTGAGTCTTTTGTTATTTATTTATTTGGTCATAAATTTATTAAATGTTTAAGTTGACAATTAACCTTACAAATGGTTGCCGTGCGCAAGTTTTACGACAAAAGTGATATATCTTAAATAGTTCTCAAATACGGCACCAAAACTGTCTGCCAGTTTATTTGTATTCCTCAATTCATTTCTACTTTTCGAATGATTAAAAATAAGATTCCACCTTCTAATGATGACAATTGTTTTAGCTTCATGTTTTGGTAAAATGTTGACCAAATTTTAACAGTATAGCTTTTAAATACATCACCTATTTCATCTTACGTTTATTATAGCGACTGAATTATGGAATGTTAAAGTTCGGGGATTTTTTGTGGAAATGTAAAGTGGACTCCGGCAGAATTAAATCCAGAGAGGGGCAAGATTTCCTAACAGGAGTACCTGAGTTTCGCAACCTAGGCCGCGTTTTTTAAAAATAAATATAAACTTGAAATAAGCTAAACTAAAATTTTTAACACCCCTTTTTGCAAGACAATTTTTTAACATATCAGTGTAAAACGAACCACAGAAATGCAACACAAAAGAAATAATTAAAAATACAAATGTAAGCTTCTACCGGATTTTTTCAAAATGAAGCAGTTTCTTTCGTCAGAGAGCCGTTGTTATCTTGAGTTAAGATGATTTTTAAGCACTTCAATGCAAAAAGAAACCAAAACTAAATATTGTGTTCTACGAGAGGTTCAGGGCGATAAGAGTCCATCCCCCGACGAAAAATCGTTATTTATTTTTTCTGTTCGTATTTAATTATTTTAAGTCACTGGAAGAATAAATTTGACTTAAGTAGCTTAAAAAATCATTAACGAAAAAGGAAATATTGTTTATTAAATACCAAAATCCAGGGAAAAGCAATGACTCTCTCCTGCCCTAACTTGCCGGCAACCATGATGTGTACGTATACTTTTCCCCCAGCAATTTCAGAAAATTATGTCTAAATTGAGATTTTCATTTTACAGATAACTTTCGGGGGAAAAGTTCCTGAGAAATTTTACCTGCAAAATTGTAGAGTACCTTTGTCACCAACCGATCCCAATGTGAAATGCATGACTGTAAGAGCAAGATCAATGAAAAACGTGAGTGTTGTGATTAGAGAAGCCAAGACAAAGATAAGACTTCAAGTAAAATCTGAAAGTGGAAGCATACTCATATCAGTGCTGTACAAAGAATTCGGCCCCGATCCTGAGTACGTAGCAATGTGTATTATATTAAACCTTGTTTTCTTTGAAATATGATGATACAATGAGATGTGCTTGAAACGACTACCGATTGCAACCAAACAGCTCGTCTTCAAAGTCAGAAAGTAGCTGAATGTATATATGGTGTCAGTTGTCCGAATTACAGTGCACTTCTGGTAGTTGCGGTAATGTCATTTTACACAAAACAAAATTAGTCCAATGAAAATATTGCTAATATATCTTCTACATATTTTAGTGAGATTTTCAACGGATCAACTTTGCCTTGTGTGAATTGTGATAACATTATCACGGGAAGAGTAGGAAGTACACTATAATTCTCAAGTTACACCGTATATATCGTCAGCTACAATCAGAATAAGATATTCTAGTTTATTGATGTTTGTATGGAATTCGAGCCTTTTTCGTGATATTATCACATTTCGCATAAAGTAAAGTAATTATATTGGAAATATTGCTACACAATCTTCATTATTCGTAAATGATGAGCAAAAATCTCGCTTAAGTTTGTAATTACCCTCTGTTTACTGAATTCACTGGTTATACCTTCTATTTCTGACTGAATATAAGGATTGCGTTACACAATTTTCATTATTGGTAAATGATGAACAAAAATCTCGCTTAAGTTTGGAATTACCCTCTGTTTACTGAATTCACTGGTTATACCTTCTATTTCTGACTGAATATAAGGACTGCATCTCCATAGCTGCCAATCTTTCGATATTAAAAGGCTGAAAACTAACGTTTAAAATGCACAAATAATACACAAAAAAGCAGAAAACAACTGTTTCGAATCTATGAGCGAGATTCTTCTTCAGTGCCACAAGTCTTCAGCGAACCCAGTCTTGCTTTTCTAGCACGCTGAGATTTGCTCTTTGTCGCACTGAAGAAGAATATCGCTTGTGAATCCACAAGCATTTTGTGCATTTAATTTTGTGCATTTTTAACGTTGTTTTTCTGCCTTTTAATATTGTTGTACAAAGTTTTTATTTGCTATTTTTTATTATAAACCTTTCGATATTTTTCCAATTAAAAATAAATAATTTTGAAACAAAAAATATATTTAATATTAAATATTAATATTTAATATTAAATTACAAACAATATATTTAATTTAATCTGAATTAGAACAATGGAACAACAACACAATCTCTTTGATGGACTTCCTAGTTGCGGTGCATCTTTACATCTAGAAGATATGTAAGTGTCTTGCCGAGACATTAGAGAGCTAATGAAAAAAATAAGTTTAATTGTAGTAAAGAACTACACAAAAAATAATTAAATTTAAATTTTTTTAATTAAAAGTATAATAAAGATACGAAGCGATTAAGTGAATAAATAAATAAATAAACAAAGGTGAAATTATTAAAGTACAAAAATAAAACACCCGCACACAAAAATAATATTCCATTAGTACCTAAGCTAGAAAATAAAAGTGTTAGCCATCTGCCGCCGGAGACTTGCTCTACCCATAAAAAAGGCACTTTTCGAAAGCCATACATTTTTTTTGTTACAAAAGCAACAGACTATATATATATATATATATAAACGCTCGTTTTTACGAACACGAAGGAACTACAAAAATTGTTCGTTGAATCGAGAGTTCGTAATTCGAAAATTATCAGCATTATACATTGTGAAATTTCCGAGACAGGATAAGGATACTAATCATTACTTCTAAATATATTGGGATTTTTAAAACGTTAAAACACACGTCACAAATAAAAACTAGTCGTTGGGGTCCACCGTAACAACTTACCCATCATTGATATACATAATATAAAATATGAACATAAACATGTGTAAACTATTTATAAAATGCATTGCAATTCAAATAAAATCGTAGCTTGAAAAACTTTAAATGCTCGATTACAGAATTGCATAAAAGAAACATCCTTATAACTCCAAAATTGATAATCATATTAACTGACGATTTACTGCATCGGATTAAGCGTCTCATTTCCAATTAAAATATATCTTTGAATTGAAATTTGCATGAAATACAGGGTCATGAAAAATCGAAGTGTGTGGAAAATAGGATTACAAATATCTCGGCAACTCATTATCCGATCGACTTCATTCTTTATGCAAAATATGTTTTTTTTTTATTGCCTTTTATATTCACTCCTTAAAATAAACAATTTCGAAAATTTTTATATTAAAATATTGCCGGATAATCGAGGTTACTGAAATTTAATAAGAGTCTTCCCATTATTACATACTAAGTACATGCCAAATTTTACTAAGTACATACCCTCAATTTTTTCGGGGGATAGAGCGTTTACAGACACACACACAGACAGACGGACGGCAATTTGTTTTTCTAAAAATATGTTTTTGGGAATCTCCAGTGTCTGAAACGTGTAAATCCGTCTATTTTTTTTTTCGATTTTCAAAACGATTACAAGACTTACCCTATACTACGTATGATGGGGTAAGTAATACAGAATATAAAATGCAGTCACAATGTAGGAAGGAAAAAAAGTGTTACTTAATTACTGGGTCCTTCATGTCAAGTGACTTAAATTTGAGTATGGTTCCTGCTCGACCCCATTTAATGTTGGTGAAATTGCTACATGAGATATGTGTATGTCTAAGATGAACACCTGCAAACTGTCAGAGTCAGTTACTAAAAATCACAAGTGTCATAAAGTTAGGTCACTAGGGGTCCTTCAGTAAAGTTCACTATTTCACAGTCGCAAGAAAACGATCAAATCAGGAAGTTTGTCAAATTATTGTTCATGATACAAGAAACCTTACTTATTGTAAATAAGTGATCTAATACAACTTTTTGTGTTGGAAAACGTATTTGCAATATTAAAGATCAGAAATCAATACATTTATCATTACTTGGCCTCAAAGTAGGTACACGACCTGTCGCGATAAATTTGAGCGTTACTTAACAAGTTGTAACTACAGAACAAATTACTTTAAAAGTTTGTCACTTTACCAATAACGTAGCTATGAATATGTAATACAGCTGCCGAAGTTGTTTCTTTCCTGCTTAAATATTCATTAATTTATTCATCGTTGAAATCTTCAAGAAAAATTCATAAATCCAACCCTATTTTCAGAAGCCCATACCTTGAAAGGACACTTCTGATTTGATTACTAATTGTGCTGCTGGATAAAACACATCTTAATTGACAAGAAAACTTTTTTTTTTCAGGCCTCTTCGGCAAATAAAGTAACACTCAAAACATCTACTTTTGCGTGAGACTATAACTGTAACTGCCGTAGAAATTTATTCAAAAACTGTTTCTGGAAGTCGAAAATATTGAGAAATAATTCTGCAGTAGGGAAATAAGAACATAAAATTACAAGGCCGTGCGAAGCGGGGGGCAAAGGAGGCCTTTGTCCCGAGCGCGGAAATTGAGGGGGCGCCAAATTTTACTACCAACCACGGTTTAATTTATTTATTTATTCATTTTTTGGTCATCGATCATTTTCTGGGGAATTTATTTTTATCTTTTCATCATTCTTTTTTTTTTCTGTCTTAAAATATCATGACCTCTCCAACAAATAAGTGCAATTTTCTCTTATGCTATTTAGTTGTTTGCAATTTCTGAATTAAAATTAAACCTTTTAAAGTTCCAACATAAACGCGAAATGTTTATTCAATAGAATTTATTTCTGTTTCTGTACTTTATCAGTTTTGTGTTACCTGTCACAAAAAGAAGGGGGGGGGGGCGCCAAATTGAAACTTTGTCCCGGGCGCAGTTTTCCCTTCGCACGGTCCTGTAAAAGTATATGAAACAAGTGTATATGTTCCATGTCAACTGGCCTAGAGGGTCAGAGTGGGGTGTCTTTTTAAGTAATTTTAAAGCATGATTTTTTTATAAAATCTATCTCAAACGTTATTCTTTTTACTTTTTTCTATCTATAATAGCAGAAAGTATTGTAATCGAAAAATTTTTCGACTTCCCGTTTTCGACGGATTTACACGCTTTATGGGTCAGAGATTTCGAAAAACATGTTTTTACAAAATGTCTGCCTGTCTGTCCGTCTGTTTGTCCTCATTGTATCATCGAAAAGTGTATGAAGTTATGCAGATAATTGAACAAATTTTTTTTGTATGTTTTTGGGTATGGCCAGCAGGTTCCACTTAAATTTCGGGATATTCCGACGAAATGATGCGCTGCGATAGCGTCTTTTGTTCTATTTTCATTATTGTATCATCGAAAAGTGTATGAAATTATGCCGATAACTGAACCAAATTTTTCGTATATGTTTTTGACTATGACCTACGGGTCCCAGTTGAATTTGGGGATATTCCGCCGGAAGGAGGCGCTGTGATAGCCATTTAAAGATTTCAAATTCAAAAAGATGTACAAAAAAGTTAGAAATCCTAATTTTTTTATCCGTTACATGTTCGACCTTTATCAGGGGATACCGGATCAATTTTTGTTTTGCCGCTATCTTAAAAAATGGCTGAGTTATAGCAGTTTGAAATTTTAGGGTGGCTGACATTTTCAAACAAAACAGCAGAATTCCTCCATAAATGGGTTTAATTTATGAGTTTTAGTGAACATCGCCATCATGGCTACAATGTCTTTTAAAATGGATATGAATATTTTAAGGCGGCTCTCAAATTCTCTGCTCAACAACGCGAAATTTTCTGACACATTTTCTGATTCATTTGTCAACGTAAAGGCATAAAATTGGCAGGCCTGACTAGGGAAGCGTTATAGAATCAAATGGTGTTTTCCATATTTTGATAAATAAATTACTTATCGAGCTATAAGCGATTGCTGTCATGTGACGACAAGTTTTCTTCTTTGCCGAGCTGTCACGTCCGGAAATTCTGTTCAAAACACCAACTTTACAGTATTTTCCGAAAGATCTTCTGCCCATACCAAAAAATGTAAAATCCCACTCAATTACATAATTTCTAAATAAGAACACCTGCCAATTTCCTGTGTTTCCGAACAAAAATGAATTCAGAAATGTGTCAGAAAGTAGCTCCCTTTGGATTTGAGAACAGTTTTAAACAACACTTTTCCCAGAAATTGGATTTTTTCAATTACGCCATTTGGCTATGGATAGAGTTGCCGAAAAAGCGGTTTATTCCCAGGTTTATTTTTAATAGACCTGGTTTATTCCCAAAATACTTGGTTTAATTAAAAAAAAACCAAGTTTATTCCCCGAAAACTCGGTTTATTCCCAGGTTTAAACCTGTTTTTTTTCTAGTCTTTGTAACTCTAGCTATGGATCCGATTTCGGAAGATTAACCATGAGATCAGATTAGCCTAAGACTGGCATTTTGGCGCTAGACAGATATCTGTCAACGAAAAAACATATTTCAATTTTCTATTATATTATATTATAAATTAATATGTAAAGTTATAGCGTGCTATATTATATTACATTTTGGAGCAGAGATTTTTCAACAGGTGAACTGCGACACTGTGAGAAGTTTTCAAGTGTGCCGCAAATGACAGAAAATTAAATTATCTATTTTATCTCTCATTACAGTGACATCGAGCTTCCTGACGAAGACGAGTATTTGGATGAAACTGCTGATAACTTCAAGTACAAACAAATATCTGTTGAACTAAGGGGTCAAGCTCACTGTGCTCAAGAAGATGCTACGGTTATTTTTCCATGGCCTGGAATATGTAAGTGTTTACTGCTCTAAAAGAATGAAACAGTGGCATAGCCAGTTTTGGTGATAAAATATAACTTTATAGCTCACAATTATATAGATATAGATCATCTTTATCCTTCAGATCAGCCATTCACAACCTGAGGCCCGCGTGCGGCATTTGGCCCACTGATCTTTTATGTGCGGCCCCAGACGCATGAGCATTAGTCCATATTTAGAAAATCAATTGAGATATGAAATAAAAGTATTTACTGATGTTTTATATATTTTCACGAGAGACAAAATCTGTCCTGTTATTTATGATTAATTTAAAATTGTGTTAAAATATCTTATTAAGGCCACCTTTTCCTGTGGATATAGACCCGAAGGAATTTTCACAGTTTCGTATACATTGGCTGATCGTTCCCAGGTAACCCGACGATTCGCAAGCAGCTGACGCACAACAGAATGAGAAAAATATTGTTTTTATTGTTGATGTGATAGCGAATTTTGAAGTATTGAAATGATTGAGATAGAAGAAAGTTTTGGGATTGGCCCATCCGACTAGTTCTTTTTGGGTTAAGTACTCTTTGTTATTGTTCACCTGATGATGAGACTTGCTAATTAATTACTTTCGAAAATATAGTTGTGTTTTATTTCTCACCATCTGGTGGTAAAAGAAGCTCTTCATGTATATGATTGTCATCGATAGTTATTTTGTATCACTGATTTCATTTATCCTGGGATGTAGTAAATATTTGTAATTCTGTGATTTGTTGCTTTTTTTCGATAAGTTGGTTTCCTTCTTTTACTATAGCAAAATTTTATGTGCATTTTATTCGTTTATATATTTACATCACTGAATTAAAAATATCTTTGCGAAAGGTGTTTTACTCTTGTTTGTTTAACTACGCTCTGTTATAGCTCACCTGATGATGAGCGCTGCTAATTAATTGCTCTCGAAATTATAGCCTATGTTATTGATCACCACCGGGGAAAATATCTACATCTATATAGCCAGTTTTGTTTCGGGGGGAGTGGGGGGGGGATAAGGCGAAGAGCGTGTTATTCTGTGGAAATAGACAGAATATGCTCTTGACTGGATACAAAAAAAAAAAACACTGATTTTGGAAGCAAGACTCCAACCTCCTAAACCACTTCCTGGCTACGCCACTACAAAAATTTATCATAATATTAATTAATGTAAATATTTTATTCATTTAATGCACTTTTATAATATCTTCCTCTAAATTACAGATGTTATGAGGTTCAACAATTCTAGCAGTTGGTTTACTTCGAGAAAACTTTTGGTGAAGTATGAGTTATTTCCGCCATCTAAAGAAGCCAAATAATTAAATGCATTTTATCTTTTATGTATCAAGAAATTGTACATTATTGTTATTTTTAGCTTAAATATGTTTGAGATAAATATTTATTATGTATGTTATGCTTATATAATAAAGAGGATTCTTTGTCTGCGTTCGTTTTTATATGCTTATCAGTATGATAGTAATTCGATCACAGTCATAACTACACTTGCAATGTTCATTACGAAAAAAATAGCTTTTTTCGATAGCTAATTGTATATAGTTTTTCAAATGAAATAGTAAAAAGTTTTGCTATTTTCTAAAATTGGCTATTTAAATGTAGTGAGATACTCCAGTTATGGCAAGAACAGCATCAATTGCATTACAGACCAGCTTTTTTAATGACAACCGTATTTGCGCCATTTTTCAAAATGTGGAATGAAAAATGGTCATCAATTTTTAACATTTTTTTTATGACTTCACAAGTTTGTTCTGTATGTCTTATCAAACATGTAAGCGTAACGGTCGCGCGACCTCATATGCTAGTGGTTATAGAGTTAGAAGAAATATAGTGTGGCAACCAGCTATTCCAGTAATGCTTTAAAAAGTGCTAAAAAATTGATGCCGATAAATGTTGATCGCAGCGACATCTGATATCTCAAACGTAAACATTTCATAAGAATAGCATCTTGAAGATACTTATACATTCTTTACATTTGAGCTACCATATGCCGCTGCGATCGACCTTTATTGCTCAGCATCGTTCGACATTTATCGGCTTCAGTTTTTACCACTTTCTGGAATAGCCGGTTGCCGTACTATATCTTCCTGACGCTATACTAGTGATCAAAATTAGGGCTACTATAATACAGAATGAATCATCAAGGATTTTGTTACCCATTTAGACCAATAAGCGTTTGTTGCCCACGCGGCTAGAAGTGTCGAGGCCATAGAATGAAAAAGAAACCAGAAGGGGGATGACATGCCGGTTTAGCTGTGAAGCGCGCTGGGGCTGATGGGAAAACTATACATGTGCAAACCTACTGCTATTGACCTGCGTGGAATCTAACCGTACCGCTATTGGCCTGCTTGGGATTAGTTTCGGTAGGAAGTACTAAATAAAAAAATCCGGTGGCAAGTAGGCAGCAAGGGTGATAATGGGTAAAACATCATTATCTAATTTCCAGTTCTATTACCAGTTCCATGGTCGTTGATAATCGTTCTTCTCCTACGGGCAATTAAATGGCGCCAGAGTCAGCCCGGATTGTAGGAGCCTTAACTAAAATTATGGAAACATCCTTGGAAATAGCGCTTTTTTGAGGTTTAGTGGTTGGTAATTAAACATTTTGTTTAGCAATACTGTAAATGTATAAATCAATAGAAAGATAATTTCATCAAGAATATAATGTAATACAGTGTCATCAGTTATTAGCATTTTCTTAAAATTTACAGACAAATAATCAGAAAAAATGTAGTACAAATTGATTGATGTAAAGTCATTTTCCTTCATTTGGATGAAGCCACATATCATGTTTGTTTAAAATGCCAATCAAGCCTAGAATAGGGTTTCAGCTCATTAGTGTTATGAATTGGAGTTGATAGGAGGACTTTTGTCAATGATTTATGTGATTGTTTTTAAGTTGGTGAAGCTTCTATGAATATTCAATTAATGAGCTTGCAAAACAAAATAAAACATACAAATGTCGGAAGAGTTGACCGGTCATCCATAACTCGATGTAAAAAAATTGTACAAAAAGATCAATTTTTCTTAATCTACAAAAATATAATATAACTACGTACGTAAATGCACATTAACCGTTTCCAAGTTGCACACAATTCCGAAAAGCGTTCTTTATCTTTAGAAATCTCAGAAACTCATATATCTTCGAGATTTCAAGAAACATTTATAAAAGCAAAGTTTCTTTTGCTGCCACAGATTTTTGGAAACGTTTACGAGTAGTTTTTATAATGTATTTATTAATCAGTTTTTTCAAACCGGAATATCGGCTTTTAGGATGCTATCCATTCTCAATTAAACATTTTCAGATGCGTAATTGAATTTATACATGGAAGAATAACAAAGTAATATTAATTTTAATGTTAATGCTGTTAATGTATCTTGTTTGTCTATGTAAAACATGTTGGTTTGAGAAAACGAGTTAATCTCTCAGTATTAAAACAAGTTGGGTAAGTGTGATTGAAAATCGCACAAAGAGCTTCGTTTAATATTCCTTTCAAAACACCTTATCCTTTCTTTAATAAATCCAAACAAATTTTATTTTCCAAAAAAAAAAAAAAAAATCATGTTTTCTGGTCTATTTTTCTCGTTTTTTCAAAAATCTGAACCCGTCCGATAGCAGGCGAAGCCTGCTATTATACTCTAGCATAATAATATCTGTCATGTGGACTAAATGCAATATTTAAAAAAAAATTCAATTTCAAAATTTCAACCGGTTCGAAAGCTGGCGGAGCCCGCTATTATACTCTAGCACAGTGGTTCCCAACGGGGGGCGTACGCCCCACAGGGGGGCAATTTAACTTTTCAAGGGGACAATTCGGAATTTCTGTGAACCCATACCTTCTGAATTGTTTTTCTAATAGTAATGTTGTAGACTGTAAATAAAAGTTACACATTCAAATTAAAAAAAAAAAAAATAAGTTTTTTATTCAATTTTAAAAAAATATCCATTCAAAAGTTTTAAATACAATTCTACCAGAACAATTATAGAAAAAACTTTTTAACATATCTAGATACCTTTTATATATATTTAAAAAACTCTTTATAATTTTTCTGATTTACAAGTATTTTAGTTTTTTAAACAACTTTTTCGATTATTTATTGAATGAGTCGCACTGCAATATGTCACATGAAAATCAATTTTACACATGAAACTAATCAAGTGTATATTTAACAATTACTTGACGACCTTCCTTTATCACGTTTTATTCTGATTAGAAATTGTTGCGTAATTTAATCGTAGAAATTCTGTGATTAAATAAGACAAAAATGTTTTATTCAAAATTATTGATTTTTTTAATCAAGGATTCTGAGCACTCTATACATCACGCATACGTGGCGACCGTGTGCCAGTAAACTACGAGGAGTATCAGATGATTATAAAAAATATTTGATTCATCCATTACCTTCGGCACGTTTCAGGATCAATGTTAAATGCTTTTTACTCTATCAGGAGTAAATTCTTTTAAAATTTTATAAGAATTATATGTTATAGGGGGAGGGGGGCATAATCATTTTAGAGAAGTTTTGGTGGGGCGCGGCTAAAAACAGGTTGGGAACCACTGCTCTAGCATAATAATATCTGTCATGTGGACTAAATGCAACATTTAAAAAAAAATCAATTTCAAAATTAAACATGTTGTATAGAGACCTTCAAAATGTTAAAATGTGCCACTATTTCCATAATCAGGTTTTTATTAGGATTCAATACGTGCTTCAAACTCACATGACGTTATAATCACTTGCTAACGTCATATCTACTTGCTTTCTCTATTACTCATATTGATACTCTCTTTGTATTATTCTCTAAACATTTGAAAAAAAAAAAAAACGTTAAACTTCCAATATAACGTCAGATTAATTTTCTTTTTAATTATCTAATGACATCATATTAACCTGCTTTCTGTTCTTACACATATTCATACTTCTTGTATTATTGAGAAATGTTATTACCAATATAAGTTCATATTAATCTTTTTTTTTTCAATTAGTGAAACTTTTTATTTCATTTTCATTTTTCACGTGGAAATCTTTCAATAGAAAATTAATTATTGTAGAAAGAATTTTATTGTGGATTTTTAATTGTTGGCAACTGCTATAACGAAAAATGTTTAAATTTAATGGGAAAAGGCTGTTAGATTTTTGGTTTTTTTATCTCTCTATACAATGAGAGATGAAATGGTACGATTTATTCAAAATTTTATGATTTTCAGCTTCATAGTAGCTTTCAGCTATAAGTACACAAAATTTCAAGTCTGTAAGTTATATAGTTTCTAAGAACCGGCTCTGTGACGGACAGACAGCGTAGCGGGGTATAGGGTTTCGTTAGATGAACGAAACCCTAAAAAAGTAACGTTTTGGAAATGTGCCAAACGATTTGGAAATGGACCAAAGAAAATCTGCGTAGATCTTCCCGGCTTTTTTTCTTTTCTTTTCTTTTCTTTTCTTCTAGAAAATAGGAACGAAGCGATTACGCGGGGGTTTGGAGAGCGTAGCAAGCAGGGAAGCAAGTCCCCCTAGTAAAACAAGTTGGAAATTGTACGTCAAACGTGACAAATGAGGTGCGTTCGTACTGTAGCTAACTATATAAATATTTAGATCTTGATGATTTTTAATTCTGTGAAATGAATGATATCGTCTGCAGATTAATTTCTGTAATAGAATAAGTATCTCGGTCGCTTGACGATTAAACTTCGGAAGCTCCTATAACAAGAAAGCACCGATTTAAAAAAAAAAATTCAAATTTCTTAATAAATATTTTTATTAATATCTCCTAAAGTTTTGATTCGATTTTAATAAAATTTGAAATGTCTCGACAAAATTCTGTAAAGATAATATATCTTAAATTTCAAACCATTCGGTTGGGTAGTTTTTGCGTTGTTATATGCGGACGGACGGACAGACAGACGGACGGACCAAGCGACGACAATAGGTGTTACGTATTTATATAATTACGAACGCACCTAAAAAACTACCCGGAAACGTTTCTGAATATCAGTGGCAACAAAAGAAACTTTTATTTTATAACTTCTTCTTTAAATCTCGAAAATATACAGGTATCTGAGGTTTCTAAAGATTAAAAAAACGCTTTTCGGAATCGTGTATAACTCGGAAGAGGTTATTGCATATTTTCGTCCGTGGTTATATTGAAATTTCCTAGATTAAGAATGATTTGACATTTTTTACAGTGACTATTAAATAAAGAATGCTACAGTCATGAAGAAGTCATAAAGAAAATTGGTTTTCATGATTAATTTACAAAGATCTAGCTATGTATTTTTGTTTAAAATTGAATGTAGGCAGATATAATAACTTGATATCATAATATTACATATGTAAATAAAAAACTTGAGAAAATATTTTGGTGTCTTCATTCCATTTTCGTCGAAAATTTTCTTACATAATGTTATCTGATTTAACTAATAAGGAACGCCAATCAGGAAGAAATTGACAACGAGGATATACAATAAGGGAAATGTACTACCACTAGATCATTGGCCAGGTTTTGATGTATGTTCTGTTATAAAAGGTGAAAAAAGATATTTTTAGGATTATTCTATGCTGCTTATCTATACTAATATTATAAAGGAGTAATTCTTGTTTGTTTGTTTGTAGGGGGTAATCTCTGGAACTACCGAACCGATTTCAAAAGTGATGGTGGCAAATTGATGGTGACAACCCCTGCTCCAACATAGGCTATATTTTATGTGGGTGCCACTAACCCCAGGGGGTGCAGGAGCAAAAAACGTTCTAAAATTGCGAGTTTTCAGTTATCACACTGGCTGTCAAGCCCTGAGAGCTTGGCAGCCGGTTCTGTATGTATGTATGTACGTACGTAATGCGATAACTCTTCATAGAAATATCCGTTTTCCTTCAAATTTTGTTTATAGGTTCACTGTGTTAAGGCGCTTCCCTGATTAGTTTTCGGGATGGATTGGTTAAGTATAAAAGGGGGGGAACAAGGGGCTAATTCCCCCCCCCCCCCCTTAATTTATATAAATGGGTTTTTCATGCAGAATTATTCCGTTTTCCTTCAAATTTTGTTTATAGGTTCACTGAGTTAAGGCGCTTCCCTGATTAGTTTTCGGGATTGATTGGTCAAGTATAAAGGGGGGGAACAAGGGTCTAATTCCCCCCCCCCTTAATTTATATAAATGGGTTTTTCATGCAGAATTATTCCGTTTCCCTTCAAATTTTGTTTATAGGTTCACTGAATTAAGGCGCTTCCCTGATTAGTTTACGGGTTTGATTAGTTAAGTATAAAGGGGGGGGGCTAATCCCCCCCTTAATTTCTATAAATGGGTTTTTCATGCAGAATTATTCCGTTTTCCTTCAAATTTTGTTTATAGGTTCATTGGGTTAAGACGCTTCCCTGATTACTTTTCGGGATTGATTGGTTAAGTATAAAGGGGGGGAACAAGGGGCTAATTCCCCCCCCCTTAATTTATATAAATGGGTTTTTCATACAGAATTATTCCGTTTTCCTTCAAATTTTGTTTATAGGTTCACTGTGTTAAGGCGCTTCCCTGATTAGTTTTCGGGATTGATTAGTTAATATAAAGGGGGGGTGGATCGGGGGGCTAATTCCCCCCCTTAATTTATATAAATGGGTTTTTCATGCAGAATTATTCCGTTTTCCTTCAAATTTTGTTTATAGGTTCATTGGGTTAAGACGCTTCCCTGATTACTTTTCGGGATTGATTGGTTAAGTATAAAGGGGGGGAACGGGGGCTAATCCCCCCCTTAATTTATATAAATGGGTTTTTCATGCAGAATTATTCCGTTTTCCTTCAAATTTTGTTTATAGGTTCACTGTGTTAAGGCGCTTGCATGATAATTTTCGGGATTGATTGGCTGAGTATAAAGGGGGGAACGAGGGGGGGGCTAATCCCCCCTTAATTTATATTAATGGGTTTTTCATGCAGAATTATTCCGTTTTCCTTCAAATTTTGTTTATAAGTTCACTGAGTTAAGGCGCTTCCCTGATTAGTTTTCGGGATTGATTAGTTAAGTATAAAGGGGGATCGGGGGCTAATTCCCCCTCCCCCTTAATTTATATAAATGGGTTTTTCATGCAGAATTATTCCGTTTTCCTTCAAATTTTGTTTATAGGTTCACTGAGTTAAGGCGATTCCCTGATTACTTTTCGGGATTGATTAGTTAGGTATAAAGGGGGGGGGATCGGAGGGCTAAATCCCCCCCCCCTTAATTTATATAAATGGGTTTTTCATGCTGAATTATTCCGTTTTCCTTCAAATTTTGTTTATAGGTTCATTGGGTTAAGACGCTTCCCTGATTACTTTTCGGGATTGATTGGTTAAGTATAAAGGGGGGAACGGGGGGATAATCCCCCCCTTAATTTATTTAAATGGGATTTTCATGCAGAATTATTCCGTTTTCCTTCAAATTTTGTTTATAGGTTCACTGTGTTAAGGCGCATCCCTGATTAGTTTTCGGGATTGATTGGTTAAGTATAAAGGGGGGGGAACGGGGGGATAATCCCCCCTTAATTTATATAAATGGGTTTTTCATGCAGAATTATTCTATTTGCTTCAAAATTTGTTTATAGGTTCATTGGGTTAAGACGCTTCCCTGATTAGTTTTCGGGATTGATTAGTTAAGTATAAAGGGGGGATCGGGGCTAATTCCCCCCCCCTTAATTTATATCTTATCTATGCTAATATATAAAGTAGTAAAGATTGTTTGTTTGTTTGTTTGTTTGTTTGTAGAGGGTAATCTCTGGAACCACTGAAGCGATTTTAAAAGTGATGGTGGCAAATTAATGGTGACAATCCCTGCTCCAACATAGGCTATATTTTATGTCGGTGCCACCACCCCCAGGGGGGTGCAGGAGCGAAAAACGTTCTAAAATTTCGATTTTTTGTATACTGAAGGAGATAGAAGCATCAAATTTGGTATGGTAGTTACTTATAACGCATGTAAATGCTCTCTAAGAACAAATTATAAAAACATTCGAAATTTAAAAGGGTGAGATGGAAGAAGCGTTCTAAAAACATTCTAAATTACAATTTCTATGGAATCTCTGAAACTACAGAACCGATTTCAAAAGTGATGGTGGCAAATGGATGGTGACAGTCCCTGCTCCAACATATGCTAAATTTTATGTCAGTGCTACTACCCGCAGAGGGTGCAGGAGCGAAAAACGTTCCAAAATTATGATATTTTCAATACTGAAGGAGTTAGGAACTTGACATTTTGTATGGTCGTTACTTACAAGATTTAAATGCTCTATAAGAACAAAGTCTAAAAAAATTTGAAATTTAAAAGTCTGAAATAAGCAAAAAATTTTCTAAAAACATTCTAAATTACAATTTCTATGGAATCTCTGGAACTACTAAAGCGATTTCAAAAGTGATGGTGGCAAATCGATGGTGACAATCCCTGCTCCAACATAGGCTATATTTTATGTCGGTGCCACTAGCCCGAGGGGGGTGCAGAAGCGAAAAACGTTCTAAAATTGCGATTTTTGCGATGCTGAAGGAGCTAGAAACTTGAAGTTCGGCATGATTGTTATTTATAAGATCTAAATGCGCTCTAAGAACAATTTCTAAAGAAAAATGATCTCATGATTCTGCGATTTTTCAACTATTGAATTTCTAAAATTACCAAATTTCACAATAGAGTACCATAGCGAAAGCTTCGCGCGTAAAAAGATAATGATAAGGGCGACGTGTCCTGGCGTGTATATTGGCTATAGCACGAGTCACAAATTATAGTATCCTTATTATTCTGTTAAAATATAAAAGTGAATTATAAAATGTCAATATTTTGTTTGATTAAAGGTTCGTTAAAAGAAATTGACCAGCGTAGCGGGCGTAGCTTGCTAGTACATAATAAAGTTGAAAAATTACTCATAAGTATAAGGACATTCAGTCACTCCGAAACCGGATTTATAACAGTAGAAAAAGGTGCATGACTGCAGTTGATGATAGAATAGTAGTAAGATTTTGTTTTGGTGACTGAAAAAAAACTCTCTTTTGTACAATTGAAAATTCAGCAATGAAACGTGAAGTTGAATGCAAGAAGGGTTGACGCAGATTGCATGAGTTTGGTTAGGGCTCCGGAAAAAAAAACCGAACTCATCTCTAGTACACTCCTAAAGCCTAGTGATCGTACTGCCAAAGTGACGAATTGGCGCCCGTTCTGGTCATATCGTACCAAGATATCACCAGGAAAACTGAATATTTGTATTGTACTGATCGGTATCTTTAATCCGTTAAAATGTTATGCCAGAACTCCGTGAAATGATAGTTTTGCCAAAATGCAAATTTTATTGATTGTCTAAACTTTTGGGACCTAAACTTTTGGGTATTGCCTAGTGATCGCACTGCCAAAGTGACGAATTGGCGCCCGTTCTGGTCATATCGTACCAAGATATCACCAGGCAGACTAATGATTATTTCACGTACTGTTCGTAAACTTCGCCTATATAATTAATTCATCTTAATGTCGATGGCGTAGTAATATATAGGGCAATATAATGTAAAATATGTTTACTATGTCTTAGTAGTACTATGTGACGTCATTTTCTGTCATAAACTTTAGTCTGTTGGGTGTTGCTGCCGGGTTATATGACCAAGCAGGCCAAAATATTTTAAAAATACAATATTTAAACTCAGCGCTGTAGTTGGAAAAAAACATTTGTGGGAACTCACCTTTTCATAGAATAGATGTTGATGCTACCGGATTTTGGTTAAGCCAAAAGCTAATTTAAAACATTTAGCCAAAAGCCGACCTTTTTAAAATTAGCAGTTATAATTAATATATTTTAGTTTTTATAGTATTGTATTTGTATAAGCATTCATCTAAAAGCAATAGTTAATCAATCTCATAATAACATTTTTCATTATGAATCAAAATTTAATTGAAATAACAGAAATAAATCCATAGATAACTTAATGGCACGTCTATCCTAGAAATTTCCACAAAGAACGATAATAAGAGCTGTTTTTTGTGCTCTCTGATTTACAAGCTTTCTCGTCTGATAATCTTCTTCCTGATCGCCACCAAGATTTCACATATGGTTCAGGACAAAGTTCTTTTAAGAGAGGTCCTACACAGCTTATGAATATAAGTAAACTGGCTCTTGCAATAAGGAGGGAATTTTTTGCATAGGTCATGATGTTATTCATACAGCTGAATGCTCTTTCGCATTCAGACGTTGAAATGGGTATACTTTTCACTGTCTGGAGAAAAAAAAAGGCTTGTGCTCGTACGCGATATTTTTTTTCTTTTTTTTTTTTTTTTTTTTTACAGTAACAAACCAATTTTTTCTGATATTAACACCAATGTGACAAGTTGGCGTCCTCTTCTGCTCCTATCGTTCCAAGATATACCGAGGCAGACCAGTTATTTTTTCATTTACTGTAAAAAATCTTGTCCTACATCATAATTTCAATTCGAAACTCGATGACGTATTCATTTTTTCCGCCGTCTCTCGGTCTAATATGAGGATGGCTTTTATCTTTTCTCTGTATGTCCGTCACAGAGCCCTTTCTCGGAAACTATATAAGTTAGAGCCTTGAAATTTTGTGTACCTGCAGCTGAATACCTACTGTCACACTGAAAATCATAGATTTTTTTTTAATGTCTGCATTAACGCAAGATAGTAATTAAAAACCTTAAACCCACTCATTAATGAAAAAAAAATATTTAACTAAAGTGCAGAATTTAATCAAGCAACAAAGATATAAGGGGAAGGGTTGCCATAATCACAGCATTGCAATGGCGATAACAGGTTGGACGTTTTAAAGGACACCCCTATCTCATAAACTATTCCACCTAGGAACTTGAAATTTCGGACACAAACGAAAAAAAAAAATGGATTTCAAAATTTCTAAAAATTTTTAAATTACTCCCACTAGAAGTGTAAATATCAATTAAAAATGAATTTGAATAAATTCTAATTTCCTTTCATTGAAAAACCATAGACGAAAAGTCTGCACCTGAGTCAGGCCAAAGATGGCGTACTTGGCATTTTTCAGGTTCTGTAGAATTTTTTTATTGTATTTATTGATTTAAAATCAACACATCTTTGCGTATTTTTTTACGGCGAACACAGAAATCTAATTTTTTATAAAGATGGCGTAGTTAGAACAGAAATTAGGAATTAATTTTGCGTTAATGAAAATAATTTTTATCCAAATCAAAAGAACATTTGCAGCTTGTTGTAAAATCGGAGACTTATGCCATGTATCAGCGAGACATCCCGACTTTCCGCTTTTTGTCTCAACTATTGAAGGGAGGAAAATAAAAAAAAAACCGCAGATTTTGAGGGTAGTAAGAGATTAAAAGCTCTATTTTTTTTTTTTTTTTTAAATATTGCATTTACCGATTTGAAAATTTTGCATCTATTAATATTTTTTTACGGTGAATCCATAAATCTAATTGTTATAAAGATCACATTATTAGAACCGAATTTATATTTTGCCACAAAATGTTGATTTTTGTATAGAAAAAAAAATGGTAATAGACAATGATGTAATTAATAATGCGAATAGGGATTATTCATAAAGAAGGGGAGAAAAGGGGACTACTTTTTTTTTTTTTTTTTTTTTTTTTTTTTTTAATATAGCATTTAGTCCACATAACAGATATTATTATGACAGAGCAGAATAGCATCGGGCCGGTTCAGATATTCGGAAAAACGAAAAAATAGACGGTTAAATTTTTACTTTATATTAAACATGACTTTAAAAAAATTTAAATTTATTTGGATTTTTTAATTAAAGGATAAAGTGTTTCGAAAGGAATATTAAACGGCACCCTTTGTGCGATCTTCGATCACACTTATCCACTTGCTTGATTTGTTTCGTTCAGTAAATTTTAAAAGGTTAATGTACAATAGTTATTGGCTGTGGTTGATTACACTTTACAACAATAATTATTTAAACTGAATGGCGCTAAACGGCACTAAAACGGCACACTAAACGGCAAATAAACAATGTAGATATTTCTTTGTTACCGATCAACGCATCAAGTACTTAGATTACGTAAAGAAAGTTGGAAGTTATCAAAATCTTTTCTCATTTTGAGTTTTATTTGTCTACTTATCACTAATCCTTTCTAAAGCTTTCCGAAGGTCAAACCTTGTCGTTTTCAGAAATGTTTTATATTTCGTATGTGCGTAAATAGGAGGTCAGAGTTTATTTTTTTGAATGTCGTTAATAATAGATCAAGTAATCGTTGTCACGGAAACTATATCATCTCACAGTACTTAAAAGTCATCGTAATAAGTACTGTCTTTTGGCATCTTGCTACATTTTTGCCAAATGATCGGAAATCATTGATGTTTTTAGAGTAAGGTTTGTAGAAAAGATTTTAGTCAGTTTCAAGTTCAAAGTTTCATCTTTTATTTAGTAAGTATTTTTTTAAATATAACTTAGTCATATCGGGGTCTACAAGACTATTCCTCACTCCTTTAAAAAAAGATTAAATAACACTAGTCGGTGATGAATAATATTGCAAAGTAGATAGTAGCATTTCATTATTTTCGATACGTTTATTTCAAAGTGAAAAATATTTAGTGCATGTTAAAAGCCCTTAACTGTCCAGCAAAAGGGAAAAATTGCAATGTTGTTTTCTATGTAATATTTTTTAAATACTATGGTTATTCCAACATTATATAAAAATGTGAATGTGCATAATGATATAAAACCTAAGACTGAAACTGTTGTAATCTGAAAAAATTAAATGAGTTTAAATAATACATGTTTATCAGAAAATTGTAACTAAGTGAACGAGTTATCTTGGCTTGACAGTAAGAGGGTTCAAAACGCAGTTATTTGAATTTTGGTATTCCTGAAAACGAGAGTTCTAGTGATATGCATATATTACAGTGATACATTTGCCTGAACACTTTTAATAATAATAATAATAATATAATAGTAATAACAATCAGCCTTCCATGTACTATGTATATTCTTCAGAAACTTTCAAAGATCTAAATACAGTAAAACCTCTATAACGGACACTCTCGAATTGCGGACACCTTTATTCAGCGAACACTTTTTCAATTCCAAACACCTATATATTTGTATGTTTACGTCTCTGAAATGAGATACTTTCGGAAAGCGGACAAATACCGCGGTCTCGAAGTGTTCTCTATTGAGAGATTGAAAAGGAAAATCCCCAATTTAACTGAGAATATTAGAACAAATTTTCTATACAGCAATATTAAATACGTAATTAAATACGAATAAAACGTTTCTATATTGCATAATGATTTTCCTTTTACACTTGTCGTACAAGGATCCTATTAAACAAATATGGGAAAATTCATGATTATCAGCATTTTATTATCTTCAGAACTAGTTTTGTATATTATAAATGCCTGTGAGACTTTTATTGATACTTACGTAGTTACTACTTAGAATATTAGCTTTGTAAAACTGGAAATTTTTTTAAAGAAAAAGTTTTATGGAGCTGAGACTGTTAAATTATGTTGTAAATTCAAATTCAACCAAGCAGGGAGGCCTACCATATGGCTTAAGCTGTACAAGCCCTGCTCGCTAAGTTTATAAAAAAAAATTACAAATGAGGCCATTAGGTTTTTAAAATTTTATTGCAAATTAAACTATCTCTAATATTAGATCTCAGTATTAGAAAAAAAAAAGATACAGTACTGGAGAAAAGGTAAACACCCCCCTTCTAATTCTGCCACAACCAATAGTATGGAAAAATAATACAGGTACCAATCGACTAAAAAAGAATGCCTCTTTTAATTGATCATTTAATTTTTTTAAAGCTATCTCTATATTAAAATGAACACAATATTTTAATTTTTCAATGTTAACTTTCAAATTTGTCGCAATACAAAATTTTTGTATTCTTCAGTTATCCTAAATATAAATTTCCATAACGTTCTTACGATTAACGATTAATTTTAGCGTTAGTAGCTAGTTTATAGAGCAGATTTCAGGTTTTCTCTCCAAACTGAAATCTGATACCTGCACCAAGGATTCAAAATAATAATAATTTGTTCATCACTTTTAGAGCACATGCTTTAGTTGCTTATAGCCAGTTGTCGAAAAAACTACTTTTTTATTGTAGCGAACTACAACTACAACTACTTTGTCGAAAATGTAGTTAACTACAACTACAACTACTTGTTTTAAAAAGTAGCGACTACAAACTACTTTTCAAAAGTAGTCACTACTTCGCTACCTTCAAATTTTGTCAAAGTGTTCAATTTACACTAGAAATTGAAGACACGAAATAAAGAATAAAGTGACCCCTCGTTATATCGCGTTTTCCGGGGTACAATTAAATAAATGCGACATAACCGAGGGCATTCAAAATTTAAGAAAGATACCTTACAAGGAAATGTTTTGGGTTCGTCTCGAAAACGTTAGTTTATACACACTTAACAAATTTCGTAGCAAAATTAAGAGATATATTTTCAGCAACAAGTGTCAATGCAAAAAAAAATCTATGACTTCATGCGATGCGTTGCTATACACTCAGGACTGTAGCTAGAAGTAAACAATAGGGGGTGCTCAAGAAAATGTAGGTGGGGCTCATACTATTTCTCTCTCTCAGACACATGCACACACAAACACAGATATATATGATCAAAGTATTACATAGAAAGGTAAATTAGTTCATATTCATAGTGTAGGCACTATCTTTCTTATTAAATTGCTTATAATAACTTTATTTGATGCTAAGAAAAGTAAAAGCTACTACCGTATACCCTCTTCTCAAAAACACTATAGCATATACTTTTTAGGGTAAACCCTCTGCCTAAAGCATATGCCCTCTGATTTTTTTACTACTACATCACTGGCTGCAGAATGAAAATTTTCAGTGTATAATTATACTAGTGAAATAATAAGTGATGATGTCAAAAAGTAAATAAAAAGTTGTTTCGCCTGTTTCAAAAGAGTTGCAACCTTTAATTTTTTTCTGAATATTCCATGCCTTTAAGAATTCTAAAGTTATGTTATTATATGATAAAAAACATTAGAATAATCAAAGGTGTATTTTGCATTTTAAAATTATTTTTCCGTCTAGTCAAAAGCTAAATCCACTCGTATTTAAATTGGCTATAACTCATTAGAATAACTTTGTTTTATGTTAATAATGGAAAACGCTGCAAAATGTAAAATTCCCGTATATAACTAATGCAAAAGTAAATGTTTGCATCAGCAAAAGGTTGCTAATTCTGAGTATGGCAGATAGGATGTGCACCTGTTGAAGCACTTATTTGCAGTTTTTAAACAAATACTACAATTTAGTATTTATGCAAAACTGTACAGAGCCCCTAAAACTAAGTTCAGTTTTTGAACAGAGTTTCATTTGGATTTTTAAAACAGAATTTCATTTGGCGGCCTTGGCAACTTTCCCAGGGGGGGGGGGGGCTCAAAAATTTTCAGGGGGTGCTGAGCCCCCCCTGGCACCCCCCTAGCTACGGCCTTGTATACACTGCAGCTGAGATTTGTCACTGCGATTCGGAAATTTTCGAGCAGAACAAATGCTGCACAAAAGAAGCTAATTTCGACCATGTGATTTGAAGAATGGCACTTTTCTTTCTCCTGAAGTAGCGTTAAAAGTAGCGTCGGTTCTCGCTACAAACTACTGATTTTTTGTATCGCGCTACTCGCTACACTACATTGTTCAAAATGTAGCGCAATACACTACAAACTACTGTAAAAAGTAGCGACTACAGTAGTTTCGCTACTTGTAGCTCGCTACTTCCGACCCCTACTTATAGCATAGTTGCTTTTAGTGCACATGCAGTAGAATTTTTATACAAAAACCTCGGTAATAAAACTTTTGTGCATTACACGAAAGAAATGTACTGCTTTTTATACTATGTGGAATGTACATTTTTCATTCTTTAAAATGCGCCTTAAATGATGGTGCAACGAAGTTACAGTTTTTTTTTTTCGAAGTTCCTTTGATATTTCTCATGTTTGTGTGATTACTTTTACGCTTTTGTTAGTATTTTATTTAAAAATACACTATATACAGGGTGTCCCAAAAACATTGATCTCGGCTTTTATTCCTTAAATACTGATTATAGACATTATGCATAGACGTTGTAGCTGAATAAAAATCAGAGTTTTGGTTTTTATATTATTTAAATTATTTTCTATTTTTTAGTTTTGAAGGATAATTCAAATCGGATATCGTGGATAACCTAATTTTTTTATGACTGAAAAGGGAAATTTTTAGATTATATTTGTATGTATGAATCTAATACGTAAAAACTAATATTCTAGTTTTGGATACTTTGAATCATTTAAGATAAATATATACATCTTTTAAAGGAAAAAAAAAGTTTTAAAATTTTAATTACGCAATTTTTCACCAACAATGCTACTAGCATATAAAAAATCTATCATGTGAATTTTTTTTTTATCAAAACATAAAATTGATCCATTGCTGAAGCTTATTTTGAAGATTTGAAAGTTGCTACTGCCACAAAAAGCCTCTCACGTGAAAGATTTTACTAATATATAAATTTGACGGTGGTGGAAGCTTGTTTTGAAGATCTGAGAAAAATTTGTTCGTAGGAATTGAGTTAAAAATGAGCAGTTTAGCAATTTTCCACCAGGGGCGCGATTAGTATTAAAAAACATCTCATGAGAAAATTTTTATAAAAATATAAATTTGACCAATTTGGCAGAAGTTTATTCTGAAGAATAGAGCGAAATTCATTTTTGGGACGTGAGTTTAAATTGCGTAGTTATGCAATTTCCCGCCAGGTGCAATACTAGCATAAAAGCACTTATCAAGTAAAAACTTTTATCAAAACATAAATTTGATGATAGCAGAAGCTTATTCTGAAGATCTGAATGAAATTCGTTAGTAGTTCGTTGTTCGTTTAAATTGCGTAGTTTGGCAATTTCTCGCCAAGAGAGCAAGTAGTATTTAAAAGAAAACTTATCGTGAGAATTTTGTTATAAAAGTTAATTTGACTACGGCAAAAGTTTATTCTGTAGAATTGAGTGAAATTCGTTTTTTGGAAGTGAGTTTAATTTGCATAGTTATGCAATAAAAAAAACCTTGCCACGTGATTTTTTTATCTAAACATAAAATTGACCACGATAGAAGCTTATTTCTGAAGATTAGAGCAAGATTCGTTCGTGGGAAGTAAATTTAAATTGCATCTGAAAAGTTAGACGAAGACACAGTTATATATAGAGAGAGATACACGAAGCATCATAAGTGGAAAAGAAGTCAGAGAGAAAAAAACAACCAATGACGCTTGTGGATTTGTTGTTCATACTGTGACACCGTGAATAAATGTTATTACATATGTTGTAAGCAAGTGTTTCGTACCGGCGGCGCTAGCGAGCAATTTTTGGAAAAGTATACAAGACATGTATTGTAACAAAAACTCGTAATAAATTGAAAACTTCTATACAATAGTTGGACCAATGGACCAATGCAGATGTAAGGAAGTAACTACGATGTTCATCAAGCTATCGTTAATCTTCCATGTAGCCCTACTTTCATCAATGTAGAGCTATTGAAAGGTCTTGATGCGTAGATGGATGCAGCATGTTGTGGACCTTAACAGGCAAATCCGTTGCATTGGGATTGTTAAGCCAAGCAGTAAGGGAGGAGAAAAAAAGGCCCCAGAGTCATACATTCTATAAATTTTCATAATATAAATTAATTACATTAAATTAAAGCTTTGCAAATATAAATAATATAAAAATAAATATATGAAAAAATATATTACAAGATTTTTCCTTTATAGAAATTAAATTAAAAAAGGATATTAACATTAGGTTCGAAAAAACGAAATAGAAAAAAGCTATAATACGAAATTTACACTCAAGGATTCGACTGTCAATTTCAACAGGCAACCAGGTTGAAGCAGGATAGCCAATCAAATTTCACTGGTGGAAAATGTGTCAGAAACGAGTTAAAAACTTGAAATTAAAAGAAAATTAATGAAAGTGGATTGATTCCGGTGCGAAATACAGAGACAGGAACGATATCATAAGAAGGATAATTAATGAGTAGAAATTACAAAAAAGTAAAAAAATATGAGGCAAAATTTAGAATTTTGAAAAACTCAACGAGGCGTCTAATGAGGTTCATGACGGCGTATTTTGAAGGCTGGGTAAAACCGTCATCTCTACTGAGAATGACAAGATATCTTTTACAATAGTTGTAAATAAATGGAACAATGGAACAATGTTATTAGCAGAATGGAATACCTAGTAGCATACCTACTGAACTTCCAGGTTATAGGTAAGCGACTTACAAGGCAAATAGGAAGCCGTGAGAAGTTAAAAAAGTTAAAAATTAAATAAAAATATTTAAAAGTATAATAAAGAAATAGAAGTTTTGCAAAGTAAATTCGATTATATTTCTTATATTCCCTTGTACAAAATTTCCGTTGTTAGCACTAATTTTTTCTCCCAATCCCTAAAAAACGCGAAAATCTTCATCGAATGTTTTTAACATTTCCGTGACCGCATGTTTTCTTCTTTTTAACAGTAAGCCTCGCCTTTGGACGTTACTTTTGCATGTGGTATTATTTAACAAAAATATTTTCTGTATTTATATTTATATTTATAATATTCAAATTTTAATTGCTTAAAAGGCGTACAGCCAACATAGTGAAAAAGTACCTAAGCCGGGATTCGAACCCGGTTCATCAGTATAGCGCACTGATGTTCTACCAACTGAACCACTTGGGAACGATACTCAACCTGGCACTTTCTCACTACAACATGTTGGCAAGGCTACAAACGCAACACCGAGGCTAACGAAAAAGAAAGGCTACCGCGGTGCTTTACGCGTATCTTTTTTTACAGGCCGCGGGAGTCACGTGATGTTCGAATCCACCAATGCAGGTGTACGAAAAGAGCATCACGTCACTCTAGCGGTCTGTAAAAAAAGATAAGTGGAATGCACCGCGGTAGCCTGTCTTTATCGTTAGCCTCGACGCAACACAAGATGAAATATTTTCCGTGAGCCACCAACTCTTGGGGCAAACACGAAATCAAAGAAAATCCAGCATCGATAAATGAATAAATCTATATTTAATACTTTGAAAATTTTCCATAGAAAATTTCTCACGCTTTGCATTCATAATATTCAAATTTTAATTGTTTAAAATGTTGGCTATACGCCTTTTATGCAATTAAAATTTGAATATTATGAATTCAAGACGTGAGAAATGTTCTATGGAAAAATTTCCAAGTATTAAACACAGATTTATTTATATTTATATTACGAATAGATATACATGCAATAATTATACTTTCTAATTGATGCATTCATATGCGTAGTACGTGTTGATTGCAAACATACGCATATTTTGTATATTTAAGAAATAATGACATACATGAAATGCAACGAGAACGCTAATAGGTTGAGTAACAGTTGTCGAAATGACGCGTGTTCATAATGTGCATTTCACGTCAGCGGTCACGAATGTGTTACCTGAGAGTTAGAGTAAATTTATCGGGAATATCTGTTTCTTTTCTATATTTCATGCTCTTCTTTCAGTACAGTACTAAAACCTCAACAATCATTTACAACCTAACTGCATATTCATTTATAATCACACTTAACACAGTATTTATTACTTGCAGGAAAATCAATTTTAATTTCTAAAATGTTTTATTAACTTTTTTTTTCAGTTTTTTTCTTTGAAGCGTTTTAAAAATTAGGAGAAATGCTAGATATTCTGGATAAGTTGAATGAAGAGCAAAGAAAAATATTGAAACAAGTAAGTACAATCCTGAAATTATAGTTCTTAATCCAAGTATTATTATTATTTTTTTTGTGTGTGTGTGACAATATAAGTTAAATTAACAACAACAAAACTATAATTATTAAAATTTTTCAAGGCTGTGAAATGTTATAAGTTAAATTAAAAAAAGCTGTAACTTTTTAATACTTAAGAAATGAATAAGAAAAATCATGTACACTAGTGGACAAGATCTTATGGAAATCTTATGGGAAAGATGCTTTTTTAATGTATGTTAACTCATTTCTCTAAATCTTTCAAAGTAATGCCATAAAAGCTATATACCACTAGAAAGATAATTTAATAAAGAATATCATGCAATACTTTTTTTTCCATTATAATTATTTTATCAAAAGCTATAGTCAAATAAGAAGAAAACGGCTGTCAAATCTGGTTAAGTTAATATGAAGGTTTTTTTTTTTTTTTTTTTCTTTTTTTTAATGTAACCAATGAATATAAATGTTTGTAGTGACAGGCAGATTTAATTTTGCTTGTTAATGTGTCAATCAAACCTACGGTAAGATTTCAAAAAATTGATGCCATGTTTTGATACTGATAGGAGGACTTTTATCACTGTGTTTTTAATTTCTATCAAGTTGCTAAAATTCTATGCGTTGTTTCAATTTTTGATCTAGTAAAGCATAAGAAAATTAAGAAAACATCATAAACAGGTGATTATTTGAACAGAAAGCAATGTATAATAATATTTTTAAATGCAGAAGACAACAGTTATGAAGAAATTTGAAGTAAAATTGGGAGAAAATTGGCAAAGGATGTCTAAGCCACACAAAACAAGACTGGTAAAGGCAGAAAAAGGTGCAGGATAGCAATTGGTGCTTAGAAGAATAATGTTCTTGCGTTTAGATAACAGAAAAGAAAATAATCTCAGTGTATACAAGATAAAATGGCGAACTGCAGTGTGGAGTTGAATCAAAGTACAGTTCTATGAAGAGTGCAGTATTTTGGTCTGAATGCTAGAATCCCATTAAAAAACATTTTGATTGATGAAACAAAAGTTGAGACGATTAAACTGAGCTAAAATGGATGTTAACTAGACAGAGAAATAGTAGATATAGATTTAAAGTTCTCAACCTAGTGAGGCCATGTTATTTGGAGTGTTAACATTTTTTTTCATGGAATTCTAGAATTTAGACCGAAATACTGAAGTACACAAAAATATTGTAATACATAAATTACTTAATGATCTAAATAAGATACATGATAATATACACTGACATCAAAACAGCTCAAGATAAAAGCTATATCAGAACTATGGTCGTAAAGCTAAATTAAGAAACATTTGTTTAAAAGATAAAGTGGTGGTCTCTTCCAAATTATTGCCCTAAGGACACCCACTTCAATGTGCTTAGAACACATTCTCTGAATTGGTATTCCAAATTATTTTTCCTCAAACACCCATTTAAACGATGAATCGAAACGTACTCCTGTTGGAAATCCACTCGATTTCTTAAGAGCAGGGTATCCATATTGTCGTCAGAAAAGCCTTCAATATGAGCTCTTATTACACTCCCTCTCTATCACGAAGAGCAATGGCTATAAATGTGTGCTTTAATACTTGTTAATCATGGCAGGATTTAGGACGAATACTTTTTTTTAGGGTTTCGTTCATCTCACGAAATATTATTACTACCGCTCCGTTGTCTGTCTGTCACAGAGCCGTTCTGAGAAACTATATAACTTACAGGCATAAAAATTTGTGTACTTATAACTAAATACCGACTATGAAGCTCAAAATATTAAAATTTGAAAAAATCGTATTATTTTAATATATAGAGATTAAAAAAACAAAATTCTAATAGCCTTTCCTTATTAAATTTAAACATTTTTCGTTATAGCAGTTGCCAACAATTAAAAATCCACAATAAAATTCTTTCTACAATACTTAATTTTCTATTGAAAGATTTCCACGTAAAAAATGAATATTAAATAAAAAGTTTCACCAATTGAAAAAAATATTCATATGACGTCATATTAGTAATAAAACGGAAATTTTCAAACATTTCTCAATAATATAAGGAGTATGAGTATGTGTATGTACAGAAAGCAGATTAATATGACTTCATTAGAGAATTAAAAAGAAAATTAATCTGCCGTCATATTAGAAGGTTAACGGATTTTTCCAATGTTTGAGAATAATACAAGCGAGTATCAATATGAGTAATAGGAGTAGTAAATATATGAGTTTGAGAAACGTATTGAATCATGATAAAAACCCGATTATGGAAATATTCGCATATTTTAACATTTTGAAGGTGTACAACATGTTTAATTTTGAAATTATTATTTTTTTTTTAATATCGCATTTCGCATTTAGTCCACATGGAAGATATTATTATGACAGAGTATAATAGCGGGCTTCACCCGCAATCGGACCGGTTCAGATTTTCGAAGAAACGAAAAAAATAGATCGCTAAATTTTTACTTTATAAAAAACATGACCTTTTTTTCTTTTTCTTTTTTTTTTTTTTTTTTTTTTTTTTTTGGAAAATGAAATTTATTTGGATTTATTAAAGGAAGGATATAAGTGTTTTGAAAAGAATATTAAACGAAACCCTTTGTGCGATCTTCGATCACACTTACCCACTTGTTTTTAGATTGTTGTTCGCATATTATTTTTTTCCGTCCAGTGCGAATGCACGAATTTAATAATTTCATTCTACTTAATCCCATTTCACTTAATTTCATTCAATTCAATTTCATTTCACTTATACATATTTTTCATTTTTATAACTTTTGCATTGTGTTTATATTATTTTAATTGCTTGCATTTTTGTGTTTGTATTTTTGGATAACAATATTAAGATACGAACTGGATCAAATTCTTAAGAATTTCAATGCATGCAAATTTTAAAGTTCTCAATGATTTCTGGTCATGACATGACCCCCCCCCCTCCCCCCCAAAAAAAATATATATATAGTTATAGATAGATATATAGATATATACTATTGAACTTCTTCCTGTTACTAGATGACTAAAAAATTGGATATCCACATGACATAAAAAATAACACTTTTAGACTGTGTCTGAACTATTTGAAAATAAGAGGTTGAATTGAACATTTAATACATTAGTGAAGCCTCAGCTGTAAAAAAAGACCATGATATAGAACGCTATTATTTAGAATTGCAATAACTTTTATATCTTTTTACTTGCTTTCATTGGCGCAGCCAGAATTCGGTTCTAGGGGGGGTTTGAGTTTATAATAAAGATGGTCGCCGGTTATATGAATCATCGGTTAATGGAATCAGTCTTTTAAACGAATGAAATCATAATGCTTTTCTCCGCAATTACGTTGGTTATGATTCCTTTAAACAGCGTTTACAATATTAGAAGCGCGATAGAATTAAAAATAGCTAAAAGAGGAACCACAACTAATTTATAAAATTTTAACGATAAATATACGAATCTCCATCATAAGCAAGAGGTCGTTGCAACATTACCAACAAATGAAATATAGTCTTTAAATTTGTGTACAGACCCCCTCAGGGCTCGGAAGTAGAGCGCTACAAGTAGCGAAACTACAGTAGCCGCTACTTTTTCCAGTACTTTGTAGTGTAGCGCGCTACATTAAAAAAGTGTAGTGTAGCGAGTAGCGCGATACAAAATATCAGTAGTTTGTAGCGCGCATCGACGCTACTTTCGGAGGGAGGAAAAAAGGTCCCAATCTTCAAATCACATGATTATAACTCGTTTCTTTCGTGCGAAATATGTTCTCTGCAACAATTTGCGAACGTCAGCGACAAATCTCATTTGCAGTGTCATATATTTCTCCATAGACGACGGGCACAGTCACAAATTAGCTGTCATTTTCACAGTTTGGGTGTCAGAAACTTCGTGTACTGTTATTTAAATCCATAGAAATCTTCTCAATATAATGTATTTTTATACGACTACGATTTTTTTTTACCAAAATATAGTCGTCTGGCTATGTTAAATCTTTATCTGACTAATTTCTTCTACCTTTTGCCTCCCACCCCCAGCAAGCAAAGAAATGTAAAATCCTTATTAAAAAAAGAAAAAGAATGGATTTATCTAAACATAAATCCTCTAAATTATCCCTAATCTCTCAAATTCACGCTTCCCCATAGTAGCATACAAAGGAGTTTAAAATATTTTTAAATCTTTATTTTTATACAAAAATAAAATCTTTCACTCATTTGTCTAATGACAACAAATAAAAATTATTTCATTGTCCCCAAAATTTACGCTTCCCTTTTTGCCCCTCCTCCAGCATACAGTTTCAAATATTTAAAACTCTTTATTTTAAAAAAATGTCCACATTTGTTTCTACCTAATAATAATATATAAGTAACTATCTAAATTGTCCCCTAACTTCCCATAATTTACTCTTCTCCCCCCCCCCCCCCCCACAAGCATAAAAATAAATAGAAAAATTTTAAGTTGCTTTTATTTCTATATAAAAAAAATCTTCTGCACATGTTACGTGTGTCTAGATTTAGAGGTGGCCGCTATTCAGAGATATAAGCGTTTTCAAATATATAAAATTTAGGAATTAACAAGTTGGAAATTGTACGTCAAACGTTACAATCGAGGTGCGTTCGTACGCACGTTTTAGAATTAAATTCATGATATCCCGTGCGTAGAACGGGTTAAACAGCTAGTTAAGTATATATTTTATGACACTGTTCATACAAATATCTTAACTAGTTATATAAATATTCAGATATATATGTATCAGCTAGTTATATAAATATTCAGATCTTGATGATTTTTAATTCTGTGAAATGAATTATATCGTCTGCAGATTAATTTCTGTAATAAAATAAGCATCTCGGTCGCTTGACGATTTAACATCCATCGGAATATATTATAACAAAAAAGCACCGATTTAAAAAAAAATCAAATTTCTTAATAAATATTTTTATTAATATCTCCTAAAGTTTTGATTCGATTTTAATAAAATTTGAAATGTCTCGACAAAATTCTGCAAAGATAATATATTTTAAATTGCAAACCATTTGGTTGGGTAGTTTTTGCGTTGTTATATGCGGACAGACAGACAGACGGACAGACAGACAGACGGACGGACAGACGGACGGACCAAACGACGACTATAGGTGCTACGTATTTATATAATTACGAACGCACCTAAAAAGTGGCGCTAAATAGAGGTGGCCGCCTTTTGGAAGAAAAACCAGAATGGAGGTCTTATTGTACATAGATTTTTAACCTGAAAAAATATTTTGGACATTCTTTTGAAATTCGGGTCAACCCGACCCCTACCCGCTAGAGTCAAAACCCAACCCGAAACCGATCCGAACTCGAAATAATGAAATTCAACCGGATCCACAGTAAAAAAGTGGAAGTCAACCCGATCGGAATCCGACCCACAACAAAAAAAAAATCTAGAGCAGGGTCGGGTCGGGTGCGGGTAAACCGACCCGATGCAGGACTCTAAACGGTATAAAACTAAAAATCTAATCTTTAAATGTTTTTTTAAAATTAGTTGCGGTTTCAAAACTTCCATTTATAACGAAATACTATAAGAAGCAAAACGCTAAATAATCGTTTCCTGTCTTCCTGTCGATCACACAGTTTTTTGCCATAACAAAATTAGAAGTATCAAGAATTAGAATTGTAACTATTCAGCAGAAATGTTTCAGCTGTGCAGGAGCATTCGTTATAACCATTATCGTACCAGTAGTTGAAAAAGTATGTTTATATTAACTTCCTGATACGAATTCTAAGATTAAAAAAACAGACAGGCACGCATTTTGCTTTTGTGAAACTGTGATCTGCGGTTTATATAGACCAGTGGTTCCCAACTGGGGGCGTACGCCCCACAGGGGGGCAATTTGACTTTTCAGGGGGGCAATTCCAGATTTTTGAGAACTCATACCCTCTGAATTATTTTTGTAATGGTAATGCTGTAGACTGAAAATAAAAGTTACACATTCAAATTTAAAAAAACAAGTTTTTTATTCACTTTTTAAAAAATCTCCATTCAAAAGTTTTAAATACAACTCAACCAGAATAATTATAAAAAAAAAAAAATATTAAAGATATTTAGATACTTTTTTATATTTAAAAATTCTTTATAATTTTTCTGATTTATAAGTATTTTAGAATTTTAAACAACTTTTTCGACTATTTATTGAATAAGTTGCACTGCAATATGTCACATGGAAATCAATTTTACACATGAAACTATTCAAGTGTATATTTAACAATTACTTGACGACCTTCCTTTACAGAATCTTTTATCACGTTTCATTCTGATTAGAAATTGTTGTCTAATTTAATCGCAGAAGTTCTGTGATTAAATAAGACAAAAGTGTTTTATTTAAAATTATTGATTGGTCTAATCAAGGATTCTGAGCACTCTATACATCACGCATACCTGCCAACCGTTGCAAAGAGATTAAAAGTGACTCTTTATGTGCCAATGATACTTTAAACTACGAGTAGTATCAGGTGATTATTAAAAATATTTGATTCATCCATTACCTTCAGTATGTTTCAGGATCAATGTTAAATGTTTTTTACTCTATCAGTTCATTCATTTAAATTTTTAAGAATTATATTTTTTAGGGGGAAGGAGGGGCATCATCATTTTAGAGATGCTTTGGTGGGGCACGGCCAAAAAAGGTTGGGAACCACTGATATAGACTTTTAATGGGAAAAAATATTTTGGACATTCTTTTAAAAAAACGAGTTAACCCGAACCCGACCCGCAAGATTCAAAAAGCCAACCCGAACCCGAAAGAATGAAAGCCAACCCGAACCGCAACAAAAAATTTGAAGTCAATCCGACCCGAACCCAAACCGCAACGGGAAAATATAGCCGACCCGAACGGCGGGTCGGGTCGGGGTAAAAGCGGGTAACCCGACCCGATGCAGGATTCTAAGCGCTACTGTGCTACATCACTCTCATAAATGTGTAAGATTATTACAATTTTTGTTTTCAAATTTCCTCTTTTAAAAAAAAATTCCAACATAATTAAAAAGGTTCTATGAATTTGCTTTGTTTGTCTGTCCGTGCTCTAACTCTCATAAATATACTCTGACTGCCATGAAAGTTTTATATGTTAATGAACTTTACCATAGAATGTTCAGTATTGAAAATGAAATGTGTAGCATTTATATCTCGCTTACAGGGACGTTCAAAAGAATTCTGTTACATTATGGTCTATCGGGAAAAATCGTTTGCGGTGTATTTAATTAGCGATGATTACTAAAGTAGCGAAGTAGTGACTACTTTTGGAAAATAGTTTGTAGTCGCTACTTTTAAAAATAAGTAGTTGTAGTTGTAGTTAACTACATTTTTTATAAAGTAGTTGTAGTTGTAGTTCGTTACAAACAAAAAGTAGTTTTTCCGAACCCTGGACCCCCTACAAAACAAATGATTCGAAAGAAACACCGATTGCAAAAATCTGCTCATAATCGAAAAATAGCTTTTTATAACTTTAAGTACTTTTTTTAAATTCTTACTTTTGCAAAGATTTTTTTCCTGGGTACGCACATAGCTTGGTCTTAGATATAACTGAGAGCAAAAAACGCAAAAAAAGCCACTTGAAACTGAGATAGACTTACAAAGTGTATGTTTTTTTTTTCTCTGGAATTCGATGATCTGTTATTGTTTCGAACGTGGAACAAAGACAGAAATGCAATTAAAAAACAGACCACTGTATACTATATAACTCAAAGCGTCTCTGTGAGAGTATATGACCCATCTTTTACTATAAGACGTCTCGACAAAGAGACGCAGTCCAAAAGTCAAGTTTTGACATAACCTATGCGTGTAATATGCGCTTTCACAGTTTTAAGTAGAATTTTCGCCGTTTAATTGAATCACATTCTTGAATAGAATTTGATTTAAGAAAGCGGTGGATTCTGCCAAGGCGGAAAGGCCAAAAAACTTAATTTTAACTTTACACTCTAAAATTGGGAGGAGTGAGAAGTTGACTCTTTGGAAGAGTGAGAGGCATTTTCACTCTTTTTGGAGTGAATTTTATAAAAATACACTCCTTAAAGAGTGGAATTTTCCACTCCCTAGAAAGGAGTGAAATATGTCACTCCGTTGTCGAGAGTGACTGTCTCACTCCTTTGACAAGAGTGAAATATTTCACTCCGTTGAAGAGTGAAAGCCTGGCATTATATAATTTTATCCATATTTATTTATTGAGAGAAACGAAATTATCATTTTTCTTTTTCTTTTTAGGTAGATTTCGTAAGAAATACTACCTATTACATTCTCCCCTATGTTGGAATTTCTGAAAATTTTTGGAGATCTACGCCGATCATGACCCCTAGAACCCCAAACCACCCCCCCCCCTCCCAGTTCAAAACTTTATCTATCTATCTATCTGTCTGTCTATATAGCTATATCATTTTTTATGGACACGATAACTTCAATAATTCTGCACAAATCTCTTCCAAACTGATACATATAATCAAGGGACATAAAATCTTGGTCAAGTTCGTTAATGGGCAAAATCGAAATGGGGGGGGGGTGAAAACAGAAAAAAACCCATAACTTCTTAATTATGATACGTATCAAATCTGTTTAAAGTTATTATTACTTCTAGGAAAAGGGCCAAAAATTTATGTATGACAGATTTTTGATATCATTAAAAATGGCCTCAAGGGGGGGGGGGATGGGAGTTTAAGAAGAAAAATATTCATAACTTCGTCAATTTACAAGATATCCAATCCGCTTAAATTTATTATAAATCTTCTTAATATTATCTATAACTTTTATACTGACAAATTTTTTATAGGACCAACCCTTATAGAGAAAAAAATCCCTGCCGGCTCCGCCAGCAGACACAGGTAGATTTCGAATTTTGCTTTTTAACCATAAATATAAAATAAACTTATGTGGAGAATTGATATTTTATCTTTTTTGTACTACTATTTATTTATTTTTTTAATCATTGTTCAGCACTATATAATGCGGTTATTTTATTTTTGTGGCAACACTAAAATCTTGCATTTCATTTATAAAAATAATGCCGATTTAATTTTTAATTAATAGCAATATTTAATCAAAAACCATGTTTTAACGAAATGTGGGGGGTAGTACTATGTCAGAAGCTGCTTTAAAAAGCTTTCGAAGGAGGCTACCTCATTTGTTGTTGTGTGTTTTGTAAATTCGTCACTGCAAATAGCTAAAAATTATTATATTTCCATTTGGAAGAAAAAAAATTTTTTTTTAATAGTCAGGCATAAAGAAAATAAAATTTATTAAATTTCAAAATACTGAGAGGGGCAACGGCCTCCACTGTCCTCCTGCTGACACTTATGTTTTATGAAAATGCAATAGTTATTTGCAAGTATTACGACAAAATCTGTAATTAAACTATGTTTTATATCTGTCGAAACTTTTTAAAACTATAATAGTAATTAAACTCAAATAATTGATAAATGTCAGTTTTCGTAAATTGATAAATGCAAGTTGCATTATGAAAAATATACCAAATAAAGAAATTAAAATGTTTCTAATTTATTCTCCTACAACGGTTTATTTCCCGCTGATAAAAAGTAATGAGATCAAAAAACTCTTTATATTATAAACGAAGTTGAGTCAGTGATAACGCTAAATTCAAAATGCTGACCTGGCTGTTTTGCTTTGTAAGATGACGTCAGTACGTCATTGGCATTCGCGCGGTAAAAGAAACTGTTTTAATGATTTGTACTTGTTTCACGAAGTTCGTCCAGATTTTAAATGGTGTATAATTCCCTGATTATAATGAAATATAGTATTTAAATTGTGGTTCTCATAATGTGTGGTGTGTCATCTGCATCTGCAACTATATTAGTGCAGTTTTTGTTCTTCAAAAATTTACTTCAATGGCTATTATTTGATTGATAAAGATGCCATGCTGTTTCTAGAATAAGAAAATACTCGCGAAATACCAAGTTCCAGAATGATATAAATTTTTCTTCAATATATATATTTTTTAATTTTACTCATTCATCTGCACATTTAAAGAAAGATATAAAAGACAAATAAAAAGTGCATATATTTTTTAATATTTATATAAAAATTGATTTAAAGTTTTGGGGATTATTTTACAAAGGTAAGAGCTCTTGCGCGATTATTTACGAAAATATAATTTTTATTTTGAAATGGAAGTTTTACGCGAATATTATTACTTCTGTAATATTAATTATTTAAATTACTTTTTTAAGAATAATATGTATTATCTTATTTGTATATTTTTATATCGAATAAATATTTTTCAGTGTTACAAGAATTGTATTTTTTTTATTATTATTTATGTATTTATTTTTTTTATTTTCCACTAAATTTATATCATTTCCAGGATTAACGATCTTGTTTACTAATCCTTAAATCATCCACTTTATAAATACATGTTTTTCTTTTTCTCTAGTTTATAAACTGATTATTGCTTGAATACATAAAAGCAGAGTATTGCTTTTATTGCTTGTATATTCAGACCCATCTTTGGCAAAAATTTTCGTATTATATTTTTGCCAAAAAAAAAAAATCCTTTTATTTTTTTAGCTTAAAATTTTATATTTCGATTTTGCAAAACTTCAAATATTGAAACATAATATTAATATTGATTTTTCGATTACTTTTGGTAAAAAGGTGATTTCAGATTTTCATTTGAAATTGGAAAAAGGTAAGTGTTTTATATTATTTACGCACATAACTACATTTTTCATATAAAATTGCTGGGGATTTTTTGTAAAGTATATTTATGCATTTACATGAAAGATAAGAAACTAACAATTGGACATGATAAAATGTACTATATATAAGGAAAATGATCTTGAAGCTAGAAAATATTTCTCCTGCATGTTATTAATATATATATATATATATATATATATATATATATATATATAATTTTCTAATGACAGTTTAGTAACTCTGGTACTACCATCTGATGTATGTAAGAGAAATTACTAACATGGTGACATAATTAAAAGTATAAAGTTATTAAATGATATTGTATTAATATGTTTTTCAATTGTAATTTTCAGTTACAGGTATTACTGGTATGATTTCGCATATGAATTTTTATTTTTAATGACAAATCATTTAATTCTGTTACACATTATAATTTTGAAGTTAATGTTTTCCATATATATGTCCATATATATGGGAAATGTTATGGACATTTTAGCTTCAGATGGCGAACATAAAACTTGACAAATAATCATAAAAGCATCCGAATGAAGTTATCATAAAATTCTGAATATTTTATTAATAAATTTTAATTAAAAAAATTAAATTACTATTATATTTAGTTTCAGGATTTTTTTTAAATCTGAAAACTTGCTCAAAAAAATAAAAACTGCAATTAGATGCTGTGTTCCATCTGTATAACATATTTAGATTTCAAGGCACAAATTCATTTTGAAAGCTTTACGTTATAAAAACTGCAGAAAATGTAAATTAATTTTGATTTTGATTTTTTTATTCTTTTTTAAAATAAAAAAGTTTACAATTAAAAAATGGAAATCAGAAAAAATCTACAATTTAATATATTTACTTACATAAAGTTAAGATGTATATTTAACACCTAATTAGTTTTTAAACTTGAATGAATTTTTCCTAGTGTTATTAAAAGAATAGATGTATTTTTTAAGGATAGCTGACACTTTCTATTAACTAGGTCTTACAATTATCATCTTATCTATATAAAAAAAAATGCCCATATGATCACCTTAATAATAATAATAATAATAATAATAATAATATATATCTGTGTTCCATCTAAATAATATATTTAAATTTCAAGACACACAGCCATTTAAAAAATATAATACAAACAAAGAATCCAAATCGGTTTACTTAATCATATATGAACTGGAAAAATAAAAAAAAATAAAAAAGTCGTATTGAATAAGATTCTAAATAAAGAATCAAAATAATGTGGAACTAAAAAAAGAAAATTGAAAAAAAAAAAAAAAAAAAAAAAAAAAAAGAGTGGTGGTGGTGTGTGTGTGTGGGGGGGGGAGGGGGTTGGGTAGATAAGAACCATGTTTGGCCCATGGCAGAGACAAATATATTATTTTTTAAGGAGTTTTTCATTTTTGTAATAAAATTTAGGATTAAAATGGTTATTTTTGTATAACTATTTAAGTATGCTATGTACAAGATATAAAAAAAGTTGTTTAGCAAATTTTAATATACTCTTAACATTTTTACAAAAAAAAAAAAAAAAAAAAAACTTTCTTTTTTATTTATTTATTTTTATTTATTTATTTATTTTAATAAGAAGGGCTCGTAACACCAGCGTGTTTTTTATGGATGTTAATATTTGAATAAAAATATAAAACATTCAGAAAAAGAATGAAAACTTGATTTTTCCTTATTATTATTATTATTATTGAACTATTCTATTCAAATGTTAAAATAATTTAAAGCATACTTAAAGGATAGAAACTCGTACTTTCTACTAAGAAAATGAACTGCATGAAATGAAAATGAACTGCAATGAACTGAAATGAACGAAAATGAACTGTAAAATGAATTTATGCAGTTAAAATTCTCGATAGCGGATACCTCGGGACTTCTGGGTTTGTTATCTATATACCTCCATTTAGCGAACTATAAATCAGGTTTGGAGACCACCGACCAGGCCCCTACCTACCGGGATTCGACCCAGTTTGACGGGTTTGAGTGCCTGGAGAATGGGGCGAAAATCGCCTGATCGCCTCATGGAGGCGGTCCACTAAGACAAGTACCCAGGTCGGCCAGCTAATGGAGTCCTGTTTTACTGTGTTGTTCACTCCTGAGTTTCAGTGTTCTGAGACCTGGCGCCGCACACCACGAACTCGTCATGGCAGTTGGAATAGGGCTGGACAATTTAGTGCCAAAACTTTGGTACTCAACTTAGCCTGAGAATTGGGGGGAGAATTTTGAGGGAAAGTAAATTAAGCAATTAATCAATTAAAAATTTTTGAAGATACTGTGATTAAGTAATAATTGCCAAAAGCTGGGTTGCTTCCAGAAGAAGGACATGATTAATGCATGGGCAAACTCTTCCCCGGCTCTGACCCCCTCCTCTCTGATTTTAGGTTTCTTCCAAATTTGATATTTCTTTCAATATTTTAAACTTATAGAGTAGGATATAGCGGACATTTCGAGACTATAAAATTTGTCTACTATTCGGAGGTGTCCACATTTCTGATGTAAAAATATTCAAACATGTATGTGTTGTGGATTTAAAAGGTGGATTTTCGCTAAATAGAGGTGTCCGATTTACCTCTAAAACCGGACACTTCCGAATAGCGGAAAAATTCTGTGGTCCCGAAGTATCCACCATTGAAAGATTTTATTGTTTTTAGATAAATATATTTTTTGTTTTCAATCTTATCTTACTGTAAAAGCTCAAAACATTGAATATAATCTGTACAATGTCGAAAGAGATTTAAAATATCAGCTTTACGAAAATTGCGTATTAAATTTTAGGCCCCATAAAATCGGGTGTGTGTGTGTGGGGGGGGGGGGTTGTGCCATGGACCAGTTTTCCCATGCTTTAATCAAGTTCTTCTTCTGGAAAAATTACCAGCCCTGCTTTGTGGTAAAATATATTCCCATTTATCGAGAATGCAATGTGGTCAAATATGGCTGCATTTAATGCTTTAAAAAAATGTGGTCAAAAAAGGCAACTTATTGCTGACAGATCAGAGCACGAAAATGGCCGCAATTCAGACGTTTCAAATGTTTTAAATTCAGACACAAATAAGTGTCTTAAAATATTAAGACACTTTAAAGTGTCTCTTTTTTTAACCATACGTTTCAGACATTTAAGTGTCTGAATTTCAGACATTTCAGTTTACAGTGATAGAAAAAGGGATGTTGACAACAGAAATAATATGTATGATTTTGGAATAATAGGACTTTGCAAAATAGCACTAATTTACGGAAAAGTACTGTCAAAAGATAAGAGTTTATATTTAAAACAAAAATTAAAGTGAAATCACACATTGTTAGTCATAGAATATCCCTCTATTAAATAGTTATTAATAAAACTTTAAAAGCAACTAAAATACAGTAAACAATAATGTTTGATTAGATTTAAATTCATTAGCAATTAATACAGAGATCTAAAGATGTAAAATTTGAATTACACATGAAAAAAAAATAACGTACATCACAGGAATTATTAAAATACTAAATACAACTTAATGGGTATTTGAAAAGAAAGAAATTAATTAACTGATTAAGATTTTGGTTAATTACTTGCCCTTATGGTAATTTTAAAACTATCATATCTCTATAAGGCATGCAATGAAAGTAAACACAATTGTGATAAGCTTGGAATAAAATATTTTAGTTTATTTCTGTCAGTAACCTAATTTAATTCATTATGTAATTCCAATTGAATTTTTCCTTAAGAGTTCAATTACTGTTACAAACTATGAATTAAATAAATGTTGCTAATAAAGTATTTTATTCCAATCTTTACCACGCTTGTGTCTATTTTCATTGCATGCTCTAAAATATATGATTCTTTTAAAATGCCCATAAAAGAAACAAAAAAAAAATAATTCACTCCATAAAAAGTGAACATTCACTCCTATGAAAGAGTGGCTATTCACTCCTGTGAGGAGTGAGAAATCCACTCCTTTTGCAAGAGTGAATAGTCACACCTATGAAAGAGTGGATAGCCACTCCTATGAAAGAGTGACTATTCACTCCTATCAGGGTGAAAAAACCCACTCTTTTTGCAAGAGTGGATAGTCACTCTTCTGAAAGAGTGAGTATCCACCCCTGTTTAGAGTGAATATTCACTTCTCGGGAGTGAGTATTCACTCTTTCAGAGAGTGAACAATTTCACTTTTGCCTAGAGTGAATAGTCACTCTAAAGAGGTTGGGCAAATTTTGACTCTGCGATAGAGTGAATATCCACTCCTCCGGAGTGAATAGTCACTCTTTCTTGTTTAGAGTGTAGTTGTTTTGATTCATATAAGCGGCAATTATAGTAATTTTTTCAGCTCTGGGGGGGGTTTTAACCCCCAAACCCCCCCCTTGGCTGCGCCACTGCTTGCTTTATTTGTATTGTATGTTATATAGTACATGAGAAGAGAAACAGTAGTTAGTTAGTTTTTTGCGTCACTCTATGCATTACAATTTCTTCCGGTTATCGGGGAGAAAATATGCTAAATCGATTTAATGTCACACATTGTGTTTCAAATAAATTAATTATTAACTTTTTCATTTATTTAAGTAATTCTTAAATTTTATTCTAAATACATTAATCTATCTGAATTCGACTTGCAAATTATTTAATTCACACTAATTTTTGCCCTGTGCTCACATTTAATTCATTCTTTTTAAGTAACACTCACATCAGCACTTTATTATTACCTACGAATTGCTGTAAATAAAATAAGAAAGTTCAAAGATCTCTTTCTATATTCTGCGCGGTCAAAATAACAAGTCACCTCCTTGTCTCTCTTATTTCAGAGACAAGGAGGTGACATGTGTTTTTCACATCTTCCTTCTCTAATAAACGTCCGGGAGCGTTGATAAAGCATCAGCATGTTTGGAAAATCTAAAGAATATGGTCTAGGGTCCGGCGCTCCTATGAGTGTCCGGTTTCCCGAAGCTCCTGGTGGACTTGGATGTGCCACCAAGTGTCATGCAGCTCAGTTCTTTTTACTTTTCAGCTCTTTTGATTGTGTCTTGGGTGCAGGAAGAGTGATGCAGAAGGGGCAGTGCTTCCCCTTGGTCGGTAGCTCCTGTCAGGGTGACATCACTCTGGCCTAGGCCAGTCCCGTACACTAAGCTCCATATATAACAGGAGTTATGAGTCGGCCAGCATGCAAGCAAATGAAGCTTGCAAGGCGAAGGGATCAAATATCCCGCGTTATCAATGTTAGATATTAGTGTTATCATTTGCTATTATCCTAATTTATGCTTCTGTAACTGAGCATTCGTTATCTAATTCTATCTAATCGCTATCTAATCTATCTAGAATGACAGTGGAGTAAGTCAAAATTTGGAAAATCGAGATTACCATATTTTCACTGAACGTATATTAATTTCTATTCAGTGTGACATTGAAGTAAGTCATACTTAATTTATGTAGTCGCTAGATGGCAGAACTAGCTGGACCACTCAATGCGCTCGACAACTTTCACAAAACCCTTCACTTCTCAAATCACTAAATTGTGGCTTACTCCATTGTCATTCTAACTCCCTCAATTAATAAATGATTCTATTATCGTGTAAGGCAATAGGCAACGCGATAAACAGAGTGTTTTGCAATGAATGCTAACTAAAATTATCGTCACTGTATCCTTCCGCGCTGACCGCTGGAAATCATGTCGGGGAATAGGAAGAGAGATCTCCTGTTATTTATGGAACTCAGTGGTCCCGTATGACGCGTTGTTTATAAGAGCTCTTCAGAACTCAAACTAGCGAGGTGGCTTACTGAAAAGTATGTTCGTTTATTGTCTCTCGAATAAAAGAAAAAAAGAAAAAAACGCAAATATCTGTAACAAGCTTGTCGAATTCGCCTTCTTTGGTCTCCCTAACAAAATAAAAAGTAATATGCCAGCTCACACATCATCATTATACGAGATACAAACCTCATTCCTTTCCCTCCGACAAAATAAGAAAGTTTCGTTCGTATCTTGTATTGTGCTTATTAAAGAACTTTTAAAATACGTTGGAAGGATTTCATTACTGCACAGTCATAAAAACAAACGGTTTTGTCTTAAAATAAACGTTAACGTTTGAATAGCGTTCTTACATATTTATTTATCTTATGCATAAAAAAATCAAAATAAATTTCAAAATTTTGCTCCCTAGCCTTTGAATTTTACAACTAGATAACAGATAAAAAATAGGCCAAACGCTTTTATGGGCTTAAAGTCTTAATCTGTGTAAGGATGAAAATTATTTTGAAACAGTGTCATAAATTTTACTCAAACTATATTAGGTTGAGCAAAATGTTTTGGGAAATTTTTAATCTAATAGCTACCAGAATTCGTATCGTATGTAGGAGTACTACTGGTATATCTATAGCAGTTGAAGAATTAGATTATGGCCTCTTTCAATCAATGCAACACTTTTTCAAGGGCCGTCGAGTTGAATCGTTTAACCCCTTAAGCGTCGCTGTATTTTTGTGTAGACTCCTTTTTTTTAAATTCAAATTGTTTGATTGCCTCCACTTTTTGGAAGTAGAAATAGTCGCATTATTTAATGGCTGATAAAATTTTGCCAGAATAAAGCCGATTTCACTATTAAAAAAAATGGTGGGAATCAAATAATCTAAATAAATAAAAAAGTAGAATACACAGCCCGTGAATATCACGGGCGCGAGAATTAAGGGGTTAATGAAGTTGAAGAAGCATGTCAAGCGTTTTTCGATTTCAAGGAGCCTCCATGGTACTTCCTGCAAATCCGGAATCTGGCAGAAAGTCGTGGACTATGATGGTCTCTACTTTGAAGAATAGTCCTTGTTGCTTTTGTTGTTAATTTGCGCATAATAACGCAACTTTCACAAATTTCCCAGAACATTTTGCTCAACCTAGTAATTTTGAGCGAAAGAAAGTGAATGATTTCAGAACTGTCTTGTAATCTAGCTTTACATGGTAAAAAACTAAATTCGTCAAAACATTTAACTTATACGTCTTCTTTTTTTTATACTTATGATCCTTAAATTTTTTTAGCATTATTCTTGAAATAATTGTATTTGTTGAAATGGTATAGTCAAGGGGAGGGGGGTCTATGAGGACCCTCTCCGAAACAAAAACAAAAAAACTACACTGTGCAGTGATGCATATAAGAATCCATTCAAATTTAACTTTTAATAAGTAAAATCTGTTTCTAGCAAAGTCTATATTTAAATACAAATATTATAAAAACACAAAAGCGCCCTATTAAATAAAGTAAAGATTTTTTTTTCTTTAATGTTTCTGATATCTAACCCTAAACATGGATATACAAATGCATATACTTGCGAAAGAAAAATCATGAATTGTAGGGTTAAAAAAATGTGTTTTTTTATGGAATTTTTTAAATAATCATTTGTATTTGTTTTCATATTTATACATATCAAAAACTCAGATGTAAAAGAAAGTAACTAACAAAATGAAAGTCTCGATATATTCCAGATTGAAGTTTTCTGAAGAAAACTACAAACAAAACTATCGTGATAGTTTTCTCTAAATCAGCTGGCTTGTTGACTGCACTTTCAACTAACTTATGTGCAACTTTTTTTTTTTTTTTTTTCTGGTAGATTTTATTTTATTGAACTTATGTGCAAAGAATCTTTATTATTATAATTCATATCTAAAATTTATCTTTGATATTATGGCATATATTGAGTACAAGATCACTCTTGTACTTTTAAAACGTTGTCAGGATGCAGTTAAACAATTTTACATGAAAATCCCAAAACAAATATATCATTATACAACCGAGCCCTTCATATATAAAGCTTTCTCACATCAAGTTCCTCAAAACAAAAAAAATCGATACAGTTTTTTTTATTAATTTAAGTTACGAATTATTATTACTATAAATATCGCCTTCAATTATATTACGTTTTTCTACCATCTGTTCTCTGCCCTAACAAATCAAACAAACAATATTCAACAACTTAAAAAACTAGTAAATTTTTATGATTTCAAATTTTCATGGATATCCACGGGTCAAACAATTCTGTTTCAACCCAGAAACTTTATTTTATAAAACGTAACTTATTAGATTGCTATAAATATTTCATTTCAATTATTGAATAAAATTTCTGGGTTGAAACAGAATTGTTTGATCTGCGGATTATAGGCCGGAAATTACAGTAATTAGAACTTGAGTATTATATTGTGCCACACACATATCGGCCGAAGAAGATTCAAAACATGTGAATCTATTACGTGTGTTGTCGTGAGGATATCATATGACATAAATTTCTTTAAAGTTGTTAACTATTTACTTGAAATTTTAAAACCTTCCTGCATATCTTTGATGCTCTCCGAAAAAACATACTGCTAAGAAATTGGTTTGTACTCCTTTTTCTATATAAATAAATATAATTCTTTCTTTTTACTTAGTTCCGTAAGAATTTGGAAGATATTTTGACTCCAGAAGATACAGATTATGTTCTTGTTAAATATCTAAGAGGTAAATAATAAAATATTAGGTTTAAAATGAAAAATTTTGAACCTTATTTATCCTAACCTGTATTTATCCTAAAATGTTGAATTTTTATTCTAGCTAGAAACTTTGATCTGAAAGTAGCAGTGAAAATTTATAAAGAGGTCAGTTTGTTCGTATGATGTCTATCATAATATAAACTTTGTTAGACTGTTATAAAACATTACTTCTTTCTTTTACAGAATTATTATAACAGAATAACGTTTGGTGTTAATACGATTTTGGACACTTACAAAAAACCAGAGGTATGAAAAATGTAATGAATTTCTTATGTCCATTTATATTCATATAACACATGGGCTGATAAGTTCCCGGTCTGGCACACAGATGGCGTTGCAATCGCCGAACCGATGCTTTTTTAGTAAAACTAACCTTTAAAAGGTAGCAGAAAAAAGGTCATGACGATTCGGCGTGTGGATAAAACGTTAGAGTGGTTTTAGTTCAACGACTTTGTTGATAAACAAAAAAATGGATAAACAAGAATTTCAAAAATTGTTATTTGATGGGAAAAAACACCGTTCAAACAAAAAGTTGGCTTGATAAGCGTTATCCGGACACTGCACCAGGTAAATCAACCATTATTGACTGGTTTGCTGAATTTAAACGTGGTCGTACGGACACCAGTGATGCACCACGCAAAAGAGGTGGTTACTACGGAAAACATAAAAAAAGTCCACAAAATCGTTTTGGGGAATCGTAAAGTGAAGTTGCAGGGGATAGCTCAGACTCTGACGATATCCAGCAAACGTGTAGGTTTTATTTTGAATGAACATTTGTCTATGAAAAAGCTGTTGTCAAAGTGGCTGCCGCGCGTGTTGACTTTTGACCAAAAACTACAACAAATCGATGATTCTAAGCATGGTTTGGAGCTTTTTCGTTGTAAAAATTATGTTATTTACTATAAAATTATTAATTATTATTATTAAATTATTATTATTAAATTATTATTATTATTATTATTATTATTAAATTATTATTATTTATTATTAAATTTATGTTATTTATTAAAGTTTTAAAGTTTTAAAGTTATAAAGTTATAAAATTTTGTTAAAAAGTTGTGTTTTCTTTATTAGACCGGGAACTTATCAGCCCATGTGTTATATACAGGAGTGATTCAAAAAAGACGCCAAAACTTTAAATTTCAACAATTCATTAACCATAATAAGTATAAAGCTGAAATAAATTAAATGTACACTAAAATGTTTTTTCGTCAAAAACGTAAAAAGTACTCGGCGAAAGTTGCTGGAATATACACATAGTTGAAAAAAAATTTCTGTTTGTGGATAATGCCGCCTTTTGACGGGAGAATGTCATGATATTTTGACTTTAGATTCGCAAAGTTTCTGTGATTTGAGGGGAAAAGGAAATTCCTTAATATTGCCTGTGGAATATATTTGAGAAAAACGTGCCAAAAATGGAAAAAAATCTCTTTAATTTTGTTCGTTATTATCATCAAAATGATAAAAATAGATTATTTAAAAAAATAAATAAATAAATAAACGAAATAACTACTAAAATTACAAAAATCCGACAAATAGCGCGAAACTGCCGAACTTTTAGCGGGAAAGTATCGCCATCTAGTGGGGAAATGGTAAATTACATATTATGCATTGAGGGAACTGAGTTCGGGCTTCACGGAATTGAAACACCGATTTTTCTCTTGCTCGAAGTTGGGTCGGGCATTCCAAAATTGGCACATTTGCGTTGCAGGGGTTAATATTAAAGAACACACAGGCAAGGGTTAATATTAAAATTTCGTTTCTAAAATGAAACAATACTTGCAGCAGACTTATCGTAGCACACTTTACCCTTGTGATTTGATGAAAGTGTAACTTAGATAAGAGGATTTCAGGTATTTTTTCGTTCGATTAGTAAAAATTCTGTTTTGAGGGGAAATGGGCAAATCAAAGTAAATTTTTTACGAATATAATGAACATAAAAATATAGGTCAAGCCAGGAATTTGTTTTAGTGTGTGTTTATGTCATAAATTTTGTATACAGTTAATTTAAAAACAGTTCAGATTTTCGCCAAAGTATGGCGCTGTGCGTCTTAGCCAGAAAGAATGCTAGTTTATAAAGAACTAGTGTAGAAATATGGATCAAAGCTCACTCGGTTTTTACTCTTCATTCTTTTTAACTGTTGAAACGAAAAAAATTAAAAGAAATGGTTTGAAGTTTTTAGAGCATTTTTACAGATTGAGATAACAAAGTTGCCGACTTTCTAGTATTCTTTCGGAGTCTGATCCAAGTCAAATAAACATGTTTTGTACCAGAAATTTATTTAATAAAATGTTTCTTATTTTGGTGTAGTATTTATTTGAATTCATTTATTACATAAATTTTCTGGTATAAACATATTTATTTGACTAAGATCAGACTAAAGAAAAATATTTGGAAGCTGGCAACTCTGGAGATTGTACAATGCCATCCATCAATTGACGAAAATGTGAATTTTAAAATTACTGTATACAAAATTTATGAGATACCTTGTAAATAGATCACTTATTTCATCTTTATTTTCACTATAATAGTGAATACATTATTGTATTTTACAGTTATGGTTTCCTTTTTGGGCACGCCATACCTATATATTTTTACAAAGTCTTACTTTGTAAAAACCTAAGCATAAATCTAATGCATATTTTGATTAAAAATATTTTCGAAATATTAATTTCAATTAATAATATAATTGTTAGAAAGTCGGTATCATGAACTTTTTTTGGTCCCCACTAAATTATGAGAATATTTGAAAGCCTCTCCCCCACAGAACAAATTATCTTTCCATTGATCTCTGATTGTCATATAACGGCAACTTTAAAAGTCCGTATATACATTAAAATTGAAAGCGCATTTCTTGTCATTTCAGGTATGCTAAATATTAACAAACAACTGCATGTAATGATTTCTAGGTAGGCAACTTTATTCTCAATAATAATTAAAAAAAAGTAATTATCGTTATATACTTACTTTAATATTGCAATACATTTAAATCAGAATTTTTACCCAACTTTCAACGTTTCTTATTATTGGTATAAACTCGAAACACATTTTACCAGCTATTTAACGAATTTTTAAAGATAGAGCAATGCAAATATCAATTTTTATACTGGGTACTAAGTACAGCATTATTGTGTCATAACGTAAATTTAATACATTATTATTCTTTCTTTTTTTTTTCACTTTATCTTTTACTGCTTTGTATTCTTGTTATCTAAGCATAGTTGCCAAGCTCCCGATTTTTTTCATACCAGTATTTTTATGTAAAAACATTTGTTTTATGTAATCGTACAATTTATTCAATTTAATAAAACGAATTTTTTTGCAAGATTTTACTGGTATTCAAAAAATCGGGAGGTTGGCAACTATGTTACATTTGCAGCACATTAAATGTGTTTTCAGTGTATCTATATTTAATATTGTTCTTTAGTTACGCATTTAAATTAACAAAATTGTGTGAATGATTGTCAAATATAACTAGAATAAAAGTAACACCATAAAGGAAAACAATACATTAATTTTTATTTTATAAATATCAGAAACTTTTATTATAATAATTTAATTATGCGATTTTCAATAGAATGATTTTTTGTGCCCAAAATAATTTTGCAGCATAAACTCAGGGGTATTATCGCAAGGGTAAACGGTGCAGCTGCTCCTTTCTCATAATTTTACAGGGGCTCCAAAGCCCAGAAAAATCAGAAGATTTCAAGTATTTACTACAGTAGACTTCCGGTTATCCGTCTCTAGATAATACAACATACTGGGTTAACTTAGCCGACACTTCTCAGATATTTTATCAACTAGGAGTTTATTTCAAAATTACAGATTTTTTTAAAATCTTATAATCAGTTATAGAAAGCTTTGTACACACACACACATGACAAAAATGTTAATGAATGATTAAAATACTGTTGAATTATTTCAACACACTGTAAATTCCCTAATGAAGGGAACTCCGTGTATTACAAATATTATTTTATTCCAAACAATTAACGCAACACCTTAACACTTAAGCAAACTTCTTAGCTGAAGAATCTTAATACATAATGTTGTCAAATAAACATTTTAGATATATCGAAAATTTCCAAAAATCTGGACATGTTCTCACCAACAAACACAGCGTATATTGTCTACTTTGTCTACAAAAGTCGTTTGAAATTCGGGAAAATACGGATCTAACGCAAGTGCTTTTATATCGGAATCCGGATTTTTTTCTGTATAAAATAAGGGAAAGCAAAAGCATTAAAGAAAAAACAAAAATGTATCAATGATTTTTGTTTCGAAATTACCTTATTTTTACTTATGCCATTAATAAAAGCAATTACAGATTTTTCTCCATAAATTTGAGACGGACTTTTTGGCTCCGTCGCTTAAGGCTGCTCGTCAGTAAACTTCCCGGTTCCCCTCGCTAATGTTAATCCAATGGGCGTAGGATGCATTCGTATTTTTAAAATATATCCTCGGAAAATTAATATTTTTAACTTCTGTTTTCTTTGTATTGTTCTTAAAGAATGGCTCTTTTTTTCTTAGTTGTCAATTTTTTTCTAAAATATATACTTAATTTTATATGAAATGTTAAAATCGTATTCAGTTTCGATAAGATTTTAACACATAAAAATATATATTAAGCACATAGTTTAGAAATATTTTGATAACTAAGGAAAAAAGAGACATTCTTTAAGAACAGTACACAGGAAACAGAAGTTAAAAATATTAATTTCCCGAGGAGATATTTTAAAAATACGAATGCATCCTACACCCATTGGATTAACGTTAGCGATAACGAGGGGAATCGGGAAGTTTACAGGCGAGCAGCCTTAACGCTCCGTTAGGCGCGTGGACTACGATCGTAGATCAGATATATTTTAAGTAACATAATTTCTAATAGATGGCCTCCTCACGTGCTGCCTTCCAGTACCTGTTCGAAATATATATTGTTTTACGCAGCTAGTATACTTTCGTTTCTCAACGGGAGCGTACATGAGGTTTATTTCGATAAGAATTTGGTTGGTCTACGTTTGTACACCACGCGCCTGATTACGTTACGTTTTTATCAAGATTGAATTTTCGTTTCTTCGAGTTTGATAGTATATAATGTGAGATAATTGACGTTTTTTGACATAAGTGAGTATTAATTTTTTTTTTCTGATTTCAAAGGAAAGCATGTCGCAGCCAAAAAGACGCCGTATTAAAAAGTCGAGAGATCCGAAAGATTGGATGAGATCGCTTAACCCATTAAAGCCGGAATTATTTTTCTCTTTAAAATTCAAAAATTGCATTTCATACCAGTTTTTCAAAGTAGCAACTTTAGTCCCCTTTTATTACGGAGTTTCTGTCATCAGATAAAGAGAATAATTCTCTTAAAATATACTGGTATACAAACAACAAATTGGAGGGTAGCTATCCCGGTACCATATGGTACCGATAGGCTTTAATGGGTTAATGGATGGTCCTCTGAAGATGACATGGGAGAAAGTGAGGATGAATTAGAAGAGGATCCACTGGAAATTGCAGAAGATGTAGTAAATAAAAATGACCACAATTCAGACACAGAAGAAGAAACATTGGAGACGGAAATATTAGAACCAGAAGTAAATGATATGCATGTTGACAGCATACGCAGTAAATACTACATCGGAAGGGATACAGTGACGAAGTGGATCTAATTAAGCCAAATGTGCAAGTTCGCACAAGAAGCAGCAATATTATTACACATTTACCTGGAGCTAAAAAAATGTCCATTAAACAAAATCAGAAATCGAATGTATTCGGTTATTCATAACAGATCCTATTATAACAATGATAACAAAATCAACTAATATATACTATAGATACAAAGTAATCAGGACCTATTTGATAGAAATAGAGATGCTATAGATTTACAGATGAAAGAGAAGTAAGTGCTTTAATTGGAATATTGTTCTTGATAAGAACTACGAAGCTCAAGAAAAAATGCTGGGGGGGGGGCAACTGAGGGGGCAAAAATATCATGGAGAGCCCTTAAAGAAATCTTTGCCCTAGACTCCCAAGTGGGGTTAGTTGAGCTCCGTATAAGTTAATATCGAATATCTATCGAATAAATAAATCTTTACTATACGTAAATTCTATTTGCGGGTTAATCCCTTGGGTACATTTGACGACTGAGACGCGTCATCAGTCTTGTCCACGGACTTTTTTTTTTTAATTCAAAAATTTCGAATTTGTATCAGAAAATTCAAACAGTACTTCTCGCTTTTTTTTAATCAGAGAATATCTGTCAACAAATACAGAAAAAACACTATTGCAAATTTCTGGTGTGTCTGTTCTATATGTTTTTTTTTTCAAATAAATCAGTACCCAAAGGGTTAACTTTTTTCCCTTCTTCTCTTTCTCTCTCTCTTTTTAGGTGCGTTCGTAATTATATAAATATGTAGCACCTATTGTCGTCGTCTGGTCCGTCCGTCTGTCTGTCCGTCCGTCTGCATATAACAAAGCAAAAACTACCCAACCGAATGGTTTGAAATTTAAGATATATTATCTTTGCAGAATTTTGTCGAGACATTTCAAATTTCATAAAAATCGAATCAAAACTTTAGAAAATATTAATAAAAACATTTATTAAGAAATTTGATTTTTTTTTTAAATCGGTGCTTTCTTCCTATAGGAGCTTTCGAGGTTTAATCGTCAAGCGACCGAGATACCTATTTTATGACAGAAATTAATCTGCAGACGATATAATTCATTTCAAAGAATTAAAAATAAAAAAGATCTCAATATTTATATAACTAGCTATAGTATGAACGCACCTCATTTGTCACGTTTGACATAAATTTCCAACTTGTTTTTTTTTTTTTTTTTTTTTTTTTTTTTTTTTTGGTTTTTTTAGAAAATGGAATGAGGAGAAAAATACGTATAGAATTTACGAAGGGGCTTGAGAAAAATTATTCCATGACTACTATTCTAATATACTTTTAATTCTCAATATTTAGATAGCAGAAAAATACGAAACAGCTGGTATATTAGGTTTTGCAAAAGATGGAACACTTATCCGGTATACTGCATGTGGACGACTCGATTTCTATGGTAAGACATTGCATTATCATATCATATCAATGTGAAATTTGTTCGTTTCATGTATGGACTCTTTCGTGTCCGAATGCCATAAATATTTGAGAAATATTACTTTTAGGCTTAACAAATTTTGAAAGTGTTTATCCAACTGACCAAAAATAAGGTTTACTGAAATTTATCGAATATGTCATTCACTGGAAACTAATGAACATAGTTATGTTGAGTACTATTAAAAAGCCTATGAAAAGAAAATTCGAAGACGTTGGAAAACGTCGCATTGCAATAGGATTAAATAGATACAGCTTTCCAATATGTTTCTTCTCTTTTTAACCGTAAATTATTGGTTCGGAAAAGTAGCCCTTATTTTCAAATTTAATTGATTAAACAAATGTTCGAAATAAGAGCCTTAGCACTTCGCAGCAGTATATAGATCTTTAAATGGAACTCTTTTTTTTTCGGTACTTTTCCAGTATTGGTGCCTAACCGAGATAGAGAAAATGGCCTTGGCGAGAGAAAGAAATTTAGCCACATTTTTTCTGACAATCTATTCACTATTTCATAATCAATGTTTTCAATATTTATAGAATTTATTTAATACAAATAAACCATTTATCTATTTTTATATACAAACAGAAGTAAATTGTATATAAAAAATAATATATCTATCTATCTATCTATCTATATCTATATATATATATATATATAAACAAGCATAAAAAATCAGTTTTTTATATCATTTGGCAGCATACTATCAACATACTAGCACTTTCTAAAGACCGAATTGCGGCAAGCTTCAAAGAAAAACACCAAGGCCCCTATGGTGGAAAAGTACTCTTTTATGTTTTATTGCGACTACTGGGGGGACTCTGCCGTTTACAAGATACGCTTGCCAAATCCCGTCCAGATTATGTAGGCTCTAAAAACACACGAATTGGCTGTCTTTTAAAAAGATTATCCGATTCCAGAAGGTTGAATGATACAGAGGGTGTTCGCACATTTTTTAGACAACTTTCATGCTTACAGAACTCTTTTATATAAAATATTTATGTTTTAAATGTTCAGTTTGGTAACCCTTATTCTGAACTACTTTTCCATGGCAATAATGCCGTTTGTAGTTTGGAAGAGGTATTTTGGCCAATTCCTCTTGAACAGCTTTCCAAAGTCTATGAAAGGTTCTAGGTCGATGTTTGGATAACGCGTTTTTTAACACGTTGACGGACACTTGCGGCTATAGCCGTCAAAGCGAAGTTCACTATGTGGCATGACGACAATAGCCGCCCAAAACGAAACGGCCGTTTTTAGACACTACGGCTATAGCAGCACAAATGTGCATTTACCGGCGTACAATTAGAAGCCCAGTGTCATGTTTTGGAAACAATTGTTTAGGTTGAAGTTCGTTTTCCCCCTGTTATACGAGTTGCAGCTTCAGTATGCACGTCGTGGTTGTGAAGGGAGTAGTGCAACCTAATTAAAGGTGCTGAATTAATCAAAATTAAGTTTATTTTAGCAGAAAGAGTAAAACTATACTTCTAATATTCTAAAAGTTACAAAAACATATAGTGTCAATTTTTGAACTTTACTTGTTCCTACTGTCCGTCAATGTGTTAAAAGTCCAAAAGCGCAAAAATCTATGGGTGATTAGCAGGTATATCATTGAAGAGTATGGCCCTGACACCCATGTCTCATTCCATTTCCTACCAGGAAATTAACAATGGATTATGATGTGTGTCTGATGCTTTATATTGATGCATTGCAGCAGATTGATGGCACTGGGAATAAAGAGACTTGTGTTTTAAATGTTCAGTTTGGTAACCCTTATTCTGAACTACCTTTCCATGACGATAATGCCGATTATAGTTTTGGAAGAGGTATTTTGGCCAATTCCTTTTGAACAGCTTTCCAAAGTCCATGAAAGGTTCTAGGTCGACGTTTGGATAACGCGTGTTTTAAAAGTCCAAAAGCGCAAAACTCCGTGGGTGATTAGCAGGTATATCAGTAAAGAGTATGGCTCTGACACCCATGTCTCATTCCATTTCTTACCAGGAAATTAACAGTGAATTGTGATGCGTGTCTTATGCTTTATATTGATGCAGCTCAGTAGATTGATGGCACTGGGAATAAAGAAACTTGTGTTTTAAATGTTCAGTTTGGTAACCCTTATTCTGAACTACCTTTTCATGACGATAATGCCGATTATAGTTTTGGAAGAGGTATTTTGGCCAATTCCTTTTGAACAGCTTTCCAAAGTCCATGAAAGGTTCTAGGTCGACGTTTGGATAACGCGTGTTTTAAAAGTCCAAAAGCGCAAAACTCCGTGGGTGATTAGCAGGTATATCAGTAAAGAGTATGGCTCTGACACCCATGTCTCATTCCATTTCTTACCAGGAAATTAACAGTGAATTGTGATGTGTGTCTTATGCTTTATATTGATGCAGCTCAGCAGATTGATGACACTGGGAATAAAGAGACTTGTGTTTTAAATGTTCAGTTTGGTAACCCTTATTCTGAACTACCTTTCCATGACGAGAATGCCGTTTATAGTTTTGGAAGAGGTATTTTGGCCAATTCCATTTGAGCAGCTTTCCAAAGTCTATGAAAGGTTCTAGGTCGACGTTTGGATAACGCTCTTTTTAAAAGTCCAAAAGCGGAAAAATCCGTGGGTGATTAGCAGGTATATCAGTGAAGAGTATACAGTGACGGATCTAAGGGGGGGTTAGCCGGGGCAGCTGCCCCGGGTGCAAGACTGGAAGGGCGCAAAAATGAGGAATCATAAAAGATTAAGAATAAAGGAAAATTAAAAATGCACATGAAAAGATATTCAATTTTATTTTGTTCAACGGCGGTTTACTTTCGCTGCATAAGAATCAGAAATAAAAAATAAATTAATTTATGTTACATTACATAAAATATCAGATTGCCACCAGTATTTTTAAGAAATTTTTATTTATTTAAAATTCAAAGATGATAGCGTGTACTGTATTTTATTTCGGTTATGTCTAAAAGACATTCGGGTGATTATTACAGAAAGAAGGCTAAAAAAAAGAGAAGAGGAGACTTCACAGCTATCATCTACTATGTCCTCATGGCTTAAGCCGAGCGATATTCATGAAGCTCTTGGGCAGGCCTCCTCACCGAGCTGAACCTGGGAAACATACATTTAATTTATGCTTATTTTATAAAAAGTTTCCTGATACGAATCGACGTGTATTTATTTGATAATGATTCTCATCAATGGCCCATTACCGCAGATCTGTTTTAAGACTTTAAAACAAGCCCTGCACATGTTGACTTGGAGACCTTTTATCAGCGCCCAAGTGAGGGGCCATCGCCACATCGCTGCTCCTTTGAATCCACCATTGTTATACATAGATAAACTTACTATTTCTAACTGATGTATTTATATTTATAGTACATTGCTTGTATAAATAAGAATATTGTGCATATTTTTGAGAAATTTTGTAACATATAAAATGAAAAAAAGAAACGCTCGTATACAGAGTTAGACAAATCCAAGTGACTTGAATTCAAAAGGCTCACTTTACATAGTCCTCGCTCATTAAAAGAATTAAAAGAAAATGCAAAATAAAATTAAAAGATTTTTTTTAAATTAAAAGCGATGAAAGAGTTGAAATGTTTAAAAGCTGGTAATGTAAGAAAAATATTTAATGTAAGAAAAATAAATTTCAATTTTTAGAAATTTTTTAAACAGTCAAGTTCAAATACATATTTTAAAATGCTACTCCTCTTTTATTTTATTTTTTGTCATTTGTTTACATGGTTGTAAGTAATATAGTCAACGAATTTAAAAACCAGCTTTTAATAAACGGATTTAGTTTTTGGAAAGGAAAAAAAAGTTGTAACAGAAAAAAAAAGAAAAAAAGAATAATCATGATTAATATCATATTATAATAATATTAAAGTATTAAATGAATTTTCAATCTTATCCTTAAAGAGGAATACTTCTCTTCAATGTTCAAAAATTCAATTTTTCTAGGAACATGTGAATAAAGCAACAGCATTTTCTGCTTAGTTTGAAATGATTTGCATGAAAAAATTCCTATAATTACATTACTTAAGACAAAATACAATTCCTTTGTAAGCAATGCATAAAAGAATATTTTTAAATTGTATGCATCAAAACGATAAAAGTGTGCTTTTTTTTTTTTTTTTTTTTTTTTTTTTAAATTGCGCGCAAAATGTATTTTTACATGCAATCTTCACCGATTTATAGATGTTATTTTTATCGTAACACGGAACCTATGTATGTGTTTATTTTAGCAAAATTTATATTTAAAAAATAAAGTTGAAAGTAATGCAGGATTTTTTATCAATGCAAAAGTGAATGCAAAGTAATGCAATATTCACTACTCTTTAATATTACCAAATTTGAATTCATAGTGATGACATGCTTCTGGCATAAAGTGCTGACTCAATTTGATATAGTGAACAAACTTTTTTAAAGGAAAGACGTGGCAGGTCTGTAAAACACTTAAATGGTCTCATTAAAATGTTAGATTCAGAAAGAGCAAGTATTGCAACTAATGTAATACAGGATGCAAATGGCATTGCTACTGATATTGGTATTGAGGCAAAATTTAGGCAAACAAAGAAGACAAAAAAGAAGAGATTTTTTTATGAGCTTTGTGAAGATGAAAGTAGTGCTATTTCTGATGAGGAGAAATTCAGAATAAAGATCGTTGTAGTGGACAGAATCCTAACTGAATTAAGAAACAGATTTGAAGTTATTCAAAATCTCAATGGCATGTTTAGTTTTCTTCATGCGAGGAATTTCCTAAAAATGTCAAAATAAGAATTACAAGCGCAAACTGAGCAGTTGGCAAATATGTATAAAAACGTATAGATAAAGAGGAACTTCTTCTGGAAGTCGAAAGCTTCAAATATAAAGAGGAAAACCTTCCTCCACTGGAGTTAGACCAAAAGATGAAGTCAAGTTCGGCTATTGAACTACTAATGCTAAGAATGATAAATTTATACGGACTTCAGGATGCTTATCCAAATCTAACTACTTGTCTAAAAGTGTTCCTAACACCACCTGTATCCGTCGCTTCTAATGAAAGAAGTTTCAGTAAATTAAAATTGATTAAAAGATATCTAAGAAATTTAACAAAAGAACAACGATTATCCAATTTATGTATAATTAATTTAGAAAATGAGATAGCTTGCAAATAACTTTATGACGACATAATCAAAACTTTTGCATCAAAGAAAGCTCGCAAAGTAAATCTTTAATAGGTATTGTAGATGTTAAAACAGGTATATTTTCTGTAATTTTTGTATCGTATAATATCGTACTTTTTATGTAGAAAAAATGCATAGTAAAAATTCAGATATTGAGTATTAATATTACTTCCTTAAGCAATTGTTTACGCAGATTTTATTCTGATATTCTTGGGAGCATGGGGGGGGGGGGGGGCGCAAATCAACAATCTTGCCCCGGCTAAAATTTAGTTTAGATCCGTCTCTGAGAGTATAGCCCTGACACCCATGTCTCATTCTATTTATTTCCATGAAATTAACAGTGGATTGTGATGTGTGTCTTATGCTGTATATTGATGCAGTTCAGCAGATTGATGGCACTGGGGGTAAAGAGACGGTATTTCATATTTTGAAGATTGGGAGAAAAATATATTTTTAATAGCATGTGAAGTTGATCTTAACATTTTTTTTCAGCTTTTTTTTATTTTAATACTGGAACTATCGGAAATTTTACTCCAGTTTTTTAAAACTATTTCACATCAGAAATTTTAATTAGAACTACTTAACTTATTCATTTAATGTATTTCTGTGACTTTTATATTTAATTTATTTTAAAAAGAAATTTCTGGTTCGAATCGGAATATATTCATTTGGTAGCCGTCAAAATGACGGTTCATGGTAGTTCCAGTGTTAAATTTGTCATTATATGCAAAGCCAGCAGCAAACATAAATACTTTGCTAAAACCTTCTGTTAGATACATTGAATCATATTTTAAGATTTTTTTTACCCCCTTTGATGATAATAAATTTATTTTATTTATTACAATAATTTAAATCGATTAACATTTTGCAATTTTTTTTCCCGGATATTTGCTTCTTATAAAGAAGTCTGCATCGTGTTCTACATTCGGCGATAAGTCGTGAAGAAAGACGATGAACATTGTGTTTTTTGGCCTTTTTAAAATTCAAATCAGTGTTAGTGATTTTGTTAACAGTTGATGCTGAGCATTTTAACGATATAGAAACAGTCCTTTGACTTGGAGAATTTTCTTTTACCATAAAATATCTTACCTTTGCAAAATTCGAAGAATACCTTTTTTGTTCTTGGATAAATATTTGGAACAATTTCTCCACTTGCAGTTTTTTCCCCTGCCTTATTGGCAATGTTACGTACTGTAGCTTTAGATATAGAAAAAAAACATGCCTTTCACAGCGTTTTTAAATAACCGAATGTAGTATGAAGTTCTTGGTCGTGGTAAAGTGGATTTGATACGATGAGTGTTTCGATGACTAAAATCAACATTACCTTCTAAGAAATCTAGAAATTCAGAAGAAATAAGGATAGGCACATTTGGAAGAATAGGCAGACATGAGTAGATGAAGGTATTTTAATAAATCCCAGGTTCTATAGATAATGCACATGTACAGGCAAACGTTGGCTGCCCACGGCAGCGCAGGGCACCCGGGCCCGCAACACAATTCGTGAAAAAGCTACATGTTGAAAGCAAGATGATTAACGAGAGAAGTGATTGTTTCTTGTATCATGACATTAAGTCGAATGAAAATTACATTTCGCCAAAAGGTTACAATATGGCGATTGTTTCTCCAAACAGAGCATAAAGACAATTAAAAATTTAGAGAACAGAGCCATTTTTGGCATAAATTATCCTAACGAATATATTGGCGGTAGCCAACATGTATGGGAATGCAAAACCACACAAATGGGGCTCGGAAAAGTTTTCGCATTCTTGAACCCGCGAACCTTAGAGATTGTTATGACTTTGATAAGTACGTTAGATGTATTTGGACCGGAGTTATTCAGATGCGCTTGGGAATCATTGTAATTAAAAAGGGTGTGTATGAAGAAATCAGTTAGCAACAGAACTGTGTGACCAAATAAGGAGATAGCAGATGGGCATATTTTTGCTGGCTATTTGAAAGTGTAGATGTAATGGTTTTCATTTACTTTATCAGCACAGAATAGAAATATTTTTATTGTTACTGAATTAAAAGGATATTCGAATAAACGGAATTAAATTTGTTACATTGAATTTAACAAAATAGTGGGAAAGGAAAATGAAAAAGTATTTTTGTAGAACAGTGAGCGTTAAAATAATGAAAAAGGGGAACAAATTTGGAAAAGGGAATTAATTGAGAGGGGAATAATTACTAAAATTGCAAAAATTGAATAATATATGATGCGACATCATACCGAATATGAATAATTATCTTCGTAAAGTGCAGAAATATAGCCTTCAATCCAGCGGTTCTTTAAAAGTGCCATTTTGCATGTAAACAAAAATTTCAGTTGCCAGACGAGAATTCATTCTTTCAAAAACATATTAGTTGTGAAAAATTATTTCTCTTTGCATATGATTTTTTTTTTTTTTACAGCAGAACAAACTTGTCTAAAAAAGTGCGAACAGCCTCTGTATTATCTCACGAGCAGTGGCGATTATCTGTAATAGGGTTGCCTTTCATTTTCTTTTGACTTGGGGATTTTTCGGTTTTCAAGATCGTATCCAATGCTGTCGCGACAGGTGACGGCTCTTTTCGTGAGTAAGTAAGATCAATCACACATTTGACAATGAATGATGTTCCAAATGAAATATTACAGCTTCCCTATGTGAAGCCATATTTCATAAATCATCAGCCATCAGAAAAGAACTGTGATGTTATTAATATTATTATTATTATTATTATTATTATTATTATTATTATTATTTTGCATTAGTAATCAGCAGCCTTTTCTTTTCGGTAAAGTGGCCGTCTACTGGTGCTTTTACCCTATATATCATTGTCCTTATTTAATTATACTTCCATATCATTTCTCAACAGGTTTCATTATGTCCATGACACTCCACCAGCTATGTTTGTACTTTTCTCACATGATGGAATCCGACAGGAAAATGATAAAAGAACAGAGCCTGAAGGTAACTGAAAATAATTTACTTGAAAAATTTATTCAAAAACAATTTTGATTTAGAAGGCATATAAATAAATTTTAATTTAAGGGATTGTGGCAATTTATCGGCTTGAAAAATGAGCATATTTTATAAAATTGTCTTGACAACTAGAAGGGCCGATAGAAATACCGTATTTACTCACCTATAATGCGCACCCTTTTTTTGATTGGTAAAAACGAAAAAAAAAAGCGTATCGTGTATAATACGCTCCACACTGTTTTAACGGCATTTTATCTTTAATTAAAAAATTCTCAAAACATCGAGACTCACAAAAGAAACTGGAACCTAAATTTTGCTGTTTACTGTTATATATTATATTTTCTATATTATAAAATACCATAAAATTAAGTTTTCCGGGATAGATACTTTTCTCACATAAGAAAGTTTGTTTTAAAATTTTATCAACACCATAAATATAATAAATACTTATAGTAATTACTATAGAGACTGTGAAAAGCGACAAATGGAGTCAGACATTTAACACTTCTAGTACCAGGTTTTAAATTCGACGAGCTTTCTTAGTTTTGCATGATTTAAAACAGAACTTTTATTCTATTAAAATTCGACGCAGAAGTACCGTAATTTCCGGCGTATAATCCGCAGCTCAAAGAGTCGTTTTTCGACCCAGAAATTTTATTCAATAATTGTAGTTAAATATTTACAGCGATCTTTTAAGTTACATTTTATAAAATAATATTTCTGGGTCGAAAAACGACTCTTTGAGCTGCGGATTATACGCCGGAAATTACGGTAACATATATAAGCGTTTATTTCATTTTATTTATTAAATTTAAATTATAATTTTTCTGGTTCGAAACATGAAAAACGTCAAAAAAAATAATAATGGGGTCAATAAAGACCAAAATAAATAATGGGGCCAATGACACTAGAAGGGTTGAAAAATGTAGTAAATAAATAAAAAAGATGAAATAAAATAAAATAAAGATACATTTTTGAAGCCTAGAAAACTCCCACGTCCCCTTAAATCATTTTTCAAAGGCATTTAAAACATGCAAATTGAATATTTCTCAGCGAACCACGAAGCATAGTATTACTAAATTTTCCACAGATTATGAAACAGCTAAACTAAATTATTTTTTATTTAATTTTTCAGTTTAATATTTTTAATCTATACTAATACTATAAAAAAAAAACTCTCTCTTCTTTTATTTTATTTTATTTTTTTTTTTTTTTGGTAGAGGGAACTAAAAAATTACTGAACCTGTTTGAAAAACAATTCTGGCAAAATGATAGTAACAGTCTCTGCTCAAACATAGATTATATTTTATGTCGGTACTACTATCCCCAACGGGCTGTAGTAACAAAAAACTTTCTAAAATTCTGATTTCTGTAAAACTGTTTGGGCTAGAAACTTGAAATGTGCCATGGTGGTTACTTTTAAGATGTAAATGCTCGCTACCTCATATATATATATATATAAATCGAAATTCAAAAATCTAAACTGAGCGGAAGACGTTCTAACTTACGATTTGTGTGAAAATGTTCAGGTTAGAAACTTGAAATTTGACATGGCTGTTACTTTTAAGACGTAAATACTCGCACAGAACAGTTTCTAGAAAAATCGAAATTTAAAAAATGAAATGAGTAGATAACGTTCAAAATCACGATTACTTTGGAATTACTGAACCGATTTCAAAAATTCTTTCAGGATAAAATTGGTGATAACAGGGGCACCATTTTAAAACTTCCTTGGGTAGGCAAAGTTTTCTTTTTTATCTTATTGTGCACAGCTGTGCCGCAACACGCAGTGGTAGCCACAACTGGGTTGGAATGAAGATTTCCGCGCCAATTCAAGTCTCACGTTCACGTAATGTAGTACAAGACTGAAGTTTGATCAAAATATGACTTACTTAGTAATATTTAAATTATCCAAAGAAGTGTAAATTCCTCCTAATTTTAGTTGGCACGCAAAGACTATTTGACATACTATTTCAACAATCACGTGTTTAGCCAACGCCCCCTAGATAAGAAAGCCTTGACACTCGTCACGAAAACGTCATACCAAGCAGGCAAAACAAAGAAAAAAAATTCGAACAACTTGCATGTTTCGATTTCATTGGCTCATAGAATTAATAATTATAGTTTACGACTAATAGTTAATAATTCCACGAGCCATCGAAATCGAAACATGCGAGTTGTTCGAATTTTTTTCTTTGTTTTGCCTGCTTGCAGCGGCGTAGCCAGGAAGAGGGGGTCCAAATGCTCTGAATACCAAGTAATAATGTAAAGTTTTCTTTGATTCATTATCGCAGAAAGTTCTCCAGTTAGACAAGGTCAAAGAAAACTTTACAAAATTAGTGGTATCCAGAGCATCTGGACCCCCACCCTGGATACGCCACTGCCTGCTTGGTATGACGTTTTCGTGATGAGTGTCAAGGCTTTCTTATCTAGGGGGCGTTGGTTTAGCCCCTTCAGGGGCAAAGTACTCTTGTAGCTAAAATATTGAAATGATTGACTGACACCAGGATTCACGAACAAATTTATTTTAAAATAAGTAAAGCTTTTCCTCATGTACCTTATAAAATCAAAATTTGATTATAAAATTCTGGTGTGCATGTGGCATTTTGGGATTAAAATTAAGTGGTATATATAATATACCGGTGCCCTTCAAGGGGTTAAAGCCGTTACTTTTGCTAGTTATCAAATAAGATTAAAAAAAAAGTTCATTACATAATACAAATACATTTTCAAATAGACTATAAAATCAAACATAAATTGTTTTCTACGAATGATCAGAAATTTATATTCATGTAAAGTATTCAGTATTATCAATATTTCATTATTTCCAGATAGCAATGCAGAGTTATTTGTGTCTAAATTATTTTTATATTAATATGTTTTCCTTGTTGACAGACTGGGAAAGACATCCAAGAAATCACATACATTATGGATTTTGAAGGATTCACTCTTCAGCAGGTATTACATAAAAATGGTAAGTAACAGTACTTTAGGAATGAGAATTGTTCTTATTATTAGCTCGTCTTTCCTTTTTTTAACACAATTACCCAATAAATATTACTTTGTAATTTCCTGGGCTAAAAAAAGATTAAAAAAAAAAAAAAAAAACGAAAAATCAGGCACAGATGCGATAAGAGATGGTCATATGTTAAAAAAGTCCTTCCGGCCTGTACCGGGAGGAAAAGGTAGCTTTCCTATATCTTCGTTTTAAAATTTTAGCTAATGTTACACGAAAACAGCAACTTAAAATGCAAATAAAACGTTTTCAAAAGATTCGTTAATACTAAATTTGAATAAGAAATTCGCCAAATTATTGAGCAATAGCCAAATTGGCTTCATTTATGAAGACTTATTTTGGTCGCCAAATTTGGCGATATTTCGCCAAATGTCGCCAAGTTTGGCGAGAATTTGGCGCTAACGGATATGAATATATAGTTTTATGCGTTTGATTGGGAAAATTATTACAACAATGAAAATTTTTGTAATGTGCTGTCTTGTTTCAAAATGTCAGCCACCCTAGAATTTCAAACTGCTCTATCTCAGTCGTTTTTTAAGATAGAGGTAAAACAAAAAATGCTCTGGAATCCTCGTTTCAAGGCCTAACATTGAATTAAAAAATAAATTTGAATTTTAAACTTTTTTGTATATTTATTTTAGTTTTAAATTTTTAATTGGCCGCCATCTTGAAACAAAATGACGGACCAAGCTGTCCAACGAACTCGGTCGAGACATTGGTGAGTTTAATACACACAATTAGTTTCATCAAAATTGATTTATAAATACGAGCGTTATCGTATGACATAGGTCAGATATATATATATATATATATATGGATATATATATATATATATATATATATATATATATATATATATAAATCAACATTTGAACGGAGGGTGGTTTTGGGGTCTGGGGGTCATGATCGGTGAAAATGTATCGAAATTTTCTGGAACTGCTTTCCTCCGAACGGCTGCAATAGGTAGCTTTATACTTTTTTGTATTGAAAGCTACCTAAAAATACTCTTGCATGATCACACTATTTTAATGAGTTGTTTTGATTAAATATTATTTACAAAATGATATATTTAAAATAATAATATGTACAATTAAAAAAACGAACATGTTTCCGTTAAACTTTTAAAGATCGTTAAAAAAAAAAAAAAAAAAAAAAAAAATTAAAAATAAATTTAAAAAAAAAAGCGGCCAAGAAAATATACTTTATTCTTCTGTGACCCAATGTTATAACTACTGTGATAAAAAAAATAGCGCCCTCTTACAACTGGTATTTCTTTTTGCATGCTGGAAAAAGAAAAAATCCAAACCAAAAAAATCACAAAATTAAATTGAAATTTTTAATCACCTTGAATTTAAAACGCACGATTCTGTCAAGTTAGTTAGATGGGTAGACTTAAACGGTGGATAATGGGATCAATGAATAACTTAGAATTTTTTTTTTTTTTTGAAGAAGAAGAAGAAGAAATTGATGATTACATTTAGGTCATAAAACCTAATTAATATCAATTTTTTAAAGGCTGTTGGTGTTGCCATTAGGTCTGGCCCCAAGAGATACTAGATCAAGATCAAATTAGAAGCAAGTAGCTTCCCCTTTTGACTCTCTCACCCCAAATTGGGAAAAATTAGAAGCACTTTAATAAAAACGGACTGCACAAAAAGAAAAGCGATTTTTTTGAGTAGAATGGTTGTCCATGCCCAATAATTACCTTGCCTCTCTGTTGGACCCTGGACCTGACTTACAAAAGGAATAATGTAGCTTCGAAGGAATAAAATAAAACTCAATTATCAGACGAACTTGTGCTTCATTCGTGCCTCTACTACACACCATAAATAACTTCGTGACGAAGACTTATAAAAGAATAAAGCCCAATGTCGTTTCGTATATATATATAGAAAGTAGTCCTAATTAAAATCGAATGGTTATTTTTTTTTGCGGGGGGAGAGGATGTGTTGATTAAAATTTTAAATGTATGGGGTATTTTTTTTTTATCCTATCCTATTGTACGTCATCATTAATTGTCTGAACCGAAACGCGGCCAATTTCTTTCCTTACTCTACTTTAGTGGTTGGAACTACGTCTATAAGCTTTAATTTCACCGAGCAAGTGGAGCCCAGGCTCAGGGTACTGACTCTGTGGCGAGGTCTTAAAAAAGCCTTATCTGAGTGCGCGTTGAGCCGTTTTTTTAATACTTTAAAGTATTTAGTATACAGAGAGATTATAATGAATTGTAATAACTGAAACTTATATGTGCTATACTGTATTTTCCTATATCCGTATTAATTTATTATTGTCATAATATTTCAGTATCTAAAGTTATAATTTAGCCTAGAATCGAAATATGAAGGTAAATATGGGTGTTAGAATGGAAGATTATAAAGTTTGTTCGGTTTTCAATCTGGAGATATCCCTCTAAGCTTATTGTTATTTTTATATATAAATTTAAAGAAGATATAATTCCCAATCAAATGGCTTTTTTCATCTTTCACTGCGACATTTTAATGACAAAAATGTATGGAGGTGTTCTCTTTCTCTCTCTCTATACTCTACATAACGAAATCCATTTTTCCAATCAAAAATTCGTTATGTGGAGAATATAACGAAAAATTCCTGTATAATGTGTAATTAAAATAAATGTGTTTTTGAGGTGTTTAATTAAGATTTTGAAATGTTTAACTCTAAATATTAACTTGATATTGTTTTTTAATTACATTTAAACAGTTTGAAAACGGAAAATAAACATTTATTGGAAAGAATAGTTAAAAAACGCACAAGGAACACTTACATTTGTTTCAGACGAAGACGGCTGTAATTTTATTTATTGTTTTGATTTCCAAACTGTTCCACCTGCGTAAAAAATTTTTCACACTTTAACAAGGAATGCAGAACTATATAAGAAAATCACTTATCATTAAAGTTAAAATGTATCTGCTTAAAGTGATAACAGTACACAAAAAGGCTTATAAATACCTTTTAATAAACAGATCAACAAGTTTCGTACGACATTTTCAAGATCAATAAGGATAAATAAACTAAATTCGCAAAATTTTTGCGAAAATGAACTTGATAAACAAAATAAAGAATAAGAGCTTTGAAAAATAAACCAGGAATCGGTGAAGGAGAATTGAATCCACGTGGTTTTGAAACTTTTTCTGAACAAATGAAGAACAAGTAATATAAAAAAAAAATTAAGTCAATTCCTACTTTTTAATCATAAATATATATAATGGGAATTTGAATAAAAAATTGAAATAATTTGTTCTAATAATCCGATTTTGAAGAAATTGAAATGGGACCACCTGGGAGCCTTTCAAACAAAAGAAAAAAAGATTAAAATCGAAGTACATGTACGAGAGTTATGCGTGAACAACATAATACATACATACGGGTCGAATTGATAACCTCCTCTTTTTTTTAAGTCGGTTAAAAATAAACCCGTGCAGCATTAATGTCCCTCGTTATCTTTATTGAACATTATTTTATAATCATCGTTGCGGTATTTCATTTCTGTGGCATCACTCATTTGAGATAAATCTTTCATTTCATTTATGAAAACAATGGGAGGAATTTTTTTCTCCCATTTAAAACTAAAATTAATTATATAAATTTAATTAATGAATTAATATTTGAAAAAACTGTATTAACATAAAGTGTCATCCACTACAAGTTTAAAAAAATTTATTTGAACTTGAGTGGATGAATAGAAAATATTTTATTAACGATTGAAAATTTGAACAAGATATATATAGAGAGAGTATGTGCTAATAGTAGGAATTTAAAAATGGCTGAAAATATTCGTTATATGGAGGTTGATATTTCGCTATATGGAGATTACCCAACAAACACAGATCTATCTGTAAGCAATCGGCCGATAGCTGCTTTGCCGTTTCCGACGGTATCCGTATTGTACCGTAAAATTTCTTAAACAAACAGTAATCTTAATTACTAATGGAGAACTAAGAGTTCTTTTCTAAACACGTTTATTTTACAATACATTCAAACACACACAAACCACACACAAATTATTTACATGAAAATTAATGTATCAGAGTTTCTAGGAGCATGGCGCCCCAACACACTTTTCGGTGCTAAACCAAAAGCGACCGAACTCTGTCGTTTCAAAAGCACATCTCACACGGGCTGCTCCGACTCATGTTCTCTGAGTTTTTTAATTGGATGACCACGTGGTATATCTGGGGTCTTATTAACAAAGTTTAGTGCTAAACTGTCACCAATCCACTTTGGCCTGAAAAATAAGTATCTCGTTAAAATTGTTTATAACGTCATCCAGCTGGATTTTGTAAGATTTTCGAGTGCCCATATGTGGAACTCGGCAGATGCAATTTAGAATGTTTATTAGCACTTAGAAACCATCTGTTTTTGAGAACGTTACAGCTTCTCCGGGCCCCAAGGAAAAATTTTCTTACAGGGAAAATTTTCCTAACTATGGTGCAAAACAAAATTAATCCAGGAGTCAATGTTTATTCAAAACAAAGCAACCTAATCCCATTTTAAAAGTTTTTTTTTTTCAAAATTAAAAACATTTATATCCGAAAGTACTCCAATAGTATGAGAGGGATTCAGCAGTTACAAAATAAACACAATACAATTTTAACAATAATTATATGATAATATGATATATGCATTTCAATAAACATGACAATCCCGTAATTTCGTTAAAGGACTTCCTTTTAATCTAATCAGTATTAAAAGTAACCATCACAAGTATTTTAAGTAAGACTTCTATTTCACACAATTACGTATTTCAACAACAATAATTTCTATTTAAGGATACTTAATTTAAAGAATTTTAACACCATAATAAAACAAATACACTTAAATTATTCTTAATGTTATGAAAATTATAATCCTAAATATCTCGACCAACTAAATAGAAATATACTCTTTTTACTTCAAGTTTCCAGATTTCTTGAATACAATAACTTATACAATTATAATAAAATCTTTACGCCTTTGTTTTTTTTAAAACCAAAACATATTTTAACCAACATTTAACATACAAACAGAGATAGGATTATTTTATCTCTAACAGTTTTCTTCACTTTTCACATAAGACTAAAACAAAAAAACAAAAAAGAAATATATTAGTTCTCCTCTCTCAAAACTCATGCTTATAAGACTTCCTCAGTTTGTTCGGCGCGAGGGGAACACGAATTTTCCTCCGCTAGATACTCTTTCTCTAAGTCCAGAAAAAAAGGGGGGCGGCGAGATAAAAAATCTTTTTCCGCATCCTCCTTTCCAGTTCGGTGCCTTTCAATTTTAATGCTTTTTTCAACTTCGTGAGAAACGGGCATTAATTCTCGATTTCTAAAACCGCACACAGAATTTAGTAACTTAATTTGCCCTAGCATACACGATATCATTAACAGGTAAATTACACAGTGTATAATGTTAGCTAATGAAATCTTTTTTCCCTCTGAATAAGCATTCCCTTCTCTAATTTTCTCAACCTCCTTAGCTAAAGTCACCATTTTAGAGTTATTTTCTGAACTCACTTCTGGTAGCTTATCTCCTAGATATATTTCTCCATTACTTTCCGATTTAACTAACTCATTTTCTGATACGTTACATATCTTTTCTACTCCAGAAAAGGTAACTTTATCTGTTTCCCTTTTTTCTGTTACCGTTCGTCCACAATTTTCAATTTTTTCTAAACGTAACTCAGTTTTACCCTTATCTAAACTCTTAACTCTTTCATTTTTGTACGATTCTGGTACAATTTTACCCTTGCTAACACGCCATTCTTTAACCGAGTTCAATCTCTGAATCCTTTTAACTTCGCGATTGTTGTCTGCATATGAGTTCGATGTGCGCAACTTTTCCGGAAAATTTCTCCAATTCGCTCTTCCATAATCTACTGTCGTCAGGTTATTCAATCGTTTGCACACGGATGGTGTAACTAGCGCATCACTATTTAGATTACTGACTACTGCGGCCGTAATATGTAACTTTGGAGAATTTAAAGTCTTTTCGCTCCAAAGAGAAATTGGAATTTTAACAAGATCCGCTTTTGTTATGTTACCTATGGCCGGAATTAATTCTATCTGTTCTCCCGTTTTATATTTACTTGGAACAAACTTACTATGGAAAATCGATAATTCCGTTCCAGAATCTTTAATGCACTGGACTTTTTTTCCTAAAACATTTAAATTAACTATGGGTAAATTATCTTTACTGAATTTACTTTGATTAATATGCAAATTATTATTAGTTAGCCTTCCCGTCCTAACATGACTAGCCCTACCTTTCACAAACGTTTCCTCACTTTCTATTTGATTCACTGCATCTCTAGAATTACGATTTTGACGTAATTCTGGGCAAGAATTTCGTAAATGCGTTTGCGAATTACAATGAAAACAACGAGGATTTACCCTACGTTCGAATGCTTTAGCTTGATTTTTCGCATTGTACGGAGATGAAACATTGGAGTTAAACCGCGGATTTCTTTCCGAATTTTGTACTGGGTCCGGTAATGTACTCTTATCTTCCCCACACTCGTACTTATTCTCCTTAAATTTTTTTATTCCCGCTCTGACACTTTCATATCCATCTAATAGGTCAACTATTTCGGCTTCCGTTTTCAGCAGCGGCCATTTATCTATAAAGTGCTCGCATACTTCAGACTTCGCTCGTCTTTTGATCTGGTCAACTACCAACAGATCTTTTAATTGCTCGAAATTCGTTATGGCTAGGCCCTCCAACCATCCCTGTAGATAATTTCTTAATTCAAAGGCAAAGTCCTGCCAGTTTAAAGACGGTAATTTCTGATGATTCACAAATTTCTGGCGAAAGGTTTCTGGATTTAATTTAAATTTTTTAAGTAAAATACCTTTTATATTATCATAATCTTCGGATTCAGTTTCGGGTTGTCTGGCAATGACTGATATGATGTCCACTGGTAAAAGGCCGATTAAATGTGAGACCCAATTTTCCTTCGGTATCCCAACTCGTTTTGCTTGGCGTTCAAATAAAACCAAATACAAACTAATGTCGGTTTTTTCAGGGTTAAATTCCGGAATTAATTTCTTTAAATTATGATCAGGGGAACGCGAATTGACATTTGCTGAACTTGCCGCGGCCTGGGACAGACCTTTCTCAATTCTGAGTTTTTCAAGCTCAAAATCTAACTGCATCTGTTTTTCCTTTAATTCCTTCTCTTGAAGAAATCTCTCTCTGCGAACGGCTTCCTCAACTTCTTGTGTCTGTTTACGTTGCGCGGCTAACAATATGGTCTCATAAACCGTTTGTACGTAGCCCTCATCATACTCATCAGATTCCATAATTAAATGTTTTAGCTGGCTTCGAGTTTCGTTCCCTGCACGAACAATTTCTAACTCATCAACTAATTGTACCAGATTTTCTTTTTTTCCCTTTCCGAGGAACGCCATTCTAAATCGTTTTTTTTTTTTTTACCTACCCGAGAAAAAAAAAATTCTTTAGATAAAATATAAATATATTACATATATATATACACTAAAAAAAATATATCACAGACAATATAATTGCTGAGTCACTCCCAAATACAACAGTACTTTCAAAAATTCTGAATTTAAACCAAAAAAATCAACAACCCGTAATTTTCCCAAAATTACAAAAATTAAAAAATCTCCTAGATTAATTAAAGTTTTGACTTACCCCTTCTGATGAGTAGTAAATCCAATTGGCACAAACTTCAGCCTTTTCACGGCTCACAAAACACATTTGGCAAATTAATTGCCCACTACATATTTCACACTGTGTGTAAACACTGAACGGATGATCCACTCTCCTTTCTTCTTCTTTTTCTTATTTCACTGGAACCAGGTAAACAAACCTTTCTTCTTCTGTACCGTCCCGTAAACGAGGGGTCGAAAATATCTTTCTTCTCAAGATACTTCGAAACCGAAACTTTATTTCCTCTTTTACTTCTTGTTAGGGGGACAACATCTCAGGTCCGTTACTTGTCAAACGGGGAGTCAGGGCCAACGACCTCAGAAAATCTCGGAACTTCCGTTTTCTTCTTCTTAAAGGGATGTCCCAACAACAAGATTCTTTCTTTCCTTCTGATCCACGAACGTCCAGGATAATTCTTTTTTCTCGAAACAAATGCTTCATCCACCACTTTTTCTCAAAAAAAAACAGAGCTTGTTTTTTCTTCGTGGGTCTTCTTAACTAATGATTAGCTAATTTCTTCGCTGGCGCGATTATACTTCTCTCATAAGACGAATGCTTGCTTCGCTTCCGCTGACGCAGTTCCCAGTGTGTGTGTGTATTTAAAAACTTCAAAACAAACTCACTCGAATCCCACTTCTGACACCAAATCTGTACCGTAAAATTTCTTAAACAAACAGTAATCTTAATTACTAATGGAGAACTAAGAGTTCTTTTCTAAACACGTTTATTTTACAATACATTCAAACACACACAAACCACACACAAATTATTTACATGAAAATTAATGTATCAGAGTTTCTAGGAGCATGGCGCCCCAACACACTTTTCGGTGCTAAACCAAAAGCGACCGAACTCTGTCGTTTCAAAAGCACATCTCACACGGGCTGCTTCGACTCATGTTCTCTGAGTTTTTTAATTGGATGACCACGTGGTATATCTGGGGTCTTATTAACAAAGTTTAGTGCTAAACTGTCACCAATCCACTTTGGCCTGAAAAATAAGTATCTCGTTAAAATTGTTTATAACGTCATCCAGCTGGATTTTGTAAGATTTTCGAGTGCCCATATGTGGAACTCGGCAGATGCAATTTAGAATGTTTATTAGCACTTAGAAACCATCTGTTTTTGAGAACGTTACAGTATGATACCGGCTGCATGCCGTACTGCTTCCATAACTTTTTAGACACGCCGCCGTACGACTGACGCCCGACAGATAGGTGCACAGCCGGTCCAGTATCGGCAACGCCGCTAGAATCGCTGCTGTGCCGATTGTGTACCAGCAGTTATCCGCATACCTATGGAATGTGGTCCGGTACCGTCAACGGCGAGCTGCTATGTCGACCGTATACTAAATAATTAATCAGTAGTATTGTCGAATGTGGTCCGATATCGGCAAGCATTAAACTGCCGAAAGCACCCCTTTCTTTGGAATGGGATTTAATGTAATCATAGAAAAAATGAACGTTCCGGCTAAATATTCGTTATATAGAGAAATTTGCTATATGAAAGTTCGTTATAGAGATAATCGACTGTATTTTTGACTGACTGTACCTTTTACTTTAGTTATATTATTGTAAAATTGAACTCTAATATAACCCTAATTATAATTATGATATCTATTTATAAGCATTATTTTAATAAGCAAATATATAATTGTATTTAAGTCTTTATAAATATCTAACAATTTAAAAAATATTTATTTATTTCAGTGATTGAATTGGGGCTTGATTACACACGTCTAGCCCAGGATTGCTACCCGGACATATGGAGCCATATATTGATCGTAAACGGTAACATATTATTCGTTATGAATTAATTAGAATTCAGATTAATTGTTCAACGCGTATAGCTAAATTAATTGCATGGAATTGTATTTATTTAATTTTAAACTGGTGATACATAAATCATTAGATCATTTATGACAGGATATGAAAGTAAAACTTTCACAGATTAATTTATTTGTCTTAGAGCAGTTGCATAAAGAGGATGGGATGTGGGTGGGTAATTTGATGATGAAGGAGGGGCATTTCCAGATTTGTTATTAACCCACTCTCTATCAATTTATTGTTGCTTTTTGTTTTAGAAAGGTAATGTTGTAGATTGTAGACTAAAAATAAAAGTGATACATGCAGATTTAAAAAATAAAATGAAAAACTATTTTTTTTATCCAATTTTCGAAAAGTTTCCATACACAATTTCAAAATGTAAGAATAACAAGAATATCACTATATTAAGAATAACAAATATATTAGTAACATTAAAGCAATGGTTTTAACATCAAAAATCTTTGACAGTTTTTCTGGTTTGAATTGTATTTTAGCGTTTTTGTATAACTTATTGAATATTATTTATTGAATTGTGACATGTATTTCTATTCGCCCTGCAGCATGTCACATGAAAATAATTCTGCACATGAAACTACTTAAGACTATATTTAAAACTGAGTCTCTCGAACACTTTTAACATAAAAACTATTTGAAATATCTAAAAGAGGTACTACCAACCTTATAAAATTAATAAATTCTCAAACGGACATCACAGAAGAAAATGGACGAACAGTAAATTTCTTATGGCTCTAGCGCAGGCCTCATTTACAGTATATAAATAGGAAATATGACATACATATTTTAAATTTTAAAATTAGTTGATACACAACAGTCACCCGACGTTAAGAGGAAGGGTATAAATCGCTAACAGAGAAGTGTAATATTAAAAGAAACAAAAAATGGCGACTTAAAATTGACAAAGATCATAACTGAAAAATGCTTCATGTGTATTGTATTATTCATAGAGAGATCATACTGTCTAACATTTTCAACCTGTTCATAATGAAGTACTAAAGTCAATTATTAAAATGTACCAATGCTTTCAAATTTAGTGCCAAATGTGACAGTCTCTGCAAGCAATTTCCAAAAGGTAATAACAGAGACCGTATAACACTTTGGTGTCACACAGAGGTAATTTGGCAAATAACAACAAAACTTATCTAGATATAAAGACGAAGATGTATGACTTCATTGCATTTATGTAATAAGTATAAAAGTAAAAATAGTTTTTAAACAAGAACAAAAAATCATTCTTCAAGCTTAGTTTATGAAAACTTCCTTATGAAAACTTATCCACTTTCCAACACTTCCAAAATACTCTTACTAGTTAGAAATCTTTAAAATTTAATAAGGTGAAAGATCATGTCTAAGTAAACAATTTGGAAAACGAATAACACATTTAAAACACAATTTCAAGAAATACTAACAATATTCGGATATATATTCGAATTCATTTGTGCAGGTCTGTGTAGATTTGTATATATATCGCATAGAATGCTAAAATTTAGTTTAGGTAGGAAATGAATTGATAATTCAGTTGAAAACTCCACTTATGTAATTCTCGTCAATAAACGGAAATGTACTCGAGATGTTTTCTGCTGCCCTGTATATGATCTATAGAATTTATACAGACCAAGGAATAGGCAAAAAAAATAGTTAAATTTAAAATCGCGCACCTCAACTGAAAACGCACTTATTAAAATATAGTACTTTAACCTAATTCTTTTGTGTGTCCCTGTAAATGAAAGATGACTGCTACACACACAGTATTTTATAGTAATCTCTTGTAATGCACCTGAGTGATATATATCAATTTAAATATGTTTGAAATAGTGAAACATTATTAAAATAAGCCGCAGACGATTTGTCCACAGACCGTAAAGTAACGGAACTCTTTTGATTGTTCCCTGTAAAGGAGCTATAAGTGATATGCTTTTATATTCTATAGTAAGCCTCTTGTAGTGCACCTCAGTAATATATATCAAATACAATATGTTTGAAATCGAGTAACATCATTAAAATACAAAGTAAACGATTTCCCCCATAAAACGTAAAGTAACGAAATTCTTTTGAATGTCCCTGTGAAAGAACTGTAAGTGCTACCCACTTCATTCTTCAATACCGAGCATGCCATAATAAACCTCACTAACATATATCAATTGTATGAAAGTCCGACTGTATCCTTAGAACCTTTGGAACTAAGGCATTAACTTGAGAAAATGCTGAAAAAGTCATGATTCATAGGGAATTACACCATTTCACGCTTTTGTAATAAAATATACCAATTTTATGAAGGAAAAGTTGTATAATGAGATCCTTTTCTGTTAACGCGAACATTTCTGATTCCAGTTTTAGTTAGTTTTAATTATTTTATGCACTTCGGCATAATAGTTTTATTTATTTTAATGTGATATTTATTTTGTGTATGATTAACTGCATCTTTCTATAATTTCAAAATCATTGTATTGAGTATTTATTTATTGGTTCTATCTTTTCAGCTCCCAAAATCTTTGACAAAGCATTCACTTTATTTAAACCTGTCATAAGAATGCAATCTCTCGAAAGAGTACATATTGCTGACAGAGGTAATAGTTAATTCTTATTAACCCCACTGCACTTTCTTTCATTCTGTAAAAATATAGTAAAAATTCCTAAATCAGAGAAAGTTGCTTCAGTAATAAAAAGTACGAAAAATCATGCATCAGGTATATATTATAAAATACTTTCCAACACTAACAGAATATTATTAAAAAATTTCATATTTTAATATAATGAAATCGATTATAATCCGTCCTTTAACTGAATTCTTTTGTGCGTCTGTGTAAACAAAGTATAAGTGCTACTTATTCTATACCCCTGAGCAAACATGTTCTGGACCACTTCAGTGATTCACATCAATTTCATTATTTTTGAAACAGTGTAACATCAGTAAAATGCATCGGAAATGATATTTCTCCGTAGATCATAATTTAACGGAATTCTTTTGTGTGTCCCTGTAAACGAACTATAAATGCTACACACTTCATTTTCAACACCTAACATTCTATAGTAAACATCACTAACATGAAACATTAAATGAAAATCCGAGCATTTTTACGAGAGTTAGAGTACGGACAGACAGATACATACACAAACCCAATTGATAAACATTTTCCAACTATGTTGGAAAGAATCAAAAAGGTATTTTCGTATTTTGTCAAATAAGTTCAAAATGAAATTTACATTTTATTAGTTGTAAAATAGTCTGAAAGAGCATATACAACATTAACTATAATTCTTCACTATATTAACTAATTAACTATAATTCTTATAGTTTTTGTAAACAGTTATTCATAAATTAATAATTTCCTCTTGCGGCTAGTTATTGAAAGGCGATTGGTTATTGGAAATACACAGATAGTGAAATGATATTTCTTTGATAAAACATACATTCACACGTGGACGATATTCAATAAAATGTTTCAATTTTTAATTTTAATAAAAGGTAGAAATTTTTCCTTTTTTTTTTCTTTTTTTTTTCATTTCTGTATTGCATTTTATGTTGATATGTTTAAAAAATGTCTTGCACGAGATTTTCTGGCAAAACTGTTTTAGCTTTTTTATCTATATATTCTCCATTAAAAGCAACAACAACAAAAACTTTACCTTTGCACCGGACTGTTCCACAATCTTGCGCCTCCTTGAAGTTTCAGACATAGTATGTAAAAATGCATATAAAAACTTACAGTGACATTTAGTTCGCTATAGTAAAATTAACCATTCTGAAATCATAACTATTTTTCAGTTATTCAAAAATGTGTGAGAGGACTTTATTTAAGTTTAAATCATATACTAAAATATTTTGAACTTCCTAATACCAAAAGAACAAACTATTTCTTTGTGCGTACTCCATCGATAAATTTGCAGAAATAAAAATATATCTATTATGGTTAGGTAAAATCTTCTAGACTAAATTTAACGTAATGCTTATTTAGGCGGATTAAAATCCTTATTAATGTGACTTTTATTGAAGCAAGATTGATACAATGTCTGTTTTACTCGGAATTGCAAAGTTTTCGTTACAATACATCGTCGTTAGTAACAAATCGGACTATATGTCAAGTTGTTCTCACTATGAACAATAAACGGGAATTTGTTTTAATATGCATTTTGGGGCCCACTGAAACTGAGGGCCCGGGATGGGTTCCTGCATCGGATCGGTAATCCGAAAACCCCGAGTTCGATCCGACCCGCGGTTCGGATTTTGTCGGGTCGACGCTAATTTCTTCCGTTGCCAGTCTGGTTGACTTTAAGTGTTTCGGTTTCGAGTTAGGTTTTGGATCTGTCGGATCGGGTTTGGATTGGCCAGATTTTTGAAAAGACACTTCTGAATATTTTTCAAAAGAGTATATATATGTTCATTATTAAATTCCTACTATTAGCTCACATTCTCTCTATATATATCTTGTTGGAATTTTATATCGTTAATAAAATATTTTCTATTCATCCATTCAAGTTCAAATAAATTTTTTTAAACTTGCACTGGATGACAATTGATGTTAATACAGTTTTTTCAAATATTAATTCATTAATTAAATTTAATTAATTAATTTTAATTTTTATATGGGGGAAAAATTTCTCCCATTGTTTTCATAAATGAAATGAAAGATTTATCTCAAATGAGTGATGCCAACAAAAAATAAAATACCGTGATGATTATAAAATAATGTTCAATAAACATAACGTGGGACATTAATGCTGCACGGTTTTATTTTATATATTTATGATTAAAAAGTAGGAATTGACTTAAAAAATTTTATATTACTTGTTTTTATATAAAAAAGATAAAATTGATATTAGACATATAATTGTAAACTATTTTTTCATAACTGTATTAAAATATGGATTAATTTTCTTTCACTTCAGGTTCGGGTCGTGTTCGGTTTTGAATATTTTGGGTTCGTGTTGATATTAAGCAGATATTTAGGGTTAGGGGTGGGTGCAACCCGAACATTTGATAGAAAATTTTTGTATTAGAACATTTTTGTAGAACAATTGATAGTCAATTGTAAACGTGTTAATATTTCCTTATTATTTATATCCTATAATTTTCACGTTTGCAGTTGACTATTTTTAAGCTCCTGCTTTATTACGCATTTATGATTTCGTGTTTTATGTTTTTTAAAGTTTATTTTAAAATTTTTGCGAGAATAGTTTGTTTATCGTGTAGATCTTGATAATGGCGCCGTTTGTGCATTCGAAACACATCGATCATCATATTAAAAGGTTTTTATAAGCATTTTTGTGTTCTGTTTCTATCACTTTAAGCATTTACAGCTGTATTTTAATGATAATTAGTGATTTTATTATATGATTATGGAATAAATTATTGTTTTATAAGATTGATTTATGTAAAATACAATTACCATGAACTAGAATATTATTAAAATTTTTTAACATAAGCATATGCGACAATATTAGCGAAAAATGCACAGTTGTAAAATGCATATTTAAATGTGTAACATCCAATGGTTCACAAAATACGCCAGCTCGAGTAATTAAGGCTTAAGTATTGACATTAAGTACATAAGTGCTAAATATTACGATTTTGAAAACCTCTATTCTCGAATATAAATATGCGCCTTTATCAAGCGCAAGATTCTACGATTAAATAAATCGAAGATTACGATTCAAAAAGCGGTGTTTAACACTTGTAATCTTTGTCACTTATTCATTAAGACACTCAGTCATATTCCTCATCATGTTATATCACATTTTCTTCTTGTTCTCTTGTTGGCCATTGGAATACATCTTGGTAACTGTCATTGACGTTGTTTAGGTAATAAGCGGCAATTTTTTGTAACAACGGGTAAAAAAAAAAAAAAAAAAAAAAAAAGAGATTTAAAAAAAGTGGACTTACGTAGTTTTTGAAATAGCCGATTCATATACACTGTTCAAAACAATTAAAGGATATTGAGGTTGTGGGTCGATCTTGCGACTGGAGAATTGTTTAGATGATTGATACATGATCGACAGACGTGGTAGGCTATATGAGAAAAAAATTACCCATGTTTGGCAGAAAACATGCATTGTATTGAGCATTTGGGTACAAAAGGAAAAAACTTAATTTGTGCATATAAGAGAAAACGAATAAAAAAAGGTGTTTCCTTCAAAGAAAATCATTTTTAGTAGGGGATACGGTTTTCCTGTATGGCCAGCAATGTTGAACATCTTTGATGCATGGAATCAATGATGCTATTAATGAGGAGCTGGGTATTCTGTCCCACTCCTCCAGAAGAGTTCTTTCCAGTTCATGGAGAGTTTGTGGGGGTGGTAGACGACCAGCAACCCGTCTGCCTAGAATGTCCCAAATATGCTCTATTGGGTTCATGTCCGGAAAACACGCTGGACATTCCATTCACATGATTCCTTCCTCGAAAAGGAAATCATCCACCAAGTGAGCCCGATGTGGCCTGCAATTGTCAACATGAAGTCATCTCCAATTGCTGTAGCGTAAGGGACTACAATAGGTCTGAGGATCTAATCCCTATATCGCTGACCGGTCAGAGCTCCATTTCGAATGATGTAGAGGTCGGTGCGCCCATCAATGGAGATGCCAGCATCACTCCCCCACCGTCAAATCTGACACTTCCTTATACAAACACAGGATTGTTTCTAGTTCCACGTTCCTTCCAGATGAAAATACACCTATTATCAGTATGAACAGAAAAACGGGTCTCGTCAGAGAAAAGAATATTGCATCATTCATTTCTCTTCCAGTTCACATGCTCTGTAGCCGATTTCGGACAGTTTGAGTTGAAACTGTGTTGCCAGTAGCCAAGCCAAGGTGTTGTTGAAGAAGAGTGACATTCATATTTCGGTGTCTCCGAGCCGTTAGCGTTAAATATCGATCTTCATTGGACGTTGTTGCACGTCAACGACCTTGCCCTGGTCTTCGGCCTGCATTTCCAGTCTCCAATAAACTGTTCCAGATCCTGGAAATCACACTCTGTAAAACTCTAGTGGCTTCTGCTACTTCGGCTTGTGTTTGGCTACCTTCTAACCGACCAACGTCTCTCCAAGCTTCTGATTCGATTAAATGACTTCATTGAGATATCGCACTCACATCGAAACAAAACACTTACTAAATGTCGATCATTGTTTTCCGCTTTGTCTTTCAGTAAGTTGAAAGCGAAATTTCATTCGCTGCTGCTAAAGAGTCGTTTTTGACGTCAAACTCAAAAATTGCATACTCCGAAGCTTGGAAATGAGAAAAATTTGCATTTGTGACTCTCTTCTTCCATTTTCTACAAAAATTTTTTTCGCTTATAGCGTTATTACTTTCTTCTATCTTTACAAGAAGAAATTATTGGATTCATGAAAATTTTCGACTTCCGGTTTTCGACGGATTTATACGTTTTAGAAGGTCCTGAACACGATTTGACTGTTTTTAGAAAATGTCTGTCTGTGACTCTGTCTGCATGTGACAAAAATTTTGTGGGCGCTCTATCTCAAGAACTAATGCTCGGAATTTAATAAAACTTTAGATTAAGTTAGTCCCTGATATAAATTGGTGCTGATTAGTTTTTGGTAAAAATCGCCCGGCAGGTGGCGCTGCTATGCAGCATTCTTCGCGATTTCCGCAATAGCTCTATCTCAAGAACTAATGCTCGGACTTTAATAAAACTTTAGATTCAGTTAGTTCCCGATATAAATGGGTGCTGATTAGCTTTTGGTAAAAATCGCCCGGTAGGTGGCGCTGCTATGCAGCATTCTTCTCGATTTCCGCAATAGCTCTATCTCAAGAACTAATGCTCGGACTTTAATAAAACTTTAGATTCAGTTAGTTCCTGATATAAATGGGTGCTGATTAGCTTTTGGTAAAAATCGCCCGGCAGGTGGCGCTGCTATGCAGCATTCTTCTCGATTTCCGCAATAGCTCTATCTCAAGAACTAATGCTCGGACTTTAATAAAACTTTCGATTCAGTTAGTTCCCGATATAAATGGGTGCTGATTAGCTTTTGGTAAAAATCGCCCGGCAGGTGGCGCTGCTATGCAGCATTCTTCTCGATTTCCGCAATAGCTCTATCTCAAGAACTAATGCTCGGACTTTAATAAAACTTTAGATTCAGTTAGTTCCTGATATAAATGGGTGCTGATTAGCTTTTGGTAAAAATAGCCCGGCAGGTGGCGCTGCTATGCAGCATTCTTCTCGATTTCCGCAATAGCTCTATCTCAAGAACTAATGCTCGGACTTTAATAAAACTTTAGATTCAGTTAGTTCCTGATATAAATGGGTGCTGATTAGCTTTTGGTAAAAATCGCCCGGCAGGTGGCGCTGCTATGCAGCATTCTTCTCGATTTCCGCAATAGCTCTATCTCAAGAACTAATGCTCGGACTTTAATAAAACTTTAGATTCAGTTAGTTCCTGATATAAATGTGTGCTGATTAGCTTTTGGTAAAAATCGCCCGGCAGGTGGCACTGCTATGCAGTATTCTTCTCGATTTCCGCAATAGCTCTATCTCAAGAACTAATGCTCGGAATTTAATAAAACTTTAGATTCCGTTAGGCTCTGATATAAATTGTTGCTGAATAGTTTTTGGTAAAAATCGACCAGCAGGTGCCGCTGCTATGCAGCATTTTGCAGGATTTACACGATTTTAGCGATAGTCTTATCTCAAGATATATTGCACGGAATTTAATAAAACTTGAGTTTAGTTCGACCTTGATATAAATTGGTGCTGATTCTTTTTAGTGTATGTGAAACCTGTGTGAGATAGAAGAAAGTTTTGGGATTGACACATCCGACTAGTTTTATATAAGGCTTACAATATCCTTTAATTGTTTTGAGCAGTGTATTTTCATTTATATATTTATTATAGTTAATGAATTAGTAAATTCTACAGTTCAAGTGTTCTTTTTGGAACACCTTGTGAGCGCCGCTTCTTCTTCTTCTTCTTTTTTTTTCTTGTTGAAACCGGTATATAAATTTGGAACCTTTGATGAAATTAACATTTTATGCCCGATTTTTCATTTCGTGATTTTTATTTGTAAATCCGTCTTATATTACAGCTTCTACAAAAGATTTACTTTTAAAGTACATTGATGAAAACGTACTTCCTGCTTTTTTGGGAGGGAACAGAGTCGATTCTAATGGCGATCCTGAGTGCAAAGAATTTGTGAGTATTTTATTATTTAATTATTTCATCATCTATTTATTCCAATTTTAAGATGATAGTTAAACTTTTAGTGCGCTCGTCAACACAACTTTCATGACAAAAGTGATAGTTATAATAAATTATAACACCTTGTAATAATGTATTTCTTTTAAATGCTAAAAAGTGTAAATTAACAATATAATAAATACACAGTAAAATAAGTTTTATTAGGTTGTTTCACATGTTTCGGCTCACTCCGAGCCATTTTCAAAACAAATGAGAATATTCCATAATTACACGGTCTTTGAAGTTATTATTTAAAATGCTATTATTTAATTTTCATGTACTTTTTAAAAATTACGCACGTTATCTTTTATTTTTACTTGGTTGTTGATTTTCATATCTGTAACCATGTTAATCCATGGTTACAGACAGAATTATTGAAAACACGATTTTAAGAAGCAGCATTTAAAAATTACTTTAGTTTCCAACTACATAAATTGGAACCTAAAGATATATAGACTTAAAAGTATTGATGTCACTTTTTGGCTTTATTGTATTAGGAATTATATATGAATATTAATTCAATAACGTATTGTAGCTCACAGGATAAGATTTCCTTTACACTGTACCAAAGATGCTAAACCTAAAAATTAAGAAAACACAGTTTTTTTTTGTTTTTTTTAAACGTCATTTTTCTAGCATTCATTATAACCGGCTTGTACATGGTAGTACATACTATGATAAAGTCTCCAAATGCCAGGATAATGACATTTTACAATAATAATTTTTATTTTCGCATTAAACATCCATCAAACAGTGAGAAATAAATTAAAGCAAACATAACAAATTTAACTTAAACATTTTAAAGCCGTGTGAATTAATTTGAAAAGTTTTTCAGTGTGAAGTTTTGAAATTTGAGAATTACCCATATAAAATAACTTGTCAATTTTGTATGTAGTAAATTAACAAAAACACTTGAAACATTAACCAATAGATGGTTATGCGCTTCCTCAACTTGTAAGGATATTCAGGACGGACGTCTTCAAATTTCAAAACGTAAACTCTTTATTTTTTCCTTGTAAAAACAGCTAAACAGTATGAAGAAGGAAAACTGTGAATCTTAGATCCAACTTTGCATGTTAGCTTCAACAATTATGCAGACTGATGCACTACAACGCCATCTTTTTTTTTTTTGAAAATTTAACTTATTTTTAAATTATTGTGCACACACTTTATGAGCTACACTGTAAAATATATCCTTTTAACTGTGAATCATTTGAAAGAAAAAAAAGGTGGAAGTACCGAACCATCACTCACTTGATTTTCTAAAGCTTCTGATTTTGGTGAAAATTCAACAATGGTTTAACTTTTCACCATCCTGTAGTAATATTTAAGAGCCAATTAGAACAAATGGTTCTATGCACTCTCAATATACGCGATTTCAATACAAGAGATTTCAGATTCAAACCCTGAGTCAGGCTTGAATGTCCGTAGTGTATCGGTTTTCACTTTAAATATAGCTATCGGTCTGATTAAGCCTTGTTTCCAAAAGATGAATGTAGTCACTTAATGGTACAACCATTTTATCATTTCTAAGTTCCACATTTTACCAAGTCATGCTTGAATATTTCAACAGTTGATGGTTCAATTTGCACAAGTTCATCCAGTGTGCCAAATTTTGAAACAAGACTCCAGCTTCCAATGGTGGCAACTGTTTTATAACATCATGTTTTGGTAAAATGTTGACGAAATTTTAACAGTTTACCTTTTATCACTCTTTTCATCTTTACATTTGTGATAGTTGCTAAACTATGGAATGTTAACACTCGAAATTTTTTTGAGGGGTAGGGGAGGGGGAGGATATACAATGGACGTCGGCAGAACCAAACCCAGAGAGCGGCAATATTTGTAAACAGGAGTGGCTAAAGCTCACAACTTATACCGCATTTTTAAAAAATGTATATAAACTTGAAAAAAGCTAGAGAATTTTGCTTCTTTTATGTTAGCCGGGCGCCAATGATCGCCAAAATTTTTTGATTCTATGCCAACCTTTTTTTTCCGCCAAACTGTTAATATTAGCTAATAATAAATAACAAATATTTTAATATTGCAATATAATATCTTAAAAACTTACTAAAAAACCTAAAATATAATCATGATGTATACGTAAACACAAACATATCAATACAAATAACAAAATTTCATGTAAAGGGTTGCAATTCAAATGATGCCAATTTCACCAAGAATTGGCGAGTTATCACTAGCGCCTAGTTAACATACAAGTACCAGAATTTTTAATCAACTCCCTTTCTAAAGACAATTTTTTAGCATATTAGTGTGAAAAGAAACACAGAAATGTAACACAAAAGAAATAATTAAAAATACAAAAATATGCTTCTTTCAGTTTTTTAAAAGAGAAACATTTTTTTTTCGCCACTGGGTTCCTGCTATCTTGCATTAAGATGATTTTTAAGAACTTAAACGTAAAAAAATATAGAACTAAATATTGTCTTCTATGAGAGGTTCAGGGGGGCAGAGCCCCCCTGACAAAAATCCTCAGTTATTGTCTTAATTATTTTAAGTCACTTCGGAAGAATAAATTTTACTGTTATTTTCAAAAAGTATTAACGAAAAAGAAAGTTTAGTTTATTAACTATCAAAATCCAGTGAGAAGCAATGGTCTTTCCCTGCCCTAACTTGTCGGCACTTATGACGTGTACGTGTATTTTTCCCCCAGCAATTTCATGAAATTATGTCTAAATAGAGATTTTCTTTTACAGATAACTTTCGGAGGAAAAGTTCCTGAGAAATTTTACCTGGAAAATTGTGGAATACCTTTGTCACCAACCGATCCCAATGTGAAATGCATGACTGTCAGAACACGATCAATGAAAAACGTGAGTTTTGTGACTAGAGAAGCCAACACAAAGTTAAGATTTCAAATAAAATCTGAAAATGGAAGCATATACTTTTCAATGCTGTATAGAGAACTCGGCCCCGATCCTGAGTACGTAGCAATGTTTTATTTTCTTTGAAATATGATTATATAATGAGATGTGCTTGAAACGATTGCGACTAAATAGCTCGGAGTTATAGTTTTCAAAAAGAAGCTGAAGATACATACGGTATCAGTTGTCCAAATTACAATTCCAGTACTTCCGGTAACGTCATAACATTTCAAACTAAACAAAGTTAGTCTATTGAAAATAGAACATCCTTAATTATACAGGGTTATTACAAAAGAATCATCGGGTTTCCGAAGCGTTTATTTCGGAACATAATTGGGTTACAACAATGAGTTATACATGAAAATAAACCAAAAGTATACAAGATTGACGTCCATGCTACAGATGTTCAATATGTGCTCCTTGAGTGATACGGCAGGTGTCAAGGCGATAGTTGAGTTCGCTCCATACACTACTCAGCATGGTCGCGTCGATAGTCGCGAATGCAATTGTGATGCGGTTCCGCAACTCAGCCAAAGTGGTAGATAACGGTGATACTTAAACAAAGTCTTTAACATATCCCCAAACGAAGAAGTCACACGGCGAAAGGTCGGGCTACCTGGGCGTCCATGAAAAGAGTGCCTTGTCATTCCGGCCACATCGACCAATCCATCGTTATGGGAATTGTCGATTAAGGTAGTCACGAACCTCTTTGTGTCAGTGCGGCGGAGCTCCATCCTGTTGGTAAATGAAACCGTTGATATCGTGTTCCAGTTGCTTTCTGCTGTCCAGTCGCCATTTTGAATATGACGTTCGCGCAGCAACCATGGCAACCACACGCACGTGACACATACACAGCGCGAAACTGTAGTTAACGCCTTCTCGTTTGAGTTGTCATGGAAACATGTACGTTTCCTAGTTCGCACGTAGTAACTTATCAAAACCCAATGATTCATTTGTAATAACCCTGTATTTTAGCGAGATTTTTAACAGACTAATTTTGCTTTATGTGAATAGTGATGACATGTAATCACGGGAAGTGCACTATAATTCCCCCACTACACCGTATCTACCGTCAGTTAAATTTTTAAAGTATGAACGAAAATCTGGCTTAGGGTTGTATTTGTCTTCTGTTTACTGAATACTCTGGTTACACCTTCTATTTTTGCCTGAATGAATAGATTTCATCCCCATAGCTGCGAACCTACCGGTTTGTTTTTTCTTTTTTTTTAAATCATACTTTGAAACTAATTTGACATAAAACTTGGAACTTAGAATAAGATTATTATAAGGAGTTCTAGAGCCATGGGACCGACATTTTTAGTTAGTAATATGGATCATGGATTTATAACCGTAGCCAGAAACTGTAGAAGAAAAAATAAGAAGCCCGGCCCAACCCAAGTCTGCAGAAAAAGTAAGGCCCTGCAGGCCAAGCTCGTGCAGATGTCTTGTCCAACCACTGCATACCTCTGTAGCCATCATGGGTCGTGTCACTTTTTTGTTCTGCATTCTTTTGGTATACCGCTATGCTGCTGTTTCTAGTGGGAACACGAAAGGTCCTTATTCCATTTTTCCATCTAATTTATGAGAATGGAGTTATGCCACAGAATATTTGTTATAACCTACTTTTTTGTGACATCATTTGTCATTATGGTGACTTTTTAGAGTTAGACTGTTAGTAAATAATATTATTTCAAGGAGGTAAAACCATACGTCAGAATCTGCCAGGAGCTTAGAGGTTGATCTTTTTAACCAGAGTGATTAGGGGTTAACATAAAAGTCGTTTGAAAGTTCGACTGTCTAGAGGAGCAAAGCCTGTGTCTATGTTGTGGACCCCTGTAGCATAGGGGTACCCAACACTAGGTTCATTTTCCCTATTTTACTACATTTATTTGGAACCACCCAGCCCATAAAGTGCAACAATTACACTTAAAAAATTTAGGGAAGCCCAAGAAAAGTCAAAGAGAGAAAAAACCTTTTCGGCCAAAAATTAAAGATATAGAAATAATAAATTATAAAAATTAGCCTACACAGTATTTACAATTAAAAACTAAATTGAAAAGAGGAAAATGTTATACTCAAAATGTATATACCAAATATATATACTGTATATATATGTACTGTAAAGACTTGGCTCCACACTACACGAGCCGTGTGTAACGATTTCAATTAGTACGCATGCTTGGCGATTAACATGAAACTTTGTTCATACTACACAACATTTAAAGCTGAACAACATATAGGAAATTTATAATTAGTAAATCTGCAAGATCAGGATCCTCAACGTTTCATCCGTTTTTTTAGAAACAATTAGCTTGAAATTGACCCATAGTGATCCAAAATGACCCATTAATCGATTTTCTTGAACATGTAATCTATCCCAATGGTCTTCCCGTACTCGAAAACGATAGGATAAAAAAATTACTTAAAATCATTAGAGCCGTTTTTTAGATACAATTAGCTTGACACGTAGTGACCCAAAAGTGACCCACTACTCGAATTTTCTCGAATATGTGACCTAGCCCAATGGTGTTCTTGTAATCCAAAACGGTAGGGCAAAAAATTTAGTCAAAATCGTTGGAGCACGTTATTTATATAAAATTAGCCTGACCTGTAGTGACCCTAATATGACCCACTAATCGAATTTTCTTGAATAGGTGACCTAGCCCAATGGTCTTCCAGAATTCAAAACGATCGAATACAAAATTTCGTAAAAATCGTTTGAGCCGTTTTTTACATTAAATTAGCTTGACCCTGACCCATAGTGACGTAAAATTAACACTAATCGAATTTTCTCGAACATGTGACCTATCCCAATGGTCTACCCGTGCTCGAAAACGGTAAAATATAAAATTTAGTTAAAATCGTTTCAGCCGTTTTTTACATAAAATTAGCTTGACCCTGACCCGCAGTGACCCAAAATGACCCATTAATAATTTTTTTCCGATCATGTGACTTAGCCGAATAGCCTTGTCTTGTCCAAAAATGGTAGGATACAAACTTTAGTCGAAATCGTTAAAACCGTTTTTTAGATAAAATTAGCTTGATTGGCAGTGACTTAAAAATGCCCCACTTACTGAATTTTCTCGAACCTGTGACATAGCCCAATGGTCTTCTTGTGCCCGAAAACGGTAGGATACAAAATGTAGTCAAAATCTTCAGAGCCGTTTTTTGATAAAATTAGCTTGACCCATAGTTACCCCAAAATGACCCACTAATCAAATTTTCTCGAACATGTGACCTTGCCTAGTGATTTTCTCGTACCGCAAAATGGTCGGATACAAAATTTAGTCAAAATCGTTAGAGCCGTTTTTAGATAATATTAGCTTGACTCGTAATGACCCCAAATGACCCACTAATCGAATTATCTAGAACATGTGACGTAGCCCAATCATCCTCTCGTACCCCAAAACGGTAGAATTCAAAATTTAGTCAAAATCGATTGAGCCGTTTTTTAGATAACATTCGCTTATCCTGTAGTGACACAAAAATGATCCACTAATCGAATTTTCTCGAATACGCGGCATAGCCCAATGGTCTTCTAGTACCTCAAAATGGTAGTATACAAAATTTAGTTAAAATCGTTAGAGCCGTTTTTTAGATAAAATTGGCTTGACCGGTAGTTACCCAAAATTGACCCACTAATCAAATTTTCTCGAACATGTAACTAAGCCCAATGGTCTTCTCGTAATCCAAAATAGTAGGATACAAAATTTAGTCAAAATCGTTTGAGCCGTTTTTTAAATAAAATTAGCATGATTCTGACCCGCCGTTTAGGGTTAAGAGAAGACCATTGCGCTGGGTCGCATGTTCGAGAAAATTCGACTAGTGGGTCATTTTGGGGTCACTACGGGTGAAGCTAATTTTATCTAAAAATCGGCTCTAACGATTTTGAATAAATTTTGTATCCTACCCTTTTCGGACACGAGAAGACCATTGTGCTAAGTCACATGATCGAGAAAATTCGATTAATGAGTCATTTTGGGTCACTATGGGTCACTGTAAAGCTAATTTTATGTAAAAAACGGCTGAAACGGTTTTGACTAAATTTATATTTTACCGTTTTCGAGCACGAGTAGACCATTGGGATAGGCCATATGTTCGGGATAATTGGATTAATGGGACAATTTGGTGTCACTACGGGTCAATGTATTTCATTGGGAATGGAGGTTGAAATAGTTAAGTTTTGAACAGATAGTTGGAAGTAAACAATGTCGCAATGTTAGCAACATTTTGGCGATATTTGGAGAAATATTGGCGACAATGGCGAGATTTGGCGGTAAATCGATTTTCAAGATTACCAATGTCAAAACACATGCTTAGCACAGAATGAAAGAATGTCGCCAAGTTTGCGACTTTTTGCCAAATTTTGGCGAAATTTGGCGAAAAAATTGACTTTTAGAATATGAAGGAATTTTGTAGAAGGAGCTGAGATACATGATTAAACTCTTTAGAGTCTAGTCCGTTATGCACGTAATGCTGTACGTTACTTTCACGTGTGTAAAAAGGCATTCAATCCTAAAAGTCCTGCTACCAAAAAAGTGTGCGACGAACTAAAAATGCAGTTTGGAAAATTCATTGTAAATATGTTCCCTTTCATTGTAAATATGTAAGTAATGTAAAATTTAGAAATATGTAAATAGTTTTAATATTGATTGTTTCTCTAAATAATACTGTTATAAAATAAAATTCTTTATAGCAATCAGACAGGGAGAATTTATTTTTATATCGAGTTGAACACAAAGCTAATTTTAACCAAATGTAGCTGGGTCTTCCTCGCTGGTCATATATTATAATTGGAACAAATCTTGTGTGTGTATGTACAAATTTTATTTAAAGACTGTTCTAACGAGTTTGACTAAATTTTGTGTCCTACCGTTTTGGGGTACGAGAAGACCATTGAGTTTTGTCACATATTCGAAAAAATTCGATTGATGGGTCATTTTGGGGTCATTACGGGTTAATACATTTCGATGGGAATGAATGTTGAAACAGTTACTAAGTTGTTGAGCAGCTGGCAGTTTATAAAGTCTCAAAGTTGGCAACATTTCTCCAAATTTGGCAATATTTGGTCAAGTATTGTCGATATTGGCGGGATTTGGCAGGAAAATTGACTTTTACCAATACCATAGATGCCAACATCTTTTAATTATTCCGGAGTTTGATCCAAGACAAACATGTTTAATACCGGAAAGTATATACAAGAACATGTATCTTCTTTCTATAAGATACTTATAAGATTTCATTTTAAAATTTTTGATTAAATAATATTTTCGGTAGAAAACATGGTTTTCTTGAATCAGACTCTGCACTCAGAAAAAACTGTAAATTTATGAGCGTTTGCCTTTCAATTTTCACGGGCAAGAGCCTTATTTGATGAAAAACGGTGTGATCCACTAAATAAGCGGCCTTATCCCTTAGATACTTAGAAAATTAAGAGCAATCCACATATTCTTGCAGTTCTAGCCCATATGTTAGCAAAAATACGGTACGACCCCATACATTGTCCTCCGCTAAGGTGTAACACTTCATTTTACTCGTGTTTCGAAAATTTTAACCCGCCAAAACAGCGATTCTGTGATGATTATCTAACGTGCTACGTGATACGGAACAGTAAGTAAAGTGTTATTGTGTTTTAAAGTGCATTATATCCTGTGCATTATAATGCTGTATTACTTTGCCCCATAAAATTACAGGCTGCACAAAATGATGGGCATGGATTTTTTATTTTTACGGGGTATGACTGGAATCTCTGCTTTCGGCCTCTACCCGTAATTTTACTGCAATTTTTTTAACAGTGTGGAATAACTAAGAGATTTTGGCATCTATGTCAATGCCAAAACACATGCGTAGCGCTAAAGGAAAACTGTCACCACGTTTGCGACTTTTCGTCAAATTTTGGTGGCATTTTGGGAAAAAATTGGCTTTCAGAATCTGAAAGAATTTTTTAGAAATTCCCAAGAGGAACCGAGCTTAGTCTTCCCCGCTGGTTTTTCATTTATATTTTCTACTTTTTAGTGTTTAAAATATTTCTTTGTTGTCGTTTCAAACCCTGGTGATTTATTTTGGGGACCGTGGTTTGGCGTACCATTAAATCCATTGCTGTTGGAATTCGTATACAATTGTAACCCTCAATAATATTTGTCGATTTTTAACCTGGCGCTTGCTAACGGTAAAATGTCTTAAAATTAATTTTTTAATTTATAATTTAAATAGCAAGCTACGCCCGCTACGCTGATCAATTTCTCTTAACGAACCTTTAATCAAACAAAATATTGACATTTCATAGTTCACTTTTATATTTTAACAGAATAATAAGGCTACTATAATTTGTGACTCGTGCTATAGCCAATATAAACGTCAGGACACGTCGCTCTTATCATTATCTTTTCGCTATGGTACTCCATTGTGAAATTTGGTAATTTTTGAAATTCAATATTTGAAAAATAGCATAATCATTAGATTTGAAATTTATATTAAGAAATATACATTTTTTTACCTTTCGAACACAGTTTGTTTAACAATTTTCTGACAAATACTTTTCGAGCTATTATTTTTTTCAGTAACTTCAAATGTTTCATTTTCCGAGATTAATCTGTGGCAAAGATTAGTGAAAAACCCAGTCGTCAGCAACGCATAGATTTATATTAAAGAGGATGTTGGAGAAGGGATTGTCACCATCACTTTTGAAATCGGTTCTGTAGTTCCAGAGATTCCATAGAAATTGTAATTTAGAATGATTTTAGAACGGTTTTCGCTCTTTTCATCCTTTTAAATTTCGATTTTTTTTTTAATTTATTCTTAGAGAGCATTTACATCTTATAAGTAACTACCATGTCAAATTTCAAGTTTCTAGCTCCTTCAATATAAAAAAAGTCGCAATTTTCGAAAAATTTTCCCTCTTGCACCCCCTTGGGATTAGTGGCACCGACATAAAATATAGCCTATGTTGGAGCAGGACGTGTCACCATCAATTTGCCACCATCACTTTTGAAATCGGTTCTGTAGTTCCAGAGATTCCATAGAAATTGTAATTTAGAAGGTTTTTAGAACGCTTTTCGCTCATTTCACCCTTTTAAATTTCATTTTTTTTTTATTTTGTTCTTAGAGAGCATTTACATCTTATAAGTAACTACAATGCCACATTTCAAATTTCTAGCTCCTTTAGTACAAAAAAAAAATGCAATTTTAGAACGTTTTTCGATCCTGCATCACCTTGGGATTAGTGGCACCGACGTAAAATATAGCCTATGTTGAAGCAGGGATTGCCATCAAAAATTTGCCACCATCACTTTTGAAAATGTTTCTATAGTTCCAGAGATTCCATAGAAATTGTAATGTAGAATGTTTTAAGAACGCTTTTCGTTCATCTCACAGTTTTAAATTTCGAATTTTTTTAGAATTTGTTCTTAGAGAGCATTTACATCTTATATGTAACTACCATGCCAAATTTCATGTTTCTAACACCTTCAGTATAAAAAAATCGAAATTTTAGAACGTTTTTCGCTAATGCACTACCCTGGGAGCAGTGGCACCGGCATGAAATATAGCCTATGTTACAGCAGGAACTGTGACCATCAATTTGCCACCATCACTTTTGAAAACAGTTCTGTAGTTCCAGAAATTCCATAGAAGTTGTAATTTAGAATGTTTTTAGAACTCGACTTGCTCATCTCACCCTTTTAAATTTCGATTTTTTTTAAATTTTTTGTTAGAGAGCATTTACGACTTATAAGTAACTACCATGCCAAATTTAATGTTTCCAACTCCTTCAGTATAAAAAAAATCGAAATTTTAGAACGTTTTTCGCTCTTTTACCCCTTTTACTTACCCATCATACGTAGTATAGGGTAAGTCTTGTAATCGTTTTGAAAATCGAAAAAAAATTTTTGACGGATTTACACGTTTCAGACACCGGAGATTCCGAAAAACATATTTTTAGAAAAAATTTTTTGCCGTCCGTCTGTGTGTCTGTGTGTCTGTGTGTGTGTGTGTCTGTAAACGCTCTATCTCCCGAAAAAATTGAGATAGAGACTTGCCATTTGGTATGTACTTAGTATGTAATAATGGGAAGAAGCCTATTTCATTTCAATAACCTCGATTAACCGGAACAATTTTTTTCGGACTCTCGAAATATTCGTTCTGATGAAAGGTATATAAAAATTTTCGAAATTGTATATTTTAAGAAATGAATATAAAAGACAATAAAAAAACATAAATTTTGAATAAAGCATGAAGTCGATCGGATAATGAGTTGCCGAGATATTTGGAATCCTGTTTCCCACACTCTTCGATTTTTCATGACCCTGTATTTCATCCAAATTTCACTTCAAAGATATATTTTAATTAGAAATTTGACGCCTAATCAGATGCAATAAACCGCTAGTTAATAGGATTATTATTTTTGGAGTTATAAGGAAAAACCTCTTTCAAGCAATTCAGTAATCGAGCCTTTAAAGTTTGTGACGTCATCAAGCCACGATTTTATTTGAATTGCAATGCATTTTATAAGTAGTTTACACATTTTTATTTTAATATTTTACATTATGCATATCCATGATGGGTAAGTATTACGGTGGCCCCCAACGACTAGTTTCCTGTAGTAGTGGCACCGATATAAAACATAGCCTATGTTACAGCAGGGACTGTTAGCATCAATTTGCCACCATCACTTTTGAAAATGTTTCTATAGTTCCAGAGATTCCATAGAAATTGTAATTTAGAATGTGTTTAGAACGCGTTTCGCTCATCTCACGCTTTTAATTTTCGAACTTTTTTAGAATTTGTTCTTAGAGAGCATTTACATCTTATAAGTAACTACAATGCCAAATTTCAAATTTCTAGCTCCTTTAGTATAAAAAAAATGCAATTTTAGAACGTTTTTCGCTCTTTTACCCCTTTTTCCTGTAGTAGTGGCACCGATATAAAACATAGCTTATGTTACAGCAGGGACTGTTAGCATCAATTTGCCACCATCACTTTTGAAAATGTTTCTATAGTTCCAGAGATTCCATAGAAATTGTAATTTAGAATGTGCGTTTAGAACGCGTTTCGCTCATCTCACGCTTTTAACTTTCGAACTTTTTTAGAATTTGTTCTTAGAGAGCATTTACATCTTACAAGTAACTACAATGCCAAATTTCAAATTTCTAGCTCTTTTAGTATAAAAAAAAAATGCAATTTTAGAACGTTTTTCGCTCCTGTACCACCCTGGGATTAGTGGCACCGACGTAAAATATAGCCTATGTTGGAGCAGGGATTGCCATCAAAAATTTGCCACCATCACTTTTGAAAATGTTTCTATAGTTCCAGCGATTCCATAGAAATTGTAATTTAGAATGTTTTAAGAACGCTTTTCGCTCATCTCACAGTTTTAAATTTCGAATTTTTTTAGAATTTGTTCTTAGAGAGCATTTACATCTTATATGTAACTACCATGCCAAATTTCATGTTTCTAACACCTCCAGTATAAAAAAATTGAAATTTTAGAACGTTTTTCGCTCTTTTACCCCTTTTACTTACCCATCATACGTAGTATAGGGTAAGTCTTGTAATCGTTTTGAAAATCGAAAAAAAATTTTTGACGGATTTACACGTTTCAGACACCGGAGATTCCGAAAAACATATTTTTAGAAAAAATTTTTTGCCGTCCGTCTGTGTGTCTGTGTGTCTGTGTGTGTGTGTGTCTGTAAACGCTCTATCTCCCGAAAAAATTGAGATAGAGACTTGCCATTTGGTATGTACTTAGTATGTAATAATGGGAAGAAGCCTATTTCATTTCAATAACCTCGATTAACCGGAACAATTTTTTTCGGACTCTCGAAATATTCGTTCTGATGAAAGGTATATAAAAATTTTCGAAATTGTATATTTTAAGAAATGAATATAAAAGACAATAAAAAAACATAAATTTTGAATAAAGCATGAAGTCGATCGGATAATGAGTTGCCGAGATATTTGGAATCCTGTTTCCCACACTCTTCGATTTTTCATGACCCTGTATTTCATCCAAATTTCACTTCAAAGATATATTTTAATTAGAAATTTGACGCCTAATCAGATGCAATAAACCGCTAGTTAATAGGATTATTATTTTTGGAGTTATAAGGAAAAACCTCTTTCAAGCAATTCAGTAATCGAGCCTTTAAAGTTTGTGACGTCATCAAGCCACGATTTTATTTGAATTGCAATGCATTTTATAAGTAGTTTACACATTTTTATTTTAATATTTTACATTATGCATATCCATGATGGGTAAGTATTACGGTGGCCCCCAACGACTAGTTTCCTGTAGTAGTGGCACCGATATAAAACATAGCCTATGTTACAGCAGGGACTGTTAGCATCAATTTGCCACCATCACTTTTGAAAATGTTTCTATAGTTCCAGAGATTCCATAGAAATTGTAATTTAGAATGTGTTTAGAACGCGTTTCGCTCATCTCACGCTTTTAATTTTCGAACTTTTTTAGAATTTGTTCTTAGAGAGCATTTACATCTTATAAGTAACTACAATGCCAAATTTCAAATTTCTAGCTCCTTTAGTATAAAAAAAATGCAATTTTAGAACGTTTTTCGCTCTTTTACCCCTTTTTCCTGTAGTAGTGGCACCGATATAAAACATAGCTTATGTTACAGCAGGGACTGTTAGCATCAATTTGCCACCATCACTTTTGAAAATGTTTCTATAGTTCCAGAGATTCCATAGAAATTGTAATTTAGAATGTGCGTTTAGAACGCGTTTCGCTCATCTCACGCTTTTAACTTTCGAACTTTTTTAGAATTTGTTCTTAGAGAGCATTTACATCTTACAAGTAACTACAATGCCAAATTTCAAATTTCTAGCTCTTTTAGTATAAAAAAAAAATGCAATTTTAGAACGTTTTTCGCTCCTGTACCACCCTGGGATTAGTGGCACCGACGTAAAATATAGCCTATGTTGGAGCAGGGATTGCCATCAAAAATTTGCCACCATCACTTTTGAAAATGTTTCTATAGTTCCAGCGATTCCATAGAAATTGTAATTTAGAATGTTTTAAGAACGCTTTTCGCTCATCTCACAGTTTTAAATTTCGAATTTTTTTAGAATTTGTTCTTAGAGAGCATTTACATCTTATATGTAACTACCATGCCAAATTTCATGTTTCTAACACCTCCAGTATAAAAAAATTGAAATTTTAGAACGTTTTTCGCTCTTTTACCCCTTTTACTTACCCATCATACGTAGTATAGGGTAAGTCTTGTAATCGTTTTGAAAATCGAAAAATTTTTTTTGACGGATTTACACGTTTCAGACACTGGAGATTCCGAAAAACATATTTTTAGAAAAAAAATTTTGCCGACCGTCTGTGTGTCTGTGTGTCTGTGTGTGTGTGTGTCTGTAAACGCTCTATCTCCCGAAAAAATTGAGATAGAGACTTGCAATTTGGTATGTACTTAGTATGTAATAATGGGAAGAAGCCTATTTCATTTCAATAACCTCGATTAACCGGAACAATTTTTTTCGGACTCTCGAAATATTCGTTCTGATGAAAGGTATATAAAAATTTTCGAAAATGTTTATTTTAAGAAATGAATATAAAAGACAATAAAAAAACATAAATTTTAAATAAAGCATGAAGTCGATCGGATAATTAGTTGCCGAGATATTTGGAATCCTATTTTCCACACTCTTCGATTTTTCATGACCCTGTATTTCATCCAAATTTCACTTCAAAGATATATTTTAATTGAAAATTTGCCGCTTAATCAGATGCAATAAACCGCTAGTTAATAGGATTATTATTTTTGGAGTTATAAGGAAAAACCTCTTTCAAGCAATTCAGTAATCGAGCCTTTAAAGTTTGTGACGTCATCAAGCCACGATTTTATTTGAATTGCAATGCATTTTATAAGTAGTTTACACATTTTTATTTTAATATTTTACTTTATGCATATCCATGATGGGTAAGTATTACGGTGGCCCCCAACGACTAGTTTCCTGTAGTAGTGGCACCGATATAAAACATAGCCTATGTTACAGCAGGGACTGTTAGCATCAATGTGCCACCATCACTTTTGAAAATGTTTCTATAGTTCCAGAGATTCCATAGAAGTTGTAATTTAGAATGTTTTAAGAACGCTTTCGCTCATCTCACCCTTTTAAATTTCGATTTTTTTTTAAATTTTTTGTTAGAGAGCATTTACGACTTATAAGTAACTACCATGTCAAATTTAATGTTTCTAGCTCCTTCAGTATAAAAAAAAATCGAAATTTTAGAACGTTTTTCGCTTTTTTACCCCTTTTTCCTGTAGTAGTGGCACCGATATAAAACATAGCCTATGTTACAGCAGGGACTGTTAGCATGAATTTGCCACCATCACTTTTGAAAATGTTTCTATAATTCCAGAGATTCCATCGGAATTTAGAATGTGTTTAGAACGCGTTTCGTTCATTTCACGCTTTTAATTTTCGAACTTTTTTAGAATTTGTTCTTAGAGAGCATTTACATCTTATAAAGAATTACCATGCCAAATTTCAAATTTCTAGCTCCTTCAGTATAAAAAAAAAAATCGAAATTTTAGAACGTTTTTCGCTTTTGCACCCCCCTGCGGTAGTGGCACCGACATAAAATATAGCCTATGTTACAGCAGAGACTGTTACCATCAATTTGCCACCATTACTTTTGAAAATGGTTCTGTAGTTCCAGAGATTCCATTAAAATAGTAATTTAGAATGTTTTTAGAACGATTTTCGCTCATCTCACACCTTTTAAATTTCGAATTTTTTTAGAATTTGTTCTTAGAGAGCATTTACATCTTTTAAGTAACTACCATGCCAAATTTCATGTTTCTAGCTCCTCCAGTATAAAAAATCGAAATTTTAGAACGTTTTTCGCTTTTGCACCCCCCCGTGAGTAGTGGCACCGACATAAAATATAGCCTATGTTGGAGCAGGGATTGTCACCATCAATTTGCCATCATCACTTTTGAAATCGCTTCAGTAGTTCCAGAGATTACCCCCTACACACAAACAAACAAACAAACAATCTTTACTACTTTATAATATTAGTATAGATTGTTAAAAATATTAAAATGTTGTATTGTTCCGTGTGTACATAATTTTTACACTCCTACCACGTCAGGAAATATGAGAAAAATCGATTACAAAATTCTATCTTTACATACAAAAAATAAGTTATGTTAAAATAAAAGAGCTTACAAATATAAACTGCTAACCAGTTGCAAAAAATTGGAAAATCTGTAAAAAAATTTCCCTATTCTAGGCGAGAAAGAAACCTTCAACATCAGGGTGACTCGGCCTACAACTTCTCACCAGGATGAGGATTAGACTGTGGATGAATGATTTTGTCCTTTTTTTATTTTTCATTCTATTTTTAACCATTGGGAAAATAGTTGTTTATTTCGGTCGAGAATGACCTCTTGGAGTCGTCGCTTTATTTTTAAGCGTTTTAACGAGATTCGCTAACTTAAGAAGGACTTTTCTTTGAGTTGGCAATATACACTGCTCAAAACAATTAAGGATATTGCAGTTTTAGGTGGATTTTGTATCTGGGAAACTTTTTAGCTGATTGATACATGGTCGACAGACATAGTAGGTTATATGAGAATAAATTACACATGTTTGGCAGAAAAAAATGCATTTTATTGCGCATTTGTGTACAAAAGGAAAAAAACACAATTTGTGCATAGGAGAAAAAAAGAATAAGAAAAGGTGTTTTCTTCAAAGAAAATCATTTTCAGAAGGGGGTATGGTTTCCACGGGCGGCCAGCAACGTTGAACACCTTTGAGGCATGGACTCAATGAGGCTATTAATGACGAGTTGGGGTATTCTGCCCCACTCTTCCAGAAGAGCACTTTCCAGTTCTTGGAGAGTTTGTGGGGGTTGTTGGCGGCCAGAAACTCGTCTTCCTAGAGCGTCCCAAACGTGCTCGATTGGATTCATGTCTGGAGAACACGCTGGCCATTCCATTCGAACGATTCCTTCCTCGAAAAGGAAATCCTCCACCAGGTTTGCACGATGTGGCCTGCAGTTATCGTCCATTAAAATGAAGTTATCTCCGATTGCTGCAGAGTAAGGGACTACAATAGGTCTGAGGATCTCATCCCTATATCGGCGACCAGTCAGAGCTCCATCTCGAATGATGTAGAGGTCAGTGCGCCCATCAATGGAGATGCCACCATACACCAACACTCCTCCACCGCCAAATCTGACACTTTCGTGCACGAACGCAGGATTATTCCTACTGCCACGGTCCCTCCAGATGAAAATACGCCTATTATCCGGATGCATAGAAAAACGGGACTCGTAAGAAAACAGAATATTGCTCCATTCATTTCTCCTCCAGTTGACATGCTCGGTTGCCCACTCCCTGCGGTCGCGACGATGCCTTGATGTTAATCTAACACATACCATCGATCGGCGAGCATACAGACCTACAGCATGGAGCCGGTTTCGGACAGTCTGAGTTGAAATCGTGGTGCTTGTAGCCGAGCGAAGGTGTTGTTGGAGAAGAGTAGCGTTCATGTTTCGGTGTCTCCGAGCTGTTAACGCTAAATACCGATCTTCATTGGGCATTGTTGCCCGTCTACGACCTTGCCCTGGTCTTCGGCCTGCACATCCACTCTCCGAAAAACGGTTCCAGATCCTGGAAATGACACTTTGTGACACTCCAATGGCTTGCGCTACTTCGGCTTGAGTTTGGCCCCCTTCTAACCTACCAACAATTCTCCAAGCTTCTGAATCTGTCAAATGACTTCGCTGAGACATCGTACTCATCGAAACAAACCAATCACTGAATGCCGATCATCCTTGTCTTCATTCTCTTTTATCCAGTTGAAAGTCAAATTTCATTCGCTGCCGCTGAAGCGACGTTTTTGACGTCGAACTCAAAATTTGCATACTCCACAGTTTGAAAACCAGAAAAATTTGCATTTGTGATTCTCTTCTTCTATTTTCGGCAAAAAAATTTTCGTTTATATCTTTATTTTATATAAAACTTCAAATATCCTTTAATTGTTTTGAGCAGTGTAAATGCATAAAATCGGTACAAAAATGTTAAAGTTATAAAAAGGATAGATGCAAACTATTGGATATGAAAAAAAAAAGCTGAATTCAAAAACTGACGTCGGATGAGAAATCGTCTTATAAAGCAAACAAGAACGAAAAATCATGCGTCAAGCATAGATTATATAGCACTTTCCAACGCTTCCAAAATAATTTTACAAATCATACCGTTTAATAAGCTAAAAGCTAACATCTAAGTAAACAATTTAGAAAACGTATAACATATTTAAAAACATAATTTCAGGAATTTCCAACATATACAATATTCGGAAAAATATCCGAATACTTTTATTCAGCCCTGTATAGGATCTATAGATTTGTATATATACTACATAGGATGATAATTTTAGTTCAGTTAGGAAACGCGTAGCACAGTTTAAAATTCTCCGTCTGGAGTTTGTCAATAAACAGAAATGTGTTCGCGAACTTTTGTGCTGCCCTGTATAGGATCTACAGAATTTATACACACCACGTAATAGACAAAAAGCAAGTTAAAATTAAAATCGCGTTCAATAACTTAAAACGCACTTCCAGGAATTATTGTTAACAGACAGTAGATAATTCTTTTGCGTGTCCCTGTAAATGAACGATGACTGCTATACACACAATATTCCGTAGTAAGTCTCTTGTAATGCACCTTAGTGATCTATATAAATTTCAATGCGTTTAAAATAGTGAAACATTATTTAAATAAACCGCAGACGATTTTTCTCCATAGACGTAATGTAACGGAATTCTTTTGACTGTCCCTGTAAAATAACTATAAGTGCTATGCACACCCTGTTCCATATTAAGCATCTTCTAATGTACCTTAGTGATATATATAAATTTCAATGCGTTTAAAGTAGTGAAACATCATTTAAATAAACCGCAAATGATTTTTCCCCATAGACCTCAATGTAACGGAATTCTTTTGAGTGTCCCTGTAAAAAAACTATAAGTGCTACACACTTCCGTTGAAATAGGGAACATGCTATAGATAACGACAATAACATATAAAAATTGCAGAGCAATCCGAGCATATTTACGGGAGTTAGAGCACGGCCAGACGGCCAGACGGCAGACGGCCAGACAAACCGAAGTCATAAGCACTTTTCAACTAGGTTGGAAAGTGCTAAAAACGTGGTCTTCAACTTTAATTTCCTCAAAATACCTTTAGCTCAGACATCAATCTAAACAAGAGTTAAACTTATTGTAAGAAGGACCCGATAATATATTAAGGTATATTGGTTAACATATATTGGTTAGCACTTTCCCTTTATTTGCACGACTTAATGTTGCTCAATAGCGTTCAGTTGCTTCTCTTATCAACTTACTCGTTTAAACAATTCTTCCAGACAGTATGTTGTTAAATGTTATTATGTATCGCGCAACGTTTATCGTTTGCTGGTTGAAACACTGCGAAATCGACATGCGATGATGGAAAGGCGCATTGAATACAATCGAATGACGAATGCATTCAACGCTGTCAGGGGTGCGATGGAGAGATTGATTGTGTAGATGGTTCAGACGAATATTTTTTTCGAGGGCAGAGAATACCAGGATCTCTTCAACTGTAGCAATGGAAAATGCGTTTATCTGTAGACGGTTCCGAAGAATATTTTTGCGAAGGCAGAGAATGCCAGGATCTCTTCAACTGTAGTAATGGAACATGTGTTTATTTGTAACAGTATAGAACGGTTATGATAACTGCGGCGATGGTTCAGATGAAATATTTTTACATAGTTGTTCGTCGTTGTTAAATACTTTGATGCAGCTTTCGGAACATTTTCCGAATGCACTGGATTATTTTTTAACACAATTATTTCAAATTGTTAAAGTAATCATACAAGTTGTAAATTTCCAACTGGACGAAAAATGTCCGGGCCAGGATTCAAACCTGCGATCATTAAGGTTAACTGGATGAATTATGCCCTCCGGATTCGACCGGGATAGCTCAGTGGTAGAGCGTGGCGGCTTCAGCCAAGCGATCCCAGGTTTAAATCCTGGCCCGGACATTTTTCGTCCAGTTGGAAATTTACAACTTGTATTTTCCGAATGGTTGTTGTAATTTGTTAAATTACAATTTTTTTTTAAAATTTTATCTTAGGCATCCTATTTTTCACTTTTGCATTGTGAACTAAACGAAATTATATCTTCTTAATCATTTTAGAAGTTATTTACTACTTTTACCTAGCTAAACTTCAGAAGTTTTAAGACGGAAATAAATCAACAACATTTTTTGGCTCTATAAAAATTCTGGTATTCGGAATGGATATTCATTGTTTTCAAGAACTAGTCTGTACTTAAACACAGAGCTAAAGGGGGAGGCCTCCCCATCCCTTCCCTTTCAAAGCTGATAATTTTTTTTAGACTTGACAAAAACACAAGGCTTAGTTGTCAAACATGCGAAACATGGACCGTTTTTTTTTCAAAATATATACAGTAAAACCTATGAAAATGGAATCACCAGGGAAAATAAGATTCCAATTTAGATAGGTTTATTTAGCAGGTATAATTGTATGGTAGTCTTCAGTCGGGAAGTAAAATTTTTCGGTTTAAGACAGGTTTCTATTAGAGATAGGTTCCGTTTTTCAAGGTTTTATTTTAATACACTGTTAAAAGTTTGTGCTGGTTCAAACCAACTTTTGGTGCCGCTGTAGCTGCAACGATAAGATGCTTAAACCTTATTCCAACATTTGGCGAACCTGTTGAACAATAGCTACAAATTCTGGAACCAGATCTCACCATCGATGACAGCAAAAGTTGGTTCAAACCAACACGAAATTTTTAACAGTATACCCTTTCTAGTTGAATAGACGGAGTTAGAAAATGGCGATAATTGGCAATATTAAGACCCTCGCCCCCTGCTCAAAAATAAGTCATAGTTGAAATTGTCTGTGTGTAAATAGGGTTATGAAATTTCAGTAAAAGATTTTGTGGTTATTGAACGAAAACTTTACCAAGGAGGCCAAAAATGCTCCCTGAGAAGAAAATACATTGACGAACGCCTTGTTCGAGAATACAGAAGCTGTCCTTTATGACCAGATTATTCATCAGATTAATCATAAAATAGTCATTTTTGCGCTAAACAGAAATCTGTCAACGAAAAAACAGACTTCTATTTTTATATTATATTATATTATAAATTAATATGTAATATTATATTGCGCTATATTATATTACATTTTGGTGCAGAGATTTTCAAAAGGTGTGTACCACGAGAAGATTTCAGGTGTGCCGCAAGATGATTAGAATTTTTATTATCTATTTTATTTTTCATTGCAGTGACATCGAACTTCCTGACGAAGACGAGTATTTGGATGAAACTGCTGATAATTTCAAGTACAAACAAATATCTCTTGAATTAAGAGAACAAGCACATTGTGCGCAAGAAGATCTTACGACTACTCTACCATGGCCTGGAATATGTAAGTGCTTACTACTCTAAAAGAATGAAACAGTGTCATGGCTAGTTTTTGTGATAAAATATAGCTGTAGCTGACAATTATATAGATGTGAATATTTTCTATCCTCCAGATGGTGAATAATAAAACACGACTATGGTTTCGAGAGCAATTAATTAGCAGGTCTCAAGCACTGATCATCAGGCGAGCAATAGCAGAGAATAATTAACCCAACAAGTATAAAACACAAGGATTGTTCACCTTAAGATGAAAGCTGCTAATTAATTGATTTTAAACTACAGTCGGGTTTTATTACTCACATTCTGGTGGAAAAAGAAAATCTACATCTATATGATTGTCGTGATCTACAATTATTTTTTATCACTGATTTTCCTTATTCTGAGATGCAGTATATATTTTTAATTCTTTGATTTGTCGATTCCTTCCGATTAGCCTGTTTCCTTCTTTCACTACCACATTTTTATGTGCATTTTATTCGTTTGTATATTTAAAATCTCTTTCCAAAAGGTTTTGACCCTTCGTGGTTTAACTAATCTCTGTTATTGCTCACCTGAATTGTTCCCGAAACTATAGTCTATTTTATTGATAACCATCTGTAGGAAAATAAGAGCTAGATCTATATAGCCCGTTTTGTTTCGGGAGAAGAGGGAAAGTTGTGGGTAAGAGCAATTATGATTTACATGGGTCTATGGAAATGGGTAGAATATGCCCACAATTGTATTTAAAAAAAAAGAAAACACTGATTTTGGAGGCAGGACTTCAGTCTCCTCAGTCACTTTCTAGCTACGCTAAAAAAATAATTGTTAGATTAATTAATGTAAATGTTTTAATCATTTAATGTACATTCATAATCTCTTCCTGTAAATTACAGATGTTATAAGGCTCAACAATTCTAGCAACTGGTTTACTTCGAGAAAACTTATGGTGAAGTATGAGTTATTTCCGCCATCTAAAGAAGCTAAATAATGAAATGCAATTTAACTTTCATGTATCAAGATATTGTACATTACTGTTACTGTTATCTTAAATATATTTAAGGTAAATATTTATTATGTATGTTACACGTATATAATAAAGCGGAGTCTTTGTCTGCGTGTGTTTTTATATGCTTATCCATGTGATAGTATAGCGATCACAGCCATAACTTACGAACAAAAAAAAAACTATTTCGCTATCTAATTGTATAGTCTTTCCATTAAAACTTTAAAAATTTAATAATTGTCAAAATTGGCTATTTAAACGTAATAAGATACTCTAGTCATGGCAAGAACATCACAGACTAGCTTTTTTAATGATAACCGTATTTGCGTCATTCTTCACTAATGTGAAAATTTCGAATAAAAAATTTTCATTTTTTTCGCAAAACATTTACCATTTTGGAATTTTAGATTGTTTTGTATGCCTTATGAAGTATGTAAGTGTAACGATCAAGCGACCACATACACTAGTGGTATAGCGTCTAAAGATATAGTGTGATAAACGACTACTCCAATAATGCTTTAAAAAGGGCTAAAAAATTGAAGCCGATAAATGTCGATCGCAGCAACATTTATCGTTCAGCATCGCGTTCGACATATATCGGCTTCAATTTTGTAGCTCTTTTTGAAATAGCCAGTTGCCATACAGTAACTTTTAGACTATATACTAGTGGCCAAAACTGTGGAAACCTCTGGGTAAAAGTGGTTTTTTGTGCTATTGTACTTAGAACTTCATATTCGTTTATCAATACTGTAAATGTATACATAAATACAAATATAATTTTATCAAGAATATAATGCAAAACAGTGTCACTAGTTATTAGCATCTTATCAAAATTTATAGCCAAATAATTAGAAAAGTGTAGCACAATTTTGTTAGATTAATATAAAGTAAATTTCCTTCATTTCGATGAAGCCAATTACCAGTTATCACGTGTGTTTAAAATGTCAATCAAGACTAGAGTATAGAATTTCAATTATTAATATCATGTATTGGAGCTGACAGGAGAACTTTTGTCAATGAGTTATGTGACTGTTTACAAGTTGGTGAAGTTTTTGTGTCCTTTCATATATATAAAATTATAGAAAAGTCAGCAGAGTTGACCGGTCATCCATAACTCGATATAAAAGCTGTTATGTCAGACATACAGCTGTTATAATAGTGTGAAAAAAGACAAATGTACGAAATAAATAACATAACCAAGTACGTAAATGTACATTAACCTCTTCCGAGTTATACACGATACCGAAAAGTGTTTTGTATCTTTCGAAACTTCAGAAACAAATATATTTTCGAGATTTAACGACGCATTTATAAAAACAAAGTTTTTTTTTGCTGCCATTGATTTTCGTAAACGTTTCCGAGTAGTCTTTATGGTGTATTAATCAGTTTTCTTGAACCGGAACATCGTTTTATAGGATGCTATTTATTCTCAATTAAACATTTTCAGTTGCGTTATTGAAGTTATACATGGGATAGTAACAGAATAATCATATCCTTATATATTATTTCTCCTGTCAACATCCCTTTTACTCAGAAAATATGAAACGCAGAACAACGAATGAGATACCATATGAAAGGTTTTAGAACAGGCTTCTGACATAGCCCGCTTAATAATTCGTTAAAACATGTTTTTAATTAAAATTTGCTGAAATTAAAAAAATAAATCGGCATTATTTTCATGAAAGAAATGAAAGGTTTTCCTGAACTTATTGTTGCCAAAAAAATAAAATACCACATTATATGATGCTCATAGCAATTATTATAAAAAACACCGCACGGGTTTATTTTATACTTATGATTAAAAAGCGAAATTGAAATTGAAATGTTTAGATTTATATTTCTAAGTCCCATGTTTTTCCCGAAGCGGATGACGTCATCCTCTAATGCAGTGAAAATACGATTGTTAATTTTTTTTCTCGCGCATGCCTTTAGCAATCTTGGATCAGTTTTTAGTCTAACTTTGATGGAATAAATGAGATGATATTCTGGCTTGACTAACAACTAAATATTGTTTGCAGATATTTTTATCCTTGCTTTTTCTTTAGAAGTTTAAACATGCATCTAATAAATATTACATATTGATAAAAAATTATACTTCTCTATTATCCCGTCGACCACTTTTCATAACAAAAAACTATCGCCAAATAAACGGGAGAACGTTGCCATTGGAATATCAAAAAATAAATAAAATATAAGAATTTAAGGACACAATTGTTATTTTAATTAATAAAATAACTACTAAATCAATAAAACATGATGAAAAATACACGCAAATGTCGAATGTAATACCACTAGATGACGTAACAAACACGCATAATGATTCTGACATCAAGTAAATGGGACTGCATTTTTGGCGTTTAATCTTACAGTTTGGCGATAGTTTTTTGTTATGAAAAGTGGTCGACGAGATAATAGAGAAGTACCTAAAAAATATTAGATTTCAGTGCGAAATCCTCGCACGGGCCCTCTGGTCCTTATATATTATTTCTCCTGTCAACATCCCTTTTTCTAAGAAAATATGAAACGCAGAACAACGAATGAGATACCATATGAAAGGTTTTAGAACCGGCTTCTGACATAGCCCAATTAACAATTCGCTAAAACATGTTTTTGATTAAAAGTTGCAGAAAAATAAAAATTAAATCGGCATTGCTTTCATAAAGGAAATGAAAGATTTTCCTGAAATTATTGTTGCCAAAAAAATAAAATACCACATTATATGATGCTCATAGCAATTATTATAAAAAACACCGCACGGGTTTATTTTATACTTATGATTAAAAAGCGAAATTGAAATATATTTCTAAGTCCCATGGTTTTCCCGAAGCGGATGACGTCATCCTCTAATACAGTCAAAATACGATTGTTAATTTTTTTTCGCGCGCGTGCCTTTAGCAATCTTGGATCAGTTTTTAGTCTAACTTTGATGGAATAAATGAGATGATATTCTGGCTTGACTAACAACTAAATGTTGTTTGCAGATATTTCTATCCTTGCTTTTTCTTTAGAAGTTTAAACCTGCATCTAATAAATATTGCATATTGATAAAAAATGATACTTTTCTATTATCCCATCGACCACTTTTCATAACAAAAAACTATCGCCAAATAAACGGGAGAACGTTGCCATTCGAATATAAAAAAATAAATAAATAAATAAAATATAAGAATTTAAGGATACAATTGTTATTTTAATTAATAAAATAACTACTAAATCAGTAAAACATAATGAAAATACACGCAAATGTTGAATGTAAAACGACTAGATGACGTAACAAACACGCATAATGATTCTGACATCAAGTAAATGGGACTGCATTTTTGGCGTTTAATCTTACAGTTTGGCGATAGTTTTTTGTTATGAAAAGTGGTCGACGGGATAATAGAGAAGTACCTAAAAAATATTAGATTTCAGTGCGAAATCTTCGCACGGGCCCTCTGGTCATTTATTCATTTGTATTTCCTTTTTTAAAATAATAGAAGCTATTTCATTTATTACGTTATTTTACTTTTATATTGAAATAAAATATCACGTGCTATTATTGTATGCTATTTGTAACTAATATTCAAAAACAAAATTTTCGCCAAATTGGTGGGGGAAAAAATCGTGCCAATGTGGTGAGTATATGACATATGTGCCATGCTGGCATATAAATTCCCCAAACATCTGAGTCAGTGTTTAATTTTTTTTATAATTGTTTTTTTTTTTCAGTATAGGGATCTTGGCAATCTAGAGAAATAACCTTGGCGAGATAAGAAAATTTGGCAAAATATTTTCTGGCTATCTATTCGCACAAGCAATCATTATATATATTTCATTTGTCAACATCATTTTTTCTATGCACATACAAAACATACAACGATGAATGAGGTATTCGAAAAGTTTTTGAACAAGTTTCTGAGAAAGTACAACTGCATTTCGTTAAAACGCGGTGATTAAATAAAAAAAAAATCAGTTAATTAAAAATTAGCGCTAAAACGGACCAGGAAATAATCTCAAAGATTGCAGTGCGAAAGCTTCGCACGGGTCCTTCTGGTATTAATTTTAATGTTAATGCTGATGCTGTTAATTTATCATGTTTGTTTATAAAACATATCTGTTGAAACACATCTGTTCGCGGCCTACAAGATCTGAAAGATAAATCTGCCACGAAGTTTATTGTTTTAAAACAGTAGTGTTAAATTGTTTAGTAATATTTCTTCTGCGACAAACATTCAATCCTAGTGATAATATAAACTTTATATTACTTTGTTATACTACTTTTGTTAGCTTACTATTTTAATTACTCTTTTTTAAAACTTTATTAAGTGTGTTGCGGCCCGCTAGGAAAAAAAAAAAGTTCCGTATGGCTGCATCTAAACCAGTCATACTCAACCTTTATTTCTCTCGGGCCGCAAACATTAGTTTGTGACATTAAGCGGGCCGCATCACACTTATATACTAACATAAAAAAACGGATAGTTAAAATAGTAAAGAAGCAGTTTAACCTAGCAATATAATAAAGTTAATATAATCAGTAGGATTAAACGTTTGTCGCGGAAGATATGTTACCAAAAAATTTTAACACCACTATTTCCAAACATTATATTTCGTGACTGATTTCTATGTAGAAATATGCAGTGAAGATTATTATTTAGAAATTGTGGTGTAAAATTTTTGCTGCCAATTTTTTTTCGCGAGAAACATATAACCCTAATAAGCATTATTAGCTACAAGATAAGCATAAAACGTAATAATATAACAATGCAGCATTTCTAGGCTTTAAAGAGGGGGAAAATCAAGAGATTTCTTTAATAAATCAGTTTTTGCTCAACACAAAAACTTTTTTTTTAATACAGAAATATATAGCTCAAATTTAATCAGTTTGGAATAATGTTTGATTGTTGTTAAAGATTTAAAAAAGTATACACCGCTGTAGCATTCTCTGCTGTAGCAGAAATAGGGCTACACGTAAAAGAGCTTTTGACTAAGGAAACGGCATTTAAGATTTTTTAACATAATTTTAAATTAATATAATTATAAATAACAAGACAGATTTTGTCTTCCCGTAAAAACATGTAAAAGAACAGTGAAGTTCTTAAAAATATTTTATGCAAATTTCAATAAATTTTTTAAAATATGGATTAATGATTATGTGGGCCGCACATAAAAGCTCGCAGGGCCACATGCGGCCCGCGGGCCGCAGGTTGAGTATGGCTGCGTCTAAACGAAACGAAATTTCACAAGTGTCTATATTTAAACTGAAAATTACAAGTTAAAGTGTGAAAAATGAAAATAGCAGCGGTCTGTAGAACGCTAACAGCAGTTAAGGGTTAAGCCGTAATTATTTCAGTCATGCCAAATTATTGTGTGGATTATCTTTATTGTTTCAAAACACAGTTAAAAATATACATAAATGAAATAGATATGTCTCAGAAATGAGAATAGGAAAATAACATTAAAACAAACAACATGATTTCCGTCATTTCCGGAATGTTAATCGATACAATAACGCTAAACGTAGCTATAAATGGACTTTATAAATTTTTATAGAGATGTCTTCAAAGCTTCAGAGAATGTTACTGATAGCCATAATTCTTTTAAAGAAAGGGAACAGATGTTTTACACTCACGCGCCGTTGTTTGGCGATTTTTTGGTTGGCGCGATTTTCAAGCCTGCGTCAAACCAATAACTTAATACAATTGCTAGGTTGCCATTAAAGGAAAAAATCCCCTAAATTTGGCGACTATTTTCCTTTTTATAACCGATTTAAAAAAAAAAAACAGTGCGTGAGTGTATGACATCATAGCCAAAAAAAAGATCGATAAATTGAACTGAAAGTCTATACTATTTAACAGTCATGTTAAAAAAAAAAGTGGGTGGTTCCCACACAAAATTTTTATCCCATCTATAGATTTCAGGAGCTCTTATACACCGGAATTTTAGCTTTTATACAAAAACTGATTAATAGGTTAAAAGAAAAATTTGTACTTTTATGTTAGCCGGGCGCAGCTGATAAATCGCCAAATATTCTTCCTATCGCCATCATTCGTATTGCATTCATTGCATTTAAAATATAAACCTTTCACTCATTTCATTTAAAATACATATATTACACGTATTTAAAATACACATATTACATACATTTAAAATACATATATTATAAACATTTAAATACATGAGTTTCACTCATTTCATTTAAAATACAAAAACAGTAAGAAGAAGGAAAAATAAGAAATAATATCATAAACCAAAACATTTATTTCAACATCACAGCATTGTTTCTAATTTTATAAATGCAAAATATGAAAGCTGCTATTGACGAGGGAAAAAATGCTGTTGACGATATTTGCGCCCGGCTAACACAAAATTACCGAAAAGTCCTACAGTGATGCAACTAAATATTTACTTTCTACATTTACTCTTGGGACCAGAAAAATATTCGGACCGAACATAACCTGCAGAGATTGGTTAAAAAGAAAAGTGTCTTCAGGCTTATCCGGGTCTGTAGACTTATAACTTTAATTAAGTTGTATTTTCGATAACTAGTTATATTATCTGTGTGCTAAGCATAATTTGAATAGCTTATTATAAATCATCACTTTCGAAGAGTTTCCCAACAATTTGAACAGTTACAGCAATTGTTTTACCACGGGTACAAGGTCTTATCGTGCTTATATTTCGGAAGAGAGTCCAGACTATGGCATGTGATGCGATAAAATAGCTTTTTGGATGTAAACCAGCTGTCTGTGTTATCGAATTGCATAATATCTGGAATAGAAAAGAAAATGCCAGTCAGAAGAATTTTTTCTATAAAACAAATACAAAGATACAAAAAAGAAAAAAAGCATCCCTCACACATAGATTATGAAACACTTTCTATCATTACGAGTTTCATAACTCGTATCAAAGTATCAAATCTAGTGTGAGTATTGTTATGAAATCTTCGCCAAGGTCAGTTTCTACAGGGTAATTCGCTACTGCGTGTACAGACTTTGAAAGGGGTGCAGCTCACGAAATGAACATTTGTGTAGGAAAGCTTGGTCGCAATCCATTTATTTAGTCATTAATACGAGGGTGTCTCATTGCAAGTCGAACCCGAGTTTTCGTTTATAGCTTTAACATAATAATGAAACTATTTTACTGGTATTCTCAACAGACATACTTTGCTTTCTAAGAAATGCGATAACGTCCCAAGAATTGTTGGAAATGGCTACGATCTGCGCCCAAAGAACACTAACCTAAATACTTCGTAATTTGGAATGTAGCTCATAATACATATTGACTGACCTAATTACAGTGCGATTCCCGTGATATCTTTCACATTTTACACAAAATAAAGAAAGTCTGTGGAATATATCGGTAAAATACCTTCATTACCGTTAAAGTTCCGAACGAAAACTTGGGTTTGACTTGCAGTGAGACACTCTGTAATTATGACTGAATAAGTGGAACGCGACCCAGCTTTCCTGTGCAAAAAATACTTGTTTTAGTGAGCTCAACCACCCCTCAAAGTTTGTACGCGGCAGCGAATCACCCTGTATAGTGCATACTTGCCAACCTTCCAGATTTTTAAAATCATAAACCAAACTTTAAAATAAAAAATTTTAATTAAATACATCCTGCTTCTATGTGACAACCATTTGAAATTTACTTGATTTCATTTATTAAATAAAATTTCGGGTTCAAATATCATTATTTGAACAGAAATCTCCCGCTTGAATCGGGAGATTTGGCAAGTATTGGCAAATACCTTATACAGTAAAACTTTAATTATTCGATCTCTAATTATCTGAATCAAAAAATATCCAGATCGATATAATGAAATAAAATTTACACTTTTAAGGGGAAACAACCTTACTGAAATGCTACACTGTAAAAAAAATGGGTCGAGCTACTAAAAAAAGTTTAGTTTTTTCTAACTGATCTTTGGAAATTACTAAAAAATTTTTAGTATATTTGTATTCCACAGATTTTTTTAGTAACCGGTACTAAAAATCGAAATCCTTGCTAGCTGTTTTTTAGTAATGTTGCTAGCTGTTTTCTAGTAATTCTTACAGAATTTCTTGTAACTGAGTAAGAATACAAAAAAATTTTTAGTCTTTTAGTACTGATTTTTAGTACCGGTTTCTAAAAAAAATCTTTGGAATACAAATATACTAAAAAATTTTAATAACCTGAGAATTTTTTTTACAGTGTAACTATGTGTATTCGTACCCAAATATATGTATTTTTTTAAATTTCCATTTAATCCAAAGTTTAAAATTGTACTTAACCCTTTAACCACCAAAACTATAACGTATGTATCTTCAACTTTTTTGCTGAAAAACGTACAAATTTCGTACCGCAAATTTCAAAATGTATTCTTCGCTTTATATAATTTCGAAGTATTTGTCATTAAAAAGGCAATTTTTTTAAATTATAAAAGACTGGTAGCTTGGTAGTTAATTTAAGCATGCGCATTTATTTTGACTGTTGTGTCAACGCAACACCAGCGTGAATGGGTTAGTTGAAAATTTCAAATTTATATTTGGTGAAACGTGTAATATTCGCCTAAGTATAGTAAGGAATAAGTAAGAAACATGGGTTCGGATTTCTCACAGCTTTCATTCTTAGGAAAGTGGACGTTCCTTCTTTCCACACCGACCAACAATTTGAAGGCTGTATTTTAAATTAACACTATTTTATTTAATTCACCGTGATTTTTGTATGTAAAGATATCGATATTATAAACGATTTTTCACTCATTTCCTTATATGCTAGAAAAATAAAAAATAATGTACACAGGGGAGTTTTCAATGGTGAGATTCAAACAATTTAACAACGGTTCTCTGCCCTAATGACTCTGTCACGTATAAAGAAGAAAGGAAAATTATGTCACACTCATAGATTATGAAACACTTTCCAACGTTATAAGAACATTGTTACAAAATTTTTGACATTTGATACTTAAAAAAAATTGTCCCTAAATATGTTATCTTGTCTCCTGCTGAACGTATGCAGTTTCTTAAAAAACATCAGAAGATTACGACCACGGTCGACTTTGTTGTATATGGCGCTGCAAGACACTTGCATTCATTTGTGCCGTTTAGGCATGCAAATACTTTCAAAAAGTAATATATTAATACTAGCCGCCACTGGCGACCAGTTTGGTCTCCCTTAAATGTATGTTAAGCACTGTAACACGTTACTTTTATTCATAATTTTTTTCCGTAATCCTTCGCCAAACCGGAAGATTCTAATAGACAAATCAAAAACTTTTGCGATCATGGTAGCATTTCGCATATTTTTTGTTGTTATGTATTTCATCTTTCTTGACAAAAACCGCTTAAACAACTTAAGCATTTATGCTTCATATCCGTTTGCTTATTAGTTGCAATATGTTTGCTAATTAGGAGATTTTTAAACATATTAAGTAGTTTTCCGTAATTGGATCCATGGCCAAATGGCGTATTTTAGTTAATACGATTTGGTGCAATGAAGTCTATTTTGTGAAAGTCTTTAATGATATCCACATTTACACTGAACCATATTGTTGCCAGAATTTTTTTGTTTGTGTGTTTCTTTCTCGCTAACTTTGGCTGTAGACTTGATTACGGGAGATTAGAAAATCGATCATTATTCTCATTTAAAACGTCTTGAATAATGTGATATAATCGGAGTACATATTATAACTCGTAATTTTCGAGTATGGTTTGGTGAAACATTGAACTTTTGGAAGCCAGTTTTGATAATCTAATTTCTTTTAAACCATATATGCTGTCAGCACTTTTGACCCGTGGCGCAGAATCTGATTAAAATTCACGAACTTTCTTCTATATGCCGATCTTTGTTCGACTCTGTTTTTCTCTGCTCTCCTATTTTGATATACACTGCTCAAAACAATTAAAGGATATTTGAAGTTTTATATAAAATAAAGATATAAACGAAATTTTTTTTGCCGAAAATAGAAGAAAAGAATCACAAATGCAAATTTTTCTGGTTTTCAAACTGTGGAGTATGCAAATTTTGAGTTCGACGTCAAAAACGTCGCTTCAGCGACAGCGAATGATATTTGACTTTCAACTGGATAAAAGAGAATGAAGACAAGGATGATCGGCATTCAGTGATTGCTTTGTTTCGATGAGTACGATGTCTCAGCGAAGTCATTTGACAGATTCAGAAGCTTGGAGAATTGTTGGTAGGTTAGAAGGGGGCCAAACTCAAGCCGAAGTAGCGCAAGCCATTGGAGTGTCACAAAGTGTCTGGAGGGACCGTGGCAGTAGGAATAATCCTGCGTTCGTGCACGAAAGTGTCAGATTTGGCGGTGGAGGAGTGTTGGTGTATGGTGGCATCTCCATTGACGGGCGCACTGACCTCTACATCATTCGAGATGGAGCTCTGACTTGTCGCCGATATAGGGATGAGATCCTCAGACCTATTGTAGTCCCTTACGCTGCAGCAATCGGAGATAATTTCATTTTAATGGACGATAACTGCAGGCCACATCGTGCAAACCTGGTGGAGGATTTCCTTTTCGAGGAAGGAATCGTTCGAATGGAATGGCCAGCGTGTTCTCCAGACATGAATCCAATCGAGCACGTTTGGGACGCTCTAGGAAGACGAGTTTCTGGCCGCCAACAACCCCCACAAACTCTCCAAGAACTGGAAAGAGCTCTTCTGGAAGAGTGGGGCAGAATACCCCAACTCGTCATTAATAGCCTCATTGAGTCCATGCCTCAAAGGTGTTCAACGTTGCTGGCCGCCCATGGAAACCATACCCCCTACTGAAAATGATTTTCTTTGAAGAAAACACCTTTTCTTATTCTTTTTTTCTCCTATGCACAAATTGTGTTTTTTTCCTTTTGTACACAAATGCGCAATAAAATGCATTTTTTTCTGCCAAACATGTGTAATTTATTCTCATATAACCTACTATGTCTGTCGACCATGTATCAATCAGCTAAAAAGTTTCCCAGATACAAAATCCACCTAAAACTGCAATATCCTTTAATTGTTTTGAGCAGTGTAGTTCAGGAGTTTTCATAAGTGCATAATTTTCCCTTACTCAGGCATTTCTGCTTAATGTCTACGGACTATTAAGATCCGTAACTTGTAAATAAGCCACGCCAACATTACCGCCTATAATTCTAATTACAGCAACCCGTTTTTTCTCTCTATATTGCAACTCTATAGTTAATATAGTGCCCCGGTGCGTCTATGACAGCTGTTCCATCAGAACATTAGATTTCAAAATAAAAGTATCGTTTCTAATTTGCACACGCGAAAAATAAAAGCTGGTTTTGGCGATTTTAAAAATTCTATTGGCGAGATTTGCGCCCAAACAACACAAAAGTACTTAATGATGTTATGTATTTTGTAAATGTATATTAAATTACTGTTTTGAAAGCGATTGTTCATTAATAATGGTAAATATGATTGGTGATTAACAATCATTTTCGGTGGTCTCTCTTCCTTGCACGTATAATACATAAATACCAAATTAACTGACAATTTGTTTCGAAATTTGATTCATTAAATATCATTACATGAGTTGTATTTGTTTACATTCAGCTTACATCAAGAAAAGATAAAGAATGAAGTTGAGTTGTATAGCACTTAATTATGGTAAACTTTGATTGCGTCACTGGTACGAATTATTTTTTTGACACCAGGCAGCACTCCAAAAAATCTTTCACGGAAAACTAACTTTACGAACGATTATCTCCATGGTTTAATGGGTTAATATTTTAAACCTTCACGACGAATGAATCTTTTTTTTTGTTTACTTTCATGGATAGAAAATTTGAACTGCGAAGCTAATTTCAACTGAAGTTATTGGAGAATATATACATAATTGAAGGTAAGTCATCTCTCAAATATTAATTTATTTTGAACGATCTTTCTAAAAATGTCACATTTATGAAGTTTTATTCGAAAAAATAATTTTGAATAAAAATGGCCGCCTGGCATATGAAAAAGTGAAACGGGTATTCCGGAACTGTTGATGACAGTCACATGACTTACGGTTTTATTATAGAGATAATTTTATTATAGAGATAATGACAAAAAACGGAACCTCAGAGCTCCTTGCAGAATGGCTTTTTCTAATTTCTTTAATTTCTTTCATTAATGTCTGTGATAAAGAAAATAAACCGTGCTTAAAATTTTATAAATGGAAACATCCAATATAATTTAATTATTACGTGTATAACTAATGTTACTAATATCGTGAATGGCAAGATAATTATGAATGTTTCAAATAGAAGATGTTTACAAATTATCTAATTACAGCTTTGCATGAACTGTGATGAACAGAATGCAACTGATTTAACCTTTTGAAGAGAAATTGTTTCTTTTTAAACCACTTAAGTTTTAATAAAATTGGCACCAGAATTTTTTAATGAAGTATTATTTTGATAATTTACGTTAAATGTTTTTTTTATTTATTTATTTACATTCGAATGAAGCAATTCGCAAGCAGAATTTCGTAAATTCTACCGAGTTTCAAAACGTACAACAAACAAAGCTAGTTGGTTACAGACTATATCCTACATCAAAAGCAATAAATCGCGAAGATTTCTAAAAGGGGGGGAAACTAAAGTAAAAGCGCCGATATTAATTAAATGAAAATCAATGAATGCTACCTAAAAAATGAGCAACTGCTTTATCATAACAGAAACTCTACCATCCTCGAGGGAATAGGTAGGAAACTTGAACTAAGAGTGCATATAATTAAATCTTAGTTACAAAAAGTTAATTATTTATTTAATATAATAATTCTTTCATCTTTTCTGGTGTGCAATTTTTAATATTTCTCTTTCATTAAAGATCTTGTTATAGATTTTTCTGCATTTTCTTTTTTTCACGCGTATGAAAGGAGCGATAACTAGCTGACGTTATGCTTCTTTCATAGTGGAAGTTTCAAATGTGCTGTTATTATCAGAAATTTCTGTTGCATTCAATCGTTGCCAGCTAATTTTCACGTGTTTGTGAGTGTGTAGATGTATGAGAAGTTTTATTTTTTTTTCATTTCCTGATTTTCCTGGAATATTCCTAAAATCAATAAGTGTCTCGCCCCAAAGTATTCTTTTTCTTCGGCTATTATTTACACGAACCCGAATTACGTAATAAATAATCTATGCGTTTCTTTTATTGCCGTTAATTATTCAGATTTTAATGTAGGAATGCTATTAATTTTTCTGTATTGAATAGCAATGACTTTTTTTCGCATTTCCTTCTAATATTACTGATTGTATTGTTGAAGTATGTTTATGACGATACCATTTGCAGCATCTTCCCCAAAGTATAAACAAGAGCAGGTGATAGGAGTTCAGACACAAAATAGCGCAATCTAGATAATTTTTAATTTAGTATGTTGTATTTTAACAGTCGTAAATTTCTGTTTTGTTCCGCTTAGACGTTGGCGATTCTGGTTATTACATTGATTGTTTGGTTTATTTCTATGTATTTTGAGTCCATTTCACAATATATTTGGATTAATATTATAAAGGTAATTATTGTTCTTTTTACAAATAATTTTCTCGATGTTGATGACAGAGATTTTAAAGATGTTATGTACATTTCGTACATTTTTACATTCTGTATATTAATATTTGCTTTCAGTGTGTTCCCGTCTAGAGGTGACACCTGCTATCTGCTTATTTGCATGATAACTCATTTAGTGATGTACTTCAGTCTATAATTATTTGGAGTAATTTTACTCGCGTCTTAAAATTTTCATTTTTAGGACAATTATAATTCTTTATAAATAAGTTCAACAGTTTTCGCTTTCTATGAAGCGTAAATCAAAGCTGTGAATTTTCAATGATCGGGACCCACAACAGATTAACATATCGTAACGGAAATTTTTTTGGAACTACATAAATTGCAGTTACTAAATTAGGTATGATTTTTCAGATTTTTAAGATATATTTACTTGTAAATATTAAAAAAAAGAAAGAAAGCTTTAAAATAATTAAATTTTTACATGGGAAAATATTTAACGAAAATAGACGTAATGAAAATTACGTCATATTTCAAACTATATATTTAAAATGTCATATTTAAAACGATTTCCTTATAGCGTCTAAAAGAAAGCTTTTCCTCTGAGCGTTATAAAAGTCTGGGAAGCACCTGCATTTTTTACTTAACCATTTTATACAAGCTGATTTTCAGATATGTAACTGATCTTGCTTAATCAATCTCGAAAACAGCCGTCGGCAGTCGCGACAGTGGTAGATGCGACCTTGGGAACCAAAAAATCCCTTAATCAAAGATAAATGAATGGCAACCCGATTACAGAAGATCGCCACTGGTCATCATAATATAATCCAATCTTCCATAATCGGATATAATTTTACAATAATGCAAATTAGCGCATTTTTAGATCTTGCGAGGTCTGACATAACATGTTGATGACAGATATTTTAAAGATGTTCTGTACATTTCGTACATTTGTACGTTCTGTACATTAATATTTGCTTTGAGTGTGTTCCCGTCTAGAGATGGCACCTGCTATCTGCTTATTTCCATCATAATTTACTTAGTGATGTACTTCGGTCAATAATTATTCGAGTTCGCGAGTCCTCAATAAATTCGTCTATAATTATTCGATTTTCGAATAGTTCGCGAGCAAACTCTTAGAGGGGGGGGGGCAGAGCCCCCTAGTTTTGTAAAAAAAATACATAATTTCATGTAATATAAGCATACAAGTATAGTTGAGGAATACTTACAGATTCCTGGATTGACGGCTAAACCGCAACCATCAATTGGAGCAAGGTGAGTTTGGCATCTTAACCGGGTCCCAATCATTTTTACATTGCACCTTTCATCATGCGGGTCCAGGTATTCATCACTAGATGGAATATCGATGTCTCTGAATAAGGGAACAAAATCAAAGAGAAATAATATTTAGTATCTGATAATAAAAATTACGTACATTACTACAATTTATTATACATAATTTTGTTTCTATATTTGAAAAAGGAAACTATCGGCATAGCTGCCAACTTTTACGCTTTTTTGTTACCACTAAAAATTAATAGAAATTTTTGCCTTATTGAATCACATGATTTCGGCCATTTAATAAGGTTAAATTTACTATAAAATTTTAGTGGTAGGAAAAAAGCGTAAAAGTTGGCAGCTATGTATCGGCAACAAATTTATGATAATATATGTATTTACTATTCGAGTTGTAAACTTAATTGTAAAACCCTTCTATTTAAAAAAAAATCATACCCTGTGCAAATATTTCCTATAATATACGTGATGACTTTATGTGATATTTTTTTTTCAGCGGAAACTTTTTGTTTGGAGGGAAAATCGTACATTTTTCAGGAATAAACGGAAAAATTTCTTTAAATCTTTGCTCGTTGAATGCTAAAAACTGTCAGACCGTGCTGTCAACCATCCCGCCAGTTCAGATTCTGCGGAACCCAAATACGCCACGTGTCAGACGGGACTGGCCTAAACCAGTGTGACGCTGCGATGTCACAGGCTACCGGTCAAGGGAGAGCACTGCCACCTGTGCATCACTCTCCCTGCACCCAAGACACCAGTGACGAGTTGGTCGCTACAACAGCAGAGCCATGTATTTAAGGAAACTTCCACATGACACTTGGGGACTCATCCGAGTCATTCATTTATACGTTTAACTTAAGTAAATTCTATGTCGCATTTAATAAATAATAGTTTAGCGCACGTTTCCTCCAATTTTGTTGTTTCTATATTCATTCATTTGCAAATTAGACGCAAAAAACCGGTTGTACCTTAACTTTTGGAGGCCAGTGTACATCAGCTGCTTGCGGATCATCGGGTTACCTGGATGCGAGCAGCAGATATATTATACTATACTACGAAAAGTCCTTCTGGACTGTACCGGCTGGAACAGATAGCCTCCCTAATGCTTGGTTTTGAGATTTTAGCTAATTCTACTGAAAATACACGAAGCTAAAATACGCGGAACTCGATTACAGAAAAGTTATTCCCAGTTCTCGTCCATATTGAATTTGAATGAGAATATCACCAAATTAGACAGATATAGCCAAGTTGGCTTCATATATGGCAACGTATTTTTGTCGCCAAATTTAACGATATTTCACTAATTGTCGCGTAACTTGGCGAGAATTTGACATTGGCGAATATAAATATATAGTGTTAAGCATGTAATTGTTGAAACGATGGTTACAACAATGAAAGAAAAGTTGGTGAAATCATGTTCACTAAAACTCATAAATTAAACCCGTTTATGGAGGAATACTGTAGTATTGTTTCAAAATGCCAGCCACCCTAGAATTTCAAACTGCTATATCCGTGCCATTTTTTAAGATAGGGGGAAAACAAAAAATGCTCAGAAATCCTTGGATCAAAACTTTTTAGAATTTCTATTTTTTTGTACAAGTTTTTGAAATTGAAATCTTTAATGGCTATCACAGCTGCCCTCCAGGCGCAATATCCCCAAATTCAACTGGGACCTGCAGGCTATAGTAAAAAACATATACAAAACAATTGGTTCAATTATCTACAAAACTTCATATACTTTTTAATGATACAATAGTGAATATGGAACAAAAATCGCGATCGCAGTGCCACCTTTCGTCGAAATACCTCTAAATTCAGCAAGGACCTGCAGCCTATAGTCAAAACATAAAAAAAAAAATTGGTTCAACTATCTGCATAACTTCATACACATTTTGATGATACAATAGTGAAAATGGGACAAAAATTGCGATCGTAGCGCCCCCTTTCGTCGAAATATCCACAAATTCAACTTGGACCTGCAGGCTATAGTCAAAAACATATACAAAGAAATTGGTTCAATTATCTACATAACTTCACACACTTTTCAATGATACAATAGGGAAATGAAAATGGAACAAAAATTGCGATAGCAGCGTCCTTTTTCGTCGAAATATCCCCAAATTCAACTGGGACCTGCAAGGTATAGTCAAAAACACACACAAAAAAATTGGTTCAATTATCTGCATAACTTCATAAACTTTTCCGATGCTACAATAGTGAAAATGGAACAAAAATAGCGTTCGCAGCGCCACCTTTCGTCGAAATATCTCCAAATTTAGCTGGGACCTGCAGGCTATAGTAAAAAACATAGAAAAAAAATTTGGTTGAATTATCTGCATAACTTCATACACTTTTCGATGATACAATAGTGAAAATAGAACAAAAATCGCGATCACAGCGCCCCCTTTCGTCGAAATATCTCCAAATTCAAGTAGAACCTGCTTGCCATAGCCAAAAACATAGAAAAAAAATGTGGTTCAATTTGAAGCATAACTTCATACACTTTTCGATGATACAATGAGGACAGACAGACGGACAGACAGAGAGACGAACAGACAGATATTTTTCAAAAACATGTTTTTCGGAATGTCTGACCCTTAAACATGTAAATCCGTCGAAAACTGGAAGTCGAAAAAAAATTCGATTACAATACTTTTTTCTATTATAGATAAAAGAAAGTTAAAATAGAGATGTTCACAAATGTGAACCTCAGAAATGAAGAGAGTAAAGGAACAAGACGGCACGTCGCGTCGTCAGTCGTCACAAGAATATACTCACTCAGGATTTTTTCCAAATTCTCTGTACAGAACGGTGAGGAAGACAGCACCATTTTCAGTGCGCAACTGGACTTTGTACTTAGCAGGGCCTTTTCTTAGAATGATTGGTAAGTTGAAAACAGACCGGGCTCCGATTGTTACTACGCTCACACCGGGGTCAGTCTCTTGGATCATATGATGTGGAGAATTTTTCAGATAGTATTTTTCTGGAATCACACCCGCTTGATTAATCTGTTGAAAAAAATGCAAACAATTGGCATATTATTTTCAGCGGCAGCTAGAAGTATTGTAGAAAACATGAGCCTGATTTATAATTAATAACTAGAAAATATTTGCTCGACTATATTTTGGGGTAGGATAATCCGAGACTAGTTGGAATAAAGGGCGGGGTTTCTTAATAAGGGAGTCTTAATAAGGGATAAGTTGACATACAGCTCCTATTTTCTACCACAGTGACGTCAGCGTGCTGCTGTCGCTACCCAGAAACCCACTACTCTATGTTCATCATCTACTGTAAGCTTCCATGTCATAAAAGTCTCAGAGAGGGAAGAAGGCTAATTTTATGTTTTTTGCCAAGTAAGATTTTTTACTCAAAGTCTTTGCTGTTGGTGCAGACCTAAATTGTTATGAGAATTTTTAATGGTTATTGTTAAATTCGAAATTCAATGAAAATTGTATTCATGTACTGGAATTTTTTGTAAAACCTGTGTGAAAAATAAGGCAACCATTTTCTCGCAACAAGTCTGGTGGAGTACATTGGTATCCAGTTCATGAAACATGTTGTCATAGGTTACTTGAACAATGTGGGGCTATAACTCAGAAGAATAAGAAGAATGAACGTTTAAAACAGAAGGATGATGAAAGTACGCCATCTGAAGGTGCCATGTCAGATGTAATCAGCTATGCCGACAGTAAGGATGGCTTAGGTTACACAAAAGGCACTCCAGATGAATGTGAGCACTAGAGTTGCAAAGGCTAGAAAAAACCCGGGAATAAACCGGGTTTTTTGGGAATAAACCGGGTTTTTGGGGAACAAACCAGGCCTTTTGGGAATAAACCTGGCAATAAACCGGGTCTATTGGAAATAAACCCGGGAATAAACCGGATTTTTGCAACTCTAGTGAGCACAGACTTGCAGAATCTACAGCGCACCCACGACCTACAGATGAAAATAACATGAAGGTAAATCAAGGGGATTATTCCAATCAATATATGGTGGATGAATTTGTGGTAGTGGTTGTGTATAATGACCAGCGATATCCAGATAAGATGTTTGACATCGACGGCGATGAATTCTGCGCATCCCTAAACATCAGATGCACAATCTGGCCTAAACGCGGCAAAAGTTTACGTAAATTGTAGCCATTAGTTCTATTTTGCGACCACTCTACTTTCTTTGAGGACATGAAACATTAGCAAATAAATCTCTTCTTGATTTATCTTTGTTTTTGTCCTAAAGTATTAGGAATCCCTACGTAACCCTGCTCTATACGTCGCGTATATGCAGGTTGTTAAAACTGTCTTTTCCTTTATGTTTCAGCAGTACTTCAAAGTACCGGTTCAATCATAAAGTTAGAAAAAAATTATTCTTCCATTATCTACGGTACATTTCAGGATTAATTTTAAATTTTTTACTTTATCATCGATAGATAGCATTAGTAGTTCTATGAATCGAAAAATGTTTTAGAAGGATAATTACCCGCCTATTTATCGCATTCTAGTTTCCATTTTCTTGTATGATATGCAATATTAAGTTTCTGCTATGAAACATCTGAACATTTGTAGGTAATACCATTGTATATTTTTACTTACATTTTAAGATCTGAGAAATATTATTTATTTAATTAAATATGTAAGTTCTTTTGCTTTATTTTTAAAGTCATAAATTTAGTGCACACTAGACACTGATAAACATGATAACAGTTGTTGCACAGAAAACAATTGAAAACAGTGCACAAGATAAAAAGGAGGAGGTAGACTTCTTTCTTCGAAATGGAGAAAATGCATCATAATTATATTAAAAGTGCATAAATCCAGAAATGATTCTTGTGTATTGTGTTCATAGCTCCCAACTACTATGATTCTTTGCCTCTAGTAATTAAGGACAGAAATCTTTTTTTAAATCGTAGAATTCTGAGATACAAGAAAGAGAAAAATAAAAAAAATAGTGATACTAAAAAATCGTAGCGGCAGATATGATTAAATTCTGCGAATAGAGATCCCAGTCCCAAAAAATGTCCAAATATTATAAATGAGACATTCAAATTAGTCACAAAATGTACCAATGCTATCATATTTAATGCCAAATGTATATTGGGAAACCCTGATAACGAATTTAATACAGTCAATACAATTAAATTTCTGGTTCAAATCATACAAAATTAAGAATGCTCATAAAAAATTAAAACCTGGTGCTAGGAGGATTAACAAGTTTTGACGAGTAAGATCACCTGGGGCAACTGGGCCAAGATTTTACATAGTGACTCTGGAGTTTCTGGCAGTTCAGCTTCCAGAAACTGTCAATTTTGTAATTAATGTTAATTTTGAATTAAAGTCTGAACCTTTGTAAATGTGTTCAATGAGGTTCACTCTATCAAACAGAAATTTTCAAAATTACACCTTACTGTCTAAAAATTAAAAAATATATTTTTTTATCTTTACTTCTCCATGGGTCCAATTGCCCCTTGTGTTCCACACTCGTTCGTTTTGTTTAAGTTGGGGTATCAGTGTCTGTTTCAAAAAGTGTAAATAACTTTAAAAAATTTAAGCCAGGCAGATCATGTAAATCATATATCAACTAAAAAGTGTTCTAAGGGAAACCTTTCCTGTCAAGATGTTTAAAAAAGCACCAAATGTATAGTTAATAAGTTTATTTATACAAAAAACATAAGAATTAAGTAAGTACTTATATACTTTAGCATAAGCAATAAGTATAAAAGTTACATGGGTGTTTTAGGGGGGGGGGGGGGGGGAATGAGCAAGAAAAATCTGTGAACAAACAGATAAGTAAGTACTGAAGTATCTCCTTCTCTTTTTAATTTAACTCAACACTGTAAGAAGAGCCACCCCCTTTGTCTGTCTTCCTAATATATGTTCGCGCCAAATTCTGTAATAAAAAAAAATAATCCAAATTAATTACGCGTCTAATATCTGACCTAGCAGCTACAAAGTAAGTATTATTTACTTAGTAGTTTTTTTTTGTAAACAAAAACTTAAGATTCATACATAAACGTGTTTTCAATTTAAAAAACTGCAGATATTATATAATTTTCTTTATTGCAAACAAAAAACAATGGGAAAATTAATTTCCTGTAGTAAGAACAACTCCAAAAAAATTATTTAAACATGTAAGGGTAACTGGGCCCTGTAGGATCCAGTTAGCCTTGATACATGTCCCAGTTACCCCATTCTTGAAAAAATTATGCGGTAACTAGAACACCATCCTTATATTTGAAACATGAAATAAATGTATATAGATATAATATAGAGATAATATAGAGATAATATAGAGATAATATAGAGATAATATTAATGTATTTATGTGTAATCTTAAAAAAAAAAAAAAAAAATATTGTTTAATAAAAGTACTTACCGTATTTTGATAAAAAGCCGAGGAAGTTTAACAAAATAGACGTTGTTTAAAAAACAAAACTCCTAAATTTTTGGCAACCTATCACAGCAACACGCAGACTATCACACACGTTGTTTTAAGAAGTATACAATGGTGGCCAAAAGTTTGGACATTTTTTGAAAGTTTCATGTTTTTCAACTTTGTGTGCTTGTAGAATATATTAATTTTCACTTAAATACAAACGTTTATATATCAAATTGAAGGTAATTTAATTTAGAATTTAATAATAAAAACAGTATTACACTATCTGTATTACAAAAAAAGTTATGCTCATTTTAGTAGAACAAACAAACACAAATCGTTTTGAATAAGGACGTGTTTTGTAATAAAAGCGTACTAGCCAATCACAAACACTGTTCTGAGGACCAATCAAATGTCTGTAACGACAGTTTAGGTTATTTGGATGGTAAAAGAGTTATTGTTGTGGAAATATTTTGCGGAATGATGCATACTAGTACAATTAAATAGAGTATTGCTGTTTTTGAATATTTAAAGTCCTTTTTTTTAATTAAACTAATTTTAAACAATGTCATCAACAAGATGAACTCATTGGACATCTACAAAAAGAAGCCGAATTGTCATATTGAGAGAAAATGGCCTCTCTTATGCTGAAATTGCAAGACAAGTTGGTGGTTCAGTGACCTGTTCTGGTGTACGAAAATTCTGTTTACGTTATGAAAAAACGAAATCAGTGGAAAATAAGGCCAAATCAGGCCGAACAAAATGCACAAGTGCTACTGTCGATAGAAAAATTAAACGGCTATGCCTTCAAGATGGAAAAATTTCATCAGATGCCATTAGATGTGAAATGAATACAGCGGTAAGTTCAAGAACAATAAGAAGAAGTTTATCAGGATTTGGACTACAAGCTAGAATTCCAAGGGAAAAAACATATTTAAGTCAAAAGCAACGCGAAAAACGAGTTAAGTGGGGAAAAAACACATTAAATGGTCAGAAAATCAATGGAAGCAAGTAATCTGGAGCGATGAGAGTAAAATATTGCTCTTTGGTAGTGATGGTAGAAAATACATGAGACGTAGAGTAGGAGAAGCACTTCATCCTGATTGCATTGAAGCAACTACAAAAAACCCAACGAATGTCATGATTTGGGCATGTGTGTCTGCAGATGGTGTGGGCCGAATTTAAGTGATTGATGGCATCCTGAATGCCAAAAAATACATCGAAACTGTCCTGGAACCAAAATTGATACCTTCCATCAGGGATCTCTTCCCCAACAACGCACCATTTATTTTTCAGCAGGATTCAGCTCCATGCCACACAGCAAAAGTATGCAAAGCATGGTTTTTTCAAAATAAAGGCATAGATATATTACCATGCCCAGGAAACAGCCCTGATCTCAATCCAATTGAAAATTTGTGGCGACGTTTGAAAATTCTTGTACGAAAAAAACGTCCATCCAATAAAAGACAACTTATTGAAGCTATAATTGATTCTTGGTACCATGTGATTACGAAAGATGAACTCCAAACACTCGTTCACTCGATGAAAAGACGCTGTGAAGCTGTCTTAAAAAATAAGCGTTATCCTACTAAGTATTGATTGTGTAAGTATCACTTTAAAAAAATGCAAATCTAAGATAGATCTTACTATTAGTTGCATAACGTTTTTTGTAATACAGATATTGTAATACTGTTTTTATTATTAAATTCTACATTAAATTACCTTCAATTTGATATATAAACGTTTGTATTTAAGTGCAAATTAATATACAAGCACACAAAGTTGAAAAACATGAAACTTTCAAAAAATGTCCACACTTTTGGCCACCACTGTAGATGTTGATGTAAAGTTGCCAACCCCGCTAAAACTTAAATGTCACAAACGGTTTATTATAAAATAGCCTATGGCTCAGTTACTTCCATGATTCAGTTACCCCAATTGACCTTATACCATACAATTTTAAGTGGTGTATTCTACATGATTTAGTACCCATTATCAGCAGCGCTTGTCTTTTTTACTAAAAATATTAGTGAAAAGATAGGAAAATCAAAAGCCAAAACTATGCCAACTAGTCCCGGTCTCCCCAACATCAGCAAATTGAAATAATATTTTCTACTCTAGATGAGATTTCCACACGAGACAGCACACTTAACTATCGTTCTGTCTTGTGTAGAAGTGTCATGCAGATAATTTATTCTTAAATAGAATCGATACTTACGAATTCTTTGCAATAGGGATCTCCCTTGGTATCTGTCCTATTTCCTCCTAAAAACTTGGGCAGAGTTTCTCTGTCTATATATTGCAGGAGAAATTCTGGCGTACTCTCTAATGAATTTGAAAATAATTTTAAATAAGAAAATATAGCATACAAAATTATTCTTGCATCAAACTAAAATACTATAGAGAAGCATACACTGCAATTTTTTTTTCAGTGTATAAAGAGGCAAAATAATTCGAGCACAACTCTACATTTGTAAAGTTAGTTGCAGAAGTAGAAACGGGGGGTACTATAAGAAGTAATGACATCATTCACCACTTCTTCATAGCTTACTTTATAATCGTTAAATCAGAAATCAGAATAGTTTCAATATTCAAAGAATTGTGAAAATGTAAGTGAGAAATTACAAAGAGAAATGATTATGACGCGAAATAATGAACTGGCGGAGATAACAACATCCATTCTGTAATATTAATTGTTATAAACTTAGCTATTGAGTGTGACGTCTCTGTTCCTGTATAACTCAAGGAGCCATAGTATAGAAATCAATGAAAGCAGCAGTTGTTCCCGAAATTAGAATAACATCTAAGGTAGGTTCAACTATTCTAAATGACGAATACAGTTTGAATTATGCGATGGTGTATATCGCATAATTCAAACTGTATTCCTAAAAAATAATTCAATCCTTCAGATTGAAAATACTCATTTTACATTGTTTCAAACGTCAAATTTTTATTTTAAGAGCATGACACATAAGTGGAAATATGGCTATATTAGTAAAAAAATCCATATTATAAAGCAAAAATGTGCCCACATGCAACGATGACGTCTTATTAACAGTTGCAACGAACTGACCAATCTATTTCATTTTATTGCAAATATGTTAACTTCTAAACATCACATCGCACAATTTTGATTTTTATACCATCGAATAGAGAAAAAATGTACAGTTGAACGCCGTTAATACGCGAAACCGCTTAAGACGCGAATTTTTTTCAGTCCCTTGAAAAAAGAAACCTACGTTTAATACATGAATGCAACCTGGTTCCTAACACAGAAAGATTTAGAAGGAAATTGTTCCAAGCATTACGACAATTCTTTGAACTAGGAATGCATTTTCTATCCAAATTTAATGCAACCATTAATTGCTGTTCTAAAAATATGAATTTCAACCTCTCTCAGGAATAAAATTCATACAAGTCTGAAGTGCTGTCAACAATGAAGACATCGATTGTTGCATGACAAATGTGCTTCTGCAGCTTGTAAAGAACTACTCCAGCAGTGATATTTACAACGTGGACGAATTTGGACTCTTACAAACTGACACCCAACAAAACAATGACAATTAAAGGAGAAATATGTCATGGGGATAAGCTAAGCAAAAAGCCTTTTACTATTCTGGTTGGTCCAAACTCTCATGGATCAGACAAGTTAAAGGAAGTCAAGGAAAGTAATAGGAAGTCAAGGAAAATCACGCAACCCACGATGTTTTAAAAATGTAAAAAATCTCCCCTGCCTATATGAAAGTCAGTGCAAAGCGTGGATGACCGGACACCTTTTTTCAACATGGGGTCGTAATTTTGATCGGCGGATGGGAAAAGAATCTCGCCATGTGTTATTGTTTGTGAGCTAGTGCCTTGCACATCCGAAGGATATTGAAAGCTTTAGGAATGTCCAAGTTCAATTTTTACTTCCAAATTCGACTAGTGTGACCCAGCCAATGGACCAAGGAGTCATTAACAGCGCAAAGGTAAATTAGAAGAATCGCGTAGTACGATGATACCTTCACCAAATAGAACACGGCAATAACACTTCTTGCTACGAGTTTCGTCCTATATTACAATCTTCGATGCTATGCACATGCTTACCTCAGCATGGGTGTCACACCAACGACTATTGGATATTATATCTGAAAAGCGGGCTTCGGAAGTAGCGAGGAAGTCATTGTTGAAGATCCGACCTCGCGCGCCCTGATGTTAAAAAAGATTGGCTGAGGGCACAAAAAACTCTAGGGGAAGATTTTGTCGATTTAGACATGTTCATCAATATCGACAAAGATCTAGTCACATCCGAGCTCAGAAATCTGGATGAAATCATTGCCAATGTAACTGTCACTAGTAAAACGGAGAAGGAGGAAGCAGAGGATGAAACTGAGCCCCTGGCCCCACACCGATTCTCCAAAGTTACGGAGGCATCCAGTCTTCTCAGACAGTATGCATCATCGCTGAACGAAGGGCCGTCGACGAGCGAACTTTACCATCACCTGAATAGAACTGCAAACTTCATGCTGAAGGCGCGACCACATGTCAAATAGATCAAAATTCATAGTTACTTTGCCAAAAAATAATTTTTATGTCATTATTGACTTAATTAACTTTTTAAAATATTTTTTTTTTACTTTTTTCTATATTGACTTTTTTACTATTATCGACACTGTTCTTTATTTATATACTGTATAACTAACAAGAATTTAAAATTTGAAAACATTAGTTTTAGTTAACGTGGTTAGCAGAAATTTTTGTGTTGGTTTTGTTAAATTTTATACGTCGTACTTAATAAATCTAATATTGAAAGCCTTACTGGATGTTTACTTACGACAGTAATCCTTATTTGAATTTCAAATTTTCGAACGCTACTGCTAAATAAATACATAATAATTAAAACAAGTAAAATGTCATACTAAGGCTTAAAAACGCTTAAAATTGTTATAAAAATGTATTTTAGACATATAGAGTGTTATTAGATGGACGAAAATTCGCGAATTTTGAATGGGCCCTTCATTCGCGTATTAACGGGGTTCGACTATACTTTCAAATGCAGTATCTTAATTTACAGATTTTTTATATTTTTTAAAATAAATTTTATTAATGAATTTAAAAAAAAAAAAAGTCTATTCCTTTCCAAGCAGCCCGATTACGAAATCTAACCTTTTTGCACTTAAACACGAAATCTAACAATAAAATAACCCGTTTGCACTTAAAACAGTATCAATAATTCATTATTTATTTCTCGCTAATATTTCATAACAAAATTAAAACTTCATCAATCAATAAATAAATAAATAAAATAAAATAAACACACCTATGTAACAGATATGTAATCGAACTACATGCTTAATCACAGAAGTAACAGAATCAAAAAAGGTTGCTTAGTGAAATATTTGGCATTTTCTTCGGTTATTAACGGCTGGCATATAGTTAATACAAAGGCACCATTTATAATACATTTTAATACTTTATTGGAATGCATAATTCATATTTTTTCATATAAAAATGTTTTTTGGTAATTGTTAGTGGGCAATTTAAGAAAAATATATAAAATGTAACAAAAAAAATTATAGTTTTAATTTAAAAGTGGTTTTTACCTATGTTCTATAACCTGGGAAGTCCCAGTTGGATTTCATGGTTTACATCATTTTGATTCTCTATGGGAGTTTTTGAAGAAATTTCTTGGTGCTTTTTAATTAAAATTTGTTCACAATTGAAATTAATGCTGGTGAAGATTTATGTTTGCGTATTCTTCGACATAATACCTCTTACTAATAATAAAACTTCGATATTTTGTTCGAGTTATTTTACCTCAAAACTATTTAAACTAACAATGCTATAATAGCAAGAGACATACCTTTCGAAGCAGCTCTGAACTTCCCCAACAGCGTGTCTTTCAATATAGGTTTGAACAGATTTAATATAGTTCCAAAGATAGAAGGAGCTGAAAGACAAAATTTAATAAATTCATCTAGGAATGTTATCTGCTCTAATTTATAAACACTATATTAAGAGTAGGGGAAAGTCGAGTAGCCGCGGATGGCGGGTAACCGCGGACATTTCAATGGGCTTTATTCAAGGCTAACGAAAAAGACAGGCTACCGCGGTACATTCCACTTATCTTTTTTTACAGACCGCTCGAGTGACGTAATGTTCTTTTCGTAGACCTGCATTGGTGCATTCGAGCATCACGTGACTCCTACGGCCTGTAAAAAAAAAGATACGCGTAAAGCACCGCGGTAGCCTGTCTTTTTCGTTAGCCTCGGCTTTATTCGGGGCTAACGAGAAAGACGGGCTTCCGCGCTTCTCCAATTTAGAGAAGTCACGTGACGCTGCCGGTCTCAGCTGAGCTAAGCAAACCAATTGACATAATATATTATTGCCTCCATTTTAGATTACTATTATATCCGAGTGGTTTTTTAATTTGATAAAATTCGTTACTGCCCCCAAGCAACGGAATCATGATTATCAAATCTTACATATATTTCAAAAACTGGGATAATTTTAAGTGCTAATTAAAATAATTTGTAACCAGGTATAAAGTTGTTTAAACTGAAAAAAAATGAGCCCTTTATATCCTACAAATCATTGTGAATACACCAAAATATAACACAAACTAAGTAAATATAATTTATTTAACATTTCAAAATTGAAGAACAATCTAAAATTTTGAAAAAAAAAAAAAAAAAAAAAAAAAAAAAAATGTCGATTTTTTTTTTTTTTTTCAAACACTTCTTTTATACCCTAAATATCAATATTTCTCCACCAAAATTATAGACGGTCATGAGATATATGTTTTATATAATATATAAAAAAAATTTAAAGCTTTAGTAGAAAAATAAATATTTAAAAAAAAGGAAATGTGCTCAAAATTTATCTCTGAGCAAAAGATAAATTAAATATTTTTTAAAAAACACACAAACTATCTAAAAATTAATATTTTTTCACCAAATTTTTCCTAGCAGAGGAATTACGATTAAATCGAATACAAAGTTCAAAACACTGTCATAATTTTAAGTATATTAAATAAAATAATTTATAAAAATTTCAAAGCTGTAGAGCAATTTAAGTTATTGAGAAAAAAATACGATTGTCGGAAAAAAAGAGAGAGAGAGAGAAGGGAGGGGGGGGGGACTTTTATACCCTAATATCAATATTTTTGCATCAAAATTATACACAGTCATTGGACACACACTTTATATAATATATAAAATTTTCAAAGTTTTAGTATAAGTATTTAAAAAAATATATTAAATGTGCTCAATATTTATCTCTGAGCATATAATATATTAAAGCGAGAAGCAAAAGTCTTAATTTTTCAGTGCAAATTCGACTTTACTTCGCATGTCTCAACTATTTTTGAAGCGTGGATAAAGCAGGAAATAGAATTAAGAATAATCAAGACGGTTGGGGAAAGAATAGTTCACCTATTGGCCTTCACTGCTCACAACCCTACCCCTAGGAAATACTCCTTATAAATTCCTCTTCATTCTATTGTTATTCCCCCTTCCTGGAGGGAGCATCCATTCGCCCACCTGTTTTTTTTTGTTTTTTTTTTTTTTTTGAGAGGGGTGAACAAAGGGGAAAGGGAAGTGATGCGCTTTCACTTTTTTGAAGGCTGGAAAAGTAAATGGGAGGGGGAAGTTCTTCACTTCTATAGAATTTGAAAAAGGGTCGTTTTCTGGGGAAGAAAACATATTTATTTTACAACCAGATACTAATAAATCTGACGTAATATTTACATGGGTTGTAAAACTTTTATATTTATAACCATTAAAAATTTCAACAGGTTTGGACAACAAAAGCTTTTTTATTAATGTTTTCTTACGAGAATTTTTATCACTAATTATCAGTATTTTTTATTTGCGGTTCATTTAAGGTTTTATCACGAGCCCTGGCAACGCCGAGCGGGTCAACTAGTAGGTGTTAATAACCGAAATAAAACAATTTTTAAAACACAAAATGTCTAAAAATTATTTTTCACCGAAATTTTCACAAGCAGCGGAGTTATAGTTGTTAAATAGTATAAAAATTCAAAGCACAGGCATAATTTTAAGTACATTAAATAATTTTTTAAAAAATTGCAACCACGTATAATGTTGTCAAAAGTGAAAAAAAAAATTGGAAATATCCAAATAAGTTATTTGTACCCTATAAAACATTGTAAATACCCCAAAAATTTAACACAAACAACTTCCGAATGATTTATTTTATATATAAAAATTTAAAAGCTGCCGTCGCTCAATTTTAAATTATTGGAACAATACGGATTGTCAAAAAAAAAAGCGAAAAAAAGTGACATTTTTTTTCAAGCACAACTTTTATATTTTAAATATCAATATTTCTGCACCAAAACTATACTTGGTCATTGGATACATATTTTATTTAATATATGATACCATTTTCAAAGCTGTATTACAAAAATAAGTACTTAAAAAAAAGGAAAAGAGAAAAAAATTGTTCAATATTTACCTCTGAGCGTATAAGAGTTAATAACGAACTAAAACAATTTTCAACACACAAAATAGCAAAAAAATAACATTTTTTGGCCGATATTTTTCCCAGGCAACGGAATTATAATTGTCAAATAAAAAGTTCAAAGCACTGGCATAATTTTATGCATATTAAATGAAATAATTTGTATCCAAAAGTTGTCAAAAGTAGAAAAAAAAAGGGAAAATATCCAATTGAGCTTTTAATATCCTAGAAGTCATTGTAAATACTCCAAATTTTAACACAGCCTATTTAATAATGATTATTTTAATATATAAACATTTCAAAGCTGTAACACAATTTTAAGGTATTGGAAAAATACAGCAGGGTGGATTAATATCCATAACATTAGCCAATTCTTCTAGATTACGATTTTACGGATCTACTTAATTTCGTAGAAATAAAATTTTCGACATTCTGGTCAAAAGACTAAATTGTTATAATTCAACAAAGATTTAGAATACATAATATAACACACTTAAAAATGTATATATAACATTGAAACGGAAAAAAGGGCTAATACTTACATTCGACAGATTACATATTATCCCCGGTCTCGACTTCATCTATAGAGATGATAATTTTTTCATACACTCAAAAAATGAAAGTAAATTTTCAGTAGAATAACACACTCCCAATGAAATTTACGTTATTTTTTCTTATTATTTAAGAATAATCTAATTGTCAAATCGAAAACACAGCCACAGCGGCAGAAAACAAACTAAGTGGAATTCTTTTGTTTGATAGCTGCGCATCAAAGTGCGTTTTGAATAAGACCGCGACTGTCACGTGATTTTTAACCACTGTAGCCCGGTACGTAAGCCCCGGCTTTATTGGCGTGACGTCATAAACCACCATCATGTGACCTCCCTGCTGTGTTTATATTTGTTTGTCTATGTATCGCATGCATACATTGGTCGATATTGTAAGAAATCACGTGTTGGTGGTATTCTTACAATCTCGAACCCAGATTCCCAATAAAGCCCATTTCTAAGAAATTCAAAGTCATGCGTAAATAAAGAGTTATTGTAAATGAACGCCCTCTAGAGTCGAAACAAATACAGTTTAATTGCGACGTGGGCGCCGAGTAAGTTAATCGGGAGTGAGTGTTTTGTTTTCGTCAATAAATTTTCGTTGCTCCTGTCAAACTTTATTGCAGGTTATTAAGAAAGATTAATTAGATCTTATTTTCGATGATCTTTATTAGACATTAAGATTGTGTTTATATAGATGCATCGGATTTTTATTTTAATTGTGATGTTTGTAAGGCCGAAAAACGGTTGGGACACCATTGATTAATATGTCCGGGGCTACCTGCCGTTTCTTGTGACGCCAGAAAATTAAGGCCAAACTATTTTCAGTATATTTCGTTAAATAATTCGATATTATTAGCAATGTTTAATTAAAATCAATAAAGAAGTTCGTAATTTTATTTTAAGTATAAAATAAAGACAGAAATTTCATTCATTTGTTTTTATTTGCAATTTATTCAAGTGTCCGGGGCTACCCAATCTTCCCCTACACTGCAAAAAACAAAAACAAAAACAAAAACAAAAAAAAATGTTGATTTTACGGTATAATGCTGACACTCCAGCTACCAGTATTATACCGTAAAATTAACAGTAAAATAGGCAGTAATACTAATGTAATATTAATGGTAGTGTATTACTGCTTATTTTACTATTTATTACTGTTGATTTTACGGTATAATACTGGCACCCCAGCTGCCAGTATTATACCGTAAAATCAACGTTTTTTTTTCAGTGTATCCTACATTGAAAGTTATGCGTTATCTATATAATAAACCATCAGATGATTTTTAGCTTACCGTTTACTACAAGAATATACTTCCAACTCTCTGGATAGTGATCTTGATACAGACGCAGGCTGTCTAGACCCGTTTCAATCACTGAAATAAGTACAAAGCATAGTTTGACATATAGTACAACAATAATAATATCACATTTAATCAGACACTATAAGTTAAAAACAACTAAACATACAATGAAAAAACCGCAAGTATATGTTTCAGACTACATTTTAGCCACAGATCTTTTGTTGACATTCACTGAAAATTCCAATGGGAAACTTAAGCCTAGCTTTGAAAATTTCGGAACTTGAAATCCATATTTAGCCTCTTTTTCCATTTAATATCTATTTCTCCGGAAACATCTATTCAAAAAACTGGCGGTAGATTATAGGATTGCTATAAACAACTTTAGTAAAGAAATTCGGTTTTTAAATTCAGTAATATTACGAAAATAATAGACTCCATCTTAAATAGGATGTAGTAACCATGGCAACCAAGAATCATTACTTATCATGGGATATAACTAAATTAATTATGTATGATAAGATTTAATAGAATGAAGAAAACTTTTATTAATATCTTTTTAAGTTTTGATTCGATTTTCATAAAATTTGAAATGGCTCGACAAAATTCTGCAATGATTATACACTGCAAAAAATAATTGTTGATTTTACAGTATAAAACTGGCATCCCAGCTGCCAGTATTGTACCGTAAAATTAACAGTAATAAACAATAAAATAAGCAGTAATACGCTGCCGTGCAAGCAGTAATACGCTACCGCGCATGCGCGGTAGCGTATTACTGCTTGCACGGCAGCGTATTACTGCTTATTTTATTGTTTATTACTGTTAATTTTACTACTGGCAGCTGGGATGCCAGTTTTATACTGTAAAATCAACAATTATTTTTTGCAGTGTACATATTAAATTTCAAACCATTCAGTTGGGTAGTTTTTGGGCTGTTATATGCGGACAGACGGCCTGACCAGACGACGACTATAGATAGGTGCTACGTTTTTATATAATTAGGCACGCACCTGAAAATCGCGTATGATCAAATCAGATTCTCGCGAATGTTGCGTTTTCCGACTTTTTCATTTTCGCGTATATTTAAAACTCGCAATTGTATTACAAAGCAAAAACAATGTCCATGAGAAAAACTCAAGTCTTATTGGTGGTGACAATGATCTGACTAATAATTTTCACTATTACTGCATTTTTTTTTTCTTTTAAATTCTAAACATCCTGCAATTTTAATTTTTACACCGTCGAATAGGGAACAACATATAACTTCAAAAACACTTTGTTTGAAAATTTTATCTCAATTAATTGATTTTTGATGGATTTTAAAATAAGCAGGAATATATTTTTTAAAAATATGCGTGTAACCCAATTACCGAAAATTAAACCATTTGAACTTAAAACAATGTAAATAGTTCAGCATTCATTTTCTTTCCATGTAATATTCCATAACTAACCTACCAAACGAAATTAAAACTTCACAAATAAATAAGTAAATAAAACACGAATTTAACCCTTTTAGGGGCCAAAGTACTTCTATTCGTAAAATGCTTGGATGATTGATTAACGCTTGAATGTACAAACAAATTTATTTAAAAATAGGTAAAAGCTTTTATTCCCGTTTTTAATAAAGAAAAATTTTCTTTCCAGAATTCTGGTATGAATGTGACGTATAAGGTTTAAAATTAAGTGGTATAAAAATGAATCACCGCCCTTCAAAGAGTTTTAACCACTGAGCTCCAAATATGACAGGAGATCTGTCTTCCTAATGCCCAACAAGATTTCCAGTGGTCAGCGCGGAAGGATACAGTGACGATAATTTTAGTTCGCATTCATGGCAAAACATGCAGTCTATCGCATTCCCTTACATGATTTGTGAATTACTTATGAATTAGATAAGCATAGCTTAGTTATAAAAGCATAAATTAGAGTAATAGTAAATGAGAATACTAATATCTAACTTTAACAACACGGACTATTTTTTACTTTTGCCTTGCGAGCTTCATTTGCCTTTCATTCTTCTGACCGCCGATTCTGAACTCCTGTTATATAAAACTCAATGGTTTTAGCAGACATGTAATCAAACTACCCGCTTAAACATTCAAAATAATCCGAACCACAAAGGCGAAATAGCGTAATATATATATAAATAGCGAAATATTTAGCGATTGCTCGCAGTAATACAAATAATAATAAAGTACCGAAAATGCTTTTTGATGTAGTTGCGCTATGAAAATGTACTAAATATAATGAGATGTAGGGGAAAGTATGGTAAAACGGGATACCTAACGATTTTCCTTTGTTAGAGAAGGGCGAAAAAATCGGAATACCTCACAAAAGTGTTTGGGGATAACTGGGCTATTAAAAAACCACACGTTTTGCCACAGGAAATTTCTTCTCTACTTGGGAAAAGGTGTTTTCTGGGACCATCGGAAACATTTCCGAATTTTGATGGTAGAGTAAAACACCTGGTACTGATCAGAAATTAAGTTTTTATACTTCCAGTAGCAAAACATTTTAAATCAAACTTTAAAACATATATACATTTTTAAGGTCAGTAACTGTTTTTTTTTCTTCAGGTTTTCAAGCAATTTTTAATGTTGTCATGTAATGGCTTTCTCAGCTTTTACTTCTCGTAAGCGCGACACTCCTCATGTACCCACTCTTTGCAGATTGAACATTGTATCCATCCTTCACCGCCTGTTGAGAGAAGAAACAATTCATTCATTTCAGAATTCAATTCAAAACCATGGATACCCGCTTTTGTCCTAACAGACGACCAAAAAATCAACATGGTCGCTCTCCTGCATAGCTGGATATACACACTTCTACTTGGCATCAAAATATCGTGTGAAAGCTACAGAAAACAGTAGTTTACTTACCTAAATATGTCCGTCAGGCTGGATTTATTCAAAGACCAGAAAGAACGGTGAAAAATTAAAACTTTTGGGGTAAAATGTCTTTCCAATAGCACTGTACGAACACAGAGATTATCTCAATCCAAAAGCCTATATGGCACACTGCTAGGGGACGCTGAGGGATGCAGTTAAGATGGAGGCTGTCCACAGGACAGCACCCATTAGCGAGAAAACAGGGTACCGTTTTGACCCGCTTACCCGGTTTTACCCTACTCTCCCCAACTATATGGTGAATTGATGAATGGCCCTCTCTAATCCCGCAGTGGCGCAGACGATTAACCTCGGTTCACGTAAGATCACCGAAAGTGAAGCAGCATCGACCATGGTCATTGCTTGGGAGGGTGACAACCTCTCTCGACTGCAGCTACTGTGGGACCGTATACGTTAATGGGAGCTGGTGCACGTAAAATCTGTTCATGGCTCCAATGTTCTCCAAGTTTGAAAACGATATCTCTGGGGGTGCCAATCCAGGTACAGATATCTCATCTGGAATTGGTTCAAAATTAGGAGAACAGCTCTAGAAGTCCAACCTCTCTTGAGGCTCTGGCACCCCTTCTTTCAGAGAAGTGCCATAGCACTTTCTCTGACACGACAACAACAACAACATGAATGGCTGTCTGATGATGTATAAACTCTATGAAAATGTACTAAATGTAAACAATTTATTATTTTCAATTAAAAACGATTTTCATCTACGTTCTGTATACTCCGGGCAGTGTATCGGGAATCCTTAAATCGGGTAGCCCGGGTTGAGTTGTGTATATGTAATGCAATTTAAAATTAAATCTGTAAATATTTACAAAGACACACTTACCTACTTTACTACTGATGTGTTGAATAGTAACCCCTTCTAAATCAACAATATATATTATACCATCACTCTTCTTACCGGTCTGAAAGAGAAAAAAAAGTTTGATAAAATTTCTAAATAATAATGCATTTGAAGAAAAAATATATATTTGTGCTAATCCCAAAACTTTCATTTATTTCATGCATGTTAATACTCCAAAAAGTGATTTTTTTTAAATTACGCATTTTAGAATTTTAAAAAAAGGCAGCATAGCAGCGCCACCTGTTATAGGATTTACACGAAATCCTAATCAGAACCAACTTTTGTCAAGGTCTAACAGAATATAAATTTTTATGAAATTTCGTGCATTAATTCTTGAGATATAACTATCGCTAAAATCCTGTAAATCCCGAAAAATGCAGCATAGGAGCGCCACCTGTTGGGAAAGTTACACCAAAACCTAATCAGTACCAGCGTATGTCTAACAGAATCTGAAATTTGATGAAATCCATGCATTAGTTCTTGAGATAGAGCTACGATTTCAGCGCCAACATTTGCGATTTCATCGCCAACATCGGCAGTGAACCCGATTATGTAAGATTAGACGAATAAGACAACTATGGCTGATTTTTTATTATATATTTTGCGTAAAACATTTTTCCAAGGAGGTCGACACATTCTCCATTCGAGTGAAGCCGGAACGAGCCATAACTCTACCTACGATATAATGCAAATGAAAATTTCGTTTTGGCAATCAGGTGAACTCGATTATGAAAGATTAGGCTTTTTAAAAAAGTTCTACTGGACGGATTTTGATGAGACTTGCATTGTTAGTTAAAGAGTTTTTCAGGGACAGTTTTAGTACATTGCATATTTCTGTACGTGGCTTAGTTTTAGAATTATAGGGGATAGTTCTATATTTAGGTGAACCCAATTATGAAATTTAGACATTTTTAAAAAGTTCTACTGGACGGATTTTGATGAGACTTGCATTGTTAGTTAAATAGTTTTTTAGAGACAGTTTTAGTACATTGCATATTGCTCTACGTGGCTTAGTTTTAGAATTATAGGGCATAGTTCTATATTTAGGTGAACCCAATTATGAAATTTAGATATTTTTAAAAAGTTCTACTGGACGGATTTTGATGAGACTTGCATTGTTAGTTAGATAGTTTTTCAGGGATGGTTTTAGTATATTGCATATCGTTATATCGTTCTTTACCAAATCCTACTGTATGACCAACTAAAAGAGAGTTGGTTCTTAACAGCCCAAATTTTGTTTGACACATTAGAAAATATAATAGCGCAATGACATTGGTATTGATTTTAATAATACGTAAGGGCATTCCAGGTAAAGGTCCATATTGCTTTATAACATAAGGTCAAATCCCCCGATATATTTCGTTTGATTTAAGGTTCGTTTGGAGAAACCGACCAGCGTAGTGGGCGAAGCCTGCTAGTTTGTGATAAAAAAAGAAAAAGATACTGGAGAATCATATACAGTAAAATCCCGTTACAACGAATTCCATTACAACGAAAAATCCCGTTATAACGAAATGCAAGCGAGTCCCGTTTTGAAATGTATTCAAATAATGTTAACATAATCTCAGTATAACGAAATATTCAATTTTTTATAATCTCGTTAGAACGAAATAATATGACACGGCAAATACTTTCAGTTGTACATTTTTATCGCTTGACAATGTTTGTTTTCGATGCCTAGTCTTAGGGACAATCAAGCTTATCTCTAAAGCAATCGCTTTTCTCCGAGCTTTGTTGTAAAATCGGTGTGCATAGGCATTTCACTGCAGAAGGAATGTTTCCTTTGTTCGCTCTCCCCTTTTCTCCACCCCTTTTTCTTGGAAGTCCAAGTAAGCTGTAACCAATGTAGGCAAACTTAACAAAACGTGAAATGAGTATTGCACATTCCCCCTTCCCTCTCCTCCCTACCTGAATAACTTTCGCAAAGGAATTTCCAAAGCTCGAAATCAGTTTGAAAATTTTCATCTTACCAGTAGGTCATAAAATGGCGGCTGTTAAGCGAAAACAGTTTAGTTTGGAAGAAAAAAAAGCCATAATTTCTGAAGTTGAGAAAGGAATGAAAAAATCTGATGTTGCTAGCAAATATGGAATTTCGCCGTCTACTTTATCCACTTTTCTAAAAGATAAAGAAAGCATTTTGAAAAAAATTCAAGTTAAAGTCTTTGATCCAAGCAGAAAACGAATTCGAAATGCCCAGTTTCAAGATGTGGATAGTGCTGTTTACAAATGGTTTATGGATGTTCGTTCTAGAAACATCCCTCTAAGTGGCCCTTTAATTAGAGAAAAAGGTTTGGAATTTGCAAGAATGCTAAACATTGAAAATTTTCAAGCCAGTGTCGGATGGTTGAATCGATTCCGAGAAAGATACGGTATAGTGGCAAAATGCATTTCAGGAGAAGCAAAAGACGTCCCAGTTGAATTTGTAAACGAATGGCGTAAAGGTGAAATACAAAAAATAATCAAGACGTATAGTCCTAACGATGTTTTTAATGCCGATGAAGCCGGAATATTTTTTCAGTTAGAACCAAGGAAGACTTTAGCGTTAAAAGGAGACAAGTGTATTGGAGGAAAGCTTTCCAAACAAAGGATTACAGCCCTATTTTGCTGCAACAAATCAGGAACAGAAAAACGAAAAGTACTCATAATCGGCAAATCTGAAAAACCCCGTTGTTTCAAACATTTTAAGTCCTTACCATGCATCTACAAAGCCAACAAAAAATCATGGATGACGCAAGGATTCTTTAATGAATGGCTGATAAATTTTGATAAAGATATGCAAAAACAAAAACGTAAAATTCTTCTACTCATAGACAACTGCACAGCACACAATGATCCTCCTATATTGAATCACATTCGTGTAGAGTATTTCCCGCCTAACTGTACTGCAATACTTCAGCCTCTTGACCAAGGCATTATCAGAGCCGTAAAATCACGATACAAAACTATGTTATTAAAACGCATTCTCTGTGATCTGCAAAATAACGTAAACAGAAAGTGCAACATGAAAGAGGCAATTGATATGATCTGTGGATCGTGGGATGATATAAGCCAGAAAACAATAGCCCACTGTTGGAAACACGCGCAGATTGACCAGGATTTAAATAAAGAATCGACGGCTCAAGGATCTAGCGATGTAGTACATGATGAGGAGCAGACAGTCGAATATGAGATCGAATCCACTTGGAACTTAGTAAAAGAAAAATCTGGTGTGTCTCAAAGCATAAGCTTTAAAGATTTTTTAACTGCAGATGACAATGCTGCAACTTGTTATTCATTAACAGAGACAGATATTGTGCAGTCTATTGTTGATGATCGCATTTTAGAAAATGATGAAGAAAGTTCTGAAGATGAAGAAAATGAGGTTTCAAAAGTTACATCTGCTGAAGCCTTAGAAAGCTTAGAAAGAGTGCGCAATTTTATTTCTTTACAGAGCAGTGTACCAGATAACATTTTTTCTAATATTAATCATGTACATAATTTTGTATTGTCCGCAGCTTCAAACTCCCTTGTACAAAAAAAAATCACTGATTTTCTGCATTAAATTTTTTCTTGTACAATTTGAAGATCATTGAAATGGTGGTAAGTCAATTTTTCAGTTCTATAAAAAATATTATACATTGTATTATACTAACTTTACGTTATTAGAAGGTACTACTAATTTTTATTACTATTTTTAATAATTAATTATCTACTAATTTGTATTATACTACTATATTTTTATAATTAACTATGATATGAGGATCTGAATTGAAATGTTTAATTTTCTATTGAATTCCGTTACAACGAAATTCCCGTTACAACGAATAAAATTTGCGGTCCCGTGAAGTTCGTTGTAACGGGATTTTACTGTATCTATTAAATCCTGTTGTAGTAACAATACAACATTTTCCGAAAACCTCCAAAAATTCTTATACATCATATTTCCATAATACACGCAAATATAATAGAACGCAAAATAGCTACAGTTGAAGCACTTTATAACGAACTACGATATAACGAAAAGCACGATATAACGAAATGCTCAGAACCATTTAGTTGGTCTGTATGTTAAAGAATACTGAATTCGAAACGATATAACGAAATATTTATAACGAAAAGCACGATATAACGAAAATAATTCGAACATGAAAATTGATAAAAAGAACGATATAGAGAATTTTTTACTTTTTTTTACTTAAAAAATGGCTGGGAAATAGAATTTTATTTTTTAAATACCAGCTATTTTTTTTTATGAGATAACCTTCAATCTTTTTGTCTACGACCAGTCACATGTTTTCAATACTTCCAAGAGAGATTTGGGGGAGGGGCAGTATTTTAAGACAACTTAGCTGAACTGGAATTACGTTATTTTTTATTTGATGACTGATTTCATTGACATTTGCTTTTCGTGTAAATTTATCGCGTGCTAATTTTTAAAACTTTTTGTAAACTGACCATGTCTGTCAAAAAAAAGAAAAGTTCGAGTTTAGAAGAGAAAGTTGAAATTATAAAATGCGTCAAAAATGATGTTAAAATAAGCGATGTAGCGAAAAAATTTGGGATTCTAAATAGCACTCTCAACAATTGAAAAATTTAGAAAAAATTATTAAAATATTAAAAAAGAGTGCAGTTTCCTCATCGTTTAAACGTATGTGTACAGCGAAATATGAAGATTTGGATGAAGTATTCTTTTCATAGTTTAAAGATGCAAGATCGAAAAACTTCAATATTAGTAGAAGTATTTTGCAATAAAAAAGCATATGCGTTTGCCGAAACGTTTCGGCAAGTGTACACTTGTATATAAAGACTTTCATGATGATTGGTTGAGTAAATTAAAAAAAAAGATATGAAATTGCGTGTAAAAAATTATGTGGAGAAGCAGCCCCTGTTTCAGAAGAAACAATTGAAGAATGAAAGAACGAAAACTCAAACATTTATTAGGATTATGGTTGAAAAGATATATTTAATATGGATGCCTGATAAAACTTTGACTAAAAAAAGAAACTTGTCACTGTGGGAAAAGGAGCAAAGACCGACTTTCATTAGCATTATGTTCTCTGAAAGGCGAAAACCTCTTGTAATTGGAAAAGCAAATAATCCACGGTGTATCCCTAAAAACGTAATAAAAACTTTGCCTGCAATGTACATGCGTAATTGAAAAGCTTGAATGATGAAATGCCTTTTTAAAGAATGGATTTTAGATTTTGACGAATAGAAGCAAAAAGCCAAAAGAAAAGTTCTGCTTATTTTTGACACCGTCTCAACGTCTCTTCGCATGTGAGCTCTGTTCGTGTTTAATTTATAAAATTACTTCTTTTACCAGCTAACACTACATCCAAAGTGCAACCATGAGACCAAGGAGTTATTCATTTGTTTAAAGCTAAATACTGGAAGATGCTTGTGAAAAAATAATCGTGAATTCAGATACACGAAATAAACAAAAAATAGACGAGCTGAAATCAATTTATCTAATAAATAAAGCATGGTGCGATGTTCTGTTGTTAATGCTTTTTCAATTTCGAGATTTTTACCATCACCTTCAAACAATCATGAAACTGTTTCTTTACCTAAATTGAAAATACAGATGAACTGATTTCATCATTTTAAATCTGATTTCCGAGTTTAAATTAGATCAATATGTTAATGTTGATTCAAACATATAATGACAAATGAAGAATTCGATGAAGAGAACATCATAAAAAAAAGTACAGAAGATGAGGTATGGGTTGGCAGTGTCAGTGAAAACATCCTTTTAGAAGCTGGTGAGAAGATTTTACCATCTGATGTACTTGAGTATTTACAGACAATTGTGTGTTACATGCACAATGAAAACTTGTTAACGAATGAAATTAACATTTATATTATTAAAATAGGGTGTACAATATTAGACAACGTTATTAAGAAAATAAATCAGAGCTTGTTAACTTCATTCTTCAAACCTATATAGGTATGTAAAACTGCCCTTTAAGAGAATTAAATCAATATATTTTTTTTTACATTAAATTTGCCCGTTTTTTTATGTGTAGCAGAGTAAGATATATATATATATATATATATATATATATATATATACGGCAATATATATATATATATATATATATATATACGGTATATATATATATATATACCGTTAAAGTAATAACATAACTCTAATTATCTGAAGTTCAATCATCCAGATCTATCATCACAAAATAAAAATTCTGTTTTATGAATTGTACGTATTTATTCGTAAAAATATGATCTCCTAGAAATTCCTTTTTAAATCAACGCCTTTCTTCTCTTTTCTGTTTGTAGTAAAAATGACCCTTACTATGGATGCTTAATATAATATGAATACATTAGGCTTAGCTTTTTTTTTATTAAACAAAAGTTATTTTAAGACACATCTTTATGTAATAAAACGTCCTTTTATAAGATTGTCTCCATTATATAGAATTCTGCATACTCAGATTACGTTCAGACCATATTAATCAGGGTAATTGGCGTTCTTACTATATAACGAAATAATTCGTTATAACGTTTTAACGAAAGCACGTTATAACGAGCAAATCTTTGGAGCACTTTCGATTTCGTTATAAGGTGCTTTGACTGTACTGACATATTCGTTAGATTTTGGTAAGCATTAATTTTTGTCATTTGATAGCTACTTTTATTATTATTTTTTAATCAAAACGTAATTCTTACCCAAACTTAAAAAAATAATCCGAAAGAGTTAAGTCAAACATAAATAACTTAACTACCTAGTCTAAATCTGAGTTCTCCTAGTCTAAATCTGACTCAACAGTTTTTAAATGTTTAAGATCGTACCGTAATATTTAAAGATACGGACGGCCTATTGAGTGCGCCGCACAGTGAAAAAACAGTTGCAAATTCCAAAATATTTTCGTGATTAAAACCTGCGCCCCTTTTACTCTCTTCCCAAATACACTTCAATGTTCAAAACGGATGTTTAAGTTGAAGTTTAGAATTATTTCTGTTCTTTTTCATTATTTTTATTAGTAAATCACCACTGGCATACGGAATATGCCACCCGTGTATTTGTGAAATTTATTAATTTGTTTTCTTAATTAAATTATTTTTTAATAAATGTAGTATATTTCTTTTATATTATTACTAGACATTAGACGCTATTCGTCTTTAGCATCAGAGGTTGATATTTATGCTTTAAAAGGCGCTGCCGCATGGAATACGCTGTTAAAAGCTGTTATTTAAGCACTAAAATGCCTTGACGCTTAGAATACACTACACCACCCGTGTCTTTATGTTACTTTAAACCGTCCGTGTCTTTAAAAGTTAATTACTGTAATTTCCGTCTTATAATCCGCGAATTAAAGAATCATGTTTCGACCCAGATATTTTATTCAATAATTGAAGTCAAATACAAGGTGTCCAAAAGGACTTCAAAAATTTATTACAAAAAATAATAGGCCTTCAGCAAAAATAATTACAACAGTACATAGAGTAACTTAAAAAGTTATTTTCTACTACCTTAGTATACTTGTACATGAGATCCTTTCGTTGCATGAAGAATATCAAGTCGATATTCCAATTCCATCCACGTGCGTTTCAGCATGCTAACGTCAACAGTAGTTACAACTGTTTGATGAAATCTGAAGGAAAGTCAATAGTATCATGGAATTGAAACAAAAGATCCAAACAGCAGTAGCTACTGTTGATGTTAGCATGAAAAACGTTCGTGAATTGAATTGGAATATCGTCTTGATATTCTTCGTGCTACGAAAGGATCTCATGTTGAAGTTTACTAAGGCAGTACAAAAAAACTTTTTAAGTTACTCTATGCACTGTTGTAATTATTTTTGCTGTAGGCCTATTATTATTATTTTTTGTAATAAATTTTTGAAGTTGTACGGTGACTTTTGGGACACCCTGTACTTCTAGCGATTTAGCAAACTACGTTTTATAAAATACAATTTTCTTGTCGAAACATGATTGTTTGATCCGAGAATTATAGGCAGAAATTACGGTATATCTCTTTGTCTTTTTGCGCCTTCTTTTTGACTGATATTTCAAGTTTCAGGTAATTAAATTCGTCAATTCACAAAATATTGCTACGATTCTGTTCAGTCCTTAGACAAAGAAATCAAAATACCTTTTTGTATCCTTCTTCTTTTGCTTTGTTGTCTATTTCCAAAATGTAGCAGAAGTACAAAATTAAATGATCTGTCGAAATAGATTGTAAGAAACCTAAAAAGTATTTCAATTAGTTGGATTTAAATTAAGCATGAAATAGGTTTATAAATAAAGAATCCGAGAAGAATTATAGTCATATTTCTACGTACCACGATAATCAATCGCCAGTTTTATGTATCTGACAGGTGAGCCATCTTTAGCAAATCCAATAAACGTGTCACCACGGTACTTTTGAAGAACCTTAAAAAAAAAGAGTGAATTTTATTCAAACTATGCGTCAAATTAAAAATCTTTACTGTCTATTATTTTTATCTGTTATCGTGATAAAAAGGAAAGATTATGTTTTAGAATGGCTTTATACTGTTAAAAAAATAAATAATTACAAAAGCTATCTTAATATTGCAGCAATATGCTTACAAAAGTTTAATGTAACCTTGTCAGTACCCGCAATTCGGAAAAGTTTTCAGTTATCTTCAGAAACCATTTGGAAAAGGGCAAATTATAATCCTAAGGAAACAATAAGTTCTCGGAGGTTTACAAAAATGTTCCTTGAATGAAATAACTTCTTTATCTTCCGTAATTTTTGGAAAATGTGTTTTTGCTAATTTTGGAAAAACTATTGGTTACTGGGGTTCATGGTGTTAAGGGCTTTGAATGACGATTGAGCGTAATGCTTTTTGGTTCCATTCGTTTGTGAAGACTGTGAGAGGAGCTTTTTATTCAACAGTGCCCCAATAAAATCTGTAGGCAGCGTTTAGAACCCTTAGCAGAACTGTTTCGCTACTGATTGGCAGAAGTAGACACCCAGGGTCTAGAACAGGGGTGTCAAACTGTGGCCCGCCAGATACCACTAATTTTTAAAAGATATATTCGACTCTTTGAATTCCAAAAATGGGATAATTAGATAAGGAAAAGACTACTATAAAATTTTAGTGGTTATCTGGTGAGCCACAGTTTGACACCACTGGTCCTGGTCTAGAACTTTCGACATGATTCGCGTATATTGGTTTAAAGCGTAAATAGGAGTTCGGAATGAGGCAAAACGAGTAGAATTAGCTCAGATGATTTTTATGTGAATGTAAATACGCTCACAATTGTGACATTTAGAAGTCTGCATTGGGATATATGTATTCCTGTTACTGTTTGTTTTATAGCTTCATGAGACATGAGCCCTCTTTTGACACACTTTGAGATCTCCATATTGTAATTTATTAGCGGAATTTTCTGTTGTATTGTGTTGTTTTAGAATAGTTGATTTTCAAGTGTTTGTGATATATATTTGAGGTTTGAGGCATTTTACTTTTGTTGACTTCCTGATTCTTCCGGAATATTCGTAAAACAAATAAGAGTGACGCTCGAAAAATTGTTCATCCATCGGCTATCAATCACAAGAACACGAATTTCGTAACAATTGGTAACTTTATCGGAGGGGAGAAGTAGGTAATTATTCCTCCCAGTTCTTTGTAATATCAGGTATTTTTTTCTCATTTTATCTGGAAAAATAAATAAACCATGCGAAATAATTCCTGTAATCGAAAATATTTAATGTTAAATATATCATGTAAATGTAGCATAATCGATTTATTATTATTATTATTATTATTATTATTATTAACCCTATCCAAGCTACCTCTTTAAAACCATTGATAAGGTTTTGATTGAACCTTCTTCTAAAAATCTCAAAGAAAAAAAATTCAGAATCAAGAGTAACTATGAAGTTGCATTGAATTTTCATAAATATATTATATATATATATTAGGAAACGTTTAAATATTGTTTACAGTGTTGTAACAGATTTTAAATTACACAATAATGGTTTCCAATATGACAATACTTACCTCAGGAAGAGGAAAAGATTCTGGCATTGTACGTATTTCATATGTTATTCGATTCCAGAAAACCTGAAATTGCAAGCAAACGCTAAGAAAAGAAAATTGTACTAAAATCGGTAAAAATTAACAAACATTAATTTTAAGTAAAAAAAAAAAAAGAAAGAAATTGCACAAAACAAGAGATGCACGTCTGAGAACAATAATATTCACTGCACTCAACGGAATTATGTTAAGGTTGTTAGCCAGATCTCAAATTTCCCTTTCCAATATTAATCCTATGGGCTTGGAATGCATTCGTATTTTCAAAATTCTCATCAGAAAATTAAAAGTTTCAACTTCCGTTTTCTGTATACTATTCTTGAAGGATGTCTCTATGTTTTTTGGTCGACAAAATATTTCTTAAATATCTCAGTTTTACACTTTACGAACTGACTCGCCCGGGATCCGTGATAATAAACTTAAATGAAAAGCAAATTTGTATGATTTTATATCTTTAACCCGACTTTGTATGAATTTATATTTGTAAAGGAAAAATTCGCGAAAAAATATCGATTATTTAGTAATAAAACCGCTCGTAAAAAGACTTTTTTTTTTCCCACGTAGAGTCGTTTTATAGTTTTAAATAAAAAGTCGTTCTTGCTGTCCGAACTCTTTGAAATGAATTAAGAGTTTAAGACGTTGTCGACAAATGTTAAGACAAACAATAAAAAAAAAAAAAAAAAAAAAAAAAAAAAAAAAAAAAAAAATCAGAATTTGTTTCTTTCCTTCTACATACTCTGGAAAGCAGGGACTGAGAATGCGCTCTCGCATCTGCCGATTTTTGCAAAAAAGAAAAAAAAATCGTTTTTATAAGTTTTTAATTAATATCTCGGCTAATTATTAAAAAAATAAAAATAAGAGCCTCAGAAGCACTAGGACTTGCCTTGGGCATCCGCATCCAAATTTTCAGACTTCTACGTGCGGTAGATTTCGCTAGCCATCGCCAAAAGATAGACAGACACACACACAGGGCGAAACTACCTTTCATTGATATAGATGTGTTAAACTCTTAGTGAAACTGACCAGTTGTAAGTAGTACTTTAACACTTCAAGTAAAATTAAGAATGCATTTTAGGAATATTTTATCGACTAAAAATGAAGAGACATCTTTTAAAAAAAGTTATACAGCAGGAAAAAAAAAAAAAGTTTTAAATATTCCTTTTTTGATATGATATTTTAAAAATATGCACGCATTACAAGCTCATTGGATTAATATTGGCGCATCACGGCGGTTATTTGTGGAGATAAAATAATTCCTTTTTAAAGGGACTGTGGTTTCTATAGGCTATATATATATATATATTTTTTTTTAATAATTGGTTTTTGGATCTGAAAAGTACGCATCCTTGCTTAGAGTGGGCTGACATTTCAGGTATTAAAAAATTTTTCGATTTCGGCACATAATTTTTTATTTTAGCAAAATCCCGATTTTTGTATAGAAAAAAAAGAAAGAAAAAGCTAATGATTTCGCTACTTCATTTCAAATTATCTCGGTTTGTATGGGTCCGATCGCCACGCGGTTTGGCTCATTCGACTCGACATCGATAAAACTATAGATTTTAGTTTCAAGTTTGACCAGCAGGGGGCGCTTTCCTATCTCTGGTTCTATGGGCCCGATCACGACGAGGTATGGCTCATTCGACTCGATATCGACAGCCTCAAAGATTTCAGTTATATTCGTATAGAACAGATTGCGCCCCCTGGCGGTGGAAGGTGGAACTAACGGATTTTACAGCTAACTCGTGTTCTTTGGTCCCATCACGACGCGGTTTGATCCATTCGACTCGATATTGACAGGACTTATCGATTTTAGTTCAAAGTTTCACCACCAGGTAGGATTTTTTATCTCGGGTTCTATGGGCTTGATTACGACGGGGTTTGGCTCATACGACTGGATTTCGATAGCTTTACAGATTTCGGTTATGTTCGTATGGAACAGATTGTGCCCCGTGGCGGTGGAAGGTGTAACTAAACGATTTTGCTGCTAACTCGGGTCTATGGATCCCATCATGACGCGGTTTGGCTCATTCGACTCGACATCGATAGAGCTTACCAATTTTAGTTCGAATTTTCACCACCAGGGGGCGCTTTCCTATCTCTAATTCTATGGGCCGGATCACGACGAGGTATGGCTCATTCCACTCACCATCAATAGCCTTAAAGATTTCAGTTATGTTCGTATAGAACAGATTGCGCCCCCTGGTGGTGGAAGGTGGAACTAATGGATTTTGCAGCGGTGAGAGGTTTATACTATTCCAGGTGCAATTTAAGGGGGTTTCCGGAGCCGAAGGCAGCAGGGACCCAATCCGGAGTTTCGTTCGGTTCGAGGTTTATCATATTCGAGGTTTTACAAGATTGGAGATCCCGATGTAAATTAGGAGTTCACTAGCGGGCGAAGACAGCTAGTAGGATTAATATTGACGCAGGGGATTCGGCATGTGACTGATCGTGATCAACAGCATTAAGGTGGTTCTAAAAAAAACTGTTTTTCCCCAGGCTCAACAGCACGGAACTTTCTGACACATTTACGGACTCGTTTTAAATGTAAAAGCATGGAGCTTGCAGGCCTGACTATTGAAGTGATTTTGAATCTAATGACGTTTTCCATTTTTTGATAAATGAATTACTTATCGAATGAATTGCTTATCAAGCGATTGTTGTCACATGACGGCAGGTTTTTCTCCTTTCCCGTGCTGTCGTATCCGGAAATTCGGTTAATGACAACTTTGACAGTAATTTCTGGAAGATCTTATTTCTTAACAAAAAAAAAAACACTATTCGATTACATAGTTTCTTAAGAACAGCTGTCAATTTCATGTGTTTTCGAATAAAAATGAATTCAGAAATGTGTAAGAAAGTAGCTCCTTTAGATTTGAGAACAGCACACTGTAAAAAATTCCCATATATATAAAGTAGACTCCCTCAAATCCGCAAACACCTAATATCCACACATCGTTGCAGATGTAAACAATGAAACTTTTAGTTAAGGTGTAGAGGAAAAACTCAAGACTTTTTAAATTTTTATGTCATTCCGTACACATTCTTAATATGTAATTCTAGTTAATATAACTCAATTCACGCTTTCTCATGAAAGTAATATTAATTTATTTCCGAAAAAATTCCAAGATGGCACTAATATCAGTGGCAATTACCGATCTTTTTACCAAATGCATTTATGTATTAGTTAAGCTTTTTTGGTTATTGCTAAACATGAAATAAACTTTGTCATTTTACGATTTTATGTAAATTATTTGTGTACTTTTATGAAACAGGTCTCACTGAATAATTCAAAGAAAATTTATCTCGTTAATATTATGCATATTTATTTATGCATTATTAATTATTTACTTCACCTTTACTTTTAATATTTTTATTTTATTTTTATTTTTTATTTATTTTTTATTATTTTATTTTATTGCTTTATTGTTTTCTTTGAATTATTTTAATATTTTACTGTAGTGTAAGCATTCGTTATGATTTCGAGTGCATTATTAACATTCAAATTACTGTTTAAAAATGTAAACAAAAGCTGTGACCAGAAATCCACAAAGTTCTAAAATCTGCACAACCTCGTGTCCCAAGCTATACACTGAAAAAAAAAAAAAAAAAAAAGTTGATTTTACGGTATAATACTGGCATCCCAGCTGCCAGTATTATACCGTAAAATTAACAGTAATGAACAGTAAAATAAGCAGTAATATGCCGCGCGGTAGCATATTACTGGTTAAAAACTAGTTTTTAAAATTTACCTCTCGAAAGTTGTCTTCAGCCTTCTTCAAGTTGAAATTTCTTGCTGTAAAATTAATACGTATTAAGAAAAACTTACAATGTATTACAAAAATATTAATTCCATATAAGACTAAATACAAAATAATACAAAATATGCAAAGAATTCAAAAGTACTGATTTGATTCGTAATAAGTTGTAATTATAGGCAATATTTATTAAGAATTAAACGGTCTTGTCTTGCTATAAACAAGTCAATGTCACAGAATTCAAGTAGATAACTAGTTTCAACGCTAGATTCTCTAAGTCTAAATGCAAGATGAAAATAATTCTTGGTTTCTTTATAAAATGACTACGGGATCACATTAATCACACCGTCAAAGTATCAAAAAGTGCCATAAATTCGCCAAAACTTTAAAAATTCATTAAAAAGGGAAAAAAAATTATACTATAAAATTGCGGTTTGCAGCAATAGAATTAAAGGAAGACCAGTGGATCCGTGCGAAAATTTCGCACTGCAGTCTAACATTTTTTAGCAATATCTAATATATTTTTAGACGCAGGTTTAAACTTCTAAAAAAATTAAGGACTAAAAATATCTGCAAACAACGTTAGTCAAACTAAAATATCATATCATTTATTCCCTCAGAGTTACAGTAAAAGCTGACCGAAGAAAGCAAACGAAAAAAATAAAATGGAATACAATTTAAAAATTAAATTAAAAATAATAATAATAATAAATAAATAAATAAATAAATCATTAATCGTATTTTAACTGCATTAGATGCTGACATCTGTTTCAGAAAAAAAAAAAAAAAAAAAAAAAAAAAAAACCATGAGATAAAGAAAAATAAATTGAGCATTTGAATTTAAATGTTGCTTTTTAATCATAAATATAAAATAAACCCGTGCAGTGCAGCAACAATGTCCCACTTTATCTTTATTGAACAATTTTTTATAATCATTGTTGCGGTATTTTATTTTTGCGGCAACACTAATTTGAGGAAAACCTTTAATTTATTTATGAAAACAATCCCGATTTAATTTTTAATTAATTGCAATTTTTAATCAACAAACATGTTTTAATGAAATGTGAGTGTACTATGTCAGAAGCCGCTTCAAAATCCTTTCATATGGTATCTCATTTATCGCTCTGCGTTTTCTATTTGCTTAGAGAAAGGGATGTCGACAACAGAAATAATATATAGGATAAGATCGGATTTTTTTTATAACAAAAAAGTTGTGGTTCAAAAAAGTACCGATGGGTGGCGCTGCCATGCATAATACGAAACAGGTGTATGAAACTTGGGTTTATAGTAAAAGACCCGTTTCTTCAAAGCGTCTGACAATCTTTGGTATCCCAGTACATGAAACACGCTCGTTTCTCGTCTTGAGCCCCTTTGCCGTGCGCAATTTTCGAAATGCGCCGATTGCTGATTTCCCGTTCTTGTAAAAGAACTTAACCAACAACGCTTGATGTGGTAACGATAGCATACTGCTGGCATCGAATAAAGAATCTATGTGCGTCAAGGTGTTTTATTGACAGCCTGATTTGCAGTAATCTGCTTCATATTATGTATGGCAGCGCCATCTATCGGTAATTTTTGAACCCCAACTATTTTTGTTATTAAAAATAATCCCATCTTTCTCTAATCCCATTCGTGCAAACAACAATTTTTTAACATCATTTGTTCCATTTTAATGATTTTTGTTAAAAAGTTTTAGCGAATTTATGGCGCACCCGATATATGAATACTGTTGTATAACAACTGCAGTAACTTTACTTTTATTTACTAGTTGACCCGCCCGGCGTTGCCCGGGCCTAAGATAATAACTTTAAATAAACCACAAATTTGTATTATTTTATATCTTTAATACGATTTTGTATGAATTTATATTTTTAAATGAAACATTCACGAAAAAATAATGATATTTAGTGATAAAAGTGCTCATAAGAAGACATTTTCTTGTTTTTTCACGTACGTTTGGATATCTATAGTATTGGGCAATAGATGGCATCACTACCGATTCAATCAGAAGGTCTATTTCAAATTTCTCTCTCCTTTCCGTTTCAAATAATGATTTTCACTATCTTTGTATTTTATTTCAATGTTTCATAAACCATAAGCTAAAAGTTTTTTCTAGTATTACCTAAAGTTATATATTATGAAAGCAATTTTTCAAAATTTAAATATTTTTTATACAAATATTTTTTATTTATATTATATTTTTACTACAAATTTAATTTGTAAAAATATTGTTGGGTGTTAAACTTTACTTAATGCTTAAATCATTCTGTCGGAAGGTGGATTCGAACCCACTTTCTTTGCAGAGAGACAGATCTTAAACCAACGCCTTAGACCTCTCGGCTACGCTGATCACGTTCAAGTGTATCTTAAACTAAACAGATTTTAGATTTAATCTCACGCATGCGCAAAAACATCGAATTTGCGCTGAAATTTTTAGCTTGTCGCTTTTACGATTAAGGAAATCCGGGAAACAACATTATAATACAACTCATTTATAAATATTTTTTGCTCATTTTCTCCATTGAAATGCATGTTTACATTTACATTCCTTTTCATATGTAAAATCCTCTTTTTTTTTTTTTTTTTTTTTTTTTTTTTTTTGTATAGTCATGCATAATAATTGATATATTTTCTTAAATAGTAATTATTTTTGCATATACGTATATTATTATTATTATTTTTCTTTTTTTAGAGAAAAAAGGTTGGTTTTATTAAGGAATTTGACTGCGAGAATCATATATTGAAGTATTTCTTTCAAAATAAAACTTTCCCGAAGATAATTTAATGAATGTAATACAGCACAAAGTTTCATAATGATTTAGATATATGAATTTAAATAATAAATTCAATTTAAATAATTTAAATAATAATTTAAGTAATAAATTTGACCAATTGAAAATTAGGCAAAAAATTTCTATCTTTAAAAACCGGTGATAAAAGTTTAAAAATTCTGTAAAAGTTATGAAGGGGTTGAAATCATAAAACACATTTATAAAAAATAATATGAATAATTCTAACTTGGTTGTGCCGTAAAGTAATTATTAATTTTTTACCCTAGGACGAATATTTCGATTCTTTTTTACCTCTTAACCACTTGAGAAGTTCTTTGTCAGTATGCACTGGGGTAAGGTAATCCTGTAAATCTCTTCGGAACTATAAGAAAGAGAAAAAAGTCCCCGGTTTATTAAAATTGCAATGAGAACAAGAAATTTAAAAAGAAAAAGTGAAGATTCTTTATGGAACGTGATAGTTGGATGATAATGTTCTTGTCCCGCGTTGGGGCACAGCCTACTCCAGCAGTAGGCCGTGGTAGGAGTAGTTGCTTCGCCTTTCCACACTGTCAAAAATTTTCGTAAAATTTCAGTAGATGTACCGTTAATTAACGGTACTTGTACCGTTTTCTCTCTTTACGGTATGAGTACCGTACTTCTAAGGTATATTAAGAGTAAAAAACCGCATATGAGCCATTTCGATTATAAACGGTATTTATACCGTAAAATGATTGTTCTTTAGTAAAAAATTGCTATTTATACCGTAAAATAATTATTTTTCAGTAAGGAAAAACTGGTAGCCCCGCCTCGGTATACGGCAACCCCTGTAATGATGTCCTTGCTCTTGTTACGTAATGCGTGCAGGCCTGAGGAGAGGGGGGAGTGCAGCCGGTACATATACTTTAAATATTTTACGGTACATATACCGTCCAGTTAAATTACGGTACATATACTGGTCACAAAGTTGCCAGTATATGTACCGTAAATGTTGACCAAATTTTTTTACAATGCACCCCGTTCCCGAAATCCCTTGTTAACCAATGGGATATTTTAAGTAGGCTATTGCTCATTACCTAATGGAATTATCGAAAAACGGTTTTCACCATCAGAAAGTATGTGTTAATTTCCGGCATTGTGCGTTTAAAAAAAAAAATTCTACTTAAGGGATTACACACGTTCACAAATTTCAAAATAGCAATACACTGGTGCAGATTTTGCAGACTTCTAAATGAAATTTTCTTACTAAATAAACCGACCAGCGTAGCGGGCAACGCTCCGCTAGTAGATATAGAAATCATTAAAACATGCAAAATAATAATAAAAAAAAGTTCATGAATAATCTGGTCTATTTCAATGAATCAAAAAAAAACTTCAGCACAAATATTTAAATACTATTTGATATTCTATTTTACATTACTATTTGAGAAAAAAATGGTTGATTGCCTTCTCTAAGGTGACCATAGTTCCTGATTATCTCTTGACATCCCCGGTTTTAGGCTTAAGAAGGGTACATCAGTTTAAAACTTTAAAATAAAAAGAAAACTGCCCAGTTAAACTGAGGGCATTGAGCTCACAGGCTATTCACACTAATTGTATATTATTTCAAGGAATTTGAAATAAGCCCCTCGAAAAATAAAGAAATTGACAATATATTAAGGGGGGTCATCCCCCCGTTACCCGCCCCCTCATAGTTAAATAATGAATCCCTTAAACTAATCAGGAAAGCCTCTAATTACAATGAATATATATATACAAAATTTGAAGAAAATCTGATCATTCTGCATGAAAAACCCATTTATCTAAATTAAGGGGGGATTAGCCCCCCCCCCTTTTCCCCTTTATACTTAACCAATGAACACCCAAAACTATTCAGAGAAGTGCATTATCACAATGAACCTATATACAAAATTTGAAGAAAATCGGATAATTCTGCATGAAAAACTCATTTATCTACATTAAGGGGGGTTAGCCCCCCGTTCCCCCCTTTACACTTAACCAAAGAACCTTCAAAACTAATCAGGGAAGCTCCTTATCCCAATGTGCCTATAAACAAAATTTGAATCAAATCGGATAATTCTACATTAAAAACCCATTTATATAAATTAAGGGGGGATTAGCCCTCCCGTTCCCTCTTTATACCTAACCAATGAACCCCCAAAACTAATCAGGGAAGCGCCTTATAACAATGAATCTATAAACAAAATTTTAATCAAATCGCATATTTCTATCAAGAGTTATCGCGTTACGTATACATACGTACATACGTACATACATACAGAACGGGCGGGCACATTAGCTCTCAGGCTTTGATAGCCTGTGAGCTAAAAATGAAAAACAAAAAGGTTTTTTCACCTTATAGCTTATAGTATCTATTTTGTTAGAAGTTTTCAGCAAACTGTCCATTCATTTTCGTCTATTTATATATGTATAAAACAGTTACATAAACGTAATTTAATTTCTTTTCTGACCATAATATTGTCAGATACGCTTAATAATATGGTCAAGTAACCATTATCTTTAAAAACGGTCAAATGACTGAACGGTTTGCTGCAGATTTTTAACAGTGCAGAATATAAACAAGTGCTGTCTTTTGAAATTTGAATTACAGTCGAAGCTCGTTAACGCTCCTTAACTCAAGGGGAAACTTTTCTTGTTCGTGTTATCCGAATTTAAATACATTACATACAACTGGACGGGGCAGTCGGGAACAGTTCGTGCTAAAAGTAATTCACGTTAAGCACGTTCGTGTTAACGAGGTTTGACTGTATTACAAAAGTTACAGCAAAAATATGCCGCTGTAACTAATTGCCTCTAGAGCAAACTTTAAATTTGAAACGTTGCATTTTCTATGTGTTGATATTTTTGAACTCTGACATACGTTAAGAAAAATGTTGATGAGGGATTTTCATGTAAATCCGAAACGTCCAATTTTAATATGTTTTTAATGTTTTATGTAATTGTAATGTAATGTCTGTAATTTTAATGATTTTAATATAAAAGCTGTATAATTGCATTTCTTTATTTTCAAATAAAATTCTTCGAGAATTCTGGTGATACTTCAGCACGACAAAAACACAATTGTTTGTCCCTGAAAGAGTTAACCCAATCGCTTAAAATAGAATTGTTTTTGAAAAATCCTTCCAAATTTGTAAATTTAAATTTTGTTTCAGTATTTAAAAACTGGCAAAGAGCTGTTTTTTTTGTTTTTGTTTTTTCGCATCTGTGTGTGCGTAGGAAAGGGGGAGGGAAATTGAATAATTGAGACCGTGTGTGTATGTGTGTGTGTGTGTGGAGGGGGATATCAAGCGACTTTGCTTTTAGTTATCTGATATCTGCTCACCTTATTTCTTTCTCTCTGTAAAACTATGCATTATCTTTATCTCAGGGGCGTAACCAAAGGAGAGTTTAGGGAGCTAAAGCCAGCCCACCCAAATCAGTGTTTTTTTTTTTTTTTTTTTTTTTTTTTTTTTTTTTTTTTTTTTTACCCAATCATGAACAAATTCTGTCCATTCCAATAATCACAAGTAAAGTCATTCTTGCTCAGCCACCCCCCTCCTTAGAATGAAATTCTGGCTACGTTACTGCTGTATCTATATCGATATCGATTATCTATATTTATATTGATAATCTTTATGTATAGAATAATATCTTAGTCTCCATATCTCTTTCCCAGAACGCATGTATAGAATGAGCGATACATCTTTCATATCTATATTATAAAGCAAAGACATGTCCGTGAGAAACGCTGACGTCATATTGACGGTGTCAACACTTGACCAACAAATTTTGCTTTCACTGTAAGTTTTTTAACTTCTAAACATCGCACAATTACAATTTTAACACCGTTAAATAAGAAAAAAAGATGTCAAATACAATTTGTTTGAAAATTATTTCAGTTTTATGGTTTTTAAAGTAATTTTCAAGCACGATTTTTTTTCAAATATATTTCTATAACGTGGAGCCCGATTATGAAATATTAAGCCGCTTTGATTTCCCTTAAAATAATATAAATAGTTCAGCATTTGTTTCCGGCTAATATTCCATAACGAAATAAAAACTTCATCAATAAATAAATAGATAAATAAATAAATCAAATAATATAAATCAAACACAAATTTAACAGACATGTAATCGAACTAGGCATTTAAGGCATTGATATAACCTTTTTTTTTTTTATATAACCTAAAATTTTCCCTTTTTTAACACTTTCCAACCTAGTTGAAAAGTGTTTATGACTTCGGTTTGTCTGGCCGTCTGCCGTCTGGCCGTCTGGCCGTCTGCCGTCTGGCCGTCTGGCCGTCTGCCGTCTGCCGTCTGCCGTCTGTCCGTGCTCTAACTCCCGTAAATATGCTCGGATTGCCCTGCAAATTTTATATGTTATAATCGTTATCTATAGCATGTTCCCTATTTCAACGGAAGTGTGTAGCACTTATAGTTTTTTTACAGGGACACTCAAAAGAATTCCGTTACATTGCGGTCTATGGGGAAAAATCATTTGCGGTTTATTTAAATAATGTTTCAATACTTTAAACGCATTGAAATTTATATATATCACTAAGGTGCATTAGAAGAAGCTTAATATGGAATAGGGTGTGCATAGCACTTATACTTACTTTACAGGGACAGTCAAAAGAATTCCGTTACATTACGTCTATGGAGAAAAATCGTCTGCGGTTTATTTAAATAATGTTTCACTATTTTAAACGCATTGAAATTTATATAAGGTTCATTACAAGAGACTTACTACAGAATATTGTGTGTATAGCAGTCATCGTTCATTTACAGGGACACACAAAAGAATTCTCTACTGTATGTTAACAATAATTCCTGGAAGTGCGTTTGAAGTTACTGAATGCGATTTTAATTTTAAATCGCTTTTTGTATATTACGTGGTGTGTATAAATTCTGTAGATCCTATACAGGGAAGTACAAAAGTTCGGGAACACATTTCCGTATTATTTAACTCCAGACGGAGAATTTTAAACTGTGCTACGTGTTTCCTAACTGAACTAAAATTTAGCATCCTATGTAGTATATATACAAATCTATAGATCCTATACAGGGCTGAATAAAGTATTCGGATTACTTAGATGTTATCTTTTAGCTTATAAAAGAGTATGATTCGTAAAATTATTTTGGAAGCGTTGGAAAGTGTTACATAATCTATGCTTGACGCATGATTTTTCGTTCTTGTTAACACTTTCCAACCTAGTTGAAAAGTGTTTATGACTTCGGTTTGTCTGCCGTATGGCCGTCTGCCGTCTGTCCGTTCTCTAACTCCCATAAATATGCTCGGATTGCCTTGCAATTTTTATATGTAATTGTCGTCATCTATAGCATGTTCCCTATTTCAACTGAAGTGTGTAGCACTTATAGTTTTTTTACAGGGACACTCAAAAGAATTCCGTTACATTACGGTCTATGGTGAAAAATCATTTGCGGTTTATTTTAATGATGTTACACAATTTCAAACACATTTTAATTGATATATGTCAATAAGGTGCATTACAAGAAGCTTAATATGGAATAGGGTGTGCATAGCACTTATAGTTACTTTACAGGGACAGTCAAAAGAATTCCGTTACATTACGTCTATGGAGAAAAATCGCCTGCGGTTTATTTAAATAATGTTTCACTATTTTAAACGCATTGCAATTTATATATATCACTAAGGTGCATTACAAGAGGCTTACTACAGAATATTGTGTGTATAGTATTCATCGTTCTTTTACAGGGACACACAAAAGAATTCTCTACTGCCTGTTAACAATAATTCCTGGAAGTGCGTTTTAAGTTGCTGAACGCGATTTTAAATTTAACTCACTTTTTGTCTATTACTTGGTGTGCATAAATTCTGTAGATCATATACACGGCAGCACAAAAGTTTGCGAACACATTTCCGTTTATTGACAGCAACTCCAGAAGGAGAATTTTAAACTGTTCTACGCGTTTCCTAACTAAACTAAAATTTAGCATCCTATGTAGTATATATACAAATCTATAGATCATATACAGGGCTGAATAAAAGTATTCGGATATTTTTCCGACTATTGTATATGTTGGAAATTCCTGAAATTACATTTTTAGCACTTTCCAACCTAGTTGAAAAGTGCTTATGACTTCGGTTTGTCTGGCCGTCTGGCTGTCTGCCGTCTGGCCGTGCTCTAACTCCCGTAAATATGCTCGGATTGCTCTGCAATTTTTATATGTTATTGTCGTTATCTATAGCATGTTCCCTATTTCAACGGAAGTGTGTAGCACTTATAGTTTTTTTACAGGGACACTCAAAAGAATTCCGTTACATTGCGGTCTATGGGGAAAAATCATTTGCGGTTTATTTAAATAATGTTTCACTATTTTAAACGCATTGTAATTTATATATATTACTAAGGTGCATTAGAAGAAGCTTAATATGGAACAGGGTGTGCATAGCACTTATAGTTACTTTACAGGGACAGTCAAAATAATTCCGTTACATTACGTCTATGGAGAAAAATCGTCTGCGGTTTATTTAAATAATGTTTCACTATTTTAAACGCATTGAAATTAAATAGATCACTAAGGTGCATTACAAGAGACTTACTACGGAATATTGTTTGTATAGCAGTCATCGTTCATTTACAGGGACACGCAAAAGAATTCTCTACTGTCTGTTAACAATAATTCCTGGAAGTGCGTTTTAAGTTATTGAACGCGATTTTAATTTTAACTTGCTTTTTGTCTATTACGTGGTGTGTATAAATTCTGTAGATCCTATACAGGGCAGCACAAAAGTTCGCGAACACATTTCTGTTTATTGACAAACTGCAGACGGAGAATTTTAAACTGTGCTACGCGTTTCCTAACTGAACTAAAATTATCATCCTATGTAGTCTATATACAAATCTATAGATCCTATACAGGGCTGAATAAAAGTATTCGGATATTTTTCCGAATATTGTATATGTTGGAAATTCATGAAATTATGTTTTTAAATATGTTATGCGTTTTCTAAATTGTTTACTTAGATGTTAGCTTTTAGCTTATTAAACGGTATGATTTGTAAAATTATTTTGGAAGCGTTGGAAAGTGCTATATAATCTATGCTTGACGCATGATTTTTCGTTCTTGTTAAATATGTTATGCGTTTTCCAAATTGTTGGCTTAGATGTTATCTTTCAGCTTATTAAACGGTAATGATTTATAAAATTATTTTGGAAGCGTTGGAAAGTGTTACATAATCTATGCTTGACGCATGATTTTTCGTTCTTGTTTTTTTTGCGATTTTTTAGCACAATTATACAGTAATAATAATGTGTTTTTTTGCAAATGAAAGAGTATAGCTTGAAAATTTAAAAACAATTTTTTATTTGGAAAGTGGTTTAAAAATGATCCTCTGGCGACCTTTGACACAGGAGTGTGAAAAAAATGAAGCGTTCTGCGGTACCAGATAAATCGCGATCTGCTTATCTGTAACAAAAAAATAAAAATAAAAATAAAAAACTTAAAATTTACGATACTTTGTAGTCTTTCTGGGATAGGTTTATCAATTATTCGATCCTGAAGAAAATGTTCAAATTTCATTTCAAGTTATCTGCTTTAGACAAAAGTAATCAGATTTAAATCGCAAAAAAAAAAAAAAAAAAAGAAAAAAAAAAAAAAAAAAAAAAAAGAAAAAAAAAAAAAATCCATTTCGAATATTGAAAAACGCGTCCGTGACTATACACAGGGTGTTTCACAAAGGACCCTTAACTTTAAAAATCAATAACCCGGAAACGGTGATAGATAGAAACATGAAACCAGTGGTATGTTTATTAAAAAAATCGTAAGAATCTTATACATACAACTCAAAATTTAGTTACAAATAGCACCAATAGATGGCTCTGAGAGCATTAAGAATCCTTCTAAAGAGAGTTCAGACGCATAGGAAGACTAGCCGTAGAATATTTCGCCATTGAAATCTGATCGCTATTAGCGTATAGTGAAAATAATTCCGAAAGTGATGAATACCAGAGAGGAACGTGTGTTTATTGTGTTGTAGTACCACCGATTAAATTAGAGTCTTACTGCTACAAGGAGAAGTTTTTAAACGCGATTTCAAGTCGCAAAAGGCCCAGATGGGAAAACAATTCGTGAGCTTTTCAAAAAATTTCAACAGACAGGCAACGTGGTCGATGCGGTAGTCGGAAATGTGGGTCGGACCTACTCCATCGTTACTTCTGAAAATTCAACGACACTTGCTGCAGTTATTGAGCGTAATCCAAATAAATCTGTCCGCAGACTTGCAGCTGAATCCAGAATCAAGACATCCAGCACGTACAGAATCATGCAGCAATCATTACACATGTTTCCATGCCAGTTCAAGCTGAACGACAACGAGAGCATTTCGCTAACGAGGTGCTCGAGAAGACTGATTGTTCTGGTTTCGATGTCGGCCGAATATGGTTTACGGATGAGGACCATTTTTTTCTGGATGGTGTCGTTAACAGACACAATTGGCGATTTTGGGGTACAGAAAATCCAGATTTGACTCACGCACGACCACTCTATAGGCAAAAATTTACAGTTTGGGCTGCAATCTGTCGCAAAGGCATCATTGGGCCCTGCTTCTTGCAAGAAACGGTGACGACTGAGTGGTATATTGCGCTTTTGAAACAATTTGTTGCCACTCAACAAGCGTTAGACGATCGACCAGGCACGGCGTGGCTCATGCAACATGGGGCTCGTCCGCATCGTACACAAGACGTTTTTGACTTTCAGGACGAATACTTTGACGATAGATTTATTGTGTTGAACTATTCGACAATAAATTGAAAGGGCATGGAGTGGCCTCCGTATTCACCCGACCTCACTCCCTGCGATTACTTTTTGTGGGGCACATTAAAGGACATTGTTTACCGGAACAATCCTGCGTTTCATTCTGCGTTTGCCACATGTCTGTTGTGTAAAAGGTGCACATATTGAATCACTTTTAATGTGATACACCTATTTATCGCAGCGCCATCTATCGGCGCTATTTTTAACTAAATTTTGAGATTTATGTAAAAGATTCTTACGATTTTTTTAATGAACATACCACTGGTTTCATGTTTCTATCTATCATCGTTTCCGGATTATTGATTTTTAAAGTTAGGGGTCCTTTGTGAAACACCCTGTACAAAATAGTATATACTATAGGAAACCATGAAAATTTCAACCAAATCGGTCGATCCAATCTCGAGTTCTACCTGGTACCGATTTGTAAAACAGAGTTTCGAGAAAAACAGATTTAAAATTTTACAACGTTTTTAAACAAACATAGATAACAGTGACAATTTTCATTTTCCATAAACTCATCTAGTATACTGGGCCCATATAATGAACCCCCTTGGACTTCCTCTTTCTCAATTCTTTTGTTTCTACATGCGTGCCGCACTCAATACGCTAAAAATGAGCCTATTCACTGCAACACCAAAATTAGTCGTTGGGGGCCACCGTAATACTTACCCATCATAGATATGCATAACGTAAAATATTAAAATAAAAAATGTGTAAACTACTTATAAAATGCATTGCAATTCGAATAAAATCGTGGCTTGATGACGTCATAAACTTTAAAGGCTCGATTAGTGAATTGCTTAAAAGAAACACCCTTATAACTCCAAAACTGATAATCCTATTAACTAGCGGCTTATTGCATCTGATTAAGCGTCTCATTTCCAATTAAAATATATCTTTGAAGTGAAATTTCGATGAAATACGGGGTCATGAAAAACTGAAGAGTGTGGAAAATAGGCTTACAAATATCTCGGCAACTCATTATCCAATCGACTTCATGCTTTTTGCAAAATTTATGTTTTTTTATTGTCTTTTAGATTCACCCCAAATAAACAATTTCGAAAATTTTTATATACCTTTTATCAGAACGAATATTTCGAGAGTCCGAAAAAAATAGTTCCGGTTAATCGAGGTTACTGAAATTCAAATCATAAACTTCTTCCCATTATTACATACTAAGTACATACCAAATTTCAAGTCTCTATCTCAATTATTTCGGGAGATAGAGCGTTTACAGACACACAGACGGACGGCAAATTTTTTTTCTTCTAAAAATATGTTTTTCGGAATCTCCAGTGTCTGAAATGTGTGGATCCGTCAATTTTTTTTTCGATTTTTAAAACGATTACAAGACTTACCCTATACTACGTATGATGGATAAGTAAAACGGGTAACTTTTGAACCAATAGGAATTTCGAAAAAACTGGTTTAAAAAAAATTTTAAAGATTAGAATTCTAATGTTAAATTTTGTATTAACAGTTGCAAAACGAATTAAATGCTTGTAGTTTTTCAAGTCTAACTAAATAACTACTTGACGGAATGATATGATAACTTACATTCCCATATTTAAAGCTCCTAGAAATCGATTTTTTTTTTATTTTAATCATAGGTTACAATTCATTTTTTTTTCTTAAATTTATTTCGAAAATATATAGTTTTAAATTATTTTTCGAAAATAATATGAATTGTAACTTATGATTATTATATTTTAAATAGAAAATGATTTCCAGAAGCTTCAAATACGCGAATCCAAAATTACAGCTCATTCTGGAAAATAGTTTTTGAGTTATACTAAAGAAACTCCACATATTGCAATCTGTTTTGCAACGATTACAAATGAATTTTTACTAGGAGTTCAAATTTTAAACTCGTAATTCCTAAACTACTGGACTGAATGATTTCCTGTTTAGTATCAAAAGGTAACATTTTCCACAAAGCCAAATATGCAGTCAAAATTGGACGTTCGTATCGAAAATTTCAGACTTTGATACAATTTCAAGTATGAATACGACCCTTTACGATTATTTTTTAACATAAATTGAAAGAAGACATAATTTTCCAGTCGAATGGTTATTTCTATTGTTTTCTGTGACAATTTGGAGATTAAATTGTATGGGTTGTTCTCTGTTTTTAACACTTTCCAACATAGTTGAAAAATGTTTATGAATTCGGTTTCTCTGCCTGTCCGTGCTCTAACTCGCGTAAATATATTCGAACTATCATGCAATTGATATATGTTATTGAGGTTCACTATGGCATGTTTGGTATTTAAATTAAATTTGTAGCACTTATAGTTTTTCTACAGGACACTCAAAAGAATTCCATTACATTACGGTCTATGGGGGAAAATCATTTGCGGTTTATTTTAATGGTGTTACACAATTTCAAACATATTGAAATTTATATATATATCTGAGGTGTACTACAAGAGGCTTACTATAGAATATGGTGTGTATAGCACTTATAATTCCTTTACAGGGACACTCAAAATAATTCCGTTACAGTACGGTCTATGGAGAAAAATCTTTTGCGGTTTATTTGAATGTTATTTCACTAATTCAAACATATTGAAATTTATATATATATCAATAAGGTGCATTACAAGAGGCTTACTATAAAATATTCTGGTAAAGCATTCATCGTTCATTTACAGGGACACAGAAAATAATTCGGTAATGTTTGTTAAGAATAATTTCTGGAAGTGCGTCTTCAGTTGCTGAACGCGTTTTTAAATATAACTCATGTTTTGTCTATTACTTGGTGTGTATAAATTCTGTAGATCGTATACAAGGCAGCACAAAAGTTCTCGTTTACATTTCCGTTTATTGACGGCAATTCCAGAAGGTTTTTAATTGCGCTGCGCTTTTCCTAACTGAACTAAAATTTAGCATTCTATGTTGAATATATACAAATCTATGGATCATATACAGGGCTGCATAAAAGAATTCGAATATTTTCCCTAATGTTGTTGATAATTCCTGAAATTGAGTTTTTAAATATGTTATGCGTTTTCCAAATAGTTTACTTAGATGTCATGTTTCACCTTGCGGTACAGATTTGTAAAATTCTTTTGGAAGTGTCGAAGAGTGTTACATAATCTATGCTTGACGCATGATTTTTCGTTCTTGTTTTTCTTCTTTTCTTGCCGACTGTACGTGCTGTGTGTGTGTGTGTGTTTGTATGCAACAAATGTAGTTACAAGATTCACTAGATAAACTTTTCATTAATTAGAAAGCCTTTGTCTAAAGAAAACCTTATTACCTGTCTCAGAATTTCTCTTTGGTAATCATTTATGTGGATTGCGTCTTCTTCTTCCATTGTGTTTTCTAATTGCCAATCTATAACAAAGAATAATACTTTTATTCCTGATAAGACATTTTTTGAAAGAAAAATAATAATACAGTGGCCTCTCACTTATACGCGATGTTCAGAAATTACTTTTTCATACCATTATTTTAAAATAGTAAAATTCGATTTATAAATTCTGCGATTTAATAAGGCGAAAATCACCTTAAAAAAACTGGTGCCGAAAAATAATTTCCGTGTATCGCGTATAAGTGAGAGGTCAATGTATGTACACCAACAAAGTAAACGTTTACACTGTAGCATTGCTATTTTGATTCAGTATTGGGTCAGTTTGTACATTGTTACATGAATAAAGTAATGTTTATACATTTTATGAACAAATAATCAATATTTATGCATTATTAATCAGGAGTCGATACAGACAAAATTTAGAGATTATTTAGGGCCATTTAGCACACACAAAATTCACAAAATTTCTTTTAATAAAACAGGGCCCTTCACAAAAATCATCTTAATAAAATAGATTTCATCACAAATATCCATTCCATAAAAACACTCTTCATTACTTTCTTTTATTTTGTTAGATTTTAAAACGTGTAATTTGCAAACAAAACAAGTTCGCCAGACAGGAAAATGCTTCGTTCGAATTTGACATTTGAGTAACTGGATCATCATTCATCTTTCATTACAAAATATTATTTTTCACAAAAATATAAATTTCCCCAGAATAACTTTTACTTTTTACAAAATGGACCCCAAGAAAAAATCCTGTATCGGCCTCCATTGATAAAACTAGAAGAATTTCCAATAAAATATTAACACTGGTGAAATAAATTGGGTTCAGACAGATTTATTTTCATTCAAAATTAGCATGTCTGTCAGTTTACGAAAATATTGTAAATATTTCGAGAATGATGCCCATTGTGAAATATTAGTATTACATTGTAGATATTTCCAGTGCAATTCTAATATTTATGCAATATTGTTATTATAGTGTAAATATTTTGAATGTAATGCCAATGCATCTGCAATATTGGCATTACTTTATAGATATTCCACATCGCATAATGTTATATTTGAGCGGTTTTAAAGTTAATTAGTAAATTTTCAGAGTTGCAAAAAAAGAACGGCAAAAGTTAAAAAAGACGCGCAAGTGGTTTTTACTGTCCAAAATTTGCTTTTATACAGTAAAATATTTCAATTTTAAACGGCAAATATTTAAATGTTTTTAAACTAATTTAAAAGGTATTTTATTGAGTTAAAATTTAATAACATTATTTCTCAATAATGAAAACATTAATATCGGAAAAACGTATAACTGATAGTAATTTGTAGTCAGGGGTACAAAAAAGTCAGCTAAATTTTAAATAAAAGCATATAAATTGTTTTACTTGGTTTACACTGGCCTTCAACACTTTTTTTTAAATGTTATTATTGTTATAAAATATTTTGTTTTAAGACAGTATTTGCTTATTGATGTATTTTATTAATTTACTAATTTTAAGAAACTTATTGATAAGTACTACTATTATCTTTTTTTCATAAATATTTAAAATCATAGGGGAAGGACATGTACCTCGGTCCTATTTTGACATTTTTATTTTTTATTTAATTAAAATATGTAAATAATGAAATATAGAGCTATTTTATAATTATGTATGATATTCTGCTCCCTCATAATTTTCTTGAATTCTAATATTAGGCCTATCACAGTTTTTCTTTTAATTTAAAAAATAGTTATCTTAGAACCAAGGTACGACATCCATGTTGTACCTAGTCCCTAAACATATTGGTTGTGCTATGATTAAGTAGTCTTTTCAAAAAATTTCTAATTACTTTGTTTTATACTTTTTCTTATATATATATATTATAATATTAAGAAATGTTGTGATCTAAACCAGTATTGTAAAAACTAACTTTGTACTAATTATACTTTAATCTCTAATGCAATATTCAACATCTGTAATCTAAAATATGTATTTTCAATAAACATTTCCCCTCGTGGAGAAAAGTTCCTATGCTTAACGGCTGGATCTCCACGAGAGGGTGATTTTGTACCACGGACCATGCATTATTTTTCTATGAAAAATAAAAAAAATAAACAAAACATTTTTATAATGTATTGAAATATATATTTAAAGTATATTTAATAACAAATTTGCCATAGATGCCTATTTAAAGTTGTTTTAAAGGAATACAATAAAGAAGGTGTAATTAGAGGGGAGAGGGGGATAATTTCAACCACAATAGACATCAACTGCATTTTAACTGTTTTATTGTGCATTTTATATATATTTTTATATATGTTTGTTTTATGATGATGCAAAATCACCAAAAAAACAGTTGCATAAAAATGTTATGATTATTATTTTTTAAAACTGATACTATAACAGCTAATACAAAAAATTGTTCTGTTTCTTTCAATAAGACTAGGTTCTGGCAAAATACTAATGATTTGTTCGGGACTGACTGAAAAATACATCATTTTCCTCAAGTATGAATTCTATTACAATGCTATTAAAACGTTTCATGAGCACAATCAATAATCTGTTCTTTACCATTATGATCATCTATGCATATTTTCTGTACACAAGGGTGTTGTACATATAGCGAGTTAAGTTTTGAATCCCTTTCATTAATGGTACGAAGACAAACTTACTTGGAATAATATTTCCATTTGTTGTTTTTTAATAGAATAATATTTAATTATGTTGTACTTTGGACCTGTTCAAGGTACAACACTATTGAAAGGTTCAAGGTACAACACTATTGAAAGGTTCAAGGTACAACACTATTGAAAGGTTCAAGGTACAGTACTATTAAAAGGTTCAAGGTACAACACTATTGAAAGGTTCAAGGTACAATATTATTATAAGGTTCAAGGTACAACACTTGATGACTTGAAAAATAATGACTTCTCACCATTTTCTAGTTAGATTTACCACGATTTGAAACTCGTGTTCATAATGCACAATGAATACTCTTTCATGCATAATTTTAAATTTAAAAAGAAATAATTGTTGATAACTAGATTTAATGAAAATTTCCAGTTTTAAAAAATTTACTTTTTGATGAACAAATATTTTTTCTACAATTTTCTGTAACGTGTGCTGACTATATTGAAGAGACCAACTTTTAAGTGACATCTAGTGACATATCTCTAAACTGCATTGGTTAGTTTTATACAAATCCAATAGATAGAACTAAATACTGTGTAGGTCCAAGGTACATATATGTTCAAGGTACAACACTTTCCCTTACACAAAGTCATTTAATAAAAAACACTATTTCTCATTGTTGAAAACAATATTAGGAATAACATAGCATAGATGTAAATAACTCTTTTGGGTTGCAAGAAGCTTTTTGAAAATTTATTTTAACAAGTTTTATTTTGACAACAATATTTTTAACATCTTAATGTTCTCTTATGTTTCTAAACTTAGATGTATAAAAATTTCCTCAGCTATTATCTTCGTCCCAATTCCCTTTTCAACGTTGAATATTCTCAGCATATGAAGAGAATTTTCTCTTAATATTGTCTTGTCTGGAATTAGTTACAAAACCACTTAGGAGCAGAAAAATAAGTGTATAATGTATATTAAAGAGCATGATGCCCATAAAACATAATTTTTATAAGTCGGCAAAACCTACTGTTTGCTAAGTATGGATGATCTCAAGTATTGTCAGATAATTTCATTTAAATAACACATATAAAATATCTTGATTTGATCAATATTAAATGTAAATAGAAATATGTAATTTTCTTTTTGAAGTAAAATTGTTTTCTTTCTTTTTAAGTTGTGATTTGTCAATGTTCAGTTACATATAATTTTTAAAATGTACATATGTACATTTAGATTATGTAGTATATGTAGAGCTATGTAATATAGACTTTTGAGACTGTCTTAAGGTGTCTGATTTAATGTATTCTTCTAAATGTGTATATGCTTCTTTTAGACAAATTAGGCCATAAAGACCTTATTTACTTGATAATATTTAATAGAAGTTTATAAACTTTTAAGTAAACAAATAATATAAAAAAAAGTTAAGTCAATTCCTACTTTTAATCATAAATATATAAAATAAACCCGTGCAGCATTAATGTCCCACGTTATCTTTATTGAACATTTTTTTATAATCATCGTTGCGGTATTTTATTTTTGCGGCATCACTAATTTGAGGAAAATCTTTCATTTCATTTATGAAAACAATGGAAGAAATTTTTTTTTCTCCCATATAAAACTAAAATTAATTAATTAATTTTAATTAATGAATTAATATTTGAAAAAACTGTATTAATATCAAGTGTCATCCATGACAAGTTTAAAAAAGTGTATTTGAAATTGATTGGATGAATAGAAAATATTTTATTAACGATTGAAAATTTGAACAAGATATATAAATATATAGAGAGTGTGAGCTAATAGTAGGAATTGGAAAAACATTTATGAGTGCATTAAAAATAAATTAATGTAAATTTAATGCGAATTGGTTGTAAAGTGATTAAACCAAAATAAAGCCTAACTTTTTTTTTTTTTTTTTTTTTTTGACTGTTTAAAATTTGACAACCCAGAAGTATTCTCATCATAATGACAAAATGTTTTCAACAATGGAATATTTCAATTATTAATCTCATCCACAGTATCAATGATATTTCAACTGTGAAAATCGGTCTAGCTATTTTGGACTTTAAAGTACAACTAATGAATAGTCATGCACAAACATACTAAAGGTTTTACCTTCGTTGTGATTTCTCAGAGGTCAGGTGAAATATTATAACGTCTTAATAATAGATATCAAACAGTTTAAAATAATATAAATAATTAAAATTCATTTTAACAAGTATTATCCATCAACATAATGTATAGAAATGTTTTTCTTGCCTCTATTAAGTAATTATTATAAATTCTACACTCATCGTTTTCAATAAGAAACATGCTGTGGTGAATCTTAATATAGAATACGCCTATTAGGGCAAGCTTCCAAGAGAAGCCATTTTTTATAAGCATTAAACAATGTTGGTCCCACCAGTGGATGAAAGGTTCTGCTCTGAAAGCTGGTAGACGGGAAGTGCTGAGTTTAACCCCTGTCGCGCTCGTCGACCTAACTGTTCGGAGCTGTCCGTGGTTATCTTCTAACCTTGTGTTGATGCTGGTTAGGATCCCTTTGAAAGTCCCCCACGGAGAGCACTCCTCCGCCAGCCTATATCCCTAGTGCAGATAGTCGGCCGTAACAAATAACCAACCATTAAACAATGTAAATATTTGAATGGTGTAAAATAATCCTTTTAGTTGAATAAATTGAATTCAGCTTTTCACAGAAATTAAATAAATTACCAACTTAATGCGAAAATAAACTTTATATATATATATATAACCATAAATGAAACATTATCATAACACCAACTTAAACAATGAAATAATTAAGTATGAAATAATTAGTTGACAATGAAAGATTCCCCAACACACTTAATATGGAATCAAAAACATTGAAAGAATAAGAAATTAAATAAAAATTGAATAAATGGAATTAAATGAAATGAAATTTGTGGAATTTAGACAGAATTATCAAGTCCCAATTGCCTAAATACCACAAATAAAATGAAATGAGATGTTTCATCATCATATTAGCCATACATTGCTCATCTCAAATACAATGATTCAAATCAGTGATAAAATAAAAAATGAAATACAATATTAAAAAGGAAAGAAGCCATACTTATAAATTACAGAGAGAACATTTAATAGAGACATTAAGTATAAAATCCATAAAGATGAAAAGATATATAAATAAGATACCTTGCAGTTCATGAACCATCATGAAAACTCCAACATGACTGGGGAATGAATTGCATAAAAAATCATAACATGTTGCCAATTTTAGAAATATAAATTGCTTAGAAATATAAATTGCTTTGCAGTGATGCCAGAAATAATGTTAAAATATAATGGATTATAAAATAAACAGGAACATTAGTGCTGCCATCTATTAGTAAAAGTGAATATAATCTGAATCGAAGGAATTGGATGGAAATAAATGTTTCATAATTCAACCAAATTACTATCTTAATTGATACCAATTAGTTAAATAATAAATAAATGAAATTAATTAATAAATAGAAAATCGAATTACATTAAAGGATGTATTAATGAATAATACTATGTTATAAATAAGTATTAAGACAATTTGTTAATGAAAACGAATAAATTACTGAGGGCAAAGAAAAAACAATAGAAATTGCCATACTTACGTAATTTAACTTTAAGGGAAGGTTTAGTCTTCTACTTCTTTGGCCTAAATTTCACGTATTTTTTTTTTTTTTTTTTTTTTTTTTAGATAAATAATCTTCTGACTTTTTGCATTATATATTGACATTTCACTTATATATTGAGAGAGTGGGGAGAGAGGGAGAGAGAGGGGAGGCGAGAGAGAGAGAGGGGGAGAGAGGGAGTTATTATTAAAAAATGTAGCTATGTACAACAAAACTTAGAATAAAATGAAGGAAGGCAAAAATACATACCAAACACAAAATAATTAACACGATGTATTTTCAATTATAATCTGTTTATCTGTTTATTCATACCATATACCACTATTGTTTTAGCGGATGGGTTAAGAAAACATTTAAAGGGGGGGGGGGGGGGATACGCACTTTAAGTCAAATAACAGAAAAGATGCACGAGTATGAAATGCTGAGAATGGCTTGATACAGTAATCATTTTCTGTTATAATATCCTATTCCGCTTCTCATAATATATTAAAATTCAGAATTATTACAAGAATTTAAACAATAGAGAAAAAAATAATAGTTAACCAAGTTAACCAAAATCATAAAGCATTATTACTAGCGATAATTTTTGAAATATATATTATCACCAATAAAGATCGATTACACAAAATTGTATTTAAATTGATTCACCGAATGTGCTATGAATTGCAAGATTTTCATAAGAAAAATAAATAAACTATGTAGAAACTGCAGAAAAAGTAGAAATAAACATATTTTTTAAAGGTATACATATGGAATATATCTACATTGTAAATATGTAGAAAAAAATCAAATAAAACATGAAGCCTTTACATAAGCATAAAAGTTTATGTAGTGTATCTAGATTCAAAAGAGACAAACACTATTTCATTTGAAATTAAACACACACACGCACATAGATAGAAAAAAATTTTCATGTGTAATTTTTATTTTAATACAGTGAAACAGAGGAGGGAGGAGGGGATCAAAATTTTATTTGTCTTGTTTTTAAATTATTCTGTAAAATATTTTAATAGGAGCATTTTGTAAAAAGTATTATTAAACGGCATAGCTAAAAAACCTTCCTGCCCCTCCCCCAAGTCAAATATGCATATTTTAAATAGGAAGTTTTACTTAATATAAATAAAATCAAATAAATACCAAATAGAAGAAATACGTATCTCATTAAATAAATTTCTGGTTTAAAACAGTTTTATTTTATTTTAAAAACATTGGAAAGTTTGGCAGCTATGAAACGACAGCTATTTTGGTTACAATTATTCTGATAAACACTTTTTTAAGAGTTAAACTAAACACTTGTTTAATTTATTTTTTTCTCTTACTTTGACTTAAAGATAGAAAAATAAATAAAAGAAACGAAAGTAGACTGATTTCAATTTAAAATTGACCTAAAATCAGAAAAATTTTAAAGAGATATAGTTACTTGCGACATCGATGTTTTCTTCAATTTTCATAATTAATTTATATCTAATAAAACTGTATATCTATGAATTGGAAACAAACTAAGGTAGCGTACTGATCAAACTTTATAAAACAAATTAGACAGAAAGTTGCGCCGACATTATGCTATATACAAAAGCCAATAATCAGCTATTCTTTCCAACAACGTTGTGCTGAGCACTCTTTTTTTTAGTCTTGGACTTTCCACTGAATCAGTATCCCATTACAGGCGAAGAAACTGATCATGCAATGTTTTTAATGTGAAGAAAATTTGCGTTCTGAGAATTATCCCGTATTCATGAAGAAAATTTACCCGTTTTTACACTGAAAAAAAAAAAAAAAAAAAAAAAAAAAGTGTTGATTTTACAGTATAATACTAGCACCCCAGCTGCCAGTATTATACCGTAAAATTAACAGTATACACAGTAAAATAAGCATTCAAGTAATTAAATTAGTAATTAATCAGCTGATTACTGCTTATTTTACGGTTTAATACTGTTAATTTTACGGTATAATACTGGCAGCTGGGATGCCAGTATTATACTGTAAAATCAACACTTTTTTTTTCAGTGTACCTAAATCTTTTTATCTATTAAACTTTATTTTTAACTTTACTGCAGTTTTAGCTTTATCTGTTTATTTATAGGAAGAGAGATTATTTAATCAAATTTAAAAATTGATAAGACACAGTTTTTGTAACATAAGATTCAAAAAGTGTAAGAAATAATTAAATAGCCACGGTTAACGTCTCAAAATTCGAATATCGCTGTAATTTGTTGCTCCAGTGTTCGCTATCAAACATTTATCCCTTGTCGGGCGGTGGTATATCATATATACAACTTATTTTTAATTCCCAAATGCCACTATGGCACCAGAATTTTGGAATAAAATTTTGCTGTTATAATGAACGTGGAGAAATGCTTTAATTTATTTTCGAATAAATTTGTTCGCAAATTCTAGCGTCATTAAATCATTTCAGTAATTCTAACAACCAAAATAATTTGCCCTTAAATAAGCGTTAAGCAAAAATTACTGCGCCATTTTATGTAGTACACTGCAAAAAATAATTGTTGATTTTACAGTATAAAACTGGCGCCCAGCTGCCAGTATTATACTGCAAAATCAACAATTATTTTTTGCAGTGTAGCGCTGCGCAAAGACCTTAACAAATTAATACAATTTGTTTGGCTTACTAAAAAAACCACTGAAATAAAATTATTTAGCGCTACCATAAACCTAGCTAATAGAAGTTTTTATGAGTGTCAAAAAAAAAAATATATAGTTTATAAATATAGTTCGGAAATTAATGATTTGTATATCTGTCATAAAAATCAGAAGTGAAAGTTTTTAGGTGCGTTCGTAATTATATAAATACGTAGCACCTATTGTCGTCGTCTGGTCCGTCCGTCTGTCCGCATATAACAGCCCAAAAACTACCCAACCGAATGGTTTGAAATTTAATATACAGAATCGTTGCAGAATTTTGTCGAGTCATTTCAAATTTTATGAAAATTGAATCAAAACTTAAAAAGATATTAATAAAAGTTTTCTTCATTCTATTAAATACTATCATACGTTATCAATTCAGTGCTATCCCATGATAGGCAATGATTCTAGGTTACCATGGTTATTACGTTCTATTTAAGACGGGGTCCTATTATTTCCGTATTACTGAATTTAAAAACCGAATTTCTATACTAAAACTGTTTAATTATAGCAATGCTATAATCTACCGACAGTTTTTTGGATAGATGTTTCCGGAAAAATAGATATTAAATGGAAAAAGAGTCTAAATATGGATTTTAAGTTCTGAAATTTCAAAGCTAGGCTTAAGTTTCCCATCGGAATTTTCCGTAAGTGTCAACAACAGATAAAATGTTGTCAACTTAAAATGTAGTTGTAAAATGTACTTTAAAATGTACTTGTACTTACGGAAATTAATCATAACATAATAACACACGATATAATTCGTTTTTTCAGTGAAATAATAACGATGATTTTTTTTGTTTACATTGTCTTGTATTGGATATTTGAGCATAGTATAATTTTAATGTAACGGAACTGTAATTAATTGTTTGTAAAAGTGTTATGAAACTTAATCTCATAAAATAAAATTAATATCTACACTGCAAAAAATAATTGTTGATTTTACAGTATAAAACTGGCATCCCAGCTGCCAGTATTATACCGTAAAATTAACAGTATTAAACAGTAAAATAAGCAGTAATACGCTGCCGTGCAAGCAGTAATACGCTACCGCGCATGCGCGGTATTCAACTATTTCACCAAGACAACAACTATTTCACCAAGTGGTGCAACAACTATTTCACCAAGATGTGAATATTTCTAAAACTAGTTATGGTACGAACGCACCTCATTTGTCACGTTTGACATACAATTTCCAACTTGTTCCAGTTTCTAAGGATCCTCGGAGCAGGGTACTGCCGTAACTGAAGACACTGTTGAAGCACTTGTCGGCGCTGTAAAATGCTTGGCGCCTGGCATATCCCCCCCCCCCTCTATTCGACGGTGTATTTAAATTGTGCAATATTTGGAAGTTAATTAAATTTGCAAAAAAAGCGAAATTAATTATTCAGGTCGTCTTGTCACTCACGGACACATTTTTGCTTTTTAATAAAGATAAATGATTTTAATTATTAAAAATTAGCTCTTAAGTGATATTAAATAATACTTATTTTTAAATTAGGTATAGTCATTCTTTTACTTCCATGTTCTTTTTTTTTTCCTAAAAAAAGTGTGTTATATTTTGGAATTTGTCTTATACACTGGAAAAAAAAAAAAAAAAAAAAAAGTTGATTTTTTCGTGGCAGCGTATTGCCGCTTATTTAACTGTTTATTACTGTTGATTTTACGGTATAATACTGGCAGCTGAGGTGCTAGTAATAATAATGCTAGTTTTATACTGTAAAATCAACATCTTTTTTTCAGTGTATTAAAAAGCGTGTTATACACCGGGGAATACGGTAATGTTTAGGGTTCCGTACTAAAAAGTGAAAACGGAGCCAGTATAAGATCACTCCTGTGTCGTCTGTCAGAGCACTTTTCCTTGTAAACTATTGGACGTGGAAAGTTATAAAGCCTATGTTTTTCAGATTATTAGTCATTCACAAATATCTTTCGGAAAAATTTAGGGAGGCTATTTAAGTTACTTGAAAAAATAAATTTTCTTTTTGTATATCGTGTAGGGCAGGGTTGGGGAACCTTTTTATTGTCGCGTGCCAAATTTGATTAAAAAATATTTTACATGACCATGACGTGCCAACTAAAAAACTAATTTATTGGAAAGAAAAATAATAAATCAAAATTACTTTAATTACGATTTTAATAGATGTGGGTAACATACATGTAGGTATTACACTGTAATAATTATAGAAACAAACATATTTTAGAAATTAATAATAATAATAATAATAAATGCGATTTATGTTGTTGCATCTTTGATGGAAAATATTTAATATCGAGTTAATTTTAACAGAATGCAAACTGAGTTATATGACAAGTGCTTTTTCTATTTGAGTTTTTATATTATTCATTCGCTTATAACGACGCCTATAATACATTCGCGTATAATAATGACCCGAAAGCATATACAGATGGAAAAAACTGTTAAAATGATAAACGTCGGTTTCTTTAAATTGCTCTGAAATTAGATTCCAAGTAGCCATAATTTTACCAATCGACATTTTTACTAATGTCTAATAATCTCTCTTTATCGATAGTTTTCAAATATTGTCCTTGTTTGATAAATTTCTAGGACCTTATTGAATTAGTTTACAATTTAATATGCCTATATTAAAAATTTCCAATTTCCATTTAATCGAATTTAGAGAAGATCATCTCATCTAAGTTCATGAATTTTGTGTAATTTCACTGTATCTTGATGAGTTATAAGCAATGCCGTGCCAAAATTATTCTTTCGCGTGCCAAAAGTGTCACGCGTGCCATAGGTTCGCCGACCCTGGTGTAGGGTATCGTGTGAAAGGTCTCGTAATACCGAACTCAGAAATATATTTGTTTTAATTTTAGGTATTCTATTTTCAGAGATATCGTCGAAAATGCACTGTCAAAATATGTCCTCCCCCCTCTATTTCCGAATCTACTGAAACTAAAATTATGAAAAAATTAGGGGTAGTAGGAGTTTATTTAAAACTTGCAGGAAAACTATAGCGATTTTCAGAGGTAACATAGTTTTTGAGAAAATCGCATTTTTCCGTTATACACAAACCTTACTTTTCGGGCGGTCAGCGAAGGGGTTGATAGGCGCTCGAGGTATCTATTAACCCCTTCCCGACGAGCGACCTTTACAGAATTTTTAATCTTTTTACCACCGGTTTCTCAAAACAGAAATTTGCGCCTAATTGAATCGCAGAAATGCTATCATTAAATAAGGCAAAGCTTACAATAAAAATTAACTGGTGGGAATAATGAAGGATTTTGAGCATCTTATGCGTCACGTATACGTGTCGCTCGTCTCCAACGGGTTAACGCAGAATCATCCAAAGATATTTGATAATGATTTTTGAAAAAAAAAATGTTGATAATTAGCCGAGATATTAATTAAGATACTTGAAAAAAAAATCTTTTTTATATTTCGTGTATGGTTCGAAAGATGTTCTAACATAGAACTCAAAAATATATTTGTTTTAATTTTGGTATTATATTTTCAGAGATATCGTCGAATGTGTACTGCAAAAATATGTCCCTCCCCTCTTATTTACGACTCTTACAGAAACTAAAATTATGAAAAATTTAGGAGTTTGTTAATAAATAAATAAGTAATTAATAAAATTGAATATGCGGAACCCTTTTGAGCGCGAGTTATATAGTCGCACTTGACCGATTTATTAAAAACTACAGTCGTCTTACTTTTTAGTCGTTGGGGGCCACCGTAATACTTACCCATCAAGGAATATGCATAATATAAAATATGAAAATAAAAAATGTGCAAACTATTTATGAAATGCATTGCAATTCGAATAAAATCGTGGTTTGATGACGTCATAAACTTTAAAGGCTCGATGACTGAATTGCTTAAAAAACATCCTTATAACTCCAAAAACAATATTCCTATTAACTAGCGGTTTATTGCATCTGATTAAGCGTCTCATTTCCAATTGAAATATATCTTTGAATTGAAATTTGGATGGAATACAGGGTCATGAAAAATCGAAGAGTGTGGAAAATAGGATTACAAATATCTCGGCAACTCATTATCCGATCGACTTCATGCTTTATGCAAAATTTATGTTTTTTATTTTCTTTTATATTCACTCCTTAAAATAAACAATTTCGAAAAATTTTATATACCTTTTATACTTCGAATATTTGAATATTTCGAGAGTCCGAAAAAAATAGTTCCGGATAATCGAGGTGACTGAAATTCAATAAGCTTCTTCCCATTATTATATACTAAGTACATGCCAAATTTCAAGTTTCTATCTCAATTTTTTCGGGAGATAGAGCGTTTACAGACACACAGACGGACGGCAATTTTTTTTTTTTTTCTAAAAATATGTTTTTCGGAATCTCCAGTGTTTGAAACGTGTAAATCCATCAAAAAAATTTTTTTTTCGATTTTCAAAACGATTTCAAAACGACTTCCCCTATACTACGTAAGTAAAAATATATGCATGAAAATAGATTTTTTTTTAAATTACATACCTTAAACTAACATCCAAATGATACCGATAGAACAGATGATGCCAATGCTACTTACACTTGGAGAAGTCAAACTCCTTCCTTAAAATCTACTTCTTGCAGCTAGTGAATGTCAAGGAAAACAATTCCTATATACAAACAAAAATAACGAGCTCATTATACATTTCAACTTCTTCTGTTTTATTCCTATTATTATAGGCCTCAATTTACCATACGTTTTTTACTTTTAACCTTCTAATACTAATATGCTTCTAATAGTTTTAGTTTTCGAAAATAATATGGTTTTTTTTATTTTAATAATTTAGCGTGTTTAAAACATTTTGAATTATAGAAAAGTTATTTTTTTTATGTTAGATAAATATTTTTCTTTTTTTTTATGCTAACAGGAAAAGTCATTTTCTTTTTCTTTTACGTAAATTTTCGTAACTTTTTCCTTGGTCCTCGACAGTTTGGAGTAACGAGCTTTTATCGTGCTTGATTAACGAGCCTTTATTGTAGTTGGTTTTAAACTACTCTATTTACAAAGGGAAACGTGTTTCAAATAAGAATGTTACTGAATGATGCTTTTTTCTCCTTGTATATTTTGCTTTTAGTAAGTTAAATTTTACAGAACTCGGGGATTTATGAATGATTTTTTTGTACAAATTGCTAGAATTTTAGAAGAAACTGCTCTTTGAGTGTTAATAAAAGTAAAAAATAGTCGTTGGGGGGCCACCGAAATACTTACACATCATGGATATGCATAATATAAAATATGAAAATAAAACATGTGTAAACTATTTATAAAATGTATTGCAATTCGAATAAAATCGTGGTTTGATGACGTCATAAACTTTAAATCGAGGCTAACGAAAAAGACAGGCTACCGCGGTGCATTCCACTTATCTTTTTTTACAGACCGCCGGAGTCACATGATGTTCGAATGCACCAATGAAGGTGTACGAAAAGTGCATTACGTCGATCTAGCTATCTGTAAAAAAAGATAAGTGGAATGTACCGCGGTAGCCTGTCTCTTTCGTTAGCCTCGCTTTAAATGCTCTATTACTGAATTGCGTAAGAGAAACATCCTTATAACTCCAAAAATGATAATCCTATTAACTAAGAGTTTACTGCGTCGCATTAAGCGTCTCATTTCCAATTAAAATATATCTTTGAATTGAAATTTGAATGAAACGTCGAAGAGTGTGGAAAATATGATTACAAATATCTTGGCAACTAATTACCCGACCGACTTCATTCTTTATGCAAAATTTATGATTTTGTATTGTTTTTTTTTATATTCACTCCTTAAAATCAAATATACCTATTATCAGAACGAATATTTCGAGAGTCCAAAAAAAATAGTTCTGAATAATCAAGATTACTGAAATTCAATAAGCTTCTTCTCATTATTACATACTAAGTACATACCAAATTTCAAGTCCCTATCTCGATTTGTTGGGAGATAGAGCGTTTACAGACGCACAGACAGACGGACGGCAATTTTTTTTTCTTCTAAAAATATGTTTTTCAGAATATCCAGTGTCTGAAACGTGGAAATCCGTCACTTTTTTTTTTTCTTTCAAAACGATTACAAGACTTACCCTAATTAAAAAAAAGGAACTTGCAAAGCAAATTAAAAAAATAAATTTATTTCCATATTGTTAAGCCCGAGAAGGGACAGATATTAAAATTATTTTATTTAGTCAATGCTACAATAATGTTGCATTTTTATATTAAATCTTGCTCAGTCTATTTAATCTTAAAAAAATAAATTTAAATTTGAAACATGATATTAAAGCAACTTTAAAACATTTCATTTAGAAATCTAAATAAATCTTCAACTTTTTAAATTATTTGAACTTCTCATGTTTCTTGTCTGTTAGAATTTGCTACAATACAAATTTTGCATAATGCATGTAAAACTGAAAAAAAAAGTTGAAGATTTATTTAGATTTCTAAATGAAATGTTTTAAAGTTGCTTTAATATCATGTTTCAAATTTAAATTTAAATTTTTAAGATTAAATAGACTGCGCAAGATTTAATATAAAAATGCAACATTATTGTAGCATTGACTAAATAAAATAATTTTAATATCTGTCCCTTCTCGGGCTTAACAATATGGAAATAAATTTATTTTTTTAATTTGCTTTGCAAGTTCCTTTTTTTTAATATCTCAAGTTTTTTAATAACAATTTAATATGAAGCAGATAAGATTCAAACGAGGCAAGTATGTGAAAGACTGCACATATCAAAATCAGTATTGGTAATATGAAATATACAGTTCAAACATTGATTATTCTGTAAACAATTAAAATAATAAAAGTAATTTTTAACAAAAAAAATGTATATAACGGACTTTAACGGATTGTTTCTCATCTTCATAATGATAATAAACGAATCATGTTCATTTTTGCAAATAATTTTATTCCATCGTGTAAAATACATTTGCAACCACTTTGGAAATAGACACTAGTAAGCGGTGTGTGAATGCTAATAATAAAATCTTATGTTGTTTTATCACATAAGAAGCATAAAAATAATAATGAGTATATATGAAACAACTGTATTCTGATTTTGTTATAAAATGTGTAGTTATGGAGGATAAAATTTTCAGCAAAATATTTCTTTTTGTAGCTGAATAAATATTTTACCTTATATTGACAATTTCTTAATTTAACATTTCTGTAGAAGCAAAATGTAAACATCTGCAAGATTTTTTACAAAACGTGTACGATCTGTTATTTTCATATCGTCACAAACAGTCCATTTATTGATCTCGTTTTCATTTGAATGCACCGGTTGGTTCCTATTTGAGACCACCATTTGGCGAAATCGTGCCAAATCGTCGATAGTTAGCCAGATGTAGCTCTTTTATTGTTGGAAAGGCTGAGCAATGATATTTTTTGTGATGACGCGTTTGTTACGTATGACGTATTTGTTACGTCATCTAGTGATTCTTTATTCGACGTTTATTTGTATTTTAATGATATTTAATGATTTATAAGTTATTTAAAACATGTTTTTTTTAATACAGTTAAATAACACTTACGTCATTAAATGGTTATGCGATATATGATATTAAAAGAAAAAAAAGCATTGAAAAAATTTCATCATCTGCTTCTTTATTTAAAGCTTGATTTTTTTTTTTATGTATGTGAGTGGTTACTCTTGTTACTTTAGAACAGTATAAATTAATTGATTGCAGTTTTCATGGAAGTCTCATGTTCACGAAGCGATCATACATGCGGTATAGTGATCGCCGCATTTACAAATTTCGTGTATTTTTGTGATCTCTATACAACGAGGTTGCTGTATCCAGTGATGTTTTTTTTTCGGTTTCATGTTCGCGAAGAGATCATACGTGCCGTACAGTGATCGCGGCATTAACTAATTTCGTGTATTTTTGGGGATCCCGATACGACGAGGTTGCTGTATCCAGTGATGTTCTTTTTTTTCGGTTTCATGTTCGCGAAGCGATCATACGTGCGGTACAGTGATCGCGGCATTAACTAACTTCATGTATTTTTTGGGATTCCGATGCGAAGAGGTTGCTGTATCCAGTGATGTTTTTTTTTCGGTTTCATGTTCGCGAAGCGATCATACGTGCCGTACAGTGATCGCGGCATTTACTAATTTCGTGTATTTTTGGGGATTCCGATACGACGAGGTTGCTGTATTCAGTGATGTTTTTTTTTCGGTTTCATGTTCGCGAAGCGATCATACGTGCGGTACAGTGATCGCGGCATTAACTAATTTCATGTATTTTTTGGGATTCCGATGCGAAGAGGTTGCTGTATCCAGTGATGTTTTTTTTCGGTTTCATGTTCGCGAAGCGATCATACGTGCGGTACAGTGATCGCGGCATTAACTAATTTCATGTATTTTTGGGGATTCCGATGCGAAGAGGTTGCTGTATTCAGTGATGTTTTTTCTTCGGTTTCATTTCGCGAAGCGATCATACGTGCGGTACAGTGATCGCGGCATTAACTAATTTCATGTATTTTTGGGGATTCCGATGCGAAGAGGTTGCTGTATCCAGTGATGTTTTTTCTTCGGTTTCATGTTCGCGAAGCGATCATACGTGCGGTACAGTGATCGTGGAATTAACGAATTTCGTGTATTTCTTGGGATTCTGATACGACGCGTTTTCTGTATCCAGTGATGTTTTCTTTTTTCGGTTTTGTGTTCGCGAAGCGATCATACGTGCAGTACAGTGATCGCGGCATTAACGAATTTCGTGTATTTTCGTTTTTTCAACTTCACATTAATCGTTAACTTTTACGTAATATCGATGAAATGTGTATAAAATGTTGTTTTTTATTGCTCATATCATCTTTTTTATATCTATCTTTTTTAATTTGTCAAATAAAATATTTTATTTCACTCATAAATGCAGTATCTAAAAAAAATCAACTGTGTATGGTATAATTTACTAATTCTGTATTTAAATTATCATTCTTTTGTCCAAATTGTTTTGAACGAATAAAATTTGACATTCGTTACATTGTTACTCTCGTATAAATGCAATCTATTTTTCAGTGACGTTTTTATCGCTAAATTCATTACTTTTCCTATGTGTAACTATTTAAAAATTAAGAATGGCAACATTTTACCACTTTCTTATTGTGGGTTACAATATGATAAATGTAAGTAAACTATTTAGAAATCGCCAATGTGGCATCATTTTTAAAAAGCGCCAAATGGTGGCTTGAAATAGGACTATGCCGAATGCACCATTGTTATATAATGGCCTGAATCAATGAACTTTCCTTTATGCAAAATAGCAGATTTTGTTTTAAAGGTTATATTATTTATTAAAACCTTTTGGTTTGAAAATCCTGTTATAGGGCACGTAATTTTAAAAGTTTTATTCGGACCCATAGAGACATTTGTTGAAGAAAATCTGGCTAGTTGCACAAACAAATATTTTCCACAAGAATTTAATCGAGTTTGACACATTTTAGTTCTGTTTTTGCAATGAACACAGGCAATGTTTTCAGTCTGCCATCGTGTTAGGAGATCATTGAAATCAACTGCATCTTCCCTATTATTAAAGTCATGTGGAAATCTCACAATAAATGCATTAAATGGTTCTGTACTAATACATATATCTCGATAACTTGGGCAATTACCACATTTCTCCCAAAGATCTTGCTTCATTTGAAAAAGATCTATGGCATTGACTTTTTGTTTTTACAAATTTTCCAGTAGGTAATCAAGAAATTCTAACGGGTCTTGATCAGTACCATCATGAAACTTTACATGAAGTGGTTTTCTGATTTCAAGTGTATCTACGGTTTCAATCTGTGGATTTTGCAAAGTAGTGAATATTTGTTTCAAAGCTTTTGTTGTAGGACCAGGATCAATAACTCTTTCCTGAATTTTTTTTAACTAATTCTGGGATACAGAAGAGAGTTTGCAACATAGCATTTGCGTAACACAAACGATCTGTATTTGTAAAGCCTTTAAAGACAAAGTAATTTAAATCAGTAATATGGTTTTTATTATTTTTCTCACTAACAATTACTGATATGTCAGATGAAACAACCATTTTACTCTCAGGGTATTTTCTGGAACATACAGCTAATTGTGGCAAATCAGATCTGTATTCCTTTCTAAGACGATTATATTCCTTAATAGCATTTGGTGAGGCATAAACTTTACTTGCATCAAATTTAAGAAGATGTAAACCTTCTAAACTTGTGACTCTGGATAAAGCAACATAAGACATGCTACTTTCAAAAATGTTAGGACCCAAGTTAATCATTACACAATTCAGGCTCACTCCTTGACTTAATTTCACGATTTCCTCGATAATATCGTGAATATTTATTTGATGTATCACTTAACGGTTCAGACAGAGATACTCTTTGTATAGGGTTAGGATACTCTTCGATTGGGCCATTTAAATCAATGAAATGCCGAGAGCAAACATACCAGTCTCTAGTCACCGTTTCTGTATTTGTTATACCACAAGCAGAAAGCCATTCGTTACATTTACTCAAGTTTTTCTGTGGTTTAAGAAAAGGGAAAAACAAAACTCCCAGCATATAGTCTTTGTAAAAGTATCGTGCATAACTCTTGCAACCAGAAAATTTGCATTTTTTCACCATGTTGAATTTTAGTAATCATCGATTAAGAGAGAAATTTGAAAACGCATTTCGTAACATCACAGGATCACTAGATAAGTAAATATCGAACATTCATCCAATTTTGATAAAGGCAGTAACATCTAAATTAAAGTCCAAATACTGCTTAAAGTGATAAAAACATAACACGGAATATTTAAAATACCTTTTTAATGTAGATCGTTTACAACTATTGGTGACATCTTCGGATCTTAAAGATAAATACAATATTCTCGCATATTTTTGAAATAGTAAACATATACCACGAGATCGCATGTCCAAGGCTAGCAGGTGCTTAAATTGGCCAAAACTGGGAAACGTGAAAAATTATTATTTGTTTTTATTTTTATTGCTTCTTCAATCTATCGATCATCGCGTGCCAAATTTTAGCTAATTATTTTAAATATTCCGTGTTATGTTATTTTCATCACTTTGAGCAGTATTTGGACTTTAATTTAAAGACTCCACGTTTACTACATTTAGAGTTTTTTGATTGGAGGATTTATTTTTTTGCAGAATTAGGTGTTTTGAAGAAAATTTGTGGAAGCGCGTACAAAAAGTCGGAAAAACTCTAGTAAATTAACTCGTTCAATGGGATTTCCTGTGTTAAATTAACATTAGGATGTCACACTGGAAATAAATAAGCCTTGCGCTACCGCGCAAGGCTTAATAATACGTATGATGGGTAAATAATAGTTAAAATCAAACAAACATTTTTTAATCAATCAGAGCTTATCTTAAAAATGACGCCCTGTTTCATAAATGCAATTCATGTTGTTCCAAAAAATTTCCTTTACAAAACGCTAATTTGGCGTTGGCCTGGATTAGGAAAAATTCGCTGCTTTGATTTATGCTTGGTAAAAAACGCGAACTAGAGAATTCATTCAAACTATATATAATTTTTGCCCTGTTTCTTTTTTAAAAGATGGAAACGGGAAAGAAAAAGTAGCATTATTTAAACTATTTATTCAGGATTTCTAATTTATTTCCTCAACGCTTAAACATAATTTACTTAATATTAAACTACTAATTAATAAAACCGTATTATATTTATTAAAAAATTATTACACCCTTCATTTTTTTATTTATTTTCTTTCTTTTTTTACTTTTTCGTATTCAAAATATTTCATTGTTGCACTTTTCAAAGCCAGTTGGAATATTATAGCGAGCGTGGTTTGGCGTAATTCCATTGTCGTTGTAACTTGTAGATAGTTGTAAACATAAAGAATATTTGGCGATTTATTATCTGAGGCCGGCTAACAGAAAAATACTTTAAAATGAATTTATTAATTTTAATTAATTTTTTAAATATAAATTAAGTTGTCATGCGCACAATGCAATTAATTTTTGTTTAATTTTCAAGCAAAAACACCCCTGTGTACATATTTTTTATAATTCTAGCTTATCACGAAGTGAGTGAAAAATCGATTTAAAATTTCCATCTTCACACACTAAAATACTTACTATAATATTTATTAAATATTTACTTTTATACATATAATCAAATTAAGTTAAATAAAAGTGTGTAAAAAATACTCCTGTATTCACTGTTTTAAAATAACTGTTTTATAGAGAGTACACTGAAAAAAAAAACTGTTGATTTTACAGTATAATACTGGCACCCCAACTGCCAGTATTATACCCAGCTGCCAGTAGCATGCCATAAAATTAATTAACAATAATAAACAGTAAAACAAGTAGTATAAAAACTTTTTTTTTAAGTCAATTCCTACTTAGGTCAAATAGAAATTTTTTTCCAGCGATCTACACGCTTCGCCACTGACGGTATTTATTCCTAAATTTATATCCTACTAAATATCTTACATAAGAGAAATTTTTGAAATGTATTAAAAATTAAATAAAAAATAAATAGCTAAAATACCAAAAATTAATAGCTCGAAAAGTATTTCTCACAAAATTGTTAGACAAACTGCGTTAGAAAGTTAAAAAAATTGTATTTTTCTTGATATAAATTTAAAATCTAATAATTATGCCGTTTTTCAAATATTGAATTTCGAAAATTACCAAACTTCACAATAAAGTGCCATAGCGATGTTACAGTTAACGATAATACAGGTTTTTTTTTTCAAATATTAATTCATTAATTAAATTTTATTATTTAATTTTAGTTTCATACTTCATTTCTGTTCAAAAGTATAGACTCACTCCACATTTATAGTCTCCTTCGCCCGCGAGCCGCCTGATCTTCGTCCGTGGACAGCCAGCCCCATTATCTTTTTACGTGTGAAGGTGAGACTATAAATATGGAGTGAGTCAATACTTTTGAACAGAAATGAAATATAAAATTAAAATTAATTAATTTAATTTAATTAATGAATTAATATTTTAAAAAACTGTATTAACATCAATTGTCATCCAGGACAAGTCTAAAAAAATTTATTTGAGCTTGATAGGATGAATAGAAAATATTTTATTAACGATTGAAAATTCCAACAAGATATATATAGAGAGAGTGTGAGCTAATAGTAGGAATTTAATTAATAAGCAGCAATACACTGCTGCGCATGCGCGGTAGCATATTACTGCTTATTACTGTTAATTTTACGGTATAATACTGGCAGCTGGGGTGCCAGTATTATACTGTAAAATCAAGTTTTTTTTTTCTTTTCTTTTTTTCTTTTTTTTTTTTTTCTTTTTTTCTTTTTTTTTTTTTCTTTTTTTCTTTTTTTTTTTTTTTTTAAGTGCAGCAACATTATTGGACCAGTATTGTTTTATATTCGCTATAACTTGGCTGAAATGTAGCTCTACAATTGGAGTGTTTACATTTTGCGAATATTGTACAAAATTTGACAAGGAATATATCAGCATTTCCTTGCGAATACTCACAATATAAAGCCAATATTTTCCAACATTAATGTTTTATTACAAATATTTCTCATGTCATGTTTCATCGTAAATATTTTTCATGTTGCTCTCTAATATTTCTGTAATAGGCGACATGCATTGATTAAGTAATAAGTCAAGAGGGGGTAGGCTACTATATACCTGTATCATAAGAGCCCTAGGTAAGGCTCTATAAGGACTATAGGAGCTGTAGTTGGAGCAGGGTTGCCAGTTTGGCTTCCTCTTTTATTCAGAAATTCCGAATTCATACCAGAAATTACGAATAGCAATTTTTACTCTATTTAATGACAGATATTTCGTGATTACATAAAGTAACAATTCTTTTTTCACAATGTATAGTATGAGCGGGAGCCACAATGTTAACAAGGGTATGACAGGGGTATGGGTTAAAACGTTTTAACACCACACCCAAAATATAGCATCATTCACATCTAACAATTAGGTAAGCATTGTTTGCCAGCAGAATAATAAAGCTCATTGAAAAAATGTGCACTTTTATAAAGTATATAATAGTTTATATGTATTTTTATTAATGTGGCATTAGGCCTCTTTTCTTGGAATTGCAAAAGCTTGAAATAGAAGCATACAAGATCTTAACGATTTTATAGTATTTATATGAGTATATAACTTTTCTTTTTGGGATAAAATTAGACCAAAATTAATGGTTTCGAAATATGTGACGTCACAACGGGGGTGGGGGTATCAATCGAGTGCGACAACATGTGGCGTAGGGAGAGGAAGGGCTAAAAAAGAACATGTTTTGCCTGATTTACGGCAGGGCATTCGGGGCACGGGCCCAGGGCTCCCAATTTTTAGGGACCCCCAAATGCTACTAAAGATTTTTCAATTATTGGCCAAAACAGTTTTAACTGTCAAAAAACAAAATTAAAATGGAAAAATCTGTTTGACAGAGATTGTCTATGATATGTCAAAGTAACTTCATTTTTTGCTGATTGTCTTTTAACAATTTATGTGCAGTAATGTACAGAACTCCATTTTTGGGATCGCCATATTATTTCATCTATATATTTAAAACGCTAAGCGATTTCTTTCGACAATCCGTCAGAACAAACTACTGCATCAAATCACACCATTCTTTTTTTAAATGAAAGACATTTGGACACAGATTTGTTATCGTGCATTCGTTTGTTCGAAAATTTAATTAATTAGCTGTAATTTTCAATTAAACATTTACTTCTGCTTATGACGTCATAAAGTCGACAACTCCCACTTTTGAGGGCATAGAGTTTATTCCCTGAACTCTGTGGTTCGCCAACCTTTTGACATTAGCTAATATCAACTAGGTAATATTTTAACATCTATATATATATTTGTCTTACGTGGCGCGGAAATAGGGCAGAATTTATAGCTTATTGTTGGCAACAATCGTAGTTTCCAGAGCTCAGACCAATGAAAAGACTAGATTGTGTTAGATAGATAAGCTCCGCATCTTTCATTCATAGTATTTAAATGATTTATATGCTCATTAGTAGCTCCAACTAAATGCATTTTTAGTTGTGTTTTCAACGGAGTTCAATTACTTTTTTATATTCAAAAAAATTGTCAATTTCATATGTTCAAGTGATTTATGGTAGCACTTATTCCGGCTAGAATTACTGCAAAAATAAAAAGGGGCGAGCGAGCGAAGCGAGCTGGGACCGCGTAGCGGTCTCAATGTGAACTGCTTTGCAATTCACGGGGGGTTGGCGAGCGTTAGCGAGTAGGGGGCTGAGCCGCCTAGTTGTAGTATAAAATCTTTAAAAAAAACTTAATTAGCTAGAATATAATCATAATAGAATATCTAAACGTAAACATATCAATATGAATAACAAATCTCACGTAAAATGTTGCAATTTAAATGATTCCAATTGAAACAAGATTTGGAGAGTTATCCTTGACGCCCAGCTAACATAAAAGTACCTATTTTATTTTATTTATTTACACACATATTCAAATTTATTATAAAACACCAGGTTGCCATACAAAGCAAAAATCGTCATTTAGGTGCCAAAAAATAACTCAGGTGCGTCTGCGATATCTGTACTGATTTAATCAAAATTATTTTGGTTGCACCGCATATTGCAAAATTAATTAAATCCATGATTATTGTTTCTTTCTCAGATTAAAAATAAGAAAATTGGTACTTCTCTATTATCCCGTCGACCACTTTTCATAACAAAAAACTATCGCCAAACTGTAACGCCAAATAAACGGGAGAACGTTGCCATTGGAATATCAAAATAAATAAATAAATAAAATACATGAATTTAAGGACACAATTGTTATTTTAATTAATGAAATAACTAATAAATCAGTAAAACATAATGAAAAATAGACGCAAATCTCGAATTAAAAACCACTTGATGACGTAACAAACACGTATAATGCTTCTGACATCAAGTAAATCGGACTGTAGTTTGGCGTTTAATTTTACAGTTTGGCGATAATTTTTTGTTATGAAAAGTGGTCGACCGGATAATCAAGCAGGGCGGTCGCTCTGCAAGCCAAGCTTTAAAAAAAAACGCCACACAAACAACGCCAAGAACTGAACTAGACCGCTACTGCTTATTTACAGAAATCAACTTCGCAATGTTAAATCGACAAAACATGCCAGATTAAAATATCAGATAACAAATAAACCAAGCGTCGCAGAAAAAAAAAAAAAAAAAACGAAAACTAGAAGAATCTAATGAAGAATTTCTTCAATTTAAGACCAAACTCATCTTCATAAGTGATTTATAAACAGAGATATAGATTTTAAAAAAAACGTCGAGTTACTTAAAATGATCACTTTTTTCTTCGTCAAACTTTTTTTTTTTTCAAACAACCTACAGACCTTAATATTCGGCAGAATAAAAAAAGGATTGCATTTTTGGACAAGTAATTACGTAATCTATGTGCTTTTATAAAATTCAGTGTAAAAAAATATTATTTTCTATCCTTAATTAGCAAAAAACTGTTAATTAACTTGGCGATTAAAAAATTATGCCAAAACAGAGATAAAACATGCCAACGACCATGTACCATCTCTATAATAAAACCGTAAGTCATGTGACTGTCATCAACAGTTCAGGAATGTCCGTTTCACTTTTTCATATGCCAGGCGGCCATTTTTATTAAAAATTATTTTTTCGAATAAAACTTCATAAATGTGACATTTTTAGAAAGATCGTTCAAAATAAATTAATATTTGAGAGATGACTTACGTTCAATTATGTATATATTCTCCAATAACTTCAGTTGAAATTAGCTTCGCAGTTCAAATTCTCTATCCATGAAAGTAAACAAAAAAAAAAGATTCATTCGTCGTGAAGGTTTAAAATATTAAACCATTAAACCATGGAGATAATCGTTCGTAAAGTTAGTTTTCCATGAAAGATTTTTTGGAGCGCTGCCTGGTGTCAAAAAAATAATTCGTACCAGTGACACAATCAAAGTTTACCATAATTATGTGCTATACAACTCAACTTCATTCTTTATCTTTTCTTGTTGTAAGCTGAATGTAAACAAATACAACTCATGTAATGATATTTAATGAATCAAATTTCGAAACAAATTGTCAGCTAATTTGGTATTTATGTATTATACGTGAAAGGAAGAGAGACCACCGAAAATGATTGTTAATCACCAATCATATTTACCATTATTAATGACCAATCGCTTTCAAAACATTAATTTAATATACTATTGTGAGCTCGGGGTTCGAAAGGACTGATGCCAATATATAAGAACAATAAAAAGGCTTTATTCACTATAAACAGGGCAATACGATAACAAATATCTTCTGAAAATTACAAGATATTCAGTAATCTTCAAATCCAATAAAAGCGCAGCAAAATTTCACACAGAAACAATGCGTTCAATACGACGTACCAACGACAAAATCGATCCGATTAACACAGTACTCAATGCAAAGCCTCTCGTATGAATTCAATCGCAGTTGACAGACAACTAACTAACTGGACTGGTGGAGGTCCCTTATATAGGCTTCAGAGATCTTTCCAGATTATTCCAGAGCTTTCAGATGCTAGAAATTACCAGAAAGTGTTTTAACTTTCGATAGAGAACCAAAGCGAGAAAGGATCCCAATGTACAGGTATAAGGGAGGGTGGTTGCACAAAAAGTCGCCAAATCCGTCGCCAACTTGGCGACATTTGGCGATATATCGCCAAATTTGGCGACAAAAATAAGTCGCCAAAACCATCGCCAACTTGGCGATAAACCCATTCCTTGGCGATTTTACCATAGACTTCCATTATAAAGATGAGGGTGTAAGGTTGTTTTCCTTGCAAACCATCTGAGGCCTTTAGCATTGAGTTACATGATGCTCAATAGGAAATACATTAATAATACTGCAATTTTCACAATAATAAAATAAAATAAATTTAAACAAATGGAATATTTACAGATATATACAAAATTCATAACAATACATTTACAAAATACATAACATCATTAAGTACTTTTGTGTTATTTGGGCGCAAATCTCGCCAATAGAATTTTTAAAATCGCCAATACCAGCTTTTATTTTTCGCGTGTGCAAATTAGAAACGATACTTTTATTTTGAAATCAAATGTTCTGATGGAACAGCTGTCGTAGACGCACCGGGGCACTATATTAACTATAGAGTTGCAATATAGAGAGAAAAAACGGGTTGCTGTAATTAGAATTATAGGCGGTAATGTTGGTGTGACATATTTACGTGATTATCAAAACTGGCTTCCAAAAGTTCAATGTTTCACCAAACCATACTCGAAAATTACGTGTTATAATATGCACTCCGATTATGTCACATTATTCAAGACGTTTTAAATGAGAATAATGATAGATTTTCTTCTTGATTCTCCCGTAATCAAGTCTACAGCCAAAGTTAGCGAGAAACAAACAAACAAAAAAATATTGGCAACAATATGGTTCAGTGTAAATGGTGGATATCATTAAAGACTTTCACAAAATAGACTTCATTGCACCAAATCGTATTAACTAAAATACGCCATTTGGCAATGAATCCAATTACGGAAAACTACTTAATATGTTTAAGAATCTCCTCATTAGCAAGCATATTGCAACTGATAAGCAAACGGATATGAAGCATAAATGCTTAAGTTGGTTAAGCGGTTTTTGTCATGAAAGATGAAATACATAACAACAAAAAATATGCGAAATGCTACCATGATCGAAAAAGTTTTTGATTTGTCTATTAGAATCTTCCGGTTTGGCGAAGGATTACGGAAAAAAAATAAATTATGAATAAAAGTAACGTGTTACAGTGCTTAACATACATTTAAGGGAGACCAAACTGGTCGCCAGTGGCGGCTAGTCTGTATTATAATAGCACAAATCAGTTACAAGTTATAACAACATCAAATTTCATCTGCAAGTCAGCCATTTTCTTCTGAAGATATTTAAAAAAAAAAATAAAACTTCATAATTATAAGAACACACATTTTATCAAACAAATAAATATGACTGCAAACTGTGGCAGATGACTGTTTCCAACATGAATAAGTATGAGAAATTCCCGTCAAGCGTATCGATCTGGGTGGCTCAGTCGCAGAGCGTCGGCATGGTATGCGTAAGGTCCCAGGTTCGAGTCCTGGCCCAGGTCAATTTTTCACTTGTGTTTGTTTAGTGCATTTAATGATTAATGATTGTTTAGTGCATTTGTCTGATAAAATGCGTGTTCTTAAAATAAAGTAATCAGACGTAGGGTTTATGCTTTAAAAAATATTTTAAATATATAATATACGTTTTTGAAAGATCTTTAAAAATAAATTAGTTTTTGAGGGAAGATGTACCTTCTAAAATGTATACATTAAGAGTTATCGGCATTTAAAATTTCTTTCCAAACGTAAACAAAATTTTTGAAATGAATTAAAGGTAATTCATTTATTTCTAAAAAAAAAAAAAAAAAAAAAAAAACGGTAAAGGACAGGCATTTTGTTCGCAGGAATATACCTTTCACGTCATTTTTCTATAAATTAATGAAATCCAGTTGTTAAATTATTTTTGTTTTAGAAGTGAAGTTTCCATTTAAATTTATTGTAACAGTACAATGTTTAATTGAATAAAATAATGTAAATCTAATAAATTGCTAAGAAATTCCAAACATGCCCAGGGCAATGCAAAAAAAAAATAAATAAATAAACAAAAAATAAATAAATAGATAAATAAATAAATAAATAAAAATCAGCTTTCATAAATTCTAAAAATTGTTCATATATCTCAATTGCAATCTAAAGGAGGGTTTATTTCTATATTATTCTACATATAATAGTAATTTCAGCAAATATATTAAATTCCAATGCGATCTGTTTTAAACTTTAAGATTGTTTATAACACATGATAAAAAAATTATAAAAAAGAATGGCGCGTCACAGTTCGGGGAGAGGATGGGGAGGAGTGTGAACAAAATTAGGAAGTATAATAAGGCTATCTGTTTGAAACTTTACGATATTTTATAACACATAACATAAATTTTAAAAATAAAGCTGCGTCAAAAGTTATAGGGAGGGGCGGAGCGCGTTTTGCCTACACAAGGGGGGGGGGACACTTTTCTAAATTTTAACGATATCCGTCATGTCACATATCGTTACAAAGGGCTGTGACCACTTATTCATGTTATGCACCACAGGTGGAACCCCCACATTTTGCGCCCCCCCCCCGACACTACTCATGTGATATATTGTTCGAACGGCCTGTGGCCGCTTATAAATATTATGTATCTTCGGGGTCCATCCTCCCGCTTTCACCCCCCCCCCCCAAAGGGGGCACTTTTCTAAATTTTGCCGACACCTCTCATGTGATATATCGTTGGAAAGGTCTGTGAACGCTTAATCAAATTATGCAGGTGGGGGGGGGGGGGTATTTTCTGAATTTTGCACATATCCCTCATGTGATACATCGTTGGAAAAGTCTGTGACCGCCTAATCTTATTATGCATCTCCAGTGTTCATCCCCCCCCCCCACTTTGCCCCCCAAACGCGATTAGCTTTCACCACCAGTGGGCGCTTTCCTATCTCTGTTTCTATGGGTCGGATCACGACGGGGTATGGCTCATTCGACTCGACATCTATAGAGCTTTCCGATTTTAGTTCGTTTTTTCACCACCAGGGGGCACTTTCTTATCTCTGGTTCTATGGGCTAGATCACGACGGGGTATAGCTCATTCGACTCGACATCTATAGCCTTAACGATTTCAGTGCCCGAGGTTCGTATAGAACAGATTGCGCTACCTGGTGGTGGAAGATAGAACTTGAGCGTGCGCAGCACGACTGCTATACAGTGCCGAAGACAGCGGGGACCCGTGTCGGAAGTTCGTTTGTTTACAGGTTTATACAATTCGATGTGCAAATTAAGGGATTATCCGGTGCCGAAGGCAGCGTGGAACCAGGTCGGAGGTTCGTGGTTTATCTTATTCGAGGTTTTAAAAGGATTGAGGCCCCGGTGTAAATTAGGGGCCCGCTAGCGGGCGAAGCCAGCTAGTGCTAATAATAAAAGATCGTGATATCACGTTTGATTTCAAATGCAGCGCTGACACGCTATGTACATATTCCATTTTTATTCATTTAATGGATTAGTCAGTGATATTTTTTAACGGAGGATAACAAGTATTATAACAAGCCACATTTAGTATGTTGTTTTTAAGAGTGTAATTAATTCAATTGAAAAATCTACTGGTATTTCTAGTTAACCCTTTAAACAATGACTGAAAGTAAAATGTATTTTTAAATTATTGCTCATGTTTAGATTATTTAAATTATGTTCAATATATTTAAAAAAAAAGAAATGATATCTACAAAAACAACTTTTCAAAAGTAAAAAAAGGCCAAGCGTAAAAAAAAAAAAAAGTTGTGGCTAAAAAATGGTGTGATATCAAATTTCCAAGCTATTATATTGCTTATTTAACTTTTTTCCATTAAATAAGTTATCATATATATAAGTCGAGTGCCTATGTATATGTTAATAGAAATCGTTTTCTCCTGTACTAAATACATCCTAATGAGTTTCTGAAAATTCAATTTTTTTCGAATTATGCATGATGGGCTTGGCGGCCATCTTTGCATATTATTCACAAAATTCTAACCACCCAAATCCGTAGTTAAAATCCGAAGTTCAAAATTGTTATTTAAGAGTTTCATTTATAGACTTGTATGCTCTGAAAATTGTGTCTTAAGATAATGATGACTTATCTTAAAGATTCATCTTATGATTTATTTTTTAGAGTAATTATTAATTTCAAACTAGTAAAAATCAATTTATCAAAATATCAGTCTTATCTAATTTATCTGTCCGTAGTTAGAATCTGAAGTTCGAAATTTTTATAAACATATTACATTGCAAACATATTACGCTTTTACTTTAGAAATTTGGGTGCTTAGAAATATGGAAAGATGGCCGCCAAGCCCATCATGCATAATTTGAAAAAAATTGAATTTTCAGAAACTCGTTAGGATGTATTTAGTACAGGAGAAAACGATTTCTATTAACATATACGTAGGCACTCGACTTATATATATGATAACTTATTTAATGGAAAAAAGTTAAATAAGCAATATAATAGCTTGGAAATTTGATATCACACCATTTTTTAGCCACAACTTTTTTTTTTTTACGCTTGGCCTTTTTTTACTTTTGAAAAGTTGTTTTTGTAGATAGAAAAATACCAGAAAATTTAATGTTTAACGAAATTCAATTATTTGACCGATCGCAAATTTTGGTTCTTTTCCGTTATACCGACACCATGCCATACATGTAAATATATGCTTGGCGACAATGGTGTCCGTATAATGGAAAAGTACTCAATTTTTTCTTAGTTCGGGCTATACCAAAAACAAACATTTTACAGATAACAAAAAAATCGCCGAAAATGGCTGCTTCATCAGATGTTATGACAACAAAGTTGGATAAAATCTAATAACATGAATTTTACAACGTTTATGCGAAACACCACAGAGAACACACGCTATTTTTATATAAGTAGGGTATATTTAAACGAATAAGAGAACTAACAACCTTCAATAATATAATGCATGAAAAAGTAAACAACTAAGTGATTCAGCAAATCATAAAAATATGTATTTCTTAATATAACTATAAAATACAGAAAAATATTCTGGTACCATAAAAAATATTCATTATCCCGTCGAAATTCCGTGCATTATCCCGTCGTCCGATTAAGAAAAAAAAACTATATGCAAATTAGGTACTTTTCGGTTAGCCGGCGCCAATAAAGTATATATATATATATATATATATATATACACATAATAACAAACTCCAATGGAAAATTACTTGCAGAATCATTATCACAAAAGCCAACCAAAATCTATAAACCACATAAATTCAATACTAGAAAAACAAAACTATATACATTATATATATTTGTATATATGTATGTATATACTATATATATACTATATATATATATATATATACATATATACTTATGCGCACATGCGCATAGGAGCTCATTCGGTTGCATTATCACAAGGGGGGGGGGATGTGTGCCTTATTTAATATGTTCTTTTATTGACTGAATATGAGATGAACGTAGGGATATGCTACTTGTATGATACTTCATAGGTTCAGGAAATCTTCTTTCTTGCCGTGAGGCAGACGGTTCGAAATTGGAATCAGGCGCTACGGGATCGGCTTTCGTAGCATACAAAAATGAACAAAAAATCAAGACATGGTCGGTGCCACTAAGAAAGTGCAACAGTGTCTTCCAAGCCGAACTACTGGCCATACTGAAAGCCGCAGAATGGGGTAATACCACAGGGCAAGATTACAGCATACGCTCGGACTGCATGTCAGCAATACAAGCATTAAGCAAACCCTTTAACGTAACTGAAATAATAGATACAATACAACAAACAGTAAAAAAATCAAATAATAAATTTAAAATCAGCTGGGTCAAGGCTCACGTGGGCATCCAAGGAAACGAGGATGCTGACGAATTGGCCAAACAAGCAGCACAAAACCAATACAATGCAATCCCTTACCACATGGAGAAACCAATAACAAAACTAAAGAGAACCCTGAAAGAACTAACAATTAAGCAATGGCAGTTCGAGTGGGACTACGGGGACACAGGCAGGCTGACACACAGGTACTTCCCTAAAGTGGATACACACAGATTGATAAGCTGCAAACTACTTTCTCAAGTCTACACAGGCCATGGCGCGTTTCCAGCATATCTGCACAGATTCGCACTGGTGGAAACGCCAGATTGTGAGTGTGGATTGATGGGAACTTCCAAACACTACCTCATAGCCTGTCCACTCACACAAGCACTCCATCTGGTAGGCACAACACCAAACAACGAGCAACTTTGGCACAAACAGCTAGCTCAAAACAAACATGTACAAGCAAAAGCCAAAACAGTGATCAGATGGTTAATTGATAACATAGACTTAATTTCACACTAACGTGAAGCAAAACTGAACAAGCCCTTCCCACCATCCACACAACATTAATTCCTCAGCAGCAACAGTAATCTAGCGTAGTGCATAGCGAAATAATAAAAAGCAATTAATAGAATCCTCACAAAAAGGCATTAAAAGAACTTTACTTTTACTGCACCAAAAAAACTATTAAAAAATATATACTAAAAGCACAATGTGCACAAAAAAAAAAAAAAAAAAAAAAAAAAAAAAAATCAACGAAGCCATGTACGCTAATGGCGCCTGGTGCATGTAAAATCCGTCGTGGGTGCAAAGTCCTCCAAGTTCCCTTTGAATTATACCTCTGGAGGTGCCTAGTCAGGTGAAGGTCTCGTCACCTGATCAAGGTTCTAAATTACGAGACCAATTCCTTTCTCTTTTCTTTTTTTTTAAATTTAAATTTCTATTTTAAACCTGCCATTTCAGCGAGGTTGGCTGGATGCCGTGAGCTGTCAAGTAGAGAAACTGTAGCAAACCACTAGAGAACACTACAGACAAGATGTAATACATAGCGGAAACGCAAATATTTAAACTGAATTATATAAACCTATCTATATTAGCAACCATAGTCAGTGTGAATATGGCCCGAAAGCAAGCCCCTTTCCTTATTCGAGAACATACCCAGATACCCATAATTAATAAGAAACTAGAACCGGCCAACACAGTATCAAAGTAACTCTCACGAAATACCGTTGCAGCCAAGGACACCCAAGAAGCTAATCAGGTGGATCTCCGTTATGAGGAGATTAGGCGAATTTCGCCCCGCGGCCAGGTATACAAACTCGTTAAGCTGGGCATAATGTCCGGCAGTAAGGGGCCTGGTCTGCGGTTTAATAATAATAATAATAATAGGGCTGTAATGTCAAACTGATTTCCATTTTGTTTACGGATTGTTTGTTTAGAGTTTGCATCGGAAATAACAACGTAATTCACTGGGGGAATTTTTTTTTTTAAATAAAATATTTGAAAGATTGTTTCATAAGCACCCTTACTTATGTAATAAAGAAGCTTATTTTACTAATATTGTTATTGTAATTTTTTCCGTCAAGTTTTGACGGGTACCATCTAGTTTTTATTTATTTTACATGTAAGGCTCTCATGGTTAACATGGACAAAGCCTTGTGGTTCTGCTAGTTACTTGTGTAAATTTAGTTTATTTTTTTTCACACAAAGCTTGTATTTGAAAGAAAAAGTAGTTTGATTAACATGATATGCTAATATTTTACATAATTATACCTTGGTACTGCGGTAAATTTATTATTAGTTGTTGCATACTTTATCATTCCAGATATATGCATTTGCATAGAGAAAAGTAATCAGCACCTAACAGTTTATTATAAAATTCAATTAAAAATTCATAATTATCAAATAATTATTTAAAAGTAAATTAATGATTATCAAATTTAATTTTTTTAATTAATATTGTAAAGAAATTAACAAAGTCAATAGTGGTTATCTTAATAAGTGCTGCTTTCGATATATTTTTTAATTCAAAGAATCTGTGCGAGGGGGGCCCCCATACGCATCTGTGCCCAGGGCCCCCAAACTTCTAAATCGGTCCCTGACGAAATTAGCTACATAATTATTGAAGACCTCATACTGACATTTCATTTCAAATCTATATTATGATGCAAAAACATGTCCGTGAGTAACACTGACGTCATATCGTTGGTGGCAACGATCTAAGCAATTCATTTCCCTTTTTCAGCAAATTTAACTACTTCTAAACATTGCATAATTTAAATTGTTACATTATCAAATAATGAAAAAGGTGTACTTTCAAATGAAATTTGTTTGAAAACTCTATCTCACTTTACTGATTTTTTTTATGGTTTTTAAAATAATTTTCAAGAATGAATTTTTTTTTAATCTATCTCTGTCGCGTGCAGCTTGATTACGGAAGATTAACCGGTTTGCACTTAAAACTGAATAAATAGTTTAGCATTTGATTTCGGCTAAAATTCCATAATGAGATTAACACTTTATAAATAAATAAATAAATAAATAAATAACATAGTATAAATAAAACACAAATTTAACAGATATGTAATCAAACTACGTGCTTAAACATTGAAATAATTAGAGTCAAAAAGGCTGCTGTAGGTAGCGAAACCTTTGGCGATTTCTTCGGTTATTCTTCTCTGACGTGTGAGACTAACACGAAAATGTCGCTTTAAATAAATTTCAAAATTTTATTTGAAGACACTAATTGATATATTTCATATCAAAATGCTTTTTGGTGTTATTAGTAAGGAATTAATATATATATATATATATATATTAAATTCAAAAAATCTATTTGAGTTTTCAATTTAATATATTTTCACTTATATTCTATACCGAGCAGTATGTTCGGTAATCTAGGAAATCCGGGTTGGATCCCCTCACATTTCTAATATAAGCCAATATTGATATTCCATTGGAAATATTTCCGATGAATGCGATTTCTTGCGTTTTGGACCCAAAATAATCAATATTTGCTTTGCTACTTGTGAAATAAAAATATGATTTCAACTAAGACGATTGACCGTTTATTGCATATTGCATATTGTATATGAATAATGAATATCCAAATCATTCTGGGGGGACTAAAAATTTATTAAATGGTGTTTGAATACATAAATTATTTTTGAGGAAAAATTATTTTTTAAATATGCATAAACATAAAATATTACATAAATGATTACCTTTATATAATATCCGAATGATGCTATCAGAACGAATGACGCCAACGGCCTTAACTTGGAGAAATCAAACTCCTTCCTTATGTATTTCAATTTATTCTGCTTCATTTTTGTTACTATGCTTCAATCTATCTACTATCTACCTATTATATATATCTATCTAGTATTATCTACTATCTATCTTCTATACTATAAAGGACAAACGCGTCCGGCCTAGAACTCCTATAATAGAGCCTGACGCATCCTCGCAGATTTGGTACCCGAATTACAGCCCAGTCGAAAAACCAAGCTAATCAGAACCGGTTCAGCCAATCAGAACCCAGTCTTAGACAACCCTAATTCCGGCTGCGGCAGATTGATGTTGAGCTGCGCACCAATAATCCGAAAGAAAATGGATATGCGTCAGCTCCTATTATAGGAGTCTTAGTTCGGCCGTAACACTGACGTCATTTTCAGGTTGGCAACGGCAGACGATTAAATTTTGCTTTTTCAATTTTCGCTACTGCAATTTTTTAAATTCTAAACATCGCACATTTTCAATTTTTACACCGTGGTATAGGAAAAAATTTTACTTTCAAATGCAATTTTTTTGAAATCTGTATTTTAATCGACTGATTTATTACGGATTTTAAAATAACTAGGGCATCAAACCCGGGCTTCCCGGGATAGAGAATATATGTGAAAACCATTTATTTATTTTTTATTGAAAACTCTTATAGATTTTTTACATTTAATATTTTTTTATAGATTGTCCCCTAACAACATCAAAGGGCATTTTTATATGAAATACAGGGTGTTTTTTTTTTAACTTACGCTATTCGGAGCCGCCTGTAGCTCGTTCTAATAACTGGATTGATACAAAATTTTGTGAATGGACTAAGAAAACCACGGGAAAAAAGATTCCAACAAAAAAAAATTAGTTCCAATCACCACCGATAGGGGGAAATGTGGCGCTCTGGTAATTTATGCAACTGAGAATTAGCATAAAATACGGGCAATAAATGAAAATACAAATTTTTACTTACGCAAGCGACAGTAGCGCCAATAGTTTAAGTTATAAATGCATGCGAAAAACACCAGAAACAATTTCAGCTCAAATTGAAAATGAATCTCACGTTACCGCAGCGCGCGTTACTTGTGAAGTTCTATTATTGTAACCAGTGCAATGCACCAGCCGCTCTTCGTTTACTTAGAACACGCCATAAACTGCGCAAAGGACCTTTATCCGTTAATGTATTGAAAGCAATGATTCTGAAATTCGAAGAAACAGGCTCGCTAGCAGTTCGGTCAGGCAGAGGACGTAAACCGGTGGCAGAAAATGTGATAATGGATGTTTCAACTGCAATCAACGAAAGGGAAAGTGTAAATGATGAATAAAACATAGCATTTTATCCAAATTATTAATTTTGTCTGTTTCTGTTTTGTTTTTTGCAATGTACAGCGCCACATTTCCCCCTATCGGCGGTGATTGGAACTAATTTTTTTTTGTTGGAATCTGTTTTCCCATGGTTTTCTTAGTCCACTCACAAAATTTTGTATCAATCCAGTTATTAGAACGAGCTACAGGCGGCTCTGAATAGCGTCAGTTAAAAAAAAAAAAACACCCTGTATTTAAAAAAAAAACACCCTGCAGGCGCCAGTGAAAACGATCCCAGAAAGTTTCAGACAGGGATCGGCTTTCATTAAAAACTGAACTACAAAGAGATCTATCTGTTTCTCGGGAAAATCCCTCCATTTAGTTTGCGAAAATGAAAGGAAATAATTGCCAATTTTTACTAATGAACAAAAATTTAGGTAACTAATTAAGATATAGATTTGAAATTGCGGTCGGGAAGGGGTGACATCTGCCGGCTATTTTAGCGTAGCGTCTTCGTTATGTTCTAATTATCAGAAAAATGTAATTATTTTTTTAATGATCGCGTTGATGTAGGTGACGGTGGTTCTCTTGAACAAATTATTCATTATGTTTGCGGGTATGGGGAGGGAGGGGGTTAACGCCTTTCTCTAAGATTGTAATTATCTCGGGCCCGGGCAACGCCGGGCGGGTTAGCTAGTATTCAAATAAAATTTTGAAATTTATTTAAAGAGGTAATTTCGTATTGGCCCCGTGCCAGAAGTTAATAGCCGAAAAAATCACTAAAAATTTCTTTATATCTAGAGTAGTCATTGTTATTCTGATAATTTCAGCGATTTTAAGCCCTCATTTCAATTACATGTCTGTTAAATTTATGTTTTATTTAAACTATTTTATTGATTGCTTAATGAAGCTTTAATTTCGTTATTGAATACGTATTAGTTATAAACAAATACTGAACTATCCATATCTGAAAATGTATATGTATACCAGGGAGTCTTGATGTATACATATAATATAAAAACATATTGCAACTAGAAACTTAAAATTTGGTATATGGCTGTTATTTTTGGGGTGTAAATGCTCACTGAGAACGGTTTCTAAAAAATTAGAAATTTAAAAGGGTGAAATGAGCTGAAAACGTTTTAAAATTGTTCTAAATTACGATTTATTTCAAATTGTCAGTGATATTAACAGGAAATTTGACATGGCTGTTGCTTTCACAACGTAAATATTCGCACAAAATGGTTTTTAAAAATTCGAAATTTAAAACGCTTCAGCAGTATGAAAAATGATTTAAATTACGATTTCTGTGATACTGTTAGAGCTAGAAACTTGAAATTCGGCTTGTCGTTACTTTTAAGATGTAAATGCTCGCTAGGATTGATTTCTAAAAAAATCCAAATTTAAGAAGGTGAAATGGGAGGGAAAATTCAAAATTAGGATTAATAAGACATAAATTCTCGTACAGAACAGTTTCTAAAAATTCGAAATTTAAAAGGGCGAAATGAGAGATACTTTGGAACTACTGTGCCGATTTCAAATCTTCTCTCATGACAATGATGACAGTCTTTTACTTAAAATAGGTTGTAGTATATTATCTCTTTGCAAACTACCCTCAAGGGGGGTTCAAAAATGAAAAATGTTCTAAAATTAGGAAATCTTTGATTCTGCTCATGCTAAAAGTATGAAATTTGATATGATGGTTATTTTTAAGACTTTAAGAACGTTTGTTAAAATATTGAAGATTTAAAAGGATGGAAGATTAAAAAACACACTATAATCATGATTGCTCGGAAACTATCGGGGTTAGAAATTTTTAATTTGACATGCAGGGGGGCGTTCTGCAGCTTTATTTTCACTGTGATTCCTCTAAAACTGTCAGCCTAGAAACTTTAATTTTGTCATAGGGTTAACTTCTCGGAGGCAAATGTGCACGAATAATGTGTTTATTTAGATATTTTTTAAACTTTTAAAAATATAAAGAGAACAAAAATAATTATTATTTGTCATATTGTTAACTTCTCTGACGCAGATGTGCACGATCAATGTGTTTATTAAATTACTTTTTTTTTTTACTTTTAAAAAATATAAAGAGAACAAAAAGAAGTATTATTTGTCTTATGGTTAACTTCTCTGACGCAGATGTGCACGATCAATGTGTTTTTTTAATTATTTTTTAAACTTTTAAAAAATATAAAGAGAACTGTTGGAGTGAGAAGGCGAGCGAACATTTTTTATTGCGCATCATACCTGCGAACTGCCGGCTTTTTCCTCCCACACACACACTCAGTCTGTGGGCGAACGGTAGATCGGAGATATGTAAAAAGTTATTTCTGTGTGGTACGATAAGAAAAAAAAAAATCTCTGTGTGATTATGAAGTATTTTATGTTTAAATTAATTGTTTTGTGTTGCAGTGTGTTCGTCCAATAAATTGTTTGTTCTGTAAATATCCACAGTTTACTTCATGATAATTAAATTAATAACAGAACAACAAGAACAAAAAGAAATATTATTTGTCATGCCAGTGTTAGGTAACTCTTTTCTAAGCAATAAGAGAAAATGCAAGTACCAATAACTACTATAATGATTTTAAATAACAGTAAAGTAAGAAATATGATTGCCAACTAAGTAAGGAAGTACTGCCCATTCAGTCTTTCGCTGCACAGAAATGACGGTTAAATTATACCGAATCAATGTTTTTCAAACTTATTACTTAATGGTATTTGAGTTTTTATGGTGATTCAAGTTAAACTAATTCTGTAAAAGAGAAACGTTTGTTTGTACACTTTAAAGAAAGATGTAAATCTACAAAACTAGTTTTTGTAAAGCTTACAGAAATTGGTATGCTTACTAAAATTTTATCTGTATTTAGTAACAGTTACTGAAACAACTCGTGTAATTTTACATGATTTTTTTGTTGTTGTTGTTGCAGTTACATAAAAAATGTTGGTATCCAGTTTCCTATAAAAAATTCTTAGTAACCTCAGAGAATTTTTTTTTTCTTTTACAGTGTAGGCAACAGATTCTGAGACCACTGAGCGGATTTAAAAAATTCTTTCACTGTACGATAGATCATAAGCAGAGTTCCCAAACTGCATTGTATCTCTCATTTAGTAGGGAGTGTCTGCAAATGGGTTGGAATGAAGATTTTCTCATTAATTCAGGTCTCTTGTCCCCCTAATGCAGCACAAAAATGAGGTTTCCTCGAAATGTGTCTTAATAAGTAATATTTAAATTATCTGTGGCAGAAAAAGTTCCTCTAATAAGAATAGACACACGAATACCACTTGGCATATTTCACGGGTTTTGCTAGTTTATGATAAAAGTTTTAGTTTTAACTTTTTAAGGTTAATCTGCTTGTAAAAGTTTAAATTCACGAATGTAATATTTTTATTACTATTATCATTATTAATATTAATATAGTGAACCCCCGTTAGTGCGGACCTCCAAAGGAGGCCATTTTCCGTCCGTACTACACTACAAAAATAAACCGTTGATTTTACAGTATAATGCTGGCAGCTGGGGTGACAGTATTATGCCTTCAGTGTAACCGACTTCAGTGTTATTATACTTCAGTGTAACCGAAGTTCGCACTAAACGATGTAAACATTTATATCCTTCTATATTAAAAAAAAGTAATCTGGAACTGAGCCAAAAATGAAATGGACCAATCAAATTCTGCGTAGATATTCCGGGTTATTCTCATCGCTTTTTTACTAGGGACATTTTTGAGGAGCTATTACTTTTTTTCTAGCCATCCTTACGGATTCGAAAATCATACCACCAGACGCAAAATATAACAAGCTTTCAGAAATTAAAAAAAATTATCACGGTCGGACAATAAAAACTCAAAAAATCCTTAAAAATCGAGTAAAAAATTTTTTATTGAAAAAGTCATTTTTTTATGTTGTTGCCAATTTCTAAATAAGCGCAAAGGATTATGTTTTATCTCAAATAAAAAATGTATTTGCGCGAGACTATTAAAAACAATAATGAAAGTTTAAAATAATAATTAAATGATCACGTGTTGAAAGCAGGAAATAAAGAAAAAAAATTTTTTTAATTAGCCGGGGGGAGCAATCTTGTTACGGTTGGTTTCAACCAAATTTTTTTTTTAATCTACATTAATTACCTTAAATCACTCTCTCAACATTTATTTAGAAGTTTTCTTTTTGTTTCTGTTTTAAATAAATATATAAATAAATGTAATTGTAATATTAATAATAAAAGCAGTTTTTTTTTTCTTCTTCTTCTTTCCATTTCTTTTAAGCAAAGCCATTTCAACTTTCATAGTCTAACGTAGCTTCCTGTTTTTCAAATAGGAAAAGCAGACAGCAGGGGAGGGATGTTTTGTCAGTTAAAGACCGCACAGGTGGAAAATTTGGAGTCATCTAGTCTGACTTTGATATAAGAATGACCGACCGCCCTGTATAAGAATTACGTTATCTTATGAGTGTACTATACACGCAATTAGGCTTTGTAAGTTTACGACAGGCTTCAATTGGCTCTGCTATCAGGCGGATAGCTGGCGCCCATGTAAACAGAGGCTCACAGGACCCCCTTCAGCACACACCATGGGGGTGAGGCACGGTTGTCATCCCCCATGAGGCGGCCAGCAACGGTGAGCGACGCAGTGCCGCCACCAGGGTTAGTCCATTCCTATTGTTTCCATTCCCGTACCCCCTTTGACAGAGTGGTTCCGGCCAGTTTTTGTAAGCAGCGCGGGAGAGAGAATGTTTACGAATTATCACTTGGCTCGTAAACGGACTTGTTGCTTGGTGCTTCGTTGAGACACTCATTACTTGGTTCGTAAATTTAGTAGGTGTTGCGTAGCGGCGCTCGAAATGATGTATTCTGTGTTACTGAGTTGAAGTAACATTAGCAGAGACATGGTAAAGGTCTAGAGCCATGAATACTCGAGTTTGTGATCGGCATTTTGCTTAAATAGAATGATCGTTGTCTTAGAATAGAGATGAGTCTCTTACCAGGACCACTGCTAATACCCTATAGTCTCCAGTGTGAAGGGCGAAGGAAATATTGTTAAAAGCTGAGAAAATTAACAGTCCTGCTCCAAAAATCAGACTTCAAAAGTCCTCATCATGAGACTATTCTGTCCTTATTAAGACGAGGGATTCCAAGTATTGTTCGTTATTAGAAGGCAACTAAATGTACGGAGGCTACCCAACCCGTTGAAATTAGGTGACTTATCATCTCCTATTACAGTGTAAGCCAAGAACGAAAAGAAACCTGTCAGCTCGCCTGCTGGTATATAGCAATAGTTTTTCTCTGAAAACAAAGAGGAAAGAAAAGTATGTTGGGCAATCGGCTGCAACATTAAAAGAGGAAAGGGGAGTGTAAAAAAAACCTGCCCACTGATTCAACCATTGAATTCTTCATTCTATGGAAGTAGAATTTACATAGTTTTTATTTACATGTCTCCCTGAGGAGGGAATATATATTTGTGTGACTCAGAGTTGGAGAGTAAGATGCAAAATAAGCAAAAATAACTTGTAAATTCATATATATATTTATATTATGATATGTTAAGCATTACAATGCGTATTTGAAAGGTAATTAATGACTTATCTCAGAAAAGTTGATCATCCTATAATTTATGTTGTTATGTTAGTTTTGAGATCCTTAATATTTGATTTAAAGATATTTAATAATCAATATTAATCAACTTTTATTTGGTGTTATTATAGTAAATTTTTTTGGGAATTACATTGTTCTTATAAATTTTAATTATTCAAATAAAGATTGTTTTTTGTTCATTCTCAAATATGGTATGTTCTTCTTTATATGATCTTTAATTAGTATTCTTATATCTACTGCAATCCTATAAGAAAGGCTTAACCTCTCAATTACTGTGAGTAAGGTTATGAAAGCTATGATCTTACTAAATTAATATTTTTTTTAATTTCTTAAATTTTTAATTCATGGTAATAATTTATTTGAAAATTAATTGAGGTTTACGTAAGGTTATTAGATGTAATTATTGTTCCTATCTCAGTAATGGATATACTGATAATTGATGCTAAAGTAAAACTAAGTCTAATTTCATAATTGATTAATTTAATTTTTAATTATCCTTTCTTTGAAGTATTATTCAAGGCAAACAACAAAATGGTTGTTTTTTAAGAAAGTAAAAAAAAAAAAAAAAAAAAAAGTATCCAGTTATTTTATACCACTATACGATTCTTGGTTAACCGATCTGATCTTGTTCAGAATCTCCATGGTTGTTCTAAAATGTTAGTACATCATCATATCCCTATTCTATTAACGGATTTAACTCCTTCTCCTTTTGGTCCTCATATTGGAGGAATTTCAGGTTGTCTGCATTTTTCCAAATTATATGATGATTACACTTCTGTTAATTTAATGTATATGGAGATTTGAGCTTGATCGGGTTGGAGTGGAGTTGGGTGTTCTTTATGCAATCCAGTATGCTACTTGATTTAGAAATCTGTTGCCCCTTACTACATTTAATATTGTCTTAAGATGATGAGTTCAAAATTATCATTGTTGTATTAACCTATTCGGATTCTTTTGATATTTTGATTAGTTTAATATAATTTGCTCCCTTTTCCATGGCAACAGATTTCAGTAGAGCTAATCAGGGTACACTTGTTTTTTTTTAAATATTTAATTGTCAAGTGAAGATTGAGTAACAAATGAGCTTTTTAAGTTTAAGTAAGTTATTTTAGAAAGAACCCCAAAACCCACAACAAATGGAGCCGTAACAATTCGGTCTCTGGGTTATTGATTTTTTTTTACTTGTATGTATTTATGTATCAAAGAGCAACTGGGTGTTTTTGCAATTAAAATTTTATTTATATGTTCAAGTGTAAAAAGAGGTCTAGGCTCTCTCTCTGTGCTATTAGATACAATCCCCAGTCAAAATTATGTTTTGTGTACATAACTTTAGCTTAGTCACTAAAATCATAGTCCTATACTTAAGGTTTTTGTCTGTTTTATGGTAGATTATGTGGTATATACCCGTCCGCACCCTGTTTTCGTAGATTTTGGGTGTATTTTTGCAAAAAAAAAAAAAAAAAAACGAATGTAATTTTTGTTACTTAAAATTTTTTTTAGGATGTTGTGTTTTGTATGCCCTTTTGCCGAGGTAGATCTGTTTAGTTCAGTTTTTTTTAATGCATCAGTGTTTTGTATATAACTTTTTATGTATGTGTTTACTTTAATTTCTGCATTTTAACTAGATAGATTTATTATTTACTATGCAATTTGTGGGTTTATTTGAACTTTAACTTTAAGGATTGTGGACCTTTATTTTTTTTTTCTCTTTCTTGTACATACGTTCTCATGTACATACCTGGATGTGGTTGTGTATGGCTTAAATTACTAGAATTAAGTATTTTCTTAATTTTACTTCCTATTTTTGGTGGAGTGTGTGTTTTTCCTTCCTGGTGATATATGTCACCACCCCTGTTTTTTATTTTATTTTGTGGAATGTTTTCCCTGTAGTACCCAAAAGCCCGAAACTGCTTTTGCTATAAGTAGCACAGAGGCAGAGATACTTTTTCCCATGCACATTACTTGTACGTGCATTTGTAAAATCTACATAATATCCCGAATCATTAGACTGTGTTCGAAAACAAACATGTGTTCTCATATAAAATTGTTACAATTGTGTGCGTAATTCTCTAACATGGTCTGTGATATCATAATATGTGTCTTGCAGATGTATATGTATATTTTTTTTTGTGTGTCACCAGTTGCTCTTGTGTATTTTTGTATAATAGAATTAATATGTGTTTTACAAATTTCATTGACATTTACAGTGTTGTAACTATGATATTACTAGTACTTATTTACATTAATAGATAGTGTTGTAATATACTGTGATGCCAATTATTGAAGTTATGTATATAAGCAGTATAATGACAATTAATCAGTGGGCACTTCTCTTCTTTTTCGGCTAATTTTTTTTTCAAAATTCAATTTATGTATTATTTACAGTTCTGTTACCAGAAATTTCAGGTAGGATGCAGTTATGCGTAGGAATGACAGTAGTAGGGAAGTGAGGTTTCACAGTCAGGTGGAACATGTGTTCTTTTACAGGTGCAGAAAATATCTTGGTCATTTTAGTGGTAAAATCAGCCTTGTGGTCCCTCCTCTGGTAATACTCTTTTATGGTCATGTTTCAGGTAATATTTTAGGTGATGGTTTCTACGGATGTGCGAGCTCTGGTTGTATATATCCGGAATATATTGTCAGGGTGGTATTTCAGCGGTGAACTCTCTGGATCCCGTCCCGGATCGATGTATGATTTGTGTTTGTGGGTCAGTTTTTTCAGTGTTGAGGTCCCAGCATGCCATGTGGTACCCAGTTACCTTTCAAAAAAATAATTTGTTTTCTCAAAAAAAATTTGTTTTAATTAGCCGGGGGGAGCAATCTTGTTACGGTTGGTTTCAACCAAATTTTTTTTTAATCTACATTAATTACCTTAAATCACTCTCTCAACATTTATTTAGAAGTTTTCTTTTTGTTTCTGTTTTAAATAAATATATAAATAAATGTAATTGTAATATTAATAATAAAAGCAGTTTTTTTTTTCTTCTTCTTTCCATTTCTTTTAAGCAAAGCAATTTCAACTTTCATAGTCTAACGTAGCTTCCTGTTTTTCAAATACGAAAAGCAGACAGCAGGGGAGGGATGTTTTGTCAGTTAAAGACCGCACAGGTGGAAAATTTGGAGTCATCTAGTCTGACTTTGATATAAGAATGACCGACCGCCCTGTATAAGAATTACGTTATCTTATGAGTGTACTATACACGCAATTAGGCTTTGTAAGTTTACGACAGGCTTCAATTGGCTCTGCTATCAGGCGGATAGCTGGCGCCCATGTAAACAGAGGCTCACAGGACCCCCTTCAGCACACACCATGGGGGTGAGGCACGGTTGTCATCCCCCATGAGGCGGCCAGCAACGGTGAGCGACGCAGTGCCGCCACCAGGGTTAGTCCAGTCCTATTGTTTCCATTCCCGTACCCCCTTTGACAGAGTGGTTCCGGCCAGTTTTTGTAAGCAGCGCGGGAGAGAGAATGTTTACGAATTATCACTTGGCTCGTAAACGGACTTATTGCTTGGTGCTTCGTTGAGACACTCATTACTTGGTTCGTAAATTTAGTAGGTGTTGCGTAGCGGCGCTCGAAATGATGTATTCTGTGTTACTGAGTTGAAGTAACATTAGCAGAGACATGGTAAAGGTCTAGAGCCATGAATACTCGAGTTTGTGATCGGCATTTTGCTTAAATAGAATGATCGTTGTCTTAGAATAGAGATGAGTCTCTTACCAGGACCACTGCTAATACCCTATAGTCTCCAGTGTGAAGGGCGAAGGAAATATTGTTAAAAGCTGAGAAAATTAACAGTCCTGCTCCAAAAATCAGACTTCAAAAGTCCTCATCATGAGACTATTCTGTCCTTATTAAGACGAGGGATTCCAAGTATTGTTCGTTATTAGAAGGCAACTAAATGTACGGAGGCTACCCAACCCGTTGAAATTAGGTGACTTATCATCTCCTATTATAGTGTAAGCCAAGAACGAAAAGAAACCTGTCAGCTCGCCTGCTGGTATATAGCAATAGTTTTTCTCTGAAAACAAAGAGGAAAGAAAAGTATGTTGGGCAATCGGCTGCAACATTAAAAGAGGAAAGGGGAGTGTAAAAAAAACCTGCCCACTGATTCAACCATTGAATTCTTCATTCTATGTAAGTAGAATTTACATAGTTTTTATTTACATGTCTCCCTGAGGAGGGAATATATATTTGTGTGACTCAGAGTTGGAGAGTAAGATGCAAAATAAGCAAAAATAACTTGTAAATTCATATATATATTTATATTATGATATGTTAAGCATTACAATGCGTATTTGAAAGGTAATTAATGACTTATCTCAGAAAAGTTGATCATCCTATAATTTATGTTGTTATGTTAGTTTTGAGATCCTTAATATTTGATTTAAAGATATTTAATAATCAATATTAATCAACTTTTATTTGGTGTTATTATAGTAAATTTTTTTGGGAATTACATTGTTCTTATAAATTTTAATTATTCAAATAAAGATTGTTTTTTGTTCATTCTCAAATATGGTATGTTCTTCTTTATATGATCTTTAATTAGTATTCTTATATCTACTGCAATCCTATAAGAAAGGCTTAACCTCTCAATTACTGTGAGTAAGGTTATGAAAGCTATGATCTTACTAAATTAATATTTTTTTTAATTTCTTAAATTTTTAATTCATGGTAATAATTTATTTGAAAATTAATTGAGGTTTACGTAAGGTTATTAGATGTAATTATTGTTCCTATCTCAGTAATGGATATACTGATAATTGATGCTAAAGTAAAACTAAGTCTAATTTCATAATTGATTAATTTAATTTTTAATTATCCTTTCTTTGAAGTATTATTCAAGGCAAGTAGTACAGGAATGTATGTTTCAGTCCAGCAGGAGCCGTGAGCGTGGTGGAGGTGGGTACCGGAAGTGAGCCTGGCAGTGGAAGCGGAAGTGATGAAAGATAAGACAGGAAGGGATGAAAGATAAGACAGGAAGTGAACCGGAAGTGTTGGAAGATAAGAGAGGAAGTGAAGTAGGGGAGGGCTTAATTTTTTTTAACCGATAAGGGAGAGAGGGGAGGGCTTATTTTTAGGGGGGGGCTTAATTTTTTTTTTGTGAATGTGAGGGAAAAAGGGTGTCGCCCTCTACCGGTGAGAAAAGAAAGTGTGAAAAAAGTTTGAAAAAGAAGGTTATCTCTGAGATTCGAACCCGGGACTAAAATAGTACCATGGTTTGATCATTGTCGGTGGGTTTAATGATCAAGCCATGGAACTACAGCATTGAAAAGTGTTATAAGCTATTGGTTAAAAAATCACATAATCGTGGGCGTGTTTAATTGTGTCATGTGACTTTTTTTAACCAATAAAATGTTAGTATTTTAAATCGAGCGCCCCCTACGTGAGAATGTTATTTTCTGAAAAAAGTGTTTGGTGTTTTATAGCAGTTTGGGATTGATGTGAAAGGTTGTGATTTTCGTCTAAGTATTAAAGTTGATATGGAACGCGCGATGCAGTCTTGTGAAGGGGATAAAACCGGTTCACCTAAAACAATTAAAAAGTTACCCTATTTTTGCAAGTCGTGTGACAAAACATTTCCTCGAAAAGTTAACTTAGTGTTTCACATGAAAAATCATTTAAAGGAAAAGTCTTTTCGCTGTGAGGTGTGTGCCGAAGTTTTTTCGAGAAAGAGCGATTTACGTATTCACGAAAAGATTCACAAATCGCCCAAACAATACAAGTGTAGTGATTGCAACGAGATATTTTCAAGAATGGCTGACTTAATGAAACATAAGAAGACACACAAGTCAGGAAAAGAACATTCATGTGCAAAGTGTTGTGAAATATTTAATTGTGAATCGGATTTAGTACAACATTGTGATACTTTACATAAAGTTGTGAAATCCCCTGATTTATTATTTGAAAAAGTGAAGCATTTTAAAAGACAACATGATGTGCGAAATATTTTTACTAAAACTATTATCATATCTAATGAGAGGAATCAAAAAGACTTTCGTTTGTTTTTTAACAGTATTCGAACGGATGTTTTAAACGAATTAAATTACCAATTGCAAATGAAAAAGTCAATAAAATGGTATGCAGCTGTTAAAGTGGATGTCTATCGTGAAACACAAGATGCAGACTTGGAGAATGCGACGCCCTTTTTAATTTCCAAAAGTGAATTGGAATTAACAGACCAAAACATACCTGTACATGTTGAGAATGCCTTTTTAAAGTTGTACAACGGCTTTGAAGATTTTACAGAACGTGTGTTTAATTGGACATTACGAAAAATTTTGAAATTAGAATTGTATACAGCTCAATATGATAGGCTTATTTGATATGTGTTATTTAAAATGAAAAATAAACTTATTTGATTATTTTAAAAGTGTTGTCTGTTTTTTTTTAATTGACACTGTTTTTACGAATGTTACATTTTTTGAATAACTTTGATAATTTAAACATGAGAAAAGAGAATTACTAATTAAAACTGGACTTACCTCAAAATTTTTCATAGGTGTCTTTTCACTATGAATTTTTCAAATAAACAAGTCTTGATAGGTGCTTTAAATGCTGAGTGGTTGTGAACATCACGTGATTTTTTTATCGTAGCTATGAGGTCACATCCTGTTAGCAAATAGTATAAAACTGAATAGCACAAGCTTACTTTTCACTTTCTTTTTTGATCTGAGTGTATTCTACCTTCGGTGTGTTCGCTTTTACAAACGTGTTATCAGCTTGGAACTCATCTGCTTGCTTGAACTTGTTTGCCACCACTTCCGGTTTGCTGCACGCTTATCAGAGTGACTCATCTGCTTGCCCAGACTTGTTTACCACCACTTCCGGTTTGCTGTACGCTTTCAAGAGTGAGTCATCTTTACCTGTTTGGACTTGATTGTTAGAAAAATGAATGCTAAGCTATGCCCATCTACACGATTTTTTCCTGGAAGCACTTTAAACTATAAAATTTCAGATATAACCCATTTTAGTCGTACATTTAAATTTTCTGATGTTTTTTCTCCTGCATATTGGAACTTGGGTTTATCACCTTCAAAACGTGACTTGGAAGATCACACAATTGTTCATGTTAGAATGAATCAGAATTGTGAGTTGTATGTTCATATTGAGAAATTTATGACTTATGAATTTAGTGGAGGTGAACTTTTTCCTATTCATGAAGGAATTAAATTATCACTTGCAACCTTTGATCAATTTAGATTAAAAATGGATAAATTTAATTTTGTTTGTGAAAAAGATACCTTTGTGTCTAACAATGACCTGATGACGTTGTTTGTGAATCGAGATACCTGCATTTTACAACAGCTATCAAAAACAGAAGACTATGAGTTTTGTTTTAAACCTAATTCTATAACGATGACAAAAGAACAATTTCGTGAACTCGAGAAATATTGTGATTCGATTACCGATTGTTTAATTGCAACTGTTTTAACAAAGGTGATTCCTGTTTATGTGTTAGAAAACTTACGTAGATGTAAATGTTCGCACATGACAAACAAAAAGACTTTAGATTACTTCTTAACATGTTTTGATGATGAGGTGAAAGCCTCTGTGTCTCGCATGTTTGAATGTTATCGATGTTCTATTGGAGATGAAATTCAAGCGGATCATGAATGTGTGAGATATTCTCTTCTTCAAAAATATAATTGGACAAGAGATAGTGCACTGCTTAATTTTAATGTGAAGGAATTTTTACAAAACCTGAATAAGCAATGTACATGTCATTATAACCATTGCTTTTTTGAAAGTTTAAACGTTGATTTTTATCGCAACCATTTAGAGAATGAATTTTTAAAGTAATGTGTTTTACAAATAAAAATAAGAACAAGTTTTAAAATAAAGAACACTTACCCACAATCACGTGCGTTCTTTATCCATGCATCGACTTGAATGATCTTTTTTTGATAGAGGGCACTACCATCGCCGCTAGAGGTGCTACTTGTCATACGCTGTGTGTGACGTCGTTTCCGGTTTGTGATAAGAATTTTGTATAAATACACGCAACATTTATTCAGTCGATGTTGCTTGTCTTATTTTATTCAGTCGATGTTGCTTGTCTTATTTTCTGTACCTTGCTGTTAACCGCTCGCTTGATTAGTCGTGTTTGGACTTGCCTTGGTGACTCATCGTTTTCGTGTTTAAACCTGCTATTTGAACTTGATTGGTGACTCAACAGTTTGGAGTGAACGTTTTCTTATTGAGTAATACATCTTTATTTAGACTGTTTCCTAATGTCTTCAGTGATTTTCAACGAAAACGGACTGAACGTCCAGTATTTTCCAGACTTTTTCACGAAAGAAGTGGCTGATTCTTATTTCAATGAGCTTAAAAACTTACCGTTTTTCACACCAACCTTATGTTTTCGTGGGAAAAGTATTAAACCTAAAAGACAAACCCTTGCATATGGCGATTCTGGATTAAGCTATAGCTTCAGCGGAACCACTATTCCCGGTCTTGCGTGGACACCCCTGATGCTTGAACTGAGAGATGCTGTTGAAAAGAAATTGGGTTGTGCTTACAACTATGTTTTGTTAAATTGTTATGTTGATGGAAAAAGTTATATTTCACATCATAAAGATAACGAAAGTCAACTCGATGCTACGTTCCCAATTGCTGCTTTAAATTTTGGAGCTTCACGAAATATTGAATTTAAAAGAGAGGGTGTGCCAACAACTACTATAAGTCTAAGTCATGGTTCAATGTATTCTATGCATCACCCGACCAATGTTCTGTTTTCACACGGTGTACCTGCAGATTCCTCACAAAAAGAAATGAGAATAAGTTTAACGTTTCGTCGAATTCTACATCAACCTGAACTTCCCCCTTTAAAAAAAGCAAAAACTGTTGAAACCAATCTAGTTATTCCTGAAAATGATTGGATGTCACATCATATGAAACATTTAGATGAACATCACCCCTTACTAGCTGAATTTAATTTATGTTGGAATGCTTTTGTTCAGATTCAACTGGAAAATTTTAAATATTTGAAACTGCATATTCGAAATTTTAAAGAGACGGAAACATTTGAAAAGTATCCTACAAAACAAGGTGTCTTAATGAACATACCAACCTGGCAGAAATTTAGTGAAAAACTGTGTCACTTTAAATTTTTTTCGAACGATGATTCATTTATAGCAAACAACCAGCTTTTAACAGCCTGTGTTGACTCGGATACATGCTTTTTACAACAGCTTTTTTCAAATGAAAATTCAGAATTTTACCTTAAAACTTTTGGAATTAAATTATGGCAAGATCAAATTTTGAAGTTAATCGAATTTATCCCACAAATCAACGAAACTTTGATTGATATTATTCTAACTCGTGTTATTCCAAATTGCATTAGACATCAGAGACCAGTATGCCATTCGCATTATACTGAAAATGATGCGAAAGAAAATTTCTTATCGTGTTTGAAAAAACAGATTGAATCAAGTTTAAATAAAATGTTTATTTGTGAAGGTTGTAAACACAATTGTAATTCACCATTTGATCATGAATGTATAACAACCCCTATGTCTGAAAAGTGGATTTTGTTTAAAAATGTAGCAATGTTACATTTAAATACATTTGAATTGTCAAAAGTTGTCTGTTTACAATGTACTTGTTTTTATGACGAAAATTTCTTTAAATCATTTAATTCTGAATTTTATGAAAAATTTCTTGAAAAACTGTTTGATTAAAATGTGAAATAAACTTTGTTTTGATTTAAAAATGATTGTTGTCTTTTTTTTTAGAATTTGACTTACTTAAAATGTTTTTTTATTATAGGAAAAGTACCACATTTAATAATTGTGACTTGAAATGATTTATAATCATGAGAAAATTCTAACTTACTTAGAATGATTATATAATTAAAAAAAAATTATAAGCAAAGTATGTTTAAAGATATAACACAGAAATTTAAAAGTTATTATATGCTTCATATTCTAACAGAAATAAAACTTGCTTTGTAAATCGATAAAATAAGACTTATTTAACATATGTCTTGAATGGAAATGAGAATGAAAAACCATATGTGTATGTTATCAAATTTTAAGTTGTCTAAGTAAATCTTGAAATAATTTCAGTCTTATTGTATGCTTTAAACAGGAACAAGATATCTAATGAAAAGTAAAACCATATGTTATCAAATTTTAGGTCATGTAAGTAAATAATTAAGATAAGATTAGCCTTTATCCATTTTAGTTATGGGAAATCACCCAAATAATGAATGATTCTATTTCCTGTTTTAACTACGAACATTCGAGAAACTGACCCTATGTTTGTTTAGAAAACATTACTATTTTAAACACAGGAAAGAAGCTTGTTGATAAACACCTGCATGACTTCCTTTTTGACTATTAGAAATGTTACGATAAGCTACACCTTTGTTTTTCAGATAACACAGGAAATTGACTTGTTGATAAAACACGCACACATCCGGAATGTCTCACGCCTCAAACTTCCTTTTTGACTATTAGAAATGTTACGATAAGCTACACCTTTGTTTTTCAGATAACACAGGAAATTACCTTGATGATAAAACACCTGCCTGCTTCCTGTTTTTTTAATTAGAAACATTTGATAAGCTACACCTATGTTTTTCAGTTAACACAGGAAATTACCTTCTTGATAAAACCAGCGGAAATAAGGTTTCTTTGGAACATTCGAGAATCCTGGTTAGTGATGCAATATGTTCTAGAAAATGCCATCGAATGGTGACGTAATCGAGCTGATAAGAAATTGAGGGAGGGAGGCGTGTTTAAATTTCATTGGTTGATAAGAATTGATAAAGGAAAATGTTTCGACCAATAAGAGATAAACGGGGAGTGTTTAAGCTTCCGGTCTAAATAGATAAATAAGAGCACACTTCATAATCTAGTTATTATTTTATCGATCTTCGTGTAATAAAGTTATTTTGTAGTGTGTGTTCAAGGTTACTTTTCTAGTGTGTTTCAGATATTTTACCGGTATTCGTGTTTCAGAAAATATCAACAAAAGATGGAATCACCCAACGGATTTAAAAAAATTGAAGTAAGTTTTTTAAGTTTATTAATTTATGTTTAAATGATTGCTAATCTAAATGCATGTTTAAGTAAATATATTCTAAAAGTTTGAATCGTCACGTATTTTTCGATAAAGTTTACAATACTTTCAAATGAATGTGATAAAATTATAACATATTTTTTATTATTATTTATTTAACATAGTGTTACTTGTATAATACATGTTTAATTTTTGCTAGACGATTACAATACTTTGAAATATATTCTAAAAGTTTGAATCATACCGTATTTTTCTTTTTTTCGTTAAAGTGTACATTACTTTGAAATGAATGTGATAAAATTTTAGCATAGTTTTTTTAATACAGTGTTACTTTCTATTCTTACTTTTACGATACATGTTTAATTTTTGTTAACCGTTTACAATACTTTGAAATATAATCTAAAAGTTTGAATCGTAACCTATTTTTCTTTTTTCGATAAAGTTTACAGTACTTTCAAATGAATGTGATAAAATTATAACATATATATTTTTATTCTTATTTATTTAACATAGTGTTACTTGTATAATACATGTTTAATTTTTGTTAACCGTTTACAATACTTTGAAATATAATCTAAAAGTTTGAATCATACCGTATTTTTCTTTTTTCGATAAAGTTTACAGTACTTTGAAATGAATGAATGTGATAAAATTTTAACATATATATATATTTAATGTAGTGTTACTTACTAGTCTAAACGAAAGTTTTTATTTAAGTAAATGTATTCTAAAAGTTTGAATCGTAACCTATTTTTCTTTTTTCGATAAAGTTTACAGTACTTTCAAATGAATGTGAGAAAATTATAACATAGTTTATTTTTTTTAATGAAGTGTTACTTACTAGTCTAAACGAAAGTTTTTATTTAAGTAAATGTATTCTAAAAGTTTGAATCGTAACCTATTTTTCTTTTTTCGATAAAGTTTACAGTACTTTCAAATGAATGTGAGAAAATTATAACATAGTTTATTTTTTTTAATGAAGTGTTACTTACTAGTCTAAACGAAAGTTTTTATTTAAGTGTATTCTAAAAGTTTGAATCGTAACCTATTTTTCTTTTTTCGATAAGGTTTACAGTACTTTCAAATGAATGTGAGAAAATTATAACATAGTTTATTTTTTTTAATGAAGTGTTACTTACTAGTCTAAACGAAAGTTTTTATTTAAGTGTATTCTAAAAGTTTAAATCGTAACCTATTTTTCGATGAAGTTTACAATACTTTGAAATGAATGAATGTGATAAAATTTTAACATATATATATTTAATGTAGTGTTACTTACTAGTATAAATGCATGGTTAAGAAAATATAATCTAAAAGTTTGAATTGCAACGTATTTTTCTTTTTTCGATAAAGTTTACAGTACTTTGAAATGAATGAATGTGATAAAATTTTAACATATATATATATTTAATGTAGTGTTACTTACTAGTCTAAACGAAAGTTTTTATTTAAGTAAATGTATTCTAAAAGTTTGAATCGTAACCTATTTTTCTTTTTTCGATAAAGTTTACAGTACTTTCAAATGAATGTGAGAAAATTATAACATAGTTTATTTTTATTATTATTTATTTAACATAGTGTTACTTTTACGATACATGTTTAATTTTTGTTAACCGTTTACAATACTTTGAAATATAATCTAAAAGTTTGAATCGTAACCTATTTTTCTTTTTTCGATAAAGTTTACAGTACTTTCAAATGAATGTGATAAAATTATAACATATATATTTTTATTCTTATTTATTTAACATAGTGTTACTTGTATAATACATGTTTAATTTTTGTTAACCGTTTACAATACTTTGAAATATAATCTAAAAGTTTGAATCGTAACCTATTTTTCTTTTTTCGATAAAGTTTACAGTACTTTCAAATGAATGTGAGAAAATTATAACATAGTTTATTTTTTTTAATGAAGTGTTACTTACTAGTCTAAACGAAAGTTTTTATTTAAGTGTATTCTAAAAGTTTAAATCGTAACCTATTTTTCGATGAAGTTTACAATACTTTGAAATGAATGAATGTGATAAAATTTTAACATATATATATTTAATGTAGTGTTACTTACTAGTATAAATGCATGTTTAAGAAAATATAATCTAAAAGTTTGAATTGCAACGTATTTTTCTTTTTTCGATAAAGTTTACAGTACTTTCAAATGAATGTGAGAAAATTATAACATAGTTTATTTTTTTTAATGAAGTGTTACTTACTAGTCTAAACGAAAGTTTTTATTTAAGTGTATTCTAAAAGTTTAAATCGTAACCTATTTTTCGATGAAGTTTACAATACTTTGAAATGAATGAATGTGATAAAATTTTAACATATATATATTTAATGTAGTGTTACTTACTAGTATAAATGCATGTTTAAGAAAATATAATGTAAAAGTTTGAATTGCAACGTATTTTTCTTTTTTCGATAAAGTTTACAGTACTTTCAAATGAATGTGAGAAAATTATAACATAGTTTATTTTTTTTTAATGAAGTGTTACTTACTAGTCTAAACGAAAGTTTTTATTTAAGTGTATTCTAAAAGTTTAAATCGTAACCTATTTTTCGATGAAGTTTACAATACTTTGAAATGAATGAATGTGATAAAATTTTAACATATATATATTTAATGTAGTGTTACTTACTAGTATAAATGCATGTTTAAGAAAATATAATCTAAAAGTTTGAATTGCAACGTATTTTTCGATATAGTGTACAATACTTTGAATTAAGCTTTTTCTATAAAACACATCTAAATTTTTTAGGTAGATAATAACACCTTAATGGAAATGGAAAACAGCAACCCCGAATGGGATCTGTAAAGAATCCACGATGTTGTGTGTTTTTGAAATGGGGTAGCGTGGAACCGTTTCACAATTGATCACCTTCATTAAATATTTCAGAACAAATTTTATTTAAAAAGCGTTCTTGAAATTTCTAGAGGTAAAAATTATTTACAACAATTTTTTTTAGCTGAGTTCGCTCGACTTGTAATTTATAGCAAATCACCAAATAGTCCAGTCTTTTACAGTAGTTTTAGAATCTTAAAGTCTTAACTAGTGCTACTTTTCACTCTCCCCGAAAGGTCAAATCCAAGGCTGTTGCCTTGACTTCAGAGAGATCGCACTCTCTCATTCAAAAATCTGTCAGCAAACCTGTCCTTCCCTACTAAGAAGGGAAACCGTCCTGAGATGAGTGTTTTCCACCGACACTCGTTCTCCTGCCGAAACTCTAACTACCTTCCTCTCGATCCTCTTCTCCGGTCCGTTTGCTCGAACAAAAGATTCTCCGATCACCAATCAAAAAAGTTTTAGTTTACATCATTGGATAAAGCCTTTTTTAGGGAGGTCTTACTGAACTTTTAAATGTTCACGCAGGAAATTCCCACGATCTGAGACCCCACATATAGACGGTCAGATCAGAGAAATATTTGCTGTCTAGCAATTTCAGTTTCACAAGATTGATCGAAGCTCATCTTTTCCTATTGTAGTAACCGGCATTCTTGTCACCCCACAGCTAAGCGTGAGAAAAGTTTTCCAACTCTTGGGAACTTCTATCTTTGATTACTCTGCCTAATTAGCAGACTGTGAGAGATTTACTGAAATTGTTACAACACCCCCACCATCAAAACATTTTCCGGGTTAAAACGCGGAAAATCTGCAAAAAAAAGGGTTAGCTCAACATATCTGAGTGGCTCAAATAACATTACAATTTAACCTCACAATATACATAAGTGATCCAATCTTATATACTGTTTACCATTGCTTGAACATCTAGCTTTAGAGACTTTTTTTTTTTTTTGAAAGATACTTTTTTACTACACATGCCAAAATAACAATAAAACTAAAAATAATCAAATATGTACAAAAGATTGGATTTTACTCAAAAACTTACTACTGAATTTCTTTACTTGTGTTTGCCGAACAATACGTTTTACACAACCGTTCAATTTCTTTAACAAGAGTGTCACAAAGGCGTGAATTTCCACTGTCCCTACTCTCTTTCAACAGAATTTCGAAGGATTTTAGAAAACTCTTTGTGAATCCGCTCACTTCCTCCAGATTAACTTTCGAAGGATAACCCTTCCTGTCAACACTCACTTCCATATTTTCGCGTTTATTTTTCGAATTACCCTGCCGGTCGAAAACCAACTCATCTACTTTCCTTGACCTTTTCAAAAGGGTTTCTTTTTCCCCAATACACTGAGAACGGTGGTTCTTCATTTCGGGGGGGAATGACGAAAGAATTTCTTCCTGCCCTTGTGGATCTGTTAAAGGGTTTATCTCAATCCCCGGGTTCTCAAAACTGGAATTAGTTTGCGATTTTTGCTTTCGCTTTATCTTTTCATTTATTAAAGCCTGCGTCTTATTACCTAAGATATAGTGTTTAATTTTAGAGTGTCTAGGCAGGATTGCCGCTTTCGTATTTACATATCCGAGACCTTTTATTTCCATTTTTATACGTGCCACTCTAAATCGTTTTGGATATTTATCAAATGTCTGTTTAAGCCAAACATATTCATTGCCTAATTTGCTCTTATTTACCAAATTCCATGGGCAAACACAATACGAGCTACCTGAATCTCTAAGTACACACGCCTTCTTTCCATTTATTTTGTTTTCACTCAAAAAAGGTCGGAACAAGCTTTTGTCTTCGCTTATATCGCCTAAGTGATTTATGCTCTCGAAAGATTTTACTTCCGTAATATCCCTTTGTCTTTTCGGACAACGTGCCATTAGGTGAAATTCGCTTCCACACGTATGGCAACGCCTCTTTCGTTCAAAGATACGTTCCCTGTCTTTAATTTCTTTGTCTCGCCAATTTATTTTTTTGTCGGAATTTTTTTCTTCTCCAGAATTTCCCTCGAGTTTCGTTTCTTCAGATTTCCTATCATAAAAAGATCTCGCATTCTCTTTTTTATCTGAAATCCCTTTCACTGCTTCATATTCGTCCAGACATTTTGCCAAAACTAACGGGTCTTTGTAGTTTGCCCACGAATCAATTAAATGCTCTTTCATTTCACTAGAAGCACGGAGCTTGATCTGGTCAGTTATCAATAAATTTTTCAGACTACTGAAATCCGTAACATCTAACCCATTTAACCAACCCTCTAAATAACTATTGAGTTCAAAAATAATATCCTTCCACGGAGCACCTGGATTGCGTGGATGTTTCATTAATTTTTGACGATATGCTTCGGGACTCATACGGAATCGTTCAAGCAAAAACTTTTTGACGTATTCAAAGTTATCCGTCTGATCTTGCGGTTCCCTTAAAATTAACTCTGCAATTTCTACCGGCACTAAAGCTAATAAATGCGTCACTAAGTCACCTGTCTCTATTTCCGCTTTGGTCGCCTGTCGTTCGAACAAATTTAAAAACAAAGTTATATCCGAGCGTTCTGGATCAAATCGATGCATGATTGTTCGAAGCGGCAATTTAGGTGGGCGTTCCGACCCGGTACTGTTAGTTGAACTACGTCTATTTGCATCTTGCGTCAATCTAAGTTGTTCTAACGTAAATTAGTGTTTTTTTTGTTTTTCCTCTCTTTCTCTTTCTTCTTTCTCCCTCTCATATTCCCTTTGTTTTTCCTCATATTCCCTTTGTATTTCAGCCTTTTCCCTTTCTTTATTCTCTTTTTCCCTTTCTTTATCCGCGGCTATCTTCTCTTCTCGATCTTTTATGATATACGCAGCTTGCGTGAATGCAAAATCTTTATCGTAATCATCGGCAGCTTCGATTTTTTGGATAATTACCGGTATCCTGTCATTTTTCCCTATTTCCACTCCCAATTCTTCCGCTAAATTCTGCAAATCAATTTTCCTGCACTGTTTCAGATCAGTTACTTCTTGCATTTTAAAATTTTATGTAAATACAATATAAAGATGAAAATGATAGTTTCGCTCGCTAACTTATGCAATAGGGATTCTAACACTTTATGGAAATTTTTCTGCAACTACCCACATAATACTAACAATTTTAAATACAATTCAATTTGAGGAATAATAAAAATAGTATACATATAAAAATAGACTTTCAATATTGTAAAATTTTCAATACACTGACACGTTTTGGTGTCGATCATACACATTTAAAACAAATTTAGAAATTTGAAATTCTGTGCACATAATTCAACCAATACTTGATATTTCTGACCCCGCAGGTAACAAAATGACCACTTTTTGCAACTGCTAAAAAATTTTCCTAACATCACATATTCAAAATATTTGATTATCAACAACATCTATTGTTTCACTAATAATATAAAAAAGTACACCTTTGAAATCTTTCAATCATGAATAGACAATCGACTTATTTGAAAAATCAAAAATTTTATCTCTTTTTTTTTCGGGAAAAAAAAATTATATATATACACATTTAGCCTGACAATCCTTATATTATTTTACTGCCAAAAGAAAGTTCACACTATCAAATTTTATGCTGATAACAAATATACATATATTTTTCCAAATATGTTCAAAGTTATTAGATTTAAAAATTTATCATAATTTATCATATATCAATATTCACATAAAAAATTTCTCAGAAATGAATTTTCCTCACTAAAGAATATATAAACAAAATGAGAGCCACTCAAAAATGAATTGAGCTTACCTTTTCTACAGTCTTTGTCTGCAATATCTGTCGCCGGTTTCGGGTCTGGCCTAGACGTCGTCGATTTCACAGGTTTTCTCGGTTTGTCGGCTCCTGATGTTTCCTAGAAAGGGCTTGCTTCGGACTTATTCTCTGTAAACACGGGCTTGCTTCCAGGACGGAACTGTGGTCTGTCGTGACAATGCAAGGGCTTGCTTCGGGCTTGTTCTCTGTAAACACGGGCTTGCTTCCAGGACGGAACTGCTGTCTGTCGTGACACTGCAAGGGCTTGCTTCGGGCTTGTTCTCTGTAAACACGGGCTTGCTTCCAGGACGGAACTGCTGTCTGTCGTGACACTGCAAGGCTTGCTTCGGTCTCTGCTTTCCTCTCCTGAACTGGCGTCAGATCTTGCGCGCTTAGATGCGGGCGGGCGTCACTGCTACTGTCTGGACTCTCTTCACTAATGCTAATAAATTTTTGTCGAAATATCCCACCGCTGCCACCAGCTGTAAAGAATCCACGATGTTGTGTGTTTTTGAAATGGGGTAGCGTGGAGCCGTTTCACAATTGATCACCTTCATTAAATATTTCAGAACAAATTTTATTTAAAAAGCGTTCTTGAAATTTCTAGAGGTAAAAATTATTTACAACAATTTTTTTTAGCTGAGTTCGCTCGACTTGTAATTTATAGCAAATCACCAAATAGTCCAGTCTTTTACAGTAGTTTTAGAATCTTAAAGTCTTAACTAGTGCTACTTTTCACTCTCCCCGAAAGGTCAAATCCAAGGCTGTTGCCTTGACTTCAGAGAGATCGCACTCTCTCATTCAAAAATCTGTCAGCAAACCTGTCCTTCCCTACTAAGAAGGGAAACCGTCCTGAGATGAGTGTTTTCCACCGACACTCGTTCTCCTGCCGAAACTCTAACTACCTTCCTCTCGATCCTCTTCTCCGGTCCGTTTGCTCGAACAAAAGATTCTCCGATCACCAATCAAAAAAGTTTTAGTTTACATCATTGGATAAAGCCTTTTTTAGGGAGGTCTTACTGAACTTTTAAATGTTCACGCAGGAAATTCCCACGATCTGAGACCCCACATATAGACGGTCAGATCAGAGAAATATTTGCTGTCTAGCAATTTCAGTTTCACAAGATTGATCGAAGCTCATCTTTTCCTATTGTAGTAACCGGCATTCTTGTCACCCCACAGCTAAGCGTGAGAAAAGTTTTCCAACTCTTGGGAACTTCTATCTTTGATTACTCTGCCTAATTAGCAGACTGTGAGAGATTTACTGAAATTGTTACAACATCTCAAGATATGTCGAAAACATCTTATCAACCAAACAATGAGGTATAAAAAAGTTTTTTAGAGTTTTAGTTTTAAAGTATATTTTTAAATTTTTAAATTTTTGGTTTAAAAAATTATATATAATTTTAGATTACTGCAGATGTTATAAAGGAGATGCAAATTAGTGATCCGGATTGGGATTGTATACAAAGCGAAGCTAAAAACAATTCATTGTGTGTTCAGGTAAAATAAGCTTTTTTCAGGTAAAATAAACTTTAAAAAAAAATGTGTATATTATAAAAATGTTTAGAATGTGTTTTCTTTTTGTTTAATTTTCAGAGTCTGACTTGTGAAGTGTGTCAAAAAACTTTTTCCAGGAAGGATTCATTAAAGCGACACAAATTCACTCATGAGAGGGTGGCCCTAAAAATAAATGAGGGTGCATCAACATCAGGTGTGCAGACATCATCGAAACAGGTAGGCGAATTTAATTATTATTTTTACAGGTTTTCGCGATTAAAATTGTTTTAGGTATGTTAAAAAAAATAATTCAAGTTTATATTAGGAAAAATTAAAATATACTTATTTTTTTTAGGTATTATACACGTGCGATGTTTGTCAAAAGTCATTCTCTCAGAAAAAGAATTTAACACGACATAAAAAAATTCATGAAGAGAACCAAAGGAAATTTAGCTGTTCTATTTGCCAAAAAATATTTTCACGAGAAGATAACTTAAAAAGTCATTTGAAATTACATGAAAACCCGTTATATAGTTGTAAGGATTGTGAGCGAAAATTCGCTACTAAATTTAATTTAATGCAACATACAAGAACTGTACATAGTGAAAATAGTAATCTTACGTGTATGAAAAAACAAAGAGTTTCCCGATTCCCAAAAAATAATAGAACCGCAAAACAAGCACTTGAAATGTTTAAGTCTATATACATCAAACCGGAAGAAGACTTGAAATTTGACATTTCTGTTTTTTTTTCGATTCTTCTCGCAATGAATTAATTGACACTTTAGAAGATGTTCTTGAAGAATATCGCGCCATTAAGTGGAGACTAATAATTAAAGTATTATTGGAAAAGACCTCGCCTGAAGGTGACGTTGAAGTTATTTCCACCTATTTTTGGTCGGACACGTATACTGATTATACGATTGACACACTTGAGGATAATCTTGCACAGGCACATCAAAAAATTTTAGCAAGCTTCGAAAAGTTTTTACAAAAGGGGTCTGGGTGGGTACTTCGTGAAGTTCAACACTTTGAACTTCAAACCGCAAAACATGCTCCTTTAAAAGGCAACAGTTACATTCGTTTACCGAAAGACTTGCGTGGAAAGGATGCTGTTTTGAATATTGAAAATTTTGAAGATGAAAAATGTCTATTATGGTGCCTGTTAGCTTCAAAAATGAACCTCCCTTATGATGAACATCCAGAAAGAGTGTCTAAATACATAAATCATGAACATACGATTGATATGAAAGGAGTTACCTACCCAGTACCTTATCAACAAGTACCCCTTATTGAATCACAAAACGATTTAAGGATCAATGTGTTTGGTTATGAAGAAGGCGAAATTTACATTTTGTATGTTTCAAAAAAAAACAAATGATGAGGTCATTAACTTACTTCTGATAGGCGATGGTGAAAAGTCACACTATTGCCTTATCAGAAATTTTTCAAGATTTATGGGACATCGAAGCAAGCATTGTAGAACCTCATTTTATTGTTTTAACTGCCTGCATGCTTTTATACGACAAGACCTTTTAGATAAGCATGCACCCTATTGCCAAAAGCAAGCACCCCAAGTTGTTTATATGCCGGAAGAAGGCAAAAATATTTTAAATTTTACAGGTATTCACCTTCAAGCCCCCGTTCCATTTACGATTTATGCTGACTTTGAGTCGCTTATCGTACCAGTACCAACTGCCCAACCTTCCAACATGTCATCTTACAAAATGGATCTTGCCAAGCATGTGCCGTGCGGTTATGCCTGTGTCGTTGTCGGGTCCGACCAAAAAACTTATAAGTGCACACAAACACCCTCTAATCAAGAGGGTGTTTATGTTTATCGAGGTGAAGATGCGGTGGATCACTTCATCGATACGTTAATAAACATAAAAAAAGAACTCGGAAAAAAACTCCTGACTGTAGAACCCATGAATTTAACGAAAGAAGAAGAAGAAAGTTTCCAACAAGCAAAAACATGTTGCATTTGTCGAAAACCGTTGGGAACCAAAAAAGTACGGGATCACGATCATGTGACTTCAAAATACAGAGGAGCTGCCCATCCGTTTTGCAATCTGCACTTTAAACAGTCCACAACCATACCTGTGGTTTTCCACAACTTAAAAAAATATGACGGACACATAATAATGAGTAGGCTAGGCCGTTATAAAGACCATAAAATTGATGTGATCGCTTCAACGTTAGAACAGTATATTACCTTTAAAATCAAAAAACAAGGATCCAAAATAAGCTTATCATTTATCGATTCGTTTCTGTTTCTGGCAACGTCATTAGATAAGCTATCCAGTAATTTGGAACCTGATCAATTTCAAGTTTTGTATGAAAACTTTCCTGTTCAAACAAACTTTGATATGATAAGGAAAAAAGGTATTTACCCTTATGAATATGTTGACAGTTTTAAAAAGTTTGAAGATACATCATTACCTCCCAAATCTGCCTTTTATAGCACCCTTACCGAAGAACATATCACAGAAGAAGAATATGCACATGCACATAAAGTTTGGAAAGACTTTCAGATACAAAACCTCGGTCAGTATCACGATCTGTATGTCAAAACAGACGTGTTGTTGCTGGCCGATGTGTTTGAAAATTTCCGAAAATTATGTAATCAATATTACCAACTGGATCCAGCACATTTGGTCACACTTCCCAGTCTGTCATGGCAGGCTTGCCTAAAGATGACCGATGTGAAATTGGAACTTTTAACGGACGTGGATATGCTTCTTTTTATAGAACAAGGTGTGCGTGGGGGCGTATCTCAGATATCGCATAGGTTCGCCACAGCCAACAACACAGATTGCCCACACTTTAAACAAGATGACGAAAAATCCCATTTGATTTATTTAGACGCCAATAACTTATATGGGTGGTCTATGTCGCAGTTTTTACCTCACGGAGGATTTCAATGGGGTAATCCCGAAGAATTTAATGAAAGAAGAATTTTAAACATGAATGAAAAAAGCAAAATTGGTTTCATCTTTGAAGTTGATTTGGAGTATCCTGAATCCCTTCACACACTCCACAACGAGTATCCACTGGCACCCGAAAGACTTACCGTACAAGAAAACATGTTATCGCCCTATGCGAAAAGTCTGATCAACAAGGGGTTCAAGGGTACTCCAAAACTAATTCCGAATCTGTTCAATAAACATAAATATATTTGTCATTATAGAAATTTACAACTATATTTACAATTAGGATTAAAACTAACCAAAATTCATAAGGTATTGCAATTTAATCAGTCCCCTTGGCTCGAAAAATACATTACATTCAACACAGAAAAAAGAAAACAAGCAAAGACCAGTTTCGAGCGTGATTTTTTCAAGCTCTTAAATAACTCCATTTACGGTAAATGCATAGAAAATCTTAGAAAAAGACGAAATATTGAGCTAACCAATAACACAAGAAGAGGTGAAAAGTTGGTGGCCTCACCCAACTATAAAGGCTGTAAAATATTTGACGAGAATCTCGTGGGTGTAGAAAGACAAAAGAACAGTATCTTGATGAATCGACCCATATACGTCGGTTTTACGATACTCGAGTTGTCAAAAACACTCATGTATGATTTTCACTATAACTTTATAAAAAAAATTTATAGTGGAAATCGTGCAGTTCTTCTTTTTACCGATACGGATTCTCTCATGTATCACATAAAGACGCAAGACCTACAAACTGATTTGGGGCTCCACAGCTCCATATTTGATTTCTCTGATTATCCCAAAAGCCACCCACTTTATTCTTCCACGAATAAAAAAGTTTTGGGAAAATTTAAGGATGAATTGAATGGTGAAGCTGCCCATCAATTCGTAGGTCTTAAGTCTAAAATGTACAGCATAAAATCTGCACAAGAAGAAAAAAAACGAGCCAAGGGGGTGTCTTCAAGAATTGTACGAAGAAAACTTCGACATGAAGATTATGTTGCCTGTTTAAATAACCAGACAAGTACTTACGAAGTTCAAAAAAAGATTGACCAAAGGCTGCATCAACTATACACGGTACAATTCAACAAAAAATGTTTATCTGCGTTTGACGATAAACGTTATCTTTTATCGGATGGTATAACGAGCCTAGCCTACGGACATTACAAGATTAAAGAAATTGAAGAAAATGGCGAATGCTGAAAGTTGTATATATATTTATTTTTCATCATGTTGTATATAATTAATCTCTACAAAGAAATTTATGGACGATGAACCTATTTCGTTGCGAAAAGTTGTATATATATTTATTTTTCATCCTGTTGTATATAATTAATCTCTACAAAGAAATTTATGGACGATGAACCTATTTCGTTGCGAAAAGTTGTATAAAAATTCTGCATATATTGATTTTTTACTAATCAATACAAAAAGTATTGTTTGTTGTATGTGAATCGAAGGCAACAATGAGTGGTGTGGCGGCCATGCGACCCCTGCTTAGTCAGATAATACAACCTATATAAAATTATTTAAAATTTTGTATAGGTTGGGGGGCCTTTAGCTATCACATACATCAAGCAAGACTTGTTTTTTTTTTTTTCTAGGTTCCATGAAGCTGGATTTCCTCATAGACACTCTACAACTTTAGCAAACGTCACACATCTGATTTCCCGTATGACACAACTCTCGCTGAAGCATAATAATAATTAAACCCTTTTATTTCGTTACAGGTCTCACGCAGATGACTGGTGTAAAAGAATAGGTAAAAAAAATGTGGCGTTATGAATTGTTTTCATAGCGGGTGGTTATGGCGGGTCCACAATAAAAAAAAAAATATTGTACATTCTGTTAACATTATTATTTTTTATAGCAGGCTTCCTACCCCTCAACTCTACTCGCACTGTTCGCATTCTGTTATTTTTAAAGCAGGCTTCCTACCCCTCAACTCCACTCGACTTTGCTGAAGCATAATAATAATTAAACCCTTTTATTTCGTTACAGGTCTCTCACAGATGACTGGTGTAAAAGAATAGGTAAAAAAAATGTGGCGTTATGAATTGTTTTCATAGCGGGTGGTTATGGTGGGCCCCCAATTTAAAAAAAAAAAATTCCCTAACAAGAAAGAATCTGATTAAAACCCTTTATTTTTCACAAAAAAAAATTAAGCCCCCTAAAAATAAGCCCTCCCCTCTCTCCCTTATCGGTTAAAAAAAATTAAGCCCTCCCCTACTTCACTTCCTCTCTTATCTTCCAACACTTCCGGTTCACTTCCTGTCTTATCTTTCATCCCTTCCTGTCTTATCTTTCATCACTTCCGCTTCCACTGCCAGGCTCACTTCCGGTACCCACCTCCACCACGCTCACGGCTCCTGCTGGACTGAAACATACATTCCTCTACTACTAAGGCAAACAACAAAATGGTTGTTTTTTAACAAAGTAAAAAAAAAAAAAAAAAAAAAAAGTATCCAGTTATTTTATACCACTATACGATTCTTGGTTAACCGATCTGATCTTGTTCAGAATCTCCATGGTTGTTCTAAAATGTTAGTACATCATCATATCCCTATTCTATTAACGGATTTAACTCCTTCTCCTTTTGGTCCTCATATTGGAGGAATTTCAGGTTGTCTGCATTTTTCCAAATTATATGATGATTACACTTCTGTTAATTTAATGTATATGGAGATTTGAGCTTGATCGGGTTGGAGTGGAGTTGGGTGTTCTTTATGCAATCCAGTATGCTACTTGATTTAGAAATCTGTTGCCCCTTACTACATTTAATATTGTCTTAAGATGATGAGTTCAAAATTATCATTGTTGTATTAACCTATTCGGATTCTTAAGTTTTGATATTTTGATTAGTTTAATATAATTTGCTCCCTTTTCCATGGCAACAGATTTCAGTAGAGCTAATCAGGGTATACTTGTTTTTTTTTAAATATTTAATTGTCAAGTGAAGATTGAGTAACAAATGAGCTTTTTAAGTTTAAGTAAGTTATTTTAGAAAGAACCCCAAAACCCACAACAAATGGAGCCGTAACAATTCGGTCTCTGGGTTATTGATTTTTTTTTACTTGTATGTATTTATGTATCAAAGAGCAACTGGGTGTTTTTGCAATTAAAATTTTATTTATATGTTCAAGTGTAAAAAGAGGTCTAGGCTCTCTCTCTGTGCTATTAGATACAATCCCCAGTCAAAATTATGTTTTGTGTACATAACTTTAGCTTAGTCACTAAAATCATAGTCCTATACTTAAGGTTTTTGTCTGTTTTATGGTAGATTATGTGGTATATACCCGTCCGCACCCCGTTTTCGTAGATTTTGGGTGTATTTTTGCAAAAAAAAAAAAAAAAAAACGAATGTAATTTTTGTTACTTAAAATTTTTTTTAGGATGTTGTGTTTTGTATGCCCTTTTGCCGAGGTAGATCTGTTTAGTTCAGTTTTTTTTAATGCATCAGTGTTTTGTATATAACTTTTTATGTATGTGTTTACTTTAATTTCTGCATTTTAACTAGATAGATTTATTATTTACTATGCAATTTGTGGGTTTATTTGAACTTTAACTTTAAGGATTGTGGACCTTTATTTTTTTTTCTCTTTCTTGTACATACGTTCTCATGTACATACCTGGATGTGGTTGTGTATGGCTTAAATTACTAGAATTAAGTATTTTCTTAATTTTACTTCCTATTTTTGGTGGAGTGTGTGTTTTTCCTTCCTGGTGATATATGTCACCACCCCTGTTTTTTATTTTATTTTGTGGAATGTTTTCCCTGTAGTACCCAAAAGCCCGAAACTGCTTTTGCTATAAGTAGCACAGAGGCAGAGATACTCTTTCCCATGCACATTACTTGTACGTGCATTTGTAAAATCTACATAATATCCCGAATCATTAGACTGTGTTCGAAAACAAACATGTGTTCTCATATAAAATTGTTACAATTGTGTGCGTAATTCTCTAACATGGTCTGTGATACCATAATATGTGTCTTGCAGATGTATATGTATATTTTTTTTTGTGTGTCACCAGTTGCTCTTGTGTATTTTTGTATAATAGAATTAATATGTGTTTTACAAATTTCATTGACATTTACAGTGTTGTAACTATGATATTACTAGTACTTATTTACATTAATAGATAGTGTTGTAATATACTGTGATGCCAATTATTGAAGTTATGTACATAAGCAGTATAATGACAATTAATCAGTGGGCACTTCTCTTCTTTTTCGGCTAATTTTTTTTTCAAAATTCAATTTATGTATTATTTACAGTTCTGTTACCAGAAATTTCAGGTAGGATGCAGTTATGCGTAGGAATGACAGTAGTAGGGAAGTGAGGTTTCACAGTCAGGTGGAACATGTGTTCTTTTACAGGTGCAGAAAATATCTTGGTCATTTTAGTGGTAAAATCAGCCTTGTGGTCCCTCCTCTGGTAATACTCTTTTATGGTCATGTTTCAGGTAATATTTTAGGTAATGGTTTCTACGGATGTGCGAGCTCTGGTTGTATATATCCGGAATATATTGTCAGGGTGGTATTTCAGCGGTGAACTCTCTGGATCCCGTCCCGGATCGATGTATGATTTGTGTTTGTGGGTCAGTTTTTTCAGTGTTGAGGTCCCAGCATGCCATGTGGTACCCAGTTACCTTTCAAAAAAATAATTTGTTTTCTCAAAAAAAATTTTTTTTAATTAGCCGGGGGGAGCAATCTTGTTACGGTTGGTTTCAACCAAATTTTTTTTTAATCTACATTAATTACCTTAAATCACTCTCTCAACATTTATTTAGAAGTTTTCTTTTTGTTTCTGTTTTAAATAAATATATAAATAAATGTAATTGTAATATTAATAATAAAAGCAGTTTTTTTTTTCTTCTTCTTTCCATTTCTTTTAAGCAAAGCAATTTCAACTTTCATAGTCTAACGTAGATTCCTGTTTTTCAAATACGAAAAGCAGACAGCAGGGGAGGGATGTTTTGTCAGTTAAAGACCGCACAGGTGGAAAATTTGGAGTCATCTAGTCTGACTTTGATATAAGAATGACCGACCGCCCTGTATAAGAATTACGTTATCTTATGAGTGTACTATACACGCAATTAGGCTTTGTAAGTTTACGACAGGCTTCAATTGGCTCTGCTATCAGGCGGATAGCTGGCGCCCATGTAAACAGAGGCTCACAGGACCCCCTTCAGCACACACCATGGGGGTGAGGCACGGTTGTCATCCCCCATGAGGCGGACAGCAACGGTGAGCGACGCAGTGCCGCCACCAGGGTTAGTCCATTCCTATTGTTTCCATTCCCGTACCCCCTTTGACAGAGTGGTTCCGGCCAGTTTTTGTAAGCAGCGCGGGAGAGAGAATGTTTACGAATTATCACTTGGCTCGTAAACGGACTTATTGCTTGGTGCTTCGTTGAGACACTCATTACTTGGTTCGTAAATTTAGTAGGTGTTGGGTAGCGGCGCTCGAAATGATGTATTCTGTGTTACTGAGTTGAAGTAACATTAGCAGAGACATGGTAAAGGTCTAGAGCCATGAATACTCGAGTTTGTGATCGGCATTTTGCTTAAATAGAATGATCGTTGTCTTAGAATAGAGATGAGTCTCTTACCAGGACCACTGCTAATACCCTATAGTCTCCAGTGTGAAGGGCGAAGGAAATATTGTTAAAAGCTGAGAAAATTAACAGTCCTGCTCCAAAAATCAGACTTCAAAAGTCCTCATCATGAGACTATTCTGTCCTTATTAAGACGAGGGATTCCAAGTATTGTTCGTTATTAGAAGGCAACTAAATGTACGGAGGCTACCCAACCCGTTGAAATTAGGTGACTTATCATCTCCTATTATAGTGTAAGCCAAGAACGAAAAGAAACCTGTCAGCTCGCCTGCTGGTATATAGCAATAGTTTTTCTCTGAAAACAAAGAGGAAAGAAAAGTATGTTGGGCAATCGGCTGCAACATTAAAAGAGGAAAGGGGAGTGTAAAAAAAACCTGCCCACTGATTCAACCATTGAATTCTTCATTCTATGTAAGTAGAATTTACATAGTTTTTATTTACATGTCTCCCTGAGGAGGGAATATATATTTGTGTGACTCAGAGTTGGAGAGTAAGATGCAAAATAAGCAAAAATAACTTGTAAATTCATATATATATTTATATTATGATATGTTAAGCATTACAATGCGTATTTGAAAGGTAATTAATGACTTATCTCAGAAAAGTTGATCATCCTATAATTTATGTTGTTATGTTAGTTTTGAGATCCTTAATATTTGATTTAAAGATATTTAATAATCAATATTAATCAACTTTTATTTGGTGTTATTATAGTAAATTTTTTTGGGAATTACATTGTTCTTATAAATTTTAATTATTCAAATAAAGATTGTTTTTTGTTCATTCTCAAATATGGTATGTTCTTCTTTATATGATCTTTAATTAGTATTCTTATATCTACTGCAATCCTATAAGAAAGGCTTAACCTCTCAATTACTGTGAGTAAGGTTATGAAAGCTATGATCTTACTAAATTAATATTTTTTTTAATTTCTTAAATTTTTAATTCATGGTAATAATTTATTTGAAAATTAATTGAGGTTTACGTAAGGTTATTAGATGTAATTATTGTTCCTATCTCAGTAATGGATATACTGATAATTGATGCTAAAGTAAAACTAAGTCTAATTTCATAATTGATTAATTTAATTTTTAATTATCCTTTCTTTGAAGTATTATTCAAGGCAAACAACAAAATGGTTGTTTTTTAACAAAGTAAAAAAAAAAAAAAAAAAGTATCCAGTTATTTTATACCACTATACGATTCTTGGTTAACCGATCTGATCTTGTTCAGAATCTCCATGGTTGTTCTAAAATGTTAGTACATCATCATATCCCTATTCTATTAGTGGATTTAACTCCTTCTCCTTTTGGTCCTCATATTGGAGGAATTTCAGGTTGTCTGCATTTTTCCAAATTATATGATGATTACACTTCTGTTAATTTAATGTATATGGAGATTTGAGCTTGATCGGGTTGGAGTGGAGTTGGGTGTTCTTTATGCAATCCAGTATGCTACTTGATTTAGAAATCTGTTGCCCCTTACTACATTTAATATTGTCTTAAGATGATGAGTTCAAAATTATCATTGTTGTATTAACCTATTCGGATTCTTAAGTTTTGATATTTTGATTAGTTTAATATAATTTGCTCCCTTTTCCATGGCAACAGATTTCAGTAGAGCTAATCAGGGTATACTTGTTTTTTTTTAAATATTTAATTGTCAAGTGAAGATTGAGTAACAAATGAGCTTTTTAAGTTTAAGTAAGTTATTTTAGAAAGAACCCCAAAACCCACAACAAATGGAGCCGTAACAATTCGGTCTCTGGGTTATTGATTTTTTTTTACTTGTATGTATTTATGTATCAAAGAGCAACTGGGTGTTTTTGCAATTAAAATTTTATTTATATGTTCAAGTGTAAAAAGAGGTCTAGGCTCTCTCTCTGTGCTATTAGATACAATCCCCAGTCAAAATTATGTTTTGTGTACATAACTTTAGCTTAGTCACTAAAATCATAGTCCTATACTTAAGGTTTTTGTCTGTTTTATGGTAGATTATGTGGTATATACCCGTCCGCACCCCGTTTTCGTAGATTTTGGGTGTATTTTTGCAAAAAAAAAAAAAACGAATGTAATTTTTGTTACTTAAAATTTTTTTTAGGATGTTGTGTTTTGTATGCCCTTTTGCCGAGGTAGATCTGTTTAGTTCAGTTTTTTTTAATGCATCAGTGTTTTGTATATAACTTTTTATGTATGTGTTTACTTTAATTTCTGCATTTTAACTAGATAGATTTATTATTTACTATGCAATTTGTGGGTTTATTTGAACTTTAACTTTAAGGATTGTGGACCTTTATTTTTTTTTTCTCTTTCTTGTACATACGTTCTCATGTACATACCTGGATGTGGTTGTGTATGGCTTAAATTACTAGAATTAAGTATTTTCTTAATTTTACTTCCTATTTTTGGTGGAGTGTGTGTTTTTCCTTCCTGGTGATATATGTCACCACCCCTGTTTTTTATTTTATTTTGTGGAATGTTTTCCCTGTAGTACCCAAAAGCCCGAAACTGCTTTAGCTATAAGTAGCACAGAGGCAGAGATACTCTTTCCCATGCACATTACTTGTACGTGCATTTGTAAAATCTACATAATATCCCGAATCATTAGACTGTGTTCGAAAACAAACATGTGTTCTCATATAAAATTGTTACAATTGTGTGCGTAATTCTCTAACATGGTCTGTGATACCATAATATGTGTCTTGCAGATGTATATGTATATTTTTTTTTGTGTGTCACCAGTTGCTCTTGTGTATTTTTGTATAATAGAATTAATATGTGTTTTACAAATTTCATTGACATTTACAGTGTTGTAACTATGATATTACTAGTACTTATTTACATTAATAGATAGTGTTGTAATATACTGTGATGCCAATTATTGAAGTTATGTATATAAGCAGTATAATGACAATTAATCAGTGGGCACTTCTCTTCTTTTTCGGCTAATTTTTTTTTCAAAATTCAATTTATGTATTATTTACAGTTCTGTTACCAGAAATTTCAGGTAGGATGCAGTTATGCGTAGGAATGACAGTAGTAGGGAAGTGAGGTTTCACAGTCAGGTGGAACATGTGTTCTTTTACAGGTGCAGAAAATATCTTGGTCATTTTAGTGGTAAAATCAGTCTTGTGGTCCCTCCTCTGGTAATACTCTTTTATGGTCATGTTTCAGGTAATATTTTAGGTAATGGTTTCTACGGATGTGCGAGCTCTGGTTGTATATATCCGGAATATATTGTCAGGGTGGTATTTCAGCGGTGAACTCTCTGGATCCCGTCCCGGATCGATGTATGATTTGTGTTTGTGGGTCAGTTTTTTCAGTGTTGAGGTCCCAGCATGCCATGTGGTACCCAGTTACCTTTCAAAAAAATAATTTGTTTTCTCAAAAAAATTTTTTTTTAATTAGCCGGGGGGAGCAATCTTGTTACGGTTGGTTTCAACCAAATTTTTTTTTAATCTACATTAATTACCTTAAATCACTCTCTCAACATTTATTTAGAAGTTTTCTTTTTGTTTCTGTTTTAAATAAATATATAAATAAATGTAATTGTAATATTAATAATAAAAGCAGTTTTTTTTTTCTTCTTCTTTCCATTTCTTTTAAGCAAAGCAATTTCAACTTTCATAGTCTAACGTAGCTTCCTGTTTTTCAAATACGAAAAGCAGACAGCAGGGGAGGGATGTTTTGTCAGTTAAAGACCGCACAGGTGGAAAATTTGGAGTCCTCTAGTCTTACTTTGATATAAGAATGACCGACCGCCCTGTATAAGAATTACGTTATCTTATGAGTGTACTATACACGCAATTAGGCTTTGTAAGTTTACGACAGGCTTCAATTGGCTCTGCTATCAGGCGGATAGCTGGCGCCCATGTAAACAGAGGCTCACAGGACCCCCTTCAGCACACACCATGGGGGTGAGGCACGGTTGTCATCCCCCATGAGGCGGCCAGCAACGGTGAGCGACGCAGTGCCGCCACCAGGGTTAGTCCATTCCTATTGTTTCCATTCCCGTGCCCCCTTTGACAGAGTGGTTCCGGCCAGTTTTTGTAAGCAGCGCGGGAGAGAGAATGTTTACGAATTATCACTTGGCTCGTAAACGGACTTATTGCTTGGTGCTTCGTTGAGACACTCATTACTTGGTTCGTAAATTTAGTAGGTGTTGCGTAGCGGCGCTCGAAATGATGTATTCTGTGTTACTGAGTTGAAGTAACATTAGCAGAGACATGGTAAAGGTCTAGAGCCATGAATACTCGAGTTTGTGATCGGCATTTTGCTTAAATAGAATGATCGTTGTCTTAGAATAGAGATGAGTCTCTTACCAGGACCACTGCTAATACCCTATAGTCTCCAGTGTGAAGGGCGAAGGAAATATTGTTAAAAGCTGAGAAAATTAACAGTCCTGCTCCAAAAATCAGACTTCAAAAGTCCTCATCATGAGACTATTCTGTCCTTATTAAGACGAGGGATTCCAAGTATTGTTCGTTATTAGAAGGCAACTAAATGTACGGAGGCTACCCAACCCGTTGAAATTAGGTGACTTATCATCTCCTATTATAGTGTAAGCCAAGAACGAAAAGAAACCTGTCAGCTCGCCTGCTGGTATATAGCAATAGTTTTTCTCTGAAAACAAAGAGGAAAGAAAAGTATGTTGGGCAATCGGCTGCAACATTAAAAGAGGAAAGGGGAGTGTAAAAAAAACCTGCCCACTGATTCAACCATTGAATTCTTCATTCTATGGAAGTAGAATTTACATAGTTTTTATTTACATGTCTCCCTGAGGAGGGAATATATATTTGTGTGACTCAGAGTTGGAGAGTAAGATGCAAAATAAGCAAAAATAACTTGTAAATTCATATATATATTTATATTATGATATGTTAAGCATTACAATGCGTATTTGAAAGGTAATTAATGACTTATCTCAGAAAAGTTGATCATCCTATAATTTATGTTGTTATGTTAGTTTTGAGATCCTTAATATTTGATTTAAAGATATTTAATAATCAATATTAATCAACTTTTATTTGGTGTTATTATAGTAAATTTTTTTGGGAATTACATTGTTCTTATAAATTTTAATTATTCAAATAAAGATTGTTTTTTGTTCATTCTCAAATATGGTATGTTCTTCTTTATATGATCTTTAATTAGTATTCTTATATCTACTGCAATCCTATAAGAAAGGCTTAACCTCTCAATTACTGTGAGTAAGGTTATGAAAGCTATGATCTTACTAAATTAATATTTTTTTTAATTTCTTAAATTTTTAATTCATGGTAATAATTTATTTGAAAATTAATTGAGTTTTACGTAAGGTTATTAGATGTAATTATTGTTCCTATCTCAGTAATGGATATACTGATAATTGATGCTAAAGTAAAACTAAGTCTAATTTCATTATTGATTAATTTAATTTTTAATTATCCTTTCTTTGAAGTATTATTCAAGGCAAACAACAAAATGGTTGTTTTTTAACAAAGTAAAAAAAAAAAAAAAAAGTATCCAGTTATTTTATACCACTATACGATTCTTGGTTAACCGATCTGATCTTGTTCAGAATCTCCATGGTTGTTCTAAAATGTTAGTACATTATCATATCCCTATTCTATTAACGGATTTAACTCCTTCTCCTTTTGGTCCTCATATTGGAGGAATTTCAGGTTGTCTGCATTTTTCCAAATTATATGATGATTACACTTCTGTTAATTTAATGTATATGGAGATTTGAGCTTGATCGGGTTGGAGTGGAGTTGGGTGTTCTTTATGCAATCCAGTATGCTACTTGATTTAGAAATCTGTTGCCCCTTACTACATTTAATATTGTCTTAAGATGATGAGTTCAAAATTATCATTGTTGTATTAACCTATTCGGATTCTTAAGTTTTGATATTTTGATTAGTTTAATATAATTTGCTCCCTTTTCCATGGCAACAGATTTCAGTAGAGCTAATCAGGGTATACTTGTTTTTTTTTAAATATTTAATTGTCAAGTGAAGATTGAGTAACAAATGAGCTTTTTAAGTTTAAGTAAGTTATTTTAGAAAGAACCCCAAAACCCACAACAGCATGTTCGGTGTTGAAAATGAAGTGTGTAGCATTTATATAGTTCATTTACAGGGACACGCAAAAAAATGCGGTTACAGTCTATGAGCAATAATTGCTGGAATTGCCTTTCATTCGTGGAACAATGCAAAAAAAAAAAAAAAATGTTGATTTTACAGTATAATATTAGCATCCCAGCTGCCAGTATTATACCGTAAAATTAACAGTAAAATAAGCAGTAATACACTGTCGCACTTGCACGGTAGTGTATTACTGCTTATTTTACTGTTTATTACTGTTAATTTTACGGTATAATACTGGCAGCTGGGGTGCTAGTATTATACTGTAAAATCAACAATTTTGTTTTGCAGTGTACACGTTTTTGAATTTAGTTTTTTTTTTTTTTTTTTGCGTATTACTTGGCGTGTATAAATACTATAGATCCTATACAGGGCTGCACAAAATAATTCGAGTACATTTGCGCTTACTGACAGAAATTTCCGAAAGAGAATTTCAACTGTGTCATGCGTTACCTAACTGATCAAAATTTTAGCATACTATGTAGCATATAGACATCTATAGATAGTATACAGGGCTGCAAAAAAGAACTTGGATATTTTCCCGACAGTAGATGATAATTGCTGAATTTGGGTTCACAAATGTGCTATGTGTTTTCCAAATTGCTTACTTATTAAGTATCTTTCACCATATTAAATAAGATGAAGTTTTGTTACAGTAGTCTGGATGTGTTGGAAAGTGTTTCATAATCTATGCTCGACGCATGATTTTTCTTTCTTCTTTAAAAGTATTGTGTTAACGACCGTCTTTAGAATTCTGTCCGGTTCAGGTGTTCCCATCATCCGATGAGTAGTTACGCATTAAGCGATATCGTTATGATTAATTTCAAATAGAAAACAAGTTGGAAATTGTACGTCAAACGGGATAAATGAGGTCCGTTCGTACTATAACTAGTTTCAGAGAAATGAATTGTATCGTCTGTTATGATGATATGATTAATTTCCGTAATAAAATAAGTACATTTTAAGTTGCCAACATTTTATCATTTGTTGACATTTACTGAAAATTCCAGTGGGAAACTTAATCCTAGCTTTGAAAATTTCTGAACTTGAAATCCATATTTAGACTCCTTTTTTCCATTTAATATCTATTTCTCTGGAAACATCTATCCTATAACTGTCGGTAGATTATAAGATTGCTATAATTAAACAATTTTAGTATACAAATTTGGTTTTTAAATTCAGTAACACGAAATAATATGACTCCACTTTAAATAGGACGTAATCACCATGGCAACCTAGTATTATTACCTATCATGTGATATCAATGAATTAATTACGTATGATGGGATTTAATAGAATGATACACCTCGGTCGCTTGACGATTAATCCTCGGAAGCTTCTGTAACAAAGAAGTATCAATTTTTAAAAAATTCAAATTACTTAATAAACATTTTTATTAATATCTTTTAAAGTTTTGATTCGATTTTCATAAAATTTTAAATGACTCGACAAAATCCTGCAAATATTAAATATATTAAATTTCAAATCATTTGGTCGGGTAGTTTTTTCGCTGCTATATGCGGACAGACGGACAGACAGACGGACAGACGGAAGGACCAGACGACGACTATAGGTGCTACGTATTTATATAATTACGAACGCACCTAATGATGGGAAAACCGAAATAGTCCTCATTAGCCGGAGATACACATTAAGCGAAGACGCATTAACGAGAATCGACTGTATTTTATAATTTAGCGTGTTTAAAACAATTACAAGCATACCGAAAAATTAGTTCCTTTGTGTTAAATAAATAGTTTTTTTTAAATGATAACAGGAAAAGTTATTTTCTTTTTCTTTTTTGTTAAGTATATTTCCGTAACTTTTTCCCTGGTCCTTGAGAGTTCTAATTAACGATCTTTTTTTGTGGTTTCGAATAGCTTCATTTATAAAAATAAATTTGTTTTGAATAAGAACGTTTATGAATGACACATTTTTTCCTCATATCTTTTTCTACTGTTAAGTCAAATTTTATGCAGGGTGACTAAAAAAGATTGGACAACTTTAAATTGATTATTCATTCAGTAAGGTAATATTTTTCTCTGAAAATTCTTTATATGTAAATTAAAACAAGTGGGTAAGTGTAATCGAAGATCGCTCAAAGGGTTTCGTTTAATATTCCTTTCAAAACACTTTTATCCTTTCTTTAATAAATTCAAATAAATATCATTTAGCAAAGAAAAAAAAATTGTATTATTACCCGCTATTATATTCTGTCATAATAATATACGTCATACGGACTAAATGCAATATTTTAAAAAATAATTTCAAAATTAAACAAATTGTACACTTTCAAAATGTTAAAATATGCGAATATTTCCATAATCGGATTTTTATCACGTTTCTCAAACTCATATATTTACTATTCTCTATTGCTCATATTGATACTCGCTTTGCATTATTCTAAAACATTTGAAAAATTCGTTAACTTTCAATATGACGTCAGATTTTCTTTTTAATTCTCTATTGACGTGATATTAATCCGCTTTGTGTACATACACATACTCATACTCCTTGTATTATTAAGAAATCTTAGACATTTTCCGCTTTATTACCACTATGACGTCAATCAATTTTATTTCATATTTATCTTTTTTTTCAATTGGTGAAACTTTTTATTTCATTTCATTTTTCACGTGGAAATCGTCTGATAGAAAATTAATTATTGTAAAAAGAATTTCATCGTGGATTTTAAATTTTTGGCATCTGCTATAACGGAAAATATTTAAATTTAATAGGAAAAGGCTGTTAGAATTATGGTTTTTTATCTCTATTTATTACAATAATACGAATTTTTCAAATTTTAATATTTTGAGCCCTTCACAGCTAGTATTCATCTATATACACAAAGTTTCAACTCTGTAAGTTATATAGTTTTTGAGAATGGCTCTGTGACGAACAGACAACGGAGCGGGAGTAATAGGGTTTCGTGAGATAAACGAAACCCTAAAAAATACCAGTGAAGCCGTGCGAGGATTTCGCACTGCAGTCTAAAATGTTTACCAATATCTAATATTTTTAGATTCTGGTTTAAACTTCTTAAGATAAATTAATGATTAAAAATATCTGCAAATAACATTAGTCAAGCAAGAATATTATCTCATTTATTCCATCAAAGTTACAATAAAAACTGATCAAAGATAGCAGAAGGCACGCGAAAAAAAATAACAATCGCATTTTAACTGCATTAGAGGATGACGTCATCCGCTCCGAGAAAAGTACAGCACAAAGAAAAATAAATTGAATAGATATGAAATACAATTTAATTTAAAATATATAACAAAGCATTACATTTTAGTCTACACGTGCAAAACCACCGTTTCTATTGATCGGTGGTGTCTTTTTCATCTAAACATTTGAATTTGAAATTTGCTTTTTAATCATAAATACACCCAGAAAAAAGTTTTGTTGAATCAAAAAAAAATTGGTTGACCCAGCAAAACTTTTTGTTTAAATATAGGTCAATGGAAATTTTGTTTGAATCAACAAAAAATTTTTTTTTTTTTACAATTCCAAAAAAAAATTTTGTATCGTCAGCAAAAAATGTTTTGTTAATTCAAGTAAAATGGTTCAATTTTACTTGAATTTTGCTAAAACAAACAAAATGTACTCAACAAAACATGTTTTGTAGTTTTAATCAATTCCTTTTTCTGGGTGTATAAAATAAACTCGTGCAGAGACGTCCCACTTTATCTTTTTCGTACTATTTATCTTGTTAACACTTTCCAACAAAGTTGAAAAGTGTTTAAGATTTCGGTTTGTCTGTCTATCTACCGTCTGTCTGTCCGTGCTCTAACTCGCGTAAATATACTCGGATTGCCATGCAATTGATATATGTTATTGAGGTTTACTATGGCGTGTTCGGTATTGAAAATGAAGTGTGTAGCAGTTACACTTCATTTACAGTTACACTCAAAAGAATTCTTTTACATTAAGGCCTATGGAGAAAAATCGTTTCTGGTGTATTTTAATGATGTTACACAATTTCAAACATATTGAATTTGATATATATGACTGAGGTGAATTACAAAATGCTTACTATAGATTATGGAGTATACAGCATTCATCTTTCATTTACAGGGACACACAAAAGATTTCGGTTACAGCACTGACTAGGAACAATAATTGCTGGAAGTGTGTTTTCAATCGTTGTACACGTTTTTAAATGTAAATAATTTTTTGCATAGTGCTTGGTGTTTATAAAATCTATAGATCATATACAGGGTTGCACAAAAGATTCCGAGTACACTGTCGTTCTTTGACGGAAATTGCCGAATGGGAATTTTCTATTGTGTTATGCATTTTTTAACTGATCTAAATTTTAGCATAATATGTAGTAGTATATATTCAAATCTATTGATCACATATAGGGCTCACCAAAAAAATTCTGATATTTTGTCAATTATTGATGCTAATTACTGAAATTGGGTTTTCAAATATGGTTATGCGTTTTCAAAATCGTTATTTGGACATCATGTTTCGCCTTATTAAACAACGAAGTTTTGTACCAGTATGCTGAATGTGTTGGAAAGTGTTTCATAATCTATGCTTGACGCATGATTTTTTATTCTTCTTGTATAATGGAGCACGATATATAATGCGGAATTTTTTTTTAGTGGCAACATTAATTTGAGAAAAACGTTTCATTTCATTTATGAAAACAATGCTCATTTAGATTTTAATTAGCTGCAATTTTTAATCAAAAAACATGTTTTAACAAAATGTAAGCGTACTATGTCAGAAGCCGATTCAACAACCTTCTAATAATACATCATTCACTGTTGTGCGTTTTGTAAATTCACAGAAAAAGGGATGTTGACAACAGAAATAATATATAATATATATTTTTTTTAATTATGTTTTGAAGGCCTTTCATGTACCCTCAATTTGCTACAATGAAACTCTGTGTAATAACTTTCAAATTATATTAGCGTTTGTCACCTAATAAAAATATCCAGAGCCAGGATTTATTTCTTTACACTTTTATTTATTTCAAATTGGATTTTGTATGTAAAGATGGAATTTTGTAATCGTTTGTAATTGATTTTTCACCTACTTCATGATTTTCTGGTATTACTAGCATAGCCTACGCCCGCTACGCTAGTAGATTTTTCTATAAATTAAAAAAAATAATAATAATCCTTGATGGCTCGGCCTACAGGCACAGGTAGATTTCGAAGACGCTGACCGTGGGGCGTCTGTTTATTGGGAATTGCAGGAGAAGGACATTTTTGCCATGATGCGGCAGTTGGGACCACCCACTTCGAAATCTACCTGTGTCTGTAGGTGGAGTCGGCAGGAATTTTTTTTCTGTAAGCGTTGGTCCTATAAAAAATTTTTCAATATAAAAGTTGTATATAATATTAAGACGATTTATAAGAAATTTAAGCGGATTTGATATCTTGTGAATTGATGGACGCAGTTATGATTTTTAATTGATGGACGCAGTTATGATTTTTCTTCTTAAACCCTTATCCCCCCCCCCCCTATTGAGGCCATTTTTAACGATATTAAAAGTCTGTCATACATAATTTTTGTGTATCTTGTATTTTTTGTAAATTCCTAGAAATAATAATAACTTTAAACGGATTCGATATGTATCATAATTAAGAAGTTATGGGTTTTTTTCTGTTTCACAACCCCCCCCCCCCCCTCATTTCCCATCCTTGGTCCAATTTTACCAATTAACGAACTTGACCGAGATTTTATACCCCTTGATTTTATGTAACAGTTTGGAAGAGATGTGTGAATAATTATGATATTTATCGTGTCTATAAAAAAGTGATATAGATAGATAGATAAAGTTTTCAACTGGTTTATGTTTTTGGGTTCTAAAAGTCATGATCGGCGTAAATCTGCAAAAAATTTTCAGAAATTCAAACTTAGGGGAAATGTAATAGGTAGTACTTTTACGAAATCTACCTGAAACGGTTCAAACGATTTTGACGAAATTTTGTATCTTAATTTTGAATTTTTAAAAATGCTTCTAAAAATTACACCATTTTCTCCTGCGCGATAAACTTTTTAGGTAGATTTCGTAAGAAATACTACCTATTACATTCTCCCTTAAGTTGGAATTTCTGAAAAAATTTTGCAAATCTACGCCGATTATGCCTCCCAGAACCCAAAACTACCCCACCCCATCCATCTATCTATATCAATATGCAAATGATGTCATTTTCTCATTAAAATTGAAAACCAAGGAGAAAATTTAACCTCTTTGGATTTAGTTGGACAATTATTATTCCATATATTCGTTTTATATGCGAAGTAGTTGTTTCATAAATTCGTTTCATTAAGATATATATATATATGTAGGGTAGAAAAAAATTATGTACATATGTGTGTTTCCGATGACAATACAACATTTTAATATTTTTAGAACTTAATTATAAATTAATACATTAATTTCGAGACATACCACAGGTGATAAATCGCGGAATATTGTTTTTGGTTACAATTGTATACGAGTTATAACACCCAGAATAAAGTTTTGTTGAATCAACAAAAATTTGGTTGACCCAACAAAACTTTTCGTTTAAATATAGGTCAATTGAACATGTTGGTTGAATCAACAAAAAAAAATTTTTTTTTGCAATTCCAAAAAAAATTTTTGTATCGTCAGCAAAAAATGTTTTGTTAATTCAAGTAAAATGGTTCAATTTTACTTGAATTTTGCTAAAACAACCAAAATGTACTCAACAAAACATGTTTTGTAGTTTTAATCAATTCTTTTTTCTGTGTGAACAACAGTGGATTTATTTATGTACCAAATCACGCTCGATAAAAAAGGCCAACTGACTGTAAAACTGCAACAATGAATTTTTTTAACCATTAAAAAGTTGAAAATGCAAATTTAAAGATCATAATATATATATTTTTAAAAAAATTTGCTTTTACCAATTAATAGTTTCATATTAATTAATTTATGATTATATGTTGAGAAATAAATTTAGAAATCCAAAAAAGATAGTTTAAATAATGTTTTATTTTTTTATTTCCTGCTCCATATCTTTAAAAAAATGATAGCAAAAATTATAATTTTTTAATCAAATTCACTAGTTTGCGCAGAAGAAAAAAAAAGTAAATTTTCCATAATCGAGTTCGGTGACCACGCCAAATTGAAGTTTCGAAACGGAATTTTTTGGAAAAATAATCAATTGCAGTCATGAAATTAGACGTGATTTTCAATATAAACATTAAATGCTCATAAATGAGTGTTTTTTTAATTATTTTTACTTTTATAGATATTAATTTCGGTTGTTAACTGTGAATGTGCACATTGTCATTTGCCATTATGTTTGAAGTATTCTCACTGAATAAGAAAAGGTCATGATGTAGCTCCGTTCTTCATTTAAAAAGTAAACGTTATTTATGTTTACTGATTGCACATAATTAAATAAAAGTTTTAAAAGTTAAGTTAACAAACAGTTTAAAAGTTAAAAGTTAAGTTAAAAAATATATGAATGAAAAATAAGTTTTTAATTCATAAACACAAATCTTTTTTTTCTTTATTATTATTATTATTATTATTATTTATTTATTTATTTATTTATTTTTGTAGGTATTTACTTCAAATTTTGTATCCTTTTATAATATTTACGTATATCAATTAAAAACTTATTTTTTATTACAAATAATGCTTACTTTTTAAATAAATAATGGAGGCTACATAATGACCTTTTCTTATTCCGTGAGAATACTTCAACCTTAATCACAAATGACAATGTGCACATTCACGGTTAACAGCTGAAATTAATATGTATAATAGTAAAAATATATATCTACCCTATATATATAAAATCCTAATGAAACGAATTTGTGAAACGATTTTATGAAACGAATTTATGAAACGATTTTATGAAACGACTGATTAAACGACTGATTATGTTTCAAGGCTATTTTTAATAAAATATTAAACGCTTGATGGTGAAATTAATACCAATTGTTCATAAAAATCCGCGGATGTCAAAACTGGTAATAGAATTTTGAAATTGGAATTAGTTTTCGAGATATTAATTTTTTTCTAATTTTAATGACATTTCTGTAATGATGGCAACTAATTACTCAGTTTTTTTGTGACAAGAAAGGGAAAAAAATTGAAAAGGATCCCGATAGGGATTATTGATTTCTTTTAATTCGTCATTTTCAAATTTAAATTGAATTTATCTTTTATTTCAATCGATAATGAAGACAAGATTGTGATTAAATTATGTTTTTCAGGAAAATTTGAAAAAAAAAATCACATTTCTATCGTCAGGATTCAATCGTCTGTCAGCATTTAATTTAATTTATAAACTGAAAATATTTTGAATAAATTCGTCCAAATGACGTCATTTAGGTAAACGCAAAGGGAGGAAAAGGAATTAATAGTAATTATTATTTATTGATATCATTTTGTTATTTTTTTTGTAAAATTTAACTAAACGAATTTATAAAATCATTAATTCGGATATTTGAAAATAATATATAAAATAATAATTGCCCAACTGAACGGAAGAATAAAATATCCTGCTTGGTTTTCTATCCTGCTTGGTTTTTTCCGCCAAGCTTTTTAAAAAAGCGTCAAGACCCCTATAATAGAAAAGCACCAAAAGTTCATTGGGTTTATTTTCATAACTTTTGGCAACAAATCTATGTATATTAACGAATCTATCCCTTTTTGAAGCTCGAATTACGCCAAACCCAAAAGCAAAGGATCCTATAATGGAAAAGTACCCGATTTTCTTATGGACAATATTCAAGTGACAGAACATGGTGTAAAATTACCGCGGATATCCAATTTGTTTAAATATCTCATCAATTGATGCCGAATAAATGCAGGCATGCATGCACAAAATATTTAATTAATTTTGTATGATAAATAATTATTAGAAAATTCGTATCTACATATTAATTAAAATAAATAATTTACATATTTAAAATAACATGAAAATCTGCATGATGGTGCACTAAAATAGAGAGAAAATTAAAACCTGTTACTGAAAATGTCTATAACATAGTACTTTTCAATACCGTGGTTCTTAATGTTATTCACAAGCAGATGGAATTTTTCTCATCCTTAAACGCAAAGGAAGAATAGAATAGAGATTGTTGTTATGTCCGAGAGGTAGTCACAATTTAAACATAACCATTTTATACAAGCTGGTTTTCAAGTAGTAATTGATTTTACTTATCAATCCCGAAAACAGTCGTCAGTTATCGCAACAGCTGTGTATGAGGCCATGATAATCGAAAAATGTCCCATTAAAATGTTAAAAGCATGGCAACCCAATTACAGATTTACCAATATTTTTAAAATAAAGCACGCTGTCATGTTTTTAGAGGCCTCGAAGTCTGAGCGGGGGTTGGCGAGCGTAGCTCGCAGGGGGTAGGCCCCCTAGTATATATATATTTTTTTTAACTATCTTTTATTTTAAAAAAAATGCAATTTAACAAATTACAACAACCATTGGGAAAATGTTCCAAAAGCTTTAAAAAAAAATATTTCAATTAATTAAAAATTTTAATTATTCAAAAATATTCATCGGAACAATCTACAAAAAAAACGCATTTTCCATTACTATAGTTAAAGAGATCCTGGCATTCTCTGTCATCGCAAAAATATTCGTTTGAACCATCGCCGCAGTTATTGAAACGCTTTTTCCATTACTATACCTTATCCTTAATATATGCCTTAATATTTTGTCGGGTCCTTGCTACAACAACTTTAACTCTTGTTTAGATTGATGTCTGAGCAAAAGGTATTTTGAGGAAATTAGTTGAAGATCACGTTTTTTGCTTAATAAGACGCTTTCTCATCCGACGTCAATTTTTGAATTCGGCTTTTTTAGGTAGATTTCGTAAGAAATACTACCTATTACATTCTCACCTAAGTTTGAAATTTTGAAAAATTTTTGCAGATCTACGCCGATCATGACTCCCAGAACCCAAAACCACCCCCAGTTCAAAAGTTTATATATATATCTATCTATCTATCTATCTATCTATCTATCTATCTATCTATCTATCTATGTCACTTTTTTCTGACCACGATAACTGGAAAAATTCTGCATTAATCTTTAACAAACTGATACATAAAATCAAGGGGCATAAAATCTCGGTCAAGTTCGTTAATGGGCAAAATCGAACCAAGGGGGGGAGGGTGGGGGGGCTTTTTGTGAAAACAGAAAAAACCCCATAATTTCTTAATTATGATACGTATCGAATCCGTTTAAAGTTATTATTACTTCTAGGAGAAGGGTCGAAAATGTATGTATGATAGATTTTTGATATAATTAAAAATGGCCCCAAGGGGGGAAAAAAGGGGGGTTTAAGAGAAAAAAAATCATAGCTTCGTCAATTCACAAGATATCAAATTCGCGTAAATTTATTATTAATCCTCTTAATATTATCTAAAACTTTTATATTGACAAGTTTTTTATAGGACCAACCGTTATAGCAAACAAAAAAATAAAAACAAAAAAAATCCCTGCCGGCTCCGCCTGCAAACAAGTTATTTTTCGAAGTAGGCGGTTCCAACTCCCGCATCTTTTCGAAACTGATACATAAAATCAAGGGGCATAAAATCTCGGTCAAGTTCGTTAATGGACAAAATCGAACCAAGGGGGGGGGGATGGGGGGGCTTTTTGTGAAAACAGAAAAAACCCCATAATTTCTTACTTATGATACGTATCGAATCCGTTTGAAGTTATTATTACTTCTAGGAGAAGGGCCGAAAATTTATGTATGACAGATTTTTGATATAATTAAAAATTGCCTTAAGGGGGGGGGGGGTAGAAGAAAAAAATTCATAACTTCGCCAATTCTCAAGATTTCAAATCCGCTTAAATTTACTATTAATCCTCTTAATATTATTTAAAACTTTTATATTTACAAGTTTTTTATAGGACCAACCGTTATAGCAAAAAAAAAAAAATTAAAAACAAAAAAATCCCTGCCGATTCCGCCTGCATACAAGTTAGGTTTCGAAGTAGGCGGTTCCAACTGCCGCATCATCGTAAAAGGTCATTTCTTCTGCAATTCCCGACAAACAGGCGCCCCACGGTTTGCGTCTTCGAAATCTACCTGTGCCTGTAGGCCGAACCGTCAGGGATTTTTTTTTATATAGTTTGCATCTATCCTTTTTGTAACTTTAACATTCTTGTAATGATTTTATGCATTTCTATTGCCTATTCAAAGATAAATTCTTCTAAAGTTACAGAATTTCGTTAAAAACGCTTAAAAAAAATAAAGTGACGAAGCCAAGAGGGTTCATTCTCGACCGAAAACAACAACCATTTTCCCAATGGTTAATAAAATTCATTTCAGGTACAGAGGTTTTCTTCAGAAGAATGAAGACACCGGAAATGTGAAATGTAAATTAAAGGATGTCAAGATAAGAATTGTAAAAGAAATTGATATGAATGTAAAAATACCTTTTTAAGACGTCAGACTGTGTCTATATGTGTTTTGAAGGAAATATCTAATATGCTTTTAATGGTTACTGATAATGTATGTTTCTACTGACAATATAAAATATTTTTTTTAAAGGAAATAATGTGTTTTTAAAGATAAAAATAATACGAAAAGATAAATCTATACTTGTATTGTTCTTCATGCCTGATGATCTGCACTGCAAAAAAAAAAAAAAAAAAAAAAAAGTGTTGATTTTACAGTAAATGATGTAAAATCAACAGTTTTTTTTTTTTTTTCAGTGTGGTATACTAATATAATATATAATGAAAAATTTGTTGTTTTTAAATTTTTTTGTTAAATTTTTTTACTCTTAAAGAGTAATATATATTTCTATAGAATGATCCTGGCGCAATATTGAGCTCAAATATAACAAATCTGTAAAATGAAAATATCATTTAAACTAAATCGATAAGATATTACATATTTGACAGTTTATTGCATATTGTATATAAATATTGAATAGCCAAATGCTTCTGATGGAATAAATGAATTTTAAAGATGCATAAATACTTAAAATATTACATATTTACCTATAAATAATATCTGAATGATGCTACCAGAACGTATGATATCGCAACGTCTTGCACTTCGTGAAATCAAACTCTTTCTTTAAAATGCTCTCCCCGTAGCTAGTAAGAGTGAAGGAAACAATAATTATACAAAAAAAAAGAAAGAAAAAAAGATTTTTTGCATTTTTTTTAAAAATATATCTATCTATATTATAAAGGACAAACGTGCCCGTGCGTAACGCTGACGTCATTTTGAGAATGGAAACACTGGACGATGAAATTTCGGTTTTGCGATTTTTGCTACTGCAATTTTTTTAATTTCTAAACATGGCACATTTTCAATTTTTACAACGATATATAGGAAAAAAATCTACTTTCAAATGCAATTTGTTTGAAAACTGTATCTTAATTGACTGATTTAATATAGCATTGAAATTAAATTTCACGCATTATTATTAAAAAAAAAAAAAAAAAAAAAAAAAAAACCTATCTCTATCGCTTGCAGTCGATTACAAAATATTAATCTTTTTGCACTTAAAACAATATAAAAAGTTCAGCATTTGTCTCCAGCTAATTTTCAATAACAAAATTAAGGCTTCATTAAGCAATAAATAAATAGTATAAATAAAACACAAATTTAACATACATGTAATTCAAATAAGCGCTTAAATCCACTGAAATTATCAGAATTAAAAAAAAAAATCTGTAGATAACGAAATTTTTAGCGATTCCTTCGGCTATTAACTTCTGACACGAGGCCAATGTAAAATTACCGCTTTTAATAATATAAAAAAAATTATTTGAATATACATTTGACATATTTCATATAAAAATGTTCTTTGGTGTTGTTTAGTTTTGTGAGGGTGTAAGCTAAAAAAAATATATATATATTAAATGTAAAAAACCTATTAGAGTTTTCAATTAAAAAAACAAATGGTTTTCACCTATATTCTCTATCCCGGGAATCCCGGTTTTTATGCCGACAAACGTGTCCGTGAGTAGCGCTGGCGTCATTTTGACGTTGGCAACACCTGACAATTAAATTTCGTTTCTACTGCAGTTTTTTAAACTTCTAAACATTATCAATTTTTACACCGTCCAATAGGGAAAAAATGCTCTTTTAAATGCTATTTGTTTGAAAACTCAAACAGAAGTTACTGATTTTTGATGGTTTTAAAAATAATTTTCAATCATGCTTTTTTTTTTTCAATTTATTTATTATCTCTATTGTTTGCAGACAATTACGAAAGATTAACCCGTTTGGACATAAAACAATATTTAACAGACATGTAATTGAATTACGTGCTTAAACCACTGATATGATATGAATCTAAAAGCTGCTTTAAGTAGGGAAATCTTTGGCAATTTCTTCGGCTATTAACTTCTGACATGCAGCCTTTACGAAAGTAATGCTTTTTAATAAATTACAAAACTTTATTTGAATACATTCTTGATTATTCTGATATAAAAAGATTTTTTGGTGTTGTTAATGGGTAATCCTCTAAAAATGCACTAAATTTAAAAAAAAAAAAAACTAATAGAGTTTTTAATAAAAAAGAAAAAAAGAGAGAGAGAGAAAGAAAAAGGTTTACACGTATATTCTGTAACTCAGGAAGGCGGCGTTGTATCACTAGTGAAGAATAAATGTACTTGAAATAAGCTAAACTAAGATTTATTTTTAAATTCCTACTATTAGCTCACACTCTCTCTATAAATATCGTGTTCAAATTTTCAATCGTTAAAAAAATATTTTCCATTCATCCACTCAAGTTCAAACAAATTTTTTTTTTAAACTTGTAGTGGATGACACTTGATGTTAATACAGTTTTTTCAAATATTAATTCATTAATTAAATTTAATTAATTAATTTTAGTTTTAAATGGGAGAAAAAAATTCCTCCCATTGTTTTCATAAATGAAATGAAAGATTTATCTCAAATGAGTGATGCCAACAAAAAATTAAATACCGCAACGATGATTATAAAATAATGTTCAATAAAGATAACGTGGGACATTAATGCTGCACGGTTTTATTTTATATATTTATGATTAAAAAGTAGGAATTGACTTTAATTTTTTTTTTTTTTTATATTACTTGTTTTATATATAAAAGCCCCTCCTGGAAGGCAATTTTTAAATATATCAATGTAATACAGAAATGTAACAAATAGGAAATAATTAAAAATAGAAAAGCAAGCGTCTTCTAGATTTTTTCAAAATCGAGAATTGAAACAGTTTATTTATTTTTTTTTTCATCAGAGGGTCTATGCAGTTTCTACACCTTTGAACCCCTCCCCCCCCCCCCCCCCGTTTGAACTATTTTTTAAACACAAAGGAAAACAGAGTTAACCCATTGAAGGGCGGTGGTTTATTTTTGGACAACTTAATTTTAATCCTCAAATGCCACACTGGCACCAGTATTTTGGAATAATTTTTTTTCCCTTTTATTAAACACGTGAAGAAAAAAAAAACGTTTACTTACTTTCAAATATTTCTTTTTTAAATTTTCTGGTGTCCATCAATCATTTCATGATTTTACGAATATAAGTATTCGGTTGTCCGGAAAATTCGTGCCGTTTGGAAAAATTAATTCGTACCGGAAAATTCTGCCCGTTAATTATTAAACGTAAGCAATCGGAATTAATGTCTAATAATTAAATGATATATAATTTTCCGGTACGAATTAATTTTCCCAAACGGCACGATTTTTTGGAGAATCCAATACTTTGCCCGTGAAAGGGTTAAATATTGCAAAATCCTTAGATTTTTTTTTCTCTTCGTGGTTAAACCTTTTAAGTCATTTGAAAAAAAAAAAAAAAAATACTGGATTTTTTTTAAATTATTATTAGCGAAAAAATAAATATTTAACTAATAATTAAATTACAAAATTGAAAGAGAGAAACAATGTCTGAATGAAAATGGTAAAAGCAATTACATATATTTACCCTTATGTAACATCTGAATATTACAGTCAACGTCCTCCACCTTCGAGAAATCAAAATCCTTCCTTTCTGAAATCAATCCACTTCCCGAAAAAAATACTTAGCTAAGTGAGAGTGAAGGAAACAATGATGATACAAACAAAAATAACAACAACAATACTTTTTCAATAGCTCCGATCTCGCATCTTATCTTTTTTAGAATAACGATGTCAATAGCTCCTTAAGTTTTTGGCGATTCTGTTTTGTGTTATCGGGCGTTAACATCTCCGGAAGAAAGTAAAAGCTTTGAAAGTGACACATTTGCGTATCAGAATGGAAGTGTCAAGACTGATAATGGGAAATACTATACGTAAATAACACTACTTTAGTAAAGTCACGTAGCAGTAATAGCAAACTATTATTTCTACTAACTAACCTTCCATGATTCATCCCATGGATGCCGGTAGAACGAAATCCAGGGAGGGGCAAGGTCAGTGTTGAATTCAGATATACTAGCTGACCCCGCTCGACGTTGTCCGGACCCATAATAATAATATATATATTTTTTAATCAAGTTTTTATTATTTTATATCTTTAACCCGATTTTGTATGAAATTATATTTTAAGATAAAAAATTCGCGAAAAAATATTGATATTTAGTGATAAAAGCACTCATTTTCTTGTTTTTCCACGTAGGGTCGTTGCCTAGTTTTAAAATAAAAAGTTCTTTTTGTCCGAACTCTTTAAAATCTTTATTGGTGATAAATAAAACGGTTTTACAGCCCGTGTAAAAATTTCGTGAAAATATATTGTTAAAATAGGTCTCATCTTCCGAACTCTCTGACATTTCAATCGGTTATAAATATAACTGTATCCAAGCTCTCTTTAAAATTTTGCGAAAAAATATGCATATTTAGTAGTGAAAACATGAGTTCTTTTTTTAAAAAAAAGCTTTAGCTTTCAACCCCAGAGCAAAAATATATTAGAAGGTCTATGCTTTCAATGCAATGGTACACCTCCATCCGGTTTCAATCAACCCTTTTCAATCCCCCTAGTCTAAACAGGCTAATCAATCAGGTTTCCCGTTTCTGAGGGGAGACGTCTTCAAAAAAAGTTGACGCATGCGCAAAGAGACGATATTCGTGTGGAAAATTTGACAGAATGCGTTTTTCGTTTTAAATATATAGATTTCTCCGTGAGAGATTTCTACCGCTGCGATGAGGGAGAGAGAACGCAGGCGCCGATTAACCTTTAAATTTAATGGAAGCAATGTATCATTTTGGATGCCCATTTACACAGGAAAAATTTTCTAAATTCTAGATTGGTGAAAACTCACCAATGTAAAACATATTATTCCCGTGAGGGTCTTAGTTGAGTTTAGCTACTTCATCAAACAGCTTTTCTGTATGTTCCCTGTATATAATCTAGATGAGTATATTTGCGGTATATATAGTTGCATGTTGTGTCACTCAGGTGATTTTTAGTAACCTCCTCTGGAAACCACATGATTGGTTAACATCCTAATTGATCACATTCAAATTACTAGGTTAGAAACTTTCCTGAAGTAAGTGTGAATTTCCTCTGGCATTAAGCAAATTTTCACCTCCAAGAAAATTTAAAACGCAATGTAAAAATATATATAAGGGGAACTTAGGGTCCCATTTTGAAGTCATTTTGGGACCTCTCTTAACTTTTATAGGGGAAGCTCGTGCTTTACGTGCTTTTTGGATATTCAGACACAGAATATTCAGGATATTCATATTTTGGATATTCAGGTTGGAGGGCACTCTGGAGTTCCGGTGGAAGAATTGCACTTTCGGACCATTAAAACTTCTACTACTGGCCACTAATGAAATTTCCCAGTTTGCCCATTAAATCTATAGTTCTACTCCTTCTGATAATTTATGAGAAGTTATAAATTTTTATTTTAATCGTTTTTCTAAGTTCTCTACGTACTAAGATTAACATGCACAGCACACTTATACGACTCCAGGTCTGAGTTGCAGCATTTTTATTTGTTAGTTCTAGTTAAAAAATTCTATATAAAAAATTGCTGAGACTTTCGCTGTTTCATAACAAAAAAAAAAAAAAAAAAAAAAAAAAAAAGACTTGTTATGGGTTTTCTGAGAGCCGGTTCATAGTAATTTGTATCTCTCTGAGTACTACATAATTTCAGTTGGATCTAGTCAACATTTGTATATTTCAGGCATATTTGTATATTTCTCATAAAAGTTCAGAAATTTTATCTATTACATCTGGAGTATAATTTGTGAGATATTGAGCAAAGACACCCTAGAATTAGGTGTAAACAGAAAGCATAAAATCTCAAATCTTCCGGTAGGGAGGGTGGGATTTTAATGTTGCACAGGGGGGGGGGGGGGTCTCCCTCGGGCCACCTCCTGAATTCAACACTGGGCAAAACTTTGAAACAGATGTGGTCGTGGTGGTGACTCTTAGCCTTGTCTGGGATTAGTGCTGCGAGGTTCTCTGTCACAAAAAGCGTCACAAGGAGACAAAAAAAGTGGAGCAATCGCTTCTAAATTGGAACGTTAAAAATAGAGTAAATCCCATAAAAGCAGAACCTGTCTATAACGGAAATTTATCTTAAACGTAACAAATTCGTGGTCCCTACGAAGAAATACCACACAATTATGCCTGCTAACACGGGAAACATTTTAAAACGAACCTTTCTCAGGTCACTTAAAATGTCTTCTTAGTAGGTTTAACCATACTAAAAAAGCACAATAATTAATCTTATACAGTTTTAGTTGTGTGGTATTCCTTCCTAAATGACTAGGAAATTTTTATGTTTAAGACAGGACACAGTTATAACCAAGTTAAACTTTTTCAAAGGTCTTAGTAAACAAAGTACAATAAAACCTGTAAAAACAGAATCGATAGGAATAGGAAAATATATCGTCTTAGACAGGTTTCCGTCTTAGCAGATAGATTTATGCGGCATTCCTTTCGGCGGAATTATAAATTTTCTGTTATAGACAGGTTCTGTTTTCACAGGTATTACTGTATTAAATTCCACTCAATGCAGATTAACACTAGAACTACCATGAGCCGTCATTTTGACGGTTACCAAATGAATATATTCCGATTCGAACCAGAAATTTCTTTTTAAAATAAATTAAATATAAAACTCACAGAAATACGTTAAATGAATAAGTTAAGTAGTTCTAAATAAAATTTCCGGTGTGAAATAGTTTTAAAAAACTTGAGTAAAATTTCCGGTAGTTCTAGTGTTAACGTACCATGGTACGAAAATAAATTTAAAAGAATCCTGAAAAATCGGGACTTTTATCGTCCCGCACAGTGATTACGCGGGGCGGGTCTTAGAACTCCTGAAAATCGAGACGTCTCGTGTAAATCGGGACACCTGACAACTCTAGATAGGATATATTTTTCTTGAAGCGGCACCAAAACACCGTACCTAATTGATTACTAAGCTGAAAGTCCGAAATAATAGAAATCATTTCTTAAATTTTCTTAAACTATCGTTTCTTAGCCCAGTGTTGAATTCAGGGGTGACCCAGGGGGACATTCCCTCCGGAGCTTTGAAATGTCCACCGGAATATTTGAGATTTTATGCTTTCAATATTCAAAAACTGGAATTCCCTCCCGGAACTTTATTAAGCCCCGCCCCAGAGCCACAGAAATCCCTCCCAGAGAAAAGTGTCTGAATTTCAACACCGTCTTAGCCCTTTCGCGACGAGCATCAAGTACCCTTCTTTTAAGCTTTGACTACCAGTATTTTTCTGTACTAATTTCTACCTAATTTAATCGCTGAAATATCTTAATTAAGTATATCAAAAGAAATCTGTTTTAAAATACCGTATTCAAATTCAAGGATTTGGGGCATCTAAATATGTCATATAAACGTATAAGAATCGCTCGTCGTGAATTGGTTAATAAGAAGAATCTAAATAAAAATAATTATATCAGATAATAAGACATAATAAGATAAGATAATAAGAAGGATATAAACTAAACATGAAATAAACTAAACTAAGAATTTTTTGTCAGAAACCCCCGCGCAAAACAATTTTTGAACTATCAACATAAAAAAAAAATTGCAGAATTGTCACAAATAAATAATATCAATCTCATTAAGCCTTTCTCATTCGTCAAGGGAGCTCTGCCACATCGCGTATCAGACTGATAATGGGAAATACTATACGTAAATAACACTACATTAGTAAAGTCACGTAGCAGTAATAACAAACTATTATTTGATTAACTTCCATGATTCATCCCATAGATACCGGTAGAACGAAATCTAGGGAGGGGCAAGGTTAGCGTTGAATTCAGAGATATTTCTCCGGGAGGGGTTTCTGCAGCTTCGAGGGGAAGGGGGGGGGGCATTGTGGAATTCCAGAGGAGGAATTATACTTTGAGAGCATTAAAACTGCTACTACTGGGCACTGGTCACTAATTAAATTTCCCAGTTTTGCCTATTACGTCTATAGTTATACTACTTCTGATAATTTATTAGAAGTTTGAAAATTTTATTTTAATTGTTTTTTTTTTCAAAGTGTTATGTACTAAGATTAACATGCACACTTATACGACTCAAGGTCTGAGTTGTAGCATTTTTATTTGTTAGTTTTAGTTAAGAAATTCTACATAAAAATGGTTGAGACTTAAGCTATTTCATTTTTTAAAAAAGAAAAAAAAAAAAAACGATTTATTACGAGCTCTCTCAGAGTTTGTACCCGGTAATTTGTATCGCTCTGAGTACTCCACAATTTCTGTTGGTACTAGTCAACATTTGTATATTTCAGGCATATTTGTATATTTCTCATAAACGTTCAAAAATTTTATCTTTTACATCTGGAGTATAATGTGTGAGATGTCGAGCTAAGAAACCTCCAGAATTGGGCGTAAACAGAAAGCATAAAATCTCAAATCTTCCGGAAGGGGAGGGGGAATTTCAAGGCTGCGGGAGGAGGGAGGGTGTTCCCCCTCGCACCACCTTATGAATTCAATGCTGGGCAAGGTTTTGAAACAGATGCCCCGTGGTGGTGGCCCGTAACCTTGGTTGGGGTTAGTGTTGCTAAGTTCACTGTCACAAAAAGTGTATCAAGGAAACAAAAATAAAGCGGCAAACAAACAATCGCTTTAAATCGGATCATAATAAAAATAGAGTAACTCCTATAAAAACAGAACCTGGCTATAACGGAAACATGTCTTAAACGTGACAAATTTATGGTACGTATGGTAAAAATACCATACAATTATATCTTCTAAGACGGAAACCTGTCTAAAACGAATCTTTCTCTGGTCATTTGAAATGCCGTCTTTGTAGGTTGTACCGGACAAAATGAACACAATAACTAATGTCATACACATTTTTAGTAGTGTGGTATTCCTTCCGTTGGTGACTATGACATTTTTACGTTTAAGGCAGGATACTTTTATAAACAAGTTTTGTTTTCACAGGCTTTACTAAACAAAACACAATAAAATCTGTAAAAACATAATCTATAAGGACCGGGAAAATATATCGTCTTAGACAGGTTTCCACCTTACCAGATAGATTTATAAGGTATTCCTTTCGGCGGAATCTTAAAAATTCCGTTATAGACAGGTTCTGTTTTACACGTGTAACTGTATTCAGTTCTATCTGATGCAGACTAACGAATCAAATACGAATGCTGCATGGTACGAAAAGAAATTTAAAAGAATTTGTGAATCGCGCAGTGGTTACTGGGACGGGTCTTGGAACTCCTGAAAATCGGGGTCATTGGCTGAGATATATTTTTTTCGGAACGGGACCAAAACGCCGTACCTAATTTATTACTAAGCTGAAAGTCCGAAAAAATAGAGATCATTTCACTTCCAAAAAAAATGTTGATTTTACAGTATAATTCTGACATCCTAGCTGCCAGTATTATACCGTAAAATTAACAGTAATAATCAGTAAAATAAGCAGTAATACGCTACCGCACATCCGCGGTAGCGTATTACTGCTTATTTTACTGTTTAAAATCGCTGAAATGCGTGTTAAACCACTTTTTAGTAGATTTGTTATCCTGAATTTAATGTTCCTACATAAAACTGCTGCTGAGATATGGTGAAATGACCTAAAGCGTTCGAACCCCCCATTTAATTCTCTTAGGGAGTGAATTTCTAAAATCGCTGAATATATATGTTTAACCATTTTTTTAGTAGATGTGTTATCCTGAATTCCATGCTTCTATCCAAAACTGCTGCTGAGATATGGCGAAATGACCTAAAACGATCGACCCCCCCCCCCCCCATTCAATCCCCTTAGGGGGTGAATTTCTAAAGTCGCTGAAATACATGTTTAATCTTTTTTTTTTTTTTTTTTTAAGATTTGTTTTTCTGACTTTCGAGGTCCTACTTAAAACTGCTGCTGAGATACGGCGAAATCACCTAAAACGTTCGAGCACCCCTTTAACCCTCTTCAAGCGGGAATTTTCAAAAATCCTTTCTTATTGCTTGCCTAGGTCATAACAACAACCTACTGTCCAAATTTCGTGATCCTAACTTTAGTCGTTTCAGCTGGGCGTTGATAAGTCAACCAGTCTGTCAGATGTTCTCTCTTTATATAATAGTATAGATTTTAAGGGGATACGGGACATAAAATTGCATTTTTTTTTTCAAATTTCTAGATATTTTTTGTTTATTTAAAAATATATATATATATTAATTTGTATATTTATTTATATGTAAATAAATCCACATTTATTGTGTTTATTTATGTATTTCATTTATATTTCTTTTCAACTCTAAATTCTTTTTTGGGGAAATTAAAATTTAATTTTTCAAAATTCAAATTTTAGCTATGTTTAAAATTTGATATATCTTCTGAAAGAATAACTAACTCTGTTTTGCCTATCTTTTAAGATTTTTAGAGCAAAAAAAGAAAAAAAAACATTAATTTGAATCCAGGTAGAGTCCTGCACGGGTCGGGTTGTACCTGACCTGAACCCGCAAATTTCATTTGAAGTCAACCCGCAACCCGACCTGAACCCGACAAAAAAATTTCTGGACCCGCAACCCGACTCGAACCCGCAAAAATAATTTTCTGCAACCCGCCACCCGACCCGAACCCGCAATACCTCAACCCGCATCTGCAATGAAAGGACAATAAATCATGTTTTAATGCTATAATGAAAGGTAATGTACAATTATATCTCTAATACCAATTTCATATTTTATATAGAAAAATGGGCAAATCTATATTCTTTAATATTCATATATAGTGAAACCTCGGAATAGCGGACACCTCAAGATCGTTGAATAGAATCCTGCAGCGGGTCGAGTTGCTTTTATTTATTTTTTCGGGTCGGGATGACTTATTTTCTTTCTGAGAGTCAGGTTCAACCTTTCATAAGTCTTCCGGCTCATATTTAGGTTTTAGCATGTCCGATTGTTGGGATTTTCACAAAAAGTTAGAACAGAACTATGAAAATAAATACGTATATTTGAATGGAAGAAGCCAGGGGTCCGAAAAAATACTTTTTTTTAGTGTCGAACTACAACTACAACTATTTTATCAAAAATGTAGCTAACTACAACTACAACTATTTTATCAAAAATGTCGTTAACTAAAACTACAACTACTTGTTTTAAAAAGTAGCGACTACAAACTACTTTTCAAAAGTAGTCAATATTTCATTACTTTTAGATTTTGTCGAAAGATTCAATCTGCACTCGAAATTGAGGACAAGGAATTATAGTTCTGCACGTCGGGTTCTGTATCCGACCCGAACTTGAAAATTCTGCTTAAAGTCAACTCGAAACCGACCCGAACCCTAAAATATTTATACCCCAATCTGACACGAAACCGAAGTAACAAAAAATTAATCCATATTTCAATACAATTATGAAAAAGTAGTCCACAAAGAAGATACCCGGTATTAAAACATTAAATATAATAATGCGTTATAGTCCAGGGGAAATGTACCAAAAAAAGGCGTTACCTTACAAAAGGTCGGGTAGAAGACTTTATTTTTTTGACTTGTATATAATAAGGCCAGCATGGAAAAACCGAATTATCCAACAAAATTTCTTAAGGGAGAATTTTCTGTGGCCAAAAAACACCAAAATTTTGGGACTTTTATTGTTGTTTTTTAAATACCTAGAGACCCGTTGTCGTAGCGTATTATTTGTTAATTACAATGTTAAAGAGGACAAAATTCTCTACAACTTTCATATTTACAACTTTTTTATACGCTCAATAGCAAGCGCAGTACGATATTTCAAAAATAAGACAATTTTTTCAATGTCCTTAAAAACCGTGAAAAACGTAGTTTCGTCCCGACGCGCGATTCAAATGTTCCCCACAGATGTAATGATGTATGTCAACTTCTAGAGATTGACAGCAGAAAATTATCTATTATTTGCACACCCTCTTCTTCATTTTTATCACAACAGACATATTTTAAATTCAATAAATCTATATAATTTAGTAAGTAGGGGAGAGTGTAGATGACTAAGACAATTTTCATATTTAGACAATAACTTTAAGTATACACAATTGTTAATTTTAAAGTATTGTTTAAAATAATATTTCAGTATTTAGTAACTTATTGGCACGACAGTTTCAATAAAAAATAATCTTGTTTAATTGTAATAATTATTTTTATAATGCATGCATATGTTCATTTTATTCCATAAACATTTTATTCTATAGTACAATGGTATATTTTATTTAAAGATTATTGATGATTATTACAGATTTTTTATTGGCGAGAATATGAGAGTACCGTTTGTGTGTGATATCGTCAAAGTCTGCTTGTGTTTAGCACAACATATATCTGTGAATGTGCCCCCCCCCCCCTTCGTTACATCAAAAACAAACACACGAATAAAGTAAACTTCGAATGTGACTTATGACTAAAACTTCCTAATATTGAGCCAGACATGAGGAAGCTGTGCTTGATAAAACAAGTCCACCCTTTTCATTAGCGATAGAAGCAAATTAGCCTACTGTAACAGTATATGAATCAGTGTGCGCCAATATGTCATTAAGTATTGTGCCTTTTTTCCTATACCAAAACATTTTTTTTTTTTATTGTATACATTTTTAAAATTTAATGGTGATACTACTTTTTTACTTGAATGTTATTACAAAGCAGCCAATCTTAGTATAGTTATGTAATTATTCATTTTTAAATACAATAAAACCTGCTATGACGGAAACAGGAAAGACCGAAGATATATTTCGTTTTAGGCAGGTTCCTTTTTATAGGTTTTTCTATATTAGCTTTACGTTTTTTATCTGGTGGTACGCGGAAGTATGAACTTCGATTTAGTGGTATGTCGGTCTAAAAGTTTGGGAACCCCTGCTCTAGAAGAACCATGATCCTTGATATATCTTCTATCCAGGAAACTGAACGTTAATAATCCTACAACAGTCCCATCAACGAGACAAAAATATTGTTAAATATCCCGTAGAAATTATCATTATTAAAATACATTTTTTCATTTAGCTTATGCAGTCATATTGCGTACCTTACTTTATTGTGTAGGGAAAGTGGACTTGAATGAGATACGGGATGAATGTATAACAACAAAAATGTTTATATGGTCTACAATCATAAATAACTCGGTATTTCATTTGATATATGGTAGCACTGAGATAATTCAACAGATATAGTTTCAAAACAGTACATATTAACAGAAGATTAAAATATTCCACAAAGTGTATTTTTCAACAACATGTTCTTCTGTTTGAGCTTTAATAGATAAAATCTTAAAATTTTATATATTTTTGCACGCTAAAATGTTATAATTTCTTGTTATAATATATAATAAAAGTGGGAAAATATTGACAATATTTACTAAAACTAATATTTTGAAAATTTTTATGAAAATAGTTATCTCAAATATTTTATTGATAGAATTTTTAAATTTTACAAGAGATATAAATGCATAATATTAGTTAATGAAATAATATGTTGTCATTTTTATTGTAGATATTTTATAAGGTAAAAATATTTGTTACATAAGATATATTTATTTTTTGAGTCCCTCCTTTTATATAGAACTACAATCCAATGTTTGATATACTTAAAACAGTAAAACATTAAAACATATGTCATCAATAATCGGTAAATAAAATATACCATTGTACTATAGAATAAAATGTTTATGGAATAAAATGAACATATGCATGCATTATAAAAATAATTATTAAAATTAAACAAGATTTTTTTTTAATTGAAACTGTCGTGCCAATAAGTTACTAAATACTGAAATATTATTTTAAACAATACTTTAAAATTAACAATTGTATATACTTAAAGTTATTGTCTAAATATGAAAATTGTCTTAGTCATCTACACTCTCCCCTACTTACTAAATTATATAGATTTATTGAATTTAAAATATGTCTGTTGTGATAAAAATGAAGAAGAGGGTGTGCAAATACTCGATAATTTTCTGCTGTCAATCTGTAGAAGTTGACATACATCATTACATCTGTGGGGAACATTTGAATCGTCGCGCGTCGGGACGAAACTACGTTTTTCACGGTTTTTAAGGACATTGAAAAAATTGTCTTATTTTTGAAATATCGTACTGCGCTTGCTATTGAGCGTATAAAAAAGTTGTAAATATGAAAGTTGTAGAGAATTTTGTCCTCTTTAACATTGTAATTAACAAATAATACGCTACGACAACGGGTCTCTAGATATTTAAAAAACAACAATAAAAGTCCCAAAATTTTGGTGGTTTTTGGCCACAGAAAATTCTCCCTTAAGAAATTTTGTTGGATAATTCGGTTTTTCCATGCTGGCCTTATTATATACAAGTCAAAAAAATAAAATCTTCTACCCGACCTTTTGCAAGGTAACATGTACATTTCCCCTGGACTATTAGTAGATAAAGGGTTAACCGCAAGAAAATTTATTCTTTTCGTGAGTTAGCAATTTGTTTTGTTTTATTAGCAAGAGTCAATAGAAAAATTTATGACACTGCAACTGGGATTTGTCACTGACATTCGCAAATTGTTGCAAAGAACACATTTTGTAAAAAAAAAAAAAAAAAAAAAAAACAAGAACGAAAAATCATGCGTCAAGCATAGATTATGTAACACATTCCAACGCTTCCAAAATAATTTTAAAAATCATACCGTTTAATAAGCTGAAAGATAACATCTAAGAAAACAATTTGGAAAACGCCTAACATATTTAAAAACATAATTTCAGGAATTTCCAACGTATACAATATTCGGAAAAATATCCGAATACTTTTATTCAGCCCTGTATAGGATCTATAGATTTGTATATATACTACATAGGATGCTAAATTTTAGTTCAGTTAGGAAACGCGTAGCACAGTTTAAAATTCTCCTTCTGGAGTTTCTGTCAATAAACGGAAATGTGTTCGCGAACTTTTGTGCTTCCCTGTATATAGGATCTACAGAATTTATACACACCACGTAATAGACAAAAAGCGAGTAAAATTTAAAATCGCGTTCAGTAACTTAAAACGCACTTCCAGGAATTATTGTTAACAGACAGTAGAGAATTCTTTTGTGTGTCCTTGTCAATGAATGATGACTGCTATACACACACTATCCTGTAGTAAGCCTCTTGTAATGCACCTTAGTGATATATATAAATTTCAATGCGTTTAAAAAACTGAACCATTATTTAATTAAACCGCAACGATTTTTCTCCATAGACGTAATGTAACGGAATTCTTTTGACTGTCCCTGTAAAGTAACTATAAGTGCTATGCACAACCTATTCCATATTAAGCTTCTTGCAATGCACCTTAGTGATATATATCAATTACAATGTATTTGAAATTGTGTAACATCATTAAGATAAACTGCAAATGATTTTTCCCCATAGACCGTAATGTAACGGAATTCTTTTGAGTGTCCCTGTAAAGTAACTATAAGTGCTATGCACATCCTATTCCATATTAAGCTTCTTCTAATGCACCTTAGTGATGTATATAAATTTCAATGCGTTTAAAATAGTGAAACATTATTTAAATAAACCGCAAATGATTTTTCCCCATAGACCGCAATGTAAACGGAATTCTTTTGAGTGTCCCTGTAAAAAAACTATAAGTGCTACACACTTCCGTTGAAATAGGGAACATGCTATAGATAACGACAATAACATATAAAAATTGCAGAGCAATCCAAGCATATTTACGGGAGTTAGAGCACGGACAGACGGACATACGGCAGACAAACCGAAGTCATAAACACTTTTCAACTAGTTTGGAAAGTGTTAAAAAAACGAGTTATGATCAAGTGATTAGAAGAATGGACTTTTTTCCTCCTTTCCAAATAGCGTAAAAGGTCGATTTTCGAGAGTTTCCGTTATGGAGGCCTTATTGTATATATATTTTTAACCTGCAAAAATATTGTGTGCATTCTTTTGGAAAAGCGGGTCAACCCGAACCCGCAATACCTCAACCCGCAACCCGACCCGCAAGAAAAAAGTAGACGTCAACACGACCCGAACCCGAACCGCAACGAAAAATATAGCACCAACCCGACCCGAACGGAAGCGCGGGTCGGGTCGGGTGCGGGTAAAAGCGGGTAACCCGAGCCGATGCAGGACTCTAGATTGATAGCATCCTAAAAGCTGATATTCTGGTTTGAGAAAACTGATTAATACACGCTAAAAGCAAATCGAAAACGTTTCCGGAAATCAGTGGCAGATAAAGAAACTTTGTTTTTATAAAAGTTTCTCTAAATCTCAAATATATATTGGTTTTCTAAAGATAAAGAACGAGTTTCGGAAGATATTATTGTATAAAAGAAGCGGCAAATACAGGCAGTACAACTTAATCATCCTTATTATTTCAGTGAAATGAATTAAATCGTCTGCTATGAGCTAAATGAATATGTTTTTAGGGTTTCGTTCATGTCACGAAACCCTATAACCCCCGCTGCGTTGTCTGTCCGTCACAGAGCCATTCTCAAAAAGTATGTTAACTTACTGAGTTGAAACTTAGTGTATAAATCTGAATAGCAGCTGTAAAGAGCTCAAAATATTAAAATTTGAAAAATTCGTATTATTTTAATAAATAGAGATAAAAAACCAAAATTCTAACAGCCTTTTCCTATTAAATTGAAACATTTTTCGTTATAGCAGATGCCAAAGATTTATTAAAATCCACAATGAAGTTCTTTCTACAATAATTAATTTTCTATCAGACGATTTTCACGTGAAAAATGAAACTGAAATAAAAAGTTTCACCCATTGAAAAAAAGATAAATATGAAATAAAATTGATTGACGTCATAGTCGTAATAAAACAGAAAATGTCTAAGATTTCTCAATAATACAAGGAGTATGAGTATGTGTAAGTGGACAAAGCAGATTAATATCACGTCATTAGAGAATTAAAAAGAAAATCTGACGTCATATAGGAAGTTTAACTAATTTTTCAAATGTTTGAGAATAATACAAAGCGAGTATCAATATAAATAATAGAGAATAGTAAATATATGAGTTTGAGAAACATATTGAATCGTGATAAAAATCCGATTATGGAAATATTCGCATATTTTAACATTTTGAAGGTGTACAATTTGTTTAATTTTGAAATTATTTTTTTAAATATTGCATTTAGTCCGTATGACGGATATTATTATGACAGAATATAATAGCGGGCTTGGACCGCTATCCGGCTGGTTTAGATATTCGAAAAAAGGAAAAAATAGACCGGTAAATTTTTACTTTATAAAAAACATGACTTTTTTTTGTTGTTGTTGCTAAATGAAATTTGTTTGAATTTATTAAAGAAAGGATAAAGTGTTTTGAAAGGAATATTAAACGAAACCGTTTGAGCGATCTTCGATCACATTTACCCACTTGTTTTCTTTTCTTATTACGTATGCAACGTTTACAAATGCGATTTTTTTTTCTACACCAGACAGCACTGTAAAATTCACCATGGGGATCTTGCTTTCAGAATGATTACGTCCATGGTTTAATATTTTTATTTACTCTGATGGATTGAGATATTCCACTGTTAACGTAATTTCCACTGAAAGTTAACTCAGAATCGATACATTTTTTAATGTAACTCATCTCTCAAAAAAAACAATTTTCTTCAACGATCTTTCAAAAATGCAACTTTTAAGCAAGTTTATTCGAAAAAATAATTTTAAATAAAAATTTCTCTCTTTTTTTTTTTTTTTTTTTTTTTTTTTTTTTGTATTAGCCGCATGTCTGGAGTTAATAGCCGAAGAAATTGTCAAAAGTCGCTACTTACAGCATCCTTTTTGTTTCTGATAATTTCAGTGGTTTAAGCGCGTAGTTCGATTACATGACTGTTAAATTTCTGTTCTATTTCGTTATGGAATATTAGCCGGAAATAAATGCTGAAATATATGTATTGTTTTAAGTGCAAACGGTTAATCACTCGTAATGGGGTTGCTCGCGATAGAGATAGATTTAAGAAAAAGAATTCATGCTTGAAAATTGTTTTAAAACCATAAAAAAAAATCAGTAAATTCAGATACAGTTTTCGAACAAATTTCATTGGAGAGTACAGTACATTTTTTTCCTATTCGAAAGCGTAACAACTGAAATTGTGGGATGTCTAGCGTCTAGCAGTTAAAAATATCGCAGTAAAAGCGAAATTTATAGGTCAGGTCGATGCCAGCGTCATTATGACGTCAGCGTTGCTCGTGGACATGTTTTTGAATAATAATATAGAGTTTAATGTGCCCAAGCTAGAGGTCTGCAGTGGCAGAAATTTTCCGTACCGTGCCCGGCCCGACTCGTACAAACAAATTTCGGCCTGGCCCGGTATAGAAAATGAAAGTTCAGCCCAAGCCTTGTCCGGCCCGTATAAAATATTTATTGGCCCAGTATAAAAACAAAATGTTCTACCTGAGTCCGACATACCCTGTACAGTTTTATTGTCCGACCTGGTCCGGTATAAAAGCTAAAAGTTGGGTCCGAGCACGGCCCGGCTTGACCCGATTAAATTTCTACAAAACATACCGATATTTCTGAAGAAATATCAGATATCCTTAAGCCCGGTCCGAATCGAGCCTTCAGAAAAAAGTAAGGCCCAGGTCTGACCCGGCACGGCCCGAGTGTCGTGAATGAAAATTGGCCCAAGTCCGGGGGCTCGGACCAGGCCCGGCCCCGTGCAGACCACTATGCCCAACTTCCGGACTTCATTGTAAATACCGCTGATTTAAATTGAAAATTAAATTCCGAAAACTGGTCACGCGGCTCTGTACGTGTTAAACAATTTCTGATATTGTAGTATCTATTTACCAGTGCGATAGATAATCAGACGGATATCCCTCAATTTGAGTGCAGTTTTCCAGCTTTCTGATAATAGAACCTTCTAGAGCTTTAAAGTGCATCTTTCTAAAAAAAAAGAGAGAGAAATTGCAATATCTTAAGCAAATTACCCATATTGATATGAGTTTGGGTGACACACATATTGGCTATCAACAGAGGTTAAAAAATGTGCCCCGAACTTATCGATGACTACTTTAAAAAAGTTGGTCATATTAGATAAGAACACTACATTTCACTCCAGCCTAGTTCATTTTCTAAACGATATTTAAAATAAGAACAAATCGATTGCTAAAAGAATAAAATAAATTTCTGAAATTAAAAAAAATAATAATAAAATATATTTTTGGAATAATAATAATAATAATAATAATAAATTGAAGGACTGTAACTAGATGTTGCAGGGTAGAGTACTGTGCATTTGACAATTCCTTCCCCCCTAGCACTCATATCTTAATTAAAATTAATTATCTATTCAATTCAGAAAATTCTAGGGTGAAACCTCCAGTAACTGACACTTTCGGGATTATTTCTTGTTCAAATCAGTATTACAAACATTTAAATCTATTTTATACTTGCATTTGCTTTTGAAAGGATAGCAGAGATATATTAAAATTTATTGTTGGCAAAATTTTGAAAAATTATACATTTTATTATTAAAAATTAATTTTATTCATAAATATGGTCAAAAACTCCAGTAACTGACACCATCTCTATTTTGGAACACCGCTAACTGACACAAAGTGAACCAGTGACTGGCACTTTATTTTAAAAGATTAAAATGCTTTAAAAAAACTTTATTCTTTATTATAAAAACAAAATACATTAACATTTATTATGAAAAGTGTGATTTAGTAAGCCGCACTGCATTGTTAATAATGCGGAGTATATAGTAAGAGTATATAGGAGTAATATTTAGTACTGCATTATTAGTAATGCAGATAGCCAATAATTGACACTTATGAACCAGTAACTGACATCTGGTGTCAGACACCGGTAAAACAAGTTAAATTTTAATCGTGTGTACTACAAGATAAATTTAATTTATTATTATGCATTTCTAAACAGTTCAAATAATAGATTTCAACTTTCTTTAATATAACCAATAATTAACACCTTTATCAGAGACTGGTGAAATAAAATTCTAGGAGCCAATAACTGTCACCCCCATTAAGCTAAATTAAATAACTATAAACCCAAAATTATGACCCTAATATGTATATGCATCTTTAAACTAATTTCTACAAGTAAAACTTTAAGAAAAATGTTTAGGATGGTTGCATTACAAATAGATTAGAAAAAAACTTCCTTAATGTTAGAAATAAGATGGTTGCTTCAAAATGGTATACTGTTTGTATTCGCAAAAATTTCTTCCTCATTAAATATGTTCTTGGCCCTCTAGTGGTAAATAAATTGACTCCAAAATAAGAATAAGTGTCTCATTTACCACTAGATGACATTACTTTGCAGAATTTCACAATAAAATGCTTATTTTAGTTAGACTTTTGCTCACGGGTCAATAACTGGGTGCTTCACCCTATACATATATATATATATATATTTTCAAATGTCAGGAAGTCTTGCCAAGCATGGGCAATCAATTTTTAAATGATGCCACTCTTTCCTTAGTTTTTCATATTTATTTATACTAGAATACTACTTATTGATAAAGTAAATTAAATGTCACAACAAGGATACAAATTATAGTGATTAAATAATAATAAAAAAAATTCCGGGAAATATTGACTTGCCATATCTTTTCTTTATCTCCAAAGATTTGCGGTTATTATTTTGCTGACGTGATCCATAACAAGAACGAAAAATCATGCGTCAAGCATAAATTATGTAACACTTTCCAACGCTTCCAAAATAATTTTACAAATCATTACCACTTAATAAGCTGAAAGATAACATCTAAGTAAACAATTTGGAAAACGCATAACATATTTAAAAAAAAACTTAAGGAATTCCCAACATATATTTCCAACCTATACAATATTCGGAAAAATATCCGAATACTTTTATTCAGCCCTGTATAGGATCTATAGATTTGTATATATACTGCATAGGATGCTAAATTTTAGTTCAGTTAGGAAACGCGTAGCACAGTTTAAAATTCTCCTTCTGGTGTTTCTGTCAATAAACGGAAATGTGTTCGCGAACTTTTGTGTTGATCTGTATATGATCTACAGAATTTATACACGCCAAGTAATAGACAAAAAGTGAGTTAAATTTAAAATCGCGTTCAGCAACTTAAAACGCACTTCCAGGAATTATTGTTAAAAGACAGTAGAGAATTTTTTTTGTGTGTCCCTGTAAATGAACGATGACTGCTATACACAATATTCTGTAGTAAGCCTCTTGTAATGCACTTGAGTGATATATATAAATTTCAATGCGTTTAAAATAGTGAAACCTTATATAACTAAACCGAAAACAATTTTTCTCCATAGACGTAATGTAACGGAATTCTTTTGACTGTCCCTGTAAAGTAACTATAAGTGCTATGCACACTTTATTCCATATTAAGCTTCTTGTAATGCACCTTAGTGATATATATCAATTACAATGTGTTTGAAATTGTGTAACATCATTAAAATAAACCGCAAATGATTTTTCCCCATAGACCGTCATGTAACGGAATTCTTTTGAGTGTCCCTGTAAAAACACTATAAGTGCTACACACTTCAGTTGAAATAGGGAACATGCTATAGATAACGACAATAACATATAAAAATTGCAGGGCAATTCGAAGACGGCCAGACAAACCGAAGTCATAAACACTTCTCAACTAGGTTGGAAAGTGTTAAAAATGTATTTCTATGTCTAAGAATATTTTTAAAATTTTAATAGTAATCCTTTTCTTTCATAAATTTTTAAATATTATCCAAAGCCTCACTTGCACAATATAGTGCGGAAAGTTTCCCAAAGTATGATAGTCTAAGCTCTAGATTGTCAAACTTTGAATAATAATCGTTTTGCTTCACAAATTTTTAAATATTATCCAAAGCCTCACTAGCAGAATATAGTACGGTAAGTTTTCCAAATAACGATATTCTAAGTCCTAAACTGTTAAGTAAGACGATTTTTGTATTATATTAGACGCCACGATTTTTGTATTATATTTTGTATGCATTGTAAATGATATAAATAAAAATTAAAACAAGTTGACAAAAAATTAAACAAGAAAATTAAATTACATACCAAATTAAGAAAGAGGTCAAAATTTTTAATGACTGTGTTACGTTTGTGCCGTATAGGTGGGAAAATAAAAAACGGCGCATGCCTGATAGAAGTTTTACATTATTTCACATAAGGCATTGACGGCACCTTAAGAAATCGGCGTATAACTGAAAAAATCGTATAATTGAAAGAGGCATAGGTGAGATGTGACCATGCAATAACAAAGCTGGCAGCAAAGAAAGTCGAAAAGATACAGTGGAACCGGGCCTTCGGCTAAGGGGACCCCGCCAAGACCTCCAAAATACCTTTGAAAAAATCGTTTGAATCTCAGGGCAGGGCACGTATACGGCGGAGGGAGGCATAAATATGACATGTACGGGGCTTCAGATTCCAATCTCCGTCTACGCACTTGTATAGTATTGAGTTAAATACATATAGAGAATTCTACATATTGAACGTCGTATTCACTTTAATAAGTTAAAATATACAACGTAAATACATTGATTTACAATTCATTTATTACTAAAAAGATGCAAATAAAATATAAAAGTTTTAAAACATTAAAACCATAAAAAAATTAGCATAAATCTCACTTTAACTCCCCTGATGATGGTTAGTGTTTAGCTGAAAACGCTCGGGATATTTTGACATGTTTGACATCTGTGTTTTTTAACATATTTGATGAGTTTAATGTTTTAAAACTTTTATATTATATTTGCACTTTTTTAATAATAAATGAATTGTGAGTCAATGTATTTACGTTGTATATTTTAACTTATTAAAGTGAATATGACGTTCAATATATAGAATTCTCTATATGTATTTAACTCAATGCTATACAAATAGAAATTAATATACAAAGTAATAATATTATTTTAAGTTTATTGTTTTAATTTTTTATTTAAAGCAAATAAACTTGTATACTATGAAATTGGAATTTTTAAAACTGGTTAATCATCAATCATTCCACATAGGTCTTTGCCCATCAAAAAGACCAACTTTCAAAATTTGCAACACAAGCACTTCCCTTCTTCTAGAGACCCATCCAATTATTTTTTCTTTCGCAGTACCAACTTTGGCTACGCCTCGCGAAAGGAAGGTATAGAACAGAGTGAGATATGTTACGGCCAGTGCCACACGATACTCGCAATCGTATACAATATTTGACTGAAAATTGCATTTTAATTTACTTTAAAAAAGTCCTTCAGGCCTGTACCGGGAGGAAAATATAGCTTTCCGTTATCTTCGTTTTAAAATTTTAGCTAATGTTACTCGAAAACAGCAAGTTAAAATGCAAAGAGCCGATTACAGAAGATTCGTTAATACTAAATTTGAATAAGAAATTTTCCAAATAAATTTTCTAAATTTGATGTGATATTTCGCCAAATGTCGCCAGGCTTGGCGTGAATTTGACGCTAATAGATACGAATATAGTTTTATGCGTATGATTGGGGAAACAATTACAACAATGAAAGATAATTTTTGAGAAATCATGCTCACTAAAACTCATAAATTAATCCCAGACTTGTTTCAATCTGCTGCCTTGTTTGAAAATGTCAGCCATTCTAGAATTTCAAACAGCTATATCTGAGCCATTTTTTACAATAGAGGCGAAATAAAAAAATTTCCGGAATCCTTGTATCAAAGACTAACACTTACTAAATAAATTTGAATTTCTAATTTTTTTAAAAGTTTTTTTAAGTTTTATATCTTTTAGTGGCCGCTTTTTGAAACAAGTTCATTATTAGTTTTAGAAAAAACATGACCGGTTCGTCATGATTTTAAAGCTCTATAAAGAGAAAGAAAAAGTAGACTTAAAATATATATATATCTTTAATTTATTAAACTAAAATATATTTCTGAAGATTTCGTTAACAAAGCTCCAATATCATTATTAGTTTTAGAAATACCGACCCGTCATGATTTCAAAGCTCTATAAGGGGGATAAGGTAGATTTAAAAAATATAATATATTTCTTTTTAATTTATCAAACCAAAATAAATTTCTAAAGATTATGTTAACAAAGATCCAATGCCATTATTAGTTTTAGAAAAGTCATTGCCTGCCCGACATGCCCAGAGAGAATGCAGTACAGGACCTTCCCGGCCTGGGTCTGCAGAAAAAAGAGTAATCCCTGGCCTGACCCGGCTCGGCTAGAGTCGAATGAAAGACAATTCACCTAAGCCCAGGCCGTGGTGATTTCTAAGTCAAGAGCAGTATTTTACAATTTAAAAAAGTTCATAAAAATATATTACCGTATTTCAAGCTCTGTTAGAAGACAATGTGATTCTGTTGCTAAAATGTTGAAATAATTCGATGTCACCAGAATTTATGAACAAATTTATTTGATGAGAAATAACTTTTTTCCTTCTCGTATATTATAAATGCAAAATTAAAATTTATTCAAAAATTCTGGACGCCATTTGGTATTTTTAAAATTTAGTGGTATACATAATAAATATACTACTGCTCTTCAAATGTGTTAAAGGACATCCAAAGGCACTACAGCAAATATTACATACCGTGAGTGCACAGCAAAAAAAAAAAAAAAAAAAAAAAAAGTGTTGATTTTACAGTATAATACTGGCATCTCAGCTGCCAGTATTACGCGGCTTATTTTACTGTTTACTACTGTTAATTTTACGGTATAATACTGGCAGCTGAGATGCCAGTATTATACTGTAAAATCAACATTTTTTTTCGCAGTTTTTTTCAAAATTGCTACACGTCATTTCAACAACGTGATCAAATTTCAAAGTAATTAATCTAAGTATTATTTAGTGCACGAATGCTCTATTTATTTCACCCAAAGATTATTCTTTAATATATAGATCATATTTTAACAATGTGTGCTTTCAAAGAATCACTGGCGGAAGAAAATGTTTACCCTATCGACTCTGAAGTGTAAATAATTCAAGTAATGAGATAAGGCTACACAACTGTCAATTCATAACTGGGTCATTTTCAAAATTGGTTTACATTTTCGGAAGATATTTATTTTTCAACTCGAATATCCGCACTATTGACAGAAATCTATTCACCAAATTAATATTTAGGACAGACGCGTGGATTTTTTTTTGTAGTGTGCGCGAAAAAATTATATGACGTCTTTTATCCACTGGAGAAAGTTTTCTAACATTACACATGAATTATATAATATTTTCCAATCTTACTTGCCTTTACATATGTTACATCTACACTGCAAAAAAAATTGTTGTTTTTACAGTATAATACTGGCATCCCATGCGCGGTAGCGTATTACTGCTTATTTTACTGTTTATTACTGTTAATTTTACGGTATAATACTGGCAGCTGGAATGTCAGTATTATACTGTAAAATCAACAATTTTTTTTTTGCAGTGTACATTATAAAACAAAAAAATGTCCGTGAGTAAGACTGGCGTCATATTGACGGTGGCAACACATGACCAATAAATTTCGTTTTAAAGCAATTTTTTTTTAATCATCGCACAATTTAAATTTTTACTGTATCTCAATGTAAACTGTATCTCAATTTAATGATTTTTTATAGTTTTAAAATAATTTTCAAGCATGAATTCTTTTATAAATCTATCTCTATCGCGTGCAATCCGATTACGAAAGATCAGAATCTCGGGTTCCTCTTTATTCACTGCCCTTTGTCTTGTCAGAGCTTTGTATTCTCCGGCAGTGATATTATTTTCTACTATTGTCTTTTTTTTACAAATGTTGTTTCTGTTATATCCATACATTAATTTATCTATTGTTGACCACCCCGCCCTCTGTCGCGCTTAACGGCGGGATTTTGTATTTTGTATATTTTTTAAAGCCTCAATAAAGGGGACAGGGGGGGGGGGGGACATATATGCGCTACAGACTTCGTTCCTAGTCTGAGCAGTCCCTCTCAGATAGTAAAGTAATGCAATCGAATTACGCGCTTAAAGCACTGAAAATATAAAAATCCAAACGGCTTCTTTCTGTAAGTAGCGATCTTTGGGAATTTCTTCAGCTATAAACTATTGGCATGCGTCTAATCCGAAAGTATTGCTTTTAATCATTTTCAAAACTTTATTTGAATTAAATAGTTTCCAACAAAGTTAAAAAGTGTTTAGGAATTTGGTTTGTCTGTCCGTCTGTCCGTGCTCTACTCTAACTCGCGTAAATATACTTGGATTGTCATGCAATTCATATATGTTATAGAGGTTTACTATGGCATTTTCGGTATTGAAAATGTAGTGTGTAGCATTTATAGTTTATTTACACGAACACCCACAAGAATTTCGTTACATTATGGTGTACGGGGGAAAAATTGTTGGCGGTGTATTTTAATGATGTTATACTCTTTTTCAAACATATTGAAATTGATATATATCACTGAAGTGCTCACTGAGAAAAAATATATACCTCATTCAACTAGAATGAATAGTGAGACTTTTTCTAAATCCCTAAACTAAAAAATTATTGCTTATTATTTTATTAGAAATATAGAAGTCCGAACTATACGAATAGGGTAAGCAAATAAACTGAATAGACGAAATGATCGAGAATTTCTAGTCTCTTGTTTTCTAGGTCACGAAACTATAATGAATCGCGTAAATTGCGAGAAATTATCACTTTATTTGGGAATGGATTTATAAACTAGCATTATAGTTATTATAACTACCGTCTTGTGTCCCCATCTACTTGCATATAAGTAGGGTAGAAAGGCCGATAGTAGGACACTTGGGAGAGGGAGGTGGAGGTGGATCTCTGTGGAGCTGTGCGCGGTGGATCTTGGTGGATCTCGGAGGGTGGATCTGGGTGGATCTCGGAGGGTCGATCTGGGTGGATCTCGGAGGGTTGATCTTGGTGGATCTCGGAGGGTGGCGGCGTAGATAAGAGGCATGCGTCACTTGGGAGGGTCGAATGGGATGACTCATGGCAGGTTGATATAAATAAGGAGTATTATTTTAATTAGTTTTAATTGGGGAACTTAGAAATCTTTCGAAGCAATTTTTTTTTTCAACTATAGTAGGGTGGGGTGTTTGTAAATATTTTTCGAAGTCTGGTTTGTGAATTGCATTTAAAAATATGAATTAAAAATGGTCATTAATTAAGAGATATGTTAATTGGTGACCTTAAGAATTTTTTGCGATTTTTTTTTAACTAGAGTAGGATATTCGATATTAGAGTATATTTGAGGTGAATTTTAAGTCAATAATGGTTTAATTAAAAATGGTCATTAATTAATTTTAATTGGAGAACTTAAAAATTTTCGCGAGATTTTTTATTTTTTTTTCAACTATAGTATGGTGGGGTGTTTGTAAATATTTTTCGAAGTCTGGTTTGTGAATTGCATTTAAAAATATGAATTAAAAATGGTCATTAATTAATTTTAATTGGAGAACTTAAAAATTTTCGCGAGATTTTTTTTCAACTAGAGTAGGCTATACGATATACATGTTAGAGTATATTTGAGGTGAATTTTAAAAGTCAATAATGGTTTAATTAAAAATGGTGATTAATTTGTTCCTGCTCAGTTAGTGATTATTCCTTGACTTGATTGCTAAGTGATTTTCAACGTGTAAAAATGTCTTCAATCATCTTTTCGGATAATGGCATGAGCGTCCAATATATAAGTGACTTTATAGAGAAAGCTCATGCTGATCGTTATTTGACGAAGTTAAAAACATTACCATTCTACAGACCTACTTTTCATTTGCGAGGAAAGGATGTGAAACCTAAGCGATTGGTTTTAGCTTATGGTGATCCCAATACCAGTTATGCCTTCAGTGGAACAAGTGTGCCCTCCAAACCTTGGACTTCACTTATGATTGAACTTCGTGATAAAGTGGAAAGAGAAACAGCCTGTACTTTTAACTATGTGCTACTTAATTTGTACCAGGATGGAACTACCTATATCAGTCACCACAAAGATAATGAATCCAGCTTAAATGCTATGTTCCCTATCACAGTACTCAGTTTTGGTGTTCAAAGAACTATTGAATTCAAGAGACCTAGTGTACCCTCGACATTTATCAAGCTAGAACATGGATCCTTCTACAACATGTTACCACCTACCAACGAATTATTCTCACATGGCATCGGAGCAGATCCTGCTATTAAAGACTTTCGAATTAGCCTCACTTTCAGACATTTAAAAGTTCATCCTCTTGATTTGAAAAAGCCAAGCCTGAACTTCGTGAATGATCCTGAACTGAATTTAGACTTGTTTGCTGTATCCCCTGACTACTCTCCCCCTACCGCGTCTAAACATGTTTCACCATTAAACAGACCTGAAGAGAAACTGTCTACACATACATTTCATGAATCAGATGAATATTTCTCAATTCCTTGGATTCTTGAATGGAATACCTGCGCTCAAATTGAAATGGATAAAAACTGTAATTTAAAACTGCATATAAGAATTTTTAAAGAAGGTCCACGCGGAGAATTGTTCCCAACCAAAAATGGGATCGTAATGACACCTTTAACTTTTGATCATTTCCAACAAAATATGATCAAGTTCAACTTTTATTCTGTGAAAGACAGTTACGTGTCCAATAATCAATTTTTAACAGCATTTTCCGATGAAGGACATTGCATAATACAACAGATTTTCAAGGCAAACCAACATAGCTTTCATTTTAAGCCAGAAGGAATACGTTTATCTATAGATCAATTTTTAAAATTACGTGAAGCAATTCCGGAAATTACCGAATGCATGATCGATATGCTTCTTGTGAAAGCGATTCCTATGTCTGTATTACGAAAATCAGAAAAGTGTACTCTGACACATACTAATGAGGATACTGCGAAGAAGCATTTCCTTTCATGTTTTGACCAAGAATTAGAAAGATCTCTTAATCAAGTATATACTTGTTACGCAAGTACCATTAGCCAGTTATCGCAATTAGACCATGACTGCTTAAATACTTCATTAAGAGAAAAATTTCTTCTGTATAGAGATAGCGCATTATTAAACTTTAATGTCTATCAGTTTGTGAAGAATGTCACTGCAAACTGTCTTTGTCACTATACACCTGTATTTTTTGATACTTTGAATTCAAACTTTTATGAAAACTATTTAGAAACTCTGTTTGTAAATTCCCGTGGAACATAATGCATTTAAAACTAGAAAATGTTTGTAACATTTGCTTGAATAAAAACACTTTTTTCCCCTAAATAATTTCTATGTGATTATTTCTTAAACGTCTTTAATTGTTTCTTTTTTTCAGATTTGAGATATGTAGAAAACAGTTTACTCTCATGAAAAGGAGTTTTGAAATAAGAAAAAGGGTTTCAAGATTATTCTCAAGAAAAAAAAACATATTTTCTGACACATTTTTAAATTTAATATTTGTTTGCAAATGTGTTAGAATTTTTCGCGTTGAGAACCATCTTAAAATAGTATCGGTTCATTAAAAAGCACTGAATCATTCTTAAACATTACACTTGATTGAAACTTTATAAAGGAAAATGTTTTACGTGAAAAAGATTAATTATTATTTCAGATACGCTTACTCGTTAAAACTTTGTTTTTACACTCAAATAATTATTTTTTGTTAATAATTAAACAAGAATTTAATTTACAATCACTCATTAAGATTTTGTTTTTACACTCTAATAATTATTTTCAATAATAAATGTAGAGAAAGACTACATACTTTACAAAAGCAACATTTCACGTAGAATGCTGAATTTAAAAGGGTATGAAAGAATGATTTTTTTTTCCAAGTCTTATAATTATAATTAAAATTTTAGTGAATACTATTTCTAATTAAGCAAAGAGTACTTCTCAGTTAGAGAAAATTTTATATATGTTCATATCAGCTATGATTCACCGATAAGCAATCGTTTGGAAAAACCTTATCAGATAACCGATAAGATGAATCACGCAGTGTAGATAAAAACAGATCGCGGGCGAATTTTCAGTTATAGTTTTTTCCTACTTGTGTAGTGTAACCAAGTTTGTTAAATTGTGTTAGAGTTTCTGAAGAATTCGGGAAGTTATCATGAATTCATTCGTACAGCAGCAGATCTCTTCAAACTTTGACGATGAAGTAAGTGGATTTTAATATATATTTTTATTATATAATGTACTTTCAAAAACTAATTTTAACTCAGCAAATTTATTAAATAATTTCTGAAATGACTTAGCCTAAACCAGGAATGATTTTTACCCAAGGGGTATATTTACTTAACATAAAGCATAATAAAACCTATTTTTAAATTTTATTAAGGGTGCTGTATATTCTAAAATTACTATTCTAAGCTGTGATTATTATTATTTATTGGTATACTTTACTTGCCGTAAAGCATGAATAATTTTTACCCGAGGGGTATATTAAATAGAGGTACTTAACTAAAATTTTATGAAGGTTTTATTTAAGCGACATGAGTATAATTTTTTGAAATATAAGATTAATTATTGTGAAGTATAGCAATGATTTTTTAAGGGTTTAAACTAAAATATTTTTAATGCATATTTAAACTATTTTTAATGTATATTTAAAATATTTCACCTTAGAAGTGTATATACCTTAATAGTGCTACTTGTAATTTATTTTCATACCAGTATAGTGTATTAGTTCTAAATAATTAATTTTGGGAAATAATATATCGAAATGATTTTGTTCTGTGGAAATATCTCTCAATATTTTTTTTAAGTTTTGTGAAATGATATTATTTATATGGAAAACTTTTTGGGACTCTATATTTTTAAATTGTTAGTTTAAAAAAGAACTTTGTATACATTTTAATACTTCTCACAATTAAATATGTTTATTGCAAAATTTATATGTAGTAGGGAAAAAGTTAAACTTTATTTGAAACAGTTTTTCTTATTATTACAAATTTTTATTCCAATTTGAGGACCTTCATTAGAAAAGTGCAAAGTTAGTTTATAATGTCAGTCATTAATATTATATTTAAAATAGATCCTTTTTATTTGAAGTATATTTCCTTTTACATGAATATTTAAAACAGTATACACATTAACATACATTTTTTAAACTCATTAAGTATTCTAATTAAACAATCTTCATTAATTCTGTTAATTAGTAGTGATATCTTGTAATGACTCATCGTGGGAAATCCCATGATGTCATAGCTGGAAAAACCTATGAGGTCAGAGATCTGATAAGATTCTCTTATTTGATTAAGTAGATAAGCGTGCTGATCTGGGTTCATTCTTATAGTAGTTCTCCTAGAGAGTGCATGTTATAATTAGTGCTTCAAGCAATTTTACTTTATTAATTTCTTTGAAAAAGTAATAAATAAAACGATGAATTCAAAAATTCAAAGTCAAGTAAGTTAATTATTTTGAAAAACTGTTTAGTACCATTCCCTATTTTAATGTATTTATAAGATTTTTTTCCGTTCTAAATGATTTTAACCTAAAAGTTTTCCATATGTTATGTGGTTTAATATTGCTAAACGATTTATTTTTGAAACTCTCTAAATGAATCTAATCAAATACCTATCTATTGTGATACTAATTTTCTTGAAAAACTCCTAATTTAAAAAATTGTTCTTTTAGAAAGATATTACTTTTCTGTTTTGATCTCGATATTAATATCTGTATGTGTGCTAAATGTATAGTTATTTTAGTGAATGAAATTTTAGTTTAACAACCGTGACAATTTAAATTAATTCAAAATATAAACAAAGTCATTATTCTCTAGCACTATTCTATATGAAATTTTTTTATAACATGTTATTGATGAATTATACCCTTTTCGAAAAATGATTTATGTTTCCTAATTTAGTGGAATACTGATTTAAACATCAGTCCCAGCAAAATCGACGCCATAGAAATTAGAGCTCTTAAGGAGCTGGATAGAGAAAACCAAATGGAAGAATCTATGAAGGTATTTTTTTAGTTATTTTCATCGAATAAAAATAGATCTAATAGTATATTAAAACTATAAATTTTTCAATCTAAAATTTAATATTGTAAAACATATTTTTAGCAAGACATTCTAATTATTTTTTGGTTTGAAATATATGGGGAAAACTTTTGGGGGGTTAATTATTATTATTTTCTTTTTTTCAGTGTGATATAACAGACACGCAGATTATTAGAACAGTAGAGTTGCTGAAAATAAACATTATGCATCAACTTCAGCCCAACCAGAAATAGAATCTTTCAAGGTGTGTATCTGTTTAGACTTTGCTTTTGTGTAAAAGGAATAACTTGTTTAAACCTAGAATATTTTAAACGTTTGATTTTAAATAAAAACTGTCTAATTTCTTTTCAAATCACTAATTTTAAATCTAGTTTGAAAGTTAAAAATAAAGAATTGTTTATCGATATTTTTGTAAAAACTTTAATCTTACGCAATGTGATACAATGTTTAGTATTAATTCTTGAAACATAAATTTTACAATAACAATCATTTTTTACATAAATTTTAGATGTCAAATTGTTTTGTTTACAAACGAAATAAAATCTTATTTTTTGAATAAATTTTAAAGTATGTATTAATTCAAGAATGTAGATATAAAGTTTAAATTTTATAACACATTATTATTTTTTTTTCTGCAAGTCAGATTTATTTAAGGTTATTTAACTCTTGTATAAACATTAGCTTACCTTTTTTTAAGTTTAATGAAAATAAGATAACCAGTGATGATGTTGAGTTATATATATATATATGGAAAACTGGGAGAATACAGAAGTTGAAAACCCTAATGTAGCAGAACCTGATCGAACAGAACCTAGATCAATCCCTGATTGTTATTGTCACGTTGCCGGGTCGTCAAACACCTTGCAATATTGCAATGAAAATACACGCATAAAACGTAAAAATGAGGTATTTATTTATTGTTTTTTTATACTATCTAATAAAAATTTAAAACTATATATTTCTTATAAAGTATATATTTTATTTTAGTATACAAATTCCCTAGAAAAAAGACCTCGCTGGGATTATAATACAAATAATGAAGATTATGAGGTAAATAATGAAGATTATGAGGGAAATAATGAGGATTATATGGTAAGGAATAAGTCTGTTTTATTATTATTTTTTAACTAAAATTTAAAAGTATTAATTTAAAATACTTCTTTTGTAGATTTTAGATGAGGGATCTTTAACAATCAATAATGAGAACTTTCACACAAATGCTGCAACAGAGCTTGCAGATGAGTGGGCGAATGAAAACCCCTTATGGGATGATGAAACTTCACATGTAGAACTACATCAATCGGCCGAGGTAAATTGTTACTTTTTTAACTATTCTAAAACAAATATTAAACTAAATCTTTAAAATATATTTATAGTTAAGTGCTTACCATTTTTTTTATAATTAGACTATTTTAACAATCACGATTAGTAGTGATGATGATGATTCGTCCATTCCAGATACGATTGGCATAAATGTAAGCTAATTAATTTTTAAATTTTTAAAAATATATATATATATAAAAGTATAAACATTTATTATTATTTTTTTCTTTTACACTCCTTACTGTCAAATTCAGCAGAACTATTTTTAGTGGGTTCAACAACTGATGATTCAGAAAGATTTCCTGATGCACAGGAATTTCGATATGACGGGTCATTATCTAGCTATGAAGATTATGATGAAGCTTCACAAACTGAAGTAAAACCCCATCCCATACTTGAAGACGTTTTACAAAATTTTGTAAGTACGGACATTTCAATAAATTCTTCAGACAGTCAAAAAGTAAAAAAAATCTCTTAATTTTAAAAATTTATAACATATAAAAAGTAAATAAATAATCTCTTCATCGTCAAAGTTTGAAGAGATCTGCTGCTGTACGAATGAATTCATGATAACTTCTCGAATTCTTCAGAAACTTTAACACAATTTAACAAACTTGGTTACACTACACAAGTAGGAAAAACTATAACTGAAAATTCGCCCGCGATCTGTTTTTATCTACACTGCGTGATTCATCTTATCGGTTATCTGATAAGGTTTTTCCAAACGATTGCTTATCGGTGAATCATAGCTGATATGAACATATATGAAATTTTCTCTAACTGAGAAGTACTTTTTGCTTAATTAGAAATAGTATTCACTAAAATTTTAATTATAATTATAAGACTTGGAAAAAAAATCATTCTTTCATACCCTTTTAAATTCAGCATTCTACGTGAAATGTTGCTTTTGTAAAGTATGTAGTCTTTCTCTACATTTATTATTGAAAATAATTATTAGAGTGTAAAAACAAAATCTTAATGAGTGATTGTAAATTAAATTCTTGTTTAATTATTAACAAAAAATAATTATTTGAGTGTAAAAACAAAGTTTTAACGAGTAAGTGTATCTGAAATAATAATTAATCTTTTTCACGTAAAACATTTTCCTTTATAAAGTTTCAATCAAGTGTAATGTTTAAGAATGATTCAGTGCTTTTTAATGAACCGATACTATTTTAAGATGGTTCTCAACGCGAAAAATTCTAACACATTTGCAAACAAATTAAATTTAAAAATGTGTCAGAAAATATGTTTTTTTTTTCCTTGAGAATAATCTTAAAACCTTTTTTCTTATTTCAAAACTACTTTTCATGAGAGTAAACTGTTTTCTACATATCTCAAATCTGAAAAAAAGAAACACTTAAAGACGTTTAAGAAATAATCACATAGAAATTATTTAGGGGAAAAAGTGTTTTTATTCAAGCAAATGTTACAAATATTTTCTAGTTTTAAATGCATTATGCTCCACGGGAATTTACAAACAGAGTTTCTAAATAGTTTTCATAAAAGTTTGAATTCAAAGTATCAAAAAATACAGGTGTATAGTGACAAAGACAGTTTGCAGTGACATTCTTCACAAACTGATAGACATTAAAGTTTAATAATGCGCTATCTCTATACAGAAGAAATTTTTCTCTTAATGAAGTATTTAAGCAGTCATGGTCTAATTGCGATAACTGGCTAATGGTACAGGCGTAACAAGTATATACTTGATTAAGAGATCTTTCTAATTTTGGTCAAAACATGAAAGGAAATGCTTCTTCGCAGTATCCTCATTAGTATGTGTCAGAATACACTTTTCTGATTTTCGTAATACAGACATAGGAATCGCTTTCACAAGAAGCATATCGATCATGCATTCCGTAATTTCCGGAATTGCTTCACGTAATTTAAAAAATTGATCTATAGATAAACGTATTCCTTCTGGTTTAAAATGAAAGCTATGTTGGTTTGCCTTGAAAATCTGTTGTATTATACAATGTCCTTCATCGGAAAATGCTGTTAAAAATTGATTATTGGACACGTAACTGTCTTTCACAGAATAAAAGTTGAACTTGATCATATTTTGTTGGAAATGATCAAAAGTTAAAGGTGTCATTACGATCCCATTTTTGGTTGGGAACAATTCTCCGCGTGCACCTTCTTTAAAAATTCTTATATGCAGTTTTAAATTACAGTTTTTATCCATTTCAATTTGAGCACAGGTATTCCATTCAAGATTCCAAGGAATTGAGAAATATTCATCTGATTCATGAAATGTATGTGTAGACAGTTTCTCTTCAGGTCTGTTTAATGGTGAAACATGTTTAGACGCGGTAGGGGGAGAATAGTCAGGGGATACAGCAAACAAATCTAAATTCAGTTCAGGATCATTCACGAAGTTCAGGCTTGGCTTTTTCAAATCAAGAGGATGAACTTTTAAATGTCTGAAAGTGAGGCTAATTCGAACGTCTTTAATAGCAGGATCTGCTCCGATGCCATGTGAGAATAATTCGTTGGTAGGTGGTAACATGTTGTAGAAGGATCCATGTTCTAGCTTAATAAATGTCAAGGGTACACTAGGTCTCTTGAATTCAATAGTTCTTTGAGCACCAAAACTGAGTACTGTGATAGGGAACATAGCATTTAAGCTGTATTCATTATCTTTGTGGTGACTGATATAGGTAGTTCCATCCTGGTACAAATTAAGTAGCACATAGTTAAAAGTACAGGCTGTTTCTCTTTCCACTTTATCACGAAGTTCAATCATAAGTGAAGTCCAAGGTTTGGAGGGCACACTTGTTCCACTGAAGGCATAACTAGTATTGGGATCACCATAAGCTAAAACCAATCGCTTAGGTTTCACATCCTTTCCTCGCAAATGAAAAGTAGGTCTGTAGAATGGTAATGTTTTTAACTCCGTCAAATAACGATCAGCATGAGCTTTCTCTATAAAGTCACTTATATATTGGACACTCAAGCCATTATCCGAAAAGATGATTGAAGACATTTTTACACGTTGAAAATCACTTAGCAATCAAGTCAAGGAATAATCACTAACTAAGCAGGAACAAATTAATCACCATTTTTAATTAAACCATTATTGACTTTTAAAATTCACCTCAAATATACTCTAACATGTATATCGTATAGCCTACTCTAGTTGAAAAAAAAAATCTCGCGAAAAATTTTTAAGTTCTCCAATTAAAATTAATTAATGACCATTTTTTAATTCATGTTTTTAAATGCAATTCACAAACCAGACTTCGAAAAATATTTACAAACACCCCACCATACTATAGTTGAAAAAAAAAAATCTCGCGAAAATTTTTAAGTTCTCCAATTAAAATTAATTAACGAACATTTTTAATTAAACCATTATTGACTTAAAATTCACCTCAAATATACTCTAACATGTATATCGAATAGTCTACTCTAGTTTTTAAAAAAATCTCGCCAAAAATTCTTAAGTACTCTAATTAAAATTAATCACCATCTTTAATTAAACCATTATTGTCTTTTAAAATTCACCTAAAATATACTCTAACATATATATCGAATATCCTACTCTAGTTAAAAAAAAAATCGCAAAAAATTCTTAAGTTCTCCAATTAACATATCTCTTAATTAATGACCATTTTAATTCATATTTTTAAATGCAATTCACAAACCAGACTTCGAAAAATATTTACAAACACCCCACCCTACTATAGTTGAAAAAAAAATTGCTTCGAAAGATTTCTAAGTTCCCCAATTAAAACTAATTAAAATAATACTCCTTATTTATATCAACCTGCCATGAGTCATCCCATTCGACCCTCCCAAGTGACGCATGCCTCTTATCTACGCCACCACCCTCCGAGATCCACCAAGATCAACCCTCCGAGATCCACCCAGATCGACCCTCCGAAATCCACCAAGATCCACCGCGCACAGCTCCACAGAGATCCACCTCCCCCTCCCAAGTGTCCTACTATCGGCCTTTCTACCCTACTCATATATTTTTAAATAAGTTTGACCACGAGAATATGGGAAAACACTCTTGAATTCTAATAGAAGATTCTAGAACTCTCTGGCAAAGGAAACTAGAATTTATAGGGATGATATGGAACTATTTTTTCTAGAGACACAATTTAGATTCTAGTTGAGATGGGCAGATTTTTTTCTCTGTGCTGTACAAGAGGCTTACTACTGAATATAATGTGCATATCATTCATCGTCCATTTACAGGGGCACACAAAGCAATTAAGTTGTAGTACTCTCAATGAACAATAATTGCTGGAATTGCGTTTTCAGTTCTAATACGCGTTTTTAAATTTAACAAATTTTTTGCCTATTACTTGGTGTGTGTAAATTCTATAGATCCTATAAAGGGCTGCACAAAACATTTCGAGTACACTGTCGTTCATTGCCGAATGAGAATTTTGAACTGTGCTATCTGGATCCTAACTGAACTAAATTTAACATACTATGCAGTATACATATAAATCTGTTGATCATATACATAGCTGCACAAAAAATTTCGGATTCTTTTCGACTATTAATGGTAATTGCTGAAATCAGGTTCTCAAATGTGTTATGCGTTTTCCATTGTTTACTTAGACATCATCTTTCAACTTATTAATCTACGAAGTTTGGAAGTGTAGGAAAGTGTTTCATAATCTATACTTAACTCATGATTTTTCATTCTTGTTCATATAAAAAAATGCCGGTTTGAGATATATCCGCTCGTCTAGTGATGCTAGTTAACTAGGGTGTCTAATTAATGAGCACCGCATATCGCCATTGCACCTGCATTGGTGCATTCGAGCATCACGTGACTCCGGCGGTCTGTAAAAAAAGATATGAGTAAAGCACCACGGTAGCCTTTCTTTTTCGTTAGCCACGAGTGGATCATTTTTACACGGTAATTGGTGCAAAACGGTGGGTGTGTCACTTTACACCAATGACCGTGTAAAAATGATCCACTCCATTTGACGTTTCAAACGTCATGCATCGGCCGTGTATAACGGAGGTCGCAGCGATTGGCACAAACGATGGGCGCGTCGCGTCGCTTTGTACCAATCGCTGCTCGCGGCCAGCCACTATTTGTGACGTTATGAGAGTGAATGAGCAAGCCCGGTATCTAGTGTTGCCTTGATTACGTACGTTACGAGCAATTGGGAATTCAAGCGCTCGAATAGACCATCTGGTGGATAAAAGATATAACTTCTCGCTTCAGGAAAACCTCTTCCAAGCCCATTGCATTACGCGCGCTTTTAATTTGTTCATAATGATAATTTTTTTACACTATTTCAGATTCCATATGATATTTGTGTTCTGTGTTTATATGTCACAGTAAAAAATATCTAAATTTGAATATCTAACACTTTCAAACGCGTTTATAATAAATAACGTTTTCAATGTCACTTTAGCATTAGTTAAAGGGACAATTCTCCTGTACCGACGGCTGCGATCAGCGCCTTTATAGGCCGTTTTAAATCCCAAAACTCACTGATGAGTTGTTACTGTTAAAACTATGGCAAACCAAATATTTTGTAAGGCAGACACCAGTTGTAAATATTTCGGCTACAATAATACACCTCTATAAGAGCTATGCTCATTTCATGATGAATATGAAAATTAGTTGATGTTGATTAGCGTTTTCATCGCATTGAGCATGTGGTGTTAAGATTAAACGATGTATGACGACACGAAATAATTTAGTGAATAGTGTTGAAACTTTGTGTTTAATACCAAGGCTACACTAGATACAGGGCTTGCTCGCGACCTACGTTATGCACGGCCGATGCATGACGTTTAAAACGTCACATGTATTGGATCATTTTTTCATGGCGATTGGTGCAAAACGGAGGGCGTGTCGCTTTGCACCAATCACCATGTAAAAATGATCCACTTCATGTGACGTTTTAAACGTCATGCACCAGCCGTATATAACGTAGGTCGCGGCTTGCTCATTATCATGACGTCACAAATGGTTGCTGCGAGGCTAACGAAAAAGAAAGGCTACCGCGGTGCTTTACGCATATCTCTTTTTACAGACCGCCGGAGTCACGTGATGCTCGAATGCACCAATGCAGGTGTACGAAAAGAGCATCACGTCACTCTAGCGGTCTGTAAAAAAAGATAAGTTGAATGAACCGCGGTAGCCTGTCTTTTTCGTTAGCCTCGTGATGGCTGGCCGCGACGAAAGACATACAGCGATTTGCACAAAACGATGGGTGCGTCGCTTTGTACCAATCGCTGGTCGCGGCCAGCCACTATTTGTGATGTGGTGAAAATGAATGCGCAAACCCGGTATCTGGTATTGCCCTGTTAATACTATAAAATGTTTGCGGTTTCTTGTATGTTTATTGGGTGGATATTTAGTATTTATAGTGTGAATGAATAATCTCCATTTTTTAGGTCTTAGAATTTAATTAATCAGCCTATAATAATTCGAGATGTCTCTGCCCATTTTAAGTTAAAATTTGAGGGAATATAATTGAAACAGCTATACATTAGAATTTGCTAAATAGACCACTACTTCACATCTTGTGTAACACATCAATCCCCAAGACAATCCCCAAATAAAAATCAACCAGACAACCAGTAAATATAGATCCTAAATTAATAAAAATATCTTACAAAAAAGAAAAGAAAATGTTGACCCCATCGGGCAAAAAAGGAATGCTTTTAATAATACCCCTTTATCATACTTCATGATAATATGATAAGGGTTGCTTGGCTTTTACTATCATCTCTTCCAGCATCGTTTACGCAAATACAAATGAAAAAATTCAATAAATCAATTTTTTTAAACAGAAGAATGGCTTTAAGTACAATAAATTTCATTTTATTAATCTAAATAAATAAAGACTATAAATGATCATTAATACGGTGAATGATCGATAAAAGAACAAGAGCACTGCAAGCAATTCAATGAAGAAACAGTGATGTAAACAAACACTAGCTTGGAGATGTTGGCACGCTTCTTATAATCGCTATTGAGAATAAGGAGCTCACGAGGCTAACGAAAAAGAAAGGCTACCGCGGTGCTTTACGCATATCTTTTTTTACAGACCGCCGGAGTCACGTGATGCTTGAATGCACCAATGAAGGTGTACGAAAAGAGTATCACATCACGCTAGCGGTCTGTAAAAAAAGACAAGTGGAATGAACCGCGGTAGCCTGTCTTTTTCGTTAGCCTCGAGGAGCTCAGATATGACAGAGGCCACATACGGGGTATAAAATTTGATTTGTTTGAGACGATTCTGGACAAATAGAATCGCCAAGCATCTTGGCGAGCTATTATGCTTGTTAACTTGTTTCACTCGCACAATCGAACTCGTCCAGGCGAGTATTGCCACGTTCTGGAATAGAAAAATGCCAAGGTTTGCCATAGTTTGGACAAACGCGTCTAAGCATAGTCTAAACATTGCATGTCGTCACTTTCATATAAAGGCACGCTAATTTGTGAGAAGTTCACAAACATTAGCTTGGCGAAAATGGAAGGCTTGCCAAGACGCCTTGGAGATTTGGTTATGTCCAAAATCATCTCAAGCAATCAAATTTTATACTCCCATATTTAGGTACCCTAGTTAACGATGTCGTTACAGATTTTGCTCCAACAGTCCTATCTTGGGCACAGATGCCATATACATACGCACCACGTTGACGTGAGTCCCCCCCCCCCCCCCACACGCCAATTTGAAGAAAACTTTGCTTTTGAATATTAGTTACAAATAGCATGCAATAATATCACGTGACTTTTTATTTCAATATAAAAATAAAATAACGTAATAAATGAAATAGCTTCTATTATTTTTAAAAAGGAAATAAAAATAAATAAATGATAGTTTGATATAAATAAATTTTGATATACATAATAAAAGTAATTTATAGAATTAAAATAAAAGTAAATAAACAACAATTTATTTAAAAAAAAGTAACAACAGTTGAACAATAAAGTTATAAATAATAAACATAATCATAAGTTTTCCCCAAATTGGCGGGGGGGGGGGGGAATCGCGCCAACGTGGTGCGTATATGACATCTATGCCCTATCTTGTATGCATTGAGCTCTATATATAACAGGAGTTCAGAATCAGCGGTCAGAAGCATGAAAGGCAAATGAAGCTTGCAAGGCAAAATTAAAAACTAAAAAATAGTCCGCGTTGTCAATGTCAGATATTAGTATTCTCATTTACTATTATCCTAATTTATGCTTTTATAATTAAGCTAAGCTTATCTAATTCATAAATAATTCACTTATCATGTAAGGGAATGCGATAGACAGCATGTTTTGCCATGAATGCGAGCTAAAATTTTCGTCACTGTATCCTTCCGCGCTGACCGCTGGAAATCATGTTGGGCAATAGGAAGATAGATCTCCTGTTATATATGGAGCTCAGTGCTTGTATGTTTATCTATGAACCGCCCTAGAAGCCGTAACAAGTTTATTTTTCTCTCTGATTATTTAATGGTTTTGCTGATAACCAACCAACCAATGTACGCACATTTGTTGTTCTATTAGAGTCTCTTTATTTTTATTACTTTGTTCTATGAAGAAAACATTTTTGCTGAAAGAAAACAATTAAATATTTACGTAGATTATGGAAAACAAGAAATTTCATAGAAAATTTACGAAATTTTGTGAAATCGCTACTGCATCGAGAAAAGGTGTTTGTTGGTACTGTATTCTTCGTTTTCTAGCGAGTGACGGTCAAAATCTATTTGACGAAGAGAGATTAGAACGAATTGTTAATTTTCTTCTCGGTATTTTACTGAAATATGACTGCACTGATAAGTCCATCTTCTACAAGATCATAGAATTTTATTTTCGATTCCATTTTCTTGAGTGTCATTACGAAGAGGATGAAAGTTATGAGAATAATGTGAACTCTATTATGAATCCATTTAGATCGCTTGCATCAGATCAGAAGGATATACTTCTCTCAATAGTGAACGTAGAAACTTTGCCAATATGTCTGATCGATTGGGAGTTCTTTTTAGTTTTGTCGAAATATGGAATTCAAATTGGACGATCCATTTTCAACATGAAAAATGCTAAGATGTTATTCGCGAGATTTTTGTACGTATTTTTGTTTATTGCATGCTTTTGGAAGTTTTATTTTGTTACTAAAATGAATTGCGAACTCCCATGTAAACCTGTGTTGAAAATGAGACACAGAATTGCATATTTATATTTAATATAATTATCGAAATTCGGCTTTCACCATCAGATAACAGACGTCCGATGCTTACGTAAGTTTTAAAAATTGTATACTTTTAAATTTAAAGTATTTATAAGAAGGCTATAAGCTTTCAAAAAGCAATGACATCGATTTTTTGACTCCCCAAAGTGAAAAAAAAAATCTGAAAGTAACTGTAAACGCAATATATATATATATATATATATATATATTATCCTAATATAAAAGATAAAAGATTTTTAGAAATTAATTATAATTATAAACATTACATGTGAAAGAATTTGCATGTTATTTTTCGTACATTTTATACTCTATATTTTAGATTATTCTATGATATATACAATTTTTAAAAATGATTTTTATTGGTAGAATATTGCAGTCAGTAACATTGGGCCCCGCGCCAGATTGCGCGGCCCTTGTCACAATTGCAACAGGAGGGGGGAGGGCATCACTGGCGCAATAACAACCTGTTACATACGGGTAGGGCTCCTTTAATAGGAGCTTTAGTTGTAGGAGCCTTACATACGGGAAGGGAAGGGTAAAAACCTGACAAAATTTGTGTGACGTAATTGATGGATGACGATGACCCCTTAAATTACTTTGTTTCCTTTTAGATTGGCTGCTCAGAATAATGAAAGGATGTTGATCTACTCCCCCCAAGATTTAACAGATAGAGCAGGATCAATCTTGGAGGATTTGAATGAAGGCCGAATACCTTATAGAACAATCCAGAGAGGCATGCGTTACATCTACTTGATGATTAAGACTCTGCAAATTGTAACTGACATTCTTAATGGCAAAAATAAAAGTTACGTTCAAGTCGTTGAATGCCTCGGAATCTTTTACAGGACGATTCCCGATCCTTTTGTAAGTCAAGAAGACATGAAAGAATTCCTTGGAACAGTATGGGAAATACTGGCATTCGGGTCAGAAACTCTTGAGCTCGTAACTGAGATCTACAGAAGACTCTTCGAAAATGAAAGCCCAAAACTGTATACACCAAGATCCTTGAAGCATTTGTGCCGTACTTCGTTGCGACACATTCTTATGAAGAATTTGAAGCTGCTGCCTCATTCAGTCCGGAGATTAAACATTCCTCGTGATTTACACGACTACGTTCTTTGTATAGAACCCGAAACTTTTTTTAATTCAGAATCTATGGAAATAGAATATATAGTAATAGCAGAAGAAAATATATAAAAATTTCTTTGTTGGGTAAATAAATAAGTATGAATGTATTTTTTTTTCGTTTTAAGCACTTTTTTTTTAATAATCATTCAATGTTTACCTTTTAAAATGACACTTAATTTCATGACTGTAGTTCCAAAAATTTCCGTTCACAATATATTGATTTGGCGTGGGCACTGAACTTATGCACTGCTTGTTTTACGCCTGGTAAAAAGCGCATGTAAGTGAATTTATTAAAATATTTACAATTTTTGCTCTGTTACTTTTTTAAGATGTGGCAACAGGAAAGAAAAAAATGAAACATTATTTAAACTACCTTTTTAGAATTTCTAAATTGATTTCTCAACACGTATAATCGCAAATTAATCATAATTAAACTATTAATCGATAAAAACTTATTATTATTTTTAAATATTACTCTTTATTTTTTATTTATAATTTATTTTCTACCTTTTAGCTTTTAACCCTTTCAGACGGAGAGTAATTCCGTTCGTAAAATAGTGAAATGATAGATTAATACGAGAATTTACAAACGAATTTCTTAGAAAATAAATGCTTGCTTTTCTTCCCGTTCATTACAAAAACAAAATTTTATTCAAATATTCTGGGTGGCAGTTTGGAATTAAAATTAAGTGGTCACATTTGTGACCACCGTACTTGAAAGAGTTAAAATGTTTCATTGTTGCATTTTCAGAGCCATTTGGCATATTTTGGCGAGCATGAATTGGCGCATCATTAAATCTATTCTTGTATCAACTCTTATACACACTGCAAAAAATAACTGTTGATTTTACAGTATAAAACTGGCACCCCAGCTGCCAGTATTATACCGTAAAATTAACAGTATTAAATAGTAAAATAAGCAGTAATACGTAGCGTATTACTGCTTGCGCGGCAGCGTATTACTGCTTATTTTACTATTTAATACTGTTAATTTTACGGTATAATACTGGCAGCTGGGGTGCCAGTTTTATACTGTAAAATCAATAGTTATTTTTTGCAGTGCAATACTAGCCGGGCTTCGCCCGTCGTTTCCGAGGCCCTGAGAAAAAAGATAAACGCAAGTGATTTCGTTTGAATTACTCTCTATAAATGCCGGCAAGAATACAAATTCGACATTTCCGCGTATCATTTAAAAAAACTAAGGCGTAATCTTATTGCGTCATTTGATGAGAAACTAAGTTAACTTGAAGAAGCACTTTTAAACTGTTCCAAATAACATTTCTTAAAATCACACTTACTTTCACGAATGTTATTCCTGTTGTTACAAAAAAAAGTTTGTTAGGATTTGCGAATTTGAAATAGACCACGATTATGAAAAATGTGATCACTAAATGAATAAGAAAATATTTTTTGCTGTTTTTTTCTAATAATATATAGCTACAGGAAAGAAAAAAAAAGACACTAAAAATACTTAATAAACATTTTAAAAAGTAATTTCAACGTAATTCGCATTTTTCTTTACACCAGGCTACATCGTGAACGATTACTTCCATGGTTTAATATTTTAAACGTTCACGATGAATGAATATTTCGTGTTAGAAAACCTTCAGAAGTGTTATAATTATTTATTATAATGATGGTGTAACAATACAATATTAACAATCACGATGGACTCAACAATGGTACAAAAAATATAAACGCCTGGTATATTAAAAAGTGAAGCGGGCATCCCGGAATTGTTGATGACATTCAAATGCTTTGCGCTTTTATTATTATATAGAATAGAATTGTATTGTATGAGTTATAGAGAATATTTGGTGATTCATCGCCTGTGGCCGGGATAGCGGAAAAATATCTTAAAATTAATTTATAATTAAATTCTAAAAACATTAAAATGTTGTATTGTCATGGGAAACACGCCTGTGAACGCAATTTTTATAATCATAACCTATTAGAAAGTGAGTGAAAAATCGATTAAAAAATTCCATCCTTACATACAACAAGAACGAAAAATCATGCGTCAACCATAGATTATGTAACATTATCCAACACTTCCAAAATAATTTTACAAATCATTACCGTTTAATAAGATGAAAGATGATATCTAAGTAAACAATTTGGAAAACGGATAACATATTTAAAAACCCAATTTTAGGAATATTCCAACAATATTCGGAAAATATCCGAACCCTTTTGTGCAGCACTGCATAGGATCTACAGCTTTGTATATATACTACATAGAATGCTAAATTTTCGTTTAGTTAGGAAACGGGTAACACAGTTTAAAATTCCCCTTTTGGAATTTCCGTCAATAAACGGAAATCTACTCGAGAAGTTTTGTGCTGCCCTGTATATGATCTATAGAATTTATACACGCCAAGTAATAGACAAAAAATGAGTTCAATTTAAAAACGCGTTCAGCAACTTAAAAAAGCACTTTTAGAAATTATTGTTAACAAACAGCACCGAATTCTTTTTTGTGTCCCTGTAAATAAACGATGAATGCTATACACACAATATTTTATAGTTAGCCTCTTGTAATGCACCTCAGTGATATATATCAATTTCAATATGTTTGAAAATGCGTAACATTATTAAAATAAACCGCAAATTATTTTCCCCCGTAGACCGTAATGTAACGGAATTCTTTTGAGTGTCCCTGTAAAAAACCTACAAGTGCTACACAATTTATTTTCAAAACCGAACATGCGATAGTAAACCTCAATAACAAATATCAATTGCATGACAATCAGAATATGTTTACGCGAGTTAGAGCACGGGCAGACGGCTGACAGATAGACAAACCGAATTCATAAACACTTTTCAACTTTGTTGGAAAGTGTTAAAAACCCATTTGAGTTAAATGAAAGAATGTAAAAAGAAAGATCTTGCATTAAAATATTCAAACGATTATTTCGAAAAATGAAGGCTAGGGTGTATAAAACAAGATAAAACTAATAAAATGTAAGTTTCCAAATATTCAAGATTCAAGTTTTCTAAAGAAAATTACAAACAAAACTATTATTGTGATTGCTTTCTCTAAAACACCTGGTTGCATCCTCATTTCAGAGAATTTGAAGCCGACGTCATGGTTACCATGATCATAGCTGCCAACTATTACGCTTTTTTTGTTACCACTAAAATTTAATAGAAATTTTTGCCTTGTTTATTGCCTTATTTCGGAGATTAAATAAATACAAAATTACTGTTAAATTTTAGTGGTAAGACAAAAGCGTAAAAGTTGGCAGTTATGCATGATAATCCTTTGTATAGCTGAAGTCATTGGTTCATTTCCCCTTCAGCTCTACACGAGAGATAAATGCTGGATGCAAATTAATGTCGCAAATTGAAAGAATGGGATTGTCTTAAACATTTCTGTTCGCAAACAGTTTCCAATGTTACACATACAATAATGCGTACTAATAGTGTATATTCATTATAAGGGAACTATAAAAACAAAAATATATAATTTTGTTATTATTAATAAACAAGACATATCAGATAAAATTCTTTATTGTATTCCAAAATGCGAGATTTTAAAATATCACTAATGCGAATGAAAAATGTTATGTTCATCTGGAATGTGGCTAAGCAGAAAACAAGAAATATAAAAAACACGAAATAGATCATATGATAATAAAAGTTACAATGCAAGATTGAGAATTGAAAGATTATAAAATGTTAACACAAATAATAAAAAAGAGCATATACATATATATATTAATATATACAGGGCTTGATTACAGCAGGTGCAAACTTCTACCAGCAAAAACGAACTTTTTCTGCGGTAATCATGCCCTGAATATATATATATATATATATACAGGTGCGCAGAGAGCCAGCTTGGGCTTAGGGGATAAGATTTCCTAGGAGCCCCATATATTTATTTACATAAAAGAGGAACATTTAGAAAATAATAATATTTTTTAAATTCGTTATTTTTAAGTTAAATAATTTCAATTAATATTTGTTAATTATTTTCATTTTTGAATAAAATTAACATTTAATTAATAATAATGCATTAGTTGTAATTTCTATCACTCCATATAGCATATTATATCATTTTTACATGGGATGTTTTCATAGGAGCTATATATAACGGCTGTACTCGTTCATAGGATCGAGTATATGTCCGTGCTTATATCAACAACTAAAGGACTTTTTAAAATCAGAATAAACTTAAAAATTGTTTTCAGCAGTGTGTGTATTTTATTCCATTCTACTCAAAAACAGGATGAAAATTTTAAAAGTTGCAAAAACATCTTTTTATATAATTATATAAAAATTATAATAGCATGGACCTACTTTTTATCGGAAGCCCTGGGTATTTTTTCCGACCTGCCCCCCTGCCGTTTCTGAGCCACTGCATATATATGATAAAACCAGTGTTGAATTCAGACATTTTTCTCCGGGAGGGATTTCTGTGGCTTTGGGGGGTATTATAGAGTTCCGCGGGGGGGTGGGGGTGACATTTCAATGCTCCGAGGGGAATGTCCCCGCTGGGCCACCGACTGAATTCAACACTGAGTAAAATAATGCATACGTAGCTAAAGTAAACAAAATTTTAATTGCACATGAAATTTGAAACAAGACATTACACCATAGCAACAACTCATTTTGATCTTAATTGGGCCGCATCCGAATAAAATAACGCATACATAACTAAAGTAAACAAAATTTGAATTGCACATGACATTTGAAACAAGATAATAATCCATAGAAACAACGCCTTTTGATCTTAATTGGGCCGAAACTGAATAAAATAACGCATACATAACTAAAGTAAACAAAATTTGAATTGCACATGAAATTTGAAACAAGACATTACACTATAGCAACAACGCCTTTTGATCTTAATTGGGCCGCAATATTTGCCATCCAAGGATTATAACATTTTTAAACATAAACCATAAAACATTCCATACACATATCACAACAATAAAATTGGAAAATACATCACCAGCATCAATATTTCTTGATCTTAATACTTGAACGGCAAGAAGCAGAAAGCTACGATACAACTTCACAAACCATCTGATGCTACGATTCTGATAATGCAAAATGTACTTTTTTTTTAAATATACAAGAATCTACTAATTTAAAGTTGTTTGTGATAAAAAACACATATAGATAGACACATGCATAATAAATAATATACTTTGCTAAACTGAAAAATAAAAATAAAAACGTGCCTTTGCTTTTTTCCTTATTTTTTTTTTCTGCTGAAGACAATGTGAGGAGAGGAATTCCAAGTGGGCATTTACTTAAGAGGATTGATTATTTATTTATTGTTACGAAAAGTAACAAACAAACATAAAAAAAACATTGATTCAAAAAAATTTAAACTTTCAGTGTTGGGATGCTGACAGGGAACAAAAAATGGAAGCGGATTTTATTTTTTTCTGGGGAACTGGGGCGGGGGGGGGGGGGGGGGGGATTTCGATTATTTATCATTTAGAGTTAGTATTTGTAACTTTATTTAGACAAACTAAGAAACAGGTAGATAGGGTAGAGAAAAAATTAAAAAAAATGAAAGAGTTTTAAATAATTAAAACTTTGTGTACTGGGAGCAGGTCAAGAGATGGAGAGAGGGAGATGAGTATAAAAGCGAAAATTCGCCGAAATGAGAAAGATCCTAACCCTTAAATATCTGGCACCTTCCGGTTGGAAAACTTTTCCTTTTTACACAATAAGCTGCTTGAAAACATTGCAGCCTGTCTAAAACGGTATTTTTCTCTGGTTATTTGACAATTCGTCTTAGTAGGTTTTATTATACTTAATAAAATACTCTTATACAGTAAAATCTGTAAAAGCGGAATCAGTAAGGACCGAAACAAAATTCTGTTTTGGAGAGATTTTCGACTGTATATATTGTATTCATTGTCCCTTCGGAAGGGACTGTGAAATTTTTACGTTGAAGACATTATTCCACTGTAAACAGGTACCATTTTCACATGTCAAAGTATATTAAAACTATAAAAACAGAATCGCTAAGGACAGGGAAAATATTTCATTTAAGGCAGGTCTAATTATGTATATTTGTACGTTATTCCTTTCAGCGGAACCACAAAAATTTTCCGTTATAGGCAGGTTTTGTTTTTACAGGTTTTAAGGTATTGCGTTTCACTAGACACACACTAAAGAATAGCATGATACTAAAAGGAATTTAAAAGAATTAGGCTTCATAAAAAAATCTCGATTTTTGGCGCCCCGCACAAAGGTTCCGCCGAATGGGTCTTAGAACCTCTAAAAACCTGGACATCCCCCCGTACAATATGTACCTTAGTAAATGGGAATACTAGTTGTAGCTTTCTGCAAGTCATTGTCCAAATATATTTTCAATCTTTCTCTTTTTAAAATGATATTTTAAATATTGTGTGAAGATGACATCAAGTATTATACATTCAAGTAATCACTTGAGTAATGAACTGCTAAAAATGTCTTAAAATTTAAATGCTTGATTCTGTTGATTAAGGCTATCAGCTAGACCGCAAATTCTTCAATATTTATTCCAAGGGCTTGAAATGTATTCGCATTTTTCAAATTTCTCCTCAGAAAATTAAAATTTTCAATTTCTTTCCTCTGTATACTTATAACTCCTTCGAGACCAAGTGATACATGAATTTTATTCGGTTGGCACCACATTTTTTTAAACAGTTATCTTTAGTTATTTAATTACGAAAATGCCCTAATTAAATAAGGCAAATAATTTTTTTTCTTTATTACTGGTACCAAAAACAATTGTATGCACCTTTTAAAAATGCATATACACTAAAAAAAAAAAATACTGTTGATTTTACAGAAAAAACTGTCAGCCAGAACACCAGTAAAAATCTGTATATTTTACGGAAATAATCTGAATATTTTACGAACTTTCTGTTTTTTTAACAGATTTTGCCCGTAAGTTCGTAATAAATAAAGGTTATGTCTGTAAAATAAACAGTTTTTACTGGCGTCTTGGCTGACAGTTTTTCCTGTAAAATCAACTCTTTTCTTTTTCTTTTTTAAATTTTTGCTTCGTTAGGGGTTAAAGGACGTTTCTTTCTTATTCGCTTAGCAAATTATTTCTAAAGTATATATACTTAATTTGGTACTTTTCCACTACAGGTGCCTTGGCGTTTAAAAAAAATTGTTTGGCGCAATTCGGGCTACAGAAAGCGAGATTTGTTGCCAGATGATATAAATAGTTATGAAAATACACCTGATGAACTTTTATGCTTGTTTATACATGTGACTATATATATATGAACATTTTATTTATTTATATATATTATTGTTTTTTATATAAAATTTACTTATGTTTATACATAAAAATATATAAATGATATATTAAGTAAATTGTATAAATATTGAAAATATTGCTTGTGTATATGAAACAGTGAATCGGTTACTAGAAAATATGCTGCCAAATTTCCATCTCTTTCCAAATCCATTTTCTGTAACTCGTCAAGGTCCCTATACTGGAAAAATACCCTTAATTTCATATTTCAAGTGTTACAATCTTAGTGAAGCTGTTGAGCTGTGAATAAAATTTTAATACTAAAATAAAAGTAAATCGTTCCTTCTTATCCTTGACGAATAGCTAATTCCTAAAACGTTAGTTTTAAAGGTATAATTCCAATCGCAAAATTGTTTCAAATGTTGTTCTTCATCATATGAAAATCTATTTACGTCAAAATAGTTATTTTTTAAAAAGTTACGAAATTTAAACTTTTATACGGACCCTCGGTCTTCTAAGTTACATTCAGAAAAACTTTCTCCATAGCCTAACAAGTAAACACTCCATTCTTCTATGAACAAAACCTACCGAGTTATGATACGTTGAATTTTCAGCGTTTTAGGCACTAAAAACTGAAAACCGCATTTTAAGTGTCACATTCATGAAATTCAAAGTATCATAACTCGGTAAGTTTCGGTTGTACGAAAATATAATTGTTACTGTTTTACTTCTTACAGCATGGAGAAAGTTTTTCGAAGTAAAACTTATAGAATCAGAAACCATACACAAATATAAATTTCGTAACTTTTTTTAAAAATAACTATTTTGACGTAAATGGATTTTAATATGAAGAAGAAGAACACTTGAAACAATTTTGCAACTGGAATGACACCTCTAAAGCTAACGGTTCAGGACTTTGCTACTGGACACCCTTTATATATTATAGAAATATTTTGGTATGGTACGTAAAGTAAAGAAATATCCTTTCACAAGAAGAGTATATACAAAAAGTAAGTTAAAAACTTTAATTTTCTGATGAGAATTTTGAAAAATACGAATGTATTCTAAGTCCATAGGATTAACAATGAAGGGAAGAATTTCAGTTCTTACTGGTGAGGAGCCTTAAGCATATAATGCATACACTGCAAAAAATAATTGATGATTGCGCGGTAGCGTATTACTGCTTGCTCGGCAGCGTATTACTGCTTATTTTACTGTTTAATACTGTTAATTTTACGGTATAATACTGGCAGCTGGGTGCCAGTTTTATACTGCAAAATCAACAATTATTTTTTGCAGTGTACATTTTATTCATTTCCTCATAGCAATTAGGAATGTCTTTTCATATGATTCGGAGAGGACAAACGATGATGCAAGAGAGATTCTGTCCATGATTAAACAAAAGAGGTGCGAAGAGCCTTTACTTGAGTGTTTACAGCTTCTTTACTTTTAATCTGTATGAAGACAAAAAGCAAACAAAGCTACGACGAAAATGCTTATAACAAACAGCAATAGGACACCTGAAATGAAAAAGAAAAAAAAATAGATAAAGTTCTTTCAATTTTGAATGAAACATAATTAATAATATTTTAAAAGTCAATGGTTGCATAGGTAAGAAAACTACAAACAGAGCCCGATTAACCCCTGGATCTCGGGGAAGCAAAGTATCATTTATGGCCCCCCTTTCACCCAGGTAAAGTTTTCTATACATTTATGGAAACTCATCAATGCGACAAATATTATCCATGATGAAGATTTAGCTGAGTTCAGATATTTCATCCAACAGCTTTTATGGCCCCTCTCCCCACTTTCATCCAGGAAAAGTTTTTTATACATTTATGGAAACTCATCAATGCAACAAATATTATCCATGATGAAGATTTAGCTGAGTTCAGATATTTCATCCAACAGCTTTTATGGCCCCTCTCCCCCCTTTCACCCAGGAAAAGTTTTCTCTACATTTATGGAAACTCATCAATGCAACAAATATTATCCACGAGGAACATTTAGCTGAGTTCAGATATTTCATTCAACAGCTCTTTTTATATGTTTCATGTATATAATGTGGAAAGGGTATATGTGTGATATATAGTATAGTTGTTCTATGTTGAGTTAGCTGTGTGATTTCTAATCAACAAATCGGGATGCCATATGATTGGTTAACAGTCTATTGATCACCATTCAGCTTTACTGAAATAGTGCTGCATTAGACAAAACCCTCCAACAAAATTAAAATCCCAATGTTAAAAAAATATATATAAATGGGAATTTAAAGGCCCCATTTTGTAGTCATTTTGGGGCCCCTCTTAAATTTTACAGGAAGCTCCTGCTTCATCCGCCTTTTGGATAATCAGGTCCTGTCTACAAAACCAGACAGGACCCTATCAAACCGAAACCAATGTGAGGCCCAGATGCAATTTGGTGCCCCTGTCTGTAAACTAACAATAAAAATTGGCATAATTAAAAAATGGTTATTGCTTTTATATGGAGGAAGGACAATTTAATATGAATATCTATTCAGGATGTCCCAAAAATATTGAAACACGTTTTACTTTACCTTCTGTTGGAGAATACGTAGGTAAAATAAATTCCAAAAGTGTTCAAAATGACGTAGAAATTAAGAGTATGTTGATAAAATAATCCTGCCACTAATTTTCAAAAAGTTACACTTTTTAATTTTTATACGGTCTCTGGGTCCTGCAAATCATATTTAGAAACATTTTCTCCATGCTCTGACAAGTAAAAGGGTAAAAATTCCATTCTTCTACGACCAAAACTCACCGAGTTATTACACGTTGAAATTTTATGAAGTTTCTATGCTCTCCAGCACTCAAAAGAGACACATTTTTTTCTAGTGCCGAAAAGCTCCGAAATTTCATAACATTCAAAGTATCATAACTTGGTGAGTTTTGGTCGTAGAAGAATGGAATTTTTACTCTTTTACTTGTCAGAGCATGGAGAGAAGTTTTTTGAAATTAACTTACTTAGCAAAACCCGCGTGACTGTTGAAATATGCCAAGTGGTATTTTTGTGACTATTACATTAGGAAAAGTTATGCTGCAACGGATAATTTAAACGAGCAGGGAAGACCGAACTATGATCGGACAAAATTAGCTTTGAGTTCAAATATCATGATCCATGATCAAAATGACCCACTAATAAAATTTTTTCGAACATGTGACCAAGCCCAATTGTCTTCTCATGCCCGAAACCCGTAGAATATAAAATTTAGTCAAAATAGTCTGAGTCGTTTTTTTAAATAAAATTAGCTTGACCCATAGTAACCCAAAAATGACACACTAATCGGATTTTCTCGAGCATGTGACCTAGCCCAATAATTTTTTCGTGCCCAAAAACCGTAGGATATAAAATTTTGTTCAAATTGTCTGAGCCGTTTTAAAGGTAAAAATAGCTTGATCCATAATGACCCATGACCAAAATGACCCATTAATCAAAATTTCTCGAACATGTGACCTAGCCCAATAGTCTTCTCGTTCCCTAAAACTGTAGGATACTAAATTTAGTTCAAATCCTCTGAGCCGTTTTTAAGATAACAACTAATAATAATAATAATAAAAAAAATAATAATAAGTCAATTCCTACTTAGTTAAAAAAGAAACTTTTTTCCCAGCGATCTACACGCTTCGCCACTGACGGTATTTATTCCTAAATTTATATCCTGCTAAATATCTTATATAAGAGAAATTTATTTTCGAGTACGGGAGAATTTCCTTCCGTCCCAGGCGAAGCTCGATCCTGGCACCTTGTGGTTACGAGCTCAGAGCTTAACCGACTGCGCTATCAAGGGAACTAATGTCTGAAATAAGTCGGCTGCGTGTTGATATTTTTTCTCCCATATAAAAATAAAATTATTTATTTAAATTTAATTAATGAATTAATATTTGAAAAAACTGTATTAACATTAAGTGTCATCCACTACAAGTTTAAAAAAATGTATTTGAACTTGAGTGGATGAATCAAAAGTATTTTATTAACGATTGAAAATTTGAACAAGATATATAAATATATATAGGGAGAGTGTGAACTAATAGTAGGAATTGAAAAAATAGCTTGACCCATAATGACCCACAAATCGAATTTTCTCGAACATGCCTAGCCCAACAGTCTTTTGGTGCCCGAAAACCATATGATGCAAAATTTAGTCTAAATAGCCTGAGCCGTTTTTTAGATAAAATTAGCTTGACCCACAGTAACCCAAAAATGACCCACTACTCGAATTTTCTCGAACATGTGACCTAGCCAAATGATTTTATCGTGCCCTAAACTCGTAGGATACACAATTTAATCAAAATCGTTAGAGCCGTTTTTTAGATAAAATTAATTTGACCCGCGTTGACCCCAAAATGACCCACTAATTGAAAACTCTCGAACATGTGACCCAGCCAAATGATTTTCTCGTGCCCTAAACTCGTAGGATACAAAATTTATTCAAAATCGTTAGAGCCGTTATTTAGATAAAATTAACTTGATCCGCGTTGACTCAAAAATGACTCACTAATCGAAAGTTCTCGAACATGTGACCCAGCTCAATAGTCTTCGCGCGCCCGAAAATGGCAGGCTACAAAATTTAATCAAAATCGTTTGAACTGTTTTTTAGATACAATTAGCTTGGCCCTGATCCATGATGACCCATACTAATCGAATTTTCTCGAAGATGTGACCTAGCCCAATGGTTTTCTGGTGCTCCAAAACGGTAGGATACAAAATTTCGTCAAAATCGTTAGAGCCGTTTTTAAGATAAAATTTGCATATATATATAACCACACACACACATACACAAGATTTGATCGTATTAGAATATATGATATATTACTAATCAAGTTATATTTCGAGGAAACCTCATTTTTGTGCTGCATTAGGTGAATAAGTGACTTGAATTAATGAGAAAATCTTCATTCCAACCCATTTGCAGCCACTCCCTACTAAAAAACAGATATGATGCAGTCTACTTGGGAACTCTGTTTATAATTTATCGTACAGAGAAAGAATTTTTTAAATCCGTTCAGTAATCTCAGAGTTTATTGCATACAAACAAACAATCATTCCTTTTTTACAGTACTAGGGGGCTCTGCCCCCTGCTCGCTACGCTCACCAACCCCAGTTCTGATTTCACAGCCTCTTAAAACCTGGTAAATGCAATGTATCCTGTTTCAAAAAGATGATGATGATGATATCACTATCTTCTGTAATCAGGTTATAATGCTTTTTCATTTAACTGGTTATAATGCTTTTTCATTTAATTCATCTTTTTTATTTTTAATATTCATGCGTAAACACGATTTTTATGACGTAATTTTCTTTATTTCCTGCTTTCAACACGTGATCATTTAATTATTATTTTAAACTTTCATTATTGTTTTTTATAGTCTCGCGCAAATACATTTTTTATTTGAGATAAAAAATATAATCATTTGCGCTTATTTAGAAATTGGCAACAATATAAAAAAAATGACTTTTTCAATAAAAGATTTTTTAATCGATTTTTAAGGATTTTTTGAGTTTTTATTGTCCGACCGTGATAATTTTTTGAATTTCTGAAAGCTTGTTATATTTCGCGTCTGGTGGTATGATTTTCGAATCCGTAGGATGGCTAGAAAAAAAGTAATCGCTCCTCAAAAAAGTCCCTAGTAAAAAAGCGATGAGAATAACCCGGAATATCTACGCAGATTTTCATTGGTCCATTTTTAAACCATTACTTTTTTTTTTATATATAGAAGGATTAGTTTAACTTGAATCGCCATAAAAATTAAATTTCTGATAAGTAATAAGTTAGGAAAAACAGTGATTTATTATATTTAGCCGTCATTTCTGTGCGACGAAAGACTGAATATGCAGCATTTCCTTACCTAGTTGTCAATCATAATTCTTTATTACTGTCATTTAAAATCATTATTATAGTAGTTACTGTTACTTGAGTTTTCTCTTACTGCTCAGAAAAGTTGAATACAACACTGGCATGACAAATAATTGATTTTTCTTCTCTTTATATTTTCTAAAAGTTAAAAAAAAAAAAAAAAAAAAAAAAAAAAAAAAAAAAAAAAAAAAAACACTCATAGTTTGTGCACATTTGCGTCACAGAAGTTTTCCCTTATGCTAAATTTAAAGTTTCAGAGGAATCACAGTGAAAATAAAACTGTAGAACCCATGTCAGATTTCCAGTTAATATCACTGACAATTTGAAATAAATCGTAACTTTTCAATTTTTTAGAAACCGTTCTCAGTGAACATTTACACCCCAAAAGTAACAGTCATACCAAATTTTAAGTTTTTAGTTGCGATATGTTTTGATATTATATGTATACATATATATTTTCAGATATGGATATTTGTATATGGGAATAGGCTTACCGTACGTCCCTATTTGGTCGGGACAGTCCCGATTTTGAGGGTCTGTCCCGTTGTCCTGGACGCGACATCTAATTATCCCGATTAACTGAAAAAATTCCCGGATACCTGAATGCATTACCTAACAGAGGAAGAGAAATAGATAATTACCAAAATTAATACACCAGAATTTGCGATTTGATAACATTTAACTAAATAATAGAAGAAATGGATATTTGCGCTTTTCTAACGAATTAGTGCATATCTATTTTATTACATAAATTACCTAGCCAATATTAGATGTCTGCACTGGCCGAAATTTCCAGACTCGAGTCCGAAACGGACCAGTTTAAAGCCTAAGTTCAGCCCGAGAAATTAGAAATCTTTCACGAGAATACTGCATACATATTTACATAAGTAAGCATTTTTCGGATCATATGTTCGTAAATCATGAAATGTTAAAACAGTACATATTACTTAGCATGTAGTTTTTTGAAAGAAAGAAAAAATATGGCAAAAAATCCTAATTTTAGAGCTCTGAAACAAATATACCATAGCTCCGTTAACAAATATACAAAAGTATTACTATCATTTTTACAGAAAAAAAAAAGAAAAAAATCAGGCCTGATACGTCCTAGAAAGAATGAATTCCAGTACCAGACAATGGAGGCTAGAGAAAATATGAATAAGCTCGGGTCCGGGTCCTAATTTAATGAATGAAAATTGGTCCGAACCTGTGCAAACCTCTACTATTCATATTATATTGAGCAGGGCCGAAACTAGCTTTAATTTCACCCGGGGAAAACTTGGATTTTGGCGCCCCTCTTCTTCCGCAAAGTTAATTTACGAAGAGAATTTTACTAAGTTGCTATTAGCTGACTTATTTTAAATGTGTAATCAGCTCTGTCAAATATTTATTCTCTAAAACCTGTGAAAATGGAATCGAAAGGAACCGGAAAAAAATCAGCTTTACATAGGTTTCCGTCTTAGCAGGTATAATTGTTGGTATTCTCCAGTGGTGTAGTACTATGAAAAAAGGTGGGAGTACGCTCATAGTCCCGAACATAGGGTCTGTATAGTAGAACAATAAAATTCGGAATTCAGTAACGCTAATTCACGCAACGAGATTTTCGTTAAAATTTGTTTTGAAATTTACGTAAGCAGCGTAGACAGACAGACGATCCGGAATCCTAAACACTTTTTAACTTCCTTGGAAAGTATTAAAAATCAGTGTTTTATTTCTTAAAATTGTTATTTTTTAGCTGCTTATCCTTTAAAAAATATTAATACGTTTCAAAAGTCTACGTCCTCCCGTGCCTCTAGTGTTCCCCTGAAAATAAAAAGTAGGGGAACGTTTGAAATAAAATAAAAAATTCGGGGGACGCCGTCCTACAGCGTACCCCATCGACTACACCACTGGTATTCTCTCTATTGGGACCATGTAAATTTTTAATTTAAAACATGATTCCATTATAGAAAATTTTCCTTTTCCCAGATTTTACTGTAGTTGTAGTATTACAAATTATTACAATTGAGGCGTTTAAAATCATGGTGATATGAGTCACACTGTCTTAGGAACTCGAAAACCAGAATTTACTGCAGGCATAATCATGAATTCGAATACCGTAAACTATCTTCATGTACTATCTACAGCAGTTTCATGAAAATATCTCTCATACTGCTCTTCTTATTTATAGACTGATATGGTTAGATACTTTCCGGCTTATAACATATTTTTACTCAAATTTCATATACATATACTTTTTGTACAAAACGACAAACCAATTCTTCAAGCGGCGCCCACTTCGCCTTCTGTTGTGGCACCCGGGGCACATGCCCCCCCCCCCCCCCCCCTCATGCCCAATTTCTGTTTTTTCGCATTTCTGCAATTTCAAACTCTTTAAAATATTTAAAATTTGAATCTACCCTATATATATAAAATCCTAATGAAACGAATTTGTGAAACGATTTTATGAAACGACTGATTAAACGACTGATTATGTTTCAGGGCTATTTTTAATAAAATATTAAATGCTTGATGGTGAAATTAATACCAATTGTCCATAAAAATCCGCGGATGTCAAAACTGGTAATAGATTTTTGAAATTGGAATTAGTTTTCGAGATATTAATTTTTTTCTAATTTTAATGACATTTCTGTAATGATGGCAACTAATTACTCAGTTTTTTTGTGACAAAAAAGGGAAAAAAATCGAAAAGGATCCCGATAGGGATTGTTGATTTCTTTTTATTCGTCAATTTCAAATTGAAATTGAATTTATCTTTTATTTCAATCGATAATGAAGACAAGATTGTGATTAAATTATGTTTTTCATGAAAATTTGAAAAAAAAAATCACATTTCTATCGTCAGGATTCAATCGTCTCTGTCAGCATTTAATTCAATTTATAAACTGAAAATATTTTGAATACATTCGTCCAAATGACGTCATTTATGTTTATACAATTTGTTTAATATAAAGAAGCCATTTATATATTTTTATGTACAAAAAGAGGTAAATTGAAAGACAATTATAAATAAATTGTATACATATAAATACATGTATAAACAAGCATAAAAATTCGGTGCTTTTCCAGTATATGGGGCCTTGACGAAACAGAGAAAATAGCCTTGGCGGAAAAGGAAAATCTGGCAACATACTTTCTGTCAACCTATTCACTTTGTCATTTCGTATACAGAAGCATTTTTTCAATATTTATACAATTTGTTTAGCGTAAAATGTCATTTATCCTATTTTATACATAATCAGAAGTAATTTATATAGAAAAAACAATAATAATATACGTATAATTAAAATACGCATATAAACAAAAAAAATCGTCGAGTTTGTTTCCATGGCTCTTTATGTCATTTGGCACCAAATCTCACTTTCTGATGCCCGAATTGCGCCAAGCTTTTTAAAAAAGCGTCAAGCGTATAATAGAAATCAGATAGCTCAAAAAGCGTATAATAGAAAAGCACCAAAAGTTCACTGGGTTTGTTTTCATAACTTTTGGTAAGAAATATATGTATATTAACGAATCTATCCCTTTTTGAAGCTCGAATTACGCCAAACCTAAAAGCAAAGGATCCTATAATGGAAAAGTACCCGATTTTCTTATGGACAATATTCAAGTGACATAACATGGTGTAAAATTATCGCGGATAGCAAATTTGTTTAAATATCTCCTGCCGAATAAATGCAGGCATACATGCACAAAATATTTAATTAATTTTGTATGATAAATAATTATTAGAAAATTCGTATATACATATTATTTAAAATAAATAATTTACATATTTAAAATAACATGAAAATATGCATGATGGTGCACTAAAATGGAGAGAATATTAAAACCTGTTACTGAAAATTTCTATAACATAGTACTTTTCAATACCGCGGTTCTTAATGTTATTCACAAGCAGATGGAATTTTTCTCATCCTTAAACGCAAAGGAAGAATAGAATACAGATCGTTTTTATAAAAGTCCGAGAGGTAGCCACAATTTAAACCTAACCATTTTATACAAGCTGGTTTTTCAAGGTGTAATTGATTTTACTTATCAATCCCGAAAACAGTCGTCAATTGTCGCAACAACTGCGTATGAGGCTATGATAATAAAAAAATGCCCTATTAAAACGTTAAAAGCATGGCAACCCAATTACAGATTTACCAATATTTTTAAAACAAAGCACGCTGTCATGTTTTTAGAGGCCTCGAAGTCTGAGCGGGGGTTGGCGAGCGTAGCTCGCAGGGGGTAGGCCCCCTAGTATATATATACTTTCTTTTAAAAATGCATGTGTCTTACACTACAATCTTTACAATAATTTGCCAAGAATATTAAAATTTCTAAAAACAAAATTTTATGGTTCAGCAGACAATTATGCTCATTTGTAAACTCCTAGTTATAATACAAAAACAGAAACCAGATTTTTTAATACCAACAATTATTGATGATAGATTTAAAACATATAATGATCATTAAATTATGTTTTAAATAATGATTACTTTATTTATATGTTTAAGTGTGTAATTTGTTTATTTTTAAGCATTAAGAATCTAAATATGTCCAAACTATAAATTTAAAAAATGTAAATAAAGATTAAATAGACATGGCCTGTAATCCGCAAAAAGTCTCAAATCTGCAAAACGCTTGGAACCAAGCTGTGCAGATTAGTGGTTTTGTACTGTATTTAGTGAGTCAAACTCGAAACTCTACACCTAAAACATCATTAAAAAAATTATCCGATAAAGTTGTGCCCACCAGGTTTCGAACCTGGGACCTTCTGCGTGTGAGGCAGATGTGATAACCACTACACCATGGGCACCTGCTTACGAAGGCACATCCTGTTCTTTTATGAGCTAGTTATGTTCAAAATGATGCTATGCGTTACTGCTCTCGAGAATCAGATGTACTGTTTGTAATCGCAGTTTACTGCTATATTTTCGAATATATATCCATAAATATATAGATTCAAAATTCTTCCTCATTTCATCTATTTAGCATGGAAGAAGGAAGAAAAATTCGGTAACTATATGGTTTAAAGTTGCTATTTTTAACTCATCTATTCAGTTCGCAAAAATCTATTCTTTTCGAGCTTTTATCGCCAATGGCCGTGGTTCGGTGGTCTAGGGGTATGATTCTCGCTTAGGGTGCGAGAGGTTCTGGGTTCAAATCCCGGCTGAACCCGAGTGGCTTTTTTTTTTTAAGGGGGGGTGGCACATTCAGAATCTAATGTTGAGTGTGATAAAGTTTGAAAGGTTGGGAACTAATGTAATTTTGTTTCCATTGTAAATTTTGTTTCCATTTAAGCTTGGATTATATAAAAACGTCTCTAGATCTATATAATTGTTCACGGTTTTGTTAAGCGAAATTAATCAATCAAGAGCCGTTTCTATTTTGAGAAATGTCCACGTCGCAAATAGATGGTATAAATGTCAGAACGCTGAAACGCTTCTACCAAAGGAAAATGTCACATAAATTTACATTTTCATAAAAAATAAAAATAAATAATTACATCACTTGCGACAAACTGACATAATTTTCTCTCCGCCAGTGCTGACATTAAGGTTCCTATAGAATTTTAATCATATACATTTTTATCCCAAGGTGAAGAACAGGTATATATAAAGATAGTATTAATATAAACTTGCATAAAAAAATATAAACAAATTCATCAGTTATTATGTATTTTTCAGCAGTTTAAATAGAGAAAAAATTGCAAATCTAAACAATTTTTAAGGAAGCAGGTTCAAACTATGGTTCAAAATGAAATATAATCATGAACGCAGTGCTCAAAATACTTTGTAATGTTTATCAGATCCAGCAGTACGCTTGTATTAAGGCGATTCCCAAATCCAAAGGAGCTAATTTCTGAATTCCTTTTATCATGAAATTGTCAAGTGTTCTTATTCAGAAACTACGTAATCGAATGATATTTTCCACTTTTTGGTAAAGGCAGAAGATCTTTCAGAAAGTATTATCAAAGTTGGAGTTTTGAATCAAATTTCCGGACGCGATAGCTTGGTAAAGGAGAAAAGCCTGTCGCCACGTCATAACAATTGTTTGTAAATGGATAAGTAATTCACTTATCAAAAAATGGAAAACGTCATTAGATTCCAAATTGCTTCAATAATTAGGCCCGCAAGTGCCATGTTTTTGAGTTTTAAAAGGAGTCCGTAAATGTGTCCGAAAGTTTCGTGCTATAGAGCGGGGAAAAATATTTTTTTGAGAGCCACATTAAAAAAAATAATTTCTTCGCTTTTATTTTTTTTTGCTAGACGAACCTTAATGTTAGCGGAACTGGGATGAGAAATAAGCAAAAATGTCATTTTGATGCACAATTATAGAAAAATGTTTTAGTTCTTTTAATAAACTGACAGTTTTACTTTTGAATGACGTCTTTTTCACTGCAGCAGCACCTCGAGATCACGTTATATTTTAATTTTAATTTAAGGATATAATATTATGGTTTGTTATACCTTTTGATTTCATTCATTTTAAAAGTTCATGCAATGACAAAAAGTTTTGTGAAAATTTAAATAAAGAATAATAATATTAAAATTATAATAATAAATAATATTCGTTCCAAAAGCGGAATGCAGATAAACAAATTTAAAATTAAAAAAATCTATATATTTAAAACGCTAAGCGATTTCTTTCGACAATCCGTGAGAACAAACTACTGCATCAAATTACATCCTTCTTTTTTTAAATGAAAGATATTTGGACACAGATTTGTTATCGTGCATTCGTTTGTTCGAAAATTTAATTAATTAACCGTAATTTTCAATTAAACTTTTACGTCTGCTAATGACGTCATAATCGGATAACGCCTACTGTTCCGAAGCACAGAGTTTATTTTCTAAACTCTGTGGTTGAATAAAAGAGAAATAATAAATATTAAAAGCACGTGGTTTTAAGGCCGAATTTGTTAATTTGCAAGTTAAATTTCGGTAAAAATACTTATCCGCGTGTTTTATAAGCGACAAAAAAATTCATATTTATTGTGACGTCACGGGAATATTGTCCATTGGGTTTATTTTATCATTATGCATTATAACTTTGTTGATGCCATTTTTTCATTACAATTAAATACAAAATATATTTATATTTGTGTGCATGGTGTTTAAGCATTAATGTAAGGTATATGAAGTACGTGTGAAAAGTTTGCGCCGGTGAAAATGACGTTATGCTTAGCTTGAAGTGCATTTTAACATTGATAAAACTAAAGAGAAAAATGTATATTGTTGTGAGCTCGGGGTTCGAAAGGACTGATGCCAATATATAAGAACAATAAAAAGGCTTTATTCACTATAAACAGTGCAATACTTTCACAAATATCTTCTGAAAATTACAAGATAATCAGTAATCTTCAAATCCGATAAAAGCGCAGCAAAATTTCACACAGAAACAATGCGTTCAATACGACGTATCAACGACAAAATCGATCAGAGTAACACAGTTCTCAATGCAAAGCCTCTCGTATGAATTCAATCGCAGTTGACAGACAACTAACTAACTAACGGAACTGATGGAGGTCCTTATATAGGTTTCAGAGATCATTCCAGATTATTCCAGAGCCTTCAGATGCTAGAAATTACCAGAAGGTCCTCAACTCTCGATAGAGTACTCCAAACGTGAAAGGATCCCAATGTAAATGTATAAGGGGGGGTTGCACAAAAAGTCGCCAAATCCGTCGCCAACTTGGCGACATTTGGCGATATATCGCCAAATTTGGCGACAAAAATAAGTCGCCAAAACCATCGCCAACTTGGCGATAAACCCATTCCTTGGCGATATTCCCATAGAACTCTATTGTAAAAACGATGAGGGTGTAAGGTTGTTTTTCTTACAAAGCACCTGAGGCCTTTAGCATTGAGTTACATGATGCTCAATAGGAAATACATTAATACTGCAATTTTCACAATAATAAAATAAAATAAATTTAAACAAATGGAATCTTTACAAGTATATGCAAAATTCATAACATTGCCCCCCTCTCAAGGACTGCACGTCCCGGGCAGTTCAACCTTTGATCGGAAAGCAAACCCGTTGCCAACAAATGCTATACTATTCAAAGCACTTAAAGTTTACATGAAAAATAACAATTAAACACATGCATAATGCTGAATTATACAAAAATACACTTATTAAAAAAAATGAAATTAAAGCATAGACATTATTACATAGAAGTATTTAAATAATAATAATAATGATAATGCTAAGCAAAATTAATAATTACATTAACTTATATACAAGACCATGGTCATACTAATTTACATTATTTACATTACACTATTTACAACCAATGCACTATACCATATGAACTATGTACTATGGCCATAGTATGGAGCCAGCCTGTCGTAATGAACGACTCTAGGCTTCGAACTTGGTGACTTTCGGATCCGAATTACGACATCGTTCAGTCTGTTTAGGACTGTATAAGGACCGTCCCAGTGCGATTGCAGTTTGGGAGAAAGTCCTTTACGTCGAGTCGGATTATAAAACCAAACCTTGTCACCTTCTTTGAATTGATGTCCCGTGGCTTTCGTGTCGTACCTGGTCTTCATCTTCTCCGTCTGTATATTGATCCGCTCTCGAGCCAAGTTGTGGACGTCTTCAAATCGTGCCTGGAGATTCTGCACGTATTCCTCTGGCGATGAAGGTGCATCTGGAGGGCGACCAAAAATCAGATCACAAGGTAGACGAAGATCACGACCGAAAAGCATCTGAGACGGGGAATAGCCGGTTGTTTCATGGACGGCGCTGCGATAGGCGAGAAGAAACAAGGGAAGTTTTTGGTCCCAGTCTTGTTGGTTTCTTGAGACTAGCAGTGAGAGATTGTTGAGGATGGTACGATTAAATCTCTCAACCATGCCATCCGATTGTGGATGTAAAGGCGTCGTCCTAGTTTTCTCCATTCCGAGAAGTTGACAGAGACCCTCAATCACAGCAGAGATGAAATTTCTCCCCTGGTCAGAATGCATTTGGAGAGGGACTCCATACCTTGATATCCACTGGTGTACCAAGGCATCCGCAACCGTAGAAGCTTCTTGATCAGGGATGGCATAAACTTCAGGCCATTTTGTGAAATAGTCCATGACAACAAGGAGGTATTTGTTGCCATCAGCACTTCTTGGCAGAGGACCTAGGATGTCAAGGGCGATGCGTTCAAAAGGTGCTCCTACATTGTAGAGATGTAGTCTTCCTCGGCTACGTTTCTTTGGTCCTTTCCGAGCTGCACATGCATCGCAAGATTTGCACCATTGTTCGACGTCAGCTCTCGCTTTTCCCCAGAAGAAGCGCTCTCGGACTCTATGTAATGTTTTCATGACTCCAAAATGGCCACCAGTGGGACTGCCATGTAATTCCTTGAGGACCTCTGGTATTCGGGATCGAGGAAGTACCAACTGCCACCGAGATGTCTTCCCATCTTCCGATTCGAATTTTCGGAACAGGACACCATTCCTGACGTGGAGAGAGTTCCAAAGAGCCCAATATTGCTTCGTCGTAGGACTGTAAGTCGAGATGTCTTTCCAACTGGGCTTCGTGCTAGAAGATTCTAATAACTCCAAGATTGGTTTGATGTCAGAGTCTGCCATTTGATCTTCTCGAATCTTCTCATCACTCCAGGGATCTGGTGGCGTTGATAGTGAAGTCTTCGTTTGGCGTATGACATGTTCGGGATTATACTTGTTCTCCGCTCGGGAACAATAGCGACAACTTTCGGGACACGGTCTTCTTGATAAGGCATCAGCATTTCCATGCGATGAGCCTTTACGATGCCTGATGTCAAAGTCGTATTCCTGGAGTCGTTGCATCCATCTGGCTACTTGGCCCTCTGGGTTCTTAAAATTCATCAGCCATGTTAGGGATGCGTGATCAGTACGAAGGAGAAATTTCCTGCCATAGAGATAGTGATGGAAGTGTTCTATGGCTTTTACTATAGCTAATAACTCCTTACGAGTGACGCAATAATTCCGCTCTGGTTTCAACAAACATTTGCTCCAGTATGCTACGACTCGTTCTTGGCCATCTATTTCTTGGGAAAGTACAGCACCGACACTTTCATGACTAGCATCCGTGTCCACAATGAATTGTTTGTCGGGGTGTGGATAGGTTAGGACTGGAGAGGATGTGAGAGCTTCTTTCAGCTGCTGGAAGGAATTCTCGCATTCTTGTGTCCATAGAAACTTCTGCTTGCTTTCAGTGAGCCTATGCAAGGGTCTTGCGATGTTGGAGAACCCCTGTACAAACTTTCTGTAATAAGTGCATAGTCCCAGAAAGCTTTGCAACTGATGGACGTTTTCCGGACGCTTCCAGTTCTTTACTGCAGACACTTTTTCAGGATCTGTTCGAACACCTTCAGCTGAGATGATGTGTCCTAAATAATTTACTTCGCGTTGGAAGAACTTGCATTTCAAAGGGTTCAGCTTTAAATTCGCCGCTCTTAGCTTCGTTAACACTTTTCGAATATTCTCTAGATGTTCTTCAAACGTGCGGCCACCAATGATGACGTCATCTAGGTAGATGAGACAAGCTTCAAAAGTCAGACCTTTTAACACTGTCTCCATGAGGCGCTCGAACGTTGCTGGAGCATTGCAGAGCCCGAACGGCATAACTTTAAATTGCCAAAGTCCTTGTCCAGTAGTAAATGCGGTCTTCTCTTTGTCATCAGGATGGATCTCTACTTGCCAATATCCACTCTTCAAATCCAGCGTGGAAAACCATTTATGTCCTGAAAGAGTATCTAGCGTGTCGTCTATTCTTGGTAGAGGATAGCTGTCCTTCTTCGTGATATCGTTAAGTTTACGATAATCCACACAAAATCTTGTGGAGCCATCTTTCTTTCGGACCAACACGATGGGAGAGGCCCACGGACTTGATGACGGTTCGATGATGTCACTATCCTGCATCTCTTGTAAGAGCTTAGAAACCTCTTCTTGTTTTGCGAACGGCAAGCGTCTTGGATGCTGTTTAATCGGTAGATGGTTGGCAGTATCAATTCTATGACGCGTCAGTGAAGTGCGCCCTATATCACTCTCGTTTTGTGAAAACACATCCTTAAATTCCTGGAACAGTCTTTCTGCGGCATGTCTCTGTTCAGGAGATAAATTTTCATTTCGTCCAATTACAGGTGTTAAACTTGTAGGCGGCTCCGATAACGTCAAGCTCGGGTCTTTGCAAACACAGGTGACTGGAGCACAGGTTGCAAGCACTTCACCTTTCTGGATAATTCTAGACTTTTCACTTACGTTCGCAATCCTCACAGGTATCACATCTCTCGACAGATCTACCAGCGCTGATGCTATTAGCACTCCCTTTGGGCTCTTCTCAGGATATCCAGTCAAGCCATACTGGAAAATTCTTTCGTTTCCAGTTAATCCAGGTATCATCATTTCGGTCCGAGGAGGGATGATAACATCTGCCTTGGCTGTGATCCGCTGAATAGACCCGGACTCATTTCCAAGTCTGAAAATAGTGACATCTTCTTGAGCAGAGCGTAACTCATTCTTCTTAAAATCCAGTGTAAATCCATGCTCTTTTAAAAAGTCCAGTCCGAGTATGAAAGGGTCTGAAATATCGGCCACGTAGACTGTATGGCGATAAGCGGCGTTCCCAAACTTTATTTCCAGTGTCATTCTTCCAAATATGTCGATCTTATCTCCTGTCACAGTTTGAAGGATTATACGTGGCGGGGTCCAGGAGAGTTTTTCTTTCAGCCGCTGAGCTAGATCTTTCCGAATGATGGTCACATTGGCTCCTGTATCGATGATCATATTACAGGGCAAATCATTCACACTTCCGACTAGAAAAACTCCGTTCTCGCCGCAACTTCTTGCAGAAATTTCACATACTTGAAAATGAGGCTTCTTAAGATCTAGAAACCTCCGCCCCGCAAGATGGTCAATAATCAGTTTTCTTGCTCCTCCGTTAGCGGGTGAGCTATTACCTTCGGTGCTGGGTCGTCTTGGGCAGTCGATTTGGATATGGCCTTCTCCACCGCATTTCCAGCACTTGATCTTCCTGTAAGGTTTGTTGGCCATTAAGGAGTTCATCTTTCTCATTATGTCATTCATCTGCTGCTGTAAGCACTCCACAGCTCTATCCGACGTCCCAGGCAGGTTGGCTGCTCGCACAAAGTGTCGATCTTTCCTAGTAGCTTGCTGGGCTGCCTCGAATTTCAGAGCGTAAACCAAAGCCCCTTTTAAATCATTGAGATCTGCAATCCGGAGTGCTGTCTGGATCTCAGGGTCACGCACACCATCAATAAAATGTTGCAGAGCTAAACTTTCTCTAATTTCAGTCGGACAGCCAGGATAAGCAAGGTGTGAAAGTCTCTCGACATCCGTAGCAAGCTCTTGCAAGGATTCAGTGGATTTCTGCTGTCGAGATTTGAGCTGGAGTCTGCTATATTCCTTCATGCATTTCTCGCCAAAGTGTAATTCTAAGGCACTGACAAGCGTTTCAAAATCCAGCGGTTCATTTGCAGGCAATGTCTGTAGGACGTCGGCAGCATCAGCTCGTAGAGAAGCAGCTAACTGGCAAGCCTTTGTCTGGGAATCCCATCCATTGGCGTTCGCTACGATCCCAAATTGTGTCTTAAAAACTGGCCATGAGGATTTTCCGTCATAGGTCGAGAGTTTAATACAGGAACGAGGATGCATAGATTGATACTTGACATCTTCGGTATAGTTTCCGGCATTTATCTTTTGTTTCTTCACATTTTCCAACTCTTTTTCTACACTCTCTATCCTTTCTTCTACGTTATTGGCTGTCTTTTGAACTTTTTCTTCTATTTCCTGAAATCTTCCTTCAAATTTGTTTTCCACGCTGTCAATTCTTTCATTTAAAGATGTTATTTTATTATCTATTAATTCTTTCAACTCACCAAGGTTGGTTGACATATCTTTCTTCATTTCTTCCGACATCTCCTTCATTTCAGCCTGGTTCGCAGTCATTTTCTCATCTATCGCTGACATTTCCTTCTTCATTTCTTCCGACATTTCCTTCATTTCAGCCTGGTTCGCAGTCATTTTCTCATCCATCGCTGACATATCCTTCTTCATTTCAGCCTGGTTCGCAGTCATTTTCTCATCCATCGCTGACATATCTTTCTTCATTTCTTCTTTCAACTCGCCAAGGTTCGCAGCTAATTTCTCCAATAATTCTTTCAGTTGACCCTCCATTGCTCTGGTGATCGGCATTCAATCCCACTTCTGACACCAATTGTTGTGAGCTCGGGGTTCGAAAGGACTGATGCCAATATATAAGAACAATAAAAAGGCTTTATTCACTATAAACAGTGCAATACTTTCACAAATATCTTCTGAAAATTACAAGATAATCAGTAATCTTCAAATCCGATAAAAGCGCAGCAAAATTTCACACAGAAACAATGCGTTCAATACGACGTATCAACGACAAAATCGATCAGAGTAACACAGTTCTCAATGCAAAGCCTCTCGTATGAATTCAATCGCAGTTGACAGACAACTAACTAACTAACGGAACTGATGGAGGTCCTTATATAGGTTTCAGAGATCATTCCAGATTATTCCAGAGCCTTCAGATGCTAGAAATTACCAGAAGGTCCTCAACTCTCGATAGAGTACTCCAAACGTGAAAGGATCCCAATGTAAATGTATAAGGGGGGGTTGCACAAAAAGTCGCCAAATCCGTCGCCAACTTGGCGACATTTGGCGATATATCGCCAAATTTGGCGACAAAAATAAGTCGCCAAAACCATCGCCAACTTGGCGATAAACCCATTCCTTGGCGATATTCCCATAGAACTCTATTGTAAAAACGATGAGGGTGTAAGGTTGTTTTTCTTACAAAGCACCTGAGGCCTTTAGCATTGAGTTACATGATGCTCAATAGGAAATACATTAATACTGCAATTTTCACAATAATAAAATAAAATAAATTTAAACAAATGGAATATTTACAAGTATATGCAAAATTCATAACAATATGATTGTGTTAACATGACATAATTTTACTGATTTTTGCATTCATGATTATAAAGATTAGAATTGGAGCCGTCATTGATTTCTTCATCTTGATTGCATACCTTGATTACATGTTACCAATTGCTTTTTTTTTTAAATTATAGGCTAGAAGATTTCCTTTTTTAATAAAAAAAATCACAAAAGTAAAGGATTTCAGGAAATTTAAAGTTATTAAAAATAGTGTTATGGTAGAAGAAAATCTTGAAATAATTATTGTATTTTTAGCTAGAATAAACAATGTAAGACTAATATTTCATAGGAATTATTTTGGTAGATTTATTATAAGTTCATTTAACAGTTCCTTATTAGCGCAAAGTCCTATTTCTTTCACTGTGAATTTCTCTTTCGATGTCAAAAAATGTTTTTCCACTTTTGGACGCCAGCCAAAATACAGTGGCAATTTTTAGAAATGTACAACAGTTGTGACAACAAAGGCGCTATCGCTTTAGCTTTCATCGCGCCTTACATCACTTCGAAATACTACAAATTTCTATTTTTTTTACTACTTTTACAATTTCAATTCTTACATCATCAATTAGAAAAAAAAATTAGCTTTCGATTGAAATTTATTTGAAAACTGCCGATTAATTTAACGACTTTTTAAATAATTTTCAAGCATGAAAAGTTTTTCAATTCTATCTTATCAATGACCACCAGTTTACTTCAATAATGTAAAACAGCCCCTGGGAAAGTTGCCACAATTGAAAATAGATTTCCCTAACCATCATAAAAAGTGAATAATAATTTTAAAAAAAAAAGTGATAAATCATAAGATTAGATTATCCATAAGATAGAACATTTTGGCGCTAAACGAAAATCTGTCAGGAAAAAAAAAAAAAAAAAAAAAAAAAAAAAAAAAAGACTTTTTAGTTTATGTTGAACATAAAATTGATATGTTGAATTCGTTGATGAATATGTTCCATCAGATATCAGGATATGCTAGGAATTGCATTTTTTTATTTTTTTACATTTGCCAACTGTATAAGAGGAAAAATATCCCCGACTGTGATGGAAAAGGGATAATCATCCTGATTATGTCAAGGAACCGAAGAAACCATACAAATAAATTACACTTGAAAACATTAAAAATCTCCCTCATCTGCAGATAGATTTATTACTGTAAAAAACTTCTTAATCTTTGCATAAAAATTGATTAGCTTAAAACAATGGATGCGTTTTAGAAGATATGGATTTGAAACGAACAATGATTAAAGAGGACATTTTAAAACTTTTAATTTAATCATTTTAAAACTTTTTTAACGTCGAATTTCGATGGTGCTTTTGGGCAGATGCAATGCACATTGGCATAGGAGCTCATTCGGTTGCATTATAACAGAGGGGGGGGGGGAGATGTGTGCTTTATTTACTATGTTCTGTTATTTACTGAATATGATATGAACGTAGGAATATACTATTTGTATATACTTCATAGATCCATGAATTTTTTTTCTTGCCGTGGGGAATATGGTGGTAATGTCAAACGGATTTGCATTACACAGTTATTTACGGATTGTTTGTTTGGAGTTTGCATCGGAAATAGTACTTGACTGGATTTGACTTGCATAATAGTACTTGACTGGGGAAAAAAATTAAATAAAATATTTGAAAGACTGTTTTATACGCGCCCCTTCATAAATAATAAAGAAGCTTATTTTACTGATATTGTTATAGTATTTTTTTGCGTCAAGTTTTGACGGGTTCCATCTAGTATATTTTTAAATTTCTAAACACATTATACTAGTAAATCTTAGAGCAGGGGCCTCAACGTCAATCTCGCAAGATATTTTTAATTTCATCTTATTCACACAATAAACATCTTAAAATCAGCAATTTAATAATGTTAGATTACATATATTACGAGGGGAGTCCGCCCCTGTTCGCTAACCCCCTTGAATTGCGACGCAATTCACATTGGGACCGCCACGCTGTCCCATGTAGCTGCAACTCTAAGCCAGAATGAGTACTATCACAAATCAATTTAAAATATGAAATTTACAAAAAATTTTAATGCAAAAAAAGTAATAAAAACCTTTGTTGAAAACACAATTAACTATTCAGATGCGCCAATCCCAAAACTTTCTTGTCTCATACATGTTAATACTTCAAAATCCGCTATCACAGCGTCAATAAAATCAATATTTTTCGTCATTTTGTTGTACGTCAGCTGCTTGGGAATCGCCGGGTTACCTGGATGCGAGCACCCTTCGTTGCACTAGCGAGGCTAACGAAAAAGACAGGCTACCGCGGTGCTTTAAGCGTATCTTTTTTTACAGACCGCGGGAGTCACGTGATGCTCGAATCCACCAATGCAGGTGTACGAAAAGAGCATCACGTCACACTAGCGGTCTGTAAAAAAAGATAAGTGGAATGCACCGCGGTAGCCTGTCTTTTTCGTTAGCCTCGTTGCACTAGCATATGACGTACAACACAATTACGAAAAGTCCTTCCGGCCTTTACCGGCAGGAATAGATAGCCTCCCTATTCTTTAGTGTTTTCTTTATATTCGCTAATTCTACCGGAAAACACGAAGGTAAAATCTCGATTACAGAAGATTCTTTCCCAGTTCTTGTCAATATTGAATTTAAATGAGAATGTCAAAATATTAGTCAGTTATAGCTAAGTTGGCTTTATTTATGGCAACCTATTTTTGCGTCAAATTTAACGCTGGCGAATATGAAAATAGTGTTTAAACATATAAGTTGGAACGATGGTTACAAAAATGAAAGAAAATTTGCGAGAAAGCATGTTCACTCTGTTACATGCTTTACTGTCACACACTTCCCATTGCAAAGCTTTTTGCAATCCAAAATTACATGCAAACGTAACATTTACATTTAATTTGCACCCTAATTAATTTTAATTTGAACCGAAATAAATGTAAATTTGCTCTGAAAATTACATGCAAAAGTGATGTTTGCATATAATTTTGGATTGCAAAAAGCTTTGCAATTGCAAGCGTTACGTTTGCGTGCAAAACTCACAAATTAAACCCTTTTAAGGAGGAATCGTGCTGTCTTGTTTCAAAATGTCAGCCACCCTAAAATTTAAAACTGCTATATCTCAGCCATTTTTTAAGATAGAGGCAAAACAAAAATTGCTCCTGAATCCTTCGATCAAGGCCGAACATTTAACGGAATTAACTTTTAGGATTTCTAATTTTTTTTGTACATTTTTTAAAATTTGAAATCTTAAAAGGGCTATCACAGCGCCCCCTTCCGGCGGAACACCCCAAATTCAATTGACCATAGTTAAAAACATATACAAAAAATTTGGTTCAATTATCTGCATAACTTCATACACTTTACGATGATGCAATAGTGAAAATGGAACAAAAATCGCTGTCACAGCGCTCCCTTTCGTCGGAATATTACCAAATTCAAGTGCTACCTGCTGGCCAAAAACCTATAAATGAAATTTGGTTCAATAGGACAGTTGCAATTGACGTCAGGTTGGAGGTCACACACTACAAATAGGCAGTTCTGATTGGTGGAAGTACCCTGACCTCCAAGTGAAAAATAATGGTTGATCAGCTGATTGCAACTTCTCTATTCTAGGCATAACTTCTTACATTTTTCGATGATAAAAAGAGGACATACACACGGACAGACAGAGATTTTGCAAAAAAATGTTTTTCAGAATCTCTGACCCCTAAAACGTGTAAATACGTCGAAAACCGGAAGTCGAAAAAAATTTCGATTACAATACTTTCTTCTATTATAGATAGAAGAAAGTAAAAATGCATTTAGTTGATGCTGCCAATGTGACATCATTTTTATCATCAGAAACATTTATCCCTCCGAGATTAGAGCGTCGTTTAAGCAATTGTTTTAAAAAACCCGAGTTTCATTAAATATTTATTATAATTAATTGAAAATTGAGTTATTTTCAAATATATTTTATTTTGTGCATACCAAGGATCTTTAAATAAATAGCAAGAGAATGGTCTATTTAGGTGCAAGAATAAGGGTAGGGTCAGTGAATATGACGTCATCACTGACAATAGTTATAGTAAAATATTTTATATTCATGGATGAAAATGCATCTTTTGTTTTACGAATGATGTCATTTTCTTCATTGGAAATTTTTCGGTTTATATATTACTTACTACGATAGATTATTTACGTAGATTACTTAATATTATATCTCAATAAAAGATTAGTGCAAACAACCGATTTCTGGGTAAGTTTCCCATTGTACGAATGAGTTACCTGCAGAAAAAGCACAGCAACAGCCAGGAAATGCATAGCAACGGTTTGTTAGGAACTGCCAATGATGTCATGACCTTCAGAGTCAATATATAAAACTGAAATATTTTAGTACGATTCTGTCAATATGACGCCATATTCTCTGACCTTTATTTTTAATTCAGGAAATCAAAATTCAGAGCAGGAGCTCTTTTTAAATACAGCACGATTTTTCGGTCGATGTATGAATAGCAATGGCCATTTGTTTGTTTTACGGCCACATGATGCATTCAGCAAATCAACTTTTTGATCAAGGGTTCTTTTTTGACAGAAATCGTGCTGTTTACGTTTTGTTAACTTGCCAAGCATCTGAGAGAGATTACATTTTCAGGGCCCTCCGTCGCAGAGTGGTTAAGGCACCACTGCGCTAATCACTTGAGAGCGTAGGTAGCCAGTGCGACTGGTTCAACTCCCGTCACCTCCATTGCACACTCTTTGTGGAGGTCCGGGCTGTAATTTCCTTGCGTCTATCCCATCCTCATCAAGATTTATGTAACTGTCGAAGTCATGTATGTGTGTATGTGAATAACAAGTAATAAAAAAAAAATAATAAAAATAATTCCTACTTAGGTCAAAAAGAATTTTTTTTCCAGCGATCTATGGATCTACACGCTTCGTCACTGACGGTATTTATTCCTAAATTTATATCCTGTTAAATATCTTATGTAACAGAAGAAATGTATTAAAAATTAAATAAAACATAAATAGCTAAAATACCAAAAATTAATAGCTCGAAAAGTATTTCTCAGAAAATTGTTAGACAAAGTGCGTTAGAAAGGTAAAAAATTATATTTTTCTTGATATAAATTTCAAATCCAATGATTATGCCGTTTTTCAAATATTAAATTTCAAAAATTACCAAATTTCACAATGAAGTACCATAGCGAAACCTTCACGCGTAAACAGATAATGGGGCTGTTCACGGACGAAGATCAGGCGGCACACGAGCGAAGGAGACTAAAATACGGAGTGAGTCTATACTTTTGAACAGAAATGAAATAGAAAACTAAAATTAATTAATTTAATTTAATTAATAAATTAATATTTGAAAAAACTGTATTAACATCAAGTGTCATACACTACAAGTTTAAAAAATTGTATTTGAACTTTGAAATTATTCTATTAACGATTGAAAATTTGAACACGATATATAAATATATAGAGAGTGTGAGCTAATAGTAAGAATTGAAAAAAAAAATATATATGGTTCATTCGAGCCTGTGTAGGTCTCAAAGCAACACTTCTTCAAATGGTCAAATTGCATTTTCACGTCGAACGAACTTTAGGACGATGATTGTTGATTTATATCCAATTATCTTGCTATCACATACTTTTTCGAAATGAATTTAAGACGTGTGTACAATATTACAGGCGCAATGAGTTTTAAATTAATTGTGTTTCCAAGGTAATTTTTTCAGCTAATTATTTCACATTTAAAAAAATTATAAAATTTGTGTTGAAAAGATTCATGTCCATTGGTAGCACCAAATGAATGCATTTTCAATTACTTATTTTTTACATTTAAAAAATTGTAAATTTAGTATGTTAAAGTGATTTTTGATAGTACTTATTCTGGCTAGAGTTGCTGCAAAAGAGCTGGGATTGCTTGAGTCGCAATTGAAGGGGGGTGGGGGTGAGCAAGAGGCCAAGCCTCCTAGTATTTTATATTCATAAATAAACAAGAACGAAAAATCCTGCGTCAAGAATAGATTATGTAACACTTTTCAACGCTTCCAAAATAATTTTACAAATCATTACCGTTTAATAAGCTGAAAGATAACATCTAAGTAAACAATTTGGAAAATGCATAACATAGTTAAAAACGTAATTTCAAGAATTTCCAACATATACAATATTCGAATACTTTTATTCAGCCCTGTATATGATCTACAGATTTGTATATATACAACATAGAATGCTAAATTTTAGTTTAGTAAGGAAACGCGTAGCACAGTTTAAAATTCTCCTTCTGGAGTTTCTTTCAATAAACGGAAAAGTGTTCGCGAACTTTTGTGCTGCCCTGTATATGAAATATAGAATTTATACACACCAAGTAATAGACAAAAAGTGAGTTAAATTTAAAATCGCGTTCAGCAACTTAAAACGCACTTCCAGGAATTATGGTTAACTGATAGTAGAGAATTCTTTTGTGTGTCCCTGTAAATGAATGATGACTGCTATATACACAATATTCTGTAGTAAGCCTCTTGTAATGCACCTTAGTGATATATATAAATTTCAATGCGTTTAAAATAGTGAAACATTATTTAAATAAACCGCAAACGATTTTTCTCCATAGACGTAATGCAGCGGAATTCGTTTTACTGTCCCTGTAAAGTAACTATAAGTGCTATGCACACCATATTCCATATTAAGCATCTTGTAATGCACCTTAGTGATATATATCAATTACAATTTATTTGAAATTGTGTAACATCATTAAAATAAACCGCAAATGATTTTCCCCCATAGACCGTAATGTAACGGAATTCTTTTGAGTGTCCCTGTAAAAAAACTATAAGTGCTACACACTTCCGTTGAAATAGGGAACATGCTATATATAACGACAATAACATATAAAAATTGCAGGGCAATCGGAGCATATTTATGGGAGTTAGAGCACGGACATACGGCAGACAAACCGAAGTCATGGTTGGAAAGTGTTAAAAAGCATATTTTGTTTTAAGAATGACGTCATTTCCTTCATTGGAAACATTTCGCGTTACACATTACTTAACGATAGATTATTTACTGTTATTTTATTTACACAGATAACTTAATTGCCGAAACGTCAGTTGAGGCTCACTGTGGAGACCCGAAAAGTTTTTGGTTTCTGTCTGTCTGTCTGTTCCGCGATAACTGCCGTAAAAATGATCCGATTAGTTTGATTTTTGGTAGGTATATTGGTGAGATACCCGGAATTAGCTGTATAGTTTTTAGTTACATTTGGTTCATTCGTTCGGAAAATATAGAACATTTCTTTTTTGATCATAATGCTTTCCTATGGGATTTCAGACGATTTTGAAATTTTTCAGTCGTTGAAAATAAAATGTCGCATTTGATTAATGTATTTAAACGGTAAGTTATGAAGGCTAAAATTTATCAAGTCAGGTGTTAAATTATTCAAATTAATTTGAAATTTTGTTTATACATTCGTCAGATTTTTTAAATTAGGTGTATAATTTTTGGTGCAATTTTATACATCTGTTCTAATAATATAATACTTTTATTTTATCATTTTTTGCAAATATTAAAATGCATTCATTTTTATTTTCCTTTTCAATTTAACCGTAACCTAGCAACCATGTTTAAAGAATATCAAAATGATAAAATTCAAGTAACTCAGACGATTTTGCTACAATATTTTATTCGCAAAATAAAATATTATTGGGTGATTTTATATTTTATTGAAATAAATGAGAATTTATTTTGGTACAAGTTACCTTTTAACTACTATAGAATGATAGCCGAAACATTTTTATATGAGATATTATTAATTTTCTGGAAGAGATGCGGATTTTTCGTGGTTGAAAATTAGTATTATTTTAAAAATATAATGTAATATCTCATACAACGAGGTAGTTAATCTAAAGAAATTAGCGTAGTAAAACGAATCCATACAGCCTGAAATAGCACAATTATTGGTAACTGAGATCATAAAAAGTTATCACAAAAAATACTTTATAGCGCCAAATCAAGATTGCTATTTAGTGAATTGGCAGTGGGCACGATTATGAAGGATTACACAATAAAAGTTTTCAGGTTTAAAAGTTTCCAAATAAGCCTATTTTGGGGAGATTTTAGTATGCTATTGCCATCGAATTAAATCAGGATGTACTAAGGTCAAATACAGTGTCTCACATACAGTGTCTCACAAAAGTGATGGGACACTTGTGCTTTATAAAAAGAAACTGCAATAAAATAAATAAACAAACATGTGCAAAAATTTTTTGGGTGTGTTTCATATTTAAAGTTAGTAACAATTATTACATAACATACATTTTGTCAAAATATTAAAATATTAATTTAGTAAAAATACAATTGTTCAGAACGGAGCAAAAAATGGCTCACATAAGTGATGGGACACTTACTTTTCCATCAAATATTTATCCACAAATTTTACTTTTTAAAAGGTTTTAATATTTTGTTGGATTTCCTTTTACTTTTAAAACATGATTTAATCTTTTTGGGATGGATTCGACTATTTTTTTTGTGATTTCTGGAGTGATTTTACCCCATTCTTCTTGAAGCACCGATTTTAGTTGTTGTTTTGAAGAAATGGTGTGTTTGCGAATTCTTGATTCCAATTCTTGCCAAATATTCTCTATGGGATTTAAGTCTGGAGATTGTGGTGGTGTTTTTATTATTTCAGGACAGTTATATAGCAGCCAGAGTCTAACGTTCAGAGCAGTGTGCTTGGGGTCATTGTCCTGGTAGAATTTAAAATCGTTATGAAGGTTCAATTTTCGTGCTGAAGATTTCAAATTTTGCTTTAAAATATCAATATACTTGTACTGATCCATTATACTGTCAATAAAAACAAAATTACCAACTCCAGCGGACGACATACACCCCCATACCATAACTCCTCCTCCACCATGTTTTACTGTTGGTACCAAGTTCTGTTTGCGAAGTTCTTCCCTGGGTTTTCTCCACACCAAGATTCTACCGTCAGAACCAAATATATTAAATTTACTCTCATCAGCAAATATAACTTTATTCCAGTAATCAGAATTCTTATTTATGTTGGATTTTGCGAAAGCTAGTCTGAGTTTTCTATTCTTTTCACTTACGAAGAATTTTTTCCTGGCTACTCTACCGTGATATCCAGCAGATCGAATTACCCTTCTAATAGTTTCAGGATTAACAATTATTCCATATAATGCTTGTAAATCAGCAGCAACTTTTGAAGCACTAATTCTTGGATTTTTTTTAATATTTCGAACGATAATTCGCTTTATTCCATTGGATAGCTTTGATGGTCAGCCAGGTCTTCTTTTATCCTGAATCATATGATTCTTTTTATATCGTTTAATGATATTGAAAACTGTTGAACGACTCAAGTTAACTGTTTCAGCAGTTTTTCTAATAGATTTTCCACGTTCAATATGCAAATTAATAACTAATTTTCGAATTTCAGGCGAAGTTTCTTTTCGTTTAGCATTCATGACTACACAGAGCTAAAAAACACAAAAATTCCAAAACAAACTGGAGAGAAATACTGCAGACGATTTTATAAATTATTGCCAATTGCTTTTAAGTAAAAATAAAACCCCAAAAAATATTTTTATTGCTTATTTCAGACGATTTTTGTTGCATATATAATGGTGTCCCATCACTTATGTGAGCTATTTTTTGCTCCGTTCTAAACATTTGTATTTTTATTAAATTAATATTTTAATATTTTGACAAAATGTATGTTATGTAATAATCTTTACTAAATTTAAGTATGAAACACACCCACAAAAAAAATGTGTACATCTTTTTTTAATTTATTTGATTAGTTTCCTTTTGTAAAGCACAAGTGTCCCATCACTTATGTGAGACACTGTAAGTGATGGGACACTTGTGCTTTACAAAAGGAAACTAATCAAATAAATTAAAAAAACATGTACACATTTTTTTTGTGGGTGTGTTTCATACTTAAATTTAGTAAAGATTATTACATAACATACATTTTGTCAAAATATTAAAATATTAATTTAATAAAAATACAAATGTTTAGAACGGAGCAAAAAATAGCTCACATAAGTGATGGGACACCATTATATATGCAACAAAAATCGCCTGAAATAAGCAATAAAAATATTTTTTGGAGTTTTATTTTTACTTAAAAGCAATTGGCAATAATTTATAAAATCGTCTGCAGTATTTCTCTCCAGTTTGTTTTGGAATTTTTGTGTTTTTTAGCTCTGTGTAGTCATGAATGCTAAACGAAAAGAAACTTCGCCTGAAATTCGAAAATTAGTTATTAATTTGCATATTGAACGTGGAAAATCTATTAGAAAAACTGCTGAAACAGTTAACTTGAGTCGTTCAACAGTTTTCAATATCAGTAAACGATATAAAAAGAATCATATGATTCAGGATAAAAGAAGACCTGGCTGACCATCAAAGCTATCCAATGGAATAAAGCGAATTATCGTTCGAAATATTAAAAAAAATCCAAGAATTAGTGCTTCAAAAGTTGCTGCTGATTTACAAGCATTATATGGAATAATTGTTAATCCTGAAACTATTAGAAGGGTAATTCGATCTGCTGGATATCACGGTAGAGTAGCCAGGAAAAAATTCTTCGTAAGTGAAAAGAATAGAAAACTCAGACTAGCTTTCGCAAAATCCAACATAAATAAGAATTCTGATTACTGGAATAAAGTTATATTTGCTGATGAGAGTAAATTTAATATATTTGGTTCTGACGGTAGAATCTTGGTGTGGAGAAAACCCAGGGAAGAACTTCGCAAACAGAACTTGGTACCAACAGTAAAACATGGTGGAGGAGGAGTTATGGTATGGGGGTGTATGTCGTCCGCTGGAGTTGGTAATTTTGTTTTTATTGACAGTATAATGGATCAGTACAAGTATATTGATATTTTAAAGCAAAATTTGAAATCTTCAGCACGAAAATTGAACCTTCATAACGATTTTAAATTCTACCAGGACAATGACCCCAAGCACACTGCTCTGAACGTTAGACTCTGGCTGCTATATAACTGTCCTGAAATAATAAAAACACCACCACAATCTCCAGACTTAAATCCCATAGAGAATATTTGGCAAGAATTGGAATCAAGAATTCGCAAACACACCATTTCTTCAAAACAACAACTAAAATCGGTGCTTCAAGAAGAATGGGGTAAAATCACTCCAGAAATCACAAAAAAATAGTCGAATCCATCCCAAAAAGATTAAATCATGTTTTAAAAGTAAAAGGAAATCCAACAAAATATTAAAACCTTTTAAAAAGTAAAATTTGTGGATAAATATTTGATGGAAAAGTAAGTGTCCCATCACTTATGTGAGCCATTTTTTGCTCCGTTCTGAACAATTGTATTTTTACTAAATTAATATTTTAATATTTTGACAAAATGTATGTTATGTAATAATTGTTACTAACTTTAAATATGAAACACACCCAAAAAATTTTTGCACATGTTTGTTTATTTATTTTATTGCAGTTTCTTTTTATAAAGCACAAGTGTCCCATCACTTTTGTGAGACACTGTAAATATTGTACAATGGCCATCAAAACTGTTTTTCCGAAACAAAAATTGTAATAATACTAGATTTCTGAAATAGATAAGTGAATATATAATAGATTCAGTTTACATTTCCATAAGTTGATTTTGTACACGAGATATTATTCAACTTATCTATCAGATGCGAGTGCTTCGTGGTTGGAAGGTAAGTAAATATTGCTATTTAGGTATTACATGAAATTATTTTCGAAATTTTTGCTTTTCATAATAAAACCAATTTGTAGAACGAAATCCAATATGTACTAGAATCATTCACACAAACAATAGGAAACCACGAATATAAATTTAATAAGATTACGGGGGGTTCAGGGGGGCTCTGCCCCCCTGAAGAAATGTATTTTTTTACCTAAAAAATAAAATAAGAAGTTCATAAGAATGTCAGAATATTATTGCATAAACCGTGTTTAGTTTAATGTTCCTAATTTCTGAAACCTTCGAATTATTTTATATGCGTATAAATATACATGTAATAATTTAAAAAATTTAATTTGCGTATTATAAGATGTTAAATATTATGAGAAATGAGATTAAAAAACATTGACTTTCATATAGCTGACGTTGAGGCTCCTGATCTGTAGATTTACTAGTAAATTAATAGCAATCAGATAAATATCTTTCAAAAGGAAATAAAAGACAGGTGGGATGTTAGAGGTTATAGTTAGGGCATTGAGTTAACGAAAAAACAAGAGGAAGTATTAGATAATTGCCGAAACGTCAGTGAAGGCTCACTGGGGACACGCGATAAATTTTTTGTTTCTGTCTGTCAGTTCCGCGATAACTGCCGTAAAAAACGTTCGATTAGGATGATTTTTGGTGAGTATGTTGGCGAGGTACCCGGAATTAGCTGTATAGTTTTTAGTTACATTTAATTCATTCGTTCGAAAAATGTAGAACATTTCTTTTTAGGCCATAATGCTTTTCAATGGGAAGTCAGACGATTTTTTTTTTATTTTAACATTTACCGAAAAGAAAATGTCGCATCGGGATAATTGTAAATGCTAAATTATGGATTCTAAATTTACGAAATGGAAATCTTAATTTAATCCTATCGCTTTGAAAATTTGCCAATATATTTAATAGAATTTCGAAATTAAATTATTGGGGCATTTTCATGCACTAATTTGAAATGTATGAAACATTTTCATTTTTCATTTTTTACAAAAATTTCCAAGGTATTTTTTTTCTTTCTTTCATAAATGGTTGCTAAGCAAAATTATATCAAAGAATATCAGAATATCAACAAAGGAAAATTCAAGTGAATCACATTATTTTCAGGTGAAATTTTATTCAAAATAACTAATTTTCGGTTATTTAAATTTTTAATATGCTTTTTTAATGAAATAGATGAGAATTTATTTTAACTACTAAAAAATGATTACCAAGTCGGTTTTCCAAATGAAAATAATAAAAAACGTTGAATGCGTAAATTGAATATGGGTCACATAAGAAAAATTTACATTTATATAAGTATATTTTATACACGAAATTTTATTCAATTTCAGCAACATATGATGTTTAGTAGTTGAAATATGAGTATTCTTTTAAGGATAGGATAAAATCTCTTGTACAAAGAGATGGTTATTCTAATGAAATTAAAATAGTAAATACGTTCAGACATATACTCATGAAATGAAATAGCGCAATTACTGGAAATTGAGAATAGAATAGTAAAGCGACAACGGGGGTTTCAGGGGGGACGATCCCTCTGAAGTAATGTATTGTTATTCTGTAAAAATGGAGTAATAAGTAGTTTATCCTATCATTGCATAATATTGTGTTTAATGCGACACTTCTAAAATTTCCGGAACTTTCGATAAATTTTATATTCTTATAAATGTATAAATAACTTTAAAAGATTGTATTTCAGGGTATCAAATATTACACAGAAATTGTTAAAAATGAGTGAGATTAATGAACAATGATTTGTAGAGCTGACGTTGAGACCTCTGATCTGTAGATTTACTAGTATTATATTTCAATAAGTAATCTGTGTTCTGCTAGTGCATAATTAAAGACAATCATTTTAACATGTTTACATTTTATGAAAACCATTGAAATTTTTCTTTTATACATGACGCATAAGTTTCACCATTGAAATCCCGCTTCTGATTTGTGGAATGTAATAAGGCAAATTAATGTTATGTTATTACGGTTATTGCCAAACGGCAAGCTACAAATTCAGACTTATTTTCGCGATATACGATTACCTGTTATATTAAAGCAATGCCGTACAATTATTCTCTTCAACCACTTAATGGTGGAATTTTTTGGAATAAAAATGTACATTTCTTGAAAGGAGGGGGGGGGGGGGAGGGGAGGGCTTTGTCCTCCTGAACCAGCTATTGTCACATAGAATTTATGTTTGCAATTCCAAATAATTGTGCCCTTTTAAGATTCTAATGTGTCTACAAGTGCGTTTTAAACAATTTTATTACGATAACAGTTTTGTTGTACAGGAAATGTTATCATATCTTAATAAAATGCAGACGTACCTGTGAACCCCGAAACACCGGCATTTGTTGAAAAAAGTTGGATGCTCATGTAATGCAAATGTAAATTCCCCTTATGAGATTTCTATCTAATTTAAAAATCCAACGTTTTTAAAATTTATATTTGGAAAACCAATTTTGGTGATTATAGAGTATTTTAAAAGAGTTCTTATCTAAACAAAACCACTCGTGTTTCGATACAACAAAACATACCCCCCCCCCTCCCCCCCCCCCCCAAAAAAAAAAAAAAAAAAAAAAAAAAGCAGCTTTTTTGGAAATCAAATGTTGAAATTTTAGTTTAAATATCCTCTTGTGGTGACTCTTTAATGTATTGCATCATATTTTCTCTAATCAATTTAATTACAGTATATCCTCCACCAAATCAATAGCGACAGGAAGGATACTCTTCCATCATGGGAGCATTTAGTACATTTTTTATTGTTTTGTAAGTTAGCTGTCAAGTACAGAGCTTGACAAAAACTAATTTACTTGTTCACTTCGTCAGTTATGCTCCAAAATGCTCACTTGCGATTCATTTGCAACGCATTTATCTATGTGTAGACATTTAAAATATTGCATAATCAGTCCGCAGCTAAATGTCCTATTTTAGCAAGTGTGATTTTGCACAATAACAGTTCTTTAATAGTATCTACATTCATTTTAAACTAATATTGTTGCTAGCATTGTTCATGTTTGACACTAACCTTGTCAGTTGATTCGATAACGGAAGTTTAGTTATTTTATATTTAATTTTTTCTCCAAATCTTTCGTAATCGGGAAAGCCACAATGAATTAATTATTTTAATATATTTTTCTTTTTAGGTGCGTTCGTAATTATATAAATACGTAGCACCTATAGTCGTCGTTTGGTCCGTCCGTCTGTCTGTCTGTCCGTCCGTCTGTCTGTCTGTCCGCATATAACAACGCAAAAACTACCCAACCAAATGGTTTGCAATTTAAAATATATTATCTTTGCAGAATTTTGTCGAGACATTTCAAATTTTATTAAAATCGAATCAAAACTTTAGGAGATATTAATAAAAATATTTATTAAGAAATTTGATTTTTTTTTTTTAAATCGGTGCTTTTTTGTTATAGGAGCTTCCGAAGTTTAATCGTCAAGCGACCGAGATACTTATTTTATGACAGAAATTAATCTGCAGACGATATAATTCATTTCACAGAATTAAAAATCATCAAGATCTGAATATTTATATAACTAGCTGATACATATATATCTGAATATTTATATAACTAGTTAAGATATTTGTATGAACAGTGTCATAAAATATATACTTAACTAGCTGTTTAACCCGTTCTACGCACGGGATATCATGAATTTAATTCTAAAACGTTCGTACGAACGCACCTCGTTTGTAACGTTTGACGTACAATTTCCAACTTGTTTTGTCATGTTATGGAATACAGTTTCTAGGCAACTGTTAAAGTAAAAAAACAAAGAATATTTACCTGCGATTGGGAGGAGGAAAAAACCTGTGATTCGGAGGAGGGCTTAAAAAAAAAAAAAGTTATAATGATTTATATTTTTCGAACAGATGTGATGTACTCAAAAAAGATATAATTTCGAATGTCTGACAAAATTTTAAACTAATCGGAGTAATTTAAGACCCCCATTGGGAAATTTAAACATTCATAATTAAAAATTTAAATCAATTATTCAAATGCGCTATTTTCTTTTCAATAATTGGTAAAAATTTAAAATCTTTTGAATTCTTATAGGGAAGCATTATGACGTAAAAGTTCTATATTTTTTGAACGAATTAACCAAATTTAACCAAAAACTATACAGCTAATTCCAGGTACCTCACCAACATACCTACCTAATAACAGACGAATCGGATGCTTTTTGCGGCAGTTATCGAGAGACACACGCAAACAGGCAGACATAAAAAACTTTTCGGGTCTCCACAGAAAGCCTCATTGACGTTTTGGAAACTAGTAAATCTTCAGATCAGGGGCCTCAATGCCAATTTTACAAGATATTTTAAATTTCATTTCACTTCACAGTTCACACAATATCTAACCTCCTGAAATCCGTAATTAAATAATGTTAGATTAAGCAATTAAGATTTCCCAAATATTCAGAAAATGCAACTTTTCAGAATTGTTATATTCAACACGATTCTATGAAATTATACTCTTGAACTGCTTATAGTTCAAATATTTTAAAAGAACATGTACATCTCTTCAGAAGAGCTCTCTCTCTCTCCCCCCCCCCCCCCCCCCTTTGACTCATTGAATTTATGTTTTCAATTGACAATAATTGTGCTATTTCAAGATTCTAGTATATCTATTAGTGTTTTTTAAACTGTATTTTATTACGATAAGCATCTCCTTGTACAGGAGATTTTATTATATCCTAATAAAATACAGATATACCTGTCAACCACGAAACATCGGCATTTGTTCTAAAATTTGTATAAAATATCTTGTAAAAAATACCTATGAAAACGTAAACTCCCATTACGAGAACTTATATCTAATTTAGATATCCAGCATTTTTATAATTTTCGTTTGGAAAAACTAATTTTGTTGATTATAGAGGTTTTTAAAACAAGAGTTCATATGTAAATAAATACAAATCTATTTCGATACAAGAAACATACCAAAATCACCCCCCCCCCCCAAAATGCTTTTTAGCACTTTCCAACCTAGTTGAAAAGTGCTTATGACTTCGGTTTGTCTGGCCGTCTGTCCGTGCTCTAACTCCCGTAAATATGCTCGGATTGCTCTGCAATTTTTATATGTTATTGTCGTTATCTATGGCACGTTCCCTATTTCAACTGAAGTGTGTAGCACTTATAGTTTTCTTACAGGGACACTCAAAAGAATTCCGTTACATTGCGGTCTATGGGGAAAAATCATTTGCGGTTTATTTTAATAATGTTTCACTATTGTAAACGCATTGAAATTTATATAGATCACTAAGATGCATTAGAAGAAGCTTAATATGGAATAGTAGGTGTATAGCACTTAGAGTTACTTTACAGGGACAGTCAAAATAATTCCGTTACATTACGTCTATGGAGAAAAATAGTCTGCGGCTTATTTAAATAATGTTCCACTATTTTAAACGCATTGAAGTTTATATATATTACTAAGGTGCATTACAAGAGGCTTACTATAGAATAGTGTGTGTATAGCAGTCATCGTTCATTTACAGGGACACACAAAAGAATTCTCTACTGTCTGTTAACAATAATTCCTGGAAGTGCGTTTTAAGTTACTGAACGCGATTTTAATCTTAACTAGCTTTTTGTCTATTACGTGGTGTGTATAAATTCTGTAGATCCTATACAGGGCAGCACAAAAGTTCGCGGACACATTTCCGTTTATTGACAGAAACTCCAGAAGGAGAATTTAAACTGCGCTACGCGTTTCCTAACTAAACTAAAATTTAGCATCCTATGTATATATACAAATCTATAGATCCTATACAGGGCTACATAAAAGTATTCGGATATTTTTCCGAATATTGTATAGATTGAAAATTCCTGAAATTACGTTTTTAAATATGTTATGCGTTTTCCAAATTGTTTACTTAGATGTCATCTTTCAGCTTATTAAACGGTAATGATTTGTAAAATTATTTTAGAAGCGTTGGAAAATGCTACATAATCTATGCTTGACGCATGATTTTTCGTTCTTTTTTGGAAATAAAATGTTATAAGTTTAAATAGCCTCCTGTGGTGACCCGCTTGGTCACCCTTTAATGTACGCTATGCATTGCAACATATTTTTTCAAATCAATTTAGTTAACGTAATATCCACCAAAAATGTTCTCGACCAAATAAGTACAGACGAATATCGACAGGCAGTGTTGAATTCAGACATTTTTCTCCGGGAGAGATTTCTGTGGCTCCGGGGAGGGGAGACCTCCTGAATTCAACACTGGTGACAGGAAGCATATTTTAAAATATGGGAGTATTTTGCAAATTTTTTATTCTTATGTATTTCAGCTTTCCAGTACAGATTTAGCCATTTTTTTTATTCACTTCGTCGGTTATGCTCCAAAACAATCAATTGCAATTCAGCTGCAACACATTCAGTTATGCATAGACATTTGCACTACATGAAAATAGTCTTAATTCTCATAGAAAAGCATTATGATGTAAAATAAAATGCTCTATATTTTTCGAACAAATGAATTTTAATGTTTTTTCAACATTATGTAGAGAATATGGGTGGTTAAATGAAAATTTTTATAAAAACTATATGAAAATTTCTGTTTTAATGAAACTTGCAGATGAGGCAGATTTTTAATATTTTTTTAGCCTGACACAAAGATGGGTTGCTAGTAAAAATAATTATAAAAATAAAAGAAATTTTCTGCATTAATGAGATTTTCACATTTTTAATGTTTTCCCAACGTTATATACAGAAAATGCCAATTGAAAATAATTATGAAAAATATACAGGAAAATTTTTGTAATGATAAAATATGTATATGAGTCAGATTTCTAATATTTTCGCAGCATTAAGTGAAGATGGGTTGCTAAATGAAAATGATTACAAAAAAGGAGAAAACTGCTTTATTGACAGATTTGATTTATGAATCAGGTTGATAATTAATGTTAATAAACACTTTATTTTTATTTTACATGTAAAATTTACTTTCCCTTACCCTCTCCCTGTAAAAATGTAAAAAATCTGCAGGCAAGACGACGACTGAGTGTCTACATATATCTTACATATACTTTAGACCTTTTTTCATTCTGCAGAATAACATTTCTATGTAATGATAAAAAAATACTAAAAATTTGCTTCATCTGCAGATTTTATTGATACAGCAATTTTCTTACATATATATACTTTTAATATTTTCATTAGCAACCCATCTTCTTTAGATAATGTTGGAAATGCATTAAAAATCTCCCTCATCTGCAGATTTCATTGATACAGCAATTTTTCTTATAAACATTTTATAATTATTTTCATTAGCAACCCATCTTCTCGGCTTAATGCCGGGAAAACATTAAAAATCTGCCTCATCTGTAGATTTCATCAATACAGAAATTTTCATGTATATTTTTTATAATAATTTTTCTTTAGCGATCCATCTTCTCTACGTAATGCTAAACAAACATTACAAATCTGCCTAATCTGTAGATTTCACTTTCTTATATATTTTTATAATTATTTTCATTTAGTATCCCTTTTTCTCTATGTAATTCTGGGAAAACATTAAAAATCTGCCTCATCTGCAAAATTTATTGGTACTTATGCACAGGGTGTTTGCGAAACCTATAACCTTAGACTCTAACTCGCATTAAGAATATCTGTTAATAAGATAATTTTCTTATACATTTTTTATAAGTATTTGAGTTTCTGCTCCTATTTTTACATGCTTTCTTTTAACTTAGAATTTCATTTGTATGTATATGGCAGTCAAATCTTGTTACTCATTTTTTACCCACTTCCTGTTGAGATAGCTTTGAAATTTGGGATAAATATGTATTCCTGAGGGCAATACATAAATTAGACATTGATTTTTTTTAATTCGATCCCTAAGGGGGGCAACGTTGGCCCAAAACTCTCATTTCCCTCATAGAAATAACATTGCGATTGAAAAAAAAAAAAGCTCCATTGTTGCAACATTCTTCCCTTTTAACCACAGTGTTGCCTGCATCATTACGAAGTCAGCATTGAGAAAAGTTGACTTTTTTCTGAATTTTAATAAAAACTTTTTTTTAAATATTTTTTATATTTAATTTATTTATATTAAAATTATGCATATAATCATTCACTACTGTTTGCAATAAGCCTGGATGTTTGGACAAACAGCTGGTCATTTTCTAATTAGCCTGAAACTGCACAGGATCATTGTAATAAGCCAGAAAAAAAATGGTCATATTCCAATTAGCCTCTTTGCAATAAACCTGAAACATACCAGGCTGATTGGGAAAAAGTAGATGATTCTCAAATTACCCTGGCTCTTTGCAAACAGCCTAGGTGCTTGAAAAAGAGCCTGATTTCTCCATTAGCCTATGACCCATACATATGTATAATCAGAATAATAATATTTGTAACACTCTTGCAATTGTAGGGTCCAAGGTATGGCCTTTTTGAAAATCAGACTCTGTGCTTGTGGAGAGAGGAAAAGCTGTATTTTTTTTTGTGGTCATTGCTAGTTTACAACATTTTAGCACCCCCCACCCCAAGGGCATAACAGACGGGGATTGAGCTCCTGCCCCCACCCCACCCCTGAAAAATTAGCCAGAAAAGATACATTTATATACTTTCATTTAAAAGAAAGGCATTTAGTTTTCCGATAGATAAACATTTAAAAAAAAAGATAAGCATTGTAAAAACAAATGCACGATTTTTCTCCAAAGGAATCAATCAAATTTGCAATGAGTAGCTTACTCTATACACAGTATTCCCCAAAATATTTAAATGTGCTTTGATTTTTTTACTTGTTAGAGATATGTAGGCAATGTAAAGTGCAGAAGTGTTCAAAATAAGGTAGAAATTTTATGTTGATGAAATATTCCTGTCAATAATTTTCAAAAAGTTACACATTTTACATTTTTATACGATAACTAGGTCCTATAGGTTATGTAAAAGAAAAAAAAAATCTCTATATTTTGACAAGTAAAAAAATAAACATTCTATTCATCTATGACCAAAACTTATCAAGTTATGGTATTCTGAATTTAAGAAATTTTAGAGCTTTAAAAACAAAGGGACCATACAAAAGTATAGAAAGAGTAACTTTTTGAAATTAATGGCAGGACTATTTCATGAACATAATTTTAATATTACCTTAATGTTAACATAATCATAATGAACCTATGTTATTTTGAATACTTTTATAATTTACATTATTTACGTATCTCCAACAAGTAAAAATTTAAAGCACCTTTCAGTCATTTTGCGACACACTATATTTGCATGGCTTGAATTTTTGCAGGGTGCTGAGAACTTGTGCGCACAGGGAAAGGCAGATGCAGAAGTCTGGGCGAATCCTTTTTAGTAACGTCATTTTAAATCCATTAGATGGCATCAAGAGATATTTTAAGAAAAATAAATTGTAAAAAAAATTATATTATAATCTCACTGTGTTATGGATAAAAACTAAAAAGCATATTTTAAAATATGCTTGTATAGATTTAAAACATTCTATGTTGTCTTTACTTTTTTATGGCCAATGCCAAATTTACAGATGATTGGATGCATTGTCACTGCTCTGTACATATCTATAAAACATATGTATCAGCAATTGCTTCTTCATAGTGTGAGGTTTTAACTGTACTTTCTTTATTTAATTATACTGAATTCGACTAATTGGCACATTAAAAAAAAGTGTGTGAAGGCTATCTAAAATTTGCTTCTTACTCTTGTGATGTTAAAAGCTTTTTTTCCCCCCGACGCTGTCCCAAAAAGATTTTTTAAGAGACCATTAATATTCATTTAATGGCTGATTTTGAAGTTATACAACTCGTAATTCTCTGAGGAATTATGAGTTTAAACAGTAACATTAATGAGAACATTTATCTTAGGTACTTGAAGTTATTCTCAGGCCGTTCCCAAGGTACTTCAAGATGTACTTAACTTCATGAGGGCTTAAATACAAGTTCTTGAGACCCAGAGAAAGGTAACGCATCTGATCTGTTCAAGCGAGTTAAGCTCTCAGTCTTTCTCAATCTCTTGAGAAATTCGACGGACAATGGACTTTGCCAGAAAAATTTTGACTAGATTTTGCCTAGAGCTATCCTGAAGTGAAGTGAACTTACTAAAAAGACCCTCACATTGTTTGCATGTAACTTTTTGTATGTGCCATGATGCTTGTGAAATTATGCTAATAAAATAATGAAACATCTAGCTAGTCTTTTATTTTAGAACTGTTACAATAGCTTAACGGCATAAGTCAATGAAATATTATATTGAAATGATGTTTTCACACTGGGGTACTTTTCCAATCCGCGTATTAATAAAAGGAGAGATATTCTAATTTATTTAAGTATACTATATTACTTTATAATCAGGACTTTTAATAAGACCAATTACTTTAATAGTTAATAGGATTTCCAATAGAAAATGCTAACACCTAAGTTTTACTTCATGCAAAGATACCAACATGTGAAGTCCTTTTAATAATAAGTATTATAATTTTAAATAATCACTCTTAGGTTTATCAGCAATGTTACATGATCAGATTTTCCAAGTACAAATAAGAACATGCTTCTGATTTTATCGAAAAGAAATCATAACCATTATAGATAATCAGAAATTGCTGGCTTCTCTCTGTGTACACAATCACATTTAGAAAAATCAGGATACTTTGTTGTCATAAAGTATGGCATATTGTAGCATTTAATTATCTTTTCCCCCCCACTTAATTTATTAAAATTGCTTAATAAATTTCCTTTTAAAAATTACATCTATTTATTATGGGAAATCATACAAAAAAAAACCCATCTTTATTCATTTGCTCAAATCTTTCATGAGCTGTATTTAACGGTTATCTATAATTATAAGTAACTCAATACATAAATCATAGAAAATGATTCAACCCTTCAAGATAATTTTTTGCAGCTGGTAATAATAATAAATAAATCATCTCTTTTCATTATATCTGCAAGATCAAGTAATAATTCAATCAATTTGTTTATATCTCATTTCATTATTTCCTCAAAATTAAGCAATAACTCAAACTATAATATGAAATAAATAAAGTTTGTTTATATATAAAATCATTATTTCAGCAATAATGATTAATTTACCCTATCATAAATTACTCTAATATTAAAATATTTCCAATTCATTCAAGGCCAAGGTGACATAACTAGCATACATTTTCAAGCGTTTGTAACATATTTTCTCATATACGTTGTGGCTCTCCTAATGAACAATAGGAAAATGTAGTTTAAAAAAGGATTTCTCTAACGGCCTGGCCGTCTGTGGGATTTGTAACGGCGGTCGGGTTAAACTTCAAATTTCAGACATCATTTCAATGGACATCTTTCAAGCGTTTAAAAATTTCAACGGTCTTTTCCCAGAACATTCGAGAGCTGCCCATCGATATTTTTTTTCAGCAAATCGAATTGAGTTGGCGAAATGGAAAGATTATTTTTTACGAGAACTTCTGAGACGCCACCAGCCTGATGGGATGGCTTACATGTCGGGGACCGAAAAATGACTGTCCACGGTGGTCTGCATTGATACTCCGACAGTGTCCAGTAATCTCCATAAAAATAAATCTGTCTTTGTGTCTTTAAAGCAGAATAGTGTCATTTCATCAAAGGATGCTCTACTTCCTCATCCAGTTTGTGCCTCTGTCGTATTCCTTTTCATCTATGAAAAATTAAAGTCTACTTGTGATTTTTATGCATTAATGAAAACTGTTCATCCGATGCCTTGTGCTGGTGTGTTTGAAAAGAAGCAAAACGTGTCAAAATTTCATTTGTGTGCCTTTTAAACAAAATCCCTCTTATCTGCTAAATTTAAATAAGGAAGATAGTCCAACTTCAATCATCGTGATTACTGTGATGTGTGTTATCTTGCTAAAATAATTATATCTCTCTAGGTTGTGATACTTTGGATAGATATTTTCTTACATCATTCATATAAGAAATTATGCAACATGACTGCTGCATGTGTTTCACAAATGAAAGATTAATCACTAAAAATATCTTGCACTGTTTCATATTCAACAAAAATCATGAGTTAAAATATTCATGATCATAAAAAAAAAAAAAAAATGGAACAGGAAATTTACGTGTATGTGTTTTTTTTTTCTTATGAGCTCATATATTTACTTATTATCATATATATATTTACTCATTATATATATATGCATTTTTCTACTTCTTTCTTTTAATATGATGCATATATATATATACTTATTATTCTTTTTTGTGTTTTTCTTTATCAGTATATATATACATTTAATTGATGATACTCAATATTTTTTTTAATGCAATAAAAAAGACAAAAAAAAAAAAAAAAAAAAAAAAAGAATAAAATTTTGAAAAAGACAATTTTATAGCAATTCTTCATTTTATCTGGTTATTGTATTTTTTTTTAATTCCCTTTTTTTACAGCTCAGCTTTTTCTTATTGGTAATTTTTGAAATAATAAATATACGTAATTTTATGACTTTTTAAGAACTTTTTATTAATTATAAATTCTATTATCTGCTATATCCTTGTCCTTCTCCCCCACTATACTTATATTACGGTCCTCATAACACTTGTATATATTTTAATAATAAATTCAAACAATTATATTTTTGACTCATCTAATTTTTCATAATATTTCCTTTCAGTCTGACAAATTCAATTTCAATAATATTTTATTCATTTTTGATTAATGCATTTTGTTTTACTTTATCTTTTATTTAGATTCCCCCCCCCCCCTTTAACAACAATAATTTTCCTTTGTTTGGTTTTGTTTTTAGATGCGTTCGTAATTATATAAATACGTAGCACCTATTGTCGTCGCTTGGTCCGTCCGTCTGCATATAACAACGCAAAAACTACCCAACCGAATGGTTTAAAATTTAAGATATATTATCTTTGCAGAATTTTGTCGAGACATTTCAATTTTTTAAAAAATCGAATCAAAACTTTAGGAGATATTAATAAAAATATTTATTAAGAAATTTGAATTTTTTTTTTTTTAATCGGTGCTTTCTTGTTAGAGGAGCTTCCGATGTTTAATCGTCAAGCGACCGAGATACTTATTTTATGACAGAAATTAATCTGCAGACGATATAATTCATTTCAGAGAATTAAAAATCATCAAGATCTGAATATTTATATAACTAGCTATAGTACGAACGCACCTCATTTGTCACGTTTGGCGTACAATTTCCAACTTGTTTTCACTTTTGATGCCCGATTTCATACTCAATTGACTAAAAAAAGCATTGTGACTTTAGATAAGTAGGATGCGACATTTAACAATATGATAGATGTAAATGTGACAAAACAATATGAGATAATTTGAACATCTATTCCAAATATTGAGAAAAAGGATGAAAAGAAGAAAATGAAATATGTAAATTTGTAACTCTGATTTTTCTAATAAAACTGGTGCTTCATTTTTATAGCAGCCTTGGTGTGATACAGAGAAAAACTTTGGTGAACAAAAGAAATTTTACAAGCACTTTCTGACATATAAAACTTCCAACTTTTTCATGTACATAAAAAAATTTGTTCAATATTTACAGTATTTAATACATACATAAAGAGGCAATTCATTAGCATATACATGCAGAAGCAATTTATTTAGCATATACATGAGCAAGCAATAACAGCAATATAGAGATAACAAGCTTTGCAAGATAAGGAAATCTTTGACATGCACTTTCTTGTACTCTTTTCACTATTACGTACACACAAGTAATATCATATTTACACAACTATTTATTACATACATACTGAATCAATATATATATATATATATATATATACACAGAATCAATTTATCATACATATACATGCAAAAGCAGTAGCATTTTAATAGATGTAAAAATAAGAATACCACTCCATAAGTTTCACTTTCATTGTTATTTGTAATAATTAGCAACAATATCATTTTCTTAATCACCAAAGCTGCTATAAAAACAAAGTATCTTAATTTTTTTTTCATTCTTTGTATATGTATAAAATTTTAAAAAGTGTAACAATACTAATTTTTTGATGTGAGAACATTTTAAAATGGAAGAATTAACAGAATTTTATTTGTTGAGGCAAACGGAATGGCCATAGCTGTGAAATTTCTACTTATGTTTCGCACAACTTATCTATGTGAGAAAGCAATTTCTTCTCTTGTTTAAATGAAAACAAAACGCAGGAATATATTGAGTAATGAATAAGACATGGCTAAAATTAACAAATATAGAACCAGACATGAGGAAACCACTTTTTTAAGAAAGCACATTCTTTGCATCAGTAATACAAATCAAGTTAGTGTTTAAGTCAGTCAGTACATATAAGCTCATGCAGCTAAGTCATAAGCTGTAATGCCCTCTCCCAAATTGTTCTAATATTTTGCATATTATTAGTATACTGGCTGACCTGCTCAGTGTTGTCCAGGTCCATAATAATAACCTTAAACAAACTTTAAGTTTGCATCATTTTATATTTTCAGAAAATCTTTCAAATGAATGTAGTTTCAGCAGCATATAGTGTTTCAAATGAACCTAATTTCCAGGGCCCCACTGTCTTCCGCAGCATCTAGTGCTTTCCAAACAAATCTCTTTCCGAACAAACCTGTGGCCAGGGTATCTGCAGCCTACAGTAGTGTATACCGTGCATGGTCTGCATGCGCAGGGAACATTCGAAAACCAAGTTGAATGAGCCAAACCTTGTAGTAATCGAGCTCATAGAACCCCACATAAGAATGTGCTGTATGGCAGTGGAAGGTGGAAATAAAATGTGTAAGAGAATCAAAAACCAAGTTAAATGAGCCAAATCCTATTGCAATAAGGCCCATAGAATCTGGGATAAGAATGTACCCTCTAGAGGCAGAAGGGGGAACTAAAATCTGTAAGACTATCCAAAAGTTGAATGAACCAATTTCTGTAGAAATAGGGCCCATAGAATCCGAGAAATGAATGTGATGTTACTGTTTGGAAATGGTGGTAGCTGAAGTCTAAGATAAACTTTCATAATGAGGAAAGTAGCTGAATAGTAAGCTAAGTTGAATGAACCAATTCCTATTGAAATCGAGCCCACAGAACCTGAGAAAAGAATGTGCCGCTAATGTTTGAAAATGGTGGTAACAGAAGTCTAAGATAAACTAAGAATGCGTCGTTTTTAATTTACGGCTGAAATTTCCTTTCCCTACATTAACACATTCATTAAAAAAAGAATTATTTTTTTCTGATAATTAGAACATAGCAAAGACACATTATGTTAAAATAGCTGCCAGATGGCTCCCTTTCCTATCCTAAAATTAAAATTTATATTTTAATTAGTTATCTTAATTTTTGTTCATTAGTAAAAATTGGCAATTATTTCCATTTATTTTTCCAAAGTAAATGGAGGGATCGGCCAGAGAAACAGACCTCTTTGCAGTTCAGCTTTTAACAAAAGTCGACACCTGTTTGGCACTTTCTTGGATTTTTCCGACTGGCGCCACTAGATTTTTACAGTTTTTTGTTACAAAAATTAAGGAAAATATCTGAAAAATCAGATTGTCAGATGCAGAAAAATTTTCTACATATGCTCTGAAAGTTTCAAATCAATATCTTAATTAGTTTTCTTAAAATTTGCTAATTAGTGAAAATTTTCAAATTCATTCATTTTCGCTTGTAAATCGAGAACAGATGTTCTTTTAGCCATTTTTATAAAAAAGATGACATTTTCGATGCAATTTTTAATGAGTTTTTAATTAATTTCTCGCCTAATTATCAAAATACTGAAATTCTGAGCCTCAGGTGCATCAGAACCTGCCTTGGACTATTTAAATCCAATTTTTCAGATTTCCAGGTGTGGTAGATTTGGCTAGCCATCGCAGACAGATACACAGAGCAAAACTTTATTTTATTATTATAGACAAAAATGATGCTATTCCATGTTTGAATGTCAATATAATTTAAGTACAGTTTTATTTAGGGTTGGCACGTTTTTGCCAAAGGTGGTGAAAACCATGGAAAAAACCGTCCTGGCAAAAATACATTTTTGCCACAGTGGCAAAAATAGATATGTTTTATTTACAGCGATGTGATTAATATATTTTAGTTTTTAATAATTTCAACTCTAATAATATGTAATTTTATTTTTTTATTTACCTTAGAGTATTCAATGCATCATTAAAACAGTAATCTAAGTAGTTTGTATTTTTTAGTAAATAACTTACTGGCTTTGGTTTAAACTGTCATAATTATTAAACAATCAATCCTTATGCCTCAGTTAATTTTGTAGCAAAGTCTGAGAGAGAAATAGCTATCAATTTTGCTATGCTATGAGAACAACAGTAATTTGAAGTTAACAAACTAAAAACAATAGAAACAAAACATTTTGCAAGATAATTCATTCTCATTTCCTATGATCAAATCAAGATTCAAGTCTGTAGCCTGTATAATGACAATGGGGAAAATGGTAAGAAAAATTACCTAAAAGATTAATTTGCCTATATTTGCAACATTAAATAATCAATGAAAATTATTCTACCCTTCTCTCTCTTATACATATTAATTTCATCCAATCCATGTGTTTTCTTATAACTCTCTCCCCCCCCCCCTCCCACCCCCAAAAAAGAAAAAAAAAGTTGTAGCAATTTCAAAAGTTTACTTAGTACTACTTGATTATCCTGTCCACCGAAAAACTATCACCAAACTATAAGATTAAATGTAATTTCCACTTGACATTAAACACATTGCACATGTTTGTATGTCATTTTAATTTATTTTATTTGTATTTTTATCAAGCTTTTACTAATTTGTTTTTTCTTTCGTTATTTAAAATGAAAATTATGTCAATAAATGATTATCTCATGATATTAAAAGAAAAAAAATATAACAGATTAGTTTCAACTGCTGTCACAAATTTTTGTCCACCAAATATTTTTATTTTTCTATATTTGCTTCAAGCCTATATCCAATGTTTACATACATTTTATAGGTTTTTTTTCTACGTTTTTTGACTAAATAAAGAGGATCGAATTCTTTACAATCTTCTGCTATCATGATATTTATTATGTTTCTTAATAAATTCGATTATTACATTTAAAATACTTACATTTAATTCACAAATTCAATATCTTAAAAATATCTGTTTGCTTATGGTTTAATTTAATAATTCTGCATTTAAACACGTAAACTGTTCTTAGTATTATTTTTGTCCGAAATAATCCGGATAAATCAAATTTTATATTTGCTATGTCGTTACGTCATGACCATGAGTGAACTTTATCATTAAAGTAACCCTATTATATTTAAAGATTTTTTTTTAAAATTAAAATTCATTCATTTTCCTAACTTAAAATTTTAGAATGGCAATATTTTTTCATTTTTATAATTTGGTGAATAGTTTGGCGATTTGTTTAATTTGGCGAAATTGGTCGACAGGATAATCAAGTACTACCGTTTACTTCTATAAAGTATTTGTAAAAGTTATACCTAGAGGCTCAAATAAAGATAAAATGAAGATTGATTTGGCAAATGTTTATGCTTTAATATTGTTTTTTATTATAGATTTTTTAAATGTAGAAACTGTTGATTCATTTTTTTTTTTTTAATATATATCAATTTTAAAGGCAACATTACTACATTAATTTGAGAAAAGTAAACAGTTTTTACCTGTCACCATCACAAATTTATCTGCAAAATTGATTATGATTGATTATTGATATTTTTTATTCATATTACCAATGAAATATTTTAATTAATCAAATTAATATTAATGAAACATCTAATTAATATTCTGATTTAAGTCTCAATTATAATATATACAAAATTATGTTTTTTTAATATATTTACTAAATCCAGCCTTTTTGCCAATTTTTACCAGGTTTTTTCCAGTTTTTGCCACTGTCCTGGCAAAAATACCATTTTGCCGGCAAATTGCCCAACCCTAGTTTTAGTAATATATACAGGCAGTTTTAAATATTACCATTTAGAAACTGATTTATTTATTTGGGGTCTCTAGGCACACATACTTTTCAGGACCCCCTAGAACCCCCTATATACATATTATAAAGTTCTGGGGCCCCTTTGACAGAGGATATCCAGAGCACATGGGCCAAGTGACCAGCTGTAAATGAGTCTCTATTAGCATTACCTTTGTTACTAGGTGGTATGCAAAATTATAAATTTCGATTTAGTGATATGCTAGTCTAAAAGTTTGGGAAGCTCTGGTATAGAGGTTATGAATATGATTAATTTTTAGGAAATAAAAAAGCTATAAAGTTTGCATATTTGAAAATATCGATAAGGGCTTTTTAAGTACATATATTTATAGCAATACTTTTAAAATTTACGAAATAAGGCTAATAATTTCAATTTAAATAGCTTAAAACTATTTTGAAAAATTCTTGTTAAATACAAAGAGCAATAATAATAAAAAATAAATCGGACATATACTCCCTTTACCCCCTCTCTCCCCAAAGAGTAATATAAAATTAAAGAAATTGAAAGATTGAGCACATATATCAAGTGCATTTTTCCCAGAATTTACTCTCGACTTGGAAATTAGTGTGCTAAACTAACTCACTGTCAGTGAAACTGGGAATATTTTTTTTCTTTTTAAAATGTGAATTAAATTTAAAAAAAAAACAAAACAAAAATTAATACATTTGTTTCTATTATAAAATAAAAAAGCACTATTTATTTTATCAATAAATAAAGTGATTATTCACCTTTATTTTACAATACTGTACTATTCAACTCTCATTCACTTTACAATACTATTCAACAGTGAATTCGCCAGTAAAAAAGAAAAAGAACTACCATCTAGGCAGATTTTATTTATGAGCTGGGATGTTTAAAATTAACAAATACTCTTTCATTTTTTTTTTTAAATTACCTTCATGCTTAACCCTCTCACTGACAAGCCCGTGTTAATACGTTCACTATACTCCAGGTTTCACAGCAGTACAAACATTGTTTAAATTAATATATTTCTACTGATATAATGCAGTCTTAATATGTGTTGAGTAATTATTAATAGTCTTAAGGATTACTCTCATATATATAATTAAGTTTTTTATAAAACGTTAGAATAACCATCTTTTTTTAGCATTTAAAATAATATACAGAGAAAACAACATTACAATTTTGCTCTTTTGCTGGACAATCAGAGGATTAATACTTCATACATCAATTAATTCATACTTAATACATTATCTCCATAAGTTATACCCCATTCAGACAATGATATTTAAGTTAACTTAACTTGGACTTTGGAGATGGTAGACCCAGAATAGTCTGTTCACACTGCAAAAAATTTTAAGTTTACTCATCTGAACAAATCAGAAGTTTGGGCGTGCACTCAAGTTAATAGGTCTGGAACTGTTACTTTTAAACTTTTATTTACAAAATAAAAAGCTAAGAAACTGTAAACAACACATCTAATATCAAAACCCTATCACAGTGAATGATAGTAGGCTCTACCTAGCAACAGTTTGTTTGTTTGAGGACCCTGAGTAAACTTAAATCAGAAACTCTGAATGGGGTATTATATACATATCTTTTATAACTTATAAGCTTACATACTCTCTTTAAACGCACTTGCCAGGAGATAAGAAAAAACGCTCATATAACTGAAGGTGATAAAAAATTAAGAAAGATGATAAATTACAAGTAACTGTTCATATGTTTACATTCCTTTATACACATTTACAATTTTCTCAATAAAATTAATGATAGAGAATTACACTTATTGTATTTGATACACCCAGTAGCAGAAAATTCTCAAAGTGCTGTGACGGATATTTCAGTGTCAGAAAATAATCTGTAGGTAAACTGTGTTACAATTCAGGATTGGCAGGTCTTTGACATGTGTCCCTTTTTGAGAGTTTAAACTGTTATGTCCAAAACCATCTATCAAAAACCTCAAACGCTAAATTGATATGTAAAATTTTACATTAAATATCACACATATTATATGAAACAGTACAACATTACGTGTAATGTTTAAAAAGTCTTTTACTGTATATCAATAATTAATATCTAGTAAAGTATTACTGTTACGTGCAATTTTTAAACTTAATTTCTCAATATTTACCAGCAACATATCGGCAAATTGAGCATCCCCCCTCCCCCGTGACATATTGACGAATTTCACATTTATTTCCTGTAACCAACTGACGAATTCTGCAATTGTTTTCCTGCGATCGATTGAAGAAATTTGTGATATTTTCCTGCTACCAATTGGTAAATTTTGCTATTTTTCCTGTGCCTTACAGGTAAAACTCACTTTTTTTTCTTTTCTTTTTTTTTTTTTACACACAATTGTTTTTACGACCGATTGGTGAATTTTGCTATTTACCTGCAATAACTCAACAAATTTAAAATTTTTTCCTTGCGTGTGAGTGCAAATAATTCAAAAATTTTTATTGTTACTGACTGACACATTTTGCAATATCTTCCCGCAACCTATACCATAAAATCCCGTTAATCCGCCCCTCTAAACGTGACGGAAAATCATAAAATAATCAGGGAGAGGCGCTTACATGGTATTAAAATTGTAGTACATGATATTTATGGGTGGTGGTGTGTGGGGGGGAGATGCTAAATGGCGATCGTCACAAAGTATGCATTATTTTAATAAAGTGACAAAAGAAAAACATTTTGAAAAAAAAAATGATATTCAAAATAGAAAAACAGTATAACTTCACGATTAATGGCGACTTCAGATTATAGAAAATTGTGGATTTCAGAAGCTTTAAAACTGGAATTTATTTAGATAAATAATAACACTAATCTCTGTCATTAATATGGTAACAGAAAAATAAAAGGAACTTAATAATTTAAAATAATTAAAAAACACGGAGAAATTGCAGTTGAAAATGTCCTGAAATACTTTCTAGAACTAATAACATGTTATGTGGTGTCGCCATCTGTTGTAAATTAGGCAGATTAAACACCAGTTTTTTTTTTTTTAAATTATGATTTCGTAGCTATAAATGCAAAATAAATAGTACAAATCACAAAAATTGAGAACATACAGAACGAATTGGTAGTGTTGCCAGATTTTTAAAACGAAAAACATTGCCACCACAAAGATAGCACACGTTACAAATTCGACTGTGGCACCATCTACTGATCAATCAATAATTTTTTTGTGTTGGGTTTTCCTAATAACGTTAAATATGACTATAAATTCTTTGATAAAATAAATAGATTTTTTTTAATCAAAATATTTCACACACAGTATCAAATAAACATTTTTTAACTTATTTCATGAGAAACTTTCACTATTGATATTTTTATTACCTTCATATCGCCATGGAGATAAATTTACAGCAAAACTAATGTTTGGTTATATTGCTTTTCAGATTGACAATAGTTGAAGTTGTGTATGTTACTTTTGTGTTTGTACACGTTAGCGATATATATCAAAGAATCGTCACGCCTTTCTGATCTGTGGGAAAAAAAAAACTACTCGTGAGATAAAATTTTTGGTGTTGATCTTGACGTGTGCGTCGAAATTTCTTTTTGGGGAGGGTGCTTTCTTGGGATTTTTTAAATTTTCCAATTTGTTTACAAAGTGGTAGGGGGCGCTTAATCAGGAAGGGCAGATCAACGGGATTTTATGGTAGACGAATTTTGCGATATTCTTCTGCATCTGATGGCAGAATTTTGGGGGGTTTTCCTGTAACTGATTGAAGAGATTCATGATTTTTTCCTGCAACCGACTGATGAATTTCGAGATTGTTTTCCCCACGATCAATTGACGAAACTCACAATATTTTCCTGCAACTGATTGATGTTTTTTCAGAATTTTTTCCCATGTCTTGCTGGCAAAACTCACGTTTTTTTTCACGTGATTGTAGACAAATCTTGCGAAATTTTTCTGTGCCCCATTGACAAATTTTCGTTTTTTGTTCCTCTCGCGACCCATTGGTGAAATCCACAGGTTGAATATGCCGACAACAAATTTTTTGAGAACATGAAACAGCTATGCAGCTATAAAAAAAAACTGGCAGGCTGCATTTCCAGCTATAACAAAACAGACAGGGCTTCATTTTTCGCAGATTTTTTCAACCGCTTTTCACAGATTTTCTCTTTTGAACTTGCTGGCGAGATGAAAAAACAGTATATGAGCAAACGCTGTTTGTCGAGAGAGCAGGGATGTCGGAGAGAAAAAAATTATATTTAGCTTACAATGAATGATAAGATGCACACTAGAGTTGTGCAGTAGGTCATCATGCTCTTCCGGATACAAAGCGAAAGTGTGGCTGCGGCACTGCGCCTGCCAACGAAGTAAAAAAATCTGCAGAAAGAGAAAAATAATCTGCGACGTACGTCGCCCATCTCGAACTTTCTGCTACCGGGTTGATACACATATAAAATTACTTAAAAAGTGCAATTATAACCCCTTTTTTCCCTTCAACAGACAAAACCAATACAACCAAATGAACACCATAATGAGGAACTACTGTACTTACATCCATTTAATTGACTTGCATCCTATAACATACACACATATTTACAAATAGAAACTTTCAATACATGCACCAGATATAGCTCTTTCTTGAATAAACACAAATAATAGTGCCTATTGAAGAATCTTCTATAATTCCGATTCAAAAAGAACCTAATCAGTTGATTAAAACTTTCATAATATTTAATTTTTATTTGAGGAAGAATTAGATTTGAGAAAGAATTATAGTAGATAAAAAACATAATATAGTAAAATCCTCATAACAAACATGGCGAATGCCTAGCACCTATATTTAGCAAACACTTTTCAATCCTATACATTTGTATGATTTTACCTCTGAATAGAGGACATATCCAAACAAACAAATTCTTCCATCCCAGGTGTTCACTTTTCAGAGATTTTACAGCATATGCAGGTTTGTTTCTAAACACAAACAATGACTGTGATTGAAACACACAATAGAAACTCCATCACTGAGAGAAAAACAATTCACAACATAACTGTAGACGGTTCCAGAAACACTTGTTGGAACAACTTTAGAAAGTTCCAGAATCTTCTAGAACTTAAAAATAACAAACACGACAACAGAACGAATATAATAAAAAAATACAGCTCATTATCTGCATCACAGTATGTTGCAGACAATGTGGCAATATTTTGTCAGAAGATTCAATCTGCACTCAAAATTGAAGACACTGATTAAATAAATATAGTGACCCCTTGTTGTATCATACCCGCAAATAAACAAATATGCGCAGTATAACTCAGTGTATTAACCCTCTTACCACTTAATTTTTTTTTTCAAAATTCTTTCGACCAATATGTTAGACCAGTATCTCCTCTATTATTACATATTTCAAGTCATCATGTATTTGAAATATGTAGTAAATTTATAATTTGCATTTTCACCTTTAACTGTGGAATTTAAAAAAAAAATTGCTTCAAAAAGTGTGTATTATATCATTTTTTCTACAAATGTCTTGCCTGTGGAAATCCAGTAAGAGGATTAAAAATAAGAAAGAAAACATACAAGCAAATATTTTGTGTTTGTAGCCAAAATGTTAGTTTATACACACACATACTACAATTTTATTAGCAAAATTAAAAGAGATATATATAATAAAATTAACATTTAAAATAAATATAGCATAAAATAAAAAATGCAATTAAACTGCTTATTTTTTCCTGAGGCATGAAAACAGAGCTATATATCTGAACGATCGATATAACGAGGGACTACTATTATATATAATATATTTAAGCAGAACCATACACTGCATAAATTTTATTTACCAATTCTTACAATAATTATTGCATTGGGGCATAAAATTACTGATGACTATGTATTTACCAATATATTTATTTACTTAACTCTAAACACAATCTTAATGTGTTAATGGCATTGAGTTTTATTGAGAGCTTCAGAACTTGGTTTTACCAGCAAGTGTCAATGGAAAAATCTATGACTTTATGTAATGCATTGCTAAACACTGTAGCTGAGATTTGCAAATTGTTAAGCTGAACATATTTTGCACAAAAAAGAAAGGCAAGTTACAATCACATGATTTGTAGAATAGCACATTTGATTTTTCTTAAAGTAGCATCAGTGCTCGCTACAAACTACTGATTTTCTGTATAACATTACATGTTGAAAATGTAGCATACTACACTAAAGACTACTGTAGTTTCATTACTTGTAGCGTGCTGCTTCCAACCAATTGTTAAATATATACAGTAGACTCCCCTAAATCTGCAGAGCTTAAAACCAGAGGTTGTGCGGATTTTAGAATTTTGCAGATTTCTAGTCACTGTTTTGTTTACATTTTAAAACAGTCATTTGAATTTAATAATGCACTCAAAATTATAATGAATGCTTAAAATAAAGCAAAATAGTAAAAATTAAGAAAATTAAAATATTAAAAGTAAAGTATAAAATACTAAAGTAAATAATTTAAATTATGCATAACTAAATATGCATAATGATGAGAATTTTTTCTTGAATTATTCAGTGAAACTCTCCTTATAAATGTACACTCATAATTTACATCAAAATCTTAAAATAAAAAAGTTTTATTTCATGTTTGGCCATACTTAATAATAACCAAAAAAGCTTGATTAATGCATAAATATATTTGGTAAAAAGATCACGACTGCCACAGATATCAGTGCTATCTTGAAATTTTTCAGAAATAAATTTATACTTCCATCATGAGGAAACATGAGTTCAATCCTATTAACCAGAGTTCCATATTAAAATGTGTACAGAATGATATAAAAAACTTGTATTTTTCACCTACATCTTAAGTGTAAGTTTAATTGTTTAGATCTGAAACGATGTGTGGATTTTAGGGTCGCAGATTTGGGGGGAGGGGGTCTACTGTATTTTTATAAGTGATTATATAATAACATTTCAAAAATTAACACAGAATCACTAAGAGAAATATTTTTTTAAATCATTATTACACCTGAAACAGAAAACTTCATAGTTTTTGCTAAAACCACAGGTAAGTCAATATTAAGGCATTTTATTAACCTTTAATAACTCACATACCAGAATTTTAACATTTATTAGTTTTTAAAGATAATTTTTGCACAGTGTGTTCTTAAATTTAATAATATGCAGTAGCTCACATTTTTATTATGGTTACACATGTGTTTTTGAAACTTGTTTGTAAAAAGTAAATACTAAATGTAAAAGAATCAGTTTCAAACTTTTTTTTACATGTACTCTTGCTTATATATTTTAAGATTTATTAGTTGTTTAAGAATTATATTAAAAACATTTTTCTAAATAATATTGTTAGTTTGAAAGCAGAAAAAATGATCTCATGTAGGAATTGGTGAAACCGAATTTTAACTTAATTTCTTAAGTTTTATTTAGAATGGAAGTAATCACTTGAACTTTACCTTTGTAAACATAAGATTTTTATTTTCCTTCCTTTAAAGGTGAATCTCTTTCAGCCATACATACATAATAAAGATTATTATACAGGTAGTAATATTCATCGTGCAATAAATCTCTATTTTCTACTTTTGTATACTCAATTAAATTATTGAAGTGGCTAAATTTTGCTTAGCGATAAAATTAAGGCGTCTTTATTGGGTATTTTGTTCATTTAAGGAGTTTAAGTACTTCTTAGAAATTTTTTCATTTTCAAGGAGTTTCTAAGGAGTCTATATGCACACAGCAGCAGGAAGAATTCAGTTCTTTCTTTCTTGGGTTTTCGCCAGCATTTGTAAATAACAGAAAATTAAAAACAAAATCCAATATTTTCATAAAATCTGATATTTTTAATATATATCTGATATATTTTTAATATCTATCCGATGTTTTCAAAATAGTCAACTTACTGCTGATTATAAATATCTTCAGACTTAATATAAATTATAAACTAAAACACATTGTACTTAACATGAAAATTTAATAAAACAATAGTCTACACCTTTTTTTTTTTTTTTTTTTTTTTCACTTACAACAAAATTGAAGATCAACTAATTGAAAACAGAAACAATTTGCTCTTTACACTCATTAAAACAAACTATAGGATCACGTATCAAGAAAATTTTGTTTTATAGAAGAAAATTTAATATTTTTTTAATAGAAAAATATTAACATAAATGTGATCTTGTCTGCTTTTTTAGTTCCTAACCCGTTGTGTAATTTAAACTGAACTAATTTAAAACCAGAAAAAGATTCTTCCTAATGAAGCTGTAAACAACTGATTATCTAAATTAGATAGTTTATCCTTCAACAGCTGCTCTAAGTTCTAAGTGAATTTTGTCCCAATTAATTATTGGTTCTGCATTGGTCCAGCTTCGAACAAAACTTGGAAAATATTTTTCTTTTTCTTTGGCTAAAAAAGTCACTACCAGAGGCAAAAGTTCTTTATCTACAGAACAACAGTCAATAAAGGTTGAAAAATTCATTTACACTTGTTTTGACTGAAAATATCAAACACCATGATAATTTAAAAATAAATGTTGAATATATATGATGATATATATAACGATATATATCACTGTATCCTGGTTATCAACAGACAATATTTTGTTCTTTCAACCTAAATATATTAAATTTGAATTCACCAGCAAAATATAACAATATTTTATTATTATTTGTTTTACTAATTACTGATTCAGCAAATGTCAGGGCAATTTCTTCATTCTATTTCTTACCTAGAATTTTCTTTTCACTCTCGACCAATTGTACTCATATGTGCTTGGGTGATTTATTTAACATCACACTTTGATTCAAAACTTTCTTATAATTAAGCTGGAATTTTTACACTGCTGAAAATCCTGGGTTATGTTTTATTTTTCTCAGGATAAATATTCAATACATTTGTGATCACTTGTAAAACAGTTTATATTTTTACAGAAACACCAAATACTTCATGCAATTTCCATGATTTTATAACTTTAAATATAGTTTAATGGTGTACCACAACAATTTTTTGAAGCTTGTAACACCTTTAACAGCATTTGATGCTTTATTATTCAGATTTTGAATTGAACTTGTAGTCATTTTGTAGCAACTCGCCATGCTTACTTCAAAATGGAAACAAACAAAAATTAAATTTCACTAAAGAACAATTTACTACAATCTGTAAATGATATTTTTAATACCCTAATCTTATTTTAAATAATTAATAATTATGAAATGACATCGATTGTCACAGAAAATTACACCAATTTATGAGTGTCTTAATCCTTATGTGAACTCCCTTTTAAATTTTTCCAAACAATATTATTTACAAAAATATTTTGAATGCATTTCTTAACTAATAATTTTTGAAATATATAAGTATGTGTAAAAATAAACTTGAAGTTGACCTTTAAATATATCAGATATTTTCACAAAAAAGTTACAAAAACATAAGTGCTCCAATATAAATATGAGTCACTGAACATTTTATTTCAAGCAGTCTTGATGCATATATTTAATAGAAAAGAACCCTAAGTTTATTCAATACAAACACATGGAAAAAAAAATAAATAAGAACATTTTTATTTTTCAAATAGTCAAGAAAAAGATATTTTCATTTCTCAAATATTCAAGAAAAATATTTAAAAATAAATTAAAATTGTAGAAATATCTTTACACATGCATATATTTAATAAATTAAGATTTAAAAACATGACAGTCACACAAACAAAAGAGCATGAAATAATCTTATTTTAATATATAAAATTAGACAAAAAGTTCTAGTATAAAAGTGATGCTTCATTAGATAATCTCTGACTTGTTACAAACATTTCTTTAAGTTTATGGAAGGAAATAACCTTTTTATTCCAGAGAATGAGTAAAAACACAACTATAGTTATGGGATAGATTAGTTAGCTGCTCCCTTTATAATTAATATTAGAGAGTAGCTACACTAACAAGGATAATTTATTTTTTTATAATCTGAACTAAATGGACAAGAGTAGGTAAATATTTGTAAAATAATAAAATTGTCATTACAAAGAATGATTCTAAAGGAATGTATAACATGAGGGAAAAATTAGTGTTCACTCTAGAAACTAAAAGCACCGAGTGCTAGTCGCTAAACAGAGCACTACTGAAACAGAAAAAATACACTATTTGAGTAAAAAAATAAAAATAATAATTAATTTTTAGAAATGCTAAATAAAGTAACATTAATTTCAAATGATTTTATGAATATGAATTATAAATATTATGATTAAATAAATAAGGAAATTTTATCATTTTTTAAAGATTCAAGCACATGGATAGAGAAATACGAAGAAACTTTTTACAAGAGATACACGAACAGCTAACGATTCATTTCACTGTTTTAAAAAAGGGCAGGATGCATTTTGCCAATTTGAAAAAGGTCAGGGTGCTGCCCCCTAAAAAAATGGCCTCTAGGGAATGCAAGGAAAACTCCCCGCCCCCCCCCCCCCCCACATATATATACACATATACCAAGGGAAGGTAGAAGATATAATGAAAATGAAATATCAAAGAAAGAATATACAAAGATTGCTGGAACAATTGGTTTAAAGGAGATGTAAATTAACTGTTTTCCAAAATATAATTGTGTTTTAATTCATCATCTAAGTGAAAAAGATCATCTCCTTCTATAGATGTTTTTCAACTCCAGTTATTTATTATAACTGATTTCCCTGAGATTTAAAAAATGACAGGTCATTATAGACCCATTTAAGTACATATAAGTTATAGAATGAAATAATGTTATATATAACATTTGAATCATGACGACTCAAAGTCAAAAATGAAAATATACAAAAATATTTTTACACTAATATCTTTGGTGCTTCATTTTAAATTATGAAGCATGATATGAGGGGTTTTTAGGACATAAATACAAAAGAACACAAAAATCCACAGATTTTTATAGATTCAGTTCAAAAACAATGTAAGAACTCTAGTCGATTTTGGCACTTTGATCTTCATCTGCTCTTAATTATCGCTCAATCTGAAGAAATAAAAGCCATAAAGTCATGATTAAAATCCAGAGGAAAAGTCTTTTCTTTTACTTTTTTTATTGTTTTATTTATTTTTTTAAATGAAGAAAGGAGTTAATATTCCTTTTAAAAATGCTAAAGAGAGTGGGAAACAGTTTAATACATAATGTAAAAAATGAGAAACAAAACTTTTACTAATGAAATGAGCTTTTTACCAATAGTACTGTCTTTTTGATAAAATCTCACTCATTGTAAATCATAGAATTGCATGTATAGTTATTGAATAGTAATAAGCTCTTGGAACAAAAAAAAAAAAAAAGACTATAAAAGAGAAGAATACGCTGTTCCTTCTAAAGAGATTCTAAAATGCACAGTAAGACAATATAAAGGAACAGACGTACAACGTTCATGGAAAATTTTAGAGAACGAAATAAAATAAAAATTTTGTTTTGTTTTCAATTTTTAATTTACTGGTATGAATTATGAAAGTATTACTTTGTTACCTGAAAAATCAATATTTTTGTATGCTAATTTATAGACATTTTGCTAAAAGACCTTCAATTAAGGATTTTGTTAAATTCTTGATAAGCTGGTAAGCTGATAGAAAATTATTTCTTCTTACAATGGATTTGTTGAATTTTTTAAACAATTCTTTAATCCATTATAAAAGACGAATAAATAAGTTATTTTATTCAGGTTTTAAGATATGTGTATGAGATTTGTTCAGAAAAAATTTGAACAAATACTTGTGTTGCTACATAGCTTGCAGTTTTATATTATTTGTTGTTAAAAAGTATCAGTTATTAGTAGGGATGCACTGAATAGTGATTTTAGCTGAATACTCAGCACATAGGGAAACCGAACATTGAATATTCTCCCAACCTAATAGCAAATATTTGGCTGAATACTCTGTTTTTCAGGGTTTAAAGGTATTACAATAAAAATTTCAACAAAATTTAATATCAAATTTAACAGAAATATTTCCATTTTGATGAACAAGACCTTTTCACTAAACAAAATCTATGTTTTGAGTTACTATTTAAGAAGAGGATCTTAAAACTTTAAATTTCATGGCTTCTTCTGTAAGTTAAAATAAATGAAAAAAAAAATTAACTATTTTCAAAATCAAACAGATATTTTCAAGGAATTAGAAGGAAAATTTGTCAGTCATATAGTATTTATTTGTCAGTGAGGGACTAAAATAATAAATAAAAAATCTATTTAAATGGTGGCAATTCAGCAAGAATAACTTTCTTACTCCTTTTGTTTTAGCAAAGAAGTTTTTAAATGCACCAGAGAACAGTGTCTGGAGTGAACGATTATTTTTTAGAGGTTAGAAACATACAGAGTGTTCCTAAAATTTTGGAACAAACATTCAGGGGAGATAATGGGGTTAAAAAAAGCATTTACTTGTATGGGTAACCAGCTTCACTATTCACTTATTAAGTCAAAAATACAGTGTATCTAACTACAAGTTGAATCTGAATTTTCATTCACAACTTCAATAATGAAGATATTTTAGTGAGATTTTTATCATTTAACTTTTTGGCATTTGAAATATGACATCATTGGAAATGACTGAATTTTGGTCAGTGACATGATATATAAGTAAGGTTTTTAAAAAGACTTTTAAAAGTTTCAATTTGGCCAAATACCAAAATATTCAGCTAAATGGAATATTTGGATATTCAGCCCAACCGAATATTCAGTGCATCTGAATTTATCATATGATATGAAGAATATATATATTATGGTAGTTGTTTGTTGATTAAGGTCAAAATAGTATTAGAAAGTACACTAACAAGATTGAGAACAGAAAACTGATTAAAAAAAAAAAAAAAAAAAAAAAAAAAAGGAAAACTATTGTTTTGTCTCCTATATCTAGAACCCTTTCCTTTACTGCAGAGGCAAAAAGGGTGAAGTGAAAGCTTGGAGAGGGAGAATTTAGATGATTTATTATTTTTTTATTGTTATAGAATTTTTATGTCTAAGGAATGTTAAACCAAATTTGTGACAAAATATGGAGTTGTTAAAATACTACAACTTTATAGTCAGATTTAAAACAGACTGCAAAATTTTGCTTTAAATTTCATTAAGTTTAATTTAATCAGAACAAAGAAAACACAACTAGCATTCTTATTAAGGACAATGATTTTTGCTAATGATATTGTTAATAGTTTGTCCATGAACCAACTGATACATTTCCCAGATTACTTTGACAACAAATGATTATCCAGTATTTTGCAGTACTTTCAAGTTTGGTAAAATTTTGACATTTGATTATTTCTTATCAGATATTTACCATATTATTTTTTTAATGTTGTTTATTTTCTTTCCATTACTATACATGCAAATCTAGAACCAAAAATGAGCAGAATGCATGATACTAAGTGCTAATAAAATTAGTGCTTACCCTCTCTGATGAACTTGATGTAGATGAAAATGAATTCAACCCAGAGTCACTGGAAACCAGAAAATACATTACAAGTAAACTTTATTGAAATAAATGCATAAAAATAATAGGATTTGACAAAAATTTTATAATATGAATAAATAATAGCAGCAACATATAAAACTTGTTTTCTTAAAATATGAAAATACAAATCTTAATAATCGAGGAAGGAAGAAGCGAAGATTCACACATATAAATAAAAAATGTGTTGTAACTTTTAACATATTATCAAAATGCATTTAAGTTGGCCCCATCTTTCAACTTGGTGTTTCGAAAAATTAAAATAATGAAAAAAAAACAGAAAGAAATAAGAAGTTTTTAAAAAAAATTGATTGTAGTTTATAGACAATGTACTGACATTCATCCTCCTGGGAATTTCTTGTCAAATATAAGAATCTTTGGTGTACTTTTGATCTTGATCTCCTAGGGCAGTAGTGGTAAACCTTCAAAGTGCACATTAAAAAATGTGCAATATTTTTTTATCAACTTGCTGATGTGCCAAGAAATTTTTCCATAGCGAACTAATTATCTATAATTACTTATATATTAATTTTCATAATCTTATGAAAAATAAGTTTAAAAATAATAAAAAGCCTAATTTCTGGTTTAGCAGACATTTTGTTAAATAAAAAATCTTACTAGTAGTTACTTCTCTATGCAAAATTGTTATTCAATTAATACCATATACTTCTGGTTCATGTTTTTTGCCTTCTTTAAAAAATATTATACCCGTCAATCATTTTATTTTACAAAATTCATTCCAGGTCAAGAACTGCAATGTACATGTGAAAGCTAATATAAATGTTACCAAACTAAAATATTAAAAAATGGTGCAAAAAATTCAGTATTCTTTATTTACACATTTTGTTATTTACTCTTTATACAGACATGAAATGCTGTATGGTGGGTGACCGGCATTAAAGATAAAGAATAGTCTCAATGTAACCCCCATACATGTCATAAGAGATGACTAAAATGGTCTGGGTGAAAGGCTGACAATCTCTCTTAATAATAATAAAAAAAAAACCTTTATTGTGAAGCTCTCAAATATTAATGTTAGACAGACTGGAATTGGAAAATTTGGTATCTCTGTCTTAAATTTTAGAATAGAAACTTGGAATGTTTTGAGCTTATATTGAACTGTTGCAGTGAGAGAGACAATATGTGTGTTGCAGTTGCAATTGCAGATACATGAGATCTGGGCTACAACACAAGAAGATGAAAAGTTAATCATCAATCAGGAAAGAAACATTCTGAAGCAAATATTTGCACCAGTGAAGGTAGGTAATATATTTCAAATCAGATCTGATCTGGAAATTGAACATCTTTATAACAAAAGGAACATTATAAATACCCTCAGAGTAAGGTAGTTAGTTTGGGACATTTCATCACTTTTTTGAACATGAGGACTAAACAAACTAGTATCTCTGTTTGAAATGGAATCTGACAGACAACAAACATTGTATAAATTAGGATTCAAATATGGCACATCTTGATTAATAGATAGCGCCTTAACCACTAGGCAAGCAACTCCCTTCGTCTGGGGAGGAGGAAGTCGGAGAAAAAAAATCTTCATGCACTTTTTGCCAATCACTCTCCCCCTCTTGTAAAGTTTATTGTCTTTGTCTTAGATAAATTCTGAAATTTAATAGATTTACTTAGTAACAATCAAAGAATGTTAATTAAAATAAACTAACAAAAAATTTGAAAATTGGAGTTTGTTGTCTTAATATAGATGTTCAAATGTATTTGTGCTAAATTTCTTAATGCCACAGTTTCAGTTAAATCATGACATCAAATATTATTCATATTTTTTAAATGTTTTTCTTTCAGAACAAACTTCCATGCTTGAATCAGGATTCAAACCTTGTACCTCTTGTTTAGAAGCCAGTGCCTTAATCCCAAACAAACAGCTGCATTACTCTAGCAGAAAAGAAGGGAGGGGAAAAGGTGATGGAGATCAGAATGGCAATCTAATGCAAAATTGGGGAAAACGGCCATTTTGGCACAGATCTCACTCTTCTGATCCATATAGAAATTAATACAAGGTCTTATTTTATTGGGTTCCCTGTGAAAAAATAATAAAATAAAATAAAGTGTAACATATTTTTTAGAAAAACAAAATTTTCGTAATGAAAGATAATCTTAGTTAATCAAATTCAAACTAAGTATTCATTAATATTAATTGTTGTAAGTTCTCCTGCTACATTTGTCTTTTTGAACGAGCTTGTTTGTTTGCAAATAACACATTTCAAATCTTAACAAGATCAAAAACTTATTGAAGTGTTTGCTTTTATGGAGTGGAAATTTTGTGAAGGGATTTTAGGAAAATGAAATTTTGAGAAAGCTTTCCTTTTATTAAAAATGGAGTTTTATGAAGGGTCCTCAGAGGGACACAATTTTTGCCAGGATCAAATTCTGGTATATAATAAAGAATAAAGTGAGGGAGGGGCTCAGAACTCAGCAGTAGAGCCCTCCCCCCCCCCTCCAACAAAAATGTAGTTATACTATTAGCAATACACTTTTAGACAAAACATGCAACAGTTTTTAGTTAAGAAGTGTGAGAGGGGAAACAAAATAATGAAATACCTGGAGCTGGAAGCTATGACTTTTACATAGGACAATGCTAATCACAAATAATAATAATAATAAATAATAATAAAAAAAAAAAAATAATAATAATAAAAAATTAGCAACAAATGCTGATAAAATAATCTGAGCCAATAAATTGTCTCATAACTTATGTTTGTTAAGAGTTTATTATTGGTCTTTCATTACGAATTTTCCTGTGTTAATATTTAACTTTTTAAAGAGAAATTAGTTGTATTAATAGCCTGCAAATTTACCAACACAGATAGGTCTTATATTTCTATGTTTAAAACAAATAAATGCTATCTTAACCAAGACATACAATAGACATTTCTATACATTTTAATATTCTGTAATTTAAAAAAAAAAAAAAAAAGTAAATACCAACATAAACTCAATATACATAAGTTTTTAAGTGAATTATAAAATTAATATTAAAATGCTAGAAAATGCAAATTTTCTAAAATGATGAATAATTTCAGCAATTTTAGAAATTAATTGTATTAACAACCTTAATTTAGCAACAAAGACATGTCCTACAATTACATATTTAAAAAAATCAAATGAATGGTATTTTACCTATCACATACAGATGAATCACACGATGTATTTACAGATAGTTCTTCAAATTGATTGAATTCACTTGATTTTTCAAGGAATTCTTTCTTTTGCTTTAGTCGGACTTTCCTCTGTAGTTTTTGTAATTGCTTCTGATTCTCTGACATGGGCTAAAATTACAAAATGCTCCAATATATTCAATGAATAAATTAAATTAATATTCTAAATAAATAAAAATACACATTTTTTTAAATAAAAACATTAAAAGCTGACTTTTTTTTAAAAAAGAAATTTTCTTTTGACTGAACGATTATACTTTGTCAAATATGTGTACAGTCTAGACAGCCAATAAAGATGTAACAAAGAGAGCAATTTTCAGAGTTGTTTAATTCTGTGGTCATAAAAACTTTTCTCCATTCAGAACAATTTTTTATTTTATTTTATTTTTTTATTTTTTTTTAAAGCAATGTGTCAAGACGATTCTTTGAAAACTGGCTGACATATATTTTATAATTATTGAAAGTCAGAAGAGTTAGCAAAATTAGAATGAATGATTCCTTATTTACATAACATTTGTTTTTCTATTGGCACAAGGTCTTCTGACACTTTTAAAATACTTACTTTAAAAAATAAATCATTGATTAAAGAATAACAAAATTCTTTACCACACCACAAGAGGGCTAAACATAAGGCAAGGGCTCCAAGAACTAATGCACGGAATTTTATAAAATTTTAGATTCAGATAGATCTTGATATAAATCTGTTCCAATTACTTTTTACTGTAAATTGACCAAAAGGTGGTGCTGCTATCCTGCATTTTTCACGATTTTCGCAGTAGCTCTATTCCAAGAACTAATGCACAGATTTTCATCAAACTTCAGATTCAATTAGACGTTGAGATAAGTTGTTGCTGATTAGGTTTTGATGTAAATATCCCAACAGGTGCCACCGCTGTGCTGAATTTTAAAGGATTTATACGATTTTAGCAACAGTTATATCTCAAGAATTAATGCATGAAATTTCATCAAACTTCATATTTTGTTAGACCTTGACATAAGTTGGTGCTGATTAGGTTTTTGTGTAAATCATATAACAGGTGGTGCAGTTATGCTGAATTTTTTTATTCTAAAATGCACAATAAAAAAAAATTATGCTTTATAAAGTATTAACATGTATGAGATAGAAGAAAGTTTTGAGATTGGCACATCCAACAAGTTTTAGCCATGTGCTAAGAATATTCTTTGAAAAATAGCTGACCTACATTTTATAATTACTGAAAGTAAGTACAATATTAACAAAGTAAGTATGCATAATTGCTTATTTGCATACATTAAAAAAAGCATCAATGACTTAATGTTAAAAGAAAAAGAAAAGAGGTGGAGTGGTTTTAATCCTTTCATACATACAGCAATGATGTACATATGAGGCAAGGAGAGATTTTTAAACCTCTCATATATATATATATATGCCAAACAGTGGGTTTTAACTAAAGAGAAGCAATAGGTATTAGAATTTTTAGGCGAACATTCTAATGCCAATGTAGTATTAAAAAAGCAGCATTTATACTTAAATAATACAACACACAATATTGAAAATTTCTAAAGTGATGCAAATATATTTAATATAATTTAAAAAGTTTATTTTAAAAGCTAAAACTGCCAAGAAGAAAGAATTTTAGAAGTTAAAACTGATAGTTTTAAAATTTTTCAAACTATACTTTTCATGTCATTTGAAGACATATAATGCTATTTAATAGATTTTAAAAATAAGACCATTGGAAGTTAAAAAAAATGATGAAAATCAAGATCAGCCGAAGACATTATTTTACAAATATCAAAAAACCTCAACTGATGATTAATGAAATTAAACACAAGATTGGGTTTATAAAGTAGGGACAGCAACAAGCTATTAGAATAACTAATTTCACATAAAATATTAAACTACTGGGGAAAATATGGTGTAGTAAGAAAATACATATGAAATAATTGACTCAATATTAAAGAAGAAAATATAAACTCACCTCTGGTTCATTTTCTTGCCTGTAACAGAAGAAAGAAAACTACTTATTTTAATGACAAAATAAAATATTTCATTCAATGCATTAATCAAATTTCAAACTAGTTATGTATGAGCTGTTAAGTTTGATGTTCTACCAGCAAGTTGCAAAAACCTAGTCAAAGGAAGTGATCAAACTGATTGGAAAATAAATCATACAAATAGTAATTTTTTTAATGAGTGAAAATGCATCCAGGCTGGGATTCGAATCCAGAACTTTTGGCTTTAATGCTTATCATATTGATTGGCGTGTTTACAACGTGACAATGATCTTTCTAACTGAGCTACATGGAAGACATCACAGCTAACACACGTTTCTCTCAGTTAAAAAATTAATACTTGTATGATTTATTTACCAATCAGCTTGTGTTAAAATAATAAAGAGTGTAATTACTTATCCACAGTTCATTGGAATTCCTTTACATGCAGTTTATTCTGTTGAGCTGTTTTAAATAACAGACCAGATGCCATTACCAAATGCTTGTCTGAGTGAATTGTGTTGACTGAGATGTTATCCAAACAGCTCAATTGGACAGAGCATCAGTAATTAAAATTTTAGTTTGAGTCTTGGCACGGACACATTTTTACTCAGTTGGAAGAATTTCTACTTGTATGATTTATTTACAATCAGTTTGATTGTGTTAAAATAATAAAGTGCAACATGCATATTTTAAATTAATAACTTCAAACATAAAATTTAGTGTATTTCTACCTTTCAAAAACTCAGATACAGCTTTAATGCTCATTATAAAAAACATACTATAGTAGTATCCTCTGTTAAGTGATCAAAGTCAAAAATCAATCAGTATAGTTTTTCATAATAAGCATTTTATACATATTGAATTTGGCGCAATTCCATCCCATAGATACAGAGATATAGCTTTCACAGTAATAGTCAAAAATTCAACACAAGAGTGTCTCCTGTTAGTGATATTGAATTAGCAATAATTAAACTAACAGGATATGCCCACTTCGTTGGTCGATTTTTCCAAATGAACCCTGAATGATTAAAACATCTTTTAATTCCACCTTCCATTGCCAGGGGGCTTATTCTGTTCTGAACGAACTTCCAGAATGGGTCCCTGCTGCATACAACGCAGCTGTGAATGCATGCTGTGCACGTGCTGCAAAAATAAATTAGTTCCAACTTTCACTACCAGATCTATGAATCTTTAACATTAATGCAATATTTTTTTCTTCCCTCCTCAAAATTTAACCAATGGCCTTTTTAACAAAGAATGTATGGTGTAATCTGACTACCTATTAGTTCACACTTTTAAAAAACATGGTTGTTATGTACGTAAGAAATAAAGCTTCTAAAAGTCAATCTATATCGTAAATCACAAATGTGTGTGACAGTAACGTTAACGTCATAATGATGCAGACAACAAAGAGGTTAAAATGCACAAGTTACAACAATGGAGCTTCAAGTTTAACAAATATTGTTAACTTTTAAAACAGAAGCAAAATGGTGCATTTTTTGTTTTGACTTTGCACTTTATTTTCTTTCCTTTTCAAAAAGTAGCTAGTTTTTTTTGCAAAAATTACAGGCCAATTTTTACAAAATTAGATTTTCGGATGGAATTGAATTCTCTTATATGTCCCTGTAAATTAACAATAACACAAGGTACATCTTGTAGTTGATATCAATTTCATAATGGTTGAACAGCATAATATCATTATAACGTACTTTCAAACAATTATCACCTACAGACCATAATGTATTACAATTCTTTTGATGTAAGTGCTACACACTCCATTTTTTAAAAGGATTATGCTGTAGTGAATCTCAATAAAATGTAGTCACAATCGAAGGATCACACAATCTAAGTTACAGCTTGAACAGACAGGTAGACAAACACCAAAGTCATAAAAAAAAGCAACATATTAAAATTATACTACATATAAGCAAAAGCAAATAAATGAGTAGAATGCTAAAACTCATCTTTAAAAAACCTAAAAAAATAAAATTACACTTAATGTGCACATTAAGTCTAATTTTAATTTTTATATTAGATATATTAATGTATATATTTTTTCTGGGTAACACTACAATATGACTGGCTGTAGAAGGTGTATCTATTTTGAGAGTGTACTTTGTCTAAAACAAAACTAGAATGCAATTAGTAATAAAAAAGAAAACTGCCCAGTTAAACTGAGGGCATTGAGCTCACAGGCTATTCACACTCATTGTATATTGTACTCTTATTTCAAAGAATTTGAAATATGCCCCTCGAAAAATAAAGAAATCAATAATATATTAAGGGGGGGTCATCCCCACGTTACCCCCCTCATAGTTAACTAATGAACCCCTTAAACTAATCAGGGAAGTCTCTAATTACAATGAATATACATACAAAATATGAAGAAAATCAGATAATTCTGCATGAAAAACTCATTTATCCAAATTAAGGGGTGATTAGCCCCCCTTTCCCCCTTTATACATAACCAATGAACCCCCAAAACTTTTCAGAGAAGTGCATTATCACAATGAACCTATATACAAAATTTGAAGAAAATCACATATTTCTGCATGAAAAACTCATTTATCTAAATTAGGGGGAGTATCCCCCCTTTCCCCCTTTATACTAAACCAATGAACCCCCAAAACTATTGACAGAAGCACATTATAAAAATGAACCTATATACAAAATTTGAAGAAAATTGAATAATTCTGCATGAAAAACCCATTTATCTAAATTATGGAGGGTTAGCCCCCCGTTTCCCCCCTTTATGCTTAACCAATGAACCTCCGAAACTAATCAGGGAAGCGCCTTGTCACAAGGAACCTATAAACAAAATTTAAAGAAAATCGGATACTTCTGCATGAAAAACTCATTTATCTAAATTAGGGGGGGGTATCCCCCCCTTTCCCCCTTTATACTAAACCAATGAACTCCCAAAACTATTGACAAAAGCACATTAGCAAAATGAACCTATATATAAAATTTGAAGAAAATGGGATAATTCTGCATGAAAAACCCATTTATCTAAATTATTGTGGGTTAGCCCCCCGTTTCCCCCCTTTATGCTTAACCAATGAACCTCCAAAACTAATCAGGGAAGCACTTTATCACAAGGAACCTATAAACAAAATTTAAAGTAAAACGGTTAGTTCTATCAAGAGTTATCGCGTTACGTACATACATACATACGTACATACAGAACCGGCGGGCACATAAGCTCTCAGGCTTTGATAGCCTGTGAGCTAAAAATTGTTTTTAAATTAGTCCTTAGAAAACTGATGATACACATGTGTATTAACTAGTGTGGAAAATGGTATTCTAAAAGTTTAAAAAAAAATGTCTTTCGAAAGTTATCTTTATATGAAAATAGTTACTCTCTTTTGACATTTAAAACTTTTAAAAAGTTGCTTTGGGCTGAAAACAATTGCAAGTAGTTGTCTGAGACAATCTTGTTATCAAGATACAGATGCATAACTGCTATCTTCTCATGGGGCTTGCAGAATTTTTTTCTCTCTACAAGTTTATTCACATTAGAAAAATAAGCTTACTGATTAACCAATAACCAATTTTTTCAAAAAGGAGAATTTGATTTTGTATGCATCATGAAATGATTGTATATACAACTTTATTTTAGAAATACTAATTTTAATCAAGAATTTTTGAAAAATTTTTATAGTAAAATATCACAAAATACTAATTTTTTCAAGTAAAGATATGCTCCAAATCACGATTGCCACAACAAAGTTATTCTTATGAATCAAAATATGCGACACAAACACAGTATAGGACAACAACCTAAAATTTCAGAATGTCTCTTTCTCAGATTCATACAAAATTAGCTGTTTCATTCTCGAGAAAGTGTAACAACAATGTATGATCTGTATAGAATATGTAGGGGAGAGTAGGGTAAAACTAGGTGGGCTGATCAAACTGGATACCCTGTTTTCTCACTGATGGGTGCTGCCCTGTGACTAGCATCTGTCTTAACTCAGGGTGCGTAGAGGTGCTTACTTTTCAATACTATTATTTACCAATAGAAATCTCCTTCTTATTTAAGAATATTATAAAGGAAAAATTAATATTCGGAAATAATGATACTAAAAATAAGCAAGTTAAATAAAGAAAAGATTGCTATTGGGAAATTCTGGTACTCAAAAATAAGCACCTCTACGCACTCTGTAACTGGATCCCTTAGCGTTCCCTAGTGGTGAGCCATTGGCTTTTGAAGTGACTTAATCTGTGTCCATGCAGTTCTATTGGAAATAAATTCACCTCAAAAGTTTTAAATTTCTGCCATTTTTTCAGCTCTTTAAATAAATCCAGCTTGATGGGTAGGTAAGTAAACTACTATTTTCTATAGCTTTCACAATATATTTTGATGCCAAGTAGAAATGTATACGTCCAGCTATCCAAGACAACTATTATGTTGATTTTTGGCCATCTATTGGGACAAAACAGGGTACCCACGATTTTGCATTGAATTCTGCAATTGTTTCTTCACTGAACAGGTGGTGAAGGATGGATATAATGTACAGTCCACACATGAGGAGTGCAGCAGATACGAGAAATAAAAGCTGAGAAAGCCATTACATGACAACATTAAAAATTGCTTGAAAATCTGAAAAAAAAAAGTTACTGATTTTAACAAATGTATATAATCTGTTTTAAAGTTTGATTCAAAATTTATTACAATAAAGCTTTTTGTTATTGGAAGTGTAAAAACTTATTTTCTGATTAGTACCCAGTTTTATGCTATCACCAAATTCAGAACTGTTTCAGATGGTCCTAGAAATGCTTTTTCCCAAGTAGAAAAAATTTTTTCCATGGCAACGGGTGTTTTTTTTTTCAATACCTCAGATGCCTCCAAGTACTTTTGTGTGGTGCTTCAATTTTTCCACCCTTCTACACTTTTGTCAACAAAGGAAAACCGTTAGGTACCTGGTTTTGCTCTACTTTCCCCTATGTTATGTTAAAATTTTATTTATCAGTCACTGCTGCAGTATATGATCAATATTTTGCAGCAAATTGATTCTGAATCTTTTGATTAAAACTGGAAAACTTTGTCCAAGTAAATATGATTTTTGTTTACTGTTTGAAAAACAAGAAGATTTTATCTTTTGACAGGAAGCTAGAAGAAAATATGAAATTTAGGAAGTTTCCTACCTGATTTGCCAGTTATGTGAATAACAAACATAGACTACAAATATATATTAATTTAAAATTCAAAACACAGGGGAACTTTAAAATAGAAAAATGCTAAAATACAGTTAAAAAAAAAAAATTCATTTTCAAAGTAAGTTACTTACACAGGAAGGCTTTTTGGAGTTTCTTGCATAGTTTCATCTGATGACTGAAATTGACTACTTTCATTAGGAAAACTTGCGGCAACTCTGTTAACAAAATATAGATAAAAAATGAATACATGAATAAAACTGGAAGGAGTACACACTTAAAGTACAATTACCCCCTTAGGAAATAGCATGTGGCACTTGAAAAATGGAAAGATACAACACTGCACTAAATTTGTATAGAATAATAACTACTATTTTTCTATTTAACAGCATGCATATGAGATATTCATCAAAACAGATATCTTTAAGTTTAAGCATTTAACATTTATTTTTAAAAGTTAAGTGATGCAGAATTTCAAATATTTGCTACATATCCAGTAAAAAATAAATTATTTCAAAAAAGATTTTTAACTTCACCCAAATAATATTTAAAATAAATAAATAAAAAATAAATAATAATAACAATTTTTATTTAAAAAGACAAAACTAAATTAAAATGCAAACCAGCGTTTTTCAAACTTTTTGTGGTTCCCTTGAGCTGCTAAAATTTGCTCACATTTCCCGTTCAGACAGTGAATTAAGTTAATGTTACTATGGCAGAGTAACATTAAATATGTTTCACATATTTATTTTCTGTTGAACAAAGCCATTAAAAGTGACAAAATACATACTCAAACCTCAAAATGTTGAATATCAATAGAGGAGAAATGAGAAAATCTTGAGATAAAGAATTTTCGAAAAATATCAAGATTTAAAGAAAAATTATATTAAAAATTGAAGACATGAAGCACACATTATAAAAAATATGAAACATTATTTTAATGTTCAAATTTTGTTATTCTCTCAATTATGAAAATAATGTGTATTAAAATGTATCTCAATAAAGAAAAAAATAATTTGTTTGTCTCATTTTGGCCCAGGTAAATTTGGAAATGGAGAAATGAAAATAAAGCAGTAATAAATAAACATGAACATTTCAGAACCAATATTTTCAGTGGATAACATTTTTTAGTAAGTTCTCTGTTTGGTCAACTTATTTCAAGTGAAATCAGGAAATTTCAGATAAGCCCAAAAGAGATAAAATAGAGGGCTTTTGGAAAGGAAAGGGTAAAGACTGAACTACTAAATGTTGAATTGCCCAGAACATTTCTTAAAAATGAATCTCTTGACAACAACAGATGATCAAAAAACACACTTTGCCTAGACAATAATAACTTGGATCAAAGCAATATGAAAAGTTCTTATGCCCCCCCTGGAGAACTTAGGTGCATCTGCAAGCAGGCACATCTTACACTTTGAAAAATGCTGATATAAATCAATCATTCATACACAAACTCATTGCATCTTTTGGTTTTTAAGACAGCTTTAATTAAAGGTATAGTACTTATAGAGATTTTTTAAGGAAGCATTTTAGAATGCAGTTTATTAAAATATTAAAGCTTTGTCTTTGCCTCTAAGACCATGAAGGGATTGACTGATAATGTGAAGTTTTTAATTTTTTTTTCTAATTCTAATGAGATGGGGAAAGATCGAAAAATCCCTTTTCAAAATTTATGAATGTCAGTCAAAATTGATTACAGCATTCGCTTGATAGAAAAATATTGTTCTTCAAGCTAACAATTATTTTACAGGATTTGCATTTTGCTTGAAATTTTATAAGTCAGTCTGATTTGCTAAATCATAAAACTGTGAATCAGTCAACAAGAAAATGTGAATCAACTGAGAAAAAATCATGAGCCATTTAAAAAACAGTATATCTGCATATTTATTAGAACATTGACACAATGCTGCAATTGGATATGTTCTTTAGCAACTGGCATAGGTAAATTTATTATAATAGAAAGTGATATATTATTTTATCTTTTGTCATCTACTCAAAACCCTTAAGATTTTTAGATACAAAAATCTGGTGACAGTTTTGTCATACATACTCAATGCTAGAGTTGACACTGAAATATTTTCCGATAAGCCATGGAAGGTAGGGTTAATTTCAGAAAATATAAAAATTGAATTTTTTTCTAAATACAGGTTGCAACTGGATTTTTGGAAGACATAATCTCTTCTAACTCAGCAACTAAAATAATCTACCATATCTCTGTCGTTTGTAAATTAAAAAAGAGAATGGTAACATAATTGGACTTTGGGTGAGCAGACAATAAATGAGATATTTCCAAAAGTTTATTTTAATTGTTGTTTTATTAAATGGGTGGGAGAGAAAGAAGTATGCCAATTGTTGATTCTCACTTGCAAAATCTATGAGCAATACTTTGTAAATCTTTTGGGATTTACACGTGAAATGTGAGTAAATGCAAACCCTGTTTTATATGTTGCTGGAATTTTACAAAATTACTTTATAATGAGTGCCAATTGTTTCAAATGTTCAAGAAATTGAAGCCTGAATTATGATACATCTTATTTGATTTTTAATGCCTTAAAATTTGAAGGAAAATTTTCAGATAAAAAAAATAAGAGAAACGTATTTCATTTTATTACAAATCGAATTTCACAATATTCACAAAATACTGTTTCATGGTTTCAAAAACTTAACTATACATTTTCTATCCAATGATTTCATGCAAAGATTGTCATATATACAGAAGCTTGTAAAGATTCATGCAATTCATCAAATTCTTATGTACAATGCATACCTTGATTTTTAAAGTAAATTTTTTGAGGTAAAAAACCACACAGTATACACGAAAAAATATATTTAGAAAATAAATCAGTTTTCGATTTTAATTATATTTTAACATAGAAATTTACACAAGTAAAAGAGAAAAATTTAACATTATGAAATACATTTGTATGCCCATTTGGAAGCTACTCATGTGTTATCTATATATATATTACGCTGTCATACTTGGCACAGAAATTGCGATTATTTGTTAGTTGTTTAATGGCAATGCCCGAATGAAACGCATCTCATTGGTTATTGTGTAAAAGTCCTTTGGCAGGATTTAAGCTGAGGTAAATCAGGTTTATTTACGTTTTGCTCTTTCACTGCAATTATGGAGCTTCAAAATATCATTAGAAATGCCCGTAAAAGATCTCGGCAAATGCTTGAAAGCGAAGAAGAAGCCGAATTAAGAATAGAAAATTGAAATAGATTGGATCACCGTCAAACACAGAGCATAAGTAAAATCGCCAAACTAGGCATAATAACCGTCACATGCATGAACAAGTTGCTTCTGAAATCCAGTCATGGACAATTGTATGTTAGTTGGTCTTTCTAGAGTTAGATCTTTTGAATCTATAACTGTTGTTTCTCCTACTTCAGATATATTTAATTGTGTTTATAATGAAGTTTTGTAAAATGCATCACATTAGCATTTCACAAATCTTAATTTGCCATATATCAAGCCTCGATCTTATACCGATATGCCATTTAGGTTCAACCGTAAGAACTTCCCTGACCTTTTCATTTTTTAAAAGTAAGTGTAATAATTTTCCCTGACCATTTAATTTTTAAACGTAACTGTTATACTTTTGAAAATTTAGCTCATATTTAATTTTTTTACAAGTTTTTAGTATAAATAAATATTATTCAATGATAGTCTGCCCGGGCGGCAATGCCAGGTGTGTCAGCTAGTATGTTAAATTTACATTAATCGTTGTTAATTAAGAAAAACTACACCAGCTCAAAAGGAATCAGAATTAATACAGAATACAAGCAACAAGTATCAAAAAGGAATATCATATTCAAAATAAATTACTTACCTAGAAGAACTTTTTGGAGTCTCCTGAATGGATGGATGGGAATTTTCATGAGGAAGTCTATCACTTAAATGGTCACAAGAAATTTCTACTTGATTTTGAGAATTGTCTTTCTCAGTTTTCCTTATATCTGCTTGACTGACCAGACTTTCTATTTTATTTGTGCAGGGAATAATTGGAATATTTCTTTCTGCAGTTGCTTCCATAGGTAAAGTTTTCATAACACCACTATTTGTATTACCTGCACTAACAGGCGAAAGACTTTTCCTTTTTAATAATTGCAACTTCATAAGTCTCTTTTCAGCAATTAACCGAGTCTAAATAAATAAAACATGAATGATCAAGCTAAATACTACAGGCAAAATAGTAAAAAAAATTGCAGTCACAAATGTCAATTACTATCTTCATGTAAATCATTCACATGTCAATAAATTTTAAAATTGAAACATCATGCTTAAGATTTTTACCAAGTAGGATTTAACGTAGTGGATAATAATCCAGGTGGCAACAACATTTTTTTTTTAGCTAACCATTTTACACAAGCTGATCTTCAAATCTATACTAATAAAAGAAAGTTTCGCTCTGTGTCTGAAAATCTAGTGCACCTAGAAGTTGGAAAATTTAGGTGTGGATAGTTCAAGGCCTCTCCTGATGCACCTGAGACTCAGAATTTTAATATTTTAATTATTTACTGAAATATTAATTAAAATCCACAAAGAGATCTCATCAAAAATACGCATTTTTATCTTTGGTTGGTTGGTTGTATAGAGTCTCTGCAGAAGTCATTAAATAAATCATTTGCGAGTTCAGTGTTTAAAATCGATGAATGAGAGATTATATGACATGTAGACAATCAACTTAATTATTACCCATTGTCAAATGCTAAAAACTTAATTTTAAAGGATTTTATCGACTTAATGAATGATAATTAGCTGGGTTTAAGTTTTTTTACATGACATATATTAGTATGATAGAGATTATTAATACCGAAAACTTTATTTAACAGATTATTTGTTATATTTGCGGGGATGGGGACGTGTGTTGGTAAACGACTTTTATTAAATATCACATTTATTTTACTTGATTGCGTGCCATCTGACAGCAGCTTTTTCATTAATTGACCCTCCTTAATGACCTTGCTTATACCCTCCCAAATCTGCTGCTCTGATTTCAACAGAACTAATTACATTTAACATTTTTAGTTTCACCCATAGCGTTTAATTGTTGTTTATATAGAGAATATCGCTATTTAGAATAACAGTTTTTGTAAAAATTAAATTTATGTTCCTAATAAAAGTAGACTGCCCGTATTCAGTTGATGCATACCAACAGTCAATGTTAGTGAATTGTTGTTGCTCACTTGACCGCATGCCAGTGTTGTATCACTGGCAATTCAGCATAGAACCGAAACTTTAAAAATTGATTTTAAAAATAGTAAAATAATTTATCCATCAAGGCTTTATTTCCCATCTATTATCCGTGAATCAATAGAAATCTATATGTGTAATGTGAACATTTGCAATGAATCCGCCTCTTTGAATTACCTAAAATTTGGCACGAGGTACTTTTCAGTTTTAAAAAAACAATAAGGAAATATTAATTTTCACATTTACAGTTGACTATTTCAAGCACCTGATTTTTTACATATATGATCTTGTGATTTATGTTTTAAAATTTTTTTTTCAAAAATTTGCGAGAGTATTTTTTTTTTTTATCGTTATGTAAAGAATTGAGTTTCTTCAACCAGGTGTTCATGTGTGTGGTCTTAGAGTTTCCCGTGAGAATGCTTGGAAAGAACTATTTCCGGCATACCTTCTCACGTCGGTGTTGCTTTGAAGTAAAGTGAAATACCGAATGTCTTTGTGCTGCAAGAGGGGGTCTCGGACATTGATGGATCGTAAAGTTCACCCAAGTAGAAGCTCTGTGCTTTGATCATTACTGGTGCCGTGGGAAAGATAGCATCTGCCTGGGATGACAAATTTTGCACACGATTTTATGTCCATTGTTATGGAGAAACCAATAACAGACTTGTTCAAAATGGGAATGTCGTTTCCCAGAGTTGCTCAGATGCTGAGTGGCTTCAATATGCTCTGCCTTGACCTAATACCCTCCCCTAGTGAAAATCCTGTGTAAGAGTTTTAGAGAGTTAGAAGTTCAGTTTGGAAAGAGATCACGAACAGTGAAGTTACTCTCTGGAGAGAGTATTAGAAACATCTAGTTTCTGAGTTATCGTAGCTTAGACGCTAGAGAGGTGTCTTACCTCTGATCAACTGATACACCTTGTATCTGAGAAAGCCCCATCCAGGGAAAGGTACAACAAGTGCCAGTGAATTAGGACACAGTTCCAATTACTTATAGAAACCAGGAAAATCCCAGCGCAAGAACGGGTTCGCAAGTGCTCCAACAATTGAACATTGAACCAGCAGCAAGCCATGTTCTGTAGAACTTTTGAATCAGAAGTTTGACTCATTGTTATTAGAAAGTTAATTGACAAGCCGATGACCCTCAAATATTTAAATGCTGTAAATACCCTTTTTAGGTTTTACTTACAGAACCTATATTGTTTACAATAAAAATTCTATTAAAGATAAAAAAGAATTCTCTAATCTCTATGTACCTTTTCCGAACGCTACTACTTACCACCCTAATCAGATCTGCATAGAGGAGGTACTACAGTTATATAACTTGAAAATGGCTCCATATGAGCACTGAAACATATTTCAATCATTAAAAGGTTTTTATAAGCCTTTTTTGTTGGTGGAGAGGGGGGGGGAAGGGGAAGTGAATAATGCATGGCAATGGAACATTTTGTGGATAGACGAAGTCCATTTCCATCTCCAAGGTTCTGTCAATACTCAAAATTGCAGAATATGGGAAAGTGAGAATTCGTTCCAAATGCAACCATTGCCTCTCCCTTTTGCAAAGGTCACTGTGTGGTGCAGGTTTACGGCAGCATTTATCATTTGCACTTTCTTTTTCAAGGAGATTGGTTCTTCAGGTCCTGTCACTCATACAGTCAATGTTATGAATCTGTTTTGTGCAACCAGCTCCTTCCAGCACTACAACAGTGTAGATAGCACAATTTTTATGCAAGATAGTGCTTCTCCGCACATTCAACACCTGTGGAGTGAGTAGCTGTTGAATCTGCATTTTGGAAATGACAGAATTATCAATCGCCATTTCCCAACAGCCTGGCCATCACGATCACCTGACCTGAACCCTTACGGCTTCAGGCTGTGGGGTTACCTAAAACATGTAGTGTATGGGGGTCCAACTGCAAACTTAGGTGAATTGAAAATATGCATTATGCAACACGTTCACAATATCATCCCTGAAACACTCCAATATGTTGTGGAACATGCTGTTTTGTGCTTTCAGCTCGTAGGAGAAAATGGTGGACAGCATATTGAACATTTATTAAGCAAGTCGTAGCTGACTTCTTTTTCTTGATCATCAGTTTTGGGTTTTACTGTGGTTTTTGACCAAGGAATAATTAAAAGAACAGATTTTGTTTTTGCTTCTTCTACAGTTTTTGGCCTAGGGACAGTTAAAAACCGATTTTATTTTTGCTTTTTCTACGGTTTTTGGTCTAGGGACAATTAAAAACTGATTTTTTCCTATCTGCTGTGGCACCACCTTGTCATGGTGAATAGGCTTTAAACAAAGAATGCCACAACAAACAGCATGTCACATCTTATGACGAATACAGCGCCATCTATCAGTCAACTTTTGAACTTTTTTCTTTCGCAAAACAAATTCCCATTGCTTCACGTATACTCAGATGAAATATCAGGTTATTCTGACCAGTGGTTCTTTTTTTACAACCTTTTGAAAGTGCAACTTTAATTATAATCACCCTGTATATTGTATATATTCAATATCTGTGTGTGTGTGTGTGGGGGGGGGGGTGACCTTCATATACTCATTTACTTTACAATATAATTGCATTATAATTTGAGTTAAGAACAAAGAAAGGGAATTTAAAAATTTATTATAACATTACTGACTTTAAAAATAAATAGACAATGCAATTTTAAGTATTTTTTACAACATATAGAACAAATGATTTTTAGGTAGATTAAAAAAGTGAATACAGAAATAATGTAAAGTTTTTAATCAAATAATAAAACTGAGTTTTGAACTAGGCATACAATAAAATTTTGAATATTTTAACAAAAAAAATTAAAAATCTAACTTAATAAAGAATGTACGACTTACCTGTGATATATTTTCAGATCTATATTAAGGGAAGAAAAAAAATCATTAACTAAATGTTGCAAAATTTTATGAAATTTAAGTACAGAAATAAATAAAAATTTATGCATCTATTACATTAAATCCTGACTGTTTGTATTAATTAACTACTCCTCCTAGAATATTGAACACAGCAAGAGCAAATTAACACTAGTTTGAGAAAGTCATATAAGTTCTTAGAATTTTAAATTAGTTTCGACATAATTTTTTGTTTTGTAACGTTTGTTATGATTTAAAATTTTATTCTTCATTTATTCAGTATTTTAATATTTAACTTTAATTTATTCATCCATTTAAATAAACTCATTAAATTCTCTTTAAATTTATTAAGCTAAATTTCATTATTTCATTTTAAATCAAACATTCCTTTTAAAATTGTTTACTTTTGGTAAGAGTATAAATTAAATTCAGAATCTTTCCATTACATATGTTTTAGGATTTTCATTTCAAATTTCATTTACAATATATTTATTTTTGCAATATTTACTTTAAATTCTTTCCTTTAAATAAACTTCACTTCAAATTATCTAAAAGAAAAATATTTCTAACTTACTTTTTCTAACTTTTAAATAATATCCATCATAATAACAAACAGTCTAAATTAAATAATTATTCTAAAATACAGTGTATTTCCTTTTCAATAATAATTATTAAAAATGGTTAATCGCTAATTTTATTCTTTTTGAAAGTTCAGATTCACTGATTTTTGATTCATGCAAAATTTCTCTTTTAGAATCGCAAATCTTTCATATATCGTTTCAAAATTTCTAAGTACAATAATCACTTTTTCAAAATTCTTTAAATTAAATATTTTTACTTTCAAAACATATCTGGTGGAAAGAACTTTTTATTTTATTTCGATTGCTAAATTTTCATTTATTTTCATCCATAAGTTTGGCAGTTATGGATTTTTCATTACTTTCTTGAGTTTTGTTTTGAAGTTGGTAGATTTTAGCTGGAGACGGCCATTGAGAGATTTTCAGATGTTTTCGTGTAAACAAGAACCCTTTTCCCGTGCATTTATCTGTGTCAATGACTCGCGGTGTACAAGGTCATTTTCAGGCCGATTCAAGGTGAGAGAAGAAGCGCGTGGAACATTAAAAATGACGTGTCGTCAAGGGGTGCGATACAGTGAAAGTCTAACTGTAATTTTGTCTGCAATTTTTTGGGCTTGTTCAGTGAAATTCATCCGGTTCCTATTTTATCATTGGTTATTCCGTAACCGCCGGAATTTTTTACCTGAGTGGGAAATTCTAAAGAGCCTTCAGTTCCTGACAAAATCTCAAAGATGTAGCGTGGGCTGGATTTCGCTCTTCGGAGCTTAAGCCATTTTGGCTTGCGGTGAGAGTAATCAACGTCGTACATCTATATATATCTCTTCTTAAATAACTATTCATCTTCTATAAATTCAATATCCTAACAAGATTATTACCACCTGTACTGTCATAGTTAATTCTTCGAGGAGAATGTATTTCTTCAAATTCATTACAACTTTAATCTATGGTCTCAAGATATATAAGGTATTTCTATGATTTACTTTGGACGTCATAGTTTGTTCAAGAAAATTGGAATCTTTCCTCAGAGCTGGGTGATCTTGCATTATGATTACTTTATTTTTCTCCATCCAAGATAAGCGTTACTTACATCCTTTTATGTGATATTTACTAAATAAGTTCTAGGGCTTCAAGATTTTATATTGCTCTTCTTCATCTTGAAATACCTTCAGAATTCGATAGTTTTCTAACGGACGTTTTCTCCTTCATAATAGTTTCTATACGATCGGCAATTTAAGATGTCTACTTCCTGTTGAAGCCTCTTTAAAGAGCTGCTGAAATAATTTATCGTCATCATCGTTATTCACATGCTGGTGGCTCTTCAATTAGTAATATTTGGACTTTAAACTTCTATAACTCTACATCTTACACTCAATGAACAATAGAAATAATGTTTCGAGATCATCATTATGCCTAATGAACTATTAATGAAGTCTTATTATCTCAAGTGGTGCACTGAACTGAAGTAGAAAAAATTTAATATAACTTTATAAATTTCCTCATTACCATATATGATTTGATATAAAGAGTAATTATTTTACAGATAATAATGTGCCATCCATGATACATAATTTCACGTTTATGTATGAATAAATTAACAAAGTGATTAATATCGATATCTCATCTTATAATTTTTGAAGAAGAATATATATTGGTTGTAAAAAGTGTATAATAGAAATTTCAAGTGAAAATTTATATTTTACTAGCAAGCTACGCCCGCTACGCTGGTCAATTTCTTTTAACGAACCTTTAATCAAACAAAATATTGACATTTCATAAATAACTTTTATATTTTAACAGAATAATAAGGCTACTATAATTTGTGACTCGTGCTATAGCCAATATACACGTCAGGACACGTCGCCCTTATCATTATCTTTTTACGCATGAAGGTTTCGCTATGGTACTCCATTGGAAAATTTGGTGAAAATTTGGTAATTTTTGAAATTCAATATTTGAAAAACAACATAATCATTAGATTTTAAATTTATATCAAGAAAAATACAATTTTTTACCTTTCAAACGCAGTTTGTCTAACAATTTTCTGACAAATACTTTTTGAGCTATCATTTTTTTCAGTAACTTCAAATGTTTCATTTTCCGAGATTAATCTGCTGCAACAATTAGCGAAAAACCCAGTCATCAGCAACGCATAGTTTTTTATTAAAGAGGCTGTTGGAGCAGGGATTGTCACCACCAATTTGCTACCAGCACTTTTGAAATCGGTTTCGTGGTTCCAGAGATTCCATAGAAATTGTAATTTAGAATGACTTCAGAACGCTTTTCGCTCATTTCACCCATTTAAATTTCGATTTTTTTAAAAATTTATTCTTAGAGAGCATTTACATCTTATAAGTAACTACAATGCTAAATTTCAAATTTCTTGCCCCTTCAGTATAAAAAAGTCGCAATTTTCGAACATTTTTCGATCCTGCACCCCATTGATGTTAGTGGCACCGACATAAAATATAGCCTATGTTGGAGTAGGGATTGTCCCCATCAATTTGCCACCATTACTTTTGAAATCGGTTCTGTAGTTCCAGAGATTTCATAGAAATTGTAATTTAGACTGTTTTTAGAACGCTTTTCGCTCATTTCACCCTTTTAAATTTCAATTTCTTTTTTATTTTGTTCTTAGAGAGCATTTACATCTTATAAGTAACTACAATGACAAATTTCAAATTTCTAGCTCCTTCAGTATAAAAAATAAAAATAAAACTGCCCAGTTAAACTGAGGGCATTGAGTTCACAGGCTATTCACACTAATTGTATATTATACTCTTATTTCAAAGAATTTGAAATAAGCCCATCGCAAAATAAAGAAATAAACAATATATTAAAGGGGGGGGGGGTCATCCCCCTGTTACCCCCCCCCATAATTAACTAATGAACCCCTTAAACTAATCAGGTAAATCTCTAATTACAATGAATATATATACAAAATTTGAAGAAAATTGGATAATTCTGCATGAAAAACCCATTTATGTAAATTAAGGCGGGATTAGCCCCCTCCGTTCCCCCCCTTTATACTTAACCAATCAATCCCGAAAACTAATCAGGGAAGCGTCTTAACCCAATGAACCTATAAACAAATTTTGAAACAAATGGTATAATTCTGCATGAAAAACCCATTTATATAAATTAAGGGGGGGGGGATTATCCCCGCGTTCCCCCCTTTATACTTAACCAATCAATCCCGAAAACTAATCAGGGAAGCGCCTTAACACAGTGAACATATAAACAAAATTTGAAGGAAAACGGAATAATTCTGCATGAAAAACCCATTTATCATATATTCTAATACGAGCAAATCTTGTGGGTGGTTATATATATATATATATATATATATATATATATATATATATATATATATATATATATATATATATGTGTGTTATATAAAAATTTATTTCCTTCGTAGCCTTCAATTTTATTCGCATTAATCTTTTAAAATTAATCTAACTTCTGTCATAGTCAGTATTTCCTTAATTCTTAATAATATCTATTCCTATTTAAAGTCCTTTTAAAAGTAAATATCCGTATATTAATAATTATTTTATTCCAAATCTTAATCTAAAATTTAAGATCATTCGTAGCTTTTATCAGTTCCCCAATCTATAAAATTCTGAGACGCGTTCTCATTTCGAATGTTTTTAAAAGCCATTTTCTTTTTATTATTATTATTATTATTGCTCTGATTCTTTCGCGCGCTTGGGATTTTAACTTCTAAATTGGTCTGCACCAAAGTAAGGGATTCTTTAATGTTTTAGCCTCGCCCTCTAGCCTCATTCGTTGGGCTGGAGCTAGCTTCTCACTCATTGGGTTGTGCGCTCGTGATGTAATTCTGTGTATGTTTCTGCGGCGAGAACAAAACTCGCCTGCACCGGTCGGAACGGGAGATTTTTGACGTTTTCGGAAGCTAAACAAATATGTGTCTGGTATTTGTATGACCGTAGAATATTCATCTGGCCCAGTAACATCTTAATTCAATGAAGTGAAGCAACGTTAGCCCGAGGGCTATAAGTTTTAAACCTTTTGGGAATTGTTCTGTGTTGTTCGTCTTCTAATAAAATTATTCGTCTGGAGATTGGCTGGATTTATTGGAAAACTTTGGTGGAATCATTTCATTGCCTACTACTTCGCCATACTCGCTAAATTCGACTGCAACTTGCTATATAGTTGAAGGACTGCCATCTTTTCATCGAATATTATTCATCGTAATATCTCAACCTCCTCAAAATGCTACATATATATATATATATATATATATATATATATATGCAAAAATTATCTTAAAAACGGCTCTAACGATTTTGACGAAATTTCGTATCCTACCGTTTTGGGGCACCAGAAAACCATTGGGCTAGGTCACATGCTCGAGAAAATTCGATTAGTGTTTCATTTTGGGTCATGGTCTAGCTAATTGTATCTAAAAAACGGTTCAAACGATTTTGACGAAATTTTGTATCCGACCATTTTCGGGCATGAGAAGTCAATTGCGCTGGGTGACATGTTCGAGAATTTTCGATTAGTGGGTCATTTTTGGGTCAACGCGGGTCAAATTAATTTTATCTAAAAAACGGCTCTAACGATTTTGATTAAATTTTGTGTCCTACGAGTTTCGAGCATGATAAAAGCATTGGGCTAGGTCGCATGTCTGAGAAAATTCGATTAGTGGGTCATTTCTGGGTCTTGTGGGTCAAGATCTAAAAAGAGGCTCAATTTACACTAAATTTTGCATCCAATGGTTTTCGGGCACGAGAAGACTGTTGTACTAGGTCACATGTTCAAGAAAATTCAATTAGTGGGTCATTTTGGGTCATGGTCAAGCTAATTGTATCTAAAACACGGTACAAACGATTTTGACGAAATTTTGTATCCGACCATTTTCGGGCATGAGAAGTCAATTGGGCTGGGTCACATGTTTGAGAACTTTTGATTAGTTGGGTCATTTTTGGGTTAATGCGGGTCAAATTAATTTTATCTAAAAAACGGGGGTCAAATTAATTTTATCTAAAAAACGGCTCTAACGATTTTGATTAAATTTTGTGTCCTACGAGTTTCGAGCACGATAAAAGCATTGGGCTAGGTAGCATGTCCGAGAAAATTCGATTAGTGGATCATTTCTGGGTCATTGTGGGTCAAGATCTAAAAAGCGGCTCAATTTACACTAAATTTTGCATCCAATGGTTTCCGAGCACGAGAAGACTGTTGGGCTAGGTCACATGTTTGAAAAAATTCAATTAGTGGGTCATTTTGGGTCATGGTCAAGCTAATTGTATCTAAAAAACGGTCCAAACGATTTTGACGAAATTTTGTATCAGACTATTTTCGGGCACGAGAAGACTATTGGGCTGGGTCACATGTTCGAGAACTTTCGATTAGGGGGTCATTTTTGGGTCAAAGCGGGTCAAATTAATTTTATCTAAAAACGGCTCTAACGATTTTGATTAAATTTTGTATTTTACGAGTTTCGGGCACGTGAAAATCATTAGACTAGGTCACATGTTCGAGAAAATTCGATTAGTGGGTCATTTCTGGGTCATTGTGGGTCAATATCTAAAAAGCGTCTCAATTTACACTAAATTTTGCATCCTATGGTTTTCCGGCACAAGAAGACTGTTGGGCTAAGTGACATGTTCGAGAAAATTCAATTAGTGGGTCATTTTGGTCATGGGTCATGATATTTGAACTCAAATTTAATTTTGACCGAGCATAGCTCGGTCTTCCCTGCTCGTATAAAATAAGGGGGGATATGCCCCCCATTCTCTCCTTTATACTTAACCAATCAAACCCGAAAACTAATCAGGGAAACGTCTTAACACAGTGAACCTATAAACAAAATTTGAAGGAAATGGGATAATTCTGCATGAAAAACCCATTTATATAAATTAAGGGGGGGTTTATCCCCCCGTTCCCCCCCTTTATACTTAACCAATCAATCCCGAAAACTAATCAGGGAAGCGCCTTAACACAGTGAACCTATAAACAAAATTTGAAGGAAAACGGAATAATTCTGCATGAAAAACCCATTTATATAAAATAAGGGGGGATTAGCCCCCCGTTCCCCCCTTTATACTTAACCAATCAATCCCGAAAACTAATTAGGGAAGCGTCTTAACACAGTGAACCTTTAACCAAAATTTGAAGGAAAACGGAATAATTCTGCTTGAAAAACCCATTTATATAAATTAAGGAGGGATTAGCCCCCGTTCCCCCCTTTATACTTAACCAATCAATCCCGAAAAGTAATCAGGAAAGCGTCTTAACCCAATGAACCTATAAACAAAATTTGAAGGAAAACGGAATAATTCTGCATGAAAAACCCATTTATATAAATTAAGGGGGAGATTAGCCCCCCGATTCCCCCCCCTTATACTTAACTAATCAATCCCGAAAACTAATCAGGGAAGCACCTTAATTCAGTGAACCTATAAACAAAATTTGAAGTAAAACGGAACAATTCTGCATGAAAAACCCATTTATGTAAATTAAGGGTGGGGGCTAATTAGCCCTTTGTCCCCCCCTTTATACTTAACCAATCAATCCCAAAAACTAATCAGGGAAGCGCCTTAACACAGTGAACCTATAAACGAAATTTGAAGGAAAACAGATATTTCTATGAAGAGTTATCGCATTACGTACGTACATACATACATACAGAACCGGCTGGCAAGCTCTCCGGGCTTGATAGCCAGTTTGATAGCTAAAAAATGGCAATTTTAGAACGTTTTTTGCTGCTGCACCCCCTGGGGTTAGTGGCACCGACATAAAATATAGCCTATGTTGGAGCAGGGGTTGTCACCATCAATTTGCCACCATCACTTTTGAAATCGGTTCGGTAGTTCCAGAGATTACCCCCTACAAACAAACAATCTTTACTCCTTTATAATATTAGTATAGATTTACATGAGTGCATTTCTGTGAATAAACAAGAATTTTACTTTGATCTGGTGAGTTTGTTTTACTTATATTCATTTATCACTAGCTATACTGCATTGGATGTTATAGTGAGGTATTTTAGATTTCCATGTAGTGAATTTGTATTTAAGAGTATGAAATTTGAGATGCATGATTTTTATTTATCAGATTAACTTAATATTAAAATTTTAACTTAAGAATTAACTTTAAAAATTCTCAGATGAATTTAACGTAATCTTAAACTTTAACTTTTATGGCTTCGCAATGTTACTGCAACTTACGATTGCGCCTATAATGGTGTTTGGGGAAAGTATTGAATATATGTTTTGTCTAAATTTTTAGTTATTCGGAATCGCTCCAGCGCTGGTCGCTGGCGATTCATCTTTTTATTAATGTTTCCTTTTATATTCATCACGATCCCCAAATATTGTTATAACGTTTAACAAAGTTTCTCCAAAAATGGCAACTAAATTACTTCATTTTTGTAAAAGGAAAAAAAAAAAAGGAAAGAAAAAGGTAAATAATGGGATATTGTCTGCTATCTGAAATGGTGAATAAAAAACTTTATTTTTGTTTTGTTTGAATAAATCAATTTAATGATATTTAATTTATATTCTCTTTTTAAAAAACTGTAATTTAAGAAATATTCACATGTCTTACTTCCACATTTAATTAAAATTATTATCAAGCAGATTTTAATATTATTGATCAGTATGAAATAATATTTTCCAAAATTGTTTAAAATGTCAATGAATATACTGTGATAAAACATGGAGTTTTGAGAATGGAGTCTGAACATACTTATAGGGCATTTGCTCAGATTAAAAGTTTTTGTCTAAACCAGAGCAACCCACCACAGAACTTCATGATACTTGCCTGGACGAATTTGCTTAGATGAGTTAGACAAGTAAACAAACATAAGCTTGGTAATAATGGCAAGCTCTCCAAATTTTTAACCAAAATCATCTCGACCAATGGAATTTTATTGCCCATATGTTGCCATTTTCTTATAAAGGCATTCTACTATAATTGCATCAACATTCATGTAACTCGTAAAATGTAATTTTCAGTTTATTTACACTATATGCATGATTTTTTTTGTTTATAATAACAAATTTATTAAAATTAATATTTAAAAATTTTTCTAAATTGTAGATTTAAATTAGATTCTCCCCCCCCCCCCCCACCTCTCCACCAAAATCCAAAGATTTCATGCAATGCAAATGCAAACATTAGTTAGCTACGCCAACCAGTTATCGATAAACTTTAAAAAAACTTCTTTTTTCTTCTTGCAAATGTATAAGTCACAAAAATAAATAAATAAATAAAATAAATAAAAATAGACAATATCTCAGAATCTTAATATTTTAATAGTAAATTTACAAGCAATCTTTTGGTACATGTAAATAATTATAAGATGCGCAATTTGGCAATTAAAAAATAGGAAATGCTCCTCCCCCCCTTTTTTTAAATAACTGTGCATTCAAGCTAAAATTGCTCAGCACACCACCTCTTCAGTTATTCTCCAGTACCATTCAGACAAAAAGAAAGTTATGAAGTAAATCCATCAAACTAAAGGGCAAAATTAGTCGTAGCCCTAGTCTACTAAATGTAAAAAAATGGCTAATTGAAAATTATCTGCACATGATCATCTTTCCTATTTGAAAAATTTCCAGAAATGCATCCCATCTGCTCCAAAACACATGACATTGCTTGTTGTATTATTTCTCAGAAGATTTGCAATCAATTCACCCTTCTGTCTCTAGAACATAAGCCAATGAACCTTTTCTAACCTTTTACCTCAATACTGATTACTAGGAGAGAGAATAAAAGTTTCCAGGTTATTAGATGGCTGATTATTTATTTACCTTACTAAAGATTTACAAATAGAACAAAAATAATTAAAATTAAAGAGTTTTAAAGACTAAATTTTGTGCGTGTGGTAAAAGTGGAAACATCAGTTTAAGATGAGGGTGTGGGGGAAAAATTTAGAAGGATGATTGTTTATTGTTATAATTAAGTAACAAATAGAGCAGAAAAAGTTTGTAAAAAAAAAAATAAGGGATTCTGAAATTTTTAAACTTTGTGTATTGTGAGGGAATAAGAAAGAGGGAAAATTTAGATAAAATTGCATTTCTGCTTTTTAAAAAAAGCAAAATGAACTGAAGTACAGATTTTTTCACCTAGTTAAGAAATAGTCAGAGAGTAAAATTAAGGACTTTTAAAGACCAAAATTTATTCTTTAAAAATTTAAAGACTTTTAAAGACTGTACAAACCCTGAATACAGTAAAACCTCCTTTATGAGGCATTTAATTAAGGGACAGTTTCTCAAATACCAGTCTGTTCAAGTACAGTGCATAATGCATTTAATCTCTAAATAAGACACTTTCCATTTAAGAAACAATAAAATCCTTATTCTTCTAAAAAATAATTTTTTTTCAACCATTTTCCTTTTTTTGGATTTTTTTAACAAAACTGTAATCAGGCATTGCAAAGACAGTTGTTAAGTTCTATTCACAAAACAGTGTTAAGAAATGCTTCAAGTTGACAGGCTTCATTATGCTGACTCATGAAACACTGTAGCTTTTATATAAATGTTAAAGAATATATGAGAACAGATGATCAGCTACATATAGATGATACTAATGAATACATCATTCAGTTTATTCAAAGTAATTCACCAGAAATCAAAAATGTTTTCTAAGAATAAAATAAGGAAGAGCAAGATGAAGAAAAAGAAAAGACATTAAACACATAAGTGGTACATTTTTAAATATGGCTAGAACCAGAAAATTTCTTTTTAAGTATAGATGATAGTGAAGGAGTAAATTTAATATTAGTAATCTTAATATGAATATAGAGAAAAATGTTTATTAAACGAGATTTACAAGACAAACTCTTTTAACTGAATATTTGCATAAATAGATGTAAGTACTCATATTTTTAGGTATTCTGTGAAACGGTTCAAATATAAATTACCCAGGTATTAATTTAATATACATGGGTAATCCATGTATTAATTTAATATACATTATTAATTCAATTAAAGCACAAACTTTTGAATTACTATTACATTGTTTTTCAAACTTCTTTTTGAATTTCTGACCAAATTTAAACTTTGTATTTAAGCAAATATTAAGATTTTATTTATTTTTTCAACCATATCTCCTAATAAATTATGCATCTATTTAAGGGACAAAACATCTGGTCCCATGGATGTATCTTTTTGGGAAGTTTTATTGTAATAAAATTTACAAAGTTACTATATTTTAATCAGTGTTAAACACAGAATTCACATTTGAAATTTTACTAAACAGAATAAGAAATGGAAGAAGTTTTTCAAACAATAATTCAAATCAAAAACAGTATAAAAATAACTTACTCTGATTTTTCTTCAGTTTCTGAAGCAGTATCCTTTAATTCTGTTTGATTTAGAGTTTCATTGAATAGATTCTTTTTACAATTTTGTACATTTTGATCAGAGGAATAAAATTTGTCAGGAGAAGATATTTTAAAGTGCTTTTGAGCTTCACTTAAAGAAGGATTTACAATTCTATTACTGATAATATTATCTTGAGAATGAATTTCAGTGGAGCAAATATTAGTTCGTGAATTTTCAGATGAAACTCTAGGACTTTTTACAGTTTCATTCACAGCTGCTGCTTGAAAATTCTTATTATCGGCACTGTCGGCTTTAATTGGCGATTTGAATTTCTTCTTATTTAATAATTTTTGAAGGCGCTTTTGTGCCAGCAATTGAGCCTATAAGAAAGTATAAAAGAAAACCATTAACATTTTAAATCATTTTGTTAAAGTGATTTAAAACTTATTAACTTATTAAGATTCTGTTAAACTTTTCAGTTTTTTACAAATAAAATATTTTGGGCTAACAGAAAAATTTGTACAGAAGAACAAGGTTATAATGGTGATAATGGATTAGTACAGTCGAAGAAGGCAAACTTTATCATACTCGCATGCAAACAATAAAAAATTTAGGGATCAAATAAATGAAAAATGTAGATTAATGCTAATGTGAACACATAAGAATGCGATAACAGTTGCAAAATTGTATGTAAAGCAGTTGTACCTTTGTCTTGGAAGCTATTGAAGCGATATAAAATACTTATTTTTAAAAATAGTTTTGTCTCTAACTAAACTATAAATTGGTAGTTCAGCAGGAAAAGGATAAACAATAGTCACATAATTTTGCCCCCCAACCTCCAAAAATATGTCAGCGGACGTTGATGTAGCATTTTTTCAGGAACTACTGAAGTGATTTCAATATTTAAAAAAAAATAGTTCTGGCCGTTAAATAAACTGTAAATTGATTGTTCAGTAAAAAAAATGTAATAGGTATTTTAACTAGTAAATCTTCAGATGAGAGGTCTCAACATAAATTTTGCAAGACATTTTAATTTTCACCTTACTTCACACAACATACTGAAATCTGCAATTTAAACATGTTAGATTATACATATATTTCTACCCAAATCGGGACAAACCAATAGTGATAGGAAGGATACTTTTCCATCATGGATGCAATAAGTATATTTTGTATTTTTACATACTTCAGCTTTCTATACAGTAGGACTGGGCGATATTAGGATTTCTACATCGCGATACATCATCGAGGCTAAATCGCGATATTGCGATGCATCACGATATTAGACTTTTAGTATTACAAACATGGTCGTAATTTTAATATAAAATTTAAGAGTATTTATTATACATACACGTTAAGCTTATATTATGTTTTAAAAAACCTTTTTTCTTTAGGCTTATGTTTACAGACAAAAATGCAAAATATAATAAAACTTGCTGCAAAAAATAAATAAAAATTTGAAAAAAATGTTATAATTAATTAGAAGAATCTTTTTTAAAATGAGCTTTAATTCTTAAAATAATATCAAAAACCAGAATTTGATATTTAGATGTATTTCACTTAACTATTCCACCTTCATATTTTTATGGAATTATCTTTAATATGATTTTAGTATATGAATTTAGTACTAATTTGCGGGCGTAGCCCGTCTCCTGTACTGGACAAAATTTAATTTCTGATACTGAAATAAATGACACTTAACTATTCACACTGAAATTTTCATGCAATTATGTTTAATATTAACGATTTTATTTATTTGCGGGCGAAGCCTGCGTTTCTATACTGCCCAAAATTCAATTTCTGATAATTAGATAGGTAACACTTAACTATTCACCCTCATATTTTTATGCAATTATCTTTAATATTAACGATTTTATCAATTTGCGGGCGTAGACTGCCTCCTGTACTGGCCAATATTTAATTTCTGATATTTTAATGTATTACCCCAGTGGCAGAACTATCTTCAAGTGTCTGCAACGCTAATAATGTTTTAAAAAATAGTCTGCAATATGCAATATATCATACAAAATTCTCGTTTTTATTGCGATCCTCCGACAAAATTGCCGTTTTTTCGAGATACTTCGACGAAATTTGCCGTTTTTTCGAGATCATGCGACGAAGTTTACCATTTTTTCGAGATCCTTCAACTAAATTTACCGTTTTTTTCGAGATTCTTGGACGAAATTTACCAGTTTTTGGCGATCCTTTGACGAAATTTGCCGTTTTTTCGTGATCTGTCGACAGAATTCTCCGTTTTTTTCGCAATCCGATGACGAAATTTGCCGTTTCTTCGTGATCCTTCGATGAAATTAACAGTTTTTTCCACGATCCTTTGACGAAGTTGGTGTTTTCTCCGTAGCCTTTCGGCAAAATTCACATTTTTATGCGATCCTTCAACGAAACTGATGGTTTTTTTGACGAAATTCACGTTTTTTCACGGCCTTATGACTAAGTTTGCGTTTTTTCGCGATCTGTCAACGAAATTAGCCATTTTTCGCAATCTTTAAATGAATTTCGTGTTTTTTCGCGATTCTTTGATGAAATTCGCTGTTTATTTCGACAAAGGTCGCCGTTTTTTCGAGTAATTTACGCACTATAGCGCGTCCGTGGCATCGCTGTATGTTTTTAGTCTGCAGGTGTCATAAAAAGTCTGCGACGCCCGTCGCAGCGTCACGTACATTCTGCCACGGGGTGTATTACACTTAACTATTCACTCTCAAATTTTAAGCAACTATCTTTCATATTAACGATTTTATTGATTATTTGTGGGCAAAGCCTGTGTTTCTGCACTGCCCAAAATTCAATTTCTGATATTTAGATAGGTTACACTTAACTATTCACCTTCATATTTTTATTCAATTATCTTTAATATTATCTTCAATTATCTTCAATTATCTCTATTAATTTTATATCTAATATTAGCGATTTATCAATTTGCGGGCATAGACCACTTCCTGTACTGACTAAAATTTAATTTGTAATATTTTAATAGGTTTCACTTAACTATTCACTCTCAAACTTTTAAGCAACTATCTTCAATAGTAACGATTTTATTGATTTGCGGGCGAAGCCCGATTTTCCGTACTAGCCAAATATTAATATCTGATATTTAGAGACCAATAACTAGTTCCTAAAGAAATTCTAAATAATGGAACAAGCACTATAATAACCCATAATATGTTACTGCTCTGACTTTGAGAAAAAGAAAATCATTTTAATTTCAGATGAATACCTAAATTGAAAATTCATGAAGCAAATGAAATAATTCGCAAACAATTCCCCCCCCCCCCCCGACAGTTGAAATTTATCAGGCTTTGAATGCTTATCGCACATGTTCTAAGTGACTAATTCATGGAACTATATATACTTCACAAATCGCATCGCCGTTTTTTCTCAAATGAACATCGTGGTGCTGCTCACTGATCATTTATGCAGTTAGAAAAACAGACTTGTAATTGGGCATGCAGTTATTTGCGATCAGCATTGATTTTGGATAATCCCGATGTCCACTAAATCAACGATGCTTCACAGGAGCATTGTTTATCCACTTTGGAAATGCAAGACCTACAGAGGAGAAACGAAATCGCCCTTTCCACACCGGTCTCGTTCGCGCATGCGTCGTTATGCACATCAAAGATCGGAGGGGAAGACGATCTCTAACACCGGTCTAGTTCACGCATGCGTCGTTATGCACATGAGATCGGAGGGGAAGACGATCTCTGACACCGGTCTAGTTCAGGCATGTGTTGTTTATCCATTTTGAAGATCGCGGGAGAAAGCTTTGCCCTCGTTCATCGTAGATCTGGTGTGCGTGTGATGCATCGCTAAACGAAAGATCAAGAAACCGGTTTGACGATTTATGATTTAAATCGATTTTTTGCGATGTATCGATGCATCGCCCAGTGCTACTATACAGAGTTTGACAAAACTACTTTACTTATTCATTTCATCAGTGATGCTCTAAAACGTTTGTTTCCAATTTAGTTGCGACATATTTACTTATGTGTAGACATTTAAACCTATTGCATAATCTTCCATAGTCAGGTCAACTACCAAAGGGCGTATTTTAGCAAGCTTGATTTGCATAATAGAGTGGTTTTTATGACAGCTCTTTAACAGCATCAACATTCATTTTAAACTATATTGTTGCTAGCATTGTTCATGTTTGATGTTAATCTTGTTTGTTGATTCAAATATGGAAAATTGTTTATTATGCATAATTTTTAAACATTTTTAACAAATCTTTCCTAATTGGGAAGGTTAAAATGAATGAAATATTTTAATAAATTTTCTTTTTCAAAAATGGTATGAAATAGAGTTGCTAGGCAACTGGCTAAGTAAAACAGAAAAGCTAATTACTTTTGATTAACAAAAATATAATTTTAAAAAGTTAAAATGTTTTCTATTTTTTGAACAGATTTTTTGAACATCCATCAAAAAATATATAGATAATTAAAATGGCTGACACATAAATTGAAAAAACATCAAACAAACCGGAGTATTTTAAGAACACAATTGGGAAATTTTAACATCTATAATTTAACATTTAAACCAATTATCCAAATGAATAATTTTCTTTTCACTGAATGGTAAAATTTGAGATTACCAGAGAGATTTCCTTTTAGATTCCAAGTGATTTCCATTAACTTTTTTCTTCCAAACTCTAATCCTTGATCTAATTCTTAATCTGATTTATCTAATAATTAATTTGAAATCAGAAACAATGACACAGACACATATATTCAACAAATCTGATCAAATGGGTGTTGCTTAACACCCAACCAAATATTCTGAAAAATCAATTATGCAGAATGCATCTGGTTCCGACCATTCTGAATAAATGGTTCTATACTGTATTTATTTAGAGGAAAATTGGAAATGCATAAACATACACAGTTTAGTACTTTAGATGTTTAGATAATTATAGACCTATGTTTGCAAAAAATACATATAATAATTAAAAACACAAAAACCTGATTTGCACCAAGCACAGTGCAGTTTTGGGGAAAATTACATTGAAACAAGATTATTTTTTATTATAAAATAGTCATAGAAATAATTTAAAAACTATATAAGCGTACATTAAGAAGAGGAAACTTAAATAAATATTAAAGCAAGATTGAAAGTAAAAAAAATGTTAGGTGTTACAGTAGAAGTAGAAAAAAAAAATCACCTCTGTTTCTGAATCTTTTTCTTCAGAATGCAATGGAGAGTTATTTTCAGTTTTCAGAACCATTGCTTTTGCTGGTACCATTTCCTTCTGCAATATGAAGAAATTATGTATACAAAATGTTATAAGAGGGAAAAAAAAGAAAAATTTTCAAGGCAAAAATGTACATAAATACAAAACAACCGTATTGCAGATCCAGTGATGAATTTGGGGGATGGCCTGAGCAGACATTCCCCCAGAATATCAGAAAATTCCCCCACAGCATTTTAAAAAATTTCTATTTACAGTGGGGAACTGTTTGCCTAGAAACAAATTAATCAGAAAAAACAGCTATCTAGAATAATATTTCTAATCAACTGACTTCAGAATCTTTCAGGAAAAAAGTGCCACACAGTGCCAGGTTGATATATGCATTGCTTGATACTTTACCACATGCAATAAATGGAAGCATTTAGGTATAGAGTGTTTTGATTTTTGATGCAGAGTAATTGTTTTCAAGGGATTATCATAAATTGCCCTCGTTCAAACTCTCATTGATCTTTCGCTTTGATTTTGGTTGGATCTGATACTTAATTTGATTAATCTAATAATTAATTTAAAATCAAAAACAATGGTACAGCCACACATATTCCACAAATTTGATCAAATGGGTGATGATTTAACCAGTTCACCAGAATACATCTGCTCCTAATCATTCTAGATAAACGGTTCTATACTGTATTAATGGTATGAAAGTGCACTCTGCCTTCCCTAGAACTTTATAATGCCCTTCCCCACACAGTTGCAAAATCCCCCCCCCACACACCTGGAGAAAAATGTCTGAATTCAACACTGTGCAAATCTACTAATCAAGTAGCAATTTTTAATCAGTATTATTCGGTACTTTTCTATTAGCTGTGTAAAATATATTACACTAAAAGTTTTATTTTATTCTTGCCAATAGCAATTTTTATTTTTGTGCAAACAAACTAGAAACAATGCTTTGATGTTGAAATAAAATTCTTTTGGTTATGATGTTATTTTTTATTAAAATAGTTTTTCATGTGTATTTTAAATGAAATGAGTGCAATGCAAATGATGGTGAATGAAACAATATTTGGCAATATCAGATGCACGAGTCTAATGGAAAAGTACTAATTATTTTGATACGCAAATATTTACAAGTTAGAAAAGATAGTGGATCAAAAGGGCAACAAATTTGGTCAAGACCTTAGTAAATCCTCATGCTTAGTCACACCCAAATTGGGTCATAAATATGAGTGCTATCATATGAGAAAAATCAGCTAATATAGTCTGTTCAACAAAAAAGTGGATGCCACAATCTTGTAAAATAAGAACTGTGATTATTATTATTATTATTTTTTTTTTTTAATTGAAATAGACTTTATTAGCTAGTGCACAATCACCTCCATTAAGTAAATTTTAAGTTGATATTTTCCTACACTTTCGATAAGGTTTTCCGCATACTCATTTAGCAAACAATACTATATCTTCTTAATATGAAATATCACCAGCTTCATCGAGTAAACTTGCTGTTCTTTAAGCTTTTGATATACAATCACACATTAACTGAATTGCTGGCCATTCCACCACAGTGACATTATTTTGTGCAATACACAGTTTGCTGCCATGTATAGGGTTATCTACTTATCTTCTTGCAGCATCTAACTTGTTCTGTCAGAACCAAAAAAACTTTTCAGCAGACTTCAGAAAGTATTTCTGGTTAGATGGAGAGAAAAGTTGAAAGATACAAGGTTGCTGTATCCTCCTTTGTTGTTGTCGCTTGGTCTAGTCTCCTACATTCTAGTTGTCCATTCTAGCTAGTTGTCCACATTCTCAACACATGTTTTGCAGGTGCTTTATATGTCATTTTAGGACCTTTTGCTTGATTAACTAAAAACAGTGCCTCAAATCTCTTTAGGAATTTTGCACTCATTGTAATAACATCTACAATCAGGGTTCATACCCTTTTTAACAAAGTTAATTCCAGGAGTTTTCAAGGAGTCTCAAAAAATTTTTCCAGGAGATTTGCTCTGAGTTTTTAATACAACCTAGTTATCTTTTTTCAAGATGGTACATACAGGGATGGGGTTGTTCCTCCTGAAATATGAATCTTTAATAATCTTACTAATTTTAAATTTTAAAATAGTAAAAAGCCTAGGAAATTTGAGACTTATGAGAATGTTGATTTCTCATTATGGATCACTAAGCTCTAGTTGATACGTATCAGAAGCAAAAATTAATTTAAAACTTTTGTTTAAAATCCCTCAATATTTTAATGTCAAATTCACTGCTAAGAATTAGAAGTTCCCAGTTTAATTTGATTTTGTTTTCCCCACAAGCTCAATTGTTCTTCTTAGCTGCCAGTTGCAGTTAACATTGCTCTATGACGAAATAATTGGATTTTTTGCAATTTTCCTTCAAAATCAATAAATTTTTAATGTTTAATATTCTCAAAATTATAGAGGGTAAAAAAATAATTAAAATATTATAGTTTTAATATTTTCCAGGAGTTTTTTTTTAATTTCCAGGAGTCACAGGTAAATTCCAGGAGTTTTAAGGGCCCTTGAAGAAAAAAAAGGAATTCCAGGAGGAATACGAACCCTGTACAATATAATTTGCTGGTGAAGTAAACACTGTGCAAAAGGGCACGTAATAATGATTAAAATTTATTAAGGCAGATTGCACTGTGGTGGTTTCTTATCAAATAACAACAGTCACTTTCTTGCTGAAGTCTACAAAAAAAAAAAAAAATGAAAAAAAAAAAATCAACATTTGAAAGAGGGTGGCTTGTGGGGTCTGTGGGTCCTGATCAGTGAAAATGTAGCGAAGTTTTCCAGTATAGCTTTCTTGTGGATGGCTGCTATAGGTAGCTCCTTACTTTTTTTATGGAAACTATCTAAAAATAATTTCAAAAACTTGCTTTTTAACATAATGATGAAAAATGTTTTATAACTGTGAGAAAATTATGCAATTTTTCATTAATTTTTTGCTCTGTCAATACTGAGACTAAGGCCTCTGGTCTGTAATTTTAATAATGGTAGAATCATAAGTCTGTGAAAATGACACCATTGTAATACAATTAAAAAACTATATAAATTTTATGAATTAAAATGTACACATAAATTGTTTTAAATGAGCATATGAAACATTATGCATTGTTATAAATGAACAAATGCAAATTGTTATGCATATAAAAAAATACATCTTCTAAAAATAAGACCTAATGCATCTTTTAGAGTAAAAATTAATATAAGACCTGGTCCTTGGTCTTATTTTCAAAGAAATAGGATATTTGAATCATTTTACGTAGTACTACAAAACAACTAGCAATACTACAGAAACTATTTTTAATACGAAGCATTCGGCAAACCACTTCAACTAATAAGATTTTTTTTTTTTTTTTTTTTTTTTTTTTTATCAAAGCAAATTTATGAAAGATAACATAAAAAATAAACATTTCTCAACAAAAATACAAAGTAATAATACAATCAGAAAACAGTATAGGAATAAGTGAAATATTAAGAAAAGTAAGCAAAATAAAAAGCAAGAGTGAATGAACAATCCTAATTCCATGATGTAAAAGAGATGACTTTGCAAATTGTTCGCGACTAATAACTTGACACCAAAATGATAGGTAAATTCAAATTATATTAAATTGATATCCAGGATGCCTATCTGAACAGGATGGAAAAAATTCATGACTGGAGAATATATAAAAATTATTGTAAATTACATAATTTTATGCAATAGTATTAAAATGTGAAAGTATAATGAATGAATGAAACTTTTATTTTGAACATGACACCTTTATTACAAACAAATGCATCCTGCCTTTTTTGTGATTAGTGTTCATGATTTTAGTAGAGAAAATGAAAGCTTAAGAACTGTAGGCTCTATTCTCAGTGCTGGAGAATAAAAAGTCAATGAAAAGTACATATTTTTCATGCAGTCATAGTTGTTATGATGCATACCATTTCATCATTTAATTTAATGTTTTCACCAATGTATTTATTTAAAATCATTATTTAATCGTAATTAATCAACAATCAACATATTTGCAATCTTTTAAAATAATCTTCTAAAACATATATCTCTAAATTACATTTACTTTCTGTGTTTAAATTACTTCCCAACATTAATAATCATTCTAAAATTAAAATAAAATCCTTTATTTAAGTTTGTTTTTAAAAATATAGAACTTTCCGTTTTTCTGTTTACATCGTGTAACGATATTTTCGAAGTACAAAAAATATACTTTTTACCTTTTTTAAAATCTTTATCTTTTCTATTTTAAATTTTATTCAAAAGATGAAACATTTTTTTCTATGCATTCTGCCAAAATTTCAGCTCATTTCGCTTTTTATCTTGGCAGAAATACATTTTTATACATTTTCTTACTTTTTCTGTTTTCAAATCATTGCTCTCTGCTTGGCATCTAGCCATATTTGTTTTGGGTTGATTTCGATGCGATAAATATAATAATTTTAATTAAAAAAACTTTTTAGTATTTCTCAATTTAATATTAAAGCTTAACATTTAATGTTTTTCATATTTTGAATTAAAATTAAATTTCTTTTACGTTATGTCATACCACTGTACGACTACAAGCTACATTGATTTGCTGGAGTAGGATTTAGAGCAAATATCTTTCTCGACTTGATTAAATCATTATTGATCTATTCAGATTTTTATATATTGATGTATCAATTTCTAGTTTGATTAATTTATTTTTATTTGCTCTTTTTCCAATTACAACAACTCGGTACAATAGTAAAACACTGTAGTTCTTTAAAGGAAATGCACATTTTCATTTGAATACCTTTTAAAAATATAATTGATGGGAGTTAAATCACTGGCAGCTCTGTTGCCAAAGCATTACAAGAAGGTTAGTTGGATAGAGCCACATAGCTGGATGTTAGAAATTAGGGTCAAAGGTTCTACAAAAAATGACGACATAAGAAAATCAGTATGGAATTCTAGTTCGGCACTTTATGATGTCCCAGAATATTACATGACTAATTTCAATAAATGGTACATTTTTGTCATGAACATACACAGATTTTTGTACATTAATATATGAAAAAATATAGAATGTTTTAATGAATAAACATAATTTTTTGTGCATGGAAAAAAAAAAGTAAACCCTAATGTGTCTTTTAGAACAAAAATTATAACACCTGCTCTTACTTTCCGGAAAACATGGTAGTTTAGATTTCATTGATAAATACATTTTAATATTTGAAAGTTTTATTCTCGTTCTCTTACCTGTAACTCAGACTTTTCATTAATTGTTGTACATTTTCCGTGTGTTACAGTAGATTCAGCAACAACTTTACCAGCAGGATTTATAAACTAGAAAGAACCAACATTAATTACAAAAATGCAATAGCAATGACAATCATAGGTAGCAAATAAATCACAACAAAATTCACAATTCTGGATAGCTATAAAGATGAAATAAAGGATTTAAATTGGAACTCTGGATTGGGTTCAGTAACTTAACAGTTTCCTTCCTTTGGTGCAGCATTTATATAATTCCCCGAAGATAGAGTACAAAATTGCACATAAAGTTATATTTCTGAAATAAAAATAGTGGAATCCTATTGATTTGAAATCAGCAGGACCTAAAAACTATTTTAATTATGAGGAAAATCACAATTGCAGCTTTTCTAAAAAAACTTTAGCATACATAATAATGAGATCCATGACAAAATATAGGAATGTTGCAGCAAAAATCAAGTGTTTTTCATACTTTGTTACTTCATTACACCAATTACCAGATTTATTTACTTTTCTATTTATTAAATCTCACACTACAGATTAATACATATGAAAAAAAAATACATATATATCTCAAAAAAAAAAAAATCAAATCGAACTTAAACAAGTTGGAAATTGTACGTCAAACGTGAAAAATTAGGTGCATTCATACTATAACAAGTTTTATAAATATTCAGATCTTAATGCACTAGCTGCTGCAGTCTTATGCAAAAATGCATGAATACAAAATTAATTTTTGGGCAGATTTTCATATTATAGATATTAATTTTATTTTAGGAAATTAAGTTTCAATACACTTTTACAAACAATTAATTGCAATTCTGTTACATTAAAATTATATTATGCACAAATATCCAATACAAGATAATGTAAAAAAATCATAGTTATTATTTCGCTGAAAAAATAAATTATATCATTTGTTATATGATTCATTTCTGTAATAAAATAAGTACATTTTAAGTTGGCAACATTTTATCTTTTGTTCACATTTATTGAAAATTCCAATGGGAAACTTAAGCCCAGCTTTAAAAATTTCAGAACTTGACATCCATATTTAGACTATTTTTCTATTTAATATCCATTTCCCCAGAAACATCTATCCAAAAAACTGTTGGTAGATTATATGATTGCTATAATTAAGCAATTTTAGTATACAAATTCCGTTTTTAAATTCAGTAGTACGGAAATAATATGACTATCTTAAATAGGACGTAATCACCATGGTAACCTAGAATCGTCATGAGATATCATTGAAATAATTATGTATGACAGGATTGAATAGAATGAAGAAAACTTTTATCAATATCTTTTAAAGTTTTGATTCAATTTTCATAAAATTTGAAATGACTCGACAAAAGTCTGCAATGATTATATATATTAAATTTCAAACCATTCGGTTGGGTAGTTTTTGTGCTGTTATATGCAGACAGACGGGCGGATCAGACGACGACTATAGGTGTTACGTATTTATATAATTACGAACAAACATAAAAATGGAGTATCTATAAAAAAATTACAACTGTTTCATTTATTTTGATGCAGATGCCGAGCTAATGTTCAGCAAATAATTAAATTAATTCAATGAATTTTCTTCAGAAAGGATGAAATATCGTAAACATTCTACTGAATTTAAGATTACGTTAGTAAGAACTGTAAAATAACACTGTTATCCTTTTGCAGGCATGAAAGTAGAAGCTTTTTGTAAAAGCTGGACTAAGTGTGTGATACAAAGTCATTGAAATATAAGTGCTTGTGAACACACATAATAAATAAAAAGAAAACTGCCCAGTTAAACTGAGGGCAATGAGCTCACAGGCTATTTATACTAATTGTATATTATACTCTTGGTTCAGAGAATAATGCCCCTTGAAAAGTAAAGAAATCGACAATATATTAAGGGGGGATCATCCACCCCCCCCTTATGATTAACCAATGAACACCCAAAACTAATCAGGAAAGTGTCTTATTACAATGAACTTATATACAAAATTTGAAGCAAATCAAATAATTCTGCATGAAAAACCCATTTATCTAAATTAAGAGGGATTAGACCCCTTTTATACTTAACCAATGAACCCGCAAAACTAATCAGGTAAGCGCCTTATCACACAGAACCTATACACAAAATTTGAAGAAAATCGGATAATTCTGCATGAAAAACCCATTTATCTAAATTAAGGGGGGTTAGCCCCTCGTTACCCAATTTATACTTAACCAATGAACGCCCAAAACTCACCAGGAAAGCTCCTTATCACAATGAACCTATATACAAAATTTGAAGAAAATCGGATAATTCTGCGTGAAAAACCCATTTATCTAAATTAAGGGGGGTTAGCCCCTCGTTACCCAATTTATACTTAACCAATGAACGCCCAAAACTCACCAGGAAGGCTCCTTATCACAATGAACCTATATACAAAATTTGAAGAAAATCGAATAAGTCTTCACGAAAAACCCATTTACCGAAATTAAAGGGGGGGGGGATTAGCTCCCTTTTCCTCTTTATACTTAACCAATGAACCCCAAAACTAATCAGAGAAGCGCCTTATCACAATGAGCCTATATACAAAATTTGAAGAAAATCGGATAATTCTGAATGAAAAACCCATTTATCTAAATTAAGGGGGGGGGGTTGGCCCCCCGTTTCCCTCCCTTTATACTTATCCAATAAACCCCCAAAACTAATCAGAGAAGCGCCTTATCACAATGAGCCTATATACAAAATTTGAAAAAAAAATCGGATAATTCTGCAGGAAAAACATATTTATCTAAATGAAGGGAGGTTAGCCCCCTGTTAACCCCCTTTTATACTTAACTAATGAACTCCCAAAAATAATCCAGGAAGCACCTTATCACAATGAACTTATATACAAAATTTTAAGAAAAACAGATAATTCTGCATGAAAAACCCATTTATCTAAATTAAGGGGGAGTTAGCCCCCCCTTTATACTTAACCAATGAACTCCCAATTAGAATGAACCTATAAACAAAATTTGAAGCAAAACGGTTAATTCTATCAAGAGTTATCGCGTTACGTACATACATACATACGTACATACATACATACATACATACATACAGAACGGGCGGGCACATTAGCTCTCAGGCTTTGATAGCCTGTGAGCTAAAAATAAATGAAAATTGTGAAAAATAACTGATCCACATTTGCATATTAGTTTTCAGATATTAAAAAAAACAGTTTTTTAAAAACTACTCATCTTTTATTACTTCAGTTTTATTCTCCCTATTTTTGCATTTGAAGGGGAATCGGAAATACTAGAAAAAGATGCCAACTATAATTATTTTGTTATTCACGTTAAAATAAATTTTTAAGCTAGTATTATTATTTTTATGATTGTTCTTGTATATATTACAAGAAAATTTCAAAGCACATAATTTGTGCAGCATTGTAATTTTACTTCTCCCCACCCTTTTTACTTACCCATCATACGTAGTATAGCGTAAGTCTTGTAATCGTTTTGAAAATCGAAACTTTTTTTTGACGGATTTACACATTTCAAACACTGGAGATTCCGAAAAACATATTTTTAGAAAAAAAATTTGCCGTCCGTCTGTGTGTCTGTAAACGCTCTATCTCCCAAAAAAATTGAGATAGAGACTTGCAATTTGGTATGTACTTAGTATGTAATAATGGGAAGAAGCCTATTTGATTTCAATAACCTCGATTAACCGGAACTATTTATTTCGGACTCTCGAAATATTCGTTCTGATAAAAGGTATATAAAAATTTTCGAAATTGTTTATTTTAAGAAATGAATATAAAAGGCAATAAAAAAACATACATTTTGCATAAAGCATGAAGTCGATTGGATAATTAGTTGCCGAGATATTTGGAATCCTATTTTCCACACTCTTCGATTTTTCATGACCCTGTATTTCATCCAAATTTCACTTTAAAGATATATTTTAATTGGAAATTTGACGCTTAATCAGATGCAATAAACCGCTAGTTAATAGGAGGTTTCTTTCAAGCAATTCGGTAATCGAGCCTTTAAAGTTTATGACGTCATCAAGCCACGATTTTATTTGAATTGCAATGCATTTTATAAGTAGTTTACACATTTTTATTTTAATATTTTACATTATGCATGTGACGATTTAACTGGAGTCACCATATTTTTGTAGACTCCTATTCAAGGCAAGGGAGGTTTCTCCGAGGAGATTTTCAGTCGAGCACCGAGACTTACTTCATTGTGTACGTATAAGCTACAGAGAAGAGGCAGTTCGTTCCAGTTCACACTTTATTCGAAAAATTTAAAGATTAATCGATTAAGCTTTACTCTATTGAAATCTCACTCCATGCACTGCTAATTTTAGGGTCGTGGCGAAACTTGATGATTTAAATTTAAATATAAGAAGACATCTTAGTTAGTACAGGCAGGTATTCTTTAAAATCAATCGGCGGCCAAGGAGAACCTTCGAAGATTAGGAAGTACATGACTAGTTGCATCCACCACCGAAATCCCGGAACATTCTGCTCTAAACGCGGGAAAAATCCGTATATCATTTCCCGAGCGCGCCAGAATACATTCTATCTAAAAAGCCTCTAGGCCAATCAACGCTCACGGCTTAACTTCTTCGGCGAATTAATATCGAAGTGAACTTACCGAAGCTGGCAAAAGCGCGCCAAAAAATGTTCTAGAACAATCTCGTGCCTTCTACTTCCTTCGAATAAATAAAAGCAGAGAGAAAAGGAGTACATATGTTTTTATCAAGTATGGCAATATGCCAAAATAATTTTTACATTGAGATTAAAATCTTTCAGAATTTGAAAAGTAATATTTTGTCAGGAATCGTAGGGAAATAAAAAATAAAGAAAAGAAATTCATAGGTTGTTATTTCTTAAAAGTAAAATATTTTTAGCTGGGAAATGGGTATTTTTTGAATTATTAGATTCTAGGATGCTTTTTATTTAAAGAAAATAAAAGTGCGTAAATTTAATAGAACATTCTATCAGTGCCATTTTTTAAGAGAATGAATTTGGAATAAACTATATATTTCGCTAGATGTAATTTTGACAATCGAATACTGGAGCGAGAAAATAATTTAGAATAATGGGATTTACACAGAATTATAGTCTTAATGAAGTCAACGACGAAAAAAAAATTTTTTTTTTTTTTTTTTTTTTTTTAATTTGTTTCAATATCCCCCCCCCAAAAAACAAGCTTATCTGAATAGCAGTTCCCTAACAGCAGTTCAGATAAGAAAAAAAAATAGAGAATTTTCCTAAAATATAAAATTCTAAAAATTTTAAATCATCAAGAATCACAAACAAAGTAATTGTCTTAAATTTTGGAAGAATGGAAAATAAAATATTTTTAGAGTAAAGCATAACCTCAAATACATAAGTTTACAGCAACACTTACTTTTGCAAGTGTAAATAAATGGGATACATCAAGATAAACTAAGAAATAACTAACATAATAAATAATATTACCAACATAATATAATAATAATAAATAATAAATCAATATAATAAATAATATAATAAATAATAAAGTTGGAAATTAGTTACATTGAAAACTGAAGAATATTACCAATTGAAAAAACTGTATTCTTCAGAATACTATTGAAAAACTTAATCATACTAATACTGAATAACTGAATACTGAAGTTTCAATAGTCTTAAACAGTCACTGTTTGAACAACAACAGCAGTCAACAACAGTCTCAAAACAGTTCTGACTAAATTTCAGTCTTTCTCCATTGTGGTTTTGGGATTACCCCCACTCTAATCTGTGGTGCCACTCTTTTTGTGGTCACACTGAAGACCAGAGCTAATTCATTTCATTCGATAGCTATCCTTTTTGTCGCAATCAGTAAAATTTTTGAATTAATAAATGTCCATATTGCACAACATGGTATACATACTACTTTGAAATATCACAACCTTGGTACAAAAATTTTAATTCATCATATATTTTATAACTACATTTCATTGTAAGCAGTTTACTCAATTTGTAAATAAAAACTCTAATACTCTAATAACTCTAATATTAACTCTAAATCTCTCTCAACATTTTTTCTAATATTTTCTCTTAATAAATAATAACATTAATAAATCTTTTCAAAATAAATAATATCAACAGACTTCAATAACTACTCTAACAATATAATATATCACAGTAAATATTACATTCAATATAAAATTCTTGGTTGAGGAAAAAAAAAATACATAGCAAAATATGTTTGTTTCCTTACTTGAAAGGATAAGGAAATAATTTTTTGCTAGCCGAAATCTATATAAAAAAAAATTTAACTCTACATTATTTTCCAATACTAAATAATTTAGATGCCCAAATATTTAGATAGGATTCACTCAACCAACAATTGTGAACAATAATATCCCTTTCTGATACTCTTCTTTTGACTACTAAAAAATCTATGACATAATCGGGTATAGCTAATTACCAAAATTTAAGTGTAGAATCCTCTTCTTCTTTTTACACTTTTTAAGTAATAAGCAAAAATAATAATAATAATAATAATAATAATTGTTAGATAGATAGGTGACAGAGAATTGGAATATAAAACTATTATTTATACTATTGTAATCCTTAAATTTCAACTAATCTCTCTTAACATTTTACTACAACATCACAATATCAACTCTGACTAATACAGAATATCAGCATTCAAGAATAATTCAAGACCTTTATTGTATTAAACAAAATAAATATAGCTTCTGTGAATCCATTAAATAATATAACTTATATTTACTAAAACCTGTAATTATATATAAATTTTAATTTCATTTTTCAACATCAATTTGAAAATTCCTAAAATCATAATACACATCTTATGCCTGCATAAGGTGTCTACCTAACCTCAAAAACTTTCAAAAACAAGTAATATTCCTGTGTCGACCCAAGAACATACCTGATAATGTTGAAATTATGGTAATAAGCGATATTTAAAAGAATTTGAGTTTAATCTATTGTTTTTACTTTAGTTTGATTTTGTGAACCTGTATGTGAAGTTGTTTGTGCTGGTTTTTGTGTATCTTCATGAAATAATTTGAAGTCATCTGGAAAATAATATTGTCGCAATTTGTTCCATGTTTCTAAATTGCGACCGTATTCCTTCTGCCACTAAAATTATCACTTGAACAAATATAATTTAAAGTGAAAACACTTTTTTTTTTTTTTTTTTTTTTTCAAAGTTATCCAATCACCATTAATTTATTAGTAAACATCATATTTCAACCCCAAAATACTGATAGACATTTCTGATAAGCTTCCCTACTGAATTCTATTAATTATAGGAATTTGCAACAGAAAACATTCTACACAGTAAATGTGTCAGTACAAATATAATATTCACAGGGGCGTAGCGAGCGGGGGGGCAGGGGGGGCAGCTGCCCCCCCAATGTTTGGTAAAAGGATTCAGTCGGCTTATCAGCAGATTTAATTAGTGTCTCTGTAGTATGTCAGTAGGCCGATTAAAAAAAACAATTCGGAAAAATTCTGGTTGACAGGACTTTAAGTCTTCAGAATGCATTTCACTACACCCTTACAATCATATGGCAAAAGCTAGTCGGTCTGTCAATAGATAGGTTATGAGTAAAAAAAGTAATGGTTTCAATAGATCTATCTGGTCAGCCGGTATGAAAGTCACGGGTTCTGTCACATTTTCGAATCACATAAATAGCTAGTCGGCCTACGCACTGAAAAAAAAATTATCATGTATAAATCTTGTCTGCAGAGCCGGAAATGTTGGACATATACTATACCTTACCCACACATGGTAAAGCTAAGTCGGCCGTCGATACATAAGCCAATAGGGGAAAAAATAAATCTAATCTATTGATTTGAAAATATCAGAAATTTGTCCTACAGTAACACTCGCAACTTACATAGATAAAAACTATCAATATATAAACTAGGTCGACCGAATGCGAAAGTCGCTTAAGAAAATTCAAGAAATTTTATACTTGATACATAGTAGGTTCTAGCAACGATATGATGTTTACGCCCTTTGGAACTGTTTTAGGAACGTTTGGGAAATAAAAACAAAGAATTTTTAAACTATTTAAAAAAAGAAAATGAATAAATTTAAAAAATATCCGTGCATTTAACATTTAATACCTAAAAACTTCTTACTTTTTTTTTTTTTTTTTTTGATAAAACTAAAACTAAATTTATATGCTTGTGCCAACATAACATAATTACATAATTTTCACTGATTTTTCACTTGTTATTATAAAAATTAGCATTGGAGCCTTTATTAATTACTTAATATTTATTGTATACCCCGAGGCTAACGAAAAAGAAAGGCTACCGCGGTGCTTTACGCATATATATTTTTTTTTACAGACCGCGGGAGTCACGTGATGCTCGAATGCACCAATGGAGGTGTACGAAAAAAGCATCACGTCACTCTAGCGGTCTGTAAAAAAAGATGAGTGGAATGCACCGCGGTAGCCTGTCTTTTTCGTTAGCCTTGTGTATACCCTGATTACCGTAATTTCCGGCGTATAATCCGCGGATCAAACAATTATGTTTCGACCCAGAAGTTTTATTTTATATAACGGAACATACTAGATCGCTGTAAATATTTTACTTCAATTATTAAATAAAATTTCTGGGTCTAAACATAATTGTTTGATCCGCGGATTATATGCCGGAAATTACGATACATGTTAGCGATTATTTTTTTTTAAAACTAAATCATACGTAAGAGGAATTATTTTTTTAATAAAGAATTCCGAAAGTAGAGGATTTCAGGAAAAATTTAATTATCAAAAGGAATTTTATGGTAAAAAAAAACTTGAAGCGATTGCGGAACATTAACACGTTTGCACTTAAAACAATATAACTAGTTCAGCGTTTCAGGCCCGTAACTACCGCCGGGGCTCCAAACTGATGGTTAAAAAATTATTGTATTTTAATATCTAATCTAACTTCCTATAAAATACCCAACACCTAGCTAAAAGTTAATAAAAAAAATCCATCAAAGTGCTAGAGTAAATGTTTTTGCGTGTCCGTTCAAATACTCCATACGCTTCGCATGCAAAAACATCTCTAGAGCAGACAGCAGAATATCGAGTCGAATGTGTCATGTCGCGCCAGATGCCTGACGAGTGATGAGTCAAGTGCAGGCTAGGACGTGCAGTGAGCTAGTGCTATTCATACTGAGTCATTCGTTTACTAACTGCTCATCAATATCGGACTGTCAGAGCAGTTGAGAGTCGCATAGTGGTGATAGTACGATAGTTTATTACTTAACCCCTTCGTGACGAGCGTCTTTTACGGAATTTTTAATCTTTTACCCCCGGTTTTTCAAAACAGAAATTTTCGCCTAATTGAATCGCAGAAATGCTGTCATTAAATAAGGCAAAGCTTACAATAAAAATTAACTGGTGGGAATAATCGAGGATTCTGAGCATCTTATGCGTCACGTATACGTGTCGCTCGTCCCCAAGAGGTTAATCTTACTTTGCTTGTGTTGAAATAGTTTATATTATGAAACGAATTCGGCACCAGCCAAGTGGAAATAAAAAAAGACAGACTCTAAAAATAAGAAACTTGGAGGCTGCAAAAAGTTCGAAGAAGTTATCAACATGGCTGGACAGTGGAAACCACTTGACAGGGAATGGTGATAAGAAAGGCATGAATGGTTTGCTTTATTCAGTGTGATGTGTAATTCATGTAAAAATAGTACAGTCAAACTTGAATAATTCGAACGAGTATAATTCGAAATCGTGGATAATTCAAATGTTTCTGTCGGTCTCTTGACATTTCTATAAAACACAATCAGTGGTGGATTAAGCACTCAAGAGGCCCCAGGCGCAATAAAATTTTGAGGCCCCACCAAATATTTTCAGTACCCCTATAGTGTGCATTTTTTAGTTTTACAATTAGAATTACTGAAAGTGTATGTTGTTAATTCCATACGATGTTATCTCTAATTGGAATATAAAGTTAAAATTATTTTCTATCGCATGCTAATAAAATATTGAAAGTACTTCCCATTCATTACATTATCATATTTTTTAGAACTAAGAGATCACATTTTTATTTAGCTTTTATTTTGAAAATCACTACGATCTATTTACTAAACTATCACGTCATTCTATCATTCTAAACAAATGTGTTTTTCACAAACATAACTGTAGGATTTTTTCTTATCAATACATATTCTTTTTTTTTCCAGTAAAGTTCTTGGTAAATCTTTTAAATAATTACTGAGTAATATCAAAGAAACATTTTAGTAATACAAAATCATATATTTTATTTTTAACTATCAATTATAATTAATCAGTTAAAATTAATTGTAAAAACTATTAATTATGAAATAATGTAACAGATTAACTATTTTACATTAGTCGGTGTTTTTGCGTTTCTGACTACACACACACACACACACTGCTGGTTCTTAATAAAAAACACACAATGGACTGTAAAAGCGGTTTATTCACAAATAAAGAAAAGCGAGCCATCACACGGCTTATTCTATAACATCATTTTTCACATTCCAAAAACAAAAAGAAAACAGAACACTGAGTGTTGCCAAACGCGGAAAGTAAGAAAAAGAAACTTACATGAATTCGGAGCACATGAAACCAAGGAACATGCAGCCAAGGAACATTTTTAACACTTTCCAACCTAGTTGAAAATTGTTTATGACTTCGGTTTGTCTGGCCGTCTGTCCATGCTCTAACTCCCGTAAATATGCTCGGATTGCCCTGCATTTTTTATATGTTATTGCCGTTATTTATAGAATGTTCCCTATTTCAACTGAAGTGTGTAGCAATTATAGTTTTTTTACAGGGATACTCAAAAGAATTCCGTTATATTACGGTCTATGGGGAAAATCATTTGCGGTTCATTTTAATGATGTTACCCAATTTCAAATACATTGTAATTGATATATATCACTAAGGTGCATTACAAGAAGCTTAATATGGAATAGGGTGTGCATAGCACTTATAGTTATTTTACAGGGACAGTCAAAAGAATTCCGTTACATTACGTCTATGGAGAAAAATCGTTTGCGGTTTAATTAAAGAATGTTTCACTATTTTAAACGCATTGAAATTTATATATATCACTAAGGTGCGTTACAAGAGGCTTACTACAGAATATTGCGTGTATAGCAGTCATCGTTCATTTACAGGGACACACAAAATAATTCTCTACTGTCTGTTAACAATAACTCCTGGAAGTGGGTTTTAAGTTGCTGAACGCGATTTTAAATTTAACTCACTTTTTGTCTATCACTTGGTGTGTATAAATTCTGTATTTCATATACAGGGCAGCACAAAAATTCACGAACACATTTCCGTTTATTGTAAGAAACTCCAGAAAGAGAATTTTAAACTGTGCTACGCGTTTCCTAACTAAACTAAAATTTAGCATCCTATGTAGTATCTATACAAATCTATAGATCATATACAGGGCTGAATAAAAGTATTCGGATATATTTCCAAATATTGTATATGTTGGAAATATATGTTGGAAATCCCTGAAATTACGTTTTTAAATATGTTATGCGTTTTCCAAATTGTTTACTTAGATGTTATCTTTCAGCTTATTAAACGGTAACGATTTGTAAAATTATTTTGGAAGCGTTGTAAAGTGTTACATAATCTATGCTTGACGCATAATTTTTCGGTCTTGTTTAGTTTTACAATTAGAATTACTGAAAGTGTATGTTGTTCGTTGCACACGATATTATCTCTAATTGGAATATAAAGTTAAAATTATTTTCTATCGCATGCTAATAAAATATTGAAAGTACTTCCCATTCATTACATTATCATAATTTTTAGAACTAAGAGATCACATTTTTATTTAGCTTTTATTTTGAAAATCACCACATTCTATTTACTAAATTAGCACTTCATTCTATCATTCTAAACAAATGTGTTTTTGACAAATATAACTGTAGGATTTTCTCTTATCAATACATATTTCCTTTTTTTTCTCCAGTAAAGTTCTTCGTAAATCTTTTAAATAATTACTGAGTTATATCTAAGAAACATTTTAAGAATACAAAATCATGTATTTTATTTTTAACTATCAATTATAATTAATCAGTTAAAATTAATTGTAAAAACTATTAATTAAGAAATAATGCGACAGATCGACTATTTTACATTAGTCGGATTTGAAACATTTTTGAGTCGGCCAATCTTGCCTTTTGCCCCCCCAAAATTTTCCTTTCGCTACGGCCCTGAATATTCACATAAAAATTTTGAGTTTAATCCAATTTAATTTTACTTTTAGGGTACATAAAGAATTCGTGGCAATAGTTACACATTATTTTTTGCTTCACAAATTTCACTAAGCATTTACAACACTTGTCAATTTTTCTATTGTCTACACTTTTGTCATAAATATCAAAATCGATTTCATGTTCCGCTATATCACTTGTCGCGAGCTCACCTGACTTTCCTTCAAATTTGTATATTTCATCAATAAGAATTGTCCGAATATCATTTTGTGTGATATCTCTATTGGGACCCGAAAAATTTAAAGTACCCGAAAGTCTACCCGTGTATTGGCGATTGATTAAAGAACCCATTATATTCCTATGCTCAACTGACAGATAATGGACATACTGTTTCCCAGATTGATCGAAATCATGTTCATATTTTGCTCTGATCTTCATTAAGGTATTTGTACTACTCCAACAGTTCATCTTAGTAATTACTTGAATTTAAATTTTTAAAACCTAATAATATAATCTTATAACTTATAATAATAATAATAATATCTAATATCAATTCATAATATATTAATCTTTAACTTAACAACAATTATAAAATTATCTGACTCTAAAATTCAAAATAATAAACAACATAAGAACAACAAGTAATATCAGTATACACTTACACATCAAATTACGTAAAGGATCTAATATTCTGTTATTTAAATTACAAACCATCAATTCTTTCCAAATAGTTGGAAATAACTTCAACAGCATAATAAATTTCAATCATATTACATCTTTTTAGTGAAAACATAAACACAGAATAAAAAGGAAGCAAAAATAGTAAATTACGCAAATGGTTTCCAGTCAAATTGCTTTAGAGTGGAAATAAGAAAAATATAGTCTGTTTAGAACGAAAAATGTAATTAATTATATTTATCTTTCAATTACTTTTATCAATATAAGAATGTATTTCATTTTCTTTACAAAGCCCCGACTTTAAGTATCATTTAAATAACAATAGAATTTTAAATAATCATAAACAGTAAAAATAAAACACATAAAAATATTCAAATATCATAAAGTCACAAAATAAAATATCAATCATGAAAAAATAACTTACACTGCCACGTCTTCTTTTTTTTATTTACTTGGCCGCAACTCATAAAATAAGTCTTTTCAAATTTCCATTTAATTCGATGATACACACTTCAAATCCGCTATACACACATATTTCAATCTTGATTACATCATACCAAAACATCGTTCCATCCGTCGCGACAGTTGCTGTCTGCACGCACCGGCAAAATGTTTGAACAAAAGCACAACTTGTAGCATATTCGCTAGACTCCAAAAAATGTCTCAAAATCATGTTCGTCTAATGTAAGAATACTGTCAACATCCTGTCGACTAAAAAAATTCAATATGTGACGATTTAACTGGAGTCACCATATTTTTGTAGACTCCTATTCAAGGCAAGGGAGGTTTCTCCGAGGAGATTTTCAGTCGAGCACCGAGACTTACTTCATTGTGTACGTATAAGCTACAGAGAAGAGGCAGTTCGTTCCAGTTCACACTTTATTCGAAAAATTTAAAGATTAATCGATTAAGCTTTACTCTATTGAAATCTCACTCCATGCACTGCTAATTTTAGGGTCGTGGCGAAACTTGATGATTTAAATTTAAATATAAGAAGACATCTTAGTTAGTACAGGCAGGTATTCTTTAAAATCAATCGGCGGCCAAGGAGAACCTTCGAAGATTAGGAAGTACATGACTAGTTGCATCCACCACCGAAATCCCGGAACATTCTGCTCTAAACGCGGGAAAAATCCGTATATCATTTCCCGAGCGCGCCAGAATACAATCTATCTAAAAAGCCTCTAGGCCAATCAACGCTCACGGCTTAACTTCTTCGGCGAATTAATATCGAAGTGAACTTACCGAAGCTGGCAAAAGCGCGCCAAAAAATGTTCTAGAACAATCTCGTGCCTTCTACTTCCTTCGAATAAATAAAAGCAGAGAGAAAAGGAGTACATATGTTTTTATCAAGTATGGCAATATGCCAAAATAATTTTTACATTGAGATTAAAATCTTTCAGAATTTGAAAAGTAATATTTTGTCAGGAATCGTAGGGAAATAAAAAATAAAGAAAAGAAATTCATAGGTTGTTATTTCTTAAAAGTAAAATATTTTTAGCTGGGAAATGGGTATTTTTTGAATTATTAGATTCTAGGATGCTTTTTATTTAAAGAAAATAAAAGTGCATAAATTTAATAGAACATTCTATCAGTGCCATTTTTTAAGAGAATGAATTTGGAATAAACTATATATTTCGCTAGATGTAATTTTGACAATCGAATACTGGAGCGAGAAAATAATTTAGAATAATGGGATTTACACAGAATTATAGTCTTAATGAAGTCAACGACGAAAAAAATTTTTTTTTTTTTTTTTTTTTTTTTTAATTTGTTTCATGCATATCCATGATGGGTAAGTATTACGGTGGCCTCCAACGACTAGTTTAGGGTTTCGTTCATCTTACGAAACCCTATTACTCCTGCTCCATTGTCTGTCCGTCACAGAGCCATTCTCAGAAACTATATAACTTACAGAGTTGAAACTTTGTGTTTATATAGCTGATACCAGCTATGAAGCCCAAAATATTAAAATTTGAAAAAATCGTATTATTTTAATAAATAGAGATGTAAAAACAAAATTCTAGCAGCCTTTTCCTATTAAACATTTTTCATTATAGCAGTTGCTAAAAATTAAAAATACACAATGAAATTCTTTCTACAATAATTATTTTCTACTGAACGATTTCCACATGAAAAATGAAAATGAAATAAAATGTTTCACCAATTGAAAAAAAGATTAATATGAAGTAAAATTGATTGACGTCATAGTGATAATAAAATGGAAATTTTCAAAGATTTCTAAATAATACAAGGAGTATGAGTATGTGTAAGTCAGACTTGCCAACCTTTGAAAATGAAAAATAGTAGCACACAAAATTCAAATTATCTGAAGGTTGGTTGGTTGGTTGTTTTTTATACTGCAAATTTTAAGCGAACAAATACTAATCAACTGAACGCATGTGTAATGAACATAAGCATACAAAGTAGGAGACTCTTTTGTTTTTGCTAATTTTTTGGTAGTGGGTGGGATTGACTAAATGTAATTCTTCCCATTCAACTTATGCTCTATCCACTCCTAAGCTAAATTTCTGAACTTCACAATGAATTTTCTGAAAGATTCCAGGGCGGTTGGGGAGGGGGAAAATTCCCCTTCCCTGACGAAACTACTGATTTTTCAGGAGAAAAATGTCTAAATTTGTCTAAAATGTCCTACATCAGGTCGGGTAAGGCCCGCATGTTGGCTCTGTGCTAATTGTTACTTACCCATCATACGTAGTATAGGGTAAGTCTTGTAATCGTTTTGAAAATCGAAAAATTTTTTTTGACGGATTTACACGTTTCAGACACTGGAGATTCCGAAAAACATATTTTTAGAAAAAAAATTTTGCCGTCCGTCTGTGTGTGTGTGTGTCTGTAAACGCTCTATCTCCCGAAAAAATTGAGATAGAGACTTGCAGTTTGGTATGTACTTAGTATGTAATAATGGGAAGAAGCCTATTTCATTTCATTAACCGCGATTAACCGGAACTATTTTATTCGGACCCTCGAAATATTCGTTCTGATAAAAGGTATATAAAATTTTTCGAAATTGTTTATTTTAAGAAATGAATATAAAAGACAATAAAAAAACACAAATTTTACATAAAGCATGAAGTCGATCGTATAATTAGTTGCCGAGATATTTGGAATCCTATTTTCCACACTCTTCGATTTTTCATGACCCTGTATTTCATCCAAATTTCACTTCAAAGAGATATTTTAATTGGAAATTTGACTCTTAATCAGATGCAATAAACCGCTAGTTAATAGGATTATTATTTTTGGAGTTATAAGGAAAAACCTCTTTCAAGCAATTCAGTAACCGATCCTTTAAAGTTTGTGACGTCATCAAGCCACGATTTTATTTGAATTGCAATGCATTTTATAAGTAGTTTACACATTTTTATTTTAATATTTTACATTATGCATATCCATGATGGGTAAGTATTACGGTGGCCCCCAACGACTAGTTTTTTTATTGCAGGTCAGGTTAATCTCACTTTTCAAAAGTTAGTTCAATATATTGTTTCAGATGAAAAACTATATAATAATAAACATAGATGTTTGTCTCTGTCTGTGCTGTTTTATGAAGAGACTGCTGCGATGCGCACAGATCTACAAGATTTGGCAGGAAGGTACTGTACCTGTTATGTCTGAAGTTATGCACTTTGTAGCCAGTGTGTTTCTGGATCTTTTAATAGACTTTTTAAATTGATTTTTTTTTAACGTTTCGTGGTGAATTTTTTACATTAGTAAAATGAATATGGTTTCAATTTTTTAACCCAATGCAGCAAATTTTGAAGAAATTAGAGTTTTTTCCGCATATTTTTGAGGAATTTGTATTTGCAGCGATCTTTTGACAAAATTTGCGTCTTTTCAGCGATCCTTTAACGAAATTCGCATTTCTTCAGCAATCCTTTGATGAAATTCGCACTTTTATCAATTCTTTGATGAAATTATATGTTTTAAATCAATATGTTTTTTAGCGATCTTTCGCCGAATTTCACATTTTTTAAACGTTCTTTTGACGAAATTCGCATCTTTTCCGCGATCTTTTGACGAAATTCGCGCTACTTACCGCAATCCTTTGATGAAATTCGTGCTTTTTTCAGCAAACCCTTGACCAAATTCGCATTTTTTCAGCGATCTTTCACCGAATTTCGCACTTTTTACATGATTCTTTGACAAAATTAGTGTTTTTTCGGTGATATTTTGACGAAATTCGTGTCTTTTCAGCGATACTTTGACAAAATTTGCATCTTTTCAGCGATACTTTGACAAAATTTGCATCTTTTCAACGATCCTTTGACAAAATTCTTGTTTTTTCAGCGATCTTGTGACAAAATTTGCTTTTTTCCCAGCTATCCTTTGACGAAATTCATGTTTTTTCCCCGCAATCCTTTGATGAAATTTGCATTTTTTTCTGCGATATCTTTGACGAAATTAGCTCTATTTCAGTGATCCATTGATGAAATTCACGGTTTTTTTTTTCGTGATTCTTTAGCGAAATTCACGTACTTTTGCAGAAAATCGTAGTTTTAGAAAAATTTTCGTAGCAGTTGGCAGCTCTGGTATGTACACAAAGAAGATTAATATCACGTCATTAGAGAATTAAAAAAAAAAATCTGACGTCATATTGGAAGTTTAACAAATTTTTCAAATGTTTGAGATTAATACAAAGCGAGTATCAATATGAGTAATAGAGAATAGTAAATATATGAGTTTGAGGAATGTATTGAATCATGATAAAAATCTGATTATGGAAATATTCGCATATTTTAACATTTTGAAGGTGTACAACATGTTTAATTTTGAAATTATTTTTTTAAATATCGCATTTAGTCCGCATGACAGATATTATTGTGACAGAATATATCGGGCTGGTTTAGATATTCGAAAAAATTAAAAAATAGACCGGTAAATGTTTACATTATAAAAAACATGATTTTTTTTTTTTTTTTTTTTTTTTTGCTAAATGAAATTTATTTGAACTTATTAAAGAAAGGATAGAGTGTTTTGAAAGGAATATTAAACGAAACCCTTTGAGCGATCTTCGATCACACTTACCCACTTGTTTTCTAGTTACATCTTCTGCATGTTTTTGCATCAACCTAAAAAAAATAGCTAAATAACATTAAAAAGGTTGATTTCAGTGAAAACACTGTAAACTGTCAAATCTGTTTTTGTGAATCACATTCTTAGAATTATATACTGAAGAGATAAAACAGGTGATTCTGAGTGTATTGAAATATGCTCTGAGAAAAAGGGCACATTAAAAAGAAAATTTTAGGATACATGAAAATTTCCATTTTGTGATAATTTTGTTTTGGAACAGTTCTCAATTTTAACAATTAGTCAACTGTTTGAGAAATATATTTATATAAAGGGAAATACTTTATCACTGTTTGTATGCTCAGTGATCAGACAGCAGGCTTGCTTTAACAGGAATCAACTGTCTTGGGAGTAATTACTTAGATACTTTACCAGATGAAGAGAGCAATAAATTTTGAAACTGGTCATTTTTATAAAACAGACATGATGCTTTCAGAAATTGTTTACCCTCACGTTTTAAAGATTTATTTTGCAGATTTTGTAGGAACCATATTTCATACTCGCCAACTTAGTGAGAACAGCAACAACAAAAAAAGATATTCTCCTAGCAAGTTTTTCTGGGTCAGCATGCAGTTAGCATACATAAAATAAAAATTAAAAAGAGAGAGAAGTAAAACTGAAAAAAAAAAAAAATGGATATGCATTAATTTTTTAATTAGAAAAAAATATTAAACAAAAGTATTCAGAAGCTTTATGCTAGTGCACTCTGATTAGTTGCTTGGGAGTCAATCCAAGAAACATTTTCTTTAACACTGAGTGTATTGAAATACACTGCTGGCCATCCAAAATGCAACACCATGAAGGAATGCAAATCTCTATAATAAAACCGTAAGTCATGTGACTGTCATCAACAGTTCCGGGATGTCCGTTTCACCTTTTTATATGCCAGGCAGCCATTTTTATTCAAAATTATTTTTCAAATAAAACTGCATAAAAGTTACATTTTTAGAAAGATCGTTCAAAATAAATTAATATTTGAGAGATGACCTACGTTCAATTATGTATATATTCTGCAATAACTTCAGTTGATATTAGCTTCGCAGTTCAAATTCTCTATCCATGAAAGTAAACAAAAAAAAAAAAAAAAAAGATTCATTCGTCGTGAAGGTTTAAAATATTAAACCATTAAAACATGGAGATAATCGTTCGTAAAGTAAGTTTTTCGTGAATGATTTTTTAATTCGCACCAGGACCTGTGAGACAATTAAAGTTTACCATAATTCCATTTGATGAAGTGCTTATAAAACTCAATTTCCCTTCCGAATCTTTTCTTGACGTAAGTTGAATGTAAACAAATACAACTCATGTAATAATATTTAATGAATCAAATTTTGAAATGATCAGTTAATTTGGTATTTATATACTATACGTGGCAGGAAGAGATATCACTGAAAATTATTCTTAATCGTCAATCATATTTACCATTGTTAATGACCAATCACGTTCAAAACAGTAATTTAATATATACAATTATAAAATACATAACATCATTAAGTACTTTTATGTTATTTCGGTGCAAATCTCGCCAACAGCATTTTTAAAATCGCAAATACTTATTTTATTTTTCGTGTGTGCAAATTAGAAACGATGCTTTGATTTTGAAATCAAATGTTTTGATTTATGATTATATTTCTTATTTATCTATTTTTTATTTTAAATTAAAAGTGTGAACGGCATGTATTTTAAATTGGAACAGCTGTCGCAGACGCACCGGGAAACGTGATTTTGGGGAGAAAACCACATTTTCAGGTACCTGTTAGAGATTGCTAAAACAGCATGTTACTTTTATTTTATTATAAAATAGTTTATTTTACATAAAAAAAACACACACAATGATTAATTTATTATAAAACACACAATATTTAATTTGTTACAAAACATATGGAATCTGCTCTACCGGGTTGCCATATGAAGCAAAATCTAGCCCAAACTGCCGGGATTTCTACGTATAAAATCGCCATTTTGGTGCCAAAATGATACCCCAGTGCGTCTGCGACAGGTATTACCCAAAAGTACCCATCATTGAAAATGGTAAATAATGTAGAATCAAAGTAAAATAATACAAAAAATAACTTAGTATGCATTTATTAAACACATAAAATCATATTCATGGCTTTTAGCTTAGATATTTACATGGTAGTTTTATTGGCGGTATGTTATAACGAAATGCTACCATGATCGTAAAAGTTCTTGATTTGTCTATTTAGAATCTTCCGATTTGGTGAAGGATTAAGGAAAAAATTAAATTATAAATAAAAGTAACGTGTTACAATGCTTAACATACATTTAAGGGAAACCAAACTGGTCGCCAGTGGCTGCTACATTTATTGGACAAACATTACATTGGACAAACAATAACATTTATTGGACAAATACATTATAATGGGAAAGACAAGTAATTACATTTTCAGAAAATTTGGAGGTATAGTTCCTGAGAAAACATTACCCAAAGTTGCCACCCCTGGCCGCAATAACAGCATTTATCTGCCTAGGCATGGAGTTGAACAGAGATTGGATGTCATGTACGGGTACAGCAGTCCATACAGCTTCAACACAATGCCACAGTTCATCCACCGTAGTGACGGGCCAGTCGCTCAGAAGCCATTGACAGGACAATTTTAATTGGTGAGAAATCAAGAGAACGTGCCGCTGAGGGCAACAGTCAAACATGTTTTGTATCAAGGAAGGTCAGGATAGTACAAGCAGCATGCAGTCGTGCATTGTACTGCTGAGAAGTAGAGTTCTAGAGGCCTCGAAGCTAGAGCAGAACCACGGACAGTAACACCTCAGAAATGTAATGGCTGCTGTTCATATTGTCGGCAATGGGAACAAGAAGTTATTGACACGTGTATCCAATGGCACTCCTCACCATCACTGCAGGTTATGGGCCTCTATGATGATGCCGAATGCAAGCTGGCAAAGTGAATTCTCAAGGATGCCACCAAACACGGATTCGGCCTTCATGATGTACACAGAACCTGGATTCATCTGAAAAGACGATGTGAGACGCCATTCCTGTGCCATATACAGCATCATGATGCCTGCATCCGTGTTTGGCAGCATCGTGGAAAACGCACATTGCCAGCTTGCATTTGACATTGTCATACTGCATATCACCTGAAGTGACGGTATGAAGTGCCATTGGATACACATCTCGGTAACCTCTTGTTTGCAATGTCGGCAATTTCAACAGCAGCCGTTACATTTCTGATATGTTATGTCCCGTAGTTCTGCCCAATCTTTGATGTCTCCGGAACTCTACGTTTCAAAAGTACAATGCACGACTGCATGTTGCCAGTACTATCCTGACCTTCCTTGATACAAAACATGTTCGACTGTTGCCCTAGCCAGCACGTTCTCCTGATTCCTCACCAATTGAAAATGTCTGGTCAATGGCTGCTGAGCGATTGGCATGCCACCACACACCAGTCACTACTGTTGATGAACTTGGCATAGTGTTGAAGGTGTATGGACTGATGTACCCGTACATGACATCCAATCTCTGTTCGACTCCATGCTTAGGCAGATAAATGTTGTTATTGCAGCCAGGGGTGACAACTCTGGGTAGTGTTTTCTCAGGAACTATACCTCCAAATTTTCTGAAAATGTAATCACTTGTCCTTCCCATTATAATGTATTTGTCCAATAAATATCATTCTGTTATTTGCATTCCTTCACGGTGTTGCATTTTGGATGGCCAGCAGTGTATGTTCTCAGAAAAAGTGCACATCTTTTCTAGTACCTTTTATTTTTAACAAATATAAAACAATAAATATAAAAATAGCGCCTCAAAAGAAAAATAATTAATAACAACAAACAGCACAAAAAAGATGCGGACAATAAAAGTAACATGGCAATAGGAATTTGTAAATAAGAAAACTTACCATCATTTTAATATCCCCATAATCTGATCCCCTTTCAGTAAAATTGACAATATGGGGCACCTGTTCAGGATTTTCATTTCTAGATATTTTGGATTGAGATACTGCAGCATCTTTATTTACACCTTCTAGGATACTCTCTATTTTTTTAACTGCAAAATGGAATTATAACTGTTATTATTATCATTATTATTTTACATTTAAAAACACAATAAAAATGAAACAAAAATAAATAAAAATTGGTATTTTCTTACTTAAAAAAATAATAAAAATTACAATTTTATTTCTTTTTAATCATCTCTCATATTATCTGAGAATGCATTTATAACTTTAGATGGTACTTCTCTATTATCCCGTCGACCACTTTTCATAACAAAAAACTATCGCCAAACTGTAACGGCAAATAAACGGGAGAACGTTGTCATTGGAATATCAAAATAAATAAATAAATAAAATATAAGAATTTAAGGACATAATGGTTATTTTATTTAATGAAATAACTAATAAATCAGTAAAACATAACGAAAAATACACGCAAATGTCGAATTAAAAACCATTTGATGACTTAACAAACACATACAAAATGCTTTTGACATCAAGTAAATGGGACTGCATTTTTTTCGTTTAATCTTACAGTTTGGCAATAGTTTTTTGTTATGAAAAGTGGTCGACGGGATAATAGAGAAGTACCCTTTATTATAATCATGTGATAGAATTGCTTTTTAACGCCTTCCAACATAGTTGAAAAGTATTTATGACTTCAGTTTTTCTTCAATCTGCCTGTCCATGCTCTAACTCAAAGTACATATAATTTGGATTACTATGAGCTTGGTAAATGTTATTGAGGGTGGGGTGACAGGGAAAAATTCCTGGGAGCCCCCAAGAAAATATAATAATGAGTACTTAAAATATGGATTTTCATTCACGGGAGGGGAAGATTTACCAAAACCCCTACGCGTTGTATGTGGAGAAATATTGTCTAACGGTAGCATGAAACCCTCTTTATTAATGCGCCATTTAAAGGACAAAACATCCAATGTACAAACAGAAGGATATTAGTTTCTTTCAATGACTGTCAAGCGGCCTTAATGTCGCATCTTACGTGTTGTCTATAAATAAAGTCAATGAGAATGCTGTTGAAGCATCGTACAGAATATGCTATCATATTGCTAAAGTGGTAAAAATCATACAATCGCTGAAAATTTGATATATCCTTGTTTTGTATCAAAGATACTGTCGAATGTATGTTTGGTGAGGAACATATGAAAAAAAATTAAAAATATTCCTTTTTGAAACAGTACAATTGCTCGAAGGATTAGTGATATGTCTGCCGATATTGAATATACTGTAATTCAAAGAATAAAAAAGAGTCCCTACTTTTCAATGAGAGTACGGTTATCTCCAATCTGTCAATTTTGCTTGTTATTGCAAGATAGTTGAATGATAATGTACTTGAAGAAAATTTGCTACTTTGCTATCCTCTCACAGAAGGATGTACAGGAAAAGATATATTTAATTCCATTATCCATTCACATTCACAGTTATTTCTGTGAAAAATAAATTCATTGGGCCAATTGATGTGGGGTTTACACTGATGGTGGAAAATCTATGTCTGGGTGTTATATAGGTTACGCGGTTCATCAAAGAAATTGCACCTCATGTAGCGTGGAACCATTACTGTATACACAGATACTGTCTAGCGACCAAATCTCTGCCAGACTCATTGAAGGAAGTACTCTACCAAGCTGTCAAACTTATTAATTTTATTAAGGCCAACTCAACAAACTCCAGACTATTCAAATCTTTGTGTGAAAAGATTTACAGCCTGCATACTACATTGATTTTGCACACAGAGGTGAGGTGGCTTTCACGAGGAAAAGTACTTGAAAGATTTATTTGAATTGAGGCATGAAATTCAAGTTTTTTTTTAAGATCATCCTTTTGAGCTGAGCTCTAAATTTCATGAAAAAGAATGGCTTCAAATGCTTGCATACTTATCTGACATTTTTTCAGAAATAAATAAACTTAATTTAGGATTACAGGACAGTTCCATAGCCATTTTTAAGGTATCTGATAAGATCGAGTCTATGATTAAAAAATTAGATTTTTGGGAATCATGCATCAGAAAACACCAGCCAGAAGTTTTTCAAACACTTTACAATTTCTTATCTGATAACGAGCTAAAATTATCAGAAGAAGTAAAATCTTCTATAATGGCTCATTTAGCAAGACTTAAAACGTCGTTCAGACAATATTTTCCGAAACAGAGTTGTGAAAATAACTGGATTTCAAACCCATTTAACGATTTGTTCTTTCAACAAGCCGACAACATATCACTTTCTGAAAAGAAAAATTGATCGAACTTTCGACTGATTCTTCTTTACAATCTGATTTCAACCAAAGAAATATTATTGCTTTTTGGATAGTAGTAAAAGAAGAATACCAAGAACTCAGTGATAAGGCTATAAAACACTTGTTGCATTTCACAAATACCGAGCTTGTCGAAAGAGCATTTTCGTCTTATGCGTATATTAAAAACAAGTATCGCAATAAGCTTGACGCTGCTCCTGACTTGAGACTATATCTGTCTTCGTTTCAACCCGATTTTAAGAAACTCAGTTCCATAAAACAAGCTCAAGGATACCATTGAGAGTATGAAAAGTCATTTTGATTATTTGTATATAATGAGAAAATTTTGATATTAATAATCATCGTAAGATAGCTAAAATTTCTTTTAATGCTATATTAATTTTTTTTTAATGTTTAGCTAATATTATAAAAATCAATGTTGATTTTCAAATGCAAGTTAAAAAATAAAAGGTTAGTGCCAATGTAATTTGTGTCGATTTATTATTTGGTTGTGATAAGATTACTAACATGGTTGCGTTATACGGTTGAGTTGAGGGGGGGGTTATGAGAAATGGGGGTACGCCGAAATGAAAAGCCTAACAAAGGGGTACGTGTAAGAAAAAAGGTTGGGAAGCGCTGATTTAGATGAACACACAAAAGAATACAATTACATAATGGGTCTGTGGGGAAAAGATATTTGCAGTGCATTTTAACAATGTTATGGTAATTGAAACATAATGAAATTGATATCCATCATTTAAGTGTATCCATCATTACCATACACTTTTTGAGAGAAAAAAATCATTTTACATTTTAATGATGTTAAAATGTTTCAAATTCAAACATAATGAAATTGATATGGATCACTGGCATCAACATTTTTAAAAAAAAATGTATTACAGAGTGTGTAACATTTATCGTTCATTTACAGAGATGCACAAAATACTTCAGTTACAGATTATGTTCAAGAAATGCTGAAAGTGTGTTTTCAGCTGTAGTTGTGTATATGTTTAAACTTAAGTAATTTTTGAAGTACTATATGTGACGTGTATGAATTCTTTACATGCACAAAAGAATTTGCATACATAACTAGCTATGACAAACTACTGAAAATGGATTTTTACTGAATTATGAATCTTTTAAATAGTTTTTTTTAGATATATCATTTCATTGCATGGAAAACAGAAATTTCTTAACAATATTGCATTAAGTGCTGGAAAGTGTTTCATAATCTATGCTTTGCTTGATTTTTCATTTTTGTGTGTATCTCTAAACATCTCAAGTATGACTAACACGCAATTAAAAATACAGAAATTTATTAAAGAAGGCTAATTACTCAATATTTATTAAGGTAGTTCAAATACTAAGAAAGAACAAAGAACTATTACAAGAGGCATTAAATTAATTTTAAAATAGATTTATTTTTAAGAAATAAAATTGCAATTTAATTATTATTATTATTATTATGAAAACATACTTCTGTTATAATACAGGATGAAATTCATTGCTTTTCTCAAGGGGAGGGGGGATGTTTCACAGCATAATGTAAAATTAATTTTGATACTTTGTTATTGTAGGCAAAAAACTAGCAAAAAAAAAAAAAAAAAAAAAAAAAAGCTTCTTTTGTATTTGACAGTCCTTTATTGTATGAATGATAAAGCAAGAAAAAAAATCATGCTTCAAGCACAGATTATGAAAAACTTTCCAACACATTCAGAATACTGTAGAAAAAGTTCTCTGTTCAATAAGATGAAAGATGATATCTAAATAAACAATTGGGAAAATACATAAAACATTTGAAAACCAATTTTCGGCAATTATCAACTATAGTCGAAAAAGAATTCAAATTGTCCCTGTATATGATCTATTGATTTGAATATATACTACATAATATGCTAAAATTTAGCTCAGTTAGAAGACGCATAACACGGTTACAAATTCCCTTTCAGAAATTTTTGTCAATAAACGGAAATGTACTCAAATTCTTTTATGCAGCCCTTTATATGATCTACAGAATTTATACACACCAAAAGAAAAAAAAAAAAAAAAAAAAAAAAAGTTAAATTTAAAAATGCATACTGCAACTGAAAAGACACTTTCCAGCATCGTTCATAGACAGTACCATAACCGAAATGTTTTGTGTGTCCCTGTAAATGAATGATAAAGGCTATACACACCATTTTCTACAAAGCATCTTGTAGTGAACCTCAGTTAGGTATATCAATATGCTTGAAATAGTGTAACATCATTAAAATACATTGCAATCGATTTTTGTCCATTGACTAGAATATAACGAACTATGTACACTACAAACTTCATTTTCAATACCCTGTATGCCATAGTAAATCTCAATAACATATATCAATTACATGGCATTAAGAAAATATTTATACCAATTAGAGTTCAGTCAGGCAGACATACGGCTAGACAAACTGAATTTATAAACACTTTTCAACTATTTTGGAAAGTGTTAAAAAGGCTTGAAATAAATACACAAGACATCCCTAACTCAGAAAATTTGAAGGCAAAATTTTAAAAGAGATATAACATTCTTAATTACAAAACCCTTCAAATTTAACAGGATATTAATCAACTATTAATAACATAAAATCTTCAGTATGGAATCCCTTTTAACTTACTATTTTTCCAACGGTCTTCATTAATACGGGCAAATGATTTTGAGACAAGTTCATCATTGATGCATTTTGCAGGATTACTTTCATAACATATAAATAGCCTCCCATAGATTTGCAAATCATCAATACCTTGAACCTCAATATAAGCACTACACATACCTGTAAATAAATGTACATAAAACAATAAGGATATTTATTTTCAAAAATAAAAAACAAGTACAAAATTGCTTAAATAGTAAAAAACTATTGTTAATATAAAATAGCAAAAAAGTTAATTTTTTTTCAAAATATTAGATATTTCAGAAGGGAAAGGGGGAGGGAGATGGCAGAGGTATATATGATATATATATCAAGTAATTGTAAGCAATATGTAAACAATTATGTAAAACTTAAATGGAGCTTTAGACAGTAGACAAACATTAATTACTGATCATTAAATGGAGCCTCAGACAGTGGCGCAACTATTTTATGGGATCCCAAGGCAAAAGTGAATCGTGTACCCCCCTATGATATTATCAGCTCTACACAGAAACAAAGCAAAAAACAGTGAGGTATTGGGGCCTGTGGCATTTTCTACCTTAAAATTACACTGCTGGACTTAATATGCAAAAAAAAATTTCTTTCAACAAGCATAAAACTGCAAAAATAATGTGTGAAGCATAGAGCTTCAGTTTCTAAGAAGATTATTTTGAATTTTCTCTAGAGCATATTAGAAATATCCCACAAGATTTATAATACTTAGATTGGAAAAATTAAATGCAATAGAATTGTTCTTCCAAATTTTTTTTAAAGATTTTTATTAACTTTCAAGTTAGAAATTAACATAATTCATTTTACAAACAAATTCTATAGCTTGGATGCAGGCTTCCATTTTCTGAGGAGAGGGGGGGGGGGGAGCTAACAGAATTACTAGAATTCAAGAATTAACAAGAATGTGTGTCATATAAAAATCAGAAAACAATCCATCAGACTTATTTTCAGAAAGTTTAACCCCGAGTTTCAAAAAATAAATTGAGGTTTCATGACGGCAGAAGGGTGATTAAACACTGAAACCACTAGTCCCTCTTGGGTATTGAAAATCATGACTGAAAATGCCCAAAATTACAATACAGTTAAAATGTACTATTAATACCAGAAAATTTTGTTTCACATACACAGGCATCACAAAACTAAGGAACTTTATCCGAATGACAGCTTGTCTTTTATGATTATACAACAATATAAAACATAAATTAAAGGAGAAAGCATTGAATGTTTAAACTACAGAACTAACTATTATTGAAAAAGTACTGATCAGTTAGAGAAGTGTTTCTCAATATTTTCTATGCTGTTCCTTCCCAAACAAGTATTACTTGCAATGGTACCCCCCCCCCCCCCCCCCATGAGGAGGTGTGAAGCACCTGCATGGGCATTTCCTCTGGATTAACACTGGATTAGAGATACAAGGAGTGTGGGTTTTTGAAAAGGAATTAGATACTTTCTTACATAACAACAGTGATTCCCTCAGACAGTTTCAGGAGGGTGCCACAGCCTGCCTGCCTGCCCCTTGTTTAAAAAATAGCACCCTTCTAGCCTTTCAACCAAAAGATAGTGCCCTTCTTGTCTATGTCAAAAAATTGAATCTTTTTTGCTTTTTGCATTAAAAAATATATTTGTAAAGTAAAAATTGACTTACTGTTGGGTCTTAAAAAGACTGCCTTTAAAATAAAAAAAAGTGCCAGTATAATAAATTATAACACCTTGTAATAATATATTTCTTTTAAATGCTAAAAGGTGTAAATTAACAACATAATACGCAATAAAATAACTTTTATTAAGTTGTTTGGCATGTTTCGGCTCACTCCGAACCATTTTCAAAAACAAATGAGAATATTCCATAATTGCACAGTCTTTGAAGTTATTATTTAAAATGCTATCATTTAATTTTCATGTACTTTTTAAAAATTACGCATGTTATCTTTTATTTTTACTTAGTTGTTTATTTTCAAATTTACAGACCTCTATGTGCGAAAGATTTTGCTAGTCATAGCCAACAAACAGACAGACACACTTCTTTCTTTTATTAATACAGATGAAACAAAAACTTACTTTTTTGAAGATCTTTAATAAAAAGGATTGCAGATGTGTCCCAGTCTGATACAGGCCTAAGGAATACATAAAAAAAATTACTACATCAGAAAATACCAGAATATATAAATATATTTAAAAATGCAATCTAGTTAGTTAGTATTTCAAAGCTTAAATTTTATGTGATTAAGAAAAAGAAACCCTGCAATTTTCGAAGGTTTTAGAATATTTCAAAATCAAACAGATACTTTTATAAAAATTAATTACATACAAAGAAGGAGAAAAAAACCTGACACCAGATAATTTGCTATTAAAATATTCAAAAATTAATAATGACGTATGTAAGTAGTACTTTATTAGTAGGGAAGTTTGATTTTATATCAACAACCTTCATTTCACATTATTACTTTCATTATTAACTTTCAAATGCATCAACATACATAAAATTTAATGATGTATGGTGTTTTTACAAACATAAATAAAAGAAGAACATTTTTATTTAGAATTGCTATCTAAAAACATTCATGATTTAAAAATTTTTAATAATGAAATATCATTTAAAATTTAACAGAAACCATGCTATACAGCATGGCAGTAGGTGATACAGATTATTTTAGCTCTTTTAGATTAATTTAACAGGCTTTCTATTTCGTATTCCTTTTTCTTTAAAACTACAAAAGCATTACAATTATTATATAACAGTCTTATATAATATCCAGATTCAACTTACATTTAAAAATTATTTTGGTAATAACTAATCTATAATTTTGATCATTCGGGAAAAAAAAAATGCAATAGTTATTTAATTATGCAAACACACACCAAAAGAAACTAATTTTGTTTTAATTAGTATTACTAATTATCAACTAATTTTGCAAAAAAAAGAAAACAATAAAAAATGTATCTAATTGCAATAGTAAAAACGTTACAAAAAAAAAATGTTGCTAGCTATAGCTGACAATTAACAGTTGCCACTCGCCACATGGCGATTAATGTTGTGTAAGTGGCGATTAAAAAATCTGCCATCGATTGCCACCCCTGTGTGGTCACTTTCCAGCAACACATTTGATTGCAATCACATTCCTTTTCCTGGTTCTGAGTTCTCTCCTGCACCTGCAACCAAACTGGTTAAGTTTCTCCAATAGGTGCGGGAATTGCTGCACTTTGAACCCTTTATTAGTTTGATTGTTAGGTGCGTAGCTATTTGCCGTTTTGTGTCTGTGACACAGCACATGTTTAGCACTATTGAAAATATGGCTAAGGTAACAGCGATCACGCAGTGGAAAAAGAAAAATACAAGAAGGCAATTCAATTCAAATAACATCATTTTTCATAAAAAGGTAAGTTTCATATTTTTAATTTATTCATTCCCTGCAACCAAACTGGTTAAGTTTCTCCAATAGGTGCGGGAGTTGTTGCACTTTGTACCCTTTATTAGTTTGATTGCTAGGTACATAGCTATTTGCCGTTTTCTGTCTGTGACACAGCATGTGTTTAACACTATTGAAAGTATGGCTAAGGCAACAGCGATCACGCAGTGGAAAAAGAAAAATACAAGAAGGCAATTTAAATCAAATATTATTTTTCATAAAAAGGTAAGTTTCATATTTTTAATTTATTCATTCCCTGCATGTTAGAAATTAGACTTTGTATCATTTTTCGCTGTGCAGAATAGTGCACCATTCATACATTCTTCAAGCGACCATCTCTAAAAAAAAAGTATAAAGAAAAATTAACTTCATTGCACTAATAATGACAGACCAAATATAATAATACATTTCTAATAATATACTTTGCTGATGTTTAGTATTTTTTTTATAAATACGATTACATTAAAAGAATTTTAAAGTACTGTATCCTCTCGCATATTTTTTCCACTTTTTAGTGCATTTGTTTTTTCTATACACAGAATTAGATTAAAAATTACAGATTCTATAATGAAAATCTTTTGACCACAAACAGTTAGATAAATAAGAAATGACATTTCCTCAATTTAAATTTTCGTTTTCAAAATTATGTGAATTATTTTATCCACGGAAAATTCCTTTCAGGAGTAAAAATGTGGCATGAAAAATACGTGGGAGCAGAAATCATGTGACTACTGTAATTTAAATAAGCAAAATATGAACGGACTCTTAACACAATTTATGCATACTTTTTCTTTCTTTTAATCACAACTCACTAAAATTTTAAAACGACGGAAAACATTATTTACATATGTTTTTAGCATTTTTCTATACCATTTTTGAAAAGTGATGTTTGGAAATTCAGAATTTACTTAAAACTACTTGTTGAATCTGCTCGAAATTTATACAGCATATTCACAAAACCTTATGAATCTTGCAAACAAAACTGCATTTTTAAATTTTCAGTAGATTTTTGGTTATTAAATGTCAAACATGATTTTTTGCTATTTTTATTTTTATGCCCTTTTCAGGACTTCATAAGGTTGTTATATAAACAGTTTTATTTTGTTATTTTCACATTCAAACGTTCTTTGTCACCTTTAATTTATATGTATATACCGAATTTCAGCATTTCATTTAATTTTGTTCTTGCATTCGATTAATAGTTCCTATCATATGTTTTACCTTTTGAGATACATAATTTTAGTACTTTATTAAAATTGTTCTTGTGTTTTAAAAATAATTCCTATTATATGTTTTTATTTTGATAAGTTGCTACTTGTTAAGTTGACAAACCGAAGGGAGACAAACCGAAAATTAGACATTTCAGGGGATAATTAAAATATAAATGATTTATTTATCGTTTATGAAAAGTAACAAATAGAATAAAGAAAGAATTTTAAATATTTTAAAATTTGTGTGTTGGGCGGAAGAGGAAGAGAAGCAAAAAATTTGGGGAGGGAGAGTGATCTTTCATTTATTGTTATTTCAAAGTAATAAATAGGGCATATTTTTTGTTCTATGACATTGTTTTAAAAGATTTTAAACTGTGATGATGGAGCAAAGGGGAGGTGATCAGAATTTTTAAGGGGGGGGGGGGGATCAAGATGCATATTTATGTAATTTATGTATTAGTATTTCAAAGTAACAAATAAAAGAACCAAGGCATAACCTAACATTAAACAAAAGGACATAATTTTCACAAAATGAAACTAGAGAATTTTTAATATCAACTACATTAACCCTTAACTGTTGTTAGTGGTCTCACAGACCGCTGTTTTTTTATTTCAATTTTCACAGTTTAACTTTTGTTTCTACAATGACTTAACAATAGTGAAATTTTGTTTCGTTTGGAGCTCTAGTATTATTGCTAGAGAATTCTGAATAGGGGAATTTTATATAGATAAAAAATAAAAGCACAATTAAAGAACACCCGATAGCAGAAAGTGCGAGACAGGCGACGAACGTCGCAGATTTTTTTTCCATGGAACTTTCTTCGGCTCACAGATTTTTTTCCATACTTCTGCAGATTTTTTTTACTTCATCAGCGGGTGCAGTGCCACAGCTACAATTTCGCTTCGCATCTGGAGGAGAGCGATGATCTACTGTGAGCATCTCATCATTCATTGCGAGCTAAATATAATTTTTTTTTCTCCGACATCCCTGCCTAATGGACCAACAGCATTCGCTCATATATTGTGCGTGCATCTCGCTAGCAAGTTCAAAAGAGAAAATCTGTAAAAAGCGGTTAAAGAAATCAGTGAAAAGCGGGCCCTGTCTGTTCCTTTATAGCTGCAAATGCACTTGGCCTGTTTTTAATTGCTGTATCGGTCTGTTTCGGGTTCGCAAAAAATTTGCTGTCGGCCTATTTCAACCTGCGTATTTCACCAATAGGTGCAGGAAAAATTTGAACATATGTCAATCGGACACAGAAAAATTTTGCAAAGTTCGTTAAACAATCGTGTGAAAGTATTACGAAATTTGTCAATTGCTCGCATGAAGAAAAATCTCAAAATTTGTCAGTTGGTTGTGGGAAAAATCACGAAATTCTTCAGACAATCACAGGAGAAAAATATCAAAAATCGTCTACAATTGCGTGAAAAAAACCCCTGTGAGTTTTGTCAGCAAGGCGTGGGAAAAAAAATCCAAAAGGTCGTCAATCAGTTGCAGGAAAATATCATGAGTTTCGTCAATCGATCGTGGGAAAACTATCTCGAAATTCATCTGTTGGTTACAGGAAAAAAATCGTGAATCTCTTTAGTTAGTTGCAGACCCCCCCCCAAAAATTCTGCCATCAGTCGCAGAAGAATATCGCAAAATTCGTTTATAGGTTGTGGGAAAATATTGCAAAATGCGTCAGTCAATCACGAGAAAAAATTGTAAATTTTGTCAAGCTATTGCAGGTAAATAGCAAAATTCACCGATCGGTCGTGAAAACAATTGCAAAAATTGTCCACAATCACGTGTAAAAAAGAAACATGCGAGTTTCACCTGTAAGATGCAGGGGAGGGTAACCAACAATAGGTTGCTGGTAAATATCGAGAAATTAAGTTCAAAAATTGCATGTAACAGTAATACTTTACTAGATATTAATTATTGATATACAGTAAAAAACTTTAAACATTACATGTAATGTTGTACTGTTTCATATAATATAAGTGCTATTTAATGTAAAATTTTACATATCAATGTAGTATTTGAGGTTTTTTGATAAGGTTTTTGATAGATGGTTTTGGACATAGCAGTTTAAATTCTCAAAAACGGACACATGTCAAAGACCTGCCAATCCTGAATTGTAACATAGTTTACCTGCAGATTATTTTCTGCCGCTGAAATATCCATCGCAGACACGTGGAGAATTTTCTGCTACTGGGAAAGAACATAGGTCACGAAAGTTTAGTGTGGACATCATTTACATCGACAGAAAATTTTTCGTAGATAACCAGATTAGAGCACATGGATAAAAAAATTTAAGCATGCACGAATATTAGAAAACATATTTCAATTTAATCAAACTGGAAAATAAATCTGGATTTTTTAAAATTATTATTTGAAAGAAAAAACTTAGTAGTAGAAATTTTGCACAAATTGCACCAATAGCAACTTTTATATTTTGTGTGTGTAAATTAGAAACAATTCTTCGATGTTTAATTAAAATGTTTTGATTTATGATACTATTTCTTCTTTTTTATTATTTTTTTAAAAGTATTTTAAATGAAATAAGTGAAAGGTAAGTATTTTAAATGAAATGAGTAAAAGTCATGTATTTCAAATGTATGTATTGTATGTTAAATGAAATCAGTGAAAGATTTATATTTTAAATGAATATTGTATGTGAACAATATTTGGAAATTTATCACATGCGCCTGGCTAGTATAAAAGTAACAATATTTCAAATGATATGAGGTATGCAAAATGAAAGAATTAATTATGCTATAACGACTATTCGTACAAGAAAAATAGCAAATATTCTGCACTCAGATGCACAGGAAAGGTTGGCGTCAAACAAGAGTTATGTTTGCAACAATACTGCTTTAAGTATATGAGAGTTACAATAATGATATTAAATGCTTCAATTAGCTTTGGGCTTGATGACAGAAGTTTTTCCTAAAAAACAATCACAGGAGTCTTTTACATTTATTTTGAGAAAAGCTTGGTGAAAAAGCAATGCTATATAATTATATTATACAAACAACGATATAAATATGGAGGCAAAAATTCGAATTCAAATGTAAATATTTGAATATATATCCTTTATTCTCTTCAAACAACACATTTTTTGTCATTTACAGGTACTCAAATTGGTGCATTGAAAAATCTCTTTATGTTCTTTACAAAAAATTCAAAGAGTTAAAATTCCAATACACTATGTTTTGGTGTCTTATTTTCTGTATTACCTTTAATGTATATGTGCTTCTAATTTTATACCCTTTCAAGGCTGTCTTGCATTGTTTTCTCTAATTGTTTGTTTGCTTCCCAAATTTTTTTTAACAGTGTAAGTGAATAAATTTATATATGGCATTTCGTAATTCTACCAATTAATATGCTCATTTCCATTATTTGAATTTGTACACTTATGTAATTAATTAAAGATAGCATTTCATTTTCAATACTTCTCAGAAGTTATTGTTAAAGAATCTAAGATCTCAGCAATATTGCTCAGACTAATCCCTTTCAGGGACGAGAGATAAGCAACAACATTAAATCATACACCATTATAACTGACAAAGAAAAATATCATACTGACAATCGACTTTTAAACAGTAAAATACAAAAACATGAAATTTCAAAAACACTGATACTTACCCATAAGATATGGAGAGACTTGTCTTGTCCATTATAAGACTGATAGGTTCAATTCCTAATAGTTCAATAGTGACAGCTTGGAAAGGGTGATTTAAAAAATCTTTCGCAATTTCATAAATGCTGCAAAGAAGAAAGAACAGAAACTTTTTTTATAAAAGGAAAAAGAGAATGAAAATGCTATATAAGTAGTAAACTTGGATTAAAAAAATTGAACTAATATATAACTTTTTTTAAATTTTTTTAAAATAAAATAAACTCTAAATTAATAGTTGCAAAAAATGCATCACAACAGGAAGGAGGGTGTTACAGTCGACTTTGTGAAATCTGCTAATGTCTATTATCCGCACTACATGTTGGAATGTAAACAGTGAAAATTGCAGTTAACAGTTAAGCTCATACATAGAGTTAAATGTGGTGTTTTTTCATAAATTATCAATTTTCTGATAAAATAAATGGCGATTTAAGAAAACTCGTATATTTTGTACCCTGCATTCGAAATTAACAAACTTGAGCTAAGTAAAAAGGACAATCAAATCGAAATAGCAATTTTTATTTTAAATAGGCATCGATGTTTTGTTGGTTGATTATGCATAACACAAACTTACATTTTGCTCAAACGCCAATGAAACTAACATTAAGTGACTTTATCTCAACATTGCGTTTGTTTATCATAGAAACTCGACAGAGTTTCTCGCCAAGCATAAGAAACAGCAATGCATTGAACCGTAAATGAAAGGAATTTCCGCCAATGGATGCCAAACGATTTTACATTTTTTTTAAAAACTCTGTCTAGTTTAAATTTTGCGGACGGGACAAAACGGGTTTTTGACACATCTATATCTCACGATCTATTTATGATAGAAACAAAATTCTTGATTCTATGGAATGGGGCGTGCCACGTGACTAAAAAATCAAAAGAAAATCAAGATCTGTCGAAATAGGTTTTCAGGAAATGTGATTTTAAAAGTGCTGTTTTTTGCACTTTTTAAATCTTGTACAGACCAAAAACTGTTGACAGGGCTACAGCAATGTGTAATTATCGGATTTTTACGTGGTTTACGTCATTTGAATTGTTTTATGAGTAGTTCAAACCTTTGTAAGTTTCATGTAAAAATATTAATTAGTTTTTGAGTTATATCAGTTTAAAGTTATTGATTCCTATACTTAACATATAGCAAAAAATTGTTGACAGGGCTACAGCAATGTGTAATTATCGGATTTTTATGTGGTTTACGTCATTTGAATTTTTTTTATGAGTAGTTCAAACCTTTGTAAGTTTCATGTAAAAATATTAATTAGTTTTTGTGTTATATCAGTTTAAAGTTATTGATTCCTATACTTAACATAGAGCAAAAAAAAAAAAAATAATAAATGACCCAACTCTTTTAGAAATGATCGTATACACATATTAAGATATGTTATTGCAGTCGACCCAAGTAAGCTCCCTATTATAAAAAATAGTAACATTTAAGGTTCGTTTACAGGTTCTCAAAAAAGATCTTTTGATATAGGGCTAAAGAATTGTGTAATTATCCGATTTTTACGTGGTTTTCAGCAATTGCATTGTTTTTATGAGTAGTTCAAATGTTTAATATTTCGTGTAAAAATATGAATTAGATTTTTATGTATATCACTTTAAAGTGTTTATTCCTATACTTAAAATGAAGAAAACAAATATTAAATGGTCTAACTCTTTTAAAAAAGAACGTATGCGCAGGATGTTAAAATATGTTACAACGAACAACCTAAGCTAGCTTCCTATTGTAAAACAGAATTATAGAATTTACTGTTCATTCACAGGATAACTCAAAAGATTTTTTAATAAGACTAAATAGTTGTGTAATTAGCGAATTTTTATGTTGAAGTACTTGATTCCTCAACACAGAGGAAAAACAATAGTATAAATAGCATAATTTTTGTCAAAGTGGCTATATACACAAGATATTCAAATATGTTGCTACATCCGATTCATTTAAACTCTCTATTGTTTGTATTGTTGAACCATATACGTTTCATTTACAGAGTCTCTTAGAAGATCTTGATTACATTACAACCGATTTATATTTACTGAGTGAGATGTATTTTAATGATTTTATACTGTTTCAATCTCTGTAAGGTTTTATTATCTTGCTTTAAAATTTAATATGCATTCATTTTGTCCACCTGAAAGCTCGTCGATTTTAAGCTCTAAATCTATTAAAATATAGTATTTTCATCGATTAAAAAAAAATTGTGTTTATCAATAAATGTATCAGGAATTGATTGAAAAAGCGATTAAAAAATTCCAACTTTACATTCATGCGCTGAGTAATAGAATGTAAAAATGTTGCTACCCCAAGATTAGAAGTTTTGCGTTTAAATATTTGCCGTTCATAGAATCTCCGGCTATGACGAACTTAAAATGCTCTAAAAACGGGCCTAGAGCACAATGAAAAGGAAATATCTTCTTAAATTCCCCATAAAAATTAAAAATGCTATATTTCGTATACAATAGGTAATCGGTAACGAACTGTTCAGTTTACGAACAAATCGATTAACGAACACTTTCGCGTGAGATTTTTATGTTCTGATAACGAACACATGTTTTGTTAACGAACACTTTCAAGAGATTTTTATGTTTGGAGAACAAACACCTCACGAAACAAAGTCATGATGAAGCAATGCCGTGTTTCATATTTGCCGAGCTATACTTATTGCTTCTATTGTTGACTTTGGGAATATTTTAACAGTTGCATACATATGTCCTAATTAATTCATGGACTGCCGGGGATTGAGTACCTATATTTTAGTATCCCCGAATTGGAATGGACAGACTAGAAACATTAATTATGTATTTTGTGTCTTTATGTATTTTGTGCATTTAGTAAATATAATCCTTTTTGGTTTAATCACGCTCCTTTTTAAAATCTAATTTAAAGCTTTATGATTTATCAGATCAAAAATTTTAATAAAATTTTACATTTTTTTAAACGGTTCATTATGTAAACACATTAGTCTTTGTGGTATATTTTCAAAATCACAAAAAATTTTGGAATACATGTCATCCTACAAACATTTTCTATTTTGAAATCACTTAAATAGTTTTTATACTTTTGCAAACGTTGCGAATCTTATATTTTTCCGATTCTCGAAACGTTGAGTTAAAAAAACTTAACAAATAAAAAAACTTATAAGGTGCTCAGTAATTTTCAAGAATAATATTTAATATATTAGTATAAAAATCCCTGTAAATTACAATGGTTCGTAGAAAAATAAATTTGATTATTCTCGGTAAAGTAAACTCATTGTTATAATTGACCAAAAAAAAGGTGCTTCTTATTTTTCCACATTTTTCTGAAACTGCAGTATTTTAATTACTTTGTAAACTACTGTAAAATTTTCTATTTTTTTGTATGTATATAAACAGAAGAGTGATATTAACAAAAGAAAAAGGAAAATAAACATGTCATAAATAATCTGATGAATACAATGTTTAAGGAAATGAATATAAAAGTTTCCCCGTTGCTATGGTAGCGACTTGTACATTGGAATAAATCACTCAATAAATTGTATAATTCTGATGTATAATTCTGTTTATATCACCACAATTATTCTTTTATTTTGCCCCTTTCATCTTTCTTTTATCTTTTCTTTTCTGAATAAAAATGGGATCTGTGTAATTGAAATTATACACTACAAAAAGGAGTGATATCTCATCAAAAACAACTCGTTGTAAATGATCCCGCCAAGCCACAAACCTAAAACGTCAGCCATAAAAAGAAGTGATATCACATAAAAAGAAACGATATAGAAGTGCATACTCCTAGTCCCGTGTAAAAATCTATCACCACTCATGTTTCCAAAGGACTCGGAGTGAGGTACAGTATGTGAAAACTGCTTGGCGACCTGCAGGCTTTTTAATATATGCAGTATATCAATTTTGAAAATCGAAAAAATAAATTTTCAATTTTTGTTATATCACTTTTATAAATATTTTTGTATGCGAAAGAACTGACAGAACGGATTTTTCCCCAGACTTTTGCGATTCCGCTTACGCTAGAGTTATTGCAATATATCTCAATTTAGTTAACGTTTATTATAAGGTGCATTGTTATTAATATGCGTATGATCATTATATATATTCTTCTTCTTAATTTGAATTAATAATGTTACATTTATTAGGACTACAATTTTAATTTGTAAATTGACAGGGCTCTTTGGTATCGGGATTTCAGTGTATGTGATCAGTTTCTTATGTTTCAATGGTTAAATTTTACTTAAAGTTTTATATATATATATATATATTACAAACTCAAAATCTTTACATGTTTACTTAAGAAATCTTCTTCGTAAGAGTGGTGTTTCTAGTTTAAATAATGGTAAATAAAATCAACAAATTAATTTTTCAAGCTCATAAATAAGAAAAGACATGCAAACACAGAAGCTTCAGCTTTTTACAATTTTATGGGAGCAAAATAATTAAATAAATAAAATAAATAAAATAAAAATAATATAGTCATATGTAATTGCAGGAAACGCGAACATTATAAAAGCCTGCAGGTCGCCAAGCAGTTTTCACATACTGTACCTCACTCCGAGTCCTTTGGAAACATTATGAGTGGTGATAGATTTTTACACGGGACTCGGAGTATGCACTTCTATTTTGCTCCTTTTTATGTGATATCACTTCTTTTTATGGCTGACGTTTTAGGTTTGTGGCTTGGCGGGATCATTTACGAGTTGTTTTTGATGAGATTTTATAATTTCTTTCAGTAAAATTTCCGTGTGTGTATTTGTACATACTTTTGCATGCCGCAATTTGATTCTTCAAGTTATACCAAAAGCAGACAAATTAAAAATTTCAGTGGCTTTCATACTAGAGATGCAAAAGCAAAAACAGTGAGCTTTTAAATTACGCAAAAGATGCAGTGAAGTCTGTTTCTGCATTGTTAGAGAAACAAAAATGGGTTCAATAACTAGCTTGTGAAGATGCGCCAATTATAACTTAGTCAATGACGGATTAAATTATCGCTATTATATTAAACTACGCTGAATCAGAGGATAAAAACACTGATAACTTATGTACAGGTTTAGAACTGGGATATAAATATTAAATTTCCTTGAATAACAAAATTTTATCTCAGAACACGAAGTAATGAGTGTTCATAGACTAAAGAAAAAACATATTGACCACAAAACAAAACTTAAAGTACCATTATGTCAATGCTTAAAAAATTGAATTTTTCAAATAAAAAATAACAAGAAATGCAAAAAATGAAGCTAGGAGGACTTGGACCTGTCGTCGTCTATTTGGAACCAAATCTTCTGACCTCTATATGAAATAGGTTTCCATAGCCATTGCAACACATACAGACATAATAATTTTGTTATTACTATAGATAATAGCTAAAATTATACATATGAAAAATAAAATTACTTCTCGCTTGGTACAGTACATTCAATGCCATAATCAACAAGGTAAACCCTGAAAGCAAAGAAAAAGAAATTATTTATCACAACAATAATTACAAATTGTTCAGAAATTTCAGACTTTAAAACCCTATAAAATAAGATGAGATTAAATAATAAACATTAAAAATACACATGTATATGTACTTTTGTATGTTATGAAATGAATAGCCCCTAAAATCTAGTTGAAAATCAATAAATTCTGGTAAGTATTGCCCTCTTCCATGTTTTATATACAGTAGAACCCCGATTATCTGAAAATCCTGGTTATCCGAAAATCAGCTTAACCAAAAGACCTTAAAACTCTTTTTATTTATTTATTTATTTATTTTTAAATATGAAAAATTTTATTTTTAAACAAGCATGCTGTTTATGAAATAGATAAACAGCGTCAACTTACTTATTTGAACTACTGCATAAATGCATGCATTTTATTGCATAGACACATACAACACTTCATTTCTTTACAAAATGTATTGTGATGTTTTTTTCTGTTTTTCAACTTCGCATTACTTCAATGCTGCCTTATCATGCCACTTTTTAAACAACAACAGATCTGACGCTGTTGCATCTTCCTGCACTTCAATATATTGAGGTGCCAATATCAACTTTTTCAACTTGTTGAGCTCTTCATGCTTATAAAAACCAATTTGTATTTTAAAATATTACTCATCGTAAATAATGTTTGGAGGAAATTAAAACATGTGTAAACAGGAAGAGGAAATCGAACAGAATACGGACTCTTGCAGCACCTGCAAGCACTATCGCTTTACCTGACTGTGGGGAAATGAGAAGGGTGAGTAGTGTCATCTGGTAGAATAAAATTAGGAAGCCTCCTGGTTATCCGAAAATCCTTTGGTCTCATGCTTTTTGGATAACCGGGGTTTTACTGTACTTTGTTAACAGGATTTAACGATTCAAAATAATAAGACTATTTTATTTCATTTACGAAAACAAAGTATTTTTTTTTATATCACAAATGAACTAATTTAAATGATTTAGCAAGACAAGGAAACAGAAGCTATTCATACAAACTGAAAAATACTTAGAAATTCTATAAATACTTTGATTGCTGGCCAAAATACCAATAAAATTTATTGGGAAAAAAAAATAAGCACTTACTTGAACAGGTGTCCAGCACTCATTGTTAATATTGTAATAACTTTAGCACGATAAAATTTTCCTTTATTTAAAACAACAATAATCTGTAAAAAAAGAAAATGTAAAATTTCATTATCATGAATTATAAAGTTGTTATAACATATTAAAAATAAGCAGAACATTTTAAATATTTAAAAGCTACTTTAATTTTAATTGTTACATAGGACCAAACTACTTAGGGAAAACTCATACCAGGTGTCTACGCCTCCCCCCCCCCCCCCCCCCCAAAAAAAAAGGTTGAAATGTACTTTCATTTTTTTTTTTTTTTTTTTTTTTATGTTTGTGATAAGTTAGTGATGTAAATTGGAAAAGTGTTTAAAGGAATAAGATGTTTAAGTGCTTATAAGAAATAAAATGATATTAATGATGCCCTGTCATAAATGTTAAAAAAATTACACTGTAAATTTTTATATAACTTTGGTCTGTTAGACAAAATTGGTCAATTAGAAAGTTTTTGATTTTGCTATTAATAAATTAATTACAAAAAACTACATACATACGAATTTAAAATTGAATAAGTTATGCTTAGCTGAAAATTGACCATTGTGAATGGACACCATATAGTTAAAAATATAAATCTGTGGAACTTGAGCTATCATAAAGAATTTTTTTGTGAATTTTGCATAGATCCACAATACATTCACAGATTCGTATGTACATTTTCAATTGAGACACTTTATTTTTTCTTTTCATTTGAAAATAAATGTATTGTGAAACTTGCAAAAACAGAAAAATGTCACAGTCCTGATGGAAGGAATATTGCATATTTACACATGCTAAGACAGAAACCTGTCTATATTTTTCTGGTTCCAAGTGACTTCATTTTCACACATTTTACTGCATTTGTATTTGCACCTGATCTTTAAAATCATTTAAATTTTGCACAGCTGAGTTATTGAAACTTGAACTCACAGACATTTTTTTCTTTAACATCTATTTAGCCTTGTTTCAATTATTTATACATACTTTTCCCCCTAAATTATTTCATTCAATACCAATCAATCAAGTTTTTATTTTAATATGCTAAAATATAAAAAAGTATAAATTATTCAATGAATTCTATAATATTTACAGTAACATTATTAGAATAGCTTGGTTATGCATTGGATCTAAGTGAAAATATTAAAGTACTTTTTAAAATAAGTCAAAAATAAAGAGAAAAAGAATGGTAGCAAGAAAACCTAAAGCATGAAATGGACTTGTAGAGCATGAATAAGGTGTTTATGTGATATGCAAAGTTTAATGATTCATTAAATTTTTCAATAAGTGTTTTTTTATATTTAATTTCAAAATTTAAATTTCTAATGAATGCTAAATTTAAAAATTGCTTAACATGTTAAATGTACGTGTGTGGTAGTTTTGATACAATTTCATGCATTAAAAAAAAGAGTATCACTGGGGAAAAAAAAAAAAAAAAAACATTAATGCAGCTCTTGGCTAACACCTTTGAAAATTGGCTAATAAATTGCATAAAAGCTAGAATTTCAGAGCGTGGTTTCAATATCAACCTAGAACAGAAATACAAATGATTACAATATAATTAGAATGCAGTATTCAGCTTACATCTCTCTTACAGTGCAAATACACAAACAGTAAATTAAAAAAGAAACAGTGTGAGTTTGAAAAAATCCCAGTCACTAGGTCACCATGCAGCTAAAAATTCAGAGCAGATGTGTAAAATTTCAGAGCACTGTTTTCTACTAAGCTAAAAGCAATCTCCACAACACTTTCCAACATCATTGAAAAGTGTTTATTACTTCGGTTTGTCTGTCTGTCTTGCTCTAACTATCGCAAATATACTTAGATTGACATGTAATTTATATATGGTATTGAAGTTTACTATAGCATGTTTGCTACTGAAAATGAAGCATGTATAGTTCGTTTATAGAAACACTCAAAAAATACTGTTACATTATGGTCTATGGGGAAAAACATTTGCAGTTTATTTTAATGATGTTAGAATATGTCAAACACAATGAAATTGATATGCATTATAGAGGTGCACTAAATATGTAATATACATGTTTTCTGTATAATATGGAGTGCATAACATTCTTTTATAGGGTCACACAACAGAATTCCGTGCACTATGATGTATGGCGAAATATCATTTACAGTGTATTTATTTTAATGGTTTTTCACTATTTTACACATAATGAAATTGATATACATTACTGAGGTACACTACAAGATGCTTACTGTAGAATATGCAGTGAATAGCATTTATCGTTGAATAACAGGGACATACAAAAGCAATCGATCCGTAAACCATAATTGATGGAAGTGCATTTTTAAGTTTAACTAAATTCTTGTACATTATGTGTCGTGCATAAATTCTATAAATCATACACAGTACTACACAAAAGAATTCGTGAGCTTTACTGTCTATGGGCTTGATTTGCTTAAAAATGGATTTTAACTGAGTTATGTATTTTTCAGCTAAATTATATTTAGTTATACTAAGAGATGTTTGTATAATATGAATAAATTCATATAGAGAGCTGCACAAAGAACTTGGTAAATTGCAATCTATGGATAGTCATTTCTGGAAGTGCGATTTTAGTTGTGTAAAGTGTTTTTTTAGCTGAATTAAGTTTTAGCTTAATATGTGGTGTGTATAAAAATCTGTAGATAATATACAGGGCTGCACAAAATAATTCAAGCCAATTTCCATCTATTAGTGGTAATTGCTGAAAATAAATTTTCATATATGTTATGCATTTTCAAGCCGAAATGAATTTTAGCATACTATCACAATGTTGTGTATACAAATCTATAGATCATATACAGGGATGCACAAAAGTATTCAAATACTTGCTGACTATGGACTGTATTTGCAAAAATTGAAATTTCAAATGTATTATGTTTTTTCTTAATTGTTTATTTAGATATGTTTTCTCAGGGTGAAGATCAAATGGTCAAAGATACAGTATTTTTCAATTCTAATATTCTGAGAAAATTTTAAAATATCACTTGTATTTTAAAAGCTGTAACTGGTCATTTAAGTGAAAAGCAGGAAGTGTTGAATATTTCTGTAACATATGGCAGGAGTAAGATCGGGAAAATTGTATACATTCAATTTCCAACTGCAGAGAAACAATTAACTTTGTTGGACATGTTCAACTAATACCTCTTTAAGTACATGTAAGTACTGTACGTTTATATATATATATATACAGTCAAACCTCGTTATACCGCCATTATCCGTTCAAGAAATTTTTGGCGCTATAACGAGTTTGGCGGTATATCGAATTAAAATACAATAAGAATTAATTTTCATACTATTATACTAATATTATTATTATTATAAAAATAAATATCAGTAATGCCTTTTTATTAAATTATCCAATGGTATATAGTATATTATAATAGTATAAATTAATATAATATAATTAATATACATAATATAATTAATGCTACATGATTCAAAATTATCGAATTAATGTATGAAATTAACATGCACTTACCTCTTTATATAGTCAATTTTAGATAAAGTAGATAATTATGCACATAACAGACACACACATACATTAAATATCACACTGAATTATTTTACTTTAATTATCTTTTACAGGAAAATATTTTAATATGCTAGTTTGAGTTTTCCTTTCAATATTGATTTTTTCAATATCTTTTTCTACAACTAAAAGATTGTTCATCATTTTTTTATCAGTTGCATGTTTTTCTAAGAAAATTCTTATTTTCCCAATGCAATTTTTAACTTCATCAGATGTAACATGCGGCGTTTCAGCTTCTTCAGCTTCGCTGTCAGATGAATTTTCATTTTCATTTTGATTGGCAACAATTTCTTCGATTGTCAAATCTTCAAATGTTGAAACACTTTTGTCTATATTAATGTACTCAATTGCCGATAGAGGATGCTCAATTTCTGTTAATTTGTGTATTTCGTCTTGTAGTTCCTGAAGTGCTGTACTGTTTTGTTTTTTAGTAGATCCTTCAGGTTTAATCAATCCAGTATGTTTCCAGCAGTTAACAATAGTTTCTGATGAAATTTCATCCCATGCTTTTTTTATCATGCGAATAGCATCATGTAAAAGGATTGGAGAAAAATCATCTTTACTGATTTTTTCAATGATATGGCGGACGTGATACTTTCGATAATGAGCTTTGAATGAGTTTATTATACCAGCATCCAAAGGTTGCAAAAATCCAGTACAGTCAGGAGGTAAAAATTCAATGCAGATATTACTCATTGGATATGCTTTGTGACAAGGGGCATTATCCAAAATCAATAAAATATGGCGTTTGCTTCTTTTCATTTCTATGTTGAAATTCGCTAACCATTTTTGAAATAATGCTGAAGTCATCCACGCTTTGTTATTATTCTCATAATCTATCTAAAGAGCAGGATTAAAATTTTTAAAACATCGTGGCTTAGCTGATTTTCCAATCACTGTCATAGTTCTTTTATCAGATCCATCACTATTCATACAGAACACAAGAGACACATGATCTTTTTTTTTTTTAATCCTTTAGCAGGCCCACTCGAAATTGTTTTATCTGGCTGCAAGCGGTAAAAAAGGCCACTTTCATCCATATTGTAAACGTCCTCTTGTTTATATTCTAAAATCAGCGCACTCAGTTTTTTGCGACCATTTGACACAATATCTTCATCAACACCTGCAGTTTCACCACTTCGTATGTACTGAGAGAATCCTCGTCGCTTTTTAAATCTGTTCAACCAGCCACTACTGTATTCGAAATCTGTAATATTCATTTGCTGGCCAAGAACTTTTGCCTGCTCTCTGATGACATCTCCGTTGATAGTGGCATTTTTAGCACTCATTTGTTGTATCCATGTGCAAAGGGCATCCTCTAAGTCTTCATGTTTCGCTGTTTTCAGTCTCTTTACAGATGATTGCAGTTTGTTGGTGTTAATCCATTTTTCTGTATTCATGAAAATGTCTCCGATGCAGCGCCTGCTAACAGGCTTTTTCCAGAGTGTAGAAAAATGATTGGAGATGTGTTGCTGCGATACATTCACATTTCTTTCTTTATATTCACAAATTTCCCGCTTTTCTGAAATTGATAAAACTGCTCTTTTCGCCATAATGAGTTAAAATAAAGAGACAGAATGATATTTTACAGATTTAGCTGGTGAATTCTTCGATGTTTCAATCAACGTCCGACCAAAATTTTGAATGAGAGATTTTGCACTGCACACCGTTTTCTTTCTAAGAAATCGACATAAAGTACAGGGAGAAGTTATTTTTTACATTGTTCTCACCTGAGAGAGGAGAGACCCTTTCAGCCAATGGCGTGCCATGCCTTGTTTTCTCCCCGCTCCAGAAGCGGATCGGATCACGTGACTCGCCAGTCTGAATCAGAAGTTTTACTTGCTCGGCACTCAGTGCGCGTTATTTTTCTTCTCCCAATGACAAGTAGAATGGGTAGCAGGTGCATTTTGGCAGGTGTTGAGAACAATATAAATTCTTTGCTATTCAATAAAGTTTGAATTGAGCTTGAAAACATCTAGACACATGAAAAGGAAGTGTCCTTTGAAATTCTAACAAAAAATTTAAAAAAGAAAGATATGCAAAGAAAATACAGTAATTTCTAGACATTTTTTTTTTGGCGGTATATCGAGTTGGCGCTTTAACGGATACATTACATTGAAATTCCTATTTGGCAGATTTGTTCATAGACGCAATTGGCGGTTAAATGGAATTGGCGCTATTTCGAGATGGCACTAAATCGGGGTTTGACTGTATATATAAACTTAGTGTAAAATTAAACAATTGAAATATAAGAAATTGACCATACACAATGGAATCACAATACCAGATAGTAGAGTCAAATTACAAATTAAAATATGTAGTCCTAAGAAATGAAATATTATTAATTCAAATGAAAAAACAAGAGTATAAACACAAATGAAAGCTTATAATGTAAATCCCTTTCTCAAGGGCAGGAAATTTACAATTATAAGCAAAGAACAATCGCTTTCTGTAGAAAACACCAGCTTTATGACAAAAATCATGTTTTCTCGCTGCCCCAACGATTGTTAAAACAAGATTGAAAAACAATAAAAGCTTTTAAATGGAATACAATAAAGCAAACAAACAATTTTAATAAGAGAAAAAAAAATAAAAGACATTACTACATTATTCCTACATTAGACTATTTACATTAAATATTTACTTATATATTAACTCTAATCCTATTTGCACATATTCAAATATTGTATCTAACGAAAAAGGTTAATTTAACTGTTAAGAGATATATCTTTTAAATCACAAATTGTAACCAACAGTTGCAGTTATAATAGATTTAACCACAGAGATTATTACATTATTTCAAGATAAAAAAAGGGGGGGGGGAAAGACTTAATTAAATTACTATAATATTAATTTACTAAATTAAATTATATATAATGCTGGAATATCTAAATTTAAACCAAAAAGAATATCACTTGTTTTTTATATCTTCCATCTAGTGATATATTTAAAACTACGTATAAATTACTTAGCGTAAATGCATATCATAATTTTCGATGCTGCCATCTAGTAAGATAATATTAAAGCTATGTATCTCTAGTACAAGATAATTTTTATGATTCATTTAAAGAAGAAGTATTTCTAGTACAAGATAATTTTTATGATTCTTTTAAAGAAGAAATATTTAATTATAATAATTTTATTTAAAATTATAATTATTGTAATGTATTGAATACCATTTTATCAACCCTATTTATTCTTTAACACCATATAATCTAAAACAATAAATTTAGAATTCGAATAATATTTTCATTTTATAAATCAACAGTAGCAGAATTATAAATAGCATAGATTTTCCAATATAGCACTGTACACATTGGAACCTAACTCTAGCTAAAAATATCTACCATGAAAAGTAAAAACATATATATATATATATATATATTTTTGTAGTAAAAGTGAGCTGAATTTCAATATACATTAGGCATACTTTAACAAAAGTAAATTTTGAGAAATTTTTACTTTGCAGTATAACCTTTTAATTATGATTACCCCAATATATATTATACAGATTTCTGTATATTCGGATTGCATTAAGAACGAATTATTCAGGATATTTGGAGTTTCACTGTGGATAATCTTTTTCTTCTTACTTCAGAAATATTTAGAAACAAGAAAATATAGCTTTTTAAAATGCATGAATTAAAGAAATATAGGATATATACAGTTGAAGCACTTTATAACGAATTACGATATAACGAAAAGCACGGTATAACGAAATGCTCATAACCATTTAGTTGGTCTCTATGTTAAAGGATACTGAATTTGAAATGATATAATGAAATATTTATAGCGAAAAGCACGATACAACGATAGGAATTTGAGCATTAAAAGAGAAATAAAAACGATACAGTCGAACCTCGTTAACGGGAACACTAAAGGGGAAACTTTTTTTGTTCGTGTTAAAAGTAATTCGTGTTATCCGAACTTAAATACGTTACATACAACTGTACAGGGCGATCAGAAACAGTTCGTGCTAACAGTAATTCGCGTTAAGCGTGTTCGTGTGAACGAGGTTTGACTGTATAACGAATTTTTCACTTTTTTTTTCTTTTACTTAACGTAGAAAATAGAATTTTATTTCTTAAATACCATTTTTTTTTCATGACATAACATTCAATATTTTTTTCTAAGGTCATTCACAGATTTTCAATGATTCCAAGAGAGATTTGGGGGAGGGGTAGTGTTTTAAGACAGACAGAGGACGACAGCTTAGCTGAACTGAATTATGTTTTATTTTTTATTTGATGACTGATTTCATTGACATTTGCATTTCCTATAAATTTATCACATGTTAATTTTTAAAACTCCTTGTACGGTAAGAAAAATATTTGAGTTTAGAAGAGAAAGTCAAAATTATAAAAGACATACAGAATAATGTTAAAAATGCGATACAGCAAAAAAATTTGGGATTCCAAGTAGCACTCTCAGCACAATGTTGAAAGATCGAGAAAAATTCTTAAAATTTTCGAAAAGAGTGCAGTTTCTTCATCGTTTAAACGTTACGCACAGCGAAATATGCAGATGTGGAGAAAGTATATTATTGTGATAGTTTTAAGATGCAAGGTCACTATGTACGTTAATCGTGCCTGGTACATGTAAAATCCGTCTTGGGTGCAAAGTCCTTCAAGTTCCCTGTGAATTATACCTCTGGAGGTGCCTAGTTAGGTGAAGGTCTCATCACCTGATCAAGGCTCTAAATTACGAGATAGATTCCTTTCTCTTTTTTTAGTTTTTGCATTTTTTTTAAATCTGCCAATTCAACAATGTTAAATAGAAACTATGAGACGGCAAACAAAGAAAACATTGGCAGAGCACAGCAGCGATGCGAACAAGGCTTTTGTTAGGTGAATCACAGCCATGCTGTGATCAGACGAATATCGCCCTGCGTCCAGGTACTAACTCATCAAGCTAGGCACTCATGGCTGGCAGGTAGGGGCCTGGTTAGCGGTATAAAAAATAAAAATTAAAAAGAAGATGCAAGATCCAAAAACATACCTATTAGTGGAAGTATTTTGCAAGAAAAAGCATATGCGTTTGCCGAAACACTTTGTTATAAAGACATTCATGTTAATAATGTTTGGTTGAGTAAATTCAAAACAATATATGAAATTGTGTGTAAAAAATTATGTGGGGAAGCAGCCTCTGTTTCAGAAGAAACAGTTGAAGAATGGAAGAATGAAAACTCAAAAATATTTGAGGATTATAATTGAAAAGATATATTTAACATGAATGAAACTGGATTGCTTTTCTGTTTATGCCTAACTTTAACAAAAGGAATCTGTCACGCTGGGAAAAAGTGCAAAGATCGACTTTCATTAGAATTATGCTGCAATGTCGTCGGATTGAAAAGGCAAAAACTTCTTGTAATTGGAAAAATAAAGAATCCACGCTGTCCAAAAAAGCAAAATAAATTTTGCCTGTAATGTACAGACATAACCGCAAAGCGGGAATGATGAGATGAAACGTCTTTTTGGAGAATGGATTTTAGATTTTGACAAAGAGATGCAAAAAAAAAAAAGTTCTGCTTATTTTAGACAAGGTTTTCTCGCATGTGCGTGCTGTTAGTCTTAAATGCATAATAATTTTTTTTTTTTTTGCCATGTAACAATACATCCAAAATACAACCATTAGACCAATGAATTAATTGTTCGTTTAAAACTAAATCCCGGAAGGTGCTTGTGAAAAAAATAATTGTGAATTCAGATGACAAGAAAGAAACAGAAATAGACCTGCTGAAAGCCATTTATGTGATAAATAAAGCTTGATGCGATGTTTCGAAAGAAACTTTTGTTAACGCTTTTTCAGTTTCGTTAATTTTTCCATCACCTTCAAATAATAATGAAACTATTTCTTTTTACCTGAATTGGAAGATACAGATGAACTAATTTCATCCTTCAACCCGACTTCAGACTTTAACTTTGATCAATATGTTAATGTTGATGAACACATAATAACAAATGAAGAATTCAATGAAGAGCAAATCGTCTAAAAAAGCAAGGAACATGAGTCATCCGGTGGCAGAGTCAGTGAGGAAGAAGAACTATAGAAGCTGGCGAGAAACTTTTACCATCTGATGCACCCGAGTATTTACAGAAAATCGTGTGTTGTATGGATAATGAAAACTTGTTAATGAATGAAATTAACATGTATATGTTGACAAAAAAGAGCGTGCAATATTAGACAATGCTTTCAAGAAAAGAAAGCAGAACTTGATAATTTCATTCTTCAAACCTATATAGGTATGTAAAACTGCCCTTTACGAGAATATAATTATCTTGAAATTCCTTTTTAAATCAACGTTTTTCTTCTTTTCACTGATTGTAGAAGTAAAAGTGATCATTCCTAAAAGGCATAATTTAATATGAATACATAAGTCCTAACTTTTTTTTATTAAACAAAAGAACTTTTAAGAGATATCTTTATGTAATAAACCGCTCTTTTTTATCATTGTCTCCATTATCCGGACTTCTGCATACTCAGATTACATTCAGGCCGCATTAGTAGGGATAGCTGGCATTCTTACTCTATAACGAAATAATTCGTTATAACGTTTTAACGAAAGCATGTTACAATGAGCAAATCTTTGGTGCACTTTCAATTTCGTTATAAGGTGCTTTGACTGTATATATATATATATATATATATATATATATATATATATATATATATCAGATACAAAATGTCACATCACAAAAAAGGAAGGCTATAAAAATATATATCAAGAGGATTATGTGACACAATTAAGAACCTTTCATACTTTTTTTATTTGTTTTATTTTTAAAAGATTACTTTTATTGATATATTTCTTACATTACAAATAACGTAATTCATCAATACATAAAATTGTAACTTAAAATATGAAAAGAGTGGCCTCGTTTGCAAGAAGAATATGCTTCATAAAAAATATGTACTCTTACTCTTACTGTGGTAGTATTAAGTGTATTGTTTCAGTTTTCATTAAATTGCAATACCTTGATGTAAAAAGCACACCTCTGCAACTTTCATAGAGTATTTCAGTAGGTTATAGATAGTATATAGCTTTTCTTTTTTTTTTTGAACGGTCTTATGAAAAGAATGAGTATTTTTAATTATAAAATATTAATCTATGATGTATTTGTTTATATTGACACAACTTTGTCCCCTAGTTTGCTAAAAATTCAAAGTTCATGTGTTACATTAACTTATTTTTTAATATATTGCAACTGCAACAACTGATCACAAAAGTAATGTATTATAGCTAATGAAAATGCAAGTTTGATTTTAATTTGTTATACATTTATAATAGGGTTGGGCAATTTGCCGGCAAAATGGTATTTTTGCCAGGACAGTGGCAAAAACTGGAAAAAACCTGGTAAAAACCGGCAAAAACTGGCAAAAAAGGCTGGATTTAATAAATATAATAAAATAATATAATTTTGTATATATTATAATTGAGACTTAAATCAGAATATTAATTACATATTTCACTAATATTAATTTGATTAATTAAAATAATTTTCACTGGTAATATGAATAAAAAAGTATCAATAATCAATCATAATCAATTTTGTAGATAAATTTATGTGATGGTGACAGGTAAAAACTTTTTACTTTTCTCAAATTAATGTAGTAATGTTGCCTTTAAAATGAAAAAATTTAAATCAACAGTTTCTACATTTAAAAAATCTATAATAAAAAACAATATTAATGCATAAACATTTGCCAAATTAATCTTCATTTTATCTTTATTTGAGCCTTTAGGTATAACTTTTACAAATACTTTATAGAAGTAAACGGTACTACTTGTTTATCCCGTCGACCAATTTCACCAAATTATACAAATGAAAAAATATTGCCATTCTAAAATTTTAAGTCGGAAAAATGAATGAATTTCAATTTAAAAAAAAAAATCTAAATTATAGGGTTACTTTAATAATAAAGTTCACTCATGACGTAACGACATGGCAAATATAAAATTTGAATTATCCAGATTATTTCTGTCAAAATAATACTAAGAATACAGTTTATGTGTTTAAATGCAGAATTATTAAATTAAACCATAAGCAAACAGATATTTTTAAGATATTGAATTTGTGAATTAACTGTAAGTATTTTAAATGTAATAATCGAATTTATTAAGGAACATAGTAAACATCAATGATAACGGAAGATTGTAAAGAATTCAATCCTTTATTTAGTCAAAAAACGTAGAAAAAAAAAACTATAAAATATATGTAAACATTAGATATGGGCTTGAAGCAAATATAGAAAAATAAAAATATTTTGTGGACAAAAATTGGTGACACCAGTTGAAACTAATCTGTTATATTTTTTCTTCCTTTAACATCACGAGGTAATCATTTATTGACATAATTTTCATTTTAAATAATGAAAAAAAAAAAAAAATTAGTAAAACCTTAATAAAAATACAAAAATAAATTAAAATTCACATGATGACGTAACAAACACATGTAACGTGTTTAATATCAAGTGAAAATGACATTTACAATGATCCATAATTGGCATTTAATCTTATAGTTTGGCGATAGTTAAGAGAGGAGAGGGTACAATGATTTTATTAGGTAATTTTTCTTACAATTTTTCCCACTGTCATTATACCTGCTACAGACTTGAATCTTGATTTGATCATAGGAAATGAGAATGAATTATCTTGCAAAAGGTTTTGTTTCTATTGTTTTTAAATTTAACTTCAAATAACTGTTGTTCTCATAGCATAGCCAAATTGGCAAGTGCTATTTCTCTCTCAAACTTTGCTACAAAATTAACTGAAGCATAAGGATTGATTGTTTAATAATTATGAGAGATTAAACCAAAGCCAGTAAGTTATTTACTAAAAAGTAAAACTGATTACTAAAGTATTATACTAAAAAATACAATCTACTTAGATTAACTGTTTAAATGATGCATTGAATATTCTAAGGTAAATAAAAAAATAAAATTACATATTATTAGAGTTGAAATTATTAAAAATTAAAATATATTAATTACATCGCTGTAAATAAAACATATCTATTTTTGCCACTTTGGCAAAAAGTGGCAAAAATGTATTTTTGCCAGGACGGTTTTTACCGGTTTTTTCCATGGTTTTTACCACCTTTGGCAAAAACGTGCCAACCCTAATTTATAAGAGATTTTAAATATAAAAAAATAATAATCACAATTAATATGCTGCATAATTCTTTTGCCTGAAAGTCGTTAGCCACTAGAATATCCAAAAGGTAATCTTCGACTTATTTTATTGCAAAGTTTCTGTAATTAAATAAGGCAAATTATCAATCTGTGTATAAAATAGTGGTATCTTGGTGGCCCACAATCAGCAGTTGTGCACTACAAGTTTTTGCTTATCAAAATCAGTCTAAATTAACAGATACAAAATATCACATCATAAACAAAGGAAGGATAAAAAAATATATATCAAGAAAATTGTGTGACACAATTAATGAACGATTTCTAATCCTAAATGCTAAAGAAAATGAACAATAAAAAATTGCTAAGTCTTACCGCATCTTTTAAAGGCAACTGGAAAAAACATGACTCAACATAAGCATAATACTTTTGCATTGCTGCTTCAGCTTCCAAAAAATTCCTAGCTTTTGATGAGGCATTTGCCAGATCGGGTGTTTCCTTAATCACAAAGTGAGCAGGATCAATCACCTGCAAGAAAAAAAAATTGCATTACATAAAAAGTCGAAAAAAAAAATCTGTACTCAATTACATTTTAAATCATAATAATTTCAAGCCATACCAAACAGAGTTGATTAAGAGTATGCATAGCTGCTAACCTTCTGATATTTTTCAAGTTAAATAAATATATTTTGAACCAGAAATTTTAGTTAATGCAGTTAAATCAATACCAGATAGAAATAACAAAGGTTTTCTAAAGTAAATTTTCTGATTCAAAATATGTTTATTTAAAAGAACGAAAAAATAATAACAGAAGGTTGGCAGCTATGAATATGTGAAATATCCAGCAGTTGATGCAGATTTTTCACCTTGGGTTCCTTATTTTGTAAAATTTATTATATTTTTGTGAAAAATGAAATTTTGCAACAAATGATCAAATCCAAACTACGTATTTATTAATAATAACTCTTTTAAGTCATCCTGCTAAAGTTTTTGATTTTGGTGAGCATGTTTTGTTTGCAAATTATACCTATATACTAGCTTACCCGCCCGGCGTTGCCTGTGCCAACAACCTTAAATCAGGGGTGATTCTGAGTAAAAAAAAAATTTCTGAAATTCACAGCAAATTTTCTGAAAAGTTAAGAGAGGGGGGGGGGTGCCCACTCCTGCCACTTTTTTTTTTTTTTTTTTTGAGTCCCTTTGACAAAATTTGCATTTTTTCGGGATCTTTTGACAAAATTTGCCGGTTTTCATGATTTGTTGACAAAATTTGCCGTTTTTCGTGAACTATTGACAAAATTTGCCGTTTTTTCACGATCTTTTGACAAAATTTGTCGTTTTTCGCAATGCTTTTAACGAAAGTTGCCGTTTTTTCGCAATTTTTTAATGAAATTTGCCTTTTTCACAATGTTTTTGACGAAATTTGCCATTTTTTCGTGATCTTTTAACGAAATTTGCCGTTTTTCACAATGTTTTTGACGAAATTTGCCGTTTTTTCGCGATCTTTTAATGAAATTTGCAGTTTTTCCCAATGTTTTTGACAAAATTTGCCGTTTTTTCGCGATTTTCTGACAAAAGTCACGTTTTTCCCCGCGATCCTTTGACAAAATTGGCAACTTTTCTTCGAGCGAATGACGAGATTGATTTTTTTTCGGCGATCATTTGCCGAAATACCGATACATTTTATGTCCCAATTTTCGGATTTATGACCGATATTTTTTTTTAATTTTCAGAAAATTCGGACCAGAATCACCCCTGCCTTAAATGTACTTGAAATCAGTGTTGAACATTTTTTTATTTTTAAACAAATCTAATGTTGGGGGCCCCCACTACCTTAGACAGCAAACACTGGGCGTGCCATACACACTCCCATATATTACCGTAAGCAGAGTCGAAAGAGCCATACCCTTCATGATCCAGAGATAGAAAAGCACCCCTGGTGGTGAAAATCGAAAAGCTCTATCTATGTAGAGTCGAATGAGCCATATCCCGTCGTGATCCAGCCTATAGAACCAGATATAGGAAAGCACCCCTTGTGGTGAAAATCCGAACTAAAATCAGTCAGCTCTATCGATGTCAAGTGGAAAGAGCCATACCCCATTGTGATCCAGCCCATAGAAACAGAGATAGGAAAGCACCCCTTGGTGGTGAAATTCAGAACTAAAATAGGTAAGCTCTATTGATGATGTGTCGAATGAGCCAAACCGTGTCGTGATGTGACCCATAGAACCCGAGTTAGCTGCAAAATCCTTTAGTTACACCTTCCACCGCCAGGGGGCACAATATGTTCTATACGAACATAACTGAATTCATTAAGGTTATCGATGTCGAGTCGAATGAGGCATACCCCGTCATGATCCAGCCCATAGAACCAAAGATACGAAAGCGCCCCCTGTGGTGAAAATCCAAACTAAAATCAGTAAGCTCTATTGATGTCGGGTGGAAAGAGCCATACTGTAATGACTTAACGAACTCCAGTGATCCAAGGTGATGATTAATATCCAGCACTTTTTATTAGGCATCGTTGATACACAAGTTAAAATAAGATGAACAATTAAAAAACATTACACTCTGCCATCAAAACCCCAGCGTACACAACCATCATATACTGTTCACGTGCACACATCATTTTCCGCTCACCATTGTCTGTTCAACTCACTCTGCATCTCTCTTAGCGTAGCTCGGTTCACTTCTTTTTAACCTGCCAACTAACATCTCTTGCAGTTTCTTTGAATATCGAAACCTGTCCTTTTGATTCGATTACACGGCAGTCAACCTCCGAAGCTAGGCGACAAAACCATGGTCAAAAACTGGACAACTCTAGGCCAGCAACTCACGAGTCAGGCTAGGCCATAGATTTCTTCGGTCGTTACACTGCTCTCATTGGCTGGCTGCTTCGTTGCCACGGATGGCGTTGCCGAGGCTATTTCATGGGAGGAGCTTGAAATAGCCTCGAACCCAAAATTCCATATACGCGTTTTAATTAAAAAAAAAAAATCTAAATTAAAATTTAAAAATCCGGCCCTGAGGTAAAAAACTGCCCGGTGACAACATCTACACATGACAAAAATTTTAGAGTCCTAGGTGTTATAATTACGGAGAAATCCGCGGGCAGGCAGGCAGACAGACACTTACTCTTTTATAGAGATAGAGATATATATATAATATATTTTTAATACCCTACCTTAAATTTATTCTAAATTTTTCCTCTTTAAAAATGCTATTGCTCTTTTTTCCTTTCCAGTAAATCTATATATTTGTGACATGTCAATTTCTTTTCATTTGGCAATGTGCTAGTAATATTTCTCTTCAATGTATTCAAATTATAAACGTTCTATTTGGCCCAGAACATTCAAGAATCTTTATTTCTGCATTTTATTTTAGGAAACCGAATTGTTCAATTTTGTTTAATCCACAGTCATTCTGAAAATTCGAAGCTCTGATTGGATGAAATTAATTTGTACTATGTATTTAGCAGTGTTTCGCAAAAGAGCTTAAAAATCAAATGTACAACTTCCAAAAAGAACTTTTTCAGCGATATCATCTGTTCAAAAACAGCTACAGCATCAGAAGAATGTCTCCTGAATTTTTAGAATTTTGATGTCAAGATGCATTTCATTATATGACATGCTGACTAATTCAAAAGTGCTTCCTTTTTGTGTGATGACTATTTCAGATTTGCTCAGTTCTACGCTGGTATGACTGTACTGTTACTAATTGTGGTTACTCATTTAATTGACTGAATGCTCCTGTTTTTAGGTAGATTTCGTAAGAAATATTACCTAATACATTCTCCTCTATGTTGGAATTTCTGAAAATTTTTTGCACATGAGTGCAGGTCCATGCAAAGAGAAAACTGTGCCTGGAGCAAAGTTTCAATTTGGCACCCCACACTCCAGGACACATTAAAAATGCACATGCAAAATCCTTGGAAGTAGTTGGATCTCCACAGCTTGCTTACTTTGTTTCGAAATTACAATTTTTTTTTAATGTGTGTATGTGTTACTAATATTTTCATGATTTATTTAATTTTAGGTTGTTTTGATTTATTTCTGGTGCTACAATTATTTTTTCCTTCATTTATAATGAGAATTATGACAACAAAATTTGTTAAACAAAAATAGTTGTATGACCACTAATAAAATTGCTACTACTGGCCACTAATGAAATTTCTTTGTTTGACCCTTTACTTCCTGGGCACAAGACAAGGGCTCAATAGATGCAAGTAGGGTCAGTATGGTTAATGATCCTTTATCAGCTTTCTTGATACTGTGAATTCTTGATTAATTTGCCTAATGGCAGTCTACTGTATTTATAAATTTTTAAAATACACTAATATCACACAAATTGAAATCACACTGAATGATGATTCATATTTCAATGCAAAAAATTTAACAAGCATATTTACATCAAGAATAGTAACATTTATCTTGTCCTTTGTGATGTACTGTTGTGAAATACTGTGGTGAGTCATTTTCTGAAAAGAATAATAAATCAAATTTAGTTAACATAAAAACATACAGATTTCTTACATAAAATATGTCACTACTGTAAAATCCGATTGTAAGCCCCCATCCACTTTTAAGCAATTTTGATTTTTCCATTGCTAAATATAAGCCACCTCCACCCCCCGCCCTCATTAAACATTTTTGCACAAAAAATATTTCCAAAATCCTAGGAGATAATTTTTCCTCTTTTGACAATGTTTACTTATGTTTTTATATAATCTCAATTAAATTCTCCCTCCCCTCCCCCCATGAAATGTCTGCTTCCCTTCTCTGTCCTCACCTCCCGTACAAAAAGTTAAAAATCTACAGAATCTTAAATTATTCTATCCTATTTATTGTTTGCTAGTAACAATAAGTAATAAATTAATCACCTAAACTATAACCTCCCCCCCCCCCCACTCTCCTCTGATCCAAAATGCACGTTTCCCCCCCCCCCCCTCAGCATACAAAGTTTAAAATTTTTAAAATGCTTTATAAAAAAAAATACAGTGACCTCTCAGTTATACGCCGAATTCTCTTGGTCCTGTCCACGCTTTATGGGAAATAATGCTAAACTGCTCTCAGTTATACGACTGCTTCTCTCACTTATACGACGCTTTAAACGTTTCAGGCTATTTTACATTTCTCACCCAAGAATTCATTTTTATAATCTTTAAAGTACAAATCAGCTACGTTTTTTTACTTTTATCCTTTCACTATTGTTAAAGTGTTTATCAATAATGAATAACATTTCTTATCTACCTTTGTGTGTTATTAACAATGAAATCTATGGCAGGAGGGTGATTGTATGGAATTTCCTAGTGCATGCCATTTAACAAAAGCCAAATGACCACCTGGAAAAAATGTGATATCGCAGACAATTAAGAAATGTTTTAGGAAATGTTGTTTTTCACAAGACGAAACTGCTAGTTCAACGAATTAACACAATTTTGAGAGCATGTGGAAATCTTTAATGACAAAGACAGGGATGAAATGTTTATAGACGAAGGTATTAATTTCAAAGATTATGTAGAATATGATAAAAACGTCTTCTGTCAGAACTGAAAACTGCTGAAGAAATCTTTGAGGATATCAATATGGAAGACTTGAGCAAGGAGGATGACGAAGATGAGAGCAATGTTATTGCTGGTGTAAAGTTTTCAGAAACAAGTGCCGCTTTAAATACATGAAAGAATTATGCCGATCAAAATGTTTATTCCGAAAATAGCTAGCTGTATTAGACTTATATATTTTCTCTTTTCGTCGACGAAAGAGACAAACTAATATCACTTTATTTTTTGAGAAAATCTTATTTGTAAATCTTTAAAATAAACATAGTAGTTAGTAAGTGAACTATTTTGTGAACTTTTTAAAAATTAATTTCATGTTTTATTTTTTAATATATTTTATAAATTTTGTTAAAATATGTTCTTAATACTCAAAACATATTGTTTTTAATATAGGTAAAATAATTAACGCATATGGAGTTTGAATAATAATATAATGTAATAAGATTGTCTTTCACTTATATGACTCTCTCAGTTATAAGACTTTTCTCTACGGTCCCCTGAAAGTCGTATAAGTGAGAGGTCACTGTATATGCTCTATTTGTTAATACATAATCAGCCATTAAAATTATTTCATAAAAACCAAAAATGTTTATTTTCCCCTTTGTCAATCCCAGCAAAAAAAAAATAAAAAAAAAACTTTAAAATTATTTTTAAAAAAATCTTTAGTCCTAGTTGTTGCTGCTCTCTAGTAACAATAAGTAAATAATCATGTAAAATATACTCCCCCCCCCCCCTTTCAAAATTTACACTTCTCCCCCTCTCCTCTGATCATACAAAGTTTAAAACTCTTTATTAAAAAAAACATATGCTCTATTTGTTGCTCTTTAGTAACAATAAAAAAATAATCAACCCTTTCAATTATCTCCTTATCCTGAAATGTCTACTTCTCTCCTTTGCCATCCTTCTAGGAAGAAAACATCTTAAAAGTCTATTTACATATAAAAAAAAAAATCTCCTGTCCCATTAATTGATCTAAATTAACAATTTAAGTAACTAATTACAAACCCCCTTTCTTTGAAATTCCTGTTTCTGCTTCATGTCCCCAAAATACAAAGTTTAAAAATTTTTTTAATTTTATTTGAAGAAATCTTCTGTCCAATTTGTTGCTCTTTAGTAAAATAAATAGATAATATCTGCGAACTAAATTATCTCTTTACCCCAAAAATGTTTGCTGCAACCGATGAATAAGTCGTTTCCTCTTTCCCTAGGACTCAATGATTGGCAGTTGCGGTTACAGTAATGGGTCCCGGGTGTGGTTCGGCTTTGGGCTAGGACCGGTTCCCTCTATGAGGTTCTGGCTACGAAGCTGTCGGATCACTTAAATGTCTGCCCAAGTGTTTTGTGGTGGTGTTCTCGAAGTTTGGGCTACCTTGCATGTTGTATTGACCTTTGTCGTCAATTCATTTGGGAAAGGGTTGAGCAGCGCAGGAGGCTCATGTCCCTGCTGAAGAGTGCACCGGTTAAACCGGCAATCTCTGATGGTGACCTCATATGGATTCACGAGAATCTGGAATTGGCGGTGAAGTACGCACCTTCGGCAGCCGTAGTTTATCATTGCTCCAAAAATGTCTGCCCCCTCACATACAAAATAAAAAATCTGTAAATCTCTATAAAAAAAAAAAAAAAATACTATATTTGTTCCTCTCTAGTAACAGTAAATGAATAATAAGTCATCTAAATTACCAAACCTCATTTCTCCAAAAGGTCCACTTTTCCATTTATCCACCACCAAGAAAATTGCTTAAAATCTTCAATAATTAATAATTAAAAAAAAAAAAAATCTGCCTAATTTTTTCTTATATTGTAGTAAAAGTGACTCATTTAAAATCTTTTTCCCCTTTGAAACTTTTGATCTGTCTTTCCTCCCAAAGGGGGAGGGATTTCTAAACAAGTGGGAGAAAAGTAAATATTTTCTCTCTTTTTTGCAGTTTGGGTGTTCCCACCCCTGAATCACTACAATGTTTTATGTTTTAAAATAAACAGGCTCTCTAAAATAACATCCCAGCCATAAACAAAATATCAGGGAATGAAAACAGATATATTACAAAAAAGAGGAAAATCTTCTCTCTGCCCCCTCCATGTCAAGAACTCCCCCTTCATGTCAATTTTTCTGAGATGGGGAATGAAAATTTAAGGGAAGAGTTAGATGATTATTTATTTATCATTACTACAATATAACATAACAGCATAAAAATCTTCGGAAAAAAAAAGAGTTATAAAGATTTTAAAGTTTGTGTGGTGGGGGGGTATAGTATACGACAAAATTAGCATTCGCCACTCGCCAATTGGCGAGTAATACTAGAAACTTGGCGATTGACTTTATTGCCACCACTGGTCAAACTTAATAGTCACACTCGCCAATTGCAACGATTGAATGGAAAAAGATTTTTTCCACCGCTGTTGCTCGACAAATTTCGAAACCATTTGGTGAATTTCACGATTTTCCCCCCCGCTGTTGCTCAACAAATTTCGAAACCATTTGGTGAATTTCACGATTTTTTCTCCAAAATTATTTGACGGATTGTGCTTTTTTTTTTTCTTGAAGCCATTCGACGACATTTGAAAAATTTTCCCCCCGAAACCAGTTAATGAATTTTGTGATTTTTCCACTATCGATTGATGAATTTTGTGATTTTTCTGCTATCGATTGACGAATTTCGCGATTTATCGACAATTTTGTCCATGAACGAACAAATTGCGCACTTTCTTTCCGGTGATGTTCGACAAATTTTGCATTCTATTTCCGTTGCCGTTCGACGAATTTTGCAATTCTATTCTGCGATTGTTAGACAAATTTCACTATTTTTCTCCCGAGGTCATTTGACGAATTTTGCGATTTTTTCCCTCAAACCTATTTGACGAATTTCTCAATTTTTTTCTTTGAGAGTTAAACATAATTAATTTTTTTTCCTGCAATGCCTGATTTCTTTCCCGAGACCATTTGACGAATGTTGCGATTTCTTTTCCGACACCATTTGACAATCGTTTGACAAATTTTGCAAATTTTTTATCAAGTATTTGTAAATTTGTTATTGGCGAGTAAAAAAATCCATGTACTGGCCAGTGGACAGTGAGAAAAAAAGTTAATTTTTACCTATAGGGTATAGGTGCAGATTCACGGTCGCCAGTCGCCATGTGGCAACTGGATTTTTTTCTTTGGCCACTAAATTTCCATGTCTAAGTCACCTAAGTCTAAGTGTCTTACAGGGATGCCCCTTTTCCACCGACTGTCAGATTTCGCATTTTTAAAAAAATTTATTTTTTAAATCAATTCTGCATATTTACCCCATTTTTACTTTTTCTGTTGTCCATAATTAAAAAACATGATTATGCATGGATACCACATTTCCGCAGATCTACAAGTTTCCCGTTTTCTTCTTTAAAAAGAAATTATACCTGAATGTCAAAAATTGTTCAATTTATTTTATTAAAATCTAAAACTTAAAATAAAATAAATCTTCTCTATATTTTTTCATATATATTTTTTCTTTTGATTTTTATAGACATACTTTTTGATGCAAATGCCCATGGTGAGCATTTATTTTCAGCTATGAAAAACACTTTGGAGGTGGGGGGGATTTATCTATAGAACAAAAAAGTTAGAGAATCGTTTATTTGGGGCCTTACATTATAAATATTTATTCCTACAAACTGTATACAATTATGGTTGGAAGATTCTATAAAATCCCGTTGCCTAATTTTAATAAAGAAAAAATAAATCATTTAAGTTTTGTGTAAATTTTATTTTAAAATATACTGTTTATTACTTTTAAGCTTTAATAGTAGACAATAAATCCCATATAGCCATAGGGGGGGGGGGGGGTGAGAAGCGAAATTTCCTGGGGGGAAGTAATTTAGGTAATTATTTAATTATTGTTACAAGAGAGTTAGAAATAGATTAAAAAAAACCAATTATTGAAGATTTTAAGCTGTGTGTACTTGGAGGGGGAGGGGGAGAAAAAAAAAAGAGGACATTTTTTTGAGAAGGGAGAGAAATACTTTAAATGGTTATTTAACTATTGTTACAACAAAATCACAAAGAGAGCAGAAAACAATTTAAAAAAAATTATAAGGATTTTCAACTGCATGAGATGCAGGGTAAGATCTTCATGGGAAGAAGGTGGGGGAAAATGGGATGAGAGAAACAGAGATTTTGGGAGGAGGGGGAAATTTTGGTAACAGATTAGTTAATTATTATTACTATAGATATTAAATAGGTCAGAATAGAAATTTAAAATTAATGAGTTATAAAGGTTAAACAATGCATGTGTGGTACCAAAAGGAGGGGAGGAAGGAGGAAGAAATAATTTGAGGGAGGGTAAAATGATTGATTATTTATTGATAATTGATTATAAAGTATCAAAGAAAAAAAAAAATATATTAAAATTTTGTTTAGGTTTTTTTTTTTGTTTGGGGGATTTTTTTTTTTTTTTTTTTTTTGGGGGGGGGGGGGGGGGCATGTAGATGATTCTTTTAAAGTGGAAATACACGAAATACGGAAGATTCTCACCCCCTGTACTTACCTTTTTTTACCTCTAAATTAATGATAAAAATAAGTTTTTAATGACTTTTTTTTTAAAAAATCTTGATTATAAGTCCCATTACCAAATTTAACTGTTTTTGCTTTTGAAAAAGGGGAAGCTTACAATCGAGATTTTAGGATAATTATATGATTATGTAGAACAAAATATTTTGAAATATAATTAGTAAAAGACAATATATAAAGCATATGCTTTGATTGTAAATAATGAAAGGAAATCATCTAATCGTGTTTTTTCTTGATCAAAATCTGGAGAGTTTTCAAAAACAGTGATATTAACAAAATCAGTTTGAATTTCGAATCAGCAATTTAAAAAATATTAATATTCGAAGAGCTTTTCATAAGAAATTTCCTTTTCCTTAGACAAGATGCATATTTTGACTAGGCTAAATACTTCCACAAAATAAAATAAGGAAGAAAAAAGCTTTAGATGAGGATTAAAATAACAAATGTCACGTTAATTTTTGATGTGAAATTACATAGTTACTGTAAAAATACAGACAACAGTTATTTAAGCTAGAAATTACGACATCTGAGGCCCTAAATACAAAACGACATAGTAAAAGGTTGGTGAAAAATTGCCACAAAAATAAGATTACAGCAATTTTCACATTTTATAAATGGAAAATGCACGTGTATGACGTAACTTTTCACTGGTCAGCTGGACTGAAGCTTTCACCAGCTAATGTGTTTACCAAAATCTATTCAGTAATGTTTTTGAAATTTTGTGTCCCTGGGATCCAGACAATTCCAAAAACATGGGTCTCTTTTTATTAATAAAAGTAGGTCCTTGGTATAGAAATAAGATAGATTCAATGTATTTAATACAAAAAATACCTCTTCTGAGACCTTTCAGGAGGCATCCCGAAGGAGCAAGGACCCATTTCATTATTTTAACGCATCCCTTCTCCAATTTTTTGCTTAAATGATGCGCTATAGCGCATCCGCGGCATATCTACAATAATTGGCGCACTTAGTTCCCATTTAACCAGTGTTGAATTCAGACACTTTTCTCCGGGAGGGATTTCTGTAGCTCCGGGGGGGGGGGACATTATAGAGTTCCGGGGGGGAAATTACACTTTTTGACCTCTGAAAGCATAAAATTTCAAATACTCCGGGGGGGACATTTCAATGCTCCGGGGGGGACATTCCCCCCCGGGCCACCCCCTGGATTCAACACTGCATTTAACAGAGCCATTACTGTATTAATAATGACAGTTTTTAAATATTAATGCGAAACACAACGCCATCAATTTTTAAAGGTTAAAGTCATCAATTTTGTGCAACACAAAATTTGACACCTTTTATGTTGTTTTTTAAAAGAAAAATTCAAGAAAGCATATATTTAATAATACCAAAATTAATTTATATCCATCGTATGAAAATATAAACAACAAGCACATAACAAAAAAATTATAGTTTTCATTTGCTAATGTTCTATTTTTATTATTTTCTTTAGGAAGAGTAACTATGAAGTTTATGCGAGGTTAAGTTTTAAAGTACATTTATATAAATTTTCCTGTAATTAAACTTAGTATCATACGTTACAAAATTGCAATTTAAATGGGAGCAACTTACAATAGACAAAAGAACAATCAAAATAGTGATTGATCAAATTAAAAACACAATAATTCTAACAAAAGATTCTACACTTTGAATTACGACACATGGTTGTTTACATATCAACAATTATTTGATGCCATTCATTTACAATAAACATTTTGTGACATTCCATTCTAGCCTCAGAGCAGGTCTTTGATCTTAGCATGCAGGATTTTTTTTTTTTTAATGAGAAATCTTTTTAATGCATATTATGTAAATTTAATATATTTTGATTCTAATACTGAATAAATAACAGTAATGCAATTTTTATACACTTTAATCTTATTGTTATCAAGGTATTAGAGAAATGTGAATTTCAAGATAGCTTATAGCGCACTCTCGCGGCTAGTTCATAAATGTGATAAATATTACCTCTACATTTGCAGTGTCTTTGTTTATATGAAAACATCTGACCCGCTTTTTAACTTGTCAAAACATTGGAGAATTGCTGAGTGCTCGGTACTTCAATTTCTTTTGCGAATGAGACGTTCATCTTCTTGATTCTTGATGTTTATATTAGCTGTCTGGCTTAGCTGATACTGAGTGTCTATTCAGCAAAATGAAATTTGCTTGTATTAGAAATCATAAAATGTTTACATTCTGGAATAAAACTTCTATTAGTGCATTGATGTCCGGCGCGAAACATTTAACGAAATCTCTTCATTTGGATATAAAGCGCTTATATTGACTTAAACATTTGATTAGAATCAAACATGGGTGTGCTATTTTTTAGTTTCAATAATTTATGACTTCTTTAAAATTAACTTAATTTTCTCCTTGTAAATATTTTCCTATCTGTGATAATCATCGAGTCCCCAACGATTTTCTACTGTATAATTCCTCCTATACTTCGAAATCCTATTTATTTTTATCATGGCTGTTATATCACAAGTTATTCTATCAGATCACACATTCACACAGTCAGCGACTGCAAATTGTGGCATTTCATTAACAGAAGAACTTCCTAGTAAAAGATCTTACCGATTGGGTACTAATTTAATATTTCGTACTCGACGGCGTGCTAAGTGCCTGATATCAAGATTATTATCGCCGAAATTTCTATTTTCTTGTATACCTGCTTGTGCTATTTTAGTAATTTTGACTTTAGCACTTATTGCAGGTAAGGATTATGTAAAATATGCTCTTTTATGGCTCGACAATCAAGAAGAATGGATTGTTTGTGTTATGTTTCTAATACTGTACACTGCTGTTTCGTTTCCAATGACATGGGGTTATGTGCTGTTAAATTTAGCCTGTGGATATCACTTTGGATTGATTATCGGTACTATTGTGACAATCATTGCTGCTAGTGTTGGCATAGTACTGGCTCATCTGTTAATGAAGCATTACTTTATTGGAACTATTACATCGAAATTACTTGGGCCAGATGTACTTCGAGCAACAGTGGCTGCTTTACAAAGTGCTCATGCATTTAAACTTATAGCTATTTCACGCCTTACACCTATTCCATTTGGCCTTCAAAATGCTGTTTTTGCTGTAAGTATTCCATTTTAGTAAAACTTTCTATATTATACTATGTAACGTTATACAATTATAATATTTCACAGAATCTAGTTGTGTGTACCGTATTACTACAGTCAACTCCTCTTAATTGGTAATACATATTCAAATGTAAACAAAGAAAATTATAGTTAAAATTTAGAAACTATTAAGTTAAATTTTTTTTGGTTTGTTTTGGCATAATTTAATTGAATTTTCAGTTTAATCCTTGCTTCTCGAAATTACATATCGGCATAACTTGCAAGATAAAATGGTACTTATGTATTAACATCATGTCAGTATATAATCACCAAAGATTTCACGTTATGTATGTATATTCTTTATATGCATGTATTAATTATGTATCTATGTATTCATATGTATGTATGATGTTGCAGAAAGTTCCGTATTCGGTTTATAGCCAAATTGTCATATTATAGTGAATGTAACTTGGCACTTTTAATAGCAACTACCTTTGTTTTAAACAATTTAGTTGGTAACATCACTCATGTTTAACACAAGTAATACTTGGTATGCAAAACAATTATGGAAGATTAAAGAGTTCCAAAGTTCACCAATGGCATGCAGTTATTATGCAAGCATCTACTGATGAAACTTCCAAATATAAATCTAAAGTATTGAGACAAACAACAATTTCATCAGTGTTTCAAAAAATTAAAACTAATCCGTGATGAATGTGCATTTGGATTTGTATATTTAAATATGTATGCTTATATGTATATATATATATATATGAATATGTAATGCTTATATATATGTATATAGTATATATAAAGAACTCCAAAGTTCATCAAATGGCATGCAGTTAATACGCAAGTTTCTACTGATGACATTTGCAAACATAAATCTAGTTGTGGCAATATTTCTCCAATGTTAGTGTTTCATTCCAGGTATTTTCAATGTAAAACTGACATTTTTGTAATAGTGACATATGGTCTGTCACAAAAGTTTAGGCACACACACAAAAAAATAATAAAATTGGAAAGAGAAATATATGGAAGAATTTCTTAAAAAATATTCAAAATGTAATTAAAATGAAACATGTAGAGGTATTATAATGGTTTTATCAGCATTAAAATATTTAAAAAAATATGCTTTTTTTTAAATTTGTATTGAAACAAACAATAATTTCATGAGTTTTTCAGAAAATTAAAATTAAGTGATGAATGTACATTCATATTTGTATATTTAAATATGTATGCTTATTTTTTTACTGTGTAGAGGTGTAGTGGAAGGTATACGAAAGTATATGCCATATACTTTCTGCATTTTTTAAGAAGCTCTGTATACCATCTGTGTCTCAAATAAAGCTATAGCATATATTCTAACCAGGAACATTCATGACTCTAACATATACCCTATCTGCCTATAACATATACCTTCTGTTTTTTTTTTATCACTACAACACTGTTGTTGTGTATTATTTTATTTATGTGTACATTATTTACTCTTTTTAAATTTGAAACCCTTTTTTACTCTTGAAGAGAGATTTTATTGGAAAACTTATTTGAAATAAACTTTTTTGCCTTTTAACATTCATTCATGCATTAATAATTCTTTTTGTATCTGCAGAAGAAAAATATAAATAAACAGTGACCTATAATTTGCAAATGCTAATCCATACAACTTTTGGTCCCAAGCTTTGTGGATTAAAAGGAGCTGACAGTAAATGTAAAAGAATATTGTTTGTATTGGCTATATCTTGACTAATGTTGGTTATTCTCTTCACCAGTTTTGGCATGAATGAATATTGCCCTGTTTACATATTATGCTAATATTGCACCAATATTAGAAAGAAATATTTTGCTGTTTCATTGCAAATGCTTCCACTGTAAAATCCATATTTCTGCAATATTAGTGTTTCATTCCAGGTATTTTCGATGTAAAGATGACATTTTTGTAATAATAGCTTATACAGTCTGTCACAAGAGTTTAGACACACACACACACACCAAAAAAAAAAAAAAAAGATAATAAAATTAAGAAAGAGAAATATGTGGAATAATTTCACAATAAATATTCAAAATGTAATTAAATTGAAACTTAGTAGAGGTATTATAATGGTTTTATCCAGAGCCTGATTAAGAATGTCCAGGGCCCCCTAACCCAGCAGCATTTTAGGGCCATCAAACCAAAATAGTAGCTAAAAATGTTTTTGTGTAAGTATTCAAAAATTTTCATCATGAGACAGCAATTAATTATAACTGAAGATGTAATACTGTTTTTTGAAAAGTGCTATTCGATTCCAAATTGGTTTAGAAGTCGTGCTTAGAAATTTTATGCTTTTTACATTTACAAGCGACTCTGTGAATGTGTCAGAAAATTCGCATCGTTGAGTGGAAAAAATATTTATTTTTAGGATAGATTTAAGTGGGTAGTTTGTCTGATAAAGGTAGGTTTAATGCAAGCATATGTATGAAGTAGTTTCACTTCATACATAAACGTTCAGTAAGTTCACTTACTTACTTCAGTGAAACTTACATAGGAATCCCAGGGTACACCAGGATAGAAATAATTTTTTTCTCTGATTTTAATAAAATAGCAAAGTGTATAAATGTTGAAATCATCTGCCCGCGGAAAAATACTGATTATTTTTTTGTTTACGTTCCACTATATCAAAGAAAGGATTTAATCAAATTACTGTTCCAAACATGAATAAAGACAGTGAGGAAAAAGTTTCTTTTAGAGCAGTGGTTCCCAAACTTTTAGACAGGCGTACCATTAATTCGAAATTCGTACTTCCGCGTACCATCAGGAAACAAACATAAAGCTAATATAAAAAAAAACTGCAAAAACAGAACCTGTCTAAAACGGAATATTTTGTAGGTCTTCTATGCTTCTGTCTTAGCAGGCTTAACTGTACTTCAAAATGCATGATTGCATTATTTAATTGGTACTTAGATTGACTGCTTTATATTAACATTCAAATAAATAAAAAAATTATCATCATTACATTTTAATAATACATACCATATCAAAATACAGTGTTTTGGTTGAAAAACAACCACAATACTTATCACATGTTGGCCTACTGATTCATACATAGTAGCTTTATTGCAGTAACTCCCTAGTATCGTTAATGAGAAGGGTAAGCTTGATCTATCAAGCACAGATTTCTCAGATCTGGTTCAATATTAGTTAGCTGTAGTCGTAAACCAGATTCGATGTTTAGTTCTTTCCTGTATTTGTTTTGCATATGGAAAACTGAAGAAAAAGTACATTCACATAGATATGTTGTTCTAAAATCTAAGTAACAAAAAAAAAAAAAAAAAAAAAAGAGCGTTCGAAAATTTCCTGGGTGATAAACTTAAGCCGTTTTTGATTTTATATTAATATGCTGTATTTCATTTCACATACCAGTATCAGACTTTTGCGTACCAGTACTGGTACGCGTACCATAGTTTGAGAACTCCTGTTTTAGAGGATGCTTGTGATACATTTAATGGAAGATGTACAGTTCGGAGATCATAAGGCCTGTTTACCGAATAGGCCCATGAAACCCGAGCTTACTCACTGAAACACAAAGCCCCCCCCCCCCCCCCCAAATTTACTTTTCAAAACTAATTTTTAGGAAAACAAATTTCAGTCAGGGTAAAAAATGTATTTTTTTTCTTAATTATAGCTACTAAATTTTCCAGCAGACTATTACTGACACATTCATACTTTTTTTTTTTTTTCTGTTGATATATAAATGGTATAAAAACAGTGATTAAATGCAATTTATTTTCATTTTTTTTTATGTTTTACATTTTAATTTCAAACGTGCTAAAACTAATAGAAAATTTGATCTGTATAATTATATTTTGTTTATATTCATAAAGAGTGAATCTCATCAAAAAGTCACCTGTAAAAAATGCAGCCAAGTCTCGTAACTCATTTACCGTAAAAAGTACTGAGATCGTATAAAGCCAAGTTTAACTATCTTATTAACTCTGAAATTTTCATTCACAAAATCACTCCTAGTCTCTACATCTTTAGTTAATTATTATTTTGTGACTTGGCAATTACTTAGCACGAGAATGTGATGTATATAGTTAGTCTTAATCAAATAATACTATAACATATTAAGGTGTAATAACTTCCCTGTGCGTATATAATTTGCTTTAGTTAAATTATCCCATCCCATCCCATAACATAGTAAGGTGTAATAACTTCCCTGTGCTGCGTAATTGCCAAGTCACAAAATAATAATTAACTAAAGATGTAGAGACTAGGAGTGATTTTGTGAATGAAAATTTCAGAGTTAATAAGATAGTTAAACTTGGCTTTATACGATCTAAGTAATTTTTACGGTAAATGAGTTACGAGACTTGGCTGCATTTTTTACAGGTGACTTTTTGATGAGATTTCACTTCTTTTTGTAAGTAACCCTCCTTTTCTTGATTTTGGTTTCTTTTTGGAGATCATCCACTGATTTTCGCTATGCCCACACTCTGTCCATATTATTTACAGGTATCAAAAAATTGAAGCTTTAGTTTCGTTTGCAAAGTATTGTAGATAAAAAGAGATTTCAGGTTCCTAGGCAAGCACTAAATTATGGGAGGGGGAATGCCAAAAGTACTCTCAATTGCTTCCAGGATAGGCGCTATGCATCTGAGATGTAACTCGCAGCCCTAGATACTTGATATTTAACATAAAAGAACTTTTTAGTATAAAAAGAAAGCCAAAATTAAAATTTCCGGAAATTTCCAATAAATCAAACTATATTCCTTTTTTCGATGGTTTTTTTTCGTTTTTTTTTAGACTTTTTTTTATTATTTACGGATTTTTTAATTTTTCCTTACTTTGTGTACAAAATCCTGCCTTTCTGCCAAATGTCAATCTTCTACGACTACAAAATCGAATTATTTTCAAATTTTCGACTTTTTATGAATTTATTGATTTTTCGATTTTAATTCTAAGTTACCTGATTGTCATGCCAATATAGTAATTCTTTGATCCGTCTTCTTAGGATCATTTAGGTTCAATTTAGAGATAAATCAAGTGAATCTTAGAGTCACCATGATTTTATTTAGAAAGGACTATCAAGCCATAACCAGCCAGTAATGTCGGGAGGGTAGGGGGAGCTGTGAAAATTTTTGTGGGGCTAACATCATTTAACAATCCATATTTCATATGTGAAGTAAATAGAGTACAACATGTGAAAGAAAACAAACCTGTCTATAAAGAAATCGCCTATATCGTAGCCAGTCTATAGCGGAACTTTTCTATAACGAAATTCGTAAACGAAAGAAAAGAAAACCATAATCCGGGGAAATAATATAAAACAATTAGGGGCGTTGTACTAGCTAATAGGACAATTATCTTATAACTAATGTTTCTAGCAGTACAAAATCAAATTGTTTTGGAATTTTCGATTTCTTAAACATTTTTCGATTTTATTTTCGAATTTTTTAATTGTTCCTTTTATTGAATAGTAAATACTACCTTTACACCAAGTTTTAAGTTTCTAAGACTACAAGATAAAAATATTTTCAATTTTTGATTTTTTCGCAATTTTCTTTTTATAATTTTCTGGATTTTATAATTTTTTCTTATTTTGTATCCTTTATTACAAATTTTAAGTTTCCAGAGCTATAAAATCGAATTATTTTAAAATTTCCGATCTTTTTATTTTATTTTCGAATTTTATTGCGTTTTTATTTTAACTTATTCTGAATCCTAAACACTATCTTTACCGCGAATTTTAAGTTTCTAAGGCCAAAAGATCAAATTTTTTAAATTTTTTTCAAATTTTTTCGAATTTTTGATTTTTTTTCGAGTTTTCTGGATTTTTTAATTTTTCCTTATTTTGCATCCTAAATACTACATTTATTCCGAATTCCAAGTTTCTAGCGCAACAAAATTGGATTATTTGAAATTTTTCGATTTTTTTCGATTTTTCGATTTTATTTTCAATTTTTTTTGTGTGTTTTTGATGTTTTCTTTTTCTGAATTCTAAACACTACCTTCACACCAAATTTTAAGTTTTTATGACTACAAGATCGTGTTATTTTCAAATTTCAATTTTGTTCGATTTTTTTGAATTTTCGAATGTTTTTTTTTTTTTTTTTTTTTTTTTTTAATTTTCCGGATTTTATATTTTTTCCTTTCTTTGTATCCGAAATGCTAGCTTTAATCCAAATTTTCAGTTTCTGTGGCTGTGGGATATACCCAATCTTTTTGATGACGCGAGAGTGAGTGAGTGTGTGAGTGACAAAAAATCGAAACTTTGAGTTCATATATCGTCTGCACTAATTTATGGGTATTTTTGAATTATCCATATTTTTTAATTTTTCCTTGTTTAGTATCTAATATTACCTTTATTCCAAATTTCAAGTTTCTAGCGCTATGAAATCGAATTATTTTCAAATTTTCCTTATTTTTCGATTTTTCCGATTTTTTTGTTTTATTTTCGAATTTTATTTGGTTTTTCATTTTAACTTATTCTGAATCCTAAACACTATCTTTACTGCGAATTTTAAGTTTCTAAGGCTAAAAGATCAAATTATTTTAATTTTTTCAATTTTTTTTCGAATTTTTGAATTTTTTTTTTCGAATTTTCCGGAATTTTTAATTTTTCCTTATTTTGCATCCTAAATACTACCTTTATTCCGAATTCCAAGTTTCTAGCGCAACAAAATCGGATTATTTGAAATTTTTCGATTTTTTTCGATTTTCGATTTTTTCAATTTTGCTTTCGATTTTTTTGGTGTTTTTGATGTTTTCTTTTTCTGGATGATAAACACTACCTTCACACCGAATCTTAAGTTCCTAAGACTACAAGATCGTATTATTTTCAATTTTCAATTTTGATGGAATTTGTTGAATTTTCGAATGTTTTTTTTTTCGAATTTTCCGGATTTTATAATTTTTCCTTTCTTTGTATCCTAGACACTACCTTTTTTCCAAATGTCAAGTTTCTAGGGCTACGGGATCTACCTAATCTTTTTGATGACGCCTGAACGAGTGAGTGAGTGAGTGACAAAAAATCGAATGTTTGAGTTCATATATCGTCTGAACTAGAAAAGATAGCAAGTTTTAATTTTAAATTTTGGTCGGTCCTATGCGCCAAATACTCTAGAAAAACGAAGTTTCAAATTTTTGGGATATTCCAGCTCGGAGATATGAGGGGGTCAAAAGTGCCCTGAGTTGCTTCCAGAAAAGTATGCTTACGGCTGCCCTCTCTCGACTTGGCGGGGGCACTGCCGTGCCTCCAGATCTAAAACAAACTATCCCCATCCTGTGGGATTTGTTTTTCAATGTTTTACTTTATTTAATGCAAAACATAGATTGCATCCGACAACTCATAAAAAAGTCCTCCGGCCTGTACCGGCAGGAAAAGGTAGCTTTCCTATATCTTCGTTTTAAAATTTTAGCTAATGTTACTCGAAAGCAGCAAGTTAAAATGCAAAGAAACCGTTTACAAAAGATTCGTTTACACTGAATTTGAATAAGAAATTCGCCAAATTATTGAGATATAGCCAAGTTGGCTTCATTTATGAAGACTTATTTTTGTCGCCAAATTTGGCGAGATTTCGCCAATTGTCGCCAAGTTTGGCGAGAATTTGGCGCTAATGGATATGAATATATAGTTTTATGCGTATGATTGGGAAAATGATTACAACAATGAAAGAAAATAATTTGCGAGAAATCGCGTACACTAAAACTTATAAATTTTTATTAAAATCATTAAAATTACAGACATTACAATACACTTTCATAAAACATTAAAAACATATTAAAATTGGACGTTTCGGATTTACATGGAAAATCCCTCTTCAACAACAACATTTCGCTTAGCGTAAATCATAGTTCAAAAATATCAACAAATAGAAAATGCAACGTATCAAAATTTCGAAGTCAAAGTTACAGTTATAATAACACGGAGTATTCATTCGGGATTGCACCTGCTTGACCATTATTGACCATAAATTTATCGTTGGTTTTTTGTAATGTGCTGTTTTGTTTCAAAATGTCAGCCACCCTAGAATTTCAAACTGCTCTATCTCAGCCAATTTTTAAGATAGAGATAAAACAAAAAATGCTCTGGAATCCTTGTATCAAGTCCTAACACCTAATTAAAAAATAAACTTGATTTTTTAACTTTTTTGTATATTTATTTTAGTTTTAAAATTTTCCGTGGCCGCCATCTTGAAACAAGATGCCGGACCAAGCTGGCCAACGAACTCGGTCGAGGCATTGGTAAGCTTAATACACACAATTAGTTTCATCCAAATTAATTTATAAATACGAGCGTTATCGTATCAAATTATTTTCATTTTTTCAATTTTTTTCGAATTTTTTTATTTTTTTTTTCGAATTTTCTGGATTTTTTTAATTTTCCTTTTTCTGTATCCTAAATACTACCTTTATTCCTAATTTGAATTTTCTAGCGCAACAAAATCGGATTGTCTTCAAATTTTCGTTTTTTTTCAATTTCTTCGATTTTTTCAATTTTGCTTTCGATTTTTTTGGTGTTTTTGATGTTTTCTTTTTCTGGATGTTAAACACTACCTTCACACCAAATCTTAAGTTTCCAAGACTACAAGATCGTATTATTTTCAATTTTCAATTTTGATGGAATTTGTTGAATTTTCGAATGTTTTTTTTCCGAATTTTCTGGATTTTATAATTTTTTCTTTCTTTGTATCCTAAACACTACCTCTTTTCCAAATGTCAAGTTTCTGGGGCTACGGGATCTACCCAATCTTTTTGATGACGCGTGAACGAGTGAGTAAGAAGTGACAAAAAATCGAATGTTTGAGTTCATATATCGCCTGAACTAGAAAAGACAGAAAGTTGTAATTTTAAATTTTGGTCCTGTGGGCCAAATACTCTCTATAATTGAAGCTTAAAATTTTTGGGATACTCCAGCGCGGAGATATGGGGGGGGTCAAAAGTGCCCTGAGTTGCTTCCAGAAAAGTATGCTTACGGCTGTCCTCTCTCGACTTGGCGGAGGCACTGCCGTGCCTCCAGATATAAAATATAGAGAATAGGTTATTTAAATAAAGAAGAAAGTAATTAGCATTCCTATTTGGCAGAATAAAAGACCCCCCCCCCCCCCCCCTGTGTGACGTCGGGCTTCCCCTACTTCTAAGCTTAAGCGAGCCCTGGAGATCATATTTGCAACATGCCGTGCGTGCTACACAATAAGTGGGTTCATTTTATTAAAAAAAATTCTTTAAGCATTTATAAATAAGAAAGGCTCCTTTTTAGTGCCAATTCATAAAATTTAAGTATAACTCAGTATGTTTTTTTCCGTAAAAGATTTCTTTAAATGTCCTTCTTACGACTTATTGCTAATGTCATTTTTTAAAATGTAAGTTATACGACAAGGAGGCCGTATAAAAATTAAATTTCGTGTTTGAATGTGCATACAGCATTTTTTAAAAACAAATCCCACATCTGAAAGATGTACTTGATTTGTATACTTTTTGTAATTGGAAGTATCTTTCTATTATCAGCGGTTCAAGAAATTGTATATATTTTGAATCACCTGGTATAGTTTAAGTAAATAGTACTGTTAATATAAGCATTTCAGTGTATTTGCATTAAATGCCCATTTTAATATTTTTTGGTCCTTTGCGTTTTAATTTGTAATCAAATTCAGGACACATAGTAGTAAATATTAAGAGTCTATAAAATGAAGACCCAATGAGAATATAATTGAATAAAATCGCAACTTTATATTATACCCTAAAAAAATTCTAACTTGACTTATCATAACATGAAATATTATATTTTTCCAAAATTTCAAAGACAAAAAAATGGCAGTGTCATTTTACCCTAAAATCGTGTTGAGCCCACCCAATATTTTTCAAAAGTTGGCGCCACTGTAAAAACTAAAAATGACCATTAAACAAGTATGGCATTTTCTACTACCAATAATACGAGGGGCAGTCGGAAAATAAGTTTCCCCTGGCGACTGTGGACAGAGGTGTGTATGAAAGAGAAAAAATGTAATGAGACATTAAAGACAAAACATAACTTTATTTTTCCACATAAGTACCAAGTACGTTGAGACATTTGTCATACCATTTTATAAGCTTCGAAAAGCCCTCCAGGAAAAAATCAGGGCTTTGCATACGGACGAAGCGTTGAACGGCTATGGGCAAAAGACGACACATCAGGTGAACGCGAAACGTGCAAGACACCGATACCATTGGGTAGAGGTCGACCGTGATCAAGCAGATGGCGTTGTTGCAGTGTCTGCGCAGACGGCGCTGTTGCACAGGCACTGCAACAATACTTGATCAACATCTCTGCAACACCTGCTTGATCACGGTCGACCTCTACCCAATGGTATCGGTGTCTTGGACGTTCGCGTTCACCTGCTGTGTCGTTTTTCGCCCATAGCCGTTCAACGCTTCGTCCGTATGCAAAGCCCTGATTTTCTCCTGGAGGGCTTTTTGAAGCTTATAAACGGTATGACAAATGTCTCAATGTACTTTGTACTTATGTGGAAAAATTAAAGTTATGTTTTATCTTTAAGGGTGTATTCAAATCCAAACTGCTTATTTTGAGACACATTTGTAAATTCATTTTTGCTCTAAAATGCATCCAATTGGCAGGTTCTCTTATTCAGAAACTTTATAATGTCCCCACTGTCTCGATTTTTTCATAAAGGCAGAATATATTTCAAAAAATGCTGTCAAAGTGGACATTTTGAATCGAATTTCCCAACGCGATAGCGCTTGAAACAAACAAAAAAAATTATCGTACTTTTTTAAATAATTGTCTGTAAATCAATTTCTAATTAATTGAACGAAAAATAAAAACATGGGGCCCTTATAAATGTCTTTATAAATCACGCCGCCAAGTTTCCTGTTGTTACTTTTAAAAATGAGTCTGGGAATGTGTCTCAAAATTTTGAGTTGTTGAGCGTGGAAAAATATTTTTTTTGAATACCGCCTTAATGTCTGATTACATTTTTCGTCTTTCATACACACCTCTGTCCACAGTCGCCAGGGGAAATTTATTTTAACGACTGCTCCTCGTATTTCAGAAATTAATTGATTCAATGGAAATAGGATTACTTAAAGTTATCCGAAACCAAAGAAATACTAAATAAATACCATCTTCTAAAAGTGGTATTCTTTTCTATTGTGCCTAAACTTTTGAGAGTACACTGCATGCATAGTTAGACTTTTATGATTTTTTAATCTAAATTATGATAATATACCTATTTATTCATATTTTGATATAATTTATTTCTATAATTTTACAGAATTTAATTAGTAAATAATATGTGTTTGTTTAATTTTGTATTGTTATTTAATAAATGACATTTTCTTGTTGTGCCTAAACTTTTGAGACATTCTGTTGCATATTTTTGCTAATAATTCCATTGTAAAATCAATATTTTACCAATATTCATACTTCATTAGAAGTATTTCAGATAAGTGCAATTTAGGGCACCAATATTGGCAAATTCTCTAATTCTTTGTTTGCAATAGTAGATCTACCTCATTTCAAAATTTATTAATTTCTATTTGGCTTTTCTTGTTATTTTAAGGGTCTGTGGCATTTGGAGAAATGAGTTTTTCAAAGATAGAAACTTATTTGAGGTCACTAATTCAGCAAGACCATTTGAAGAATTTAGCAGTTATGTCTGCTGAATTTCCAGTTAGCAGGAGTAAAACTTCGACACGATTCTAAAAGAATTTTCAGAGAAAAAGCGAGAAAACAATTTCTCATAATATAAGGCAATAATAATGGCTCATTTTTTATTTATATTTTTAGAATGTTAAGTTGTTTTTTAGAAATTCATTAAAGATAACTTATTTCCAACAGAAACTTGATTTCTCATTCAGAAAAAAAAAAAAAAAAAAAAATAGAATTTATTTAATACTTTTAATAAATCACTTTATACTTTATAGTCATTAGAACAAGTGGTATATTAAAAGAAACTATGTAACTCTTCAGAGGAGGTATACAAATTTTGCTTGCTATTTGTAGGCTTACGTGTATGCAATTTTATATTAAGATGCAGTTTACATCCGTTTGGTATATCAGCTTGCTCGTAAAGAGTTTAAGTGCAATTTTTGATTGCTTCCATTCCAACACAGAGACATAGTCTATGATGTTGAATTTTATGATTATACAGACAAATGGGTATGTTGTCTGGTAACCTCAGGATGCATAGAAGGTCTTAATTTTGAGTACACTGTAAAAAAAAAATTCTCAGGTTACTAAAATTTTTTTGTATATTTGTATTCCACAGATTTTTCTAGTAACCGGTACTAAAAATCGGTACAAAAAGACTAAAATTTTTTTTGTATTCTTACTCAGTTACAAGATAATCTGTAAGAATTACTAGAAAACAGCTAGCAATGATTCCTATTTTTTAGTACCGGTTACTAAAAAAATCTGTGGAATACAAATATACTAAAAATTTTTTAGTAATTTCCAAAAAATCTGTTAGAAAAACTAAACTTTTTTTAGTAGATCGACCCATTTTTTTTTACAGTGTACCAACTATTTCTGAATAGTAATCTTCTCGTAATTATCAATTAAATAAGATGAAGATTATTATTAGAAAATAGTGTTTCTGAAAAATAAGCAAGTCTACTTACCCTGAACCTGGTGCCGACCGAAATCGTTCCCAATAAGGTCATGCTCCTCCTAAGGTCAGCTCTGAATTAAACTGTATTAATTGCTTCTCTGATGTCTACAACAAGATCAAATAAAAGTCCCCTATCCCAAAGAAAGTTCTGAAATGGCGCCCCTGGGGACAAAACGACATATATTTTAGTGAGTGTATGGTTTGGCAAATAATTTCTCTATTGTATCTCGACATTGTTGCCAGCATTGTTATGATGTCAGCGTTACCAATTTCTGAAATTTAAGTTTTGTGTCAGCAAAAGTGTCCCGCCCTGGGTGAATTATCACTCAGTTGGGGGAGAGGGGGGGGGGTGTAAAAAATCAGCTTCTTGTAGGATTTCTTTCGGTTGGATTGAGTTAAAAATAATTCAAAGAAAGTAAGAATTGTTCAAAACACATAAACTAATTGCATTTTGCTGGAATTTTTATTTCTTGGTAAAATAAAACAATTTGAAATTTGTCACCGAAAGTGAAAATATGTTCTTTGCATTAAATTGTTTTAAATTTATTTTTAAAAATGCGTATTTGCCATAAAAACTGAAATGCTTAAAATAATTTAACTTATATATTTGTAGTATGCTTTTTTGGGGATTGTTTTGAAATATTAATTCCATATTTCTGCCGGCAAACTTTTGAATTTTTCATAATTTCATTAACAGATTGGGTTTAATAAATTAATTCAGCAGCAAAATTCCTCGTACAACAGTCTGATTGTGATCCAAAAGATATTATGTGCTGTGTTACGGACCTGAACCACTTATACAATGAAACTAGTATGTTGTGGCCGTCACAAAACTTTCTTCTAATATAAATCAAATCGTCTGCAACAAAAATTAAATAACAATCCATTCGTTCTTGAGATATAGCTATCGCAGAAAGCGTGAAAAACAGAGCTCAGCAGTGACACCTGTTGGGCGGTATACACCCAAACCTAATAAAGATATATTTATGTCAATGTCTAACATAATATGGAGTTTGGTGAAATTCTGTGCATTAGTTCTCAAGATAGAGCGCCCACAAAAATTGTGTTACAGACATATTCACGGACCAACATTTAAAAAAAAAAAAGTAAAATCGTGTTCAGTACCTTCTGAAGAGTATACACCCAGTGGTGCAGTCCTGGGAAAAAAAGTGGGGTGACGCTCATAGTTCCGAACATAGGGTCTGTGTCACCGATAGAAAACTTGATACTGAATGTTACCTTTCATTTTGAATTGCAGAGAAAAGTAATTGAAAAACTAAACATTTTAATTAAATTAAAGTTTTTTTACTTGTAATGTTTTAAATAGCCTGTCCCTAATTGAAAAGTTCGGAACTTTATTTCGTGTCTGAAAATGTCGGTCCATGCAGATCTCTAGATTGAAGCTATACAATTAAGTTACATCATTATCAGAAGTGATAATAACGCAAAGAAACTCAAAAACATACATAGATTTTGTCACAATTCAAACAAAGTTACAGAAGTTAGACGGAGAACAAGGCAAATAGACAGGCATGAGAGACGATCCGAAGAGATAAACACATTTCAACTTTGTTGAAAAGTATTAAAAATCAGTGCTTTATTTCTTAAAATTGTTAATTGATTAGAGTGCTTATCTCTTTAAGAAATTAATAAGTTTGGAAAGTCTGCGCCCCTACCATCCCCTTGAAAATAAAAAGTGGGGGGGACGCTTGAGATAAAATAAAAAAGTGAGGGGACGCCGTAACCCCTGCGACTACACCACTGCATACACACCCGTCGAAAACTGGAAGTCGAATTTTTTCACAATACTTTCTTCTTGCAGGAATAGAAGAAAGTAAAACCGTGGAATTAGCTGTCCCACACGAAACATTTAAATTTACCTCTTTTATGGGGAAATTAATAAATTTCCCCATAAAAGGGATTTCAAGCAACCCTGGTTAACATGCTCATTTTAGGTTCATTTGTACACGTATGTAATTATTCCATTCTGTAGATGATTAACTGAATTACAAACGTGTAAGCCGTTTATTTGATTGTTGTTTTAAAAAACACTGTTTTTAACTTAGGGGCTGTCCATAAATGATGTCACACTTTTTTCAGTATTTTTGACCCCCTCCCCCCGCTAGTCACAAAGTGTCACACTTTACCATCCCCCCCCCCTTGTCACATGTCACGCTTTATTACATAGACATATACTTGTAGTTCAGAAACAAAGCACTACGTTATAGATTATATTTCAAATTTTATTTTTAAACTTTAACTAATGACATTTGTGAGCATAACAATAAAAATGATTCGTGTACTTATTTTGTATAACATAATTAAGGTTTACAACAGAAAACATAATTAATATACAATAAAGTAATACAATTAGTAATAAAATATTAATATATTTTTTTGAAAAGAAAGAAATATAAGTGAAAACAAATCACATGAAAGTTGTTTTTTAGCCCTGATTAAAAAATACGCTCAAGTTCTGGTAATTTCAAAATAACTTCAAAATTTAATCTGCTGATTTTAAATTATTTTATTTTAACGAAAATGTGTGATGTCACACTTCTTCTTACCCCCTCCCACCCCCTTGTCACAAACTGTCACAATTTCATGAACCCTCCCCCCCTTCCTCCAAGTGTGACATCATTTGTGGACGGCCCCTTATAGCAGTAGTACAACAAGAGGGAAAAGTTCCTGGAATTGGGTCCGATGTTGTTAAACCGAAACAAATCGTTTAAAAAGATAAAAAAGTTTTAAAAAAAGACATTTGTGTTGAATTAAAATCGTATGTTCGAGTAAAAAGAAAATTGTATGTACTGAAAAAAAAGAGGACATTTTAAGAACTGGGAACGTCTGTGGTGTTTTCTGTGGTGCTGCTTCCTTATCCCCTTTAATTAAATACCTGACCCAGTTTTTACACTGTGGTAGCTTTATATGCTAATCACTATGTTGTTCAAATGGATTTATTGTTGCATGGAAGAAGACAAATAAATAAATAAAATAAATCATCTGTATTAAAACTCTTAAACTCATCTTAAAAATAAACCAGTTTAAAGTTATGTCCGAATGTCATGGTGGTACACAGGATCTTTGCTGAGGAATGGAAGGAGGGGGTGTTATATATTTAGTTGCTATAAAAATATATTGTTTGTTCCGGTCGTTGCCACCCTCAATATGATATCAGCGTCACGAATGCTTTATAATATAGATTCTTGTAACAGTTTCGATTTCTGATTTGAATTTATATAATCGGTTTGAATCTAAAGTTTTTGGTGAAAAAGGAACTCTATTTTTTTTTTTTATTCAATATGGCAGAAAAAGGATACTGTTAAGCCGTTAAACATCTTTATAGTCATTTTCCAAGCATAAAGGATATATTTATTCATTTTGAGATTAAGTATAACGTGTTTTCAGAGGCCTGAGAAAGGGAGAGGCTCTATCACTTCCCATTCAAATGCAGAATTTTTTTTTAAGTTAGTGAACTGTCCTAAGACTATTAATTTCTCTGCCTTCAATGTTTGACAATTTATCTTTGAAAAACTCAGTATATAAACGCACTATAAATATTGTTTATAATTTTAACATGTAAATCTCCAAAGCCTCTATGTCAGCTCTGCAAGTCGAATATTTATTTAGAACCAGGCCGTGGTGCTGCATCGATCTCGGATGTTTTTTAGCCTTCCTTGATCACATGGTAGTTCGATAAATTGGTGGACACTGGCCTATCTTAATCACATGACAGCCAAGAAAGGTGGCAGAATATAGATGAAAACCTATAATATTAAAATTATATATTATTGTTGAACACTCTTAATAAATATTTTATTGCATTTAATATATATTTTTAGATTGCCCATTAACAACACCCAAAAAGCAGTTTTATATGAAACTAGTTGACCCGCCCGGCGTTGGCCGGGCTCGTGATAAAACCTTAAATGAATCCCAAATAAAAAATATTGATAATTAGTGATAAAAGTGTTCATAAGAAAACATTAAAAAAAAAAAAAAAAGCTTTTGTTGTCCAAACCCTTTGAAATTTTTAATGGTTATAAATATAAAGGTTTTACAACCCGTGTAAAAATTACGTCAGAAATATTGTTATCTGGTTGTAAAATAAATATGTTTTCTTCCCGGAAAAACACCCTTTTTCGAATTCTACAGAAGCGGAGAACTCCTCCCTTCCCACTTCCCTTTCCATTCCTGCCTTAAAAAAAAAAAAAAAAAAAAAAAAAAAAAAAGGTGAAAGCGCCTCTCTCCCACTTGCAATCCTACTCCCTTTTGTTCACCCCTCTCTTTCAACCAAAGTAGAGGGAATAATGGATGTTTAAAATAGGTAGATTTAACTTTGTGCCGTTATATTAAAAATAAATGAACTACTTAAAATAGCACAAATAAAAATGTATAATGGATGCTACCTCCAGGAAGGGAAAATAAGAATAGAATTAAGAAGAATTTAGAAGGATTATTTCCTAGCGGTAGGGTTGCGAGCAGTGCAAGCCGATAGGCGAGCTATTCTTTCCACAGCGCTCTTGATTCTTCTTAATTCTATTTCCTTCTCCATTCACCGTTCAAAAAAAGTTGAGGCATGAGCAGTACGGTCGAATTTGCACTCAAAAATTAAGACTTTTGCTTCTCGCTTTAATATATTAGATATATCAATGTACTCAAATAAAGTTTTGAAATTTATTAAAAGAGATACTTTCGTATTAGCCGCATGTCAGACGTTAATAGCCGAAGAATTTCAGTGGTTTAATCGCGTAGTTATATTACATTGCTGTTAAATATGTGTTTGATTTATATTATTTAATTTATTTATTGATGAAGTTTTCATTTTGGTTATGGAATATTAGCCGGAAACCTGAAGTGTAAAAGGGTTCATCTTCCGTAATCGGACTGCACGCGATAGAGGTAGATTTAAAAAAAAAATCATGCTTGAAAATTATTTTTAAAACAGTAAAAAATCAGTAAATTGAGATAGTTTTCATTGCATTTAAAAGAATATTTTTTTCCTATTCGATCGTGTAAACTAGTGCTGCACAACCTTTTTGTATGAAAATCGTTTGCCACCACTATTTTCGAAAGGTATGCTTTGATATATTTAATAGCAAGGTTTCCGTCATTAACCTAAGGTAAATTTTTCTGTGCAAAAATAGTGGTAATGTTGGTGGCCCGCGGGCCACAGGTTGTGCATCCTTAGCGTAAACATTGAAGTTGTGCAATGTTTAGAAGTAATAAAAATTGCAGTAGAAGCAAAATTTATTAGTCAGCTGTTACCACCGTCAATATGACTCCGGTGTTATTCACGCATAGGTTTTTGCTTTATAATATGGATTTGAAACTCTCAACCACCAGTTTTTTATTTATTTTTTCCTATTAGTTATAATTTGTTTTCGTCTAAATTGTTTCAGGCTGTTTAACTGTTGCGAATTGTAACTCGAAATACTATTATATGCGCTGATACTCTAAGACTGTTCATTTCCTGTCAAAGCATTTTATTATACAGGGTGTCAGAAAAGTATATGGAAACGGTCGAATAGCTCGAAAAATATACATGGGATTGAAAACGGAAAATATGTGTTCGATATTTTAGAAAAATCTATTTAGGGATATCAAAGTTGCCATTTTTCTAAAATATTGAACACGTATTTTTCCGTTTTTCAATCTGATGTATATTTCTCGAGTTATTTGACCGTTTCCCAGACTTTTCAATGGAAACGATTCTCACTGGATTTTACTCGATTACAGCGCATCTATGATTTTCTGAAGAAAATGTTAAATACAAAAGTTACATATTTTTTTCCGTAGAATCCGAATCTGCAATTAAACAAGTTGGAAATTGTACGTCAAACGTGACAAACGAGGTGCGTTCGTACTGTAGCTAGTTATATAAATATTCAGACCTAGATGATTTTTAATTCTGTGAAATGAATTATATCGTCTGCAGATTAATTTCTGTCATAAAATAAGTGTCTCGGTCGCTTGACGATTTAACATCCATCAGAAGCTCCTCTAACAAGAAAACACCGATTTAAAAAAAAAAAAATTCACATTTTTTAATAAATATTTTTATTAATATCTCCTAAAGTTTTGATTCGATTTTAATAAAATTTGAAATGTCTCGACAAAATTCTGCAAAGATAATATATCTTAAATCTCAAACCATTCGGTTGGGTAGTTTTTGCGTTGTTATATTCGGACGGACGGACAGACAGACAGACAGACGGACGGACGGACAGACAGACGGACGGGCCAAGCGACGACAATAGGTGCTACGTATTTATATAATTACGAACGCACCTAAAAAGGGAGGGGGGGTATCATTTAAGATTTCAAAGTTTTTCTCCTCAAAAGGCAGAATTGGGTGGGCAACTTTGATATCCCTAAATAAATTTTTCAAAAATATTGAACGCATATTTTCCGTTTTTCAATCCGATGTATATTTTTCGAGTTATTCGACCGTTTCCATGCTTTTCGGCACCCTGTATAAGAGGGTACTATTCCCCTGAACTCCCGATAGTCTCATGAATTTGATAATCGTAACTGTATTATAGAATTCATTATCTTGAATCTTCTATACTTAAAATAATTAAAATGTTGATTTTGAGATAATGACATTAATAATTAATTTGAATTATTAATTACATAAATATTTTATTAATTAATAACCATTTGATTACGGGCCAGGACTGGCCTGTAATCAAAGGGTTATATTGAATCGTACCCCAATTTAGAAAAAAAAAAATTCTGGTTGATTTCTCATGAAAATATTCTATTATAAGTGTATGGCAGACGTTGTTTTTCAAAAAGTGGTAAGAATAGAATAAAAAATAGCCCAGTGGGACGTATATATGTTCCAAGACGTAATCAAATGGTTAAATATCCCAATGGTTAAATTTGAAAATGACTACTTGAACCTCCACCATATTTTTAAAATTGCTACGTTTCTATGAGTTTTCCAGCCTGTTTTTTATAACTTCGTTCCATTCGATTATTTGAAAAAATTACCGCTACGCAAATAAATGTTCTGTGTACGTAAGTGATAAAAACTGATTCCATATCTACTTGCAGTGAATTTTATATGACTGACAACAAAATTAATCAAGGTCGTTTTTGCTCAACTATTTATGAGTTACAGTGTAACATTTTTAATTCTCGAGGAGGTTCCAAAATTTTCCCATTTAAATTTTGAACAAAAGTCCTTTTCATTTTATTACAATCAGTGGCGTAACAATGAAAAATTTATAGGGAGGGGGAGGGGGATCAAGTAAGCATTTTCATTATCTTAGAACATTTAATATGCTGAACATTTTTAAAGAGTTAAATTATGATAACGGGGGGGGGGGGGGGTTGTTTCTCTTTACAGTACATAAAATTAAACTCAGCTTGAAACTAAGATTATATAGTAGTAAGTCAAAGTTTAATAAATTTTCCCAACAGATTGAAAAGTATCTAACAAGGAGAGGTTCCGAGGTCGGCGTCACAGAATGCGGTGAACACGTTTGTGTGTCGATAGAGTATAGTAAAAAAATATATGAAAGCCATAAAGCTCAATAAAAGAGAGAAATCTTAAAGAGAGGATCTTAAGAAAAGATAATCGTTATAAAAGAAATTTTTAAAATAGCATAAATTTCTTTCTTTGGGAAGCGGCTTCGTAGTCTGGTCGGTAGACTGCTGGAATCGAGATTTTTGTGTTTGGGTTCGAATCCCCAGCTAGACTCATTTTTCGCAGCAAAAATTTTTATCATTTACTTTTGAACTACAATTGAAAAAAATATGTATAATCATTGAAATAATACATTAATCTGAAATTAATTTTATAGAGAAATAAGATAAAAAATTAAGATTTAAAATAACACTATTTTAAAAATGTTGCGTCCATGAAAGATGGTAAGGAACTGTAATCCCAGTACATACTTTTATAATTTGTTGTAAACTACAAAAAATTTCTAAAATCAACAGAAGATTTTATAAAATAAAATTATGAAATAGATATATTTTATATTTAATAAACTTAAAATTTTAATATAAAAACTGTTACAACAAACGATAATCATTTAATGGATAGAATTGATATCAGAAACAGCGATAACCGGTTGAAGAATTAATTTAAGTTTTTTATTGATTTGTTGTACATTTTGTGTTTTGTTCTATTTCATTACTTTTCAAATGATGCTGCTGGTTTACAACATTGAAAAGTTTTGAATTATATATGAAATTTCTTTAAAACAATCAGCATGATTTATTTAATTTGGTATTAAAGTGAATTTTTAAAATATACCTTGCATGATCAAAATGTATGTTTTCAAACAGTGCAGAACTTATTGCAACAACACATATGTATTTATATGCAATTACGTTTGTGACATTTTTCTTATCTTCTGGGTGTCACCTCTATCTAAGCTCGCTTCTATATGTGTTTGAGTGTTTTTTCCTTACACACTACACTGTAAAAAATGGGTACTCAAAATTGAGTAAAAAGTACTCAATTTTGAATACGTCACATACTCAAAATAGCTCCGATCCAAATGTACTCAAAATTGAGAAACACATATACTCATTTTTGATCCCATGGATGTATTCAAATATGAACTGCTATGTACTCATTTTTGATCCCATGGATGTATTCAAATTAAAAAATTTTTACGTCGTTAAAATAAAATTTATAGGATTAAAAAAAAAAGTTACTTCGCGAGGACAACCTTATACGTAATACATACATTTCTGCTCATTTTTTTCATTCCTGCATGAGTTTTTAGTAAATAACCAACCCTTGCCCATGAGAGGAATCGAACCCGTGATGTCCTGTGTACTAACCTGACGACTCAGACCAACGCGCCATGAGTGGTCACGCCTCCTTCTCAAATGTTGTTAGTTACTTTGCAAAACTTGCAAAAACTTGAGGTTTCATCTGTAGATGGATTTTTTCAGTTCCAATGTTTTTAATATTTTCTTTTCATAATTTTCAATATTTTGCTGTATGATTTGGTGCCTTACATAATAAATTGAAATTTATCTGTTATATTATATGCGTAAAACATTGCATTAAGAATACTGATTGCTTCTTTTTACAACAGTACCAACAATTTCTTTATTCGAACATATACTTTTTTTTAATTATTTGCCTGATTATCTATTTATCAATTCTAATAAAAACAACAATTATCTTAATCAGACGTGTTTATTACATGCTATTAAAATATATTTTTTTAATGTCTTATTTAAAAAAAAAATATGTAAATAATTTTTTTTTTTTTATAATAAATTAAATTATTATATTTCAGCTATGCTGAGAGCTTTTGCGGAAAAAAATTATTTTTAGAAACAAATTTAAAATTAATGACCTTGGGATAGGTAGGTTTAAATCTGGACTTATTTATTTTATTTAAATTAAATTAGTTTAATTTATAAAAATATAAGCTAAAGAAATAAATTAAAAACGTTATAAAGTTAAAAACTTTATTCTTATAAAAGTAAAGAAAAAATATTAACTAATTTTATAAATTTCAGGAAAAAATTATAAACTTTGTAAAATTATAATTTATAAAATAATAAAGTTTAGCGTAATTCATAAATTTGTAAGCCAAATCAGCTTAGTTTAATACCAATTTGCATAGCTATAATTTGCAAAGATATTATGTTATGAAACTTTTAAATAACACAATATTGCCTCACGTTAAAAAAGTTAAAATAAATTTTAAAAAAATTAGTGGGGGAAAAAATCATAATTTTGAAGTACTATAAAGAAAAAAAAAAAAGTAAATGTGTAAAATGTGAGGAAAAAAAAAAAAAGAGTAAATGTGTTGTAGTGGACCCACTTTGAAGAAAATCCAGAACAACCAGATCCAATTTTCATTTCTCTTATTCTTCGTTTTTCCTTCAAATAATAGCTTTTTAGGCTCCGAAATTTCGTCATTACACATTCTGAAATATACAAGTATGTTGGGTTTGATCATATGTTCATTTTTGATCCAAAAATACTCATTTCGAAATGAGTACATGAACTTACTCATTTTTGAGAATACATATGTTCATTTTTGATCCAAAAATACTCATTTCGATATGAGTACATGAACTTACTCATTTTTGAGAATGCACATGTTCATTTTTGATCCAAAAATACTCATTTCGATATGAGTACATGGACTTACTCATTTTTGAGAATGCACATGTTCATTTTTGATCCAAAAATACTCATTTCGAAATGAGTACATGGACTTACTCATTTTTGAGTACTTCATTTTTTACAGTGTATTACTCTGTATTCGGCCAAGTAGTAAATTGGCTGAGTACTCGTTACTCGGCCAAAGTACCACTCGGTACACTGCGTTACATTTGGTTTCATTTATTAAATTAAATTTCTTGTTCAAAATATTTTTGTTTCACCTAAGCTAACAATAAAATTACTGTTTCTCAAGGTTTTAACAGGACAGCTTACAATTTAACAAATACACAACAAAATTTCTAAATTTTTGCATTGGGTTAAGAAAATAAGTTTTAACTAGCGAAACAAAGAAGACTTACAGAAAAAAGAATAACCTGAAAAATCACGTTTCTAATAAAAATTGTTTAGTTTCTGTTATACAAAAAACATTTTAGTATAAGAAAAGCAAGATATTTTTTCCTATTAACCATTTACAAGCGTTTTAATGGGTTTTCCAAATGTAACAGTTTCTAGCTTTCTAAATAAATAGGTTTACCTATACTAATAAAAGAAAGATGTTTGTCTGTCTGTCTGTCTGTCGGCGATGGCTAGGAAACTATCTTACGTAGAGGTCTGAAAATTTGGGCGAGGACAGTCTAAGGCTCTAAGTCCAATGCTTGATGCTCTTGAGGCTCAGATTTTTCATTTTTTGATAACTAGCCGAGATATTAATTAAACCATCTAATTAAAAAAAAAGAAAGCGTCGTAAAGGTGCTTTCCAGAACCCCGTTCCAAAGTAGAGAAGAACTGGAGGCTTTTTTTTTTCGGTCTCATTTCGAAGCGCGCATTGTCGAAACCGTTCAAAATACAGACAAACTGAAAGCATATTCTTAAATTTCGTATTTTTAACACTTTCCAACCTAGTTGAAAAGTGTTTATGACTTCGGTTTGTCTGGCCGTCTGGCCGTCTGCCGTCTGGCCGTCTGGCCGTCTGCCGTCTGCCGTCTGCCGTCTGTCCGTGCTCTAACTCCCGTAAATATGCTCGGATTGCCCTGCAATTTTTATATGTTATAATCATTATCTATAGCATGTTCCCTATTTCAACGGAAGTATGTAGCACTTATAGTTTTTTTACAGGGACACTCAAAAGAATTCCGTTACATTGCGGTCTATGGGGAAAAATCATTTGCGGTTTATTTAAATAATGTTTCACTATTTTAAACGCATTGAAATTTATATATATCACTAAGGGGCATTAGAAGAAGCTTAATATGGAATAGGGTGTGCATAGCACTTATACTTACTTTACAGGGACAGTCAAAAGAATTCCGTTACATTACGTCTATGGAGAAAAATCGTCTGCGCTTTATTTAAACAATGTTTCCCTATTTTAAACGCATTGAAATTTATATAAGGTTCATTACAAGAGACTTACTACAGAATATTGTGTGTATAGCAGTCATCGTTCATTTACAGGGACACACAAAAGAATTCTCTACTGTATGTTAACAATAATTCCTGGAAGTGCGTTTTAAGTTACTAAACGCGATTTTAATTTTAAATCGCTTTTTGTCTATTACGTGGTGTGTATAAATTCTGTAGATCCTATACAGGGAAGCACAAAAGTTCGGGAAAACATTTCCGTATTATTTAACTCCAGACGGAGAATTTTAAACTGTGCTACGTGTTTCCTAACTGAACTAAAATTTAGCATCCTATGTAGTATATATACAAATCTATAGATCCTATACAGGGCTGAATAAAAGTATTTGGATTACTTAGATGTTATCTTTTAGCTTATTGAAGAGTATGATTCGTAAAATTATTTTGGAAGCGTTGGAAAGTGTTACATAATCCATGCTTGACGCATGATTTTTCGTTCTTGTTTATTTTCGAAAGCCGCAATCCGTTAAAAAAATTACGAATTTTAACCATTTTCAATAAATGTTTTTTAAAAATTTTCATTTCATCTTTTCTTTTTTCCTCCTTTTTCGAAGAACGCACAAGCCCGAATTTTCAAAATACGTAGAAACTAAAAATATCCATTTTAAGCGGATATTTTCTTCTCTACGACTATGTAATCCGTTTCGAAAGATATGAATATTAACCCTTTAAAAAAATTCGAGACTTGAAGTCACTTTGCGAATCTAAACTAAAAGTAACTAAATGTTGGTATTTTAACACAATGTTTGTACACGTTCTTTGGACACTTGATTTACATCACGTATAAAAATCTTGAGACATTCGGACGAATTAAAAAAAAAAAAATTGCAAAATTTTCGCCCAGAACGTGAATACGCGGGTGGCTTTTTCTTATGGTTTTACAACTAAATATCAATATTTTTGCACGTAAATTATACGCATGCTTTCGAAACATTATATTCATAACTCATAAAACTTTCAAAGATTTCGGATTGTAAGAACTAATTTGTTTTTAATATTAAATGACAGATATGAAAAAGCAAGAGATAAGGAAATATTTCTTACAAGCCCTTAGGATCGTTTGGAAAGATTTTCGTTTAAATATATAAATTCATTCAACACTCATTTTGGTACATTTAAAGTTATTATCATGGACCCGGGCTTCGTTGGTCTTTCATTTAAAATTACATATAAAATCAAAACAGACCGGAGTAATTGAATTGAACTGAAATTATTTTTTATTTTTCAAAAGCGTCCGTTGATTCTAAAATTAGCTTTTGGTTAAGGTGTTTTTGTTCCATCCGTTACAGATGACCGTGAAAAATAACAGTTATCGAACAACATCTTTCCTAGTTGGTCGATATGGTTCATTTACTGCATTGTCCGGGACAGTTGAAAGGCAGATAGGATATGCAGAGGAAGATTGTTTTCGTTCTAGTTCAGGAGCAATCATTCTATTGTGACCGAAATTTGTTGCAGGTAAAAGAAAAATATAAATGTGGGCTGGAATAGTTCTTGTTTATACCACTGAACTGCAATAATAGAACGGAACGGTAACTTAGCAGTCCACTTTCTGCCGCGACCTTTTAACTCTTTCAGGACAGATTTTATTTTTTTTTTTTTAACCATTGGGAAAATGGTTGTTGTTTTCGGTCGAGAATGGACCTCTTGATGCTCGCAATTTATTATTTTAACCGTTTTTAACGAAATTCTGTAACTTTTTCTTTGAATAGGCAATACATAATAGGAATTGAATATATTCAATAGGAATTTAATATGAAATGCATAAAATCGTTACAAAAATGTCAAAGTTACAAAAAGGATAGATGCAAGCTATCAAATATGAAAAAAAGCCGAATTCAAAAATGGACGTCGGATGAGAAATCGTCTTATAAAGCAAAAAATGTGGTCTTCAAATTTAATTTCCTCAAAATACCTTTAGCGCAGAAATCAATCTAAACAGTTAAAATTATTGTAGGAAGGAACTGACAAAATATTTTTGTTTCTGTTCTCATTAATATATTGTAAATTTTGTACTTTCGTGCTATAGCGGTCCCCAAGGATGAATCGCCAAGCGACCAAGATTTATCGCCAAATTATAAAGCATGTATGACATTATAATAATATATGATATATATATATATATATATATATATATATATATATATATATATATATATATATATAACATTTCTTGACGTATGTGGTCAAGTTATAGTCATATATTATATGCATATGTATGACATGTGTATATGATGTATATACGACATATAAGACGTAAATAATATGTGTATAATAACGTATATGGCACATATAGGAGTGTTTGGAGTATATATATATATATATATATGCAGGGTGTTTCAGTTAAACGTTTCAGAACTTCTAAGAGGGGTAGGGTACATCCTGACAACTGGAAATCATATAGCAATGTGGGGTCGGAAATGCTTTCCTGAAGCTGTGTTGTACACAGAAGCACCATAAAGAAAAGAGACCGCAAGTGAGAAATCGTTTTAATAATACATGAAAAGAAGCAAAAGGTACATTGATTAAAAAAGTAAGTGTTCGAAGTTGCTTCCACGGGCTACAATGCACGCCTCACATCTCCGACGCATGGACATCCGAACATTCTGGAATACACCAGGCGAATTTCGAATTTCTCCGGCAGCCACTGCGATTCTTGCAACCAGCTCCTTAGCATTGTCAACAGGAGTGTCATAAGCTAGCGATTTCATATGACCCCAGAAATAAAAATCAAGACATGATAGGTCGGGTGACCGAGCAGGCCAATGCACGGGACCACCACGTCCGATCCACTGTTGACCAAATGTGACATCCAGGTAGTTACGAACAGCTCCGCTATAATGGGCAGGGGCTCCATCGTGTTGGAACCACATTGTCTGTTGCGTCGATGCAGAAATCTGTTCATCTCTCAAAAGTTGTGGCAATACTTGCTGCAGAAAGAGCAAGTAGTTATCTCCGGTTAGACGACACGGTAACAGGTAAGGTCCGAGGAGGTGATCTCCCATAATATCGGCCCATACATTGACCGAAAATCGAATCTGTGCTGCACGACATCGTATTGCATGCGGGTTCTCGACCGCCCAGATATGGTCGTTATGCGAGTTGAAAATTCCTTCCCTTGTAAAGGATGCCTCATCGGAAAACAACACTTCAGCAGGAAAAGTGGGATTTGTAACACATTTTCCAAGGTACCACTGTGCGAAAGCAATACGAGGTGCATAATCCTCCGGTTGCTGTGCCTGGACACGCTGCACGTGAAACGGATGCATGTCTTGTTCTCGGAGAATCCTCCAGACGCTGCAAGGGGAAACCCAGACTACGTTTGCTAGACTTCGTGTACTCGTTCTTGGATTCCTCTGTACATGCTGCAGCACATTCTGTTCGACGGCTGGAGTCCGTGCTGTTCTTACCCTGACCCTGTCAGCTCTTTCAAATGAACCTGTCTCAGCTAACCTCTGGTGCAGTCTTGCAAATAAATTATGACTGGGAATACGCCTCGTCGGATATCGTTCCGCATACAAACGCTGTGCGGCTGGCCCACTACAATTTGCAGCCCCGTACACCAAATGCATATCGGCTAATTCTGCGTCCGTGTAATCATCCATCCTACTAACTTGGCGTTCTTGTGCGAAATGAAGATTCCCTGCACGAAAGCTCGGAACTTTCGCACAACGCCATCTACCGCGTCAGGAAAGCAATTCAGACTGCCCATTGGTATATGATTTTGGTTCGTCAGGATGTACCCTACCCCTCTTAGAAGTTCTGAAACGTTTAACTGAAACACCCTGTATATATATATGCATATATAAGCTTTGCGATGATCTTGGCGAAATCATAACTGCAACCTTGGCATAATCATAATTGTGGGGGCCGCTTGGCCACTATAACGCGAAAGTACGGTATTTTTTCATTTTTTTTAAGCTTTCAGAACATTTTCCCAATGGTTATTGTAATTTGTTAAATTATAAATTTTAGTTTCGGTAAAAAATTACTTTTAGGTTTAAAAAATTAAAAAGTAGTTACCCAAATCACAAACGTTACGGTTTGCCGAAATTTAACGAATATTCCATTTAATGAAATTTAACAAGTATAGTTATTTTGCGTTCTATTAATATGACAATATGCTAAGAAAGAATTTTTAAAGACGTTTGGAACATGTTAAATTACAACAGTATTAAATAGACTTAACAATTTTGCAGCGTTTTATGTTATTTTTTATTATAACTTATTGGTTTAGAAAAGCATTTATTTTAAATTTAAAGAATGAAACGTATGTTTGAAATAAAAGAAACACCAACGCTGCAAAGAGTTTTAAGCAAACATATTATTTTTGTTTTACTACTAAATTCTGAAACATAAATGAAGTGATAATAAAGTATGTATAGTATATACTATCATTACTACATGCAGATAGCAATAAAAATCCATATATTTAAAGCGAAAAGGGCTTTCCATAAGATTCACACAAGATTTTCACACACAAAATTGACTTTATTGCGCATGCTTCAACATTTTTTTTAACGCTGCTCCCCTTCCATAGAATTAAGAAGAAACGAGCACCCTTTTCTTTTCTCTCTTTTTCTTTTTTTTATAAGAAAACAATTTTTTTCATGATTTTTGTTGAGTTTACATAAACTTTTAATATTTTAAAAAGGATGAAATTTTATATTTGTGATGGAACTAAATAAACTCCGTAGTTTTTTAACCGACTTAAAAAAAGGAGGAGGTTGTCAATTCGACCCGTATGTATGTATATTTTATGTTGTTCACGCATACCTCTCGTAAATGTGCATCGATTTTGACAATTTTTCTTTTGTTCGAAAGAGTAAGGCAGTAAGTAAAAGAAGAGTAAGTAGGTGGTCCCATTTCAATTTCATCAAAATCTGATCATTAGAACATATTATAAAATAAAAAATACAAGTAAGGGGAAATTGTAGAAACTACATCATATTTTAAAAAGAAAATCGAATTTGAACATATACACCATACGTTTTATCAGTTTTAATTATTGCACCATTTTCTTTTCTTTTCTTTTTTTTTAAATAAGAAAACAATTTTTTCATGTTTCTTGTTGAGCTTATATAAACTTTTATTATTTTAAAAAGGATGAAATTAAATGTTTGTGATGGAATTAAGTAAACTCCGTAGCTTTTTAAAATAAAAATACAAATAAGGGGAAATTGTAGCCACTACGTCATATTTTAAAACGAAAATCGAATTTGAAAATATCCACCCTATACTGTCCTATGAGGAGAAACTCGTGTTTTGCCAAAGTTTTCCCTCCGGAATCTTATGACATTTTGTATTTATATTCGAACCCATATGTTCATGGTCGAACCGCTGCATTCAGTGTAACAGAATAGATAACGATTCATTCTGTTGTGGAGCTCAGTGGTTTACGCATTTTCTTTTGTCTTCAACTACTAAATATATATATATATGTGTAAGAAGATGATGTGTAAACAGTTGATTTACTGGAATTATATGAACAACTAGACGTTGAATAACAAAATATAAACTTTAATACAGTCCTAGAAAGATAATTCTACGATACTTTACTAATAATTTCTTTTCAGCTAATACACTTCTCGCTCAACATATACAATATATTTATTTTCCAAAAGTCCAACTAGGCCTAATAGCGCCTTTACTGGCTATTTCCCATTTTGACGTTTGCTTCACAATAAAAATTAGAAGACTAGCTCTTTTTCCAATTTTGAAGATGTTCAAATCTTGATCTCGCGATCCGAAATATTTATAACTCGTGGATTTAAATCATGGATAATAATAGTACGAGAGCGTCAGTTAATTTGATGATCATGCACGTCATAAAGGAAATGAAGTGTTTAAACTGAAATCCTACAAATATGTGTGTCTGTAAATCATTAGTTTTATAAGTTATATAATATTGCCAGTTGAGCGCAAAAATTTCACGACGAACGCAGTTAAGGGTTAAATGTAGTTCATGTGTCAAATGCGTTTATTAATCTTCAAGGTTTCATTGTGGTTTCTTGTATATCTATGATATTATGATTAACTTCAGAAAATTTTGATTTATAAATATCCTTGTAAAACGAAAGTTGATTTTACGGTATAATATTGGCACATTTCTTAATATTCACTTTATTGTGCCTGCCTTATATCAAATATTGTAATGATATTCAACTGAACTTCAGATAATTTGAGTTCGTAGACTTGCCTGTAAAACTTCTTTCTCAGCGGTAATACCATCTATGCTGGAGAATAATTTCTAAAATTCTACAACATTATTCCGTCTAAGTAAAGTTGGATGACTTCTTTGTTTGTTAAATATAATATTTTCGTTTATTAGTTTTGAGGTTTTTATTGTGTCTTCTTGTCTATTTCAGATAGTGTAATTTATTAAAATGAACTTAATATAATTTTGCAGTGAACTTTAGATAAATTCATAAATATGTCTGCAAAACTTCTTTTACAAAAACGCCATTATTCTAGAGAATTTTTAAATTTCGTAACACTATTTACGCAACGATAAAATTGTATGACTTAGTATTTGTTGACCAAGTATAATACAAATGTCAAATGCATTTATTAATATACTAGCAAAACCCGCGGCTTTGCTTGCGTAATTCTTGAAAAATGCCAAGTGGTATTCGTTGGCCTATTTTCATTAGAGGAAATTTTACTGCCACAGATAATTCAGAAATTACTAATTAAGCCACACTAATGTCGGAAAAAAAATCGAAATTTTAGAACGTTTTTTGCTCTTTCATCCCCCCCCCCCCCCCCCGTGGTAATGTCACCGATATAAAATATAGCCTATGTTACAGCAGGGACTGTTACCATCACTTTCGAAAATAGTTCTGTAGTTCCAGAGATTTCATCGGAATGGTAATTTAGAATGTTTTTAGAACGCTTTTCGCTCATCTCACCCTTTTAAATTTCGAATTTTTTTAGAATTTGTTTTGAGAGAGCATTTACATCTTATAAGTATCTACCATGCCAAATTTCATGTTTCTTGCTCCTTGAGTATAAAAAAAATCGAAATTTTAGAATATTTTTCGCTTCTGCTCTCTCCAGGCGGTAGTGGCACAAATAAAATATAGCCCATTTTGGAGCAGATACTGTCACCATCAATTTGCCACCATCACTTTTGAAAACGGTTCTGCAGTTTCAGAGATTCCATAGAAATTGTAATTTAGAATGTTTTTAGAACGCTTTTCGCTCATCTCACCCTTTTAAATTTCGAATTTTTTTAGAATTTGTTTTGAGAGAGCATTTACATCTTATAAGTAACTACCATGCCAAATTTCATGTTTCTTGCTCCTTGAGTATAAAAAAAATCGAAATTTTAGAATTTTTTTCGTTTCTGCTCTCCCCAGGAGGTAGTGGCACCGAAATAAAAAATAGCCCATTTTGGAGCAGATACTGTCACCATCAATTTGTCACCATCACTTTTGAAAACGGTTCTGTAGTTCCAGAGATTCCAAAGAAATGGTAATTTAGAATGTTTTTAGAACGCTTTTCGCCCATCTCACCCTTTTAAATTTCGAATTTTTTCAGAATTTGTTCTTAGAGAGCATTTACATCTTATAAGTAACTACCATGCCAAATTTCATGTTTCTTGCTCCTTGAGTATAAAAAAAAATCGAAATTTTAGAATTTTTTTCGTTTCTGCTCTCCCCAGGAGGTAGTGGCACCGAAATAAAAAATAGCCCATTTTGGAGCAGATACTGTCACCATCAATTTGTCACCATCACTTTTGAAAACGGTTCTGTAGTTCCAGAGATTCCAAAGAAATGGTAATTTAGAATGTTTTTAGAACGCTTTTCGCCCATCTCACCCTTTTAAATTTCGAATTTTTTCAGAATTTGTTCTTAGAGAGCATTTACATCTTATAAGTAACTACCATGCCAAATTTCATGTTTCTAATACCTTCAGTATAAAAAAAAATCGAAATTTTAGAACGTTTTTCGCTTCTGCACTCCCCTGGAAGTAGTAGCACCGACATAAAATATAGCCTATCTTGGAGCAGATACTGTCACCATCCATTTGCCACCATCACTTTTGAAAACGGTTCTGTAGTTCCAGAGATTACCCCACAAACAAACAAGCAAAACAATCTCTCCTACTTTGTAATATTAGTAGAGATTCGGGTTTTATTATGCTTACCTGTTTATTTAAAATAGTATAAGGATATTATAATTAACATAATAAAATTTCGGTCTATAAAGATGCCTGTAAAACTTCTTTCACAACGTCAATGCCATCATGGCAGGTAAGAAATTTCTAAAACTGCGTAACGATGTGTGACGATCAAATGAAGTGATATCCTCATTTTAGGTTAAATATATAAGATGTAGCAAATTATGAAAGCAAATTATAAGATGTTTTTATTTTTTCAGGATTTTATTGTATCTGCCTAACTGTACTCAAATAGTGTAGTGATGTGATATAGAATGAACTTCAATTGTTTTTAGTTCGTAGACATGCCTGTAAAATTTCGTCCACGGCAATGATACTTTCGAGCAGGGTTCGTAATTATTCTGATATTTTCGAAAATATAAAAAATATCCGATATTTTGATATATATCCGATGTTTCCAAAATAGTCAACTTACTCCTGATAATAAAGCATAATATAGATTAGAAACTAAAATATATTGCACTTAACATAAAAACTTAAACAATATACTAAAACTGCCCCCTCCCCCCCTTTTCTTCTTTTATTTTTCACTTTGAACAAAATTGAAGATCAACTAATCAACAAAACAGAAACAATTTGCTTTATACACTTATAAAAAAAACAACTATACGATTCAGTATCAACTATCAAGAAATCAGAAATTTATAAAACAAAAAAATAAATACAAAATAGTTTTTTTAATTGAAAAATTTAAACATAAATGTCAGCTTATTTTTTTTCCTAACATGTTGTACAATTTAAGCTCAACAACACAAAAACCAGAAATTGTTTTTTTTCTTCTAATGATGTTGTATAGAACTGATTATCTAAATTAGACAGTTTATCTTTCTATATCTGTCCTAAATTAGTTTCCCATATAATCCACATTTAAAAATAAAAACTTCAAACAAAGCTTTGATAAGATTCTTTTTTCTTTAGCTAGAAAAGTCATTGTCAGAGACAAATGTTTTTATCTACAGAACGGAACAGTCAATATAAGTTGAAAATTTCATTTACACTTGTTTGGCCTTCAAATATCTAAAATATCTTGCACAGTGATATTTTGAAAATAAATATCAAATATTGAAAATAACAAACATCTTGATATTTTAAAAATAAATATCAAATAATATGAAATATCGAAAATATAAAAAATCTTGATATTTTTAAAATAAATATCGGATATATATCATAATAGATATCATGATACATATCCATTGATATATAGGGTGTCCCAAAAGTCTCCGTACAACTTCAAAAATTTATTACAAAAAAAAATAATACGCCTACAGCAAAAATAATTACAACAGTACATAGAGTAACTTAAAAAGTTTTTTTCTACTGCCTTAGTAAACTTCAACATGAGATTCTTTCGTAGCACGAAGAATATCAAGACGATATTCCAATTTAATCCACGAACGTTTTAGCATGCCAACATCAACAGTAGCTACTGCTGTTTGGATCTTTTGTTTCAATTCCATGAGACTATTAAATTTTGTTCGGATTTCATCAAACAGTTGTAACTACTGTTGATGTTAGCATGCTGAAACGCACGTGGATGGAATTGGAATATTGACTTGATATTCTTTATGCAACGAAAGGATCTCATGTACAAGCATACTAAGGTAGTAGAAAAAACTTTTAAGTTACTCTATGTGCTGTTGTAATTATTTTTGCTGTAGGCCTATTATTTTTTTGTAATAAATTTTTGAAGTTGTACGGAGACTTTTGGGACACCCTGTATATCAACAAACCCTGCTTTCGAGGCCGGAAATAAGTGATATATAAAATTCCGTAATGATGGGGGACAGTCAAATGAAACGACTTTCTCATTGTTGGTTAAATGTATAGCATGTAGGAAATGTTTTTATTATTTTTCAGGAATTTATTGTGTCGACCTGTCTATGTCTACCCTCAAATAATGAAGTGATATAGAAATGAACTTAAAAAAAAAAAAAAATTTAATTCGTAGGCATGCCTGTAAAAATTCTTTCACGGCAATAATACTTTTGAGGCAGGAAAGTAATATCTAAAATTCCGTAATGATGTGTGACGATCAAATTAAACGACCTCCTCATTGCTGGATAAATGTATAACAGGAATTAAATGCGTTTATTATTTTTCAGAATTTTATTGTGTCTGCCATGTGTACTATCAACAAGTGATATAGAAATGAACTACAAATAATTTTAATTCATAAGTTACGCTTGTAAAAATTTGTTCACAGCAATAATATTTTCGAAGCACGGAAGTAATATTCTAAAATTCCGTAATGATGGGTGACGGTCAAAATAAACGACCTCCTCATTGTTGGTTAGATATATAACATGTAGAAAATACATTTATTATTTTTCAATATTTTATTATGTCTTGCTTGTCTAGTCTACCCTCTACCCTCAAATAGCGTAGTGATATAGAAATGAACTTAAAATAATTTTAGTTCCAGATGCTTGGAAAAATTCTTTCATGGCAATAATACTTTCGAGATAGGAAAGTAATATCTAAAATTCCGTAATGATGTATGACCATCAAATGAAACGACCTCCTCCTTGTTGGTTAAATATATTACATATGTCAAGTGCGTTTATTATTTTTCAGGATCTTACTGTGCCTGCTTCTAGTCTACTTTCAAATAGTGTAATGATGTAGAAATGAACTTCAAATAATTTTAGTTCGTAGGCATACCTGTAAAAAATATTTCACGGCAATAATTCTTTCAAAGCAGAAAGTAATGTCTAAAATTCTGTAACGATGTGTGACTGTTAAATTAAATGTTTTTTCTTTTTTTACATTGTTGGTTAAATACAGGATCATCAAAAAATTTGGACACATTAAAAAAAAATCCTAACTCCAGGAATTGATTAAGTGCAATACTTTTCTTTGCAAAATACTCAGTAATTCTTTCTCTGATATTTTCTTAGATGCAACTGTTTCGCAGCCTTCAGACGATGCGTAGAAGCTATGTTGGTTTTAGGTTTTTAAATGTGTCTTTTTTTTTATGACCCTGTATTTCAAAATCACCATGTTTTAACTACTTTCTCTAAAATTAAATTTAAGAAAAAAAAAAATAAAAAATATGAAATATTCCCCTTTTTTGTTATGAAGGTTCAACAAAAAAAGTTAGACACGTTTCATGGGAAATTGTAAGACATGAATAAATTGTTTATTCTCCCATTTTTGAAAAAGCCGGTATTTTTGGATTTCCAATATGTTTTATTTTGTTACATTTCTGTATTGTTTTTTTTTATGTTAATGTGTTTAAAAAATTGTTTTACACGTAGGATTCCGACAAAAAGTTCTCATTTTAATTCATTTCATGTTTATATTCTCCATTTAAAATACGCGACCTTATCAGCGGACTATAGGCATATCTGTTCCAAAATCTTGCTCTTCACATTCTGTCATTTTAGAATTACATTGTTACATTCTTTTATTTAACTTAACTTGGTTCCTGTATCTAAAGATGGAATTTTGTAATCAAATTTTAATTCTCTTCCTGATGTTCTAGAATTCTAAAAATTGTGTACACTGCTATTTTTCCGATGACATTTAAACCTTGGTAATGTGTGTGTTCATTCTGCACTGGTCTAGCTCAGTAATTACTCAGATATAGGAGAAAAAACAAGTCTTTATTGAAGATAAACGGGCAGGGTCAATGGAGGGGTCTCAATGACAAATTTTAGCCTGGACTGACTACTTTCAAAATAAGCCCTCAAAGAAAACATACTTTTCACTAGCACTAACAAAAATTACTTGAACAGAATGAATAATTAAAGTTTTCACCTACGCATAGACGATCGCTGAAATACTTCTAGCTTAAATTCACTGCTCGTTGAATATCCTTCGCTGCGATACGCAAACTCTGGCAATTTTGTTTAAGGTCAGCTAAATTTCATAAAATAGTAACAGCCCCATGGCTGCCAAAGCAACTTTATTGAGATAACAAAGCAAAAAAAAAATCTTACCACATTGAGCGTTACTCTAAATCAACTTTACTCCAGAAATTCCAACTCCGTATTACTGGCAAGCGCCAGTCTCGACTTACACTAAGGGCAAGATACGACCAAATCCGAAGCTATACACTTCCGTACCTGCTTATATATGACTGCTGATCGACCAGAAAAGCCAAAATTTGCATAAAACCGCTGTGAAACGCAAAACCCCTACAAATTCCGAAAGCCACATGCATTCATCGAAAATTAGAGTAAAATAACATCTCCGCACGCACACAAATGTTAGCTTGAAAATACGTTCACAATCAAAACAATCGAGTGCCTTAATGAGACAATCGCTAGTCCACTACTTTTTAGAATTTAATTATAAATATATTTTCAGGCATTTTCCCGTTAGCCAGTCTCAGGTGATAAATCGTCAAATGTTCTTTATGGTTACAACTGTATACGAATTACAGCAACAATGGAGTTAATTATGCGCCAAAACTATACTTGCTTAAATGGGCTATCTGGCTGTGAAACTGCATCAATGAAATATTTTAAACATTAAAATGTAGAAAGTTGAATCCATATCAAGTCAGGCAGGGAGGGGGTGGGTGTTATCTCCATAGTCTCAGAAGTTTTTGACTTGAACATATGTTGAAATTCGGGAAAAAGTAAGATACCTGTATATTTTTGTTTTACCTCAAAAAATTCCTGACTGTATATATACAGTTTCTGTAAAATTCTCTGAATTTTTATCTATATGTATCGTATATGTAGGGTAGACCTACTACATATAATAAAAAATAAAGAGTGTAATATTTAATATATATATATATATATGTGTGTGTGTGCGTGTGATTTTATAAAATAATAGTTTAATGTTATTTAAATTATGATTATATGCTGGGAAAACTATTTAGAAATCCCAATTTTGATAGTTTAAATAGTGCTTGTTTTTTCGTTCCTGTTGCCTTACCTTAAAAAAGAAACAGAGCAAAAATTATGTATATAGTTAACAAATTCACTAGTTCGCGCTTTCCACCAAATGTTAATCAAAGCGGTGAATTTTTCATAATTGCAGCCCACGCCAAATTAACATTTTGTTCCGGAATTTGTTGGCATCATGAATTGCAGTCATGAAATTAGGAGTGATTTTCAAGATAAACATTGAATACTTATAACAATGTTTTCTTTAAAAAAAACTATTTTAATTTTGTACTTATTGTATTTATTTCATTTCATTTCAGATTAGTCCTATTTGTGTGTGGCGTTATGTGTGTGCTTCCGCTTTGGGACTTTTTCCAACTCAAGTCATCAGTGTGTATCTGGGTACAACAGTGCGATCCATGGAAGAAGTGTTAGTAGATGAGAATGCTGCTAACGTAGGCTACGGAGTACTTATCTTGCAGGTATGAGTGAATAGATGTAATAATTCTTTGGACACAAAAGTAATTCGAATGAATTTTCCCATGGAACCAATGTGCAGGGTGCATCTGAACTGATAATAAGAACTGTAAAGAGAAAGAGTGATAGTATGTGTCAAGACAAACAATTTTTGTGCCGCAATCCACTTATTCAATGATAAATACAGTGCGTGTATCTTATTCCAAGTCGAACCCGGATTTTCGTTCACAACTGTAACAAAAATGAGAACAGTTTAGCGAAATTTTCAACAGAGTAAAAATCCCGGATTTTCGTTCATAACTGTAACAAAAATGAAGATAGTTTAGCGAGATCTTCAATAGCATAACTTTTTTTTTTGTGAAATGTCATGACATCAAGGTAATTGCTAGATCTGCATGTAATTCGGTCATTGTTTTTTGTGAAATGTCATAACATCAAGGGATGTGCTAGATTTGCATGTAATTCGGTCATTGTTTTTTGTGAAATGTCATAACATCAAGGAAAGTGCTATATCAGCATGTAAATCGATCATTGTTTTTTGTGAAATGTCATGACATCAAGGGAAGTGCTAGATCAGCATGTAATTCTGTAATTAACATGCATGCACTGTGAGCTGTTTTCCAAAATTTGAGGCGTCTAGCTCAGTGTTGTTTGGACTTTAAATGATGGCCATTTCTAGCATTTTTTGTGATTTTGTCACATTTCTCAGAAATCAAAGTTATTCTCTAGAAGCGTATACTCTCCCACCATATAGCGTATAGGGGATACCAGGGCAAGATGACTATGTTAACAATTTTTGTTGTTTATTAATTTATTTTGAAGTAATAGTAAAATTAATTTTACATGAACTGATAGAGTATACCTTTGTAGTATTAAATACATTACCATTTAATTTTTCAAATAAAAAAAATAAAGGATAATTTTAATTTTTCATAACATTAACAAATCGTCATCTTGCCCCAGTACTGGGGCAAGATGACTTTGGCATTGGGGCAAGAGGACAACACTGAAAAAGATTGAACATATTTTATCTTTTGAATATGTTACATGGTTTAACAAATGATAACTGTGTTTTTACATCTTAGAAAGTATCAAACTAAGCATAATGCATTGATTGTAACGTAATTTTGAAGTGTTTAGTTGTGCAGCTAACAATAGCCACAAATAAAATTGCCATTTTCATAATTGGAACATTCCTCATGCCACCACTCTTGGCATTTACAGCACTGGATCCATTCTTCTGTTGGTTGGTCACAATACCGGAAGTTGGCCTTAAATGCTTTTTGAATTTTTTGGGAGGATGGGGACCAGCGGGGGAGGGGGGAGGTCTTGACCCCCGTCGAACGGTACTCTCCTCGTACCGATCGGACGCTTGGAAGTGGAGATACGGACCTCGATAGGGTTTTTCTTTCGGGAGGCTAGGGGCGGCTTAGCGGATGGCAAAAATGTCTTCCTCTGGTCTCCCCCTTTGGAACGACACCTCCCCCGATCCCATGCGCCCCTTAGCTCCAGAGGAGATAGAAGCGCAAGGTCGTGCGAACAAACACACAGACAAACAAGCGTTTACAGGATTTAAATAGAATGGACAACATAGTTAGTTTAATAAATTCCGAAACACAGGACCAGATGACGAGCTCGTCATCTTGCCCCGGACTGCCTGTTTAAAAATATTCGTTTTCATTGCCATGAAGGAAGGCGATTAATTGACATTTATTCATGGTAATAGGTAGTATTTAAACTAAGTTACTCATAAATATTAAAGAGAAACGATATATCTTACCTGTATCTGTAGCAGAGCTTATTTACACATGCATAAAAGTTATAACGTGGCAGCGGAAAACAATCAAAGCTTCACAAATGACACAAAAATAGCAATTTCAGCGTCTCTATAGTATTGTTTAACGAACGGCCGATAGGAGAGCCAGTAGTGTCCGGTTGATGCTGCCACCTAGCGGAAAACGGAAAAATTAAGACATTCGTCATCTTGCCCCACTCTTCATCTTGCCTCGGTCTTCCCTACTCTCTGTTTTTTTTTTTTTTTTTTTACTACTACAGCACTGGCTAAATTGATTTACTCAGATTGTTTCCATCGTCGGTATGACATCAGTGTTACTCTAGTGTTACCAAACAGAGCTAAACATCCTGTTCCAGAATGTATTTCACATTAGACATTATCTACAGAGCCATTGATCAAATTAGTATGTTCTTCAGGTCGTTTTCGTAAAGTCTTCTCGTTTCACACAGAGTAATGCAATGTATAATATATTCATTATTGCTAAGCTATGAAATGAACAAAAATATGGGTTCGGTTTGGAGTGAAGTGCTCTATTTTTTTGATTGAATAAATGAATTATATGACCCTGTTCTCCTATACAAAAATCTTTTGCTGTAGTGTAAGTGTAGTGGTTTCCAACATGGGGCAAATTGATTTTTGAGGGGACAATTCCAGGTTTGTTATTAAACCCGTTCCTTATTAGTTTATTTTTGCCTTTTTGAAATGTAATGTTTTAAATTAAAACTAAATGTAATACATTCAGATGTTGAAAATAAAAGGAAAACTATTCAAATTTCAAAATACAACTAATTGTGTGGGAAAAAAAATTGATGATATTTAGACCTCTGCAATATGCCACATGAAGAACTTTTATACATGAGACTACTTAAGGCTACGTATAAAACTGGCTGTCGTGGACACATTTAACTTAAAAATTATTTAAAATATACTTGAAGTATTGAAGTACTGTCAATCTCATAAAATTAATAAATTCTCAAACATGCATCATAGAAATAAATCAGTGATACAGTAAATTTCTTATCGTTATGCAGAGGGTTGCCAACGTGGTCTTTTCTTTATTAAAAAATTCCGAATTCATACCAGTAATTCCGAACAGCAATTTTTACTTTATGTAATTACGGCATTTCTGTCATTAAATAAAGCGAAAATTAGTATTTAGAATTTCTGAATAAAAAGAAGGACAAATTGGCAACCCTGCGGAAACATTTTTGTTTCATCTAAGGTAAGTTAGCAAAAAACAATAAAACTCCTCTAGATATAAAGACGAAGACTGCGTGACTATTGAATTTATATAGTTATGTTAATGTGTGGTAAGCTGACAATAATAATGTTAATGTGTGGTAACCTCTTTTATACTTCCTCCATATGAATAAGAATTCCGTTTGTAAATAATAAGAATTAATGTGTTACAGTGAAAGGGGATGGATGCATCATGAATTTAGAGATGCTTAGATGGGACGTGGCCAGAGAAAGGTTTGGAACCACTGCTGTAGTATATTCTACCTCCCCTCAAAGTTCGTACCTAATTTTTTTAGACACCCTGTATATGCAATGTCCTTTCAGAAAAGATAAGTCAGTTTGGTCATTCTTCAGAAAACATTACTTTTTCAGTTATTAGTAATTAGTTTTTGATAGAATAATTTAGCTAGTCTGATGTGCCAATCCCAAAACTTTCTTCTATCTTACACAGGTTTCGCATACACTAAAGACGAATCAGTAGCAATTTATGTCAAGATCTAATTGAAGCTAAAGTTTTATTAAATTCCGTGCATTAGTTCTTGAGATATGACGATCGCTAAAATCGTGTAAATCCTGAAAAATGCAGTATAGCAGTGCCACCTGTTGTGAAATTTACACAAAATCCTAATCAACAACTTATGTCGATGTCTACCTGAATCTGAAGTTTGATTTAAATCCGTGCATTAGTTCTTGAGATATAGTTATCGTGAAAATCATTAAAAAGGTAGCATAGCGGCACCAGCTGTCGGGCTATTTACACCAAAACGTAATCAGCATCTATTTATGACAAGATCTAACAGAATCTGAAGTTTGATGAAATTCTGTGCATTAGTTTTTGATATATAGCTATCGTAAAAATCATGAAAAGAGTAGCATAGCAGCGCCAAATGCTGGGATATCTACACCAAAACGTAATCAACGTCTATTTATGGCATAGTGTAACTGAATCTGAAGTTTGAAGAAAATCAATGCTTTTAGTTCTTGAAATAGAGCTATTGCGGAAATCGCGAAAAATGCAGCACAGCAGCGCCACCTGTTGGGCAATTTATACCAAAAACTAATCAGCACCAATTTATATCAGGGATTAACTAAATCTAAAGTTTTATTAAATTCCGTGCATTACTTCTTGAGATAGAGAGCGTCCACAAAATTTTTGTCACATACAGACAGACAGACAGAGAGTCGCAGACAGACATTTTCTAAAAACAGTCAAATCGTGTTCAGGACCTTCTAAAACGTATAAATCCGTCAAAAACCGGAAGTCGAAAATTTTCAGGAATCCAATACTTTCTTCTTGTAAAGATAGAAGAAAGTAAAAAAAAAGATATATTACAGGTTTTACATAATGGAACACATTAAAAATATATATTTGATGAAGATTGGGAATTTAAGAATTTATTATTTGATTTTTGAAATGAACGGAGGGATGGTTGTACGCCTTCTTCACTTGTCACAACTCATTTCCTCGATTAATATTTTCACTCATTTTGTGAATATTATAAATATTCACCAAATTAAGTATTTTTTTTCTCTGAGAATTAATTCCATTGTGTGTAAATTAAATTTTGTTATAGAAAAAATACTTTTTTTCTCTAAAATTATGATTTTAATTACTGCGGCAACCTGTTCTTGTATTCTCAGTTAAAATAAAATTCTGTGCAATAATTTCCAAAATATAGTAGCATTCGTCATCTAATAAAAATACTGAGAGAAAGGAGACATCCATTTTCAGTTAATCGTAAATGTGCACGTTATCGTTTGTGATTAATTTCGAATTATTCTCACTGAGCTAAAAAAGGGCGTGAACTTTATGTATCCTCCCTTCTGGATTAAAAAAATTAGCACCATGTACTTATTAAAAACAAGTTTTTAATTAATATACATAAAGCTTTTCTTTTTCACGTTTTAGAAGGTCCTGAACACGATTTGACTGTTTTTAGAAAATGTCTGTGCGTGAGTCTGTCTGTGTGTCTGTCTGTCTATATGTGACATAAATTTTGTGGGCGCTTTATCTCAAGAACTAATGCAAGGATTTAATAAAACTTCAGATTAAATTAGACCTTGACATAAATTAATGCTAATTAGTTTTTGGTGTAAATCGCGCTGCTATGCTACATTTTTCACAATTTCCGGAATAGCTATACTTCCAGAACTAATGCACGGATTTTAATCAAACTTGATATTCTGTTAAATCTTGATTTAAATAGACATTGATTAGGTTTTGCTTGCAAATCGCCCAACAAGTGGCGTTACTAAGCTGCATTTTTTACGATTTCCGTGATAGCTATATCTTAAGAACGGAATTTCATCAAACGTCATATTCAGTTAGACCTTGACATAAGTTAGTGTTGATTAGGTTTTGTGTAAATCGCCCTACTGGTTACGCTGCAACGCTACATTTTCCACGATTTCCGCGATAGCTATATCTCAAAAACTAATGCACGAAATTTAATCAAACTTCATATTCTGTTACACTTTCATATAAATAACTCCTTATTAGGTTTTCGACTAAATCGCACAACAAGTGGCACTGCTACCTTGCATTTTTCACGATTCCTGCGATAGCTATATCTCAAGGATTAATGCACGGAATTTCCCCAAACCTAATTTTCTGTTAGATCTTAACATAAATAGATTCTTATTAGTTTTGGGTGTATACCGCCCTACAGGCGTCGCTGCTATGGTCTGTTCTTCACGATTTCCGCAATAGCTATATCTCAAGGACGAAAAGTTTTGTAATGTCCACAACATACTAGTTTTGGCTTACATTTTTCTAACGTTTTTCGTAGAATGACCTTGTTATATAGCTTCTTCGGAAAACTCTAATTAGTTAAACGTAGAATTAATTATAAATCCATTATACTTAAAATATGTTTTTCTTCTTCAGGTGGTGCTAAGTGTTGCTCTCCTAGTGTACATTCTGAAGAAAGCGAGGAAAGAATTGAGTAAATCTGTGAGCGGAGACTTGGAAGAAATCATGATCGGCAACAAGAAGTCGCCAGTACCTTCCAAGTACACATCAGACTTCAACTTCAACTACATCACCAAAAAGTTGCCTTATTCGTGTTCCAGGAATAAGCCACGCTTCTGCCTTCTGCACACTATTTGATACACATTCATAGTTATATTCATGTTTCATTGTTGATGACAGAGTGCCTATGAAACTCGTTTGGGGTGTAATTCAGGACGATCATGGGCGCCGCAAAGGGAGGGCCGTTGCCCCTCCCCGCATTTTGAAATTTAATAACTGTTTTCTTTGTTATAATCTCGGAAAAAAAATCCCTGACGGCTCGGCCTACAGGCACAGGTAGATTTCGAAGACGCAGACCGTGGGGCGCCTGTTTATTGGGAATTTCATAAGAAATGACCTTTTTACCATGATGCGGCAGTTGGGACCGTCTACTTCGAAATCTAACTGTGTCTGTAGGTGGAGCCAGCAAGGAGTTTTTTGGTTTTATTATTATTTTTCTTTTTTTGCTGTAAGGGTTGGTTTTATAAAAAACGTTTCAATATGAAAGTTGTAGATAATATTAAGAGGATTTATAATAAATTTAAGCGGATTTGATATCTTGTGAATTAACAAAGCTATGATTTTTTTTTCTTAAACCCCTATCCCCCTCTCCCCCTTGGGGCCATTTTTAATGATATCAAAAATCTGTCATACATAAATTTTCGGCCCTTTTCCTAGAAGTAATAATAACTTTAAACGGATTCGATATGTATCATAATTAAGAAGTTATGGGTTTTTTTCTGTTTTCACAAAAAGCCCCCCCCCCTTATTTCCCCCCCTTGGTTCGATTTTGCCCATTAACGTACTTGACCGAGATTTTATGCCCCTTGATTTTATATATCAATTTGGAAGAGATTGGTACAGAATTATTAAAGTTATCGTGTCCATAAAAAAGTGACATAGATAGATAGATAGATAGATAGATAGATAAAGTTTTGAACTGGGGGGTGGTTTTGGGCTATGGGAGTCATGATCGGCATAGATCTGCAAAAAATTTCCAGAAATTCCAACATAGGGGAGAATGTAATAGGTGGTATTTCTTACGACATCTACCTAATAGTATGATTTCGAGAAAAAAAAAAAAATAGTATGTAGCATTTATTTTGAATAAGTAAGTTAATTATAAACACTAAGCGAGATATGAACAAAAAAATCTCTTAATGGGGTGTTTGTTCGCTTGAAATTCTCATAAAAGTCAATTTTAGCCCTGTTTTCTTTTTTACGTTCACGCGTCTTAATGTATTTTAAACGGGAGGTTCAGAGCCCCCTCCTGACGAAAAATGAAATAATTGAGAGGGTTACAATGACAGTGGAGTAAGTCAAAAATTTGAAAAATCTAGATAACCTTATTTTCACTGAACGTAATTAATTTCTGTTCAGTGTTACTGTTAAATAAGTCATAGTTCACTTAGGGAGTGGCTAGAGAGCAAAACGAGTTGGACCAATTAATGCAACGGCAATACGACAAGTTTTACAAATCATTTCTCAAATGACTAAATTTTGACTTACTCCACTGACATTCTAACCCCTTCAATTGTTTCTGTTCTTCTTTTTCAAAACTGCTGATAGAAAGAAATTTATTTTGAAATATTTAGTATTCTTAATTGTTAAATTTTATATTGAAATTTATGTTGATAGGTTTTAAAAACTTCCATGTACAATAAGTGGGTGAAGGTGAATGACTAAAAATTCTTAGTTTAGCTTTTTTCATATTTGAATCAGCGATTGTTGAAAGGAACTAAGTCCATATTTGGACATTTCTCATTTTAAGATTGCTTCAATGTTTATTTTTTTATTTTTATTGACCGTTTCGTGAAAAAAGTAACTCAGTTCGGGTACTGCCTATGCATGTTTGAAGGAAGGAATTTAAAAGTTGAATGTTGAAAGGCACGATGACCATGACCTTGGAAATGTCAAAATGTGGACTAAAGAAGATCCCCATAAACGCATACTCAGAAAAATTTGAAAAAATTACAGAATATGATTGTCATGAGGATATATTTAAAAAAAATTCCTGCGGAATCTCGATATAGCGTTCATAAAAAAATAATGAAAATGTCTTTTTTTGGCGATTCATCGTCGGTTGGCGACCTAATAAAATTTAAAAATATACACATTTATGATGAATACTCTTTAAGGACAAACCTTTACTACTCTCCATACTGAACTATTTTAAGTAAGTTTAAATTAAATAAATACATTTTTATAATTATAGTTTTGTCCTATACATTTATATGTATATATAATGAAATTTAATGATCGCATTATACGGTTTAGAATAAAATTTAAATTTATTAAAATTGTTCAAACTCAAATTTAAGGTCCGATTCTGAGCACTTTCAATTCGATTGCGATATTGTTTGTGTTGGAGACAAAATAAAACAATATTGTTGCCAGGGAAATTGCTTAAAATATATAAAGACAACGTTCTTCTGGCAGTTACTTTTATAATACACTTAAAACTTATGTAGGCGGTAAAACTGCGTAAAATTAAATAACTTTAGCAACACACAGCTTGTATATATTATGTAAGCTTATAGAAATAACAATAAACTATTTCATCGTTTAAATTAATTAAGTACATTTAATAAGCAATTTCCAAATGTATTAAAATTGCTTCCATTTAGCGAGAAAAAAGTGTTGCTCGCCAAATCGCGTCTTATTACGCTAAATACTGGAAAGTAATTTTTTTTTTTTTTTTTTTTTACAGATTTTCAACTGGAATTCTGCAGTTAAATTTGACTGATCCTTTATAATCTACATAAAAAGTTTCATTAGCATTTTCCCCCAAAATATTTTGAGTATGCGCTTTAACCCCTTGGGGACGAGCGACACGTATACGTGACGCATAAGATGATCAGAATCCTCGATTATTCCCACCAGTTATTTTTTAGTGTAAGCTTTGCCTTATTTAATCAAAGCATTTGTGCAATTCCAGTAGGCAAAAATTTCTGTTTCGAAAAATCGGTGTTAAAAGATTAAAAATTCTGTAAAGGACGCTCGTCCTGAAGGGGTTTAGACCATCCTTGTTAGTTCCTTTCAACAATCATCGATTTATTTAGATTCTACATAAATAAATAAAACTAACAATTATATATACCGTGACCAAAGTTGCGGACCACGGGTACATCTGTTTCAGCATCTTGTCCCACCCTGAATTTCGTTTTTCCGGCGCCCATGATGATGTCTCTTCTGTTTTTTCACGAACTGTCTGTCATATGCGCAAAAGCTAATGTTCTGTGATGATACATTTTTGTGATTCACCCATAATAGCATAATATTTTATAGAATAAACGAGATCAAAGAAATTTGTTCTTTATAGGTATACTATTGCTCTTTTTTTTCCAGCTGTGTTTTTAAGTTACTTGATCACATATATATATTTTTTTTAATTAAAGCTGCTCTCAAATGAAAACTAGCTACTTTCTGATACATTCACAAAATCATTTTCATTTGCAAATACATAAATTTTGCAGGTTCAACTACGAATATTCAACTACGAAGAAATCTAACAGCGTTTTTCCTTTACCTATAAATGTAATTTATTCTTTTATCTATACAGGTAAAAAATATTTCAGATTGCAGTTCGTCAAAGTTAGCACTTTGAACCGATTTTCATGACTTGATGCTAACGGCTTGGGGATCATTGCATAGGAGTCGGCTGTAACTCAAGTTGTATCAAGTTTATAGAAAAAATAAAAATAATTAATTTGGTTATTAGGCGAATATATGGTAATACCTGATATATTCAGGTAAATTGGATTGAAAATGATAATATGATTGTGTCAGAAAAATTCGCTTTATTGAGCGGAAGGGATTTTGATACACTTTTAGATATTTGAATTTCGAGATTTTTTTTATATATATTATGATCCAAACAATTTGATAAATTTCCAATAATTTTTTCTATACATGTATAATTATTTTCCAATTTTCTTTTCAGTGCTGATTCATTGTTCGTACTATATTCATATACAATATCTGTCATTTTTGCTTGTTTTCTTAAACACATTTAATGGGAATAATTATTTAATCTAGAGTTTATAAGAAATATTTTCTAATATAGTAATATTTCATGTGAAATCTAAGAATAATGACCAAATACAATGCTTGATTATTCATTGAAAATTATTTTAACCACTCATTTAACTATGAATACTTCAGTTATTAATTCTTTTTATTGTACTATATGTATTAGAGATGAGTTCGGGCTCTTTTTCGGAGCCTGAGTCCGACGATTTAAAATCCGACCCCGCCCGGATCAGAAAAAAATTTTGTCATCAGGACCTTGATCCCCATACCGAAATACGTTATAGAAAATTGTTAATAACATCTGAAAATTGTTTCAAGATTAATTTTCTCATTTAAAAATATCTTTTTACATAGAAATAAGTATTACTTCTAAATACCCTCTCATGACAACGTTTTGTGATTTTCATGACCCTGAAAATCTGTTTAAAATGGCAACTTTTTTTATTTATATCCTATCATCGGTAGATATCCTCAAAAGTCACAATTGTTATTCTTTTAAAGTATCATTGTACAACTATGACAGAAAAACGCAGGTTCTGTTTTTCAGTAACCCTAGAAAAAGACTAAACAGAAAGAAAGTTTTTATACAAGGGATATCCCGCAGCTTCTTTATGCAAGGCTTCAGAATCAGATAGAAAATTTCTCCTTATCTCCCATCAATAGCAATTCAGTTCCCATTAAAAACTGATTTTTAAAGGATTGTACTTTAAGAAACTTGACTAATATTCTTGTTTCTCAAATAGCAAGTTTTTTTTTTTTTTCCTTATTTCAATTTGTGAATAAAATTTTCACTTTGAGCCTGTCTCATCTCTAATAGGTACCTCTATTTCTTCTTCTTCTTTTTTTTTTTTTTTTACCCTATATACATTTTATATGGGTAGTAATTTTCCCATCTGAGCGAAAATATGTCCAGGCCGGGACTCGAATCCAAAACCCTTGGCTTCAATTGCCAATGCTCTTCCAATTGAGCTATCTAGACGACATCCCAGGCGACACAGTATTCGCTCAGAACAACCATTTGGTCATGACATCTGGACTGTTATTTGAAACAGCACAACAGAATAAATCGCAGGTAAAAGAACTTCAACAAATTATGGATAAGTATAATGATCTTTAACACAATCAACTGATTGGTAAATAATTCATGCGAGTTGTAATTTGCCAATCTTAGCGAAATTATGTCCAGGCCGTGACTCGAACCGAGAACCTTTGGCTTCAATTGCCAATGCTCTTTCAATTGAGCTATCTGAACGACACCTGGAATATTGTGTTGCTTTGGATGTCGCCCGGATAGCTCAATTGGAAGATCATTGGCAATTGAGGCCAAAAATTCTTAGTTCGAGTCCCGACCTTGACACATTTTCGTTCAGATGTGAAAATTACTATTCCTATGAATTATTTACCAATCAGTTCATTATGTTCGAAATAATTATACTATATACATTTACCTCAAAATGAAAAATTGGTGGTGCTAATGTTTATTAATTTTAGCTATATAAATATCTCATTACATTTCAGATTCTTTTAAATTTTCATTATATGCGCATTAAATTAGAAGGGTATAAAGATACGCTTACAATTTATTTTTTTATTTTATTTTATTATTATTATTATTATTATTATTTTTATCTATGATAATTTTATTTGGCTACACGGTGTTTTAAAATTATTAATGAAAATTATCTTAAGTTTACGAATTAGTTTTAACGTAATTTTAATTAAAAGCAAAGAAATATGCTGCAAATTAATTAAAAGAGTTATTAAATCGCTAATTATCAAAACATACTTAAGTACTTTTTAATACAGACGTTAAGGAAATATACTTTTTTTTTCCGGTGCTGCGTATTCTTTCTAAATATTATAAAATAGTGACTTTTAGTTTAATTAGTTTTTGCTAATTATTAGACCATAGTAATTTTTGCTAATTACTATGACTTCTTTTTTTTTACTTTTATTGCTCATTGAGAACATCATCATTATACTAATTGCGATTTATTAATAATATAGTTTTGATATTAACTTTCTCAGTAGTATGTCAGTTCTATACTAAATTAATTAGAGTCACTTTTGTCTTAATGAGATTTTAACATGTAAAACTTACTCAAAGATTGTCATTAATTGGAAATTCAGTAATTGCAATTTCCAAGAAATATAGACTTCTTGGAGATAATCATTTAGATAAATTTTTATTAATATATTTATGTACTAGTTAGTTTGCAATTAATATGAGCTAAGGCAAAAGATTTACAGGTTGTATCAAAAAGATTGAATCGCCTATTTTTTTTACCTTTTTGGATAATTTAATAAATCAATAAAATTTGTCAGCTCATTCTTATGAATAAAAGGTAATAACTTTGAAGAAATATGTTACATTGTCATCACTCAATCTAACTGAAGTTTTCTTCTCTCCTTTATTTTTTATTTTTTGGATATTGTTTTATAATTGTGTGTTTCTTTATAAGCACAGCTTAGTGATTATTGTTATTATTATTATTATTTTATGATATGAAATTTATGAAAGTGCATTCGATTACAGAGTACTGAATTTCAATAAGAATGTTTTTTATATACAAGGGTGTCATAAAAACTTGAACCAGTGTCATTGATTATCAGTTCATAGAATGTTATTGCTTTGTTAAAAAGTTTATTCAGTAAATTATGCAATTTCATATTATTCTATTAACACCCCGGAAAGTGCAATCGAAAAGATAAAAGCTATGCTAATACTCCTTCCCCCCCGAAAGCTGGTTCTAGTTCGGGGTTCATCCCACTTGTTATTCTCTTCGAATTTTATATCCTCCAATTAAAATGCGTTGATTTTATTAACAGAGGCTGCAGTTATCACATCGTTTCTTTAATAGAAGAATGTTACAATTCGAAAAGAAGAATTTTTGATATGTCATATTCAAATAAATGATAATGTGTCCCACTTTTCTGTGGTGATTTTTTATTTTTCCTTAAATTAAATTGATTTTGATTCAATAAATATTCCACATTATGACACAACTCTTTAATATGTGGCATTAGATTACGTAAAACATATAAGCTTTCTTTTTATTCATTTATTTACATATTTTTAAGAAGAGATCCACTTAACTAGCTTCCGTACATAATACTCAAAAGAATTCTCATTTGAAATTAATTGCAACCTTAAACTATGTTACAAAATATCAAATGTATCGAATTTTCTAGCAGAAATTAAACAAAAATAATATCTAGTGATGGGCATAACGATCATTTTGATTATTCGAATGAATCATTCGGGCATGCGCAGAAGCATATCTGTCAAACTTCAAATTTTTTTTTCATTCAATTACTACCAGAAATTTTGAAAAATAAAAAAGAGTTTCTGCAGATATTTTTTTTATTTTTTTTTCAAAATTTCTGATAGTAATTGAATGAAAAAAAAAATAATTTCAAGTTTGACAGATATGCTTCTGCACATGCCCGAATGATTCATTCAAATAATCAAAATGATCGTTATGCCCATCACTAGTAATATCTAAAATAGGATAAAAGTTTCCAACCTCGATGTTAATAATTGCTAAATTCTGAATTGTATTCTTCTTCTGTTAAGGTTATTACGTTAAGTCCGTTAATGTTATTACGTTTTCCTATTAAAGACATTTTGATGTTAATGGAGCGATATGTGTTTTATGAGATAAAACGAATGTAATTCGTTCTGTGCATTACTGAGCTTAGATAATCAAACTATACGTCCGTTGGGGACTTTTCATATATGAAAGTTGATTATTATTTTGATGTTTATGTGATGTTTTAACTTAAATGTTTATGATAAATACTGTTAATTTTTATTTATTTGGCGAAGACTACTTTTCCTTGATAAAAGATGTGAAAATCGTTGCCTTGGAATGACAGGATTGTAACTTTAGAGTGACAAAATCGACTAAATGGAGATAATGCCACCTACTGATTGTATTTTGTTTTGTCTATAATTTGAGCTGACGTTGGTGCTTGTTGCGTCATCTCCCATCTCCCTTTTGTAAGTACGCTCTCTCGTAGTGACAGTAAGCAGCATTGTTATTTTACACTCATGCCAAATTATTGATTGCCATTTTTCAAAATAAATTTAGAGAGAAAGAACTTACTTCCTCTTCGTCCCGCTGAACTCCAATCTCCCAAACAACTTATTATTCTTTGTTATTTCTTCATCTGTTCCTTCATTGACGTTGAAATATTTCTGAAGTAGACTGCTTATATCTGTTTTAAGCTCTCGTAATGAAGCTAACTTTTTCTTGATTTTTATATTGTCTAATTTTTCATCATCAGTCTGTACGTAGTCGTCTTTGAACTTAGAAATGTTCGTTAGTTTTTCATTTAATGCGTCCTCGCGCACGATTTAATTCCTGTAACGTGAATTTTTTTATCCATAGTATAACTAGACTGGTCTCCGGCTCGACGGACCAATGATGAAGATGTATTAATCTGAATTTATTCTACGGGCACTTTTTATAAAATGTATTAAATGTTTATTTGTTTCTCCGCTGGCGGGTGCGATGATTTATGATTACATATTTCGAGCATGGCTCTGACTGAATGAATGCTGCTTACTGTCGCCACGAGAGGGCGTACATATAAAAAGGCAGTGGGAGATGACGCAACATTGCTTTTTATGTCTCCCTCCTCTCCCCCCCTTCCTATGTGACAAGTTGTCAAACTCAAGTGATACACCATTCCCTGTTGCGACATCACATTTTTTGAAACTGTTAATTTAAAAGCTTTATTTAATTATATTGAAAAAAAAAAAGTTATGTACTATATATTACCTGCTAAAAATAAATGGCCTAAAACCGTCAAGATCTTGCTTGATTTTACTTCAAGCTGTTACAATTCAAATGAAAAATAAAATATGCCTAATACTACGAGTATCTAATACCTGAGTAATACCTGAGTATCTATTATATTAAAGTCTGACTGTCTGTTTGTATTTCACAACTATTCTTCCTAGACTATGGAATGCAGTGCGATAAAATTAACACGAGTTATCCACATGGATCCGAGGATGTCATAAAAGCTCTCATAGCTTTAAAATTTGAGTTAGTTTTCGAGTTATTAAATTTTGTGTAACTTTTAACAGAATTTCTTTAAAGATGGCAATGGCAACTAAATTACTCCATTTTCGTGTGTGGTGGGAAGGAAAAGGTAAATAATGAAATATCGTCTGCTTACCGAAATGACGAACAAATATCTTTATTTTTGTTTTGTTTGAATAAATCGATTTTATGATTTTTAGTTTACATTCTCTTTTTTAAAAATGTAATGCAAAGAATATTCATATCACTTACGTTCACATTAACTAAAAACATTTATTAACAAAAAGCTGAAAGATTTTAATATTATTGATCCGCATGAAATAATATCTACCGAATTTGTTTAAAATGTAAATGAATGAACTGTGATCATGGGGTCTGAACATACATACAGAGCATATGTTCAAATTAAAAGTTTTACCCACGCAATAGAACTTGATGATATTTTTCTGGACGAATTCGCTTAGTGAGTTAGACAAATAAACAAACGTCATAAGAGCTTGTCAATGGTTAACCTTTGTTAATAATGGCAAGCTCTCCAAATTTTTATCCAAAATCCTCCCGACCAATGAAATTTTATTGTCCGTATGTTGCCATTTTCTTATGCCATTTTCTACTGTTATAATTGCATCAGCAGGTAACTTGAAAACGTAATTTTCATAATTTCCAGTTCATTGACATTGTAAATAGGATTTCTTGGTGAAAATGAGAAATTTAATATTATAAATCTTTTCTAAGTGCAAAAAAGATGCAAATTAAAAAGCATGTTTAAATTAAATTTATTTTCCCCCAAAAAAGCGTAATATCTCATGCAATCAAAATGCAATGTATCAGATGACAATATTTCAAATGAAACATGTCGCCAGCAAGTAAATACATATTTTTTGTTAACTTTATTTGGCTGCTTGCAAATAATGCCTACCTAATTTTTTTTAATATTTTAGATGTGATGTCGCAGCGTGTTGACCCACCTCCCTTCCTTGTCACACTTTGTGTACATTCTCCCCACCTCCCTTCCTTGTCAAACTTTGTGTACATTCTCTTAACCTAACTCCCTTGTCACACCTCGTGTACATTCTCCCCGCCTCCCTTCCTTGTCACACTTTGTGTACATTCTCCCCACCTCCCTTCCTTGTCACACTTTGTGTACATTCTTCCCACCTCCCTTCCTTGTCACACTTTGTGTACATTCTCCCCACCTCCTTTCCTTGTCACATTTTGTGTACATTCTCCCCACCTCCCTTCCTTGTCACTCTTTGTGTACATTCTCCCCACCTCCCTTCCTTGTCATACTTTGTGTACACTCTCCCGAAGATGGATATACAAGTGTATGGCTTTGCACTCTCCCCCCTTCCCTTCTCTTGAAATTCGATGTAATTAATGGATGATCTCATATTTCGAGAGTTGGCAAATGTGACAAATTTCTAACTGCAGTGTTGCGAGTAGATAAATGAAATTCGCATAGCATTTTCCTCAAAAGTGGAGCCAGAAAAGTTAGAACCCTATTGTTCCAAGGCAATGAAATGCTGATTACAATATTTTTTATCGCACATTTATTTATTCTTTCATTTTCTATACATCAAACTCATGTTTCGAGTACTTACATTTTGCTTATAATTGATTTTAAATATGACGTTTTACTTAATAATATTCTCTATTTTACACTTTGTTGTATATCTACACAATGAATCTCTTGTGACGTTTTCGAATATTTGTGTGTTTCATTCTTTTGATGTCTTTTTTTTCAAAATGTCGAATATAAATCATTGTCATTTCGTTGTGATGTAGTTTTCGCCTTGTACAAAACAATATAAATATTTCTTTAATAAATAATAAAAAAAAATTACAAATTTCCATTGATGTGTTTTCTTTTGTGTGCATCTTTTTACTATTTTGTTTGTATTTTTAAATGGCCAAGGAACTCTGGAATTCCCCTCAAGTTTTCACTAAAATAAGATCTAATCGGAAAATAAGCCTTAGCATGATTTTCCAGAATATTCGTAAATATGAAACTTAACCCCAAAATAAGAGCTATTCCAAAAATAATTTAGAAATTAACGTAATTATGGTATTCATTCAAACAAAGTGTATTTATACTGAAGATTGGTCGGGAAAACTACTTTATTTTTACAGTGAACTACAACTACTTTATTGAAAATGTAGTTAACTACAACTAGTAGAGAAACTTCGGGTATTATGGAATAGTCTGGTAACATAGAATACCAAGGTTTCTGTTTGGTAAAGTGCTGCTACCAAGCGGAAATATCATAAACTACTTTTCCAGAATGCGCAGTTTGTCGGTCGGCGTCAGGGTGCGTTGTGTGAATAAATATTTGTTTTTCGTCTTTGAAAAGTTTCAAGGGATAATTTTTCAATATTTTTTATGTATTGTGTATGTGTGTTTGACTGTCTATAATATAAATTTTATGGGTACACTAACTCACATTTTACTACTTAGAATAGAATGAAATTCATATTAAATTCTATGCTTATGTGAACTGGTGCTGATTAGTTTCTGTGAGAAATCCCTCAAGAGGGCGGGGCCCCACAAATCTATGATTTGTTCGATTTATACAATGCTTATATCTCCAGTTTATGTGCGCAGAATTCAACAAAATACCAAGTTTCGAATTCTCGTGATAGTAATACATTGTTATTCAATTTTGGTTGTGGTCATCTAAGAGGGGTGCCGAAATTCGATGATTTGTTCTAAATATGCGATGCTATATCACCCCGTATATTTACCCGTTTAAATGTACAGAATTCAACGAACTTCACGCTTATAGCATCCTGAATATTGGAATACATTGTGCAAAAAATCTGTTTGCTAAATCGATGTAATTTATTGTACAATTTAAATCATTTAATTGATTTTATTTATGAAAGTTTTGTGATGGCCACAATATAATTAGTTTCACTTATTAGGTGCATTCGTAAGTATATAAATACATAACATCTATAGTCGTCATCTGGTCCATCCGTCCGTCTGCATGTAACAGCGCAAAAACTACCCAACCGAATGGTTTGAAATTCAATATGTATAATCGTTGCTAATTTTTGTCGAGTCATTTAAATATTTTTTGAAAATCGAATCAAAACTTAAAAATATATTAAAAGTTTTCTTTATTCTATTAAATCCTATCATATGTAATTAATTCAATGATATCCCATGATAAGTAATGATTCTAGGTTGCCATGGTAATAACGTCCTATTTAAGATGGAGTCCTATTATTTCTGTATTACTGAATTTAAAAACCGAATTTGTTTACTAAAATTGTTTAATTATAGCAATCATCTAATCTACCGACAATTTTTTGGATAGATGTTTACAGAGAAATAGATAGTAAATGAAAAAGTCTAAATATGGATTTCAAGTTCTGAAATTTTCAAAGCTAGGCTTAAGTTTCCCACTGGAATTTTCAGTAAATGTCAACAATCGATAAAATGTTGCCAACTTAAAATGTACTTATTTTATTACGGAAATTAATCACATCATAATAACAGATGATATAATTCCTTTCACTGAAATAATAACGATGCTCATAGTATAGCTTTAATGTAACAGAATTGTAATTAATTGTTTGTAAAAGGTATTGAAACTTAATTTCATAAAATAAAATTAATATCTGTAATATGAAATTCTGCACATAAAATAAATTTTGTATTCATGCATTTTTACATAAAAGTGCCATAGCCATTGCACCAAGATCTGAATATTTATAAAACTAGTTATAGTGCGAACGTACCTCATTTGTCATGTTTGACGAACAATTTCCAACTTATTTTCATATCTGGAAGCATATGATCTTTTGAGAATAGTACCCCTATATATTGTACGATTGGATTAAAAAAATCAATCATTTTAATGGGCAGCTGAGATTAACACCCCAATTTTAATATGAGTGGATTAGAAAACCAATGTAAATTACATCGTTTTACACAACCGCATTACAATGAGAAAGTCTGGAGAAAGAAAAACGCTTTCTTTTATAAATGACAGCGCCCACCAACAGAAGCGTTTGTTTTCTGTGTCTAAAATCCCACGATTTTAAAAATGAAAGATTACATACCATTTGGACCTAATCCGAGGCCTATACGAGGTTCACGCTGTTTGCTTTTTATACCGGGCCTACCACAAAAAGCAAACGGACTTGCGTGACGTCACAAGCGAGATCCATACTACTTAAAATTTTCCTATTTCATACTATTTAAAATTAATGGTATAAAAAGCAAACAGCGTGATCTTGGAGGCCCCGCCTATCTCAGTTCCCAAGATGATGCGAAAAATCACTAAATGATGATTATAATGAATTTGCATTCCCAAGATGCAAAATTACACAATTTAAATACAATCATACTAAAACGTTCAATTTTTCTGAATGAAAATGCATGTTTTCGTACGAACCTTTAAAACAGAAAAAAAAAACATTTGTCAAACATAGATTATGAAACACATTTAGAATACTGCAACAAAATTTCATCATTTAATAAGGTGAAAGATGATGTCTATGTAAAAAAAATTGGAAACGCACAACATATTTGAAAACCCAATTTCAGCAGTTCAATTATAGTCGGACAAATATCCGAATTATTTTGTGTGGGCCTGTATATGAGCTATAGATAGCTATATTTGCTACATAGTATGCAAAAATTTAATTCAGTTGGGAAATGCATAAGAAAATTGAAAATTCCCCTTCAGCAATTTCCATCAATAAGCGAAAATGTACGCGAATTCTTTTGTGCAGCCCTGTATATGAGCTATAGAATTTATACACACTAAGTAATCCAAACCAATATCCAAAGAATTAGTTAAATTTTAAAACGCAAATTACGATTGAAAACGCACTTCCAGCAATTATTGGTCATAGACAGTACTGTTACAGAATTATTTAGTGTGTCCCTGTAAATGAACGATAAATGCTATGCATGCTGTATTCAATTGTAAGTATCTTATACAGCACCTCAATGATATATATCAATATAATATATAATTTATATAATTTCAATATACATATATAATTTCAATTGTTTGAAATAGTGTAACATCATTAAAATACACTGCAAACGATTCCCCCTCCCTTAGACGATAAAGTAACGGAATTTTTTTTAATGTCCTGTTAACGAACTGCAAATGTTACAAACTTTATTTTTAACTAGTATGCACCAGTGGGCGATACTTTCCGGAGAAAGTCAGTTAATAAGTTGGCAAATACCGCGGACATTTTCACCCATTACACTGTCTCCGGATTGTGAGGTCTGAAGCATGATAAGGGGATTTTGCTCGCAACAATGGAAATAATCCGATTGCACCATTTAAAAAAATAATAATAATAAATTCTGTTAATTTTTTCTGTAATTAATTCTGTAGTTTTTTTTTTCTTATGAACTGTCGAAAGAAAACGCTTAGCGTTTTAAATATATTGATAGCGAACATGCTATGGTAATCCTCAATAAAATATGTCAATTACATGACAATCCGAGTATACTTATGCGAGTTAGAGCACAGACCACGGACAGACAAACCGAATTCATAAGCACTTTTCAACTGTGTTCGAAAGAGTTAAAAAGAAAAAAAAAAGAAAAGTAGAAAAAAGAAAAAAATGATCCCTAATGCTTTTTTTAGAGAAAAAATTAATGCAAGACCAATTTTTATTTTTGTAAGCATATGAAAAAAAAAAAAAAAAAAAAAATCTAGCAGTAATACAAGTGCCTGCTGATGCTTGTTATTCTTTGATTTATGTAGTTGTTCTAACATTTATCATAGCACAGAGACTTTAGATTGTAGCTAACATTACTAAGGTTTCACTTTAAATCGGTCAAACAAATGCAAATGTCATTTGTTTAGTGGCATTCTAGCATGTATGCATACATACAAAAGGCTCCTTATAGGTGGTTGAAATCTTTTAGTTTCACCGCATACATAATGTGCAATGCATTTACAAACATTTCAAAGTAATCTCTGTCTAATATATTGCAGTCCGGGCACATTCAAGAATTTATTCTCATCCTTCAGAGCCTACGCTAGTCACGTGAATACTCTCGCAAGATAAAGTTAAACCAATGGCAGCGTTCTTTTAAAGTTTCTCGTTTGCATTTCAATATTTTTAAACTTTTTTTTGCATACGATATCGAAGGTCGATGTCTAACCGGGTATCTCCGTATTTTTTAGGTGCGTTCGTAATTATATAAATACGTAGCACCTATATAGTCGTCGTCTGGTCCGTCCGTCCGTCTGTCCGCATATAACAGCGTAAAAACTACCCAACTGAATGTTTTGAAATGTAATATATATAATCGTTGCAGAATTTTGTCGAGTCATTTCAAATTTTATGAAAATCGAATCAAAACTTAAAAAGATATTTAAGAAAGTTTTCTTTATTCTATTAAATCCTATCATGCGTAATATATATAATAAAAGCGCAAGTCATGTGACTGGGGAAAACAAATATGGACTGACCATTTCTTTTTTCACATGCCAGGCGGCCACTTCTACTCAAAATAATTTTTTCGAATAAAATGGCATGAAAGTTACATTTTTAGAAAGATCGTTCAAAAAAATTGTTTCTTTGAGAGAAGAGTTACATTAAAAAAATGTATAGATTCGGAGATAACTTCAGTTAAAGTTAGATTGGCAGCCCAATATTTATTCCAATATCCATTAAAGCAAATAAACACAATAGATTCGTTCATCGTAAATCATAGAAATATAACCTAGAACAGATAGATATAACATAGACACCTAGACACCTAGATATAACATAGAAATACAATAAAACCACAAGTCATGTGACTGAGGAAAACAAATACGAGAAATACTTTTTCCATATGCCAAGCGGCCATTTTTATTAAAAATTATTTTTTCGAATAAAAGTTACATTTTTAGAAAGTTCGTTCAAAAAATTGTTTGCTTGAGAGAGGAGTTATATTAAAAAACGTATAGATTTTGAGATAACTTTAGTGAAAATTGGGTTAACAGCCGAATATCGCAATCCATTAAAGTAAATAAACAAAATATTCATTCATCATGAGCCATAGAAATATTAACCATGGGGGTAATCATTCGCAAAGCAAGATCTCCATGGTAAATGTACAGCGCTGTCTGGTGTCGAAAAAATAATTCGCATCTGCAAACATGGCATACGTAATAAGAAAAAAAAAAGGAATCCTCATTTCGTTCATAAGCAGACAATATAATTAATTTCACTGAAATAATAACGATAATTTTTTACATTGTAAAACTAGTTATAGCCCGAAACGAACGCACCTCATTTGTCACGTTTAACGTACAATTTCCAACTTGTTCGATTTTGGTAGCAGTTTTTTTTTTCCTACAGTAAATAAAAATGTCCTCATTAAAAAAAAAAAAAACTGCAACCCAAATGGGAAAAGACCTCAGATATCCTTTGCAAAAAAATCGTTTAACAATATTGAAATACAAATGAGATATTTGAAAAGAACGCTGCAATTAGTGTAACATTAACTTGCGAATGCCTTTCAGTGACTAGCGTATGCTCGTAACCTCTTAAAGAGCGGTGGGATGTTATATATCTCACTTAATGTTAATTCACCAGAATTTTGGAATAAAATTTTGCTTGTATAATGTACGTGAATATATAAATTAATCTTGCAAAAATATCAAAATATTAAATATATGCGCAATTTTGATTATTTGTATAATGATAGAATAATTTTTTACAAAAACTCAGATTTGAAAATTAAGATTGGAAATTAGTCGAAACATGCAAATCAAAGCATAAATACAGCATGACTCAAAAATTAAAATTTAATATATATTTAATGATTTTTAATATAATGTGCTTCATAAATATATAAAATTTGGTATGGATACAGGATCTTTCATACACCTATAAATAATTCAGCATAAGAAATTGGCTGTTTCGTAAAACAGCTCGCTGAGCTAAATAAAAACATAAATATGCAAATTGAGATCTGCACAACTACTGTCTACTATAAAATGTGTTAAAAAGGTAGGTTAAATGTATATGTTTTTAATTATCGGAGAATTTTCTTGAATATGCATTGATTCTTCTTGATATGCGAACGAAGTTGCAGGTAACAACTAGAGATAAATTATTTTCACATGAAATTTAAAATATGTATTTAATAAACAAATATCACGAGATAGCTGGGCATCATCTAAAGTCGTCGTGCTTTAGCAAAAATGATCTTCCATAATCGTGATTTATTTTATAATATCTTTTTTAATTTATACAGCATCTTGTGCTAAAATCCAGATATATTTTTAACTTATGCAGCATCTCGCGCCAGATTCGAAGTAAATTACCTGGAATTTTGCACGAGATGTTACACAAGTTAAACAAAAAGACAGTATAAATTAATCATGTTTATGTAAGATCATTTTTGTTAAAACACAATTACTTTAGAAGGCGACCGAAACCCAATTACGAAAATTTTCTAGATGCTTATGTTTGATCTTATAATCAGTTACAGCCATTTCTTGAAATAAAGTTCGTTAAGATATTTAAGTTAACATGACTTACTCATAGAGTTAAGTTTCAGTGTGAGTAACCATCTACCAATACTTTCCAACAATTATCATCAATTGATATAATGTATGAATGTTAATAACGTATCTGTAGTTTTGTCTCTGAAAGATCAATTAGTTTTTAGCTCACAGGCTATCAAAGCATGAGAGCTAATGTATCCGCAGGTTCTGTATCTACGTACCTAACGCGATAACGCTTGATAGAAATATCCGATTTGCTTCAAATTTTGTATATAGGTTCATTCTGATAAGGCGCTTCCCTGATTAGTTTTGGGGGTTCATTAGTTAAGTATAAAGGGGAGGGGGACGGGGGCTAACTCCCCTTTAATTTAGATAAAAGGATTTTTCATGCAGAATTATCCGATTTGCTTCAAATTTGGTATACCGGTTTATTCTGATAAGGCGCTTCCGTGATTAGATTTGGAGGTTCACTGGTTAAGTATAAAGGGGGTAAATGGGGGAACTACCCCCCTCATTAATTTAGCTAAATGGGTTTTTCATGCAAAATTATCCGATTTGTTTTAAATTTGGTATACAGGTTTATTCTGATAAGACGCTTCCCTGATTAGTTTTGGAGGTTAATTGGGTAAGTATAAAGCAAGGTAACAAGAGTATAATATGCAATTAGTGTGAATAGCCTGTGAGCTCAATGTCATCAGTTTAACTGGCACTTTTCTTTTTTATTAAAGTTACATATTGTTACCATTAGAGGACCCCAAATTCAGCTAATTTCAGCTAATCACAGTCTATTATACGTCATTTGATTTGAAATCACCAGTATAAATTAGGCGCCATGTGCATTTGCCCCCTAGGAATTAAAATCTGAAATGACGTTCCTGCCTCTCCCCACCCCCCTTTTTAAGGATGACGTAATTAACAGATAAGTTCTTTAATCTGCGTCTCTAATATATTCCTACTTAAATTCAGCCAAGATTCGTTAACATACTCATGTATTAACATTAAGATGAACAGAAAATTATGAACTTTCTTTTAAACAATTATTCCTTCTCGTATCGTCTGTTTCCATTTTTCGCTCCGTTAATGACAAACCTAGTGCTTAAAATTCTTTCTACGCATTTGAAATAACGATGTGTAAAGAAGTTCCAGCTGAAAGCAATCAGAGATAGATAAAACAGTCCGAAGGGAATATGATTTGTTAAAGAACATTTAAATCTTATCTCCCCGAGTTCCAGAGTTCTAAAACTTTATGCTATATCTCAACTGTGTAAATGTTAACCCATTCGTATCGTGTTTGTATGCAAATAAAATATTTTTTTCTTAAAGTAAAAGTTCATCGATAGATATAAAGGATATACGGGCCATACTCTCATATGTGATATCTCAGTCCCCAGTATATATATCTCAGCATTTCTTTGCAATATAAAATCTCCGCACCTATAGTCGTCGTCTGGTCCGCCCGTCTGTCTGTCTGTCCGTTTGTCCGCATATAATAGCGCAAAAACCACCCAACCGAATGGTTTGAAATTTAATATATATTATCGTTGTAGAATTTTGTCGAGTCATCTCAACTTTTATGATAATCGAATCAAAACTTTAAAAAATATTAATAAAAGTTTTCTTTACTCTATTAAATCCTATTAAATCATACGTAATCTATATAATTAAAGTGCCAGTCATGTGACAGAGCAAAACAAATACGGGCAAACCACTCCTTTTTTCATATACCAGGCGGCCATTTTCATTCAAAATTATTTTTTCGAATAAGATTGCATAAAAGTTACATTTCTAGAAAGATGGTTAAATAAAATTGTTTGTTTGAGAGATTAGTTACATTAAAAAATGTATAGATTCTGAGATAACTTCAGTGGAAATTAGGTTAAAAGCCGAATATCTCAATCCACTAGAGTAAATAAACACAGGAGATTCTTTCATAATGAATCATAAAAATATTAAACCATGGATGTAATCATTCACAAAGCAAGATCTCCATGGTGAATTTTACAGTGCTGTCTGGTATAGAAAAAAAATTTCGCATTTGAAAACGTGGCATACGTAATAAGAAAAAGAAAAGGCATATTCATTTCGCTCATAGCAGACCATATAATTCATTTCACTAAAATAATAAGGATAATTTTTTGACATTGTGAAACTAGTTATAAAACGAACGCACCTCCTATGTCACGTTTAACGTACAATTTCCAACTTGTTTACCTTTAAAATGGAATTTAAATATCTCAACAGTCACTAATGTCCCCTGTCCTCAACCCATAACTTGATCATTAAAACCATCAACAAACAATAACGGTTTGAAAAATCAATTTTGAAATTTTGAAAAACCAATGCATTTATTAAAAATATGAATCTCACGCAGCATAATAATACAATTTTTTCAGGAGTGAAATGTGTAATATTTATTTTTGTTGGGTTTGAAGTTATGTCCTTCACTTTTTTGGTCAGTACTGTCCCGGTGTATGAATTTCCTCATGTTTCCGCCAGATGATAGTATGCAGTCATTTTCAGTAGGGGTGCACATGTTCTTAAAAAATCGCCATTGCTTGCAGTTTGTTCATAAAGAAGATTTTCTGGATTGAAAAGAATGGGGAATTGATAAGCCTATCTTTATTAACCTTCACTACTGTCCCCATTGTTAATTTAATTATTGACTATGTGGAACCCGTCAATTCTTGACGGAAAAAAATTACTATAACAATATCAGTAAAATAAGCTTCTTTATTACATAAGAAGGGGTTCGTATGAAACAGTCTTTGAACTATTTTATTTTAAAAGTATTCCCCCCCCCCCCCCCCCCAGTGAAATACAGTAAAAGCTCATCACTGCAGCAGGGTTATTCGCCCATAAAACACGCGGATAAATATTTTTTACCGAAATTTAACTTGCAAATTAAAAAATTTGGCCTAAAAGCCACGTGCTTTTAATATTTATTATTTCTCTTTTTTTTCTCGCAACCACAGAGTTTCTCGTTACTCTGTGCCTCGCAACAGTGGGCGTATCCGATTGCCGACTTTATGACGTCATACGCAGAAGTAAAAGTTTAATTTAAAATTACGGCTAATTAATTAACTTTTCGAACAAACGAATGTACGATAAGAAATCTGTGTCCAAATATCTTTCATTTAAAAAAAAAGTAATTTGATGCAGTAGTTTGTTCTCACGAACTGTCGAAAGAAAACGCTTAGCGTTTTAAATATATAGATATTCATAGATTAGCCAATATCTATCTATTTAATCGTAGGTTTGATATGTCTTTGAAAATAGTGCATACAATATTCTAAAATTCTTTTTTAAGCAAAGTGGCAAAATTGCAAAAAAATGTAACTTCTATCCCTTACTATTTGTGTTTTGTCTGATAAAAACTGCCATATCATATTTATTTTCCAATAAAGTTTGTACCCATCTACTACTTATTATTCTGCAATTTATCAGGGGTTATTAAAAATCCAAGTTGAGCATAATATGAGACTTTTATAAATCAGTTATCAGCAGAAAATCAGCAGCCAAAAATCACACTTATGAGATATTGGCCCATAGGGTCCCACATTTAGTTTGGAAAAAGAATGATTTATTATGCTCAGTTATACAACCAAACAAATGATTATATGATAGAGAAATTCATATATTTTTACCTTTTGACAAATCTTCGATACGTTCGATACCCTTCGTTGCTTTGCAAGTGTCCCTTTTGTAAATATCGTATATTCCAGTATGTAACTTTTTTTATACCTCAATAAAGAGGACCGGGAGAGACATCTATGCTCTACAGACTCGATTTCTTAATCAGAGCAGTCCTTCTCGGTCAGTAAAGGAATATTTTAAACAGTTTTTATCAGACAAAACACAACCGTTAATTTGTTTAAATTTCAGATTAAATTTGTGTTAATTATCAAATTTATCGGAAATATAACGTTAAAATAAATTAGGTTACAGACAATGTCTATCAAAATGGGTGAAATTCCAAGCGTTTAAATTGTGTTTTGTTTATAAATTATGGGAATTAAACTTATTTTACTCAAATGTGCTTTTATTTCACGATTACAATGCTAATTTTTGAATTTTTTTCATTTAAATTTTGTAAATCATTAACTAACTTTTATCAAATTTTTCCTTATTTAATAAATATGTAAAGAAAGAAAGAATATGCTTTTGTTATTATTCGTTTCGTTGACGAACTCACAAGTGCAACATTAAAATAACGGGACTGAGAGAAATAGCGAAAATATTTTCGCGAACGCAAAGCATAAACAAACGATCGCACCGCTATTTTACCTGCCGTGACGTCCATTTTAAATTAGTTTCCGAGATTAATAATTTTTTTAATGACACTTCTGTAGTGATAACAACAAAATTACTCAATTTTTGTACTATAAAAAATTAATAAAGATAAAATTAAATAATGGGATATCGTCTGCTATCCGAACTGGTGATCTTTGTTTATATTTTGTTTGTATAAATCGATTTAATGAGTTTTAGTTTATTTTCTCTTTTAAAAAGAATACGGTGTAAAAAATGTTCATCCACAATTACTATAATTATTACCAAACCACTGAAAGATTGCAATATTATTGATTCATGTGAAATAGCATATTCCGAGAATTTGTTTAAAATGTAGATGAATAGACTCTGATAGAACATGGAGTCACATATAACACAGGATGTATGCTAAGATTGGATTTTTTTGTCTAAACAATTAGCAACTCACACTACAGAACTTAGTGATGCTCTTCTATTAGGCCAGTTCGCTTTGGTGAGTTAGGCAATTGGCGATAATGACAAGCTCGCCACGGTCTGGTCCAAAATCCTCACTACAAATCAAATTTTCTGTCCTTATGTCGCCATTTTTTTTATAAAGGCATTCTATTAAAATTGCAACAAAATCGCGAAATTTACGAAATGCAATTTACTAAATTTTTAGTTAATTTAAAATGTAAATAGGTTTTCTTGTATATAATAAAAAAAATTAATAAAATTAATGCTATTAAAACATTTTTAAATGTAAAATAAAATATAAGTTCCCTTTTCTCTAAAAAAAATAAAAAAATAAATAAAATCAAAAGATTTCTTGCAGTTTAAATACAACACATCAGATAGCTACAAAAACTAGTTCTATATTAAAAAGAAAATCGTTATTTAAATTAAGATTAATTTTTGTTTGAAAGTTATTTGCATTAAAAATGCATTTAATTTCACCCTGATAAATGTCAATCGAACTGTATTACTTACTTATCGGTTAAATTCATTCAGCACTATCATGCCTGTATTTAGATAAAGTATCTTCATATCTACTGACAAAACCAAAGTTATCTCCAACAATACAAAAACAGTTAAAATTATCACAAACACAACTTTTCCTTAGAAAAATGAAGCTTTAAAAACTTATTTGAGGTCTGTGGCTAAGTACTCAGCTGCATTATACAAGTGGTGTAGCAATTTAAAAACTGAGGGAGGAGCTCAAGTAATCATTTTCAAATAAATTGAGCAATGAAAATTATGAATAAAATAAAAGTAAAAATAGTTTTTTTAACACTCTATTGTAGGCAATCAATGTTTATCTTAAAAAATCACACCTAATTTTTATAACTCATGTTATTATATCTATATATCATGTTAAAAAGATTAAAAAAAACTGTTACAGTACGTTAATTTGGCGTAGGCCCTGATAATGGGAAAGGGAACTTCACCGCTTGGTAGAAAGCGCGAACTAATGAATTTATTTAGCAAATTATACTTTTCGCCCTGTTTCTTTTTAGGTAGATTTCGTAAGAAATACTACCTATTACATTCTCCTCTATGTTAGAATTTTTGAAAAAAATTTGCAGATCTACGCCGATTATGACTTCTAGAACCCAAAACCAGCCCCAGTTCAAAACTTTATCATAGCCACCTATTTATCTATCTGTCTATATCACTTTTTTATGGACACGATAACTTCGATAATTCTGCACAAATCTCTTCCAAACTTCAAGGGGCATAAAATCTCGGTCAAGTTCATTAATGGGCAAAATCGGACAAAGGGGGGGGGGGGGCTTTTTGTGAAAAAAGAAAAAGATCCATAACTTCTTAATTATGATACATATTGAATCTGTTTAAAGTTATTATTACTTCTAGGAAAAGGACTAAAAATTTATGTATGACAGATTTTTTATATCATTAAAAATGGCCTCAAGGGGAAGGGGGAGGGGGTGAAGTAAGAGTTTAAGAAGAAAAAAATTCATAACTTCGTCAATTCACAAGTTATCAAATCCGCTTAAATTTATTATAAATCTTCTTAATATTATCAACAACTTTTATATTGACAAGTTTTTATAGAACCAACTCTTACAGGGAAAAAAAATTCCTCCTGGCTACGCCTACAGGCATAGTTAGATTTCGAAGTGGGTGGTTCCAACTGTCGCATCATGGAAAAAAGGTCCTTCTGCAATTCCCAATAAACAAGCGCCCCATGGTCTGCGACTTCGAAATCTACCTGTGACTGTAGGCCGAGCCGTCAAGGATTTTTTAACATATTCCAACAGGAGAGGAAAAGAAAACATTATTCTATTCAGTGTTTCTCAATTGTTTTCTCAACATATAAACATAATTTAATTAATATTAAACTATTAATTGACTATTTATCTATTAATTGACTAACTAGGACTTCCCTCAAAGGGATTAGTCTGAGTGATATTGCTGAGAACATGGGCTTAACAATTACGATATAAAGAAGATACAATATATATATTTAAAAAAAAAAAAAAAAAAAAAAAAAAGGCCGGATCTTTTAAAACGCCAAGCTTTTTAAAGTTTCGTAATCGGATTTGCAGCAAAGAGCGTCGTTTAGCAAGCGTAGTTTAATGCAAAATTTAATTTCATTTATGCAACATTTTCTTTGTAGCAAATATTTACATTTGAATTAAAAAATATTCCTCCTTGTTTATTTGAATAACTATTTATAGAAACTCGTACACTTCAAATCACATTGATAACATGCTTTGCTACAAATCTGATTACCAAATTGTCGCCTAAATTCCTACTAAAGTACATAAAAAATCTTTCGATGACTTCTGTAAAGATAAATTTTACATTAATCTCCATATCGGCGAAATTGAAAAAAAAAAATTTCAAAGATTTTACTACATCAAACCCCAGATTTTCTTCTGCCTGCCTGTCTGTGTCTCTCTACAATCTGTTTGTTTCCCTATCCGTTCTTCTACCCATCTCTCTACCCGACTGACTCTCTCTCTACACATCTCTCTACATGTCTGTATATTTCTTTACTGGTCTCGCTACCCGCCTATCTGTTTCTCTAACCGTCTGTCTACCCGTCTAACTACCCGTGTGTCTAGCCGTGTCTCTATACCGTGTCTCTCTCCGTACACATCTGTCTACTGTATCTCTACTCGTCTGTAAACCCATCTCACTATCCGTCTGTCTTTCTACTCTACTCTTTAACCGTCTCGCTACCCATCTGTCTATCCGTCTCTCTAACTGTCTCGCTTCCCGTTTCACTACCCGTCTCTCGACATGTCTGTCTGTCTATATACCCCACTCTTTACCCATCTGTCAACTCGTCTCTGTACTCATCTCTATACTCGTCTCAATATCCACCACGCTACCCGTCTCGCAACCTTTCCCTCTACATCCTGTCTACCGGTCTCACTACTCGACTCGCTACCCGTCTCCCTATCCATCTCGCTACCCCTCTGTCAACCCTCTTTTTTACCTGTCTCGTTAACCGTCTGTCTATTCGTTTCGCTACCCGTTAGCTTATCTATGTCGCTATCCGTCTCTCTACCTGTCTGTCTACCCGTTTGTTTACACGTCTCTCTACCTCTCGCCACCTCTTCCCAATATTTAAACAATTTAGTATGCAAAAGCCGTTCATCTGTTATTAAATGCAAACAGGAGTAATTTATCTAATAAGAATAATCAGATGCAACTTTTTAAATACATACATAAACCAACATAATAATTCATCAGGTTTATTTTCATAGTAGTTATGTCAGTAAATCTCACCTTCTTAAACTCGAACTACTTCAAGCTTTTTAAAAAGCCCCAAGCTCCGTATAACTGGGAAGGGAAAGTACCCTCAGGGCTATTAGATACATGTTATTAAGTTAAGTGAAAGTTTCGTAATCGGGTTCGCAGCCAATTGCTTATGTCAGACAGCGTGGCTTAATGCCATTTTAAATTCATTTCTGTAACTTTCTTTTTCTTTTTTGGGGGGTGGGGAGGGTTCCAAATATTTACATTTAAATTCAAACTTTCGCCCCCATGTTAATATTAATGTTGTTTGTATTATTAATTAATACTTTGGTGACAGAGCTTCATTCGAAACAAATGTAAAAGACAACAGTTTTTTTTTTTTTTTTTTCTAGGAGAAACATCCGCAATCGGGCTTAAAGCTAATCGGAGAATTTAATGTCATTAATGTTATTAACTTTTATAGAGTTAAAAAAATATTGTTGCTAGCATTATTCTTGTTTGAGATCAGCCTTGTCTGTGTATCTGATGGGGAAAAGATCCGTATCATGTGCTGGTTGGAGCCATTGGGGGACAAAATAAAAATGGTGCTAATAGGCAGTTTTAGCATCTTACCAAATTTTTCTAGAGAGTGGAAAAACGTGTTTTTCAAATATTTACAAATATACGTTTATTAAACCATGTTTTTGCGCCATCTTAAAAAATTAAGTACGATGCTAAAATAAAATTTTATTGCCATTTTTGATATTTTAACAAGTAATGAAAATACATTACAAACATATTTAACAAAACTAAGAGACATTTTTGTGATAATTGTTATTGTCAGGGAGGCAAATTGTAAACAATTAATAAGCGAACTAAAAAATTACCGAAAATAGCTTGTGGGAATCTCAGGAAAGAAATATCTGATATAAATAGCATTTAAAATCTTAAAATGGAGAAGTGGTCCATATAAAAATGCAAAACATAATACGCCTGATATAAGTATTTTTTTAATTTTTTATATTTCTGAAAGCACAGATAAAAGGGTACAAATCCCGGCATAGATGTCATATACTCACCACGTTGGCGCGATTTTTTCCTCGCCAATTTGGCGCAAACTGTTATGTTTATTTACTTTTATTTTTTATTTTAATTCTATAGATTATTTTTATATGTATATCAATATTTATTTAGATCAAACTATAATTTATTTATTTTTATTTCCTTTTTTAAAATAATAGAAGTTATTTCATTTATTACTTTATTTTATTTTTATATTGAAATAAAAAATCACGTGCTATTATTGCATACTATTTGTAACTAATATTCAAAAACAAAGTTTTCGCCAAATTGGCGGTGGAAAAATCGCACTAACGTGGTGCGTATATGACATATGTGCCTTGTTTCATTTCACACATGTATTGGTGCTTTCATGTTAACTTGGCGCAGTTGATAAATCGCCAAATATTGTTTTCATAACATCTTAATATATTTCATAAATTTTTTAAACTATAAACCTTTCACTCATTTCACTTGAAATACATACATTAAAATACATGTCTTTTATTCATTTAATTTAAAATACATGACTTTCACCAATTCCATTTAAAAGACTAATAAAAAGGAAAAGAAATTAAGAAGAAATAATTCCACAAAAAACCTTTTATTTAAACATCAAAGAAATGTGTCTGATTTACACACGCGAAATAGAAAACCTAGGCTAATGGTGAGATTTGCGCCAAATCTCTAATACAAAGTTATTGCGGATTTTTTTCTTTCAAACAGAAAAAATTCCAGATTAATTTTCCATTTTTATTAAATGGAAATATGTTTTATTGTACTGATATTGTATTGTATTGTGTGTGCATATTTTTTTGCTCCATGTACTCCATGAACTTTTCAATTCCGATTGTCTACGAAAATCTCCCGCCGGTGAAAATGACGTACGCACAAAATTTTTGTGACGTATGTACTTTAATTGTGCTTTTTTATCTATTTTTTTAATATAATTTCCAAACCGTTTGGCATTTATTCTTGGTAATAAATAGACGTCGTTGTTACCTTTATAGGTACCTGCTGTAAAAATTTGAACGAAATCCGTTAAATATTTTTTGAGTTATGCTTGACGAAAGGTTTTAATATCCACCGTAGCTATATATGGGGTACACAAAGTAATACTGCGCTGTGTATGAGTCTTCGTTGCACTCAGACAATTAAACTATCAATTAAACTATTGATAAAAGCAAATTTAAAAAAAATAACTACACTTTATTTTTTGCTCATATTTTATTTTCTACTGTTTATTGTTTAAAATATTTCGTTGTTGCAGTTTCACAGCCAGTTGGCTTATTTTTCTCGAGTGTGGTTTGGCGCATCTTTAACTACATTGTTCTTGTAATTTGTAAACCGTTGCAACAGTAAAGGATACTTCGCGATTTATCTTCTCTGCCCGGCTAACAGAAAAAAAAAATCTTAAAATTAATTTATTAATTTATAATTAAGCTCTAAAAATATGAAAATGTATTGTCATGGGAAACACACCTGTATACATAATTTATATAATTCTAGTATATCAAGAAGTGGGTTAAAAATTGATTTGAAAATTCCATCTTTTCATACAGAAACCAAGTTAAGTTAAATATAAAAGTGTAATTATTAATAAAATATTTATAAAAATAATTGAATCGTTCATTTAAAAAACCACATAAGTCACAGAATCAGAACTTTTCAGGGGAAAAAAAACTGTATTATTCACAAGTAAACGTGCGGTTTGTTGGGCTTATTATAGAGCTTGGACTTCAAAGTTTCTAAATATCGAATAATTTTTTATAATTTATGAACAATAATAAATAAAAAAAAGAATAACAGAAAAACTGTTCCTGGTTTATGTTGTTTTAGCAAGAAACAAGGTTAGGTGGTATTTAATTTGAACAAAACAGTCATATTAAACATATTTTTAATCAAAATTAATGAAGATAGCACTTATATAGGAACATTTATGGTAATGTAATATGGTATTGCATGCAGTCGCTGACTTTATGTCGTTTAAGTGATGAACGAAAATTAAAGGTATTGTTTGAAAATAAGGAATACAGACTTATGTGGTTATTACCCAGATTCTGGCTCTAAATTTAAGGAAGCATTTGCAACAAAAGGTATATTTCGAAAAAAAAACTTGACTTATCTGGTTTTTGAAACGACCGATTCAATTGAAACATTTAAGATGCTGAGTTCTACAGAGTCTCGATTATCAAATTAATGAGACAACCGGTGGTTCAGTGGGCGGACCCCCTCCCCCTTCCCCACTCTTGATATAATACAGAATTTTCACAAAAAATAAATAATCTTGGAAGTTTCAGTGCTTGTAATTGTTCCTCCCATTAACATTCACAAGAGTTAAATCTCCTGAAATTACTTAATTATACTAATATATGAACAAAATGCGATTGCGCGTTAAGAGATCATAGCTACCAACTGCTACAATTTTTTAGCACCAGTAATTCTGAAGAGAAATTTCTGCCTTATTTAATCGTAGAAATCTTCAACTAAACAAATCGAAGATTTCTCTACGGAATTAATGTTGACGAAAAACCGTAGCTGTTGGTGGCTATTTGTGAGTTACAAATATTAAATGGACTAAGATAAAAGCTATATCATCCATCTCCCCTCACCTTACACAAAAAATTCATTGTTTGCGGTAACAGCGCTTGTTACTTTTTTTTTTTTTTTTTTTTTTTTTTAGAGTAGAGAGATACGATCAGAAACACTAAATGTACATAAATTTAACGTCAAATTGTAACGGTAATATAACATCAGGGTGTGAGTCCTTACTCGCACTTGTTCTTTTTTTAAATCCATATATTTAAAGCCAAAAGTGCTTTCCTTAAGATAAGATTCACACAAAATTGACCTTAGTGCGCATGCTTCAATTTTTTTTTTTTAAAGCAGAAATGGAAGGGGAAATGGGAGGAAAAATTCTCCTCTTCTATAGTTTGAGAGCGGGTTGAACGAAAGAGTACGGGGCACGGTTCAAATTCACACAATGAGAATCCCATTCGTCATTCTCCTCACTTTGGATGGAGAGAAAAACTTTCTCTTTCCTAGAAATGGCGGCTTTTTCTTCAGAAGATTTTTACAAGCAGCAATTTTGTTGCCTGGGTCAATTTTCGTTGAAGAGAAACTCTTTAACCTTCGGAAAAAAAGGCGAACAGATTGAGGGTGTTACAAATGACTCATTTCGTTTGACCGTGCAACAATTGATTTTCACAAATGCACTAAAGAAACCCAAGATATTTAAAATATCTTCTAAACTAATATTGTATTCGTAATTGTAATAACGAAAACATTTTTTTTTTCGGATAGAGTTGGGCAAGACGTAAAGCTATAAATATTCACTATTTGTAGATCATACATTTCTTTACAAAAAAAAGGTGAAACAATAAATCCACAATCATCGTTTTTAAAAATACGTTTCTGTCGGATTTTAAAGGCAATTTTATTACTAAATAGAAATGAATGAAAATATCTTTATTCAATAAATGGTTTTGTTTTTTATTTAAATGCGAATTTTGTAGCAATTTTCAAAGATCTGTTCCAAAGACAGTGGGGCGCCCAATCCTAAGTTCATTTAATTCGAGGTCTGTTTGGAATAAACCGACCAGCGTAGCGGGCGAAGCTCCGCTAGCACTCTTTTATTTTTATTTTACAGTCAATCGTGAAGCATGTGTTAAGAACTAATTTCCTTAAATTAAAGATTTAATTTAAAAAAAAAAACAGACAAGGAACTTCTGGTCTGTTTTAAATTTTAAAAAGTGATAAATTGCAGAAACCTCATTCTTCGCACGGATAAGATAAAAGGTACTTAGAAGAAAGTTTTCATCTCGTAAGTCTTGATAGGTTACAATCTTCAAATATTTCAAATGATAACACTTTGAACACAAAAATCGATGAAGTTACTGCTTCCTATAAATAAAGTACTTGCTTAATAAATTCGATGCACTGAACATGAATATTATCATAGAAGAGGCTAAATTGGCTACATTTATTTATTTATTTTTTTTTTTTTGGGGGGGGGGCGTAATTTACAGGTATACCTGTATATGCCTTAATACCTTTATATCTCTATATACTACTTGCGCCAAATTAAGTTTATTTGTAAATATTTACGATCAGAGAAACAATAAATGTAAATAAATTTATCAAAAAAAAAAAAAAAAAAAACAATAACTTTAATCATTATAGTATTAAAATTATAGTGTGGGATACTTTTCTTTTACATTTCTCTTAAATTTAGTTTTGAGCTATGTACAATCTTAAAAAAATAAAAATAAATTAATAAATAATAAATAAAAGCGAGAGAGCGAGAGAATGCTCCATAATTTTTAATCGCAAAATGGTCACAGAGAGAAACTAAAAAGCCATTCGAATCGTAATTGTGGCTTCTTTCAGTTACTTCCCTTTTCTCTTAGTGTTTAATTATTTTAAATCATGTGATAATATATATATATTTTTAAATCATGAGCGTAAAAGAAAACTTAGTTACTTAAATTTGAAAATCCAACAAGGGCATTTCTTGTCCCCCCCCCCCCCATTTCTCCCTTAATGGGCGCCCATGAATCAGTATATCCTCCATAAAAAATGCAGGAATTGGTTGTGTAAAAGGTACACAAATATCCAACATATCTTATCTCATGAGTAATCACCCACACCCATAAGCATGTTGAAAGTACGTGCTACAATACTTTAATAACTCCGTCCCACCAAGCACCGAAAACTAGTTTTAAGCCTTCCTGTCCTTTCTCTCACTAGTAAAGGCAGGAAAATGTAATTAGTCCTTGCGTACATTGTGTGTGTTAATTAAATTTGTATTTAATTCACCTATTGTTACGAGCTCTTATCAGTAGCAAAAAAGGAAATGCTAACGTAAATATTTTGGTGGAAGAAAAATAATAATAAAATTAAAGGAATGATGTTATTGTGGAATGGTGATATTTATTCAGAGAATTATTTTTCGAGAATTTTTGCGTTTTAAACATACAACCCTTTCTTTTATATTGTTTATACTCAGTTCGGAAAAAAATTCCAAAAAATCTAACACGTTACAGTTTACACGCAAACTGATAATTCCTTTCTGGTTGGTAAATAATCAATTTAGTCACAGATCCATCACCTATTGTTACGAGCTCTTATCAGTAGCGAAAAAAGAAATGCTAACATGTAAATATTTTGGTGGAAGAATAATAATTAAAAAAAAAAAATTAAAGGAATGATATTATTGTGGAATGGTGATACTATTTATTCAGAGAATTATTTTTTGAAAATTTTTGCATTTTAAACATACAACCCTTTCTTTTATATTGTTTATACTCAATTTTGAAAAAAATTCCAAGAAATCTAACACGTAACAGTTTACACGCAAACTGAGAATTCCTCTCTGGTTGGTAAATAATCAATTTAGTCACAGATCCATCAGAATTTTCAATTGTTAAGAGCCTACACTAGTCACGCGAAGAAACGCTCACGGTAATGTTAAGTCTATGGGAAGGTTATCGCGCGATTTCTCGCTCGCATTTTAATGTTTTTAAATGATTTTTTTTGCATAGGGTAGCTGAGGCCGATCTCTAACGTTGTTAGTTTTTACTTTTTCGATTTTGGTTCCAGTTGTTTTATATAAAGGTACTTTCAAATTCAGAACCGGTTCAAACCGGTTCCAAAATTTAAAATGTCCGCTTATAAAAAAACTGTAACCAAAATCAAAAAAGTAAAAACTAACAACGTTAGAGATCGACCTCAGCTATCCTATATGCAAAAAAATCATTTAAAAACATTAAAATGCGAGCGAGAAATCGCGCGATAACCTTCCCATAGACTTAACATTAGCGTGAGCGTTTCTTCGCGTGACTAGTGTAGGCTCTTAAGATATAAATTTGGTCATGAAAACACCATACACAAATAAACACGATACACTGTAAAAAGTATAAAAGTAAAAACACGAGGAAAGCCCATCTTTTTCCAAGCTTTAAATTTAGATAAATGCTGTTAATAATGCCTGATTACCTACTTAACATTTATTGTTGAAGTATTGGTTGTTTTTTTTGCCTGATAGGAAAACTTGTCTGTAGAAACAGTCAGGGATACCATTTCAGATCTTTCTTGGGAAGGGAGGGCAAATGTTTCTTTGGAGGGAACAAAAATTTATTTTGCTCTTGTTGAGCACATCTGATAAACTATTGAAACAGTTTCATTCTCACACATATGTTTTTTAATTACTCAGGATGAGTATCAACACTATTGCAGAATGTTGCAATAGCTAGACTTTATGAAATATTATTGATAATTATTAATTCATGTGCTTAAAGTTTTTGTTTAATAATAATGTTTCTATTTTAGTCAATTTGAACAAATTATTTTAACTTTTATGCAATTTCTGTTTTTTTTTTTTTTTTTTTTAACTGTTGGGAAAATGGTTGTTGTTTTCGGTCAATAAAATGACGATTTTTTTAAGCGTTTTTAACGAAATTCTGTAACTTTAGAAGAATTTCTCTTTGAATAGGCAATGGAAATGCATAAAAACGTCACACAAATGTTAAAGTTGCAAAAAGGATAGATGCAAATTATCAGATATGAAAAAAAGCCGAATTCAAAAATTGACGTCGGGATGAGAAATCGTTTTATAAAGCAAAAAAAGTTAAAGTTAAAGAGATAGTTAACACAAGAGTTAAAGTTATTGTAGGAAGGACCAATAAAATATTTTTGTTTTTGTTTTCCTTAATATATCGTAAATTTGGTACTTTCGTGTTATAGCGGCCCCCAAGGATGAATAGTCAAGCGACCAAGATTTATCGCCAAATTATAAAGCATGTACGATATTATAATAATATATGATATATATATATATATATATATATATATATATATATATATATATATATATATATATATATACATATATAACATATCTTGACGTATGTGGCCAAGTTATAGTCATATATGATCAGGGTCGGACTGGGCCAGAGGAAAGGGCCGTAGACCTTGGATTTTCAGAGGGCGCAAAAATTTTTACGGACTTAAATCAATTTTACTAACTTGTGTTGTGTCTAACTTGACAAAGTTTAACCCTTTCGCATAGCACTAAGTAAGAAAATGGCTTAATATTATATTCTTGAGTTTAGATAGACGACTTCGCTATATTTTCCGTGCATGTTTGAAGTTCCATTAAATCTACACAGTGCTACACAATTTTTCAAATTATGTCATGTAATATTCAAAAACTCTAGAAAGTTGAATACAGATTACCTTGTATCCTACTTTAATCTTTTGTCAATAGATACCTTAGAACAGTCATGGTATAAAAGTGATGACTCGTTACTAATTATGCTGCAAATAAAGTACAAAAAATACATAGGTACCAATTTATTGGGAATAATTTCTACTATTAAATTATATTTGAAAAAATTGTTTCGAGGATTGTCTACATATTAAAAAATGCACGAACGTTGATTTTTCAAATTGTAACACCTATGTTTGAGTTCTCTGGATCAAGACAGCCTGGGAATATACTTATCTTAATTCTTCATAGAGTTATAAAAGAAAATGTGTTAGGGATTTATCTAAAAATTTCGGAAAATAAAATTTAAATCTTACAAGAAAAAGTACTGAACACTCATTTAGTCAGCAGTAATATTATAGAGGAACGTTAAATGTATAATAAACTTTCTTTATATAAAAGTAAATACTGCAAAATGTTTCTCGTAAGTGCTATATGTTATTTTCTGTAGATTCTTTGAAAACAGAAAGCGATGCCCTTAGACAGTAGGAAGGTTCTCTGCATCTCGAAAACTAATTATTCAAATGAGCTGTACATTTACATACAGTTTTTTTAATACAAAAATTAATGTAGGCGATAGTTCATAATTTTTTAATGAAAATTTATTAATTTTCCTAATTAAAAATACGTCTTTGGATTAAAAAAAAACAAAAACAACTGGAATATGTCTGGGTCTATTAAGTGTATTTCATTATAAAAAAATAATAATAATTCAATCGGATGATTTTTATAAGTTTGTCAAATGTCATTAGCATCCTCAAACTTTAAACTCTTCTAGCTCTATGAAAATTTAACATAAAGTATTTAAACTATACCTTTTCGCGGGCTGTCTCGATCCAAGGAACTCAAATAGGGTCTCAAAAATAGGTGTTATTATTTGAAAATTCAAAGTTGGTATAATTTTTAATATGTAGAAACTACTCCTCCTGTAACATACTTAACCCATTTCTTTAATTAGTAGACATTATTTCCAATCGATTAGTACTGCTAGATTTTTTACAATTAGTTTTAGAGGAATTGGTAGGGGGTGATCACGTTTTTTTCCAGGACTGTAAATTAACACACCTGATATATCCATAATTGTGTCCATTAACGCCAAAAAAAGAAAAAAAAATCTTGCTTTACATTTTTAGCAATTTCAGACATTATTACAAGTTTGACAATATTTATGATTTTTACTTTCTTCTATCTATAGTTGAACAAAGTATTGTAATCGAAAATTTTTTCAACTTCTGGTTTTCGGCGGATTTATACGTTTTAGGGGTCAGAGATTCCGAAAAACATGTTTTCACAAAATGTCTGTCTGTCCTCCATTGTACCATCAAAAAGCATATGAAGTTGTGCTTCAAATTGAACCAATTTTTTTTCTATGTTTTTGGCTATGGCCAGCAGGTCCCACTTGAATTTGCGGATATTCCGATGAAAGGGGGGCGATAACGATTAATCTACGATAACGATTTTTGTTTCATTTTCACTATTGTATCATCGAAAAGTGTATGAAGTTGTGTCGATAATTGAACCAAATATTTTGTATATGTTTTTGACTATGGCTTACAGGTCCCAGTTAAATTTGGGGATATTGCGGCATGAGGGGGCACAATGATAGACATTTAAAGATTTCAAATTCGAAAAGATGCACAAAAAATTAGAAATCCTAAAATATTTTGCGTTAAATGTTTGGCCTTGATCCAGGGATTCCAGAGCATTTTTTATTATGCCTCTATCTTAAAAAATGACTGAGATATAGCATTTTGAAATTTTAGGGTGGCTGACATTTTGAAACATACAGCACGATTCCTCCATAAACGGGTTTAATTTATGAGTTTTGGTGAACATGGTTTAGGCAAATTTTCTTTCATTGTTGTAACCATCGTTTCAACTCTTATATGCGTAACACTATATATTTATATTCGCCAACGTCAAATTCTCGCCAAGCTTGGCTACAATTGGCGAAATATCGCCAAATTTGGCGATAAAAATACGTTGTCATGTATGAAGCCAACTTGGTTATGTCTGTCTAATTTGGCAATATTCTCATTCAAATTCAATATTGACGAGAACTGGGAATGACTCTTCTGTAATCGGTTTCCACGCATTTTATCTTCGTGTTTTTCAGTAAAATTAGCTAAAATCTTAAAACCAAGCAAAATGGAGACTATTTTTTCCTGCCGGTACAGGCCAGAAAGAATTTTCGTAGTTTAGTATAATACATCGACTGATCGCATCTAGGTAACCCGACGATTCGCAAGCAGCTGACGTACAACAGAATGACGAAAAATATTGCTTTTTTGGCGGTGTGATAGCGAATTTTGAAGCATTAACATGTATGAGATAGAAGAAAGTTTTGAGATTGGCATATCCGACTAGTTTTAAACCGTCATCGTGCTGTGAGATATGACGTGACTAAATCTTCCCTTTTATACAATTCTTTTTTCACTCAAGCAACACAGAATTGTTGGATATCATTAGTCCATTGTTTTCTAGCTTAGTTGGCCAAAGATTGAGTTTGGCTGCTTCCAATAGCTGAGCCAACGGTTATCTGATCGTCGGTCTAAAGATATGACTTCCCGTTTGACTAACAGTTATGTTTGCTGACAAAACTGCACTAATAATAATATTAAAATATGCAAATAATTGATTCTATTTTAATTAGAAACTTCAAATAATTTGTTATTTTATAGGATAAAATGAATTATGTTTCTAGAATTACCTATTAAAATTGCTTCTAATTTGTTTTCCTTGTTTTCAGAAATGTTTCCTCATTTTGTAGAGAGAGAGAGAGAGAGATCTATCTGGAAAATTAGGCTTCATGGTTCAAACATTTTCTCAGTGTCATCGGTGCCCGGGAGTCCAGGCCTCTCCTCTGCATATTATCAAATGCCTAAATTTTACCCGCTGTGAAATCTTGGAAAATCCAGCGCTCTTTCATGATTTTCTGGAAGTCTTTGGTTTTGTGGAGATGGTTTAGCATAGCTAAACCATCTGGTATTAGAAACAACAACAACAACATAGATCTATCTATCTATCTATCTATCTCACTTTATGGACACGATAACTTCAATAATTCTGCCCAAATCTTTTCCAAACTGATACATAAAATCAAGGGGCACAAAATCTCGGTCAAGTTCGTTAATAGGCAAAATCAAACCAAGGGGGGTGGGGAATGGGAGACTTTTTGTGAAAACAGGAAAACCCCATAACTTCTTAATTATGATACGTATCGAATCCGTTTAAAGTTATTATTACTTCTAGGAAAAGGTCCGAAAATTTATGTATGACAAGATTTTTTAAGATATAAAAAAATGGCCTCAAGGTGGGGTGGGGGAGATAGGGGTTTCAGAAGAAAAAAAATCATAACTTCGTCAATTCACAAGATATCGAATCCGCTTCAATTTATTATAAATCCTCTTAATATTATCTACAACTTTTATATTGACAAGTTTTTTATAAGACCAACCCTTACAGCAAAAAAAAAAAAAAAAATCCGCTGGCCTCACCTATAAACACATGTAGATTTAAAAGTGGGTGGTTCCAACTGCCGCATCAGAGCAAAAAGGAAATTTCTTCTGCAATTCTCAATAAACAGGCGCCCCACGGTCTGCATCTTCAAAATCTACCTGTGCCTGTAGGCTGAGCCGACAGGGATTTTTTTCTTTTATAAAGTTGTTTTTCGAAAAGCATGGTTTCAATTATAGGTCCATTCAGGGACGACATTAAAAGGACGCAAGGTTCCCTGGGTACTAGAATGGATGGTACGCAAAATATTTGATCTGAGATTAAGACCTAAAAATATCATCCTAAGAACCGATGAAAAAAATCTCTCTTAGGGCGCGGGCGTAAACTTTAGTAGCCATGGCACGCCAGGGTTATTAAAACTTTCTGTACAGTAGAAGTCTGCTAGTTTTTTTCGTAGAAACTAGTGCCCGTTTTCTACCCTCAATCGTATGCAAACATGTTCGCTTTGATTTCCGATTCGGAAAATTCCTTCGACGTATCTTCAATTTCTTCATGATAATAAAATTTCGGTCTCTTTTGCTATCTGTCTATTACTTGATGATTGTCCCTAAGCAAATTCTCGAAATTTAGTACACTGATCAGAATGGAAAAATATTGGAGAAGCTTAGAGGCGTCAAATTTTCCCTGGATGAGGGCGCACCGGCCCTCGGGCCGATGGGCCGGCGGGCCAGTCCGAGCCTGTATATGATGCATATATATGACGTGTGTATATGATGTATGTACGACATATAAGACGTAAATAATATGTGTATAATGACATATATGGCACACATAAGAGGGTTTGGAATATATATATATGGGTATAAAGGATGCCTATATAAGCTTTGCGATGATCTTGGCGAAATCATAACTGCAACCTTGGCATAATCATAATTGTGGGGGCCGCTATAACACAAAAGTACGGTATTTTATTATTATTATTATTATTTATTTAAATTTTTATTTATTTTTTTTTTTTAAAAAAAGCTTTCGGAACATTTTTCCACAACATTTTTCCAATGATTATTGTAATTTGTAAAATTATAATTTTTTATTTAGCTTGACATGTGATAACTGATACATTCAGAAATATCAAATTCTTTTAGTGAGGAAATTGCCCCTCCCCAAATTTTCACCAAATGGCGCCTCTGGAAACAGAGCCGTCAAATGAAGTGAAAGTGCTTGGCAGAGTCTTGATACAAACCGGAAAATTCTGCTTAAAATCGACTCGAACCCGACAAATTTTTTATTTGCCTTCCTGAACCAAAAATGAACGAAAATTTATCTATAATTTAGTACAATTATAAAAAATAGTCGACAATCAAACTTCTAATATCAATTATATATTGTATGTAGAAATATAAACATTTACAAACTCATTCATATTGAAATATACAATTTTTTTTCTTCATCTGAAACAATATTCTAGTAGTCTTTTGTAAAATCGGGTTAACAACGTACCCGATCCGTAAGTGTCAACTTAACCCTAAACCGACCCAGATCCAAAACGATTCTTAAATGAAAAAAAATTCTTAAATGAAATCATTTCAAATCGTTCAAGCGTGTATAAAAATAGCCACAGAGTATTAACGACAAAACCTCCAAAATTATATTAACAACAAAATAATGTATTCCAAAAGGAGATGAAATAAGAAATCTCATATTTAATAATCTGAAACTAACTATACCAGAATCAGCGAATTGGAAAGTACGAATTAGGAATGCAGCTTCCGTGATATCTTGAAAATATCACTATAAATCTTTATTTCACTAATTAAAGAAACTTTTTTTCCTTATATACTAATTATCATTAAAAAATCCTTAGATGCATGATTTAACCAACCTTCTATATGACTGTTCTATATAACATACCTATTATTTGTACACCTTCATAAAAAAAAAAAGGCCTCAGCGAGCTGTCAATTAGATATACAGGGTGATTCAAAATTCCATGTAAAATCTTTAAAAGCTGGTTAGAAACTCTACAGCAAACAATTTTTATAAGAAACTAGGATTAAAATTAATTCTAGTCAAAAATACAGAGTGTCTCACTTCAATCTGAACGAATGAATTTTTGGCGTTTTCAAACACACACACACACACACACAAAAAAAAAAAAAAAAAAAAAAAAAAAAGAGAAAAAACTTGTTTTTAGTCCCCAAAATGCTGGAAATCAAACTATCATAACTCTGCAAGTCTTGGTCGTACAGAAATGGAACTTTTACTGTTTTACTTCTTAGAGAGCTGAGAAAGTTTTTACTATAAGTATAACCTATAGGACCTGCGGATCATAAAATTTTAATTTCGCAACGTTTTAAAAAATTACTCTTTTGACGCAAATAGATTTTCATATGATGAAGAACAACCTTTGAAACATTTTTACTTTCTTCTTTCTTTACAAGAAGAAACTGTTGGATTCGTGAAAAATTCCGATTTCCGGTTTTCGGATTTATATGTTTTAGAAGGCCCTGAAGACTATTTGACTGTTTTTAGAAAATGTTTCTCCATGAGTTTGTGTGTCACTCTGTCTGTATATCTGACACAAATTTTGTACGTGCTCTATCTCAAGAACTAAAGCACGGAATTTGATCAAACTTCAGATGCAGTTAGACTTTGACACAAATTGCTGATTATAGGTTTTGGTGTAAATCGCCCAAAAAGTGGCGCTGTTACGCTGCATTTTCTTCGACTTCTGTGATAGCTCCATCTCAAGAACTAATGCACGGAATTTCACCAAATTTCATATTCTGTTAGCCCTTAGCATACATCGATCCTCATTATGTTTGAGAAGAACTTCGTTTTGGCACTAGAAATGATAATCCGATGAGAACACCCCCCTTCCCTCCCTAAAAAAAGTTATTTTACTATGGTTTGAGGGACAAAGGGGGCATTTTAACTTATGGTTGGAATTCAACTTTTTATGGTTCCATGCTTAAAAAGTAAAAACGGAACCATTATAAGATCATTCCTGTGTCTGTCAGAGCCCTTTTTCTCGTAAACTATGGGATGTGGAAAGTTCAAACTTGGAAAAGTTATAAAGCCTTTTTATCCACATATATTCAGATTATTAGCCATTCACAAATATGTTTAGGAAAAATTTAGGGGGCTAATCAAGTTACTTGAAAACTTTTTTTCTTTTTGTATATCGTGTGGGGTATCGTGTAAATGATCTCGTAATACCGAACTCAAAAATATGTTTGTTTTAATTTTAGGTTTTATATTTTCAGAGATATCGTCAAAATGCACAGCAAACATATGTTCCCTCCCCCCTCTATTTCCGAATCTACTGAAACTAAAATTAGAAAAAAAATTAGGGGTAGTAGAAGTTTATTTAAACCTTGCAGGAAAATTATACCGATTTTCCTAGTTCACATAGTTTTTGAGAAAAATGCATTTTTCCGTTACACACAACTTTACTTTACGGGTTGTCAACCGGGGAGTTGACGGGTGCTCGCGATATGTATCGACGCAGAATCATACAAGGATAGTTGATAATGATTTTTGAAAAAAATTGTCGGTAATGAACCGAGATATTAATTAAGTTACATGAAAAAAAAATTCTTTTTATATATTGTGTATGGTATCGTTCGAAAGTTCTTGAAACACATAACTCAAAAATATATTTGTTTTAATTTTAGTATTATATTTTCAGAGATATCGTCGAAAGTGTACTGCAAAAATACGTCCCCCCCCCCCCTCTTCCTATTTCCGAATCTACTGAAACTAAAATTATAAAAAAAATAGGGGTAGTAGGAGTTTTTTAATTAATAAATAATAATTAATAAATTTATGTACGAAAACCTTTGAGCGCGAGTTATACTTACACTTGACCAATTTTTGTTTTTATTTTTTATTGCGTCAAACATTTTCCCATGGTCTGAAATGCATGTCTTTTAAATATGGAGGCGTTACGTCCAAGGGTTATCTCACAGGTCGTTCCAAACAGTCAACTTTAATTTGAATCACTCGTTCTTGAAAGCCTCATTTGCATTGGAAAAGTAGTATCATTATTTGTATCCTCGATCATTGCCCATATAGCACACGTGCTTCCCTAGGACATCCCCAGGAAGATTGACATTCATCCTCCAGGCATCCCTGAGGATGCAAAAATTTGTCACCAGGAGGTCCTCAGGAACCGAAAATGTCCGCCTCATAGCGTCCCGGGGAGCTCCCCAGGACCTCCTTCAGGTTCCTCCTCGGGTTGTTCTAGGGAAGATTTCAGGAAGTAATACCGGAGGAATTTGGGAGACTTCAGGGTCACTTAATGTGCATAAAAAACATCCGAAGTTATTATTATTCAACTTAATGTAAAAAGTTTTTTTTTTTTTTATAAATACGGACATTATATTTTAAAAATTTACCTAACCAATATAACAGACATTACTTTTATTAATCACATGGAAGTTATGGTACAGATTTTAGGGAATATAAACTTTCTTACCGCCGACTGAATTTGAACCTGGGTACTTACGCATACGAGAAACACTCTCTGGTGATTACGCTACACGGCCGTCGTACCTGAATCGTTTATAAGGTATTCATGTATTTCTTTCTCCTCTTATGAAAGTGAGTAAATAGAAAACATGCATATTTTTACGCTTCGTATAGCAGGAATTCTGTAACTTTTATTGCAAATAAAGATGCATACCCTTTGATATATATTTAATACAATTTTAAATTGATAACTAGAAAAAAAGCGTATCAATTATTTAAGGCTGTTCTCAGACCCAAAAGAGCTGCTTTCTGACACATTTTTTAACTCTTTTAGGTAGATTTCGTAAGAAATACTACCTATTACATTCTCACCTAAGTTGGAAATTTTGAAAAATTTTTGCAGATCTACGCCGATCATGACTCCCAGAACCCAAAAACAAACCCAGTTCAAAAGTTTATCTATCTATCTATCTATCTATGTCACTTTTTTCTGACCACGATAACTGGAAAAATTCTGCATAAATCTCTTCCAAACTGATACATAAAATCAAGGGTCATAAAATCTCGGTCAAGTTCGTTAATGGGCAAAATCGAACCAAGGGGGGGGGGAAATGCTTTTTGTGAAAACAGAAAAATCCTCACAATTTCTTTATTATTATACGTATCGAATCCGTTTAAAGTTATTATTACTTCTAGGAAAAGGGCCGAAAATTTATGTAGGACAGATTTTTGATATAATTAAAAATGGCTCGAAGGGGGGGAAAAAAGGGGGAGTTTTAGAAGAAGAAAAAATCATAGCTTCGTCAATTCACAAGATATCAAATCCGCGTAAATTTATTATTAATCCTCTTAGTATTATCTAAAACTTTTATATTGACAAGTTTTTTATAGGACCAACCGTTATAGCAAAAAAAAAAATTAAAAACAAAAAAAATCCCTGCCGGCTCCGCCTGCAAACAAGTTATTTTTCGAAGTAGGCGGTTCCAACTCCCGCATCTTTTCGAAACTGATACATAAAATCAAGGGGCATAAAATCTCGGTCAAGTTCGTTAATGGGCAAAATCGAACCAGGGGGGGGGGGCTTTTTGTGAAAACCGAAAAAAAAAACCATAATTTCTTAATTATGATACGTATCGAATCCGTTTAAAGTTGTTATTACTTCTAGGAACAGGGCCAAAAACTTATGTATGACAGATTTTTGATATGATTAAAAATTGCCTTAAGGGGGGGAGGGAAGGGGGGTTTTAGAAGAAAAAAATTCATAACTTCGTCAATTTCCAAGATTTCAAATCCGCTTAAATTTATTATAAATCTTCTTAATATTATCTAAAACTTTTATATTGACAAGTTTTTTATAGGACTAACCGTTATAACAAAAAAAAATTTAAAAACAAAAAAATCCCTGCCGGCTCCGCCTGCAAACAAGTTATTTTTCGAAGTAGGCGTTTCCAACTCCCGCATCTTTTCGAAACTGATACATAAAATCAAGGGGCATAAAATCTCGGTCAAGTTCGTTAATGGGCAAAATCGAACCAAGGGGGGGGGGGGACTTTTTGTGAAAACAGAAAAAAACCCATAATTTCTTAATTATGATACGTATCGAATCCGTTTGAAGTTATTATTACTTCTAGGAGAAGGGCCGAAAATTTATGTATGACAGATTTTTGATATAATTAAAAATTGCCTTAAGTGGGGTAAGGAGGGTTTTAGAAGAAAAAAATTCATAATTTCGTCAATTCCCAAGATTTCAAATCCGCTTGAATTTATTATAAATCCCCTTAATATTATCTAAAATTTTTATATTGACATGTTTTTTATAGGACCAACTCTTATAGCAAAAAAAAAAAAAAAAAAAAAAAAAAAATCCTTGCTGGCTCCGCCTGCAAACAAGTTTGGTTTCGAAGTAGGTGGTTCCAACTGCAGCATCATCGCAAAAAGGTCATTTCTTCCGCAATTCCCGACAAACAGGCGCCCCACGTTCTGCGTCTTCGAAATCTACCTGTGCCTGTAGGTCGAGCCGTCAGGGATTTTTTTATTTTGTTCGGAAATGCATTAAATTGGCAGGTGGTCTTATTTAGAAACTATGTAATGCTAGAAAAACGTTTTCCTTTCCTTTTTCTTTCTTTCTTTTTTTTTCTTTTTTTTTTTTTTTTTTGTAAACGCAGATCTTTATGAAAATACTGTGAAAGTCGTCGTTTTGAACCGAATTCCCCACGCGGCATCACAATAAAAGGGAAAAGGGAAGGGGTGTTTTATCATGTCCTTGATAATAATCTGCACGAATTTATATCTTTAACCCGATTTTGTAAGAATGTATATTTTTAAATAAAAATCTTTCAAGCAAAACTCATATTCAGGGGGGGGGGGGGGGGTATGTTTGTATTTTTTAAAACCAAATGTGTCATTTCAATAGACCATGTAATCTCTTTAAGTTGGTGTTATAATTTGACTTAAAAGTAAATTATTGATTTGATAATGACGATAAATATAAAATTATGAATTAGTTGAAAATGTAATAATAAAATACATAAATATATATGTAATTTTTAGAAAGATCAGAAAAAAATAATTAATAGAAGAATAATAATAAAAGTAAATATGCTCGATATGACTTAAATATGATTCAATTTTGAAACTTACATGAAAATTATTTTTTAGAATCGAAATAAGATTTTTTTTTAATAGATTGTTTAATCTAAAAATGCTTATCTCTAATCAATTAACTAGCAAATTCTGAATATATACAAATATGTAAATATATGTTAAACTGTTGATAAAATTGATAAAATCCTTATTTGTAACAAATTTTTGATTCCTTTTGATTTCTTACAGTTACGAAAAAAAAAAAAAAAAAAAAAAAAAACTCATTAATTAGGAATAATAAAAGAAATATGTATGATAATTTAAAATGGGCAGCGAAAAAAAAATAATAAATCGAATTTATATTTTAAAATTAAATATTGATCCAAAAATTATTTATATATATAATTCAAATTAATATGAAATGATTAATTATTTAATAATAATAATAATTATTATTTAATATATAAGACTATATTTAAAGGATCAGAAGAAATAATTTTTACTAGGTATTTCTAATCTTTAATTTATAAAATATGGTTATATACAAATATATAAATATATATTAAACTTTTGATAAATTTCGTGTTTCGAAAAAAATAATTCTGATTTCTTATCATTGAAAATAAAAATAATTTATTAGGAGAAAGTAAATCAATTTTATATTTAAAATTAAATTATTTCTATAGAAACTAATAACGTATATAAGTGAAATCAATGTAAAATTATTAGTTAGATGAAAAAGTAATAGTAAAAATATATAAATATATAAGTAATTATTGAAAGTTCAGAAAAAATAATTAATGAATGTAATAATAAAATGAATTAATATATAAGTTAATTTTTAAAAGATCAGAAATAAAATAAATAATAAATTTTCAATTTATATTTAAAGATTAATTTATTTTAATTATTAGTATATGACGTCTAATATTAAATTTAATTTTCTATATTCAATATATTTAACTACATTTTGATTGCATTTTATAAATTAAAAATATATCTTAATAAGGATAATTAAATATTACAACAATAATTAAAAGTTTTAAAAGTTAAACAATAACCAGATGTGCTTAGGAAATAAAATAAATCAAATAATGATATAAACTTTATTAATTAAAAAATCGAACCACGTCAAATCAATTTTTTTTTTAAATAAAAAGTTATAATAAGTTATTTTAGTATCAAAATCACCCATGAGATGGCACCAGTACTGTCTCTTCCTAGGTACTTCCTCAGGAATATCATCCCAGGGAGATTGCTCCCTGGGAAGAATCTGGGAGGTCAGTCCTGGGGAAGTGATTAAAGTATCTTCCCCAGGAACGCCTGATAGCGTCATTGCAGTTTCAGGAGGAATTTGGGATGAATGGGAGCGCCTGGGGAGGTTTGCAGGAGCTTTGGTGCTATATGGGTGTGAAGAAGTTTTGTTATCTTTTCACTTGAAAATTTTCTTAAATGTAGATCTATACCCATCCAATATATATATATATACAGGGTGTATTTGAAATGCTTCATCAAACTTAGGGGGATGATAGTACTCATCAAGATGAACAAAAAATGCAATGGAACATGGGGTCGCAAATGACGTTTAAAGGGTAAAAATCGCAAAACTAATAAAAATATCGAAATCTCGCATTCTGGTTTTCTGCAGAACTGGCTAGTAGCACGAAACTGGTTTTCCTTTCACTTTGTGCATATCCGGTCAGAAAGAGATAACAAAAACGTGAAGAAAGCCAAACAAATCTGTGAGCAGGAATCCACGTATGCAAATTTTCCATCTTCTTAGAAACAGACCAATAAACACAACTTTACAGCAAGCATGCGTTGTAAGTACATGAACCGCAACGACGATAGGTAGTATCATTGTGAAAACATTTTGTTTGTGCTTTTAGTAGGAATGGCTACCTAATCCAATAACGAAATGGCTGATATGCGTATGGTGTACGGCGAAGCTGCAGGAAATGGCCACTTATCGCAGAAGTTATATCAAGAACGATTTCCGACAAGACATTGTCCTCATCATAGCACTTTCTCAAGAATTTATCGATGCCTACGGGAAACTGAATCTTTCCATGTAAGATTCTACGATAGAGGACGAAACCGCCATGTGCGCACTGCAGAAATGGAATAACGAGTGCTGCAGTCGTTTACGGACTTGTCGACTACCAGTACACGAGCAGTTTCAGCTGAACTGGATGTTTCGCACATGTCAGTGTGGATAGTTCTTCGCAATGAGCGGATGCACCCTTTTCACATACTGAAGGTGCAGGCACTTGACGAAAGTGACTATCCTCGTCGGCTGGAATTTGTACGCTGAGCAACGGATCAAATAAGGAATGATCCACAATTTACCTCCAAAGTGCTATTTACAGATGACGCTACATTTACCCAAGATGGCAAGTTTAACATGCACAATGCTCATATTTGGTCGGCAGAGAATTCTCACGCCATTGTCCCGCGAAATACGCAACATCGGTTCAGTGTCAACATCTGGTGCGGCATTCTCGGTGATACCCTGGTGGGCCCATACTTGCTGCCTGACCGTCTCAATGGTCCAACTTACCTGAGTTTCCTGCAGAATATCCTACCAGGTTTGCTTTCTGCTACACAAGCCGGCTTGTAGCAACAAATTTGGTACATGCACAATGGAGCTCCGCCTCATTTTTCTGTGGACGTGCGTAACCACCTTGATGGAGTTTATCCGACAAGATGGATTGGACGTGGTGGCCCTTTTGCTTAGCCTCCACGCTCGCCGGACCTTAACCCTTTGGATTTCTTCTTCTGGGGACAGATGAAATCCCTCATTCATGTAGAAACGACAGAAGAAGTAGTTGCGCGTATTGTGACCGATGCAGGAGAAATCAAGGAAACTCCCGGAATCTTCGAGCGTGTTTGCCAGTCGTTCCATCGTAGATGTACTCTGTGCAATAATGTCCGCTGTCGACACTTTGAACAATTGTTGTAAAATATTTGTTTTCTCTGGACATCGCGAGCTGTGTTGTACCTATTCTGTGCAATAAATAATTTTCTGGAGTGTTTCTTTCTTGTCTCAGTTTGTCCATTTCCAGACCCATTTTCTCGATTTTCATCCTTTAAACGTCATTTGCGACCCCATGTTCCATTGCATTTTTTGTTCGTCTTCATGAGTACTATGATTCCTCTAAGTTTGTTGAAGCATTTCAGATACACCCTGTTAATGAGATTGCGTATGTTTATAAACTGAGCTCCCAACTTACTCACATATAAATAAATGTGTGTGTGTGTTTGTGAGGGAAGTAAATGCGCCCACGAAGCAGATTATTAAATTCAAATATTCTTATGATACTGAAAAGATTGGTGACCCCTGCTGTAGATAGATTACATTCTTTTGTTACTTGAAGTACAAACGTCATCGTCCTTCTTAGGACTAAGCCTTAGCCCTTTTGTCAGTAATTCTGACGTCATGATGTTATAACAGAAAAATTGTTAAAAAATGAATAATCCTTTGCAATGTATACTTACACAGCAATATTTGTGAGTATTTACGCATAAACTTATACATACACACACGCATACACTGTAAAAAATTTCCAACCCTTTTCCGTTTCGTAAAAGATAAATTTCCTTTACGATACGGAAAACAACCGATAAAATAACTATTCCGAATCACAACAGAAAGGTTTTCTACAGTCATAAAAATAATCTATTTATATCGGATTAGTTTCCGAAAGGATGGAAAACAGCTTTCTCCGGACTTGCTGCGCAGTCTCGCTCTCTGCTGACGCATGTAAGGCGTTGCGTCACGTGATTGATAACAGAACAGAATCGAGTTTTTGGATGAAGATGGACGCCATGTTTTTAAATATTGGACAACTGCTCTACGTACTTCTAACTTCGCAATAGTTTTACCTCTGGTAGGAGTCTGGTTTTTGCGGAGTAAGACAGCTGTATAGGAATAAAAAGCTCCTCACCGGGCCCTTGGGCCAAACCAACAACAACAACAACAACTTCGCAATGGTAAGTACTAAAATTTATGTGATTTTTAATATTTTGGATTTGATATGTACATATATTTATAGTGCATGATTATCAAATCGAATAACATGTTTAAGGAGCTGCGTAGTCTGAAATAAAATGCATGTTATCTTATTTCTCGCTCAGTTTATTTTTTATGAGAAAAATATCCCCGAAGTAAAAAATATTTTGATGTGCCAGAAATTTCTAGCTTAGATATTATCTTAATGAAACTTATTTTTTGTAGGCTGTTTTTTTAAATAGTTTTTAACTTATTCTAAATTAAATTCCTTGTTTATTTGTTTAATTCTGTAAGACATCCAGTGTTGAATTCAGGGGGTGGGGGGACAGTCCCCCCCGGAGCATTGAAATGTCCCCCCGGAAGATTTCACATTTTATGCTTTTAATAGTCAAAAAGTGCAATCCCCCCCCGGAACTCTATAATACCCCCCCCCCCCCGGAACCACAGAAATCCCTCCCAGAGAAAAATGTCTGAATTCAACACTGAAGACATCAATAACATACCTATGATCTTAAAATAAATTGATGACATTTTTCTATGTTCGATGCTATATCAGAATCATATTGTCTTTTTTCAGATACTGCATTATTATAGAATCAATTTTACATTTTATTATTTGTTGGGATGTAACGATTAGTGATTTGGCCGAATACCGAATATTCGGCCAAGTTTTAGCCGAATACCGAATATTCGGCGGCCGAATACTGACTTTAAAAAAAATTATTTTATTTGTTTATTTATTTTTTTTTTCCAATTTTAAAATCAAAAATTAAATTAAGGACTAATTGAAATAATTTTTTTGTTTGAGTGTTCAAAAATCATAACAGCTGAATGTATGTAAGCACGGTATATAGTGAACGTTTGTTTTCTGAAGCTGGTAATATTATATGAAACCAAACGAAACAGACTTCTTCCTGAAAATGCTGAAAAGTTATTTTTGCATCACAATTTCAGACTTTACAGTGATAAATAATTTTGTTACCACTGTATGTTATTTTGAAGTAACTCATTAAATGTTTTTTCAGTATAGGTAATAATTTTTTTCTTTTCAATGTATCAAACTCATTAGTTCGTTTAATCAACATCTAATGTTTAATTTTTAATTAGTAAAGTAATTATATAGTCATATATTTATTATTTAAAAGTAAAACTAAAAGCTAGAAAAATGATTTAATTTGTGAAAGATTAAGCATTTTTACAAGACAGTAAAATATTTGTTTTTAATATTTATGAATTTTATTGTTTAAGAAACTTATCATCATTATAAATCAGATTAAAAAAATAGATATAAAGTTATTTTTTTTTAATTCACTGATGAGAGAGAGAGAGAGAGATTTAAACTTTAAATGCAGTATATATTTTGCATTTTAATGTAAAATAAATTAATGTTGCAATACTTACTTAAATTCATATGATGCCTAAATATGCAGCAAGAAAAATATTTTTTATTTATGTAATTTCATTATATACAGTTATTTATAAGTTGTCATGAAGCTTTAAAATTGAGTAAGTATTAGGATTTATTTTTCTTATAATAATTAATGTATTTAGATATCATTCTTTAATATTGTTTGTTAAAAATATTTAAAATCACATTTTTTTTCTGGAACTTATTTAACCAAATATCTTAGAATATTCGGCCAAATAAGCAAGTATTCGACAATATATCTAAATATATTCGGCTACAGGTATTCGGCAGAATATCTGTTCAATATTCGGCAAAAGGGCCGAATAAGCCGAATACCGAATAGTGGTCGAATATTCTTTACATTCCTAATTATTTGTAGTGTATTAAAATTCAATTGAAAAGGGGAGTCCTTTAAATTCTATAATGTTAATTAATAAATTGAGAACTTTATGTTAGGACGATATAATGAAATTTATATTGGTATATGGTAAAATAAATTTCAGTATTCTTTGCATATCAGACAAAATTTTAGCTGTAACAAACGTTAAGTTGAATATGCTGAATATCTTGAGGTTGATATTATCTATATTCATGCTGTAAAAGCTTGCATGCAGAAGCTTACATCTTGGGCAGCAGAGATCAACTGCCTCGCTCTGGATATTCAAGTTTAATTGGCTAAATTTTATTTTTCTTACATTATTTTGAAAATAAAAAATGACATTTAATCTTTTCTAATAATTTAAAATAAACAAAAAAAGGAAAAAAAGCAAACAGGGAATTTTTGTCAGTAGAGATGGATGGGGGAGATCTCCACTGCTGAACATCATGTCACATGTGGAAAGGAAGACAATTTTTTGTTCTGATTTTTATTTCGTGCTCATGTCTTGAAAAATTATATTGAATGGGCTTCAGGGAGAATAAACCTCAAAAGGCTTCAATTTTTTTTATTTCAAAAATATAAAGCTTCAATTCTTCATTCATTCATTAAAAAAAAAAAAAAAAATGTGGTGTTTTAGCAAAAAAAATTTCTTACTTGATTTTATTTCATATTTCTGCTTTCATTTAACTAAATCTTGTCATGTATTTAAATGCACGTGTTAATACTGTTCAAATTTCAAGAAATAAAAAATGTTCAAAAGAGTCATGATGTCAACATATAAATCATAAATGTCACTAGAACCCAACTTTAAACTTCAGAGTCCTAGGCACAGCATTTTTGCGTGCCCTTCCAAGCACTACTCTTAAGTAATCTCAAAGCTTAGAATTTTTGTGATACGTCCTCATCCAATCATTTCTACCAGGGCTGTGGAGTCTGAGTATAAGTCAGGCACATTTTTTTTTTCGGGGGGGGAGATTCGGTGTCGCTAAAAAACTGGCCGACTTGACTCAGTCTCTAGCTTGTTTTTTGGACAATTCAAAGTGAAATTAAATTAATTATATGTGATTTTAAATTTATAAACTGAATTATTATTTTTATTTTGGTACTATATACCGCATAGATGAAAACTGTTTTTAATTAAAAACTCTCGTTGATATTTTAAATTTAGTATACAGTCTTTTCACTCAGCTTTTTGGGGTTTGCAAAACCCGAGGTAAGGCAAAAATTGAAAATTCTTTTACTTTTGGAGTCTACAGAACCCGAAATATCATTGTAAAACCTTTTTTAGCTCCCAGTCTGTCAAAGCCAGAAAGGGGGGCTAATTCGCCACCCCCTTAATTTAGATAAATAGGTTTTTCATACAGAGTTATCCGATTTCAATTTTTGAAATTTTGTATATAGGTTGATTCTGATAAGGCGGTTCCTTGATTAGTTATGGAGGTTCATTGGTTAAATATAAAGGGGGAGGAAAAGGGGGCTGATAGCCCCCTTAATTTAGATAAACGGTTTTTTTTATGCAGAATTATCCGATTTGTTTGAAATTTTGTATATAGGTTCATTCTGATAAGGCGCTTCCCTGATCAGTTTTGAGGGTTTATTGGTTAAGTATAAAGGGGAACGAGGGGCTAATCCCTCCTAATTTAGAAAATGGGTTTTTCATGCAAAATTACCCAATTTGCTTCAAATTTTGCATAAAGCTTCATTGTGAAAAGGCGCTTCCCTCATTAGTTTTGGAGGTTCATTAGTTAAGTTTAAAGAGGGAAACGGTGGTTAATACCCTCCTCCTTAATTTAAATAATTGGGTTTTTTATGCAGAATTATCCGATTTGCTTCAAATTTTGTATATAGGTTAATTGTGATAAGGCGCTTCCCCTTATCAATTTTGGTTGTTCATTGATTAAGTATAAAGGGGGGAACGGTGTCTAATCCCCCCTTAATTTAGATAAATGGGTTTTTAATGCAGAATTATCCAATTTGCTTCAAATTTTGTATATAGGTTCATTGTTGAAAGCCGCTTCCCTGATTAGTTTTGGGGGTTCATTGGTAAGTATAAAGGGGGGGGACGGGGAGCTGATACCTCCTTAATTTAGATAAATGGGTTTTCCATGCGGAAATATCTGATTTGTTTCAAATTTTGCATATAGGTTTATTCTGATAAGGCGGTACCCTGCTCACTTTTAGGGGTTCATTGGTTAAGCATAAAGGAGGGAACAGGGACTAATCCCCTCTAATTTAGGTAAATGGGTTTTTCATGCAGAATTACACAATTTTCTTCAAATTTTGTATATAGCTTCATTGTGATAAGGTGCGTCCCTCATTAATTTTGGGAGTTATTTCGTTCAGCATAAAGAGGGGAACGGGGGCTAATCCCCCCATAATTTAGATAAATGGGGTTTTTATGCAGAATTATCGTATTTGCTAAAAATTTTGTATATAGGTTCCTTCTAATAAGTCGCTTCCCTGATTAGTTTTGGGGGTTCTTTGGTTAAAGATACAGGGGGAACTGGGGGCTAATGGATTTTTCATGCAGAATTATCCGATTTGTTTCAAATTTTGTATATATGTTCATTCTGATAAGGCGCTTCCCTGATCAGTTTTGGGGTTCATTAGTTAAGTATAAAGAGGAGAACGGTGGCTAATCCCCTCCCCCTTAATTTAGATAAATATGTTTTTATGCACAATTATCTGATTTGTTTCAAATTTTGTATATAGGTTAATTGTGATAAGACGTTTCCCCATATCAATTTTGGAGGTCGATTGATTAAGTATAAAGGGGGAAACGGTGTCCAATCACCCCCTTAATTTAGATAAATGGGGTTTTTTATGCAGAATTATCCGATTTGTTTCAAATTTTGTATATAGGTTCATTCTGATAAGGCGCTTCCCTGATCAGTTTTGGGGGTTCATTAGTTAAGTATAAAGAGGAGAACGGTGGCTAATCCCCCCACCCCTTAATTTAGATAAATGTGTTTTTATGCACAATTATCTGATTTGTTTCAAATTTTGTATATAGGTTAATTGTGATAAGACGTTTCCCCATATCAATTTTGGAAGTTGATTGATTAAGTATAAAGGAGGAAACGGTGTCCAATCACCCCTTTAATTTAGATAAATGGGTTTTTTTATGCAGAATTATCCGATTTGTTTCAAATTTTGTATATAGGTTCATTCTGATAAGGCGCTTCCCTGATCAGTTTTGGGGGTTCATTGGTTAAGTATAAAGGGGGAACAGAGGCTAATCACCCCTAATTTAGATAAATGGGTTTTTAATGCAAAATTACCCAATTTGCTTCAAGTTTTGTATAAAGCTTCATTGTGATAAGGCGCTTCCCTCATTAGTTTTGGGGGTTCATTTGCTAAGTGTAAAGAGGGGAACGGTGGCTAATCCCCCCCTTAATTTAGATAAATGGGTTTTTATGCAGAATTATCCGATTTGCTTCAAATTTTGTATATAGGTTAATTGTGATAAGACGCTTCCCTATATCAGTTTTGGGGGTCCTTGATTAAGTATAAACAACAGAACGGTTTCCAATCGCCCCCTTAATTTAGATAAATGGGTTTTTAATGCAGAATTACCCAATTTGCTTCATATTTTGTACATAGGCTCATTGTGATAAGTCGCTTCCCTGATTAGTTTTGGGGGTTCATTGGTTAAGTATAAAGGAGAAACCAGGGGGCCAATCCCCCCTCTTAATTTAAATAAATGTTTTTTTTTATTCAGAATTATCCGATTTGCTTCAAATTTTTTATATAGGTTAATTGTGATAAGACGCTTCTCCTTATTAGTTTTGGGGGTTCATTGATTAAGCATAAAGGGGGAACTGTGTCCAATCCCCCCTTAATTTAGATAAATGGGTTTTTAATGCAGAATTATCCGATTTGTGTCAAATTTTGTATATAGGTTCATTCTGATAAGGCGCTTCCCTGATCAGTTTTGGGGGTTCATTGGTTAAGTATAAAGGGTAGGGAAGGGAGGCAAATCCCCCTCCTTAAATTAGATAAATGGGTATTTCATGCAGAATTATCCGATTTGTTTCAAATTTTGTAAATAGGTTCAATGTGACAAGTTGCTTCTCTGTTTAGTTTTGGGGGTTCATTGGTTAAGTATAGAAAGGGGGAACAAGGTCCAATCCCTCCCTTAACTTAGATAAATATGTTTTTCATGCAGAATTATCCAATTTGCTTCACATTTTCTATATAGGTTCATTGTTATAAGGCGCTTCCTTGATTAGTTTCGGGGGTTCAATGGTAAAGTATAAAGGGGGGATCGGGAGGCTAATCTCCCCTCCTTAATTTAGATAAATGGGTTTTTCATACAGAATTATCCGATTTGCTTCAAATTTTGTATATAGGTTCAGTTTGATAAGGTGCTTCCCTGATCAGTTTTGAAGTTTAATTGGTGAAGTATAAAGAGAGGGAACGGGGCTATTCTCCACCCTCTAATTTAAAGAAATGGGTTTTCATGCAGAACCGGTAAATTTTTACTTTATAAAAAACATGAGTTTTTTTTGTTGTTGATGCTAAATGAAATTTATTTGGATTTATTAAAGAAAGGACAAAGTGTTTTGAAAGGAATATTAAACGAAACCCTTTGAGCGATGTTCGATCACACTTACCCACTAGTTCTATTATATTACTGTTGCACCATTTTTTTTCATTTAATGCTGATCGTGAAATCCCATGGTAACCTATGTAAATTTTAAAGAGGTAGTAAATTCCCTTATATAATTATCAAAATATAGCTTTCACCAGCAGGAAGCAGATGTCCAATGTGCATCTTTAAATTAACATTTTTAAATTGTACATTTTAAAAATTTTCCTTAATTTTTAAGTATTTTTAAAACTTATGAAATTTGAAATTTTTACTTAAAGGAAAATTTTTAAATTTTATGCTCTTAAAAATACTTATCGCTGAAGACGAAGAGTCCTCTTAATCATTCATTGCTGTTGTGCTGTTTTTGTCCCATTAAATATACATGATCACTAGAAATTAGTAAAATAAAAATATATTAATATTATTATTGTTATTATTGCAGGATAATACTGCAGTGATCAGTGTCGCATTCCAGCTAGAGCATATCATCCTTGCTTAGTAGCGAATGATGATGTATTTAAGGAAATCATGCTGTTCGCGAATAATATTGATGGTTTGACAGTTTTTTCGGAGAAATGTCCTAGGACAATTTTGTTTTGGTAGCATCATATTGTGTAATCAATTAAGGCCTGGAAGAAATTAAAGAATCTAGGCCTACTTTTTTACTAAGTGCAGCTATTCGGAGGCAAGAACTGTCAATGGAAGTAATATCAGTATTGCTGTAATTTTTATTCATTATAACATTTTGATTTATATTTTTGTTGCAAATAAATGTTATTTTTCAGTATAAATGTTTGTTTTATTTTTTCTGTCTTTTGTAGTTAGCCAGAAAAAAAAATCGAGTAAGTTATATATATATTTTTAAATAGTATTTTGTTAGTATGTGCAATTTAATGTTTGTGCAGATTAAATGCGATTGATTTATTTTACTAAGTTTAAGTTTAAAAGAAATAGCACATACACATTTGCGAAGTCAGATTTTTTATTAAACAGACACTTATTTTTTATATATTTTTCCTGAAATATTTGTAATTTTTAATATTCTTCTATTAAGTGATCTGCCATTGAAGAATAAAAGACTCACAAACATTTCTTTCTTTGTCATTAAGGATGATAAAATTTTGACTTTAAATATACATAAATTTTTACAGGCAACTGGACTTCATAAATATAGTAAAATAAATATAGGTCAGTCAACAGTATATTTATTGATATTTATCTAGATATCTCCTGACTTCATTGTGCACATGTAAATAACAAATGGTTCAATATTCCAACGTAATTTATTTATGGAAAGATTCGGAAAATAAAGATTGCATGGTAAGTAATATACTTTGAAATGTTATATATATATTTTTTCATACAATTTCAATTACTTGCAAATGTAAACTCATAAATAACTAAAGTTTTAAAATCTTAAAAAAAGGCCTGATTTAATTATTTTTATTTTAAATTCAAATAAATCAAACTTTAATTCACTGTAAACTCTGTAATCGCTTAGGAACTCATAAAGCTGGAAAATTGGTGTTTCTTTTCAAACATTTTAATAACAAGGAATATTTTTTTCATATCCATTGAAATTTATAAAATATAATCATAACCATCTTAAGTGTGTTTAATATATGCTCTAAATTCATTAAATGAATAAAGAAATTTGGTCAGAACAAAAAGCTTTAGCTTTTAGTAATGCAGAGTGCATATGCTTTTTATTTTATCAAAGGGGTAATTCAAGGTGGTATATGTATTTTATACAGAATAGGATATCTGTTAAATTGCAGTTTTTGTAAATAAGTGATGACACAAGACAATTTGTTTTATTTATTTTATGTTTTCAAAAGTAAAAGAGAATTCACATTTCTAAATTAAATCTTTTTCTGTAGCTCCATTTTTTTAAACTGTATATTTTTAACTATTTATATGATTAAAATATTTTAATTTAACCAAGTGAATGAGTTTCTATATATTTTTTTAATTTCAAATATATTTAAATGGACACTTCTAATTGTTAATTTTAATTATTTAGTAAAGTTTATTTTACTGTAAAATGTATAATTTTAAAATTGTATTTTGAATTTTAAAAAATAGCTGATTTAAATAATTAAAAATATATATGATTTTTTGATTAAATAAATAATTAAAATCACGAACCCTGTTTAAATAAATAATTAAAATCACGAACCCTGTTTTTAAAAAAGATTTTCATTTAGCAAGGTTTTTTGTTATATAATTTTCAGTTGAGCTTCAAGTTCAAAGTCTTGTACATTTTCAAATTGCATGGCTTCTAAAATTTGTTTATCATCAAGCTATTTATTAGGATTAGCTGAATTCTGTATATTCTTATAAGTTACATGGCTTCAAAAGTTTTTAGATTTACTTTATTAATATTACACTGGTGTCCAGAAATTAAGGGGCAGTGACCGATTTCAGACGTTTCGTCGATTATCTTACTGAAACTCGTGAGGAAATGCCCGGAATGCCCTTAAGCTTTGAGGATGTAAAGAACATGTTTGACTTGATGTTTTTCAGTGAATATTTTATCGCGAGGACAACTATGGGGGGGGGGGGATAATAACTTTAATAATAAAATAATATTTTCGATCACCCAAGTAACGAAAAATGCTAAAAATGGTCTGTCACTGTAGTAAATGACTATGTAGGTTCTGTTCAACATTTGTGTGCATTTTTTGTAAGTATAGCATGTAATATTCGTGAATATATTAACGTTTCTGTGAAAAATTCAAAAGTTTTTTTTATAACATGCAGAGTTTTCAGCCAAATTTAACACCACTTTCCAAAAACTTGACAAAGAATCGTAGAAATAGTATACTGTGATTAAAATATTAATATATTGAATATTTGATGAGATATAGGTATTTTTATGAAATTAATTTTAACTGCACATGCGCAAACTACAGCAAACATTTTTGTTATGATTTGATAGCTATACTATAGGGCAACTCATATAAAAAGACCAGTGAACTGTCGTGAAAACTCAAATAGTTACAGCATTGATAAATACATTGATAAATTGAGAAATAAGTCTCATATAATTCTATGTTTTAAGCATAACTCAAAAACTACTTACCAACTATCTGTGATTTTGGATTTGCATATTTGAAGCCTGCAGAAATCCACCTCTATTAAAAATTCATAGGTTATTTTTTTTCTTTTTTGAAATGAATTAAAAAATACATTTTTTTGTTATATAAGAGAGAACTAAACATAATCTATACAATTTTAACAAATAGATTTTGAAAATCTTCAAATAAGCGAATCCAAAATTATTATGTCAAGTAGTTTTTGAATTACGCTTAAAAAGCTACCCGCATTGCAATTTGTTTTTCATCAATTGCAAATTAATTTCACATTAAGACTTCCAAATTTTAAACCTTCATATTTCTTAAACCACTTGACCAAGTGATTTCTTGTATCGTATCCTTGGGAGAAATTTACAGAAAAAAAAAATGTATAACGTCAAAATTAGGTGTATATATTGAAAAGTTGGAGTTTGGTACAATTTAAGAATGATGACAACCCCCTAAGCTTATTTTTTTAAAACCTATTATTGGAAGAAGATAATTTTCAGTCAAATATGGCTATTTCTGTTTTTTAAGGAGGGGTGGGCAATATTATGATTTAAAAAGAAAGGTTTTGTATGTCCTTTGTTTTAGAAATATAGCTATAGAAATTCTTTCCAGCAACAATAAACTTCAAAGTAGTTGCATACACCTCATATGCATAGAACATGTTTCATACTTGTGCTACACCCAGTGGAATAAATTTGAGCTTTTTGAGGATACAGGCTTGTCCCTTTTTTTAGTAATATTGAACAGTTGTTTGGCACAGTATTGAATTCAGGGGGTGGCCCGCTGGGACCCCCCTGGAACATTGAAATTCCCCCCCCCAGAAGATTTGAGATATTATGCTTTTAATGGTTAAAAAGTGCAATTTCCAAAAAGGAAATATATAATTCCTCCCCCCCCCCCCTCCCCGCCGGAGCCGCAGAAAAGGCTCTGAATTCAACACTGGTTTAGCATCATCTGAATATTTAGTTATATTATACCCATGAGCGCATCAGTATACTTGTAACAAATAAATAAAATTTCAAGCTGATTTTGTATTGTAAAGAAACTTTTGTTATAAAGAGTAGGACCAATAACAGATGAAAATATTGCTTTTGGACACTGTTTTGATTTCCTTTTATCTCAATTAAATATTACTCAGAACTTTTTTGAATACATACACACATTTCGTATCATAAAATGCATTTTGTTATCATAAAATGCATTACATGTAATGCATTTTATGATAACAAATACTTAAAATGTGTGTATGTATTCAAAAAAGTTCTTAATAATATTTAATTGAGATAAAAGGAAATCAAAACAGTGTCCAAAAGCAATATTTTCATCTGTTAATGTTCCTACTCTTTAAAACAAAAGTTTCTTTACAATACAGAAAATTTTCCGATCATAATGAAAATAAATTCCGTAAAGCAAAGAAAAAGTTTCTATTCTACACAGGAATTTTTAATTTTTTCAAGATTAGTTTACTGACTGATTCGGAAAAGTTTCCTTTTTAAAACGGAATACTTTCTATCTATTCTCCCATTCTTCCAAAACGTTTCTTTATGTGAATGGAAAGTTTTCCTTTTTAAAACGGAATACTTTCTATCTATTCTTCCATTCTTCCAAAACGTTTCTTTATGTGAATGGAAAGTTTTCCTTTTTTAAACGGAATACTTTCTATCTATTCTTCCATTCTTCCAAAACGTTTCTTTATGTGAATGGAAAGATTTCCGTAAGACCCAGGAATTTATTCTGTGTCTAAAGATTAGTTTCTGAATCAAACGGGAAAAGTTTCCTGACGGAAAGAAAAAACTTTCGTTTTTTTCCGTTTTTTTTTCCGTGTTGTTTCGGAAAAGTTTCCTGTACTATACGGGCAACTGGAAATCCTATTCCTACCGGAAACTTTTCCGAATTTTTTTTTTACAGTGTACGCGCGCGAAAATATGCCAAATTGCCACTAAATTTAGTGTAAAAAATTAGTCGAAAAAAAAAAAAACAAGAAATTTTACGCTAATTGACCAATTTTGCGAAGCTTCCATTAAAATATGTTTTACACTAAACCTTCCTCTATCCGCCATTAAATGAACGTTATCAACGTATCTAACGTTAATCGGAATCCTGTCATACTTGATGATCTTTCATCTGATTATTTTATAGTAAATGTGCGGTGAAATATTTTAAAACTTATTTTTAATTATCTCTCATAAAAGTGTGATATTGTAAACCTTGATAATATGTAACACCCCGTTCATTGGAATATTTTGCCGCAGAATAATGGATATTCCAATAAGTGAATTCGACTGTATTCTAAATCAAATACCAAATAGAGGAATTGTATTTATTTATTTACTTATATAAAAGTACCATCTGTTAAAATATGGGTGAAGTTGAAACATTAAACCGGATTTTCTAGGGCACAAAAAAATAATTAACTAACAGTTTATTATAATCAATGATATAATCGATATATTGTAAGGTTATCAAACTTGAAGGCTAACGTTAGCCAAACTGTCAAGGTGTAAAGTTTAGGCGAGCCCAAAAGAAAAGAAAAACCCTGTAAATATTAATTTGTATAGAAATATAAGTTTATTTCGAATAGTGAAGTATAATAAGTACAAGGATAACGGCAAAATAAATGTTGCCCTCAAAATTTCAAATTGTAGTTATTAGTCCGATTCTATGGTGATTAGTAATGCTCTAGTTAGAGAATACCGGTGATTAAAGGCTATTTAAAATTATTTTATTTCTTGTAAAATTTCCAGTTAGTTTCTGAAGCATTCACGGAGATAAATTTTCTTTTGCTTATTTTCTGCTCACTTATAAAATCTTTTTTTTTTTATGCGAATCGATGTAATTATTTTAAATCAACTGTTAAAACAATGATATCAAAAATAAATATTATATTTTATCTTCTAAATATAAATATTTTTGTAGAATTAATTAAGAAAAAATATGTAGAAAAAAAGCATAAATTTTACAAACACATTCGTTCTCTAAAATCTTAAGGTATCCACACACCTTCAAAGGTTTTTTTTTTTTTTTTTTTTTTTTTTTTTTTTTTTTTTTTTTTTTTTAATTTTCTCTTTATACCATTTTTTTCTAAGGACATTTAAGTTAAAACTTTGAAAAATATATAAACATTTTAGAAATTACACAGAAATGATTTTTTTAAAGTGAAAAATAGTCAAAATTATGCGTGAAAAATTAACATTTGCGCGAAATTAACTCAAAATCAAATCAATGCATTCACATTTTGTAAATTACATAATAAAGAGAATAACTTTATCTAGGACATAGACTAGCCACATTGTAATAGCAAATGCTATGTCACTTAAAGTACTAATGTAATTAAAAATTCGTAAATTTTCTTGCAACTTTTTAACTTATACCAGTTTAAATATAAAACTAATTAATATATCATCATTATTGTAGTCTATCTCATCTTGCCCTGTACGCGGACAATACGGCAATTTATGCTGCTGCACATCACCCATACACTCTTTATAAAATTCTTCAAAAACACATCGACGAATTCACAAGCTGGTGTATCCAATGGCGCGTTAAGCTTAACGAACAAAAAACTGCTGCTATGTATACTTTTCTAAAAAACTCACCCTAACCGTATTAACATCAATAATGTTACTATTCCATGGACTAATGATACTAAATATCTGGGAGACTTACCTGGAATAAGCACTTTAGAAATATCAGAGCCAAAGTCGCTAGTATAGCTGTCTCACTCTCTCCTCTCCTTAAAAGTAACACACTCTCTATTAAAAATAAAGTTATTTTATGTAACGCATGCATTCGCTCTATCCTCACTTATGCTTGTTCGATCTGGGGCTTCGCTAGTAACACCAATATGAAATATCTTTATAAAGCACACAACAAAAGTCTTCGTATTATAAGGAATGGCCACCGCTACTTGAGAAACACTGCCATCCGCAGAGATCTCTGCACTATCTCAATAAAACAACGCATTTGTCAACTTTCAAAAAAAAATTATAAAAGTATTTATAACTTACCTAACGAAATCATTGCAGAATTGTCAGACTATGACGTTTCCGACTCCATTAAGCGTAAGCGCCCTAAATATGCTATATTACTTGATAATGAAGATTGAGTTTCCTCTTTCTCCTATTATACTTAATTTTTCTTGTTTTTTGTCTTTTTAATTAACAAAAAAATACTCCTTTAACCTCTCTTCCTGTAATGTTAATACTTTTCTAACCTTAAACTTAAGGGGCTACTTCACTCAGACGAAAACACGCGCTCGCTAATGTTAATCCTATGGAGGAAATTTTTGAAGATATCTCGTTCGCATTTCAATATTTTTAAATGATTTTTTTGCATTGGGTAGCTGAGGTCAATCTCTATGCACGCTCCTTTCTACTTTTTCGATTTTGATTACAAGTTTTTTTTATTAAGATACTTTCACTTTCGAAACCGGTTTTGAAAGTGAAAGTATCCTCAATAAAAAAAACTGCAACAAAAATCGAAAAAGTAGAAAGGAGCGTGCATAGAGATTGACCTCAGCTATCGAATGCAAAAAAAATCATTTAAAAATATTGAAATGTGAACGAGATATCTTCAAAAATTTCCTTCATAGGATTAACATTAGCGAGCGGGTGTTTTCGTCTGAGTGAAGTAGCCCCTGAGTCTTTTTTTCTTTTTTATGAGATGGGTTCGACCATCGGTAGGTTTCGTCTGTCATTTTTTTTGGATCTAATGGAATTTTTATTTATTTTTTAATTTTTCTTAACTTTTATTTTTATACTCTATTAATTAATTTTTATATACTTAAAAATTTATTTATTTTTATTTTCATTTATTTAATTTTTAATTTTTAACTTTTAAACTTCTCATGGCTCATTTTTGCCTCGCAAGTCAAATTACCTCTAACCTGGAAGTTCAGTTGATTGCAACTAGGTATTCCATGATGCTAAACAGTAAAAATCTGAAAAACTTCATTTTGAGAAAAAGGTAAATATAAAAGTAATTATTATTCTTTAAAGGTTTAGTTATGCACTCCGTGTATTTTCTTGGACATAAAATCCATTTTAAATGCTAAATCTCAAAAAAGAAGAATGTAAACATACATTTCAGCTTACTTCCGGTTTGCAGAACGATATTTCCAGTTGCAAAATTCTTCGGCAAGCTATAACAGATGTAAATTTAAACGGCTGTAACTCAGGTTCTAATTCAGATACAGACACAATTGAAGCAGAATTCGATAGATAAAAGATCGGATTTTAATATTATTGCAAAAATGAAAAACGATATTTCTATCGAAAATGGAGTTTCAAAGGTGTGTGACCTTAAAACCCATATCTGTAAATTCAGACTTTTAACCATTTGAAAGACGTTGGTATATTATTTATACACTTAATGTTGATCAAAATTTGTACCAGAATTTTCGAATATATATATATTTTGAACTATGGTGAAGGAAATTGTAAAATTGCACTTTCTTAATTTGAAATGGAATTTTTTCGAAAATTGTAGTGTGAATTCAACATTACAAAACACAATTACTTTTCCCTAAAAAGGATTAAATTCTTCCAATGTTTCTGAGCCAAAATTATTCGCTTTTCCGCAAAGTAAAGTCTCATATTGTTTTTTGTTCTGATTATCATTCCAGTTCAGTTAAAAGAGTGGACTGTAAAAACCAAAATCAGAGAGAAGAATTTCGATTGTCACAGGTATATTTTTGTAGAAATACGTTTATGCAGGGTGATTCTGAACTTGTGGGCAAAACTTTAAGGGGTAATAGAACACGCCTAGACAAGTTCAAAACACCTTACAATGCATGGTCATAATACAAGCAGTAAAACGCTACAGGTAGTTATTCTAACTACAAAAGCAACAATCCGAAATTTTAAAAATATATATTAAAAATTTAAAAGAATATTTCAAATGTTTTGAACTCAAAAAAATCATGCATAATTTGAACTATTTGGATAGTGAAACAACATTAAAAAATTATGTTATAGATTTATATCGCGTATTTTAATTTATTTCTCTGTGATAAAATAGAAGATTATTCAATTAAATAACAGTAAATAATTTTAAATATCCGCTAAACTTTTTGGTCTACAGAAATACAAATTACCTACTTTTTTCTTTTACTTTTCGTTAAATATTTAAACATTCGAAATTTCATAGCTAAAACTGTACCAAAACATATATTTAATTTATATTTTTCGTAAATTTCAATGATTATACATATTTTTTCTATTGTGGTTTCAAAATAATTGATAAACATATTCGCTGCGAAAAATATGTCTGACTGGGATTCGAAATTAAAGAAATATTTCAGAAATCCAGCGATCTACCAACCGTGCTGCTGAGCCGCTTGCCAATGGACGGAATTTATCGGATTGTAAACTATAACGTAAACTTTGAGGGTTATTTTCTCAAGACCCCCTGGGTATTGCACTTTATGGATTTGATGTATTTATATACTAACTATACTCTACTGATACACAAACATTTACCACATTCTGTATTCCCGACATCGGAACCTCTTTTTGTTAGATTAGCTTGTGTCATATTTATAATTTTGTTTTTAAAAACTTAAAAAAAAAATAATCGCACCATAAAAACATTAAAAATATAATACTTTATCTACAAAACTTAGTGTTTTTATATTGGAGAATATACGTCTAAAAAAAGAAGAACAAAAATCATTTTCAGAAAACAAATATTCTTGTCTCCAAAGTTTTTCAATGTAAAACATTCTCTCAGACTCAAAACTCTCGAATTGATAAAACTTTCGTTACGGTTTCTGCGTGATCAGAATTGTAACCATGCTAACTCTCCAGGAAATAAACTCTTTAAAACAAACCATATCGAAGAGGTCTCGTTTTCTTCAAAAACTCTTCCTTCAAGACACAAATGATGTCATACGAAAAGGTAGACGAAAAAAATTATCGTATCATTTACAGAAAATACAATATGTTTGCGAGAATAGACTGAGGAAAATTAGGATGAAAGACAATAAATAAATAAATAAATAAATAAAAATAATAAATCTTTGGTTTGAAAGAATGTATTCGTTTCTAAAAAAAATTTTTAAGCAGACATTTTATAAGATTTTTGAGAGAAGTTAGTACTGTCTCACCATACAAGAATTTCCAAATTCTAAAAGCGATGCTTAACTTCTCTTAAATAATTTCCTTCTAATTATATTTGGGGGGGGGGATGTATATTTTATAAATGAGGTACAATATTTAATTCTTAAAAAAAAGTGTTGGACATATAAAAATTTCTTATTTTCTTTAATGTTATATAGAATATTTAAATATATAGATGAGGTACAATATTTAATTGTTTGCCTGAAAATGCTCTAATATATATATAATATGTGATTATTTTATATACTTTTGTTTTATTTAATATTTATTTAAAAATTTTTAATATGTAATTTTTAACAAATTAATAAATTGTAAAACTAGATTCCTTTTTTTCTCTTTCTAATAGATGGCGCAGCTATAAAAATGCATTAATATATCGTACTCAATATTCGAATATAATTCAATATCGTTTCATTTAATCCTTTTGTGCTGCAAGCTGTTAATATTTTAATTTCATAAAACCCTTTCATTAATATTATTATTATTTAGATTGGATATTGTTTTGAATATTATAAAAATTATTAATATGTGTAAATGAATTGCATTTAAATTTGTAAAAATAGTTTATTATTTTAATTGTCAATGTAACTGTTATATACAACGTGCATTTCTAACGGATACCGTGGTTTTTGAAAGCTAAAATGTTGATGTTGGGGTATGTTTTACTGCAATTTCTCTTTTTGTCTAAAAAATCCTTATTAACACTAGAACGACGGTGAGGGGCCATTTTGGCCCATACCAAACGAACAAATGTCGATTCGAACCGGATATTTCTTCATACAATAAGTTAAATATACACCGCACAAAAATAAGATAAATAAATAACTTAACCCTTTAGCGGGCGGTGTCCACAAAAAAGGACACCTAATTTTAATTCCAAAACTGACAAACGGCACCAAGAATATTTAATTAAATTTTTCCTTTTATAAACTACGGGTAATAAAGCAAGTTTTTATTTTGTAATAAATTCTTTTGTAAATCCTGGTGTCAGTCGAAAATTTCATCATTTTAAAAACAGACTTACTCCTCGCCGGAAAGGGTTAAAAGTCCTAAATAAAAATTCTGGTGTAAAATATTTTTATGAAACTTGTAAAAAATTTCCCGTCGTTCTAGTGTTAAATATGTTTTTGCATTTCAATAATACTCATTATTAATGAATTTTGTACATATCATGTTCAGGTACTCAATATTTGTCCATTTTTATTCAATTTTTATTAAATTTCATTTGGTAATTGATTGGGAAATTTGAGTTAATAAATTAAGCCCATGGCTATTTAACTCAAACAGAAATCAATTACATTTTACTTATATTAGTGGAACATTGCCCTTGAAAAAATGTTCCACTATATACGTTTCCAATTGCTCTTGTAGTAATTTTTACTTTTTGCATATTGGATTTTTTCTCTACTTATCTTTAAGTATTTTTCCCGCTTATTTTAATTTTGAGAATCTTAAATTTTTGGATATATCTATGTATTGTATTTTAATTATCGGTTTATCTAGTGTCGATTATTTATGTGGTTTAATGGTTATTATTTACAAAAGTTTTATTATATATATGTATATATATATATATTGAACAGATAAATATATATTTGTCCTTTTTGGTGAGTATTGAACATTATTTTATGATCAATTTACTGTTTAAGTTGAATAAATTTTTATTTATCTAATTTCTATTTCAGTTGCATATTTATTTATTTATTTTGCCATTTGAGCCTCATGTAGGGTTTTAATTTTCTTGTTTCATTTATTTTGTCATTTGAACCTCATGTCGGTTCTTAAGTTTCTTGTTTCATTTATATATGTTATTAGGGGCTTAATATTGTCGATTTTAGGCACAATGCTGACAATATTTGTTGAAATAACATAAACTTACTATGAATATTCTTATAAACCCTTCTGAAGATTCTATAAGATATTCATAGTTTTCCAATTTTTGCTTTTCCATCCTTTTAATTCCTTCAGTTCCATTGCTTTTTATGGAGTTTTATGCTTCGTTCTTAACATGTGTATTCATATATATATATATATATATATATATATATATATATATATGTGTGTGTGTGTGTGTGTGTGTATAACAAAATTAAATACTATGTTTCACTTTATAAAATCTCATTATGTTTACAAGAATCATGAGAGGAAATTTTTCAAATAATAATGAGAAAACGTACACAAACTTTCGGAAAACAATGCCATCTTTAAAGTTGCTTTTCAATGTAAATTCTCTCTCTCAAAACTCCTGAATTCATTAAACTCTCCGTTACGGTGCTGCGTGATCAGAACCGTAACCATCATAACTCTCCAGGGAATATCTCTTTAACAAACCATATCGAAGAGGCCTCGTTTTCTTTACGAATTCTTCCTTCAAGACACCGCCCTGCGTTTTTGGCGGCTGGGTGATTACGTATTCTACCTGCATAACTTGCACGGTTATGAGGTGAAGGTCATCCTGAGGACATTATACCAACCATTTCTGGATGCCGTTACCTGAAAAGAAAAGAAAAGAAAAAGTGTATAAATATGAGTGATTGCCAAAGGCAAAGAGAAATAATTTAAAAGAAGTTTTCTGTTTTCTTTCATGTTTACGAGAGAGAGAGGTGTGTTCGATCAGAGATAATTTTTTTATGTTTATAATTCTGCTAATGTAATATTTTAAACTAGCAGCAAGAAATATTGCTTTTTTTTTCAAAGTTTTTTTTTTCACCTTTACAGAAGGTAAAACTGGCGTATTTTCAAGTATTTTTAATAAGAGATGTTCGCAAACTTTGAAAACTTGCGCCTAGGACTAGAAAATCGCTTTACAAGAATACGAGGGCAACTTTCCAAACGCTAAATTTAATAACGTCCAGTTTTATTCATTCATACCGGGTGTCCCAAAAATGACTGATGGATTTTAAAATTCAATAACTTGCAAACGGTGACAGATATTAAAACAATTCTTGCAGGAGGGTTATGTATGATGTCAGGAGTTTTTGTACTGTGATTCTTGATTTTAGTTCGAATTTCAAACAATGGATGGCGCTAACAGCGGTTGGCGTTCAGTGTAGGCCGAAACTGACGTCACTCAGCATTGATGCACCACCCCGTGAATACTATATGGCGGCTGTCGCAGGCGAATTTTTTTTTTCCCTCCAGCGTTTGAACAGTCCTTCGAGCTTCAACACCAATAATTTCTAAAAGTTTTCTTCGCCTAGTTTTTCTGAGATAAAAAAGTCAAAGAAAACTTTTAGAAATTATTGGTGAAGTTCGAGGGACCGTTCAAACGCTGAAAAAAAAAAAGAAAATCCGCCGGTGACAGCCGCCATATAGCATTCAGGGGGCGGTGCATCAATGCGTGATGCATCAATGAGTGGCGTCAGTTTCGGCCTCGATTGAGCGCCAATCGCTGTCAGCGCCATCTATTGTTTGAAATTCGAACTAAAATCAAGAATCACAGTACAGAAACTCCTGACATCATACAAGAATCCCTCCTGCAAGAATTGTTTTAATATCCGTCACCGTTTACAAGTTATTGAATTTTAAAATCCATCAGTCATTTTTGGGACACCCGGTATGTTATTTTTATTATTTAGTGACATATTTTGACATAATTTTATTCTAAAATTTCTAGCGCATTCTGTTTTTTAAGCCAACAAAGATTTTTGTGTTTCGGACCATCTTAATGCGATAAATAATTGAATAATATAAGATACCAAAATAATATTAGAGAAACATTTTTAGTACAAATGTTATTAATTCTTCTAGATCAAGTCATCTTGTAAAAAATCTAGCTAATATCTTGGGAGTTTTTTTGGTTGATAATAAACGTATTTATACAGTGCGTTGTATAAGGATAGGACAACCCGTAAAAATGTGTTTAACTTCTGAAAAATGTGTAAATTCATTTCTCTAAAATTCTAGACATTTTCTTATTTAAAATTATGAGAGAAAAAAAAAAAACTTTTAGAAATCGTTTAAAATGCAAATATATATATATATATATACCTTTTAAGTGTTTTAAAAGTCTATTTCCCTTTTTTTTAAAATTCCTACTATTAGCTCACATTCTCTCTATATATATCTTGTTGGAATTTTCAATCGTTAATAAAATATTTTCTATTCATCCATTCAAGTTCAAATAATTTTTTTTTAACTTGTACTGGATGACAATTGATGTTAATACAGTTCCTTTCAAATATTAATTCATTAATTAAATTTAATTAATTAATTTTAATTTTTATATGGGAGAAAATTTTTCTTCCATTGTTTTCATAAATGAAATGAAAGATGTATTTCAAATGAGTGATGCCAACAAAAAATAAAATACCGCAACGATGATTATAGAATAATGTTCAATAAAGATAACGTGGGACATTAATGCTGCACGGGTTTATTTTATATATTTATGATTAAAAAGTAGGAATTGACATTAAAAAAAATTATATTACTTGTTTAATTTTAAGCATGACTACTCTTGATTTATGCACATTTTTATTATAATTAAGTTTTTATTATAATCGCCGTTCTTTTCTGATCATGGCTTTAAAACGCAATTCTACGTATAGCTTTCATTACTCAATAGTAAATTTTAAACTGCGGATATAATGAGCATCAAAAGCGCACTTACGGTAAGAAGAAAGATGAAATTACAGCTTTTAAGGAAAGTGGTAAATCTAATATAGAAAATAACACGAATTTTAAAACGACCACATAATGTTATGAACATTTTTGGCGATTAAAACATTCTTCAAGGACTAAAAATTATACTAGAAGAAAAAAGAAATCTGTTCGTCAAATGAAGACGATCGCTAAAGAAATTAATTCTGGGTTAACGTCCTTGGGATCTTATATACCATCTTACATACCATAAAACATTTTTCTCAGACTAGAAATTCACATGGAATGCCAAATAATATCTGTTCGCCAAATGAGGACGATCAATCAAGAGATTAATTCTGGCTCAATTTCTTTGTGATCTTACACAAACTTCTTACATGCCAGAAAACATTTTTCTAGGGCTAGAAATGCACTTAGAAGATAAAAAAATAGCAATAGAAATTAGCAGAAATTTCTTTCTGTCAGCGCCAATGGACATTGCAATTCAGAATTAAATTCGGTTTAACACTAGAACCACGATGACGGGTCACTTTGACCCGTATCAAATGAATACATGTTGATTCGAACCAGAATTGTTTTCATAAAATAAGTCAAATGGATGCTGCTACGAACAAAAAATAATTTAAATAAATAAGTTAAATAGATTTAAATAAAATTTCTGGTGTCAAATATTTTTATAAAATTTCATTAGAATTTTCCGCGGTTATAGTGTTAAGTACAGAAATGGATTAAATTATTTCAACTTTTCTTAGGAAATGATTCTGAACTATTTTCAAGCTAATTTCATTTATTTTAAGTATATCAGCTTCGAAGGGACCAGGATTTAGGAGGAACAAGATTTTGGAACAGATATGCCTTGAGTAGGGTAGACCGAGACACGTTTACGCAGTGCACATTTTCCGGAACGAGTTATAACTGGCGCGCCACCAGTCATGGCAGATTGATGCTGCTCCCTAGCGGGGATTCTCCCAAGTTTTTGAGCGTCAGTCGAGCTTCGGTCTAGCATGCGGAAAGGATAACATGTTTTCTGTCAAGGTGAGTAAATTTTGTGTTGAACTTATTGAAACTTATTGTGAACTAATAATACTTAGTTAAGGATAAACAAATATATGAACGTTAGCAGAATTTTATTCTTTTTTGAGAACTGTATTTGTATGAACAGAAATGTTATTAATTTTCGTTGCACGTTAAAAATAAATCCAAACATGGCGACGGGGAACGTTTACGCATTGACATCGGCGGGGCACCTTTACGCACGTTCTTACTGTGGAAACGTGCCCCTGAAGCTTTTTTGCTCCGTACTGTCTCAAACCTTTTTAGTATTTTCAGGCTATTTAGTTTTGCAAATCACCATTTACCGTTTAATTGAGTAACAGATTCGTCTCTTATAGCTTACATTCATATAGTTCTGTCTTCATGCCTGTTCAGCTTAGACTATTCAGCCTGTAATAAATTTTCCTTATTTTACAGATGGTAAGACATTATGTTCAAAAAACAAGTTCACAGACAAGAGCAGTTAGAAGCGAAAAAGAAAAAAATAATGGCACAACACAGCAAAAAGAAGAAATTACGTAAAAATTTAGTGGAATAAAATATATGGAAGCAGAACAAGAAGACAGTAAAGGAAAAAGTATGAAACCAAAAACTGCAAAAGGGAAAAAGTTGGTACACTCTGGAAAAAAGAAATAATGAATGAATCTGCTGACGAAGATGAAAACTGTATGTGTATTTATTCTTTGAAATCATACAACCAATCCAAAAAAGGACAAGACTGGGTTCAATGTCTTCGATGCGAAAGGTGGTTCCATGACAAGTGTGCAAAAGGGAATACTTTTTTTTTTTTTTTTTTTTTGTAATAACTGTAACAGTGATGATGAAGATGACTAGATAGTTTCTGTTTTTAATTAGCAATAAGTCTATGTTTTCAGTTTAGCCTATGAAATCTTTTTTAATTAATTCTCTTTAATTTTTTTTATTTTTAAACAGTGTTTTAAGTTATAAATAAAACATTTCAATTTGATTAAATATTTATTTCACTTACTCTTTGGTATCACTTATTATATGCGTAAACGTGCCCCACTTGATGCGTAAACTTGCCCCGTTCCCGGGGCAAGTTTACGCAAATTACTTGGACCTAAAAAAATTTTTTTTTTTTTACGGTTAAAAACACTAATAGGGCAACAACTGAATACACAAATTTTGACTTTATTAACTGCTTTATAAAACCACAATGTCTAAAATTTCCTAAGTTTAAACATAAAAATTAGAAAATTCATTGAAAAAAACCTCGTAAATGTGCCCCGGTATACCCTACACAGCCTGCTTCACTTTTTCTTTCTTTTCCTTTTTTTTTTTTTTTTTTTTTTTTTTTTAAATGTAGAATATAAACATGAAATAAGATTTTTTTCGAAACTCCCTGTCCCTCACAATTTTTAAACATATCAACCTAAAAGAACAATACATAAATGTAACAATTAAGAAATATTCAGCGTTCAGAAATAAGTTTCTAACGATATTTTTAAAAATGCAAAATTGAAACAGTTCTTTTTTTTTGTTTTGTTTTGTTTCTGGGGTTTCTTTGCCCCGCCCTCCTGAAACCCTGTTTCAGATAAATTTAAAACACATGAACATTTAAAAGAAAACCAAATTAAAATTATCCTACATGAAGGGGTTCAGGGAGGCTCTGCCTCTTTGACGAAAAAATCTTAGTTTCTTTCTGTCTTATTGTTTAACTATTTTAAAGTCACTTGGGGAAAATTATTTTTTTATTTTTTTAAATATTCAAATATTTTTCAGATATTCAATATTCAGGTTATAACCTACCCGCTCCGAAAATTCTGCTTAAAGTTAACCCGAAACACAACCCGAACCCGACAAAAAGTTTCGTCAACTCGAAATCCGGCCCGAACCTGACACAGTTGAACCCGAAACCGATCCGAACACGAACACGAAATGAAAGAAAATGATTCCAAAGTAGTCTAATATTATATCTCTAATACCAAATGTATGTTTATTGTATAAAAATTAACACATATGCACTCAATAATATTCAAGTAATATAGTTTTTTTCAATTGAAAAATATTCGGGACTTTCTTTTGAAAAATCGGGTCAACCTGAACATGACCAGAAAGAATCAAAACTCAATCCGAAACCGACCTGAACACTAAACATTTAACGTCCATCTGACCCGACTCGATCCGCGGGTCGGGTTCCGGTTAAATTGGGTTACCCGACCAGATGAAAAACTCCCCAATGTCTCTTTTTAGGTGAGACAAGTGCAATTACATAATATACGCAAAGGTGTCAACCTCCCACCAATCTTCCGTAATATGTAGACTAATTTAACCCAGTTTAACAGATTTTCGAACCAGAAAAATTATTTGACAAATATTTATTTATTTAATTTTAAGTTTCTAGGCGAAATTCATTTAATTCCATTTCTTAAAAAAAAAAAAAAAAAAAAAAAAAAAAAAGGTGCGAAATCGTATTAAACATGGGTCAAATTAACCCACATATTACGGACGATTAGTGGGAGCTTGGCACTTCTGGCTATACGCAATGGACGGAAACAATTTATTTCATAGATCCTCGTGGGGCATTTAATTTTATCCAAAAAATCGGGGTCGTCTTGTAATCGTGATAACATATCATTATTCCTCCTTAATTTGTTAATTTAACTGTTAGTAAACCTGTTAATTTAACCCAGTTTAACAGCGTTTTGAACCAGAAAAATTATTTGACGAATATTTATTTATTTCATTTTAAGATTCTAGGTAGAATTTATTTAATTCCATTTCTTAAAAAAAAAAAATTACGGTGCGAATCGTATTAAACCTGGCTCAAATTAACCCATATATTACGGACGATTAGTGGGAGCTTTGCACTTCTGGCTATACGTATTGGACAAAAACAATTTATTTCAAAGATCCTCGTGGGGCATTAAATTTTATCCAAAAAAATCGGGGTCGTCTTGTAATCTTGATAACATATCATTATTCCTCCTTAATTTGTTTCATGCAACAGTTTCTATAATGCATCCGTGTCATAACGAGATTATCCCTGGGACGAATATTAAAGAAGAAAAATTAAATTTCAGCTTGTAATAGGTTCGCTAAGTTATGTTTAGTCTGTTTCCAGTAAATGCTTTAAGGGTAATGTTAGTTTAAAACTACACATTAAATATGCTGAAACAAGCCTAACTATTCGAATTAGAGCGGAACATGAAATAATTGGAATATAACTAAACCGAATTCGAACATTTTCGCATAATGATAGACATTATGTTCGCTTTTATTATAACAGTACTTAAAAAAAAAAAAAAAGGATGAGGAAAAATAGGAGACTATGTAGGTAATGATGCTAAGAAGATGTAATAATATTTAGAGACGTGACTACATTTTTTATGACAACTTATTTTGTAACGTGCTTAAAATTTTTCTCTCTCTCTATCCTTTATTCAAGATTTTTTTTTATAATTTAGGTATGATTCGTTCAATTTAAAATTTATTCTTAGATATATCTTCCAATTCAACGTGTGAGTATAGAGATTCAATTTAATATTAAAAATAAATAACAAATTTAGAAAATAAATAGAACAATTGTAAAATATTCCGTAACACTATATTGTAAAATATTCCGTAACACTATATTGTAAAATATTCCATTTCATCCATAATTGTAAAACATTCCATATTACAAATATTCCATAGATGTGAAATTGGAAAAAAAAAAAATACATAATTGATGTAAATACTACAAAAAAAAACTATATCATACTAAATATTTTAACTTTGAAAGCACAAAAGGTGCCGACATGAGAAACTTTGTATATTAGCTTCCACAAATGATAATGTGTTTAAAATATTCACACTATATTTAAGCAATATTACAAAATCTATATTATTTGTAATTCATAAATAACCCTGTTGAGACCATCTAAACATTATATGAAATTAATTATTTTAAATAAGATTGTTTGTTGGCATTTAAAACAAAATCCACACATAGACGATAATGCATTTCAATGATTTTATTTACATTTCTAAACATAAAATATTCTGTTTATAATGATTATTTTCATCTGAGAAACTTTAATAGAATATTAAAATCTAAATTAAAATTTGGAAGAGTTGAGAAAGCTTAACATAATTAAAATGAACTTAAAACAATAAAGAGCTCTAAGATAATAATACATCAGATTTTTTAAAATATAATACAGGTATTTCTTACTTAGTGCGGTTTCAGTAAGTTCCGTGAACTTTTTTTAGATACTCCCCGCAAAGCACGAAATGGGAGATCCTTTTTCTTTTCCCAGCAAGATGACGTCAATTTTTACTTACCCATCATACGTAGTATAGGGTAAGTCTTGTAATCGTTTTGAAAATCGAAAAAAAATTTTTTTTTGACGGATTTACACGTTTCAGACCCTGGAGATTCCGAAAAACATATTTTTAGAAAAAAAAAATTGCCGACCGTCTGTGTGTCTGTAAACGCTCTATCTCCTGAACAAATTGAGATAGAGACTTGAAATTTGGTATGTACTTAGTATGTAATAATGGGAAGAAGCTTATTGAATTTCAGTAACCTCGATTAACCAGAACTATTTTTTTCGGACTCTCGAAATATTCGTTCTGATAAAAGGTTCATAAAAATTTTCGAAATTGTTTATTTTAAGGAGTGCCGAGGATAATGAGTTGCCGAGATATTTGTAATCCTATTTTCCACCCTCTTCGATTTTTCATGACCCTGTATTTCCTCAAAATTTCAATTCAAAGATATATTATAATTGGAAATGAGACGCTTAATCATATGCAATAAACCGCTAGCTAATAGGATTATTATTTTTAGAGTTATAAGGATGTTTCTTTAAAGTAATTCAGTCATCGAGCCTTTAAAGTTTATGATGTCATCAAACCACGATTTTATTCGAATTGCAATGCATTATATAAGTAGTTAACACATTTTTTATTTTAATATTTTACATTATGCATATCCAAGATGGGTAAGTATTACGGTGGCCCCCAGTGACTAGTTTAAAAATGAAATTTACAGAAGATCCCGGAAAGAAATGACATTAAAAGAATTCCCAGATTCTTTTTAAAAATTAGAATTCCTTGGACAGCATTTGATAGATATAGACTCGGACATCAGTAGAAGTATGCAAGTGCACCAATGATTAGAAAGTCAAATTTTGTATTAGCACAAGATGTATTCTAAAAAAAGAAATAACTGTGCAGTTAGCAATGGATAAGTTTTCAAATTACAATATATGTAAGTTTGAAGTAATACAGTTGTATTACAATAAATTTTAAATTAAAGTTTTAAGAAATTAACCTAATGGTGTGAAAGTTAACATAAAGAATTATAGCGATACAGAATTAAAATTGGCTTTTCAATGTTTCTCGATTGTTACTTATTACCTTTGTTCACATGTTTATGCTAATAGAAATTCATGAAAGTTAGATAATTTTTTCTTAAAGTTTCAAATCAAGCTGTAACATGTATTTTCTAACAAAAATACATGAAAAATAATATGGTAATAAATTATTACATTGTCTATCTACGTATATTGCGTTTTTGACAGAGTTGGCTGTGGATCTATTTCAGTTTTCTCATTTATTGAGTGTTTCGATTACTTCGGGAATTATTTAACGCACTTTACTGCAAAAAATGAAATAAAATGAAATAAATAAATCTACTATATATATAAAACACAAACGGAAATTTCGTTCCGTTCCTTTATAACTCGAGTTCCGCTGAATGGATTTTGATGGAACTTGCACTGTTGGATAGATAATTTGTCAGGGAAGGTTTTAGTATATAACACAACGTTCTACGTACATTAGTTATAGAATTATGATGGAAAGTTCCGTCATTTTGGCCGAAAAGGTTACCATTGCTAATTTTTTGGCGCTCATTATTGTTGCAGAACGAATTGAAAAGGCTAAACATCTCAAAAAATAAAAGAAAAAATTGTTGCTAATTTTATTTAAAAAAAGAAAGAAAGAAAGAAAGAGAAAGAAAAACAGTTTTGATGACAGATAATATTATAAAACGAAAATATTTAACTTAAACATGATTGGGAAAGTTCGTAATGCTTAAAAAATTATCCAAGGGGAAAGATTTCTATTGAAACAACATTTGGCGAGTTATCTTTGTTTTTGGCGATTTTGATTCTCCTTTTGACCCTAAACAATTTGATTTTAAGCCTAAAGGTGTTTTTTTTTTGTTGCAGAAAGAATTGAAATGGCTATATATCTCGAAAAATAAAACAAAAAAACTGTTACTAATTTTAATTTAAAAAAAGGAAGAAATAGAAAGAAAAGAAGAACAGTTTTGATGAGAGATAATATTATAAAACGAAAATATTTAATTTAAACATGATTGAGAAAGTTCGTAATGCTTAAAAAATTATTCAATGTGCAAGACTGATATTGAAACAATTTTGGCCGATTTATCTTTTGTTTTTGGCGATTTTGATTCTACTTTTGTCCCCAAACAATTTGATTTTCAGCCAAAAGATTTTTTTTTTCAAGTGTATGACAGCATTTATTTATTTATTTATTTTATTTATTTATTTTTTTTTTTTTTGGGGGGGGGGTACTTTTCGGTTAGCCGGGCGCCAGTGATATATATACATGTAAATATACACACACATATATATACACATATATTTACACATATACATATATATATACATACATATATATGCACTTATATCTACACACACACACTCACACACACACACACACACACACACACACACACATATATATATATATATATATAATTATATATCTTTGATATATATATACACTTATATGTATGAATATATGTATATAGATATGTATATACATATATATTTATATATGTACATATATCACTGGCGCCCGGCTAACCGAAAAGTACCCTTTTTTTATTCAAATGTAAATTATATTAATAGCAATATACTTCTATATTACCTTATATATAAAGTTTCGTTCCGGCTGCTTATAAATTGAGTTCTGCTGAATGGATTTTCATAGAGCTTGAACTGTTAGATATATGATTTTTCAGGGAAGGTTTTATTGTGTAACATATCGTTCTACTTTGCTTAGTTATGGGGGAAAATTCTATAATCAGGTGAACCCGATTATGAAAGATTAGCCTTTTTAAAAAGTTCTACTGGACGAATTTTGATGAGAATTGTAGTGTTAGTTAGATGCTATTTCAGGAATGGTTTTAGTGTACTACATATTGTTCTACGTTGCTTAGTCAAACAGTTATGAATGAAGGTTATATAGTCAGGTGAACCCGATTCCAAAAGATTAAGCCTTTTTGAAAGATTTTACTGGGCGCATTTTTTTCGACTTGCATTGTTAAGTAGATATTTTTTAAGGATGGTTTTAGTATATTTCATATCGTTCTATGTTAGTTTTAGAAATATATGGAAAAGTTCTATTATCAGATGAACTCGATTATCAAAGATTAGCCTTTATAAAAACTTCTGCTGGATGGATTTTGTTAGTTAATTTGTTTGCATTGTTAGTTCGATAATTTTTAGTGATGGTTTTAGTATATTGCATATAGTTTTATCGTTCTTTACCAAACCCTAACTGTAAATGACCAAATAAAAGAGTTAGTCTATAACAGCTAGAATTTTGATTGCACATCAGAAAATATAATAGCGCAATGGCGTCATTTTTCAGTAATGTGGAAGGATATTCCAGATAAATATACAGATTTCTTTCAAATACAAGGTCAAATTAAACGATATATTTCGTTTGATTAAAGGTTCATTTGTAGAAACCGACCAGCGCAGCGGGCGTAGCTTGCTAGTAATAAAATAAAATAAATAAAAATAAACTAAAATGAAATAAATAAATAATAAAATAAAATAAATAAAATTGAAATAAATGAAATAAATAAATAATAAAATAAAATAAATAAAAATTAAATAAAAATAAAAATAAAATAAAAATAAAACTGTTGATTTTACGGTGTAAAATTAACAGTAATAAAGAGTAAAAAAAGCAGTAATACACTACCCGCATGCGCGGTAGTGTATTACTATTAATTTACTGTTTATTATTGTTAATTTTATGGTATAATACTACAGCTTGCGCGGCAGTCTATTACTGGTTATTTTACTGCTTATTATTGTTAATTTTACGAATACTGGCAGCTGGGATGCCAGTATAATACAGTTTTTTTTTTTTTCAGCGTAATTGAGAAAAACTTGTAGAGCTGAAAGAAAGTTTAGAATTTAAAAGTGCTTTAAAAATATATTATAGATTGAAATCTGTTTAAGTTCCATTGTAATCTGACCATTTAGAGCAATGTTTTCGCAACCGGTGTGTCAAGATACATTGGTGTGGCGCGAGATTATCTTATGTGAGCCGCAAATATGTCTATTCATCGGAAAAGATTTTACAAACTAACAAAAAGTATGTTTTTTCCCGAAAGCAACATATATATATATATATATATATATATATATATATATATTTTTTTTTTTTTTTTTTTTTTTTTTGCTCATCTGAAGAAAGAAATGCTAAAGGATTGAATAAAAAAAATTCGACAATAGATATTACAATCTATAGATTTTTTTTTTCCTTCTCAATTATCAGTTGGCAATTTGTTACAAAAATAATCGGTACTTTTCGGTTAGCCGGGCGCAAGTGAAATAGTATTGATATTATACTATTGATATTCCAGTTCTTCTTCAGTGAAAAATATTAAACAAACATCCATTTTGACTGGTTTCTAGGAGTAAAGAGTATGAATATCCAAAATGTTCGATCTTGCAAAAAATATATTCCAAAAATAATCGTCGAGATCACCATACAATTAAATTATAACGTATAATAAAGATACTAGAAAGTGAAAAAATATGTTTTGAAGAATTTTACCTTTGTCTATTTGTTATAATTAACTTTGCTTCGAAATTTACATTGCTTCTATAGAAAACTGCATCTCAATTAACTCATTTTTTATGGTTTTTAAAATAATTTTCCAGCATGATCTTTAGAAAAATCTTTCTCTATCTCGTGAATCGTGATTAATTAAGATTTACCCGTTTGGACTTAAAAATCTATAAATAGTTCAGAATTTGTTTCCGGCTACTATTTCGTAACGAAATTAAAACTACGTCAATAAATAAATTAATAAATAAATACGAGTATATAAAACGCAAATTAAAAATATAATCGAACTACTCGCTTAAGGTATCCGCACACCTTCGGAGGTGATTGTTTGAATTTTCTGAAAATTTCTCTTTATACCAATTTTTTCTAATAACATTTAAGTTAAAACTTTGAAAATTATATAAAAATTTTAGAAATTACACAGAAATAATTTTTTTTAAGTGAAAAACAGTCAAAATTATATGAAAAATTGACATTTGTGCAAAACATGATAACTCAAAATCAAATCAATGCATTCACATTTTGTAAATTGCATAATAAAGAGACTAACTTTCTCTAGGACATAGATTAACCGCATTATAATAGCATCTCTATCGCAGAAACTCTGGCATTTGAAGTACTCATATAATGAAAAATTCGTAAAATTTCTTGCAACTTTTTTACTTTTATATATGTATCAGAAGTCGGTATACCACAAGGGGGATGTATATCTAGTATACTTTCTGACTTATACTTGTATCACTAAACGTACTTTTATTAACAGTAATATACATTTATATCGTTATATTGATGACATAATTTTAATTGTCACTGATCATACTAATATTTCTATATTTCCAGTAGATTATCTTATTAATTTAGAATTAACGGAAAACCTCCTTTCTAACAATACAATTAACTTTTTAGATCTTAAAATTACACTTAAAGAAAACAAAACAATAATTGATCTATTTGACAAACGTAAAGAATTTAAATTTAAAGTTAATACATTTACTAATTTTAAATCTTGTCTTCATAATTCTGTATAGCGTAATATACTCCTTAATCCTATATATAAAATAAAGAGTTTATGTTCTTCTCAACTAATTAATAACAATATTAAAAACTAATCTATGATGCATTACAACATGGTTTTCCAAAAAAATTCATATATTCTTTAATATATAATTAGTACTTAAATGATATTAGCAACCAAATTAACACATGCGTTAAAAAATGTATAAAAAACATATAAAATTAGAAAATAATAACAATAAAAAAATTATAATGGGACGGATGGGTGGGTAGATGTTAAATTACGGAGGTGTGGCGGAGTTGTCTGGAAAAAACGCATGGTTAATTTATTTATAATTAAAAAAAAATGGGGGCATTTTGATTTACACATACGTTTGCTAATACACATTTTATAATGGACTATGATTTGATACTTTTATATGCAAATTAATGTAGTTATATTTACATATTCATTAATTAATTTAAATGTATTTATATTCATTAATCCTAAGAATGTTTTTGATTAATTATATTTACATTAATGCCCACTGTGGACAATATCATATTAACTTCTAATATAATGTATACTTTCTTAAATGCTAATATAATACATGTATTAATTTTTTATTAAATGTTCTATCCTATCCACTTTCATCATGTGTATTTAAGTTTTAACATTGTTTGCAGAAACATTATACGTAACTAATTAATTTCAATATTTAATTAATATTAATTTTAAATCCTTAGCATCTTATTTCTTATAATTTATTATTTTAATTTGATTACAAATTAGTTTATCTGATGTTGCATTTTTGGCAAAGCTATTTAATTGTGGCTATGTCATTGCTTGGTACAAATATTTTTCTGTAGCATTAATCAATAATTATTAATTTTACCGTATTACATATCAATTTTTAACATAGAATTTTTCATTAATACATCCATTTTTATTTTAATGTAATTGGATATTTTATTTATCATTTAATTATATTTATTTATTATTTAACTAATTGTTATCATTCTTTAGACAGTATTTGGTTTAATCTTTAACTATTAATTATAATGCACTGCTTTTATTAAATCATAGAATATTCACTATTTCTCTCATAGATGGCAGCACCATGGTTTGTATTTGGCTTGCTGTACAATAATATTCCATGGTCAATCATCTTTTAAAACTTATTTTGGCAACATGTAATGATGTTTTGCAATTCATTGCCTGTGTTTAGTGATGACTCCTCTATATCTGGTAACTGCTGTGCTCTTTTCCCTATATCCTTTTTAATCCAGTTGTATTTCGAATTTTATGATTAAATTTCACTGTTTTTTAACACTTTCCAACCTAGTTGAAAAGTGTTTATGACTTCGGTTTGTCTGCCATCTGCCGTCTGGCCGTGCTCTAACTCCCGTAAATATGCTCGGATTGTTCTGCAATTTTTATATGTTATTATCGTTATCTACAGCATGTTCCCTATTTCAACGGAAGTGTGTAGCACTTATAGTTTTTCTACAGGGACACTCAAAAGAATTCCGTTACATTGCGGCCTATGGAGGAAAATCATTTGCGGTTTATTTAAATAATGTTTCACTATTTCAAACGCTTTGAAATTTATATGTATCACAAAGGTGCATTAGAAGAAGCTTAAAATGGAATAGGGTGTGCATAGCACTTATAGTTACTTTACAGGGACAGTCAAAAGAATTTCGTTACATTACGTCTATGGAGAAAAAATCGTCTGCGGTTTATTTAAATAATGTTTCACTATTTTAAACGCATTGAAATTTATATATATCACTAAGGTGCATTACAAGAGGCTTACTACAGAATAGTGTGTGTATATCAGTCATCGTTCATTTAGAGGGACACACAAAAGAATTCTCTACTGTATGTTAACAGTAATTCCTGGAAGTGCGTTTTAAGTTACTGAACGCAATTTTAATTTTACCTCGCTTTTTGTCTATTATGTGGTGTGTATAAATTCTGTAGATCCTATACAGGGAAGCACAAAAGTTCGCGAACACATTTCCGTTTATTGACAAAAACTTCAGATGGAGAATTTTAAACTGTGCTACGCGTTTCCTAACTGAACTAAAATTTAGCATCCTATGTAGTATATATACAAATCTATAGATCCTATACAGGGCTGAATAAAACAGCTGAGATATTTTTCCGAATAATGTTGGTAATCCCTAAAATTGAATTTTTAAATATGTTATGCGTTTTCAAAATTGTTTACTTAGATGTTATATTTTAACTTATTAAACGGTATGATTTGTAAAATTATTTTGGAAGCGTTGGAAAGTGTTACATAATCTATGCTTGACGCATGATTTTTCGTTCTTGTTTCTCTTTTTTATGGGTAAGGTTTCTTTCCTTTTTAGTATTGTTTTTATTTTTTAAACTTTATGAATTTTTCACAGATTTTTTCTCTATCATGATGTGGTAGTCCCAAAATCATATTCTTTAGCAATGTTATGGCTAATATGATGATGAAACCACACATTTTATTTGTGGTATTTAGGCATTTGGGACCTGAAGATTCTGTCTAAATTCCACAAATTTCATTTTTTCAATTTTTAATTTAATTTCTTCATCTTTTAAATAAGTATATGGTATCTATATTCAGAGTGTTGGGGAACACTATTATTGTCAATTAATTATTACATACTAATTCATAATTTCATAGTTTTTGTTGGTGTTTCGGTAATGTTTCATTAATGGTTATACATACATATATATATATATATATATATATATACCCGTGTAAATATAAAACCAATTAATATATCATCATGATTGTAGTCTATTCTCTCAATAAGCATTTGTAAAATAAGTAAAAAAAAAAAAAAAAAAAAAAAAAAAAAAAAATTAATGCATTTCATGCATATAATTTTGTGTTATAGGATGTTTTGAGCACAGTAAAAATCTGAAAATTTTAATTTAAGAAAAGCTAAAAATAACTTTTAAAGGCGGTTCTTGCTATAATAATTATTATTATTTAAAGGTTTAATTATATACTCCATGTATTTTCTTGAACATATAATCCAATTTAAATGGTAAATCTCGAAAAAGAAGAATGTAAACATACATTTCAGATTACTTCCGGTTTGCAGAACGATATTTCCGGTTGTAAAATTCTTCGGCAAGCAGTAATAGATGTAACTTTAAATGGCTGTAAATCGGGTTCTAATTCAGATACAGACACAATTAAACCAGAATTCGATATATAAAAGATCGGATTTTAATATTATTGCAAAAATGAAAAATTGATATTTTCATCGACAATGACATTTCAAAGGTATGTGGATACTTAAACTACTGAAATAATCATAATTATAAAGACTGCTGTAAATAACGAAATCTTTAGCAATGTTTTTGGCTATTAACACCTGGTATGCGACTGATAAGAAAGTATCGCTTTTAATAAATTTCAAAGCTTTATTTGAATACATAATTGATATTTTTTTATATAAAAATGATTACTGGTATTAATGGAAAATCCCCCCAAAATATATATTAAAAGTTAAAAAATCTATGAAAGTTTTCAATCAGTTCATCAGTCAGTCTATTCTAATAAGCCCAGGAAACTTGCTAATACAGCGAAATTAAGACATTATAGCAGTTTTATCAAGCAGGGCGGTCGCTCTGCCAAGCCAAGCTTAAAAAAAAACGCCACACAAACAACGCCAAGAACAGGACTAGAACGCTACGGCTTACTTACAGAAAGCGACTTCGTAATGTTAAATCGACAAAACTTGCCAGATTAAAATATCAGATATCAAATAAACCAAGCGTCGCAGAAAAAAAAAAACGAAAACTAGAAGAATCTAATTAAGAATTTCTTCAATTTAAGACCAAACTCATCTTCATAAGTGATTTATAAACAGAGATATAGGGTTTTTTTTAAAAACGTCGAGTTACTTAAAATGATCACTTTTTTCTTCGTCAAACTTTTATTTTTCAAACAACCTGCAGGACTTAATATTGGGCAGAATAAAAAAAAGATTGCATTTTTGGACAAGTAATTACGTAATCTATGTGCTTTTATAAAATCCAGTGTAAAAAAAATTATTTTCTATCCTTAATTAGCAAAAAACTGTTAATTAACTTGGCGATTAAAAAATTATGCCAAAACAGAGATAAAACCCGCCAACGACCATGTACCATCTGATTATAATAGCACAAATCAGTTACAGGTTACAACCGCATCAAATTTCATCTGCAAGTCAGCCATTGTCTTCTAAAGATATTTAAAAAAAATAATAATAAAACTTCATAATTATAAGAACACACATTTTATCAGACAATTAAATATGACTGCAAACTGTGGCAGATGACTGTTTCCAACATGATAAGTATGAGAAATTGCCAGTCAAGGATATCGATGCTGGTGGCTCAGTCGCAGAGTGTCAGCACGGTGCGCATAAGGTCCCAGGTTCGAGTCCTGGCCCAGGTCAATTTTTCACTCATGTTTGTTTAGTGTATTTAATTGTCTGATAAAATGCGTGTTCTTATAATATTGTAAAATAAAGTAATCAGACGTAGTGTTTATGCTTTTAAATATATAATTTACGTTTTAAGAAAGATCTTTAAAAATAAATTAGTTTTTGAGGGAAGATGTACCTTCTAAAATGTATACATTAAGAGTTATCGGCATTTAAAATTTCTTTCCAAACGTAAACAAAATTTTTGAAATGAATTAAATGTGCTTCATTTATTTAAAAAAAAAAAAAAAAAAAAAAAAAGAAAGAAAGAAAGAAAGAAAGAAACACGGTAAAGGACAGGCATTTCGTTCGCAGGAATACCTTTCACGTCATTTTCCTATAAATTAATAGAATCCAGTTGTTAAATTATTTTTGTTTTAGAAGTGAAGTTTCCATTTAAAGTTATTGTAACAGTACAATATTTAATTGAATAAAATAATGTAAATCTAAGAAATTGCTAAGAAATTTCAAACATGCACAGGACAACGCAATAAATAAATAAATAAATAAATAAATAAATAAATAAACAAAAAATAAATAGATAGATGAATAAATAAATAAATAAATATAAATCAGCTTTCAGAAATTCTAAAAATTGTTCATATATCTCAATTACAAGCTAAAGGAGGGTTTATTTCTATATTATTCTATATATAATAGTAATTTCAGCAAATATATTAAATTCCAATGAACAAAATTAGGAAGTATAATAAGGCGATCTGTTTGAAACTTTACGATATTTTATAACAGATAACATAAATTTTAAAAATAAAGCCGCGTCAAAAATTATAGGGAGGGGTGGAGCGCGTTTTGCCTACACAAGGGGGGGGGCGCACTTTTCTAAATTTTAACGATATCCGTCATGTCACATATCGTTACAAAGGGCTGTGACCACTTATTCATGTTATGCACCACAGGTGTCACCCCCCACATTTTGCGCCCCCCCCCCGACACTACTCATGTGATATATTGTTCGAAAGGCCTGTGACCGCTTATTCATATTAGGTATCTTCGGGGTCCATCCTGCCACTTTCACCCCCCCCTAAAGGGGGCACTTTTCTAAATTTTGCCGACACTTCTCATGTGATATATCGTTGGAAAGGTCTGTGAACGCTTAATCATATTATGCAGGGGAAGGGGGGTATTTTCTAAATTTTGCACATACCCCTCATGTGATACAGGGTGTAAAGATCTGTGACCGCTTAATCCTATTATGCATCTCCGGTGTTCATCCCCCCACTTTGCCCCCCAAACGCGATTAGCTTTCACCACCAGGGGGCGCTTTCCTATCTCTGTTTCTATGGGTCGGATCACGACGGGGTATGGCTCATTCGACTCGCCATCGATAAGAGATTTCCGATTTTAATTCGTTTTTTCATCACCAGGGGGCACTTTCCTATCTCTGGTTCTATGGCTGGATCACGACGGGGTATAGCTCATTCGACTCGACATCTATAGCCTTGACGATTTCAGTGCCCGAGGTTCATATAGAACAGATTGCGCTACCTGGTGGTGTAAGATGGAACTTGAGCGTGCGCAGCACGACTGCTATACGGTGCCGAAGGCAGCGGGGGCCCGTGTCGGAGGTTCGTTTGGTTAGAGGTTTATACTATTCGATATGCAAATTAAGGGATTATCCGGTGCCGAAGTCAGCGGGGAACCAGGTCGTAGGTTCGCTCGGTTCGAGGTTTATCTTATTCGAGGTTTTACAAAATTCGAGGCCCCAATGTAAATTAGGGGCCCGCTAGCGGGCGAAGCCAGCTAGTGCTAATAATAAAAGAGCGTGATATCACGTTTGATTTGAAATGCAGTGCTGACACGCTATGTACGTATTCCATTTTTATTCATTTCATGGATAAGTCAGTGATATTTTTAACGGAGGATAACAAGTATTATAACAAGCCACATTTAGTATGTTGTTTTTAATAGTGAAATTAGTTTAATTGAAAAATCTACTGGTATTTCTAGTTAACCCTTCAAACAATGACTGAAAGTAAAATGTAGTAATTTTAAATTATTCCTCATGTTTAGATTATTTAAATTATGTTTAATCTATTTAAAAAAAAGAAATGATATCTACAAAAACAACTTTTCAAAAGTAAAAAAAGCCAAGCGTAAAAAAAAAAAAAAAAAAGTTGTGGCTAAAAAATGTTGTGATATCAAATTTTCAAGCTATTATATTATTTAACCTTTTCCCATTATATAAGTTATCATATATATAAGTCGAGTGCCTACGTATATGTTAATATAAATCGTTTTCTTCTGTACTAAATCTATCCTAACGAGTTTCTAAAAAATTAATTTTTTTCAAATTATGCATGATGGGCTTGGCGGCCATCTTTCCATATTTCTAAGCACCCAAATTTCTAAAGTAAATGCGTAATATGTTTGCAATGTAATATGTTTATAACAATTTCGAACTTCAGATTTTAACTACGGACAGATAAATTAGATAAGACTGATATTTTGAGAAATTGATTTTTACTAGTTTGAAATTATTAATTACTCTAAAAAATAAATCACAAGATGAATCTTTAAGATAAGTCATCATTATCTTAAGACACAATTTTCGGAGCATACAAGTCTATAAATGAAACGCTTAAAACATTTGCTTAAATAAAAATTTTCAACTTCGGATTTTAACTACGGATTTGGGTGCTTAGCATTTTGTGAATAATGTGCAACGATGGCCGCCAAGCCCATCATGCATAATTTGAAAAAAATTAAATTTTTAGAAACTGGTTAGGATATATTTAGTACAGGAGAAAACGATTTATATTAACATATACGTAGGCACTCGACTTATATATATGATAACTTATTTAATGGAAAAAGGTTAAATAAGTACTATAATAGCTTGAAAATTTGATATCACACCATTTTTTAGCCACAACTTTTTTTTTTTAAAGCTTGGCTTTTTTTACTTTTGAAAAGCTGTTTTTGTAGACATTATTTACAGTTTAAAATATTTGAAAGATATCCGTTTGTAATAATCACGTTATTTATATATTTTTTTATATTGAAAGTAGTAATTTTGTAATAATCACAATTTAAGTGTGTCGTGGAAGTTTAAATATTGGCTCAGGTGTGCCGTGCGATAAAAAAACTTTGAGAAACACTGATTTATACACCATATTATGTACAAATCAAAAAACACTCACATAGACAAACTGAAATCATAATAACTTTTCGACATTATTGAAAATGGTTATAATAACTTTTCAACATTATTGAAAATGGTTAAAAAAGTAATCTTTGGTTTTCAGTAACCTTGTAGACAAAGTCATTGTATCGGCAATATAATAGATATTATAGCAATTTTTTATATCTGTTATTTTAAGCTAGTTGATATATAGGATAAAAAATTATACTTTTACATGACCTTGATTCGGACAGTTTTGGCTGAAAAATTTATGATTTATCGATTATTTCATATATATTTTTCTTTTATTCTTTAAATGATGGCGGAATTTTTACTTTATGCTGATATAAAAAGTGATGACTTGAAAACTGATTTACAAAACTATTATTTAATATATATATATATATATATATATATATATATATATATATATATATATATAATTTAAAAAATGATGTACCATATTGACGCGCTTATCTGGAAATTTCTTGAGAGATAAATATTTGAGTTCTTGATCATACGGATTCTACAGAGTAAAAAGAGACAAATGTTTATTAATTCGACGAAAATATAATACAAACACAAACGAAAATATCTATTACCTCCTCCGAGTTGCCCATGATACCGAAAAGCGTTCTTTGTCTTTAGAAACCCCATAAACCAATATATTTTCGAGATTTAAAGAATAATTTACAAAAACAAAGTTTCTTTTGCTGCTACTAATTTTCGGAAAGGTTTTCGAGTAGTTTTCATATTGTATTAATCAGTTTTCTCAAACTGCAATCTATCGGTTTTTTAGGATGTTATTCATTCTCAATTAAACATTTTCAGCTACGTAATTGAATTTATACATGCAAGAGTAACAAAGTACTACTAATTTTAATGTTAATGCAGTTAATTTATAATATTTGTCTGGTGTAAAACGTGTTTATTGAACATGAAAAGATTTACTTGATAATGGATCAAATTAATTTATAATGTGTGTCTATATAAAAAAGTTTTGCTGAACATGAAAAGCTTTACTTGATAATGGATCAAGTTAATTTATAAACCATGTTTGTTGAACATGAAAATATTTACTTGATAATGGATCAAGTTAATTTATAATGTTTGTCTGTAAAACATGTTTGTTGAACATGAAAATATTTACTTGGTAATGTATAAAATTAATTTATAATGTTTATCTGTAAAACATGTTTGTTGAACATGAAAATATTTACTTGATAATGTATCAAATTAATTTATAATGTGTGTCTATAAAACATGTTTGTTGAACATGAAAAGATTTACTTGATAATGGATCAAGTTAATTTATAATGTTTGTCTGTAAAACATGTTTGTTGAACATGAAAATATTTACTTGGTAAAGTATCAAATTAATTTATAATGTTTATCTGTAAAACATGTTTGTTGAACATGAAAATATTGACTTGTGAATGTATAGCATCCGAAGAACCGATATATTGCAATCAGAGAAAACTGACAAATGCACTATCAAAAATATTCGGAAATGTTTCCGAAAATAATTGACAGCAGAAGAAACTTTGTTTTTATAAATTCTTCTTTAAATTTCGAAAATATACTGGTGTTTGAAGTTTGTAAAACTAGAGAACGCTTTTCGGAATCGTGTGCAACTCGGAAGAGTTTAATGTATATATACGTACGTGGTTATATTATATTTCCAAGATTAAGAAACATTTGTCTTTTTTCACAGTGTTATAACAGCCAAGTTATAGCGAATACAAAACAATACAGGTCCAATAGTGTTGCTACACTGCAAAAAAAATTGTTGATTTTACAGTATAATACTGGAATCCCAGCTGCCAGTATTATACCATAAAATTAACAGCAATAAACAGTAAAATAAGCAGTAATACACTACCACACATGCGCGGTAGTGTATTACTGCTTATTTAAAAATATTATTTATATGCTTATTTAAAAAATTATTAAATAATTATTTTTTTAAATGCTATCATTTAATTTTCATGTACTTTTTAAAAATTACGCACGTTGTCTTTTATTTTTACTTGTCTTTATTATATTGCCATGACCAGCAGGAAATTTAGTTACAGAAAAAAGGAGAATTTAGCTGATATTAAGCAGTGGCGCAGCCAAGGGGGGGGTTTGGGGGTTAAAACACCCCCCAGAGCTAAAAAAATTACTATAATTGCCGCTTATATGAATCAAAACTACTAAAGTTAAAATTAAGTTTTTTGGCCTTTCCGCCTTTACAGAATCCACCGCTTTCTTAAATCAAATTCTATTCAACAATGCGATTCAATTAAACGGCGAAAATTCTACTTAAAACTGTGAAAGCGCATATTACACGCATAGGTTATGTCAAAACTTGATTTTTGGACTGCGTCACTTTGTCGAGACGTCTTATAGTAAAAGATGGGTCATATACTCTCACACAGACGCTTTGAGTTATATAGTATACAGTGGTCTGTTTCTTAATTGCATTTCTGTCTTTGTTCCACGTTCGAAACAATAACAGATCATCGAATTCCAGAGAAAAAAAACATACACTTTGTAAATCTCTCTCAGTTTCAAGCTTTTTTGCTCTCAGTTATATCTAATACCAAGCTATGTGCGTACCCAGGAAAAAAATCTTTGCAAAAATAAGAATTTTAAAAAAGTACTTAAAGTTATAAAAAGCTATTTTTCGATTATGAACAGATTTTTGCAATCGGTGTTTCTTTTGAATCATTTGTTTCGTAGGGGGTCTGTACACAAATTTAAAGACTATATTTCATTTGTTGGTAATGTAGCAACGACGTCTTGCTTATGATGGAGATTCGTATATTTATCGTTAAAATTTTATAAATTAGTTGTGGTTCCTCTTTTAGCTATTTTTAATTCTATCGCGCTTCTGTGAAAAGAAAATCTCTTTCCTTTCTATTTAAAATTCAATAATTCTTAAACTCTTTTATCGCAGCTTGAAGTGATCCTTTTTCAATTAATGTACATGTCTAAATTCTTTCTTTCGTATGTGTTTGCGGTTTTCATATGAGAAATGAAATCATTTTCAGTTTGGAATCTGCGTGCCTTCCTAATGCATACATTTTGGATCACAGAATAAATAAAGAAAGATAAAATGCAACGTCTATTTCTCTATACATTTGCATGCTAAAATTCCTGCAGATGTTAAGTTCGGACAGTTAGTTTTCTGTTGTTGTAAAGATGCTGATATGGTAATCTGGTTTGGCGGTTTGCGTTCAAAAAAATTAGAATGTGTTTCTCCCTAACGAATTTTCTTCTGTACCCTATGGGTCGACGCGGATAAATTTGTGACATCTCAAAAAAAGGCATTCGATTTTGAGTTTTCACGATGTGAAGATATAGACTTTCTGAGTGCTGGGGGCGCCTCATTTTTTCAATTATCTTTCTTCAAATAAAATATTTTTTTCCATGGAAGCCTCAAGTCTCCGGTATGTTTCTTCACAGGATGAGAGCCTTCGGGTTCTTGCTTATAGCGTATATGTATGAGCTCCGGTACTCTTTTTTCCTAGAATTTAAGCCCTGCCTGTGAGTATAAATTTTGAAAAAAAAAAGGCGTTAAATGCATTTTTTTTAGAAAAATATCTATCTATAATTACACACAATTTTACGCTAACCATTCATTAATTTAAATTGATCAGCAATATATTAGTTATGCATTGATTTACACTTATTACATTTTAACGAATGCTATCTGCATGTCATTAAAATTATACTAGCTGACCCGTCCGGCGGTGCCTGGGCTCATGATAATTACCTCAAATTTGTATGATTATATATCTTATATCAATTTTATATTTTTAAATGAAATTTTCACTAAAAAATATTGATTATTTGACAGAAAAGCATTTTTAAAAGACACCTTCTTGTTTGGTTGTTTTTTTTTTGTTTGTTTGTTTGTTTGTTTCTTTTCCTCGTAAGTGTCTCTCGTTTCATAGTTTTAAAACCAATAACCCCAGTTGTCTGAATTCTATAAATTTTTCATCAGTTATAAACAGGTCTTGACAAATGCAGTCGCCAGGTCGCCACTGGTGACCTAGTTTTTCTATCTAGCCACCAAGTTATTTAACCCGATTTTTTTTTTATTATTATAATTTTTTGTACAAAAATTGTCCTGAGAAATGACCATAAATGGCATTTTTTCTCATTTTCGGCATTTTTAATTAGGTAAAAATAAGTTTAACAAATGCAAATTTTAAATTAATAAAAAATAATTATTTAACTAACTTCGACACGAAAATAGGCAGAAATTGTTTTCCTGCTTTACTGTTTCATCCATGCCCCCCTCATCAGATATAGATTTTGCAGCACTCACTTATCCAGACATTTGAAACCTTCGGCAATCAGCATTTCCTGAACATACCGGTTAATGCAGCCTTTACATTTTTTTTTTCATAGATAAATAATTTTGATAAATTTCATTAGAAAACTTTGTTTATACCATCTTTTCAACTGATGTAGCTGTTCTAAACTATGTAACTAATAATCCTACAATAGGCTTATTATTTTTCTCAATTAATTGATAAAAAACTTTTGTGCTTTTGAAAATTAGTGACTTCGGAGGGGAGCAGGTTATATTTTTTTTACTGGTAACTAGAATTTTTTACTGGCTACCAGAATTTATCAAATTTGTAAAGCCATGGTTATAAATATAATGGTTTTAGAGACCGTGGAAAAATATTGATATCTAGCTGTAAAAGAAATGCTTTCTTCTCGCGACTTTTTTTTTTTTTTTGCTACGTGTCCTTTAAAATAACAACACAAAAAAGTTACTGTCCGAACTCTCTGAAATTTTATTCGATTGTAAATATAACTGTATCCAACCCCTTTTTAAAATTCCGTGAAAATAGTCTCAGTCTTTGACTAAAGTCGAAGAGAACACAATCACGTCAAAAAAGAGTAAGTCACATTTAATACTGAAAACATGAACCGACGCCGAGCATACCCACGCCAAAATACCCAACTTTCTTTTTGCATTGTCATCGAAAAATTCTCCGATTTCTTAAAATCAGATCTTTTCTTCATCAGAGCGTTTCCGAATATTTGTAGGCGCTGTAATTTTGATCTTCCAAGACGCTTTTAATGGATTAGTTACTTTTAGCATAGAAAAAAGATCGTCTTCGAAAGCTCCGATATGACGTGAGGTCTAAATAAATCGTAATTTAGAATACTTTCAGCTGTTTCGCACCTTTAAATTTCTGATTTATAATAAATTCTTTATGCCAAGCATTTCCATCTTAAAAGTAATCTCTATACTAAATTTCAAGTTTCTAACAGTAACAGTTTCAGCTAAATCATAATTTAGAACACTTTTAGAAAGTTTTCAGCTCATTTCGTCCTTTTAAATTTTTAAATGTTTTTAAAAATGTTATAAGGAAGCATTTACTACATAAAAGTAATCATCATGCCAAATTTCAAGTTTTCATACCAATTGTGTCACATAAATCGCAATTTTAGAATGCTTCTTACTCTTGCATTCTTTTAAATTTCGAATTGAAAAAATAAATTCTGGGGAGCATTTACGTCTTTTAAGTAACATCCATATAAAATTTCAAGACTCTAGCCCTAAAAGTTTTAAATGACTTGTTACATTTGGCAAAAAGCAAGGTAAGTAAGTCTATTGAAAATTTTGTTAAAATTGCTTCATTATTATTAACGTTAGGAATAAGAATTCGTGATTCTCTTGTAATGAAACCTTGTGTATTTTTGATTGAACAAATGGATTCCAACTCTATTATTTTCTATGTAAAAATTATTTGCTGTACTGTGCTCTTCCATCTTTAAGTTTTCCCCTCATCATTTTTAAACACTTTATAAATAAATCTAACCTAGTTTTGTGTTATTTCATTGGTGCATTTTATAGTTTGTAACTCTAATATTGTAAACACTGTTTAAATTAATCATAACCAACGTAATTGCGGCGAAAAGCATTATGATTTCATTCATTTAAAAGACTGATTCCATTAACCGATGATTCATATAACCGGCGACCATCTTTATTATAAACTCAAAACCCCCCCTAGAACCGAATTCTGGCTGCGCCACTGATATTAAGTATAATAGAAAAACCACAACCCTGGCAAGATTATATCAAAAAGAAACCATCCAAATAAATTTCAATGAAAGTAAAATAATTTTTCTCTCCAGTCTATACTATCCATCTACAATAAGAGAAACCATAGAGATATTAACACGCAAAAATACAATATGTAACGATGCGGCATCTTTTAACTTACCGAAATTGTGGCGCGAGTTACTCCATGGTTACCGATATGAAAAAAAACAACCAAGTAAAAATAAAAGATAACGTGCGTGATTTTTAAAAAGTTCATGAAAATTAAATGATAGCATTTTAAATAATAACTTCAAAGACCGTGCAATTATGGAATATTCTCATTTATTTTTTAAAATGGCTTGGTGTGAGCCGAAGCATGTTAAACAACCTAATAAAAGTTATTTTACTGTGTATTATGTTATTAATTTACACCTTTTAGCATTTAAAAGAAGTGTATTACCTCTTTTTTTCCGATTGTACATAAAATAACTTTTTAAATTATATTGTTTTCGTAAAATAACTAAAATCGATTATATAACGCAGCATTGCGATAAATAGAATCTAAAACTTTGCAGAATACTTTATTTGAGATAAAAAAGAAAAAAAAAAACACACTTCCGATATTCATTTAATATCGTAAGGTAGAAAAAGCTCTGCAGCTGTCCGCCTTTCAAAAAATGTCGCAGTTTGGGCGTGATCCAAAATTTACTTTGCATGTCTGATATGATAATATGACGTTAGCATATTGTGTTCAAATTAATGACAGTCATGTTTTGAATTGTATGGCAGAGGAAGAAAGTGAAATAGATTTAATATGTCTTGCATGCTTTTATCCAAGACAGCAGAACATCTTACTCTTTTTATTCCTACATCTCATTATTATTTATTTGCCAAAGGGATATTTAAAACGACTTCCTGTTTTTTTATGGGTTAAAGAAAAAATGTATTTTTCGTTGTTATTTATTCATCATTTTCTTATTAACACTTTCAAAAATTTTAGTTGAAAACTGTTGATGAATTCGGTTTGTCTGGCTGTCTGTCTGTCCGCGCTCTAACTGGCGTAAATATACTCGGAAGGTCACGTAACTGATATACATTATTGGGATTCACGATGGCATGTTCGGTATTGAAAATAAAGTGTGTTGCATTTCTGGTTAGTTTACAGGGATACTCAAACTTATTAACATAATAAGATTATATCATACTAGGTGGAACCCCTCAAAACTTGACGGAAAAAGATTATTATAACAATATCAGTAAAATAAGCTTCTTTATTATTTAAGAATGGGAGAGTATGAAGCAGTGTTTCAAAAATTTTATTTAAAATGTTTTTTTTTTTTTTCTTCCCAGTGAAATATCGTACTATTTCAGATGCAAACTCCAAACAAAAAATTCGTAAACAACTGTGTAATGCAAATCAGTTCGACATTACCACGATATTCACTACTGCAAGAAAAAAAAATTCATGGACCTGTGAAGCATCATTTAAATAGTATATTCCTACGTCCATAATATTCAGTAAATAAAAGAACATAGTAAATAAAGCACACATATCTTCCCCTATGACAATGCAAACAAGTGAGCTCCTATGCGCATGTGCATTACATCTGCCCAGAGGCACTGTCGAAATTCGACGTTAATTAGGCTATTTAAAATAATAGTGTGCATAGTCATTTCGACAACTTAATTTACTTGCTAAATAAGGCAAAATGGATATAGTAAAGAAAAATAACTAAAACAAAGGAATATTTTGTTTAAACTAATATTAATTAAGTATTTTTCTAAAAAATAAGTAAGTATTTACTGAGAAAAAAAAAAACCCTTGCTTTTTATACAGGGCGTACCAAAAAAAAAAAAAAAAAAAAGAAACGCGCTTTAATTTCTTTTACTCGTTGGAAGTACGTAAGCAATGCAAATTGCAAAAGCGTTTAAAATAAGATAGGAATAAGATTATGTCATAGAATTATCTAAGAAAAAAAATCACTTATTATCATTAAAATAAAAATATATATGCTAAAAGTTAATACGGTAAACATAAAGACTTAAAAACCTTTTGATAAACAGGCGTACTAGTTTCGTTCACACAAACGGTGACATTCTCAAAACCAGTAATGGTAAAATTTTATATAAATAGTACATTTTGTTATGTACCCCTTTTTTTTATATTTATCATTGCTGATCTTGAGAATGTTACCGTTTGTTTGTATGAAACTATAGTAGGTGTGTTTATTAAAAAGTTTTTAAGCCTTTATGTTTACTGTAATCCCTGTAAGCATATATATTTAAATTTTTTATCTAAATTTAAATTTTTACTTTTAAGACTAGCTGACCCACCCGGCTTTGTCCAAGCCCGTCAAAAAATCGCACAAAATGCAAAATGCAAAAAAAAAAAAAAAAAAAAAAAAAAAACCCTTTAAAAATCGCGAAAAAATTAAAAATAGCTGCATGAATTTCGAATAAACATCATTGAAAAGAGAACGAAGTTTACTATATTCGGCTAGAAGATATAAACTGGATTATGTTTTCTAATGGGGAAAAAACTGCAGAAAATCGCGGAAAATCGTTAAAAATCGCAAAGTACAAAATTTACTACACAGGACTAAAAGATTAAAACAGAATTCCTTTTACGAATGTCGAAAAATCGCCGCGAAACATGAAAAATCTCTAAAAATCGCATTAAAACAGGGCGATAAATTAAAAAATCGTTGTACGAATTCCGGAAAAAATTAATTGAAAAGAGTACAACATTTACTATATTGGACTAAAAGTTTGAAACCGTTCTTTGACTAATGTGGAAAAATAGCCTCGGAACGCTAAAAAACCTTGTTAAAAATCGCTAAAAACTAAAAAATAGCAGATGACAAAATTTAATACAGTGAGCTAAAACATTGTAACAAGAATTATTTTACTAATGTAAAAAAATCGGAGCGAAACGTAAAAAAAAACAAAAATCACATTAAAAAAAAAAAAAAAAAAAAAAAAAAAAAAAAAATCAGAAATTGAGGAGGATAAAATTTACGATATCAGGCTAAAAGTTTGGAACCTAATTTTTTTACGAATGTCAAAAAATGCAAAATAAATAGATAAATAAATAAATAAATAAATAAATAATAATAATAATAATAATAATAATAATAATAATAACCCACTAAAAATCACATTAAAAATCACGAAAATATCAAAACCCGCAAAATACAAAATTTTCCATATTAGGATATAAGCTTGAAATTGAACTCCTTTTACAAATATAAAATGATTATATAACAATTTTTTGACAAAATTATAATTTCAAAATTTTCACATGAAATTAAAAATCCTCAATGCAAGAAACACATCCTCTTATTAAAAACAAAACATAAAATCCCTGTACAAAATTCCATACACATACCTTGCACGAAAGTTTGGATATATTCTTTTAAACAGGACAGACTATAAAAAATCAATTCTGAGATAAATGAACTTAAAAGTTTTAGTTAAGGACGAGGAAAGTTTGATAGTAAAACAAAAATTGTCGTATCTGCTGATGTAATCATCGTAGACATATGCGGCTCGCTTTATTTAAATTATTTAACTTTGTAGTAATTTACCAGCAAAAAAACAACAAAAACAAAAGCAAAAAAATTCTAATTTAACAAATTACAACGACCATTGGGAAAATGCAGAGAGATAGCGGAGCAGTGGTCGGACTCTACCATAACCGTTACTTCGTACTATAAGACATTTAATAATGTTATTAATTGAGCCCCTCTAAAATACCCCCCCCCCTTATAGCAGACCAATTCGCCCCAACCTACTATAACATAGCTTCCACACGCTAGCTATTCCACCCAACTTCTATAGTATGATCGCGGCAGCAGGCGGTGTTACCACCGCACGGTCGCCACCGCCTGCTGCTGACGCAGAAGTCCCATTCCCTATCTACTGACTTCCCGTTTGGTATCCGAAAGTAGAATAAACCGAAGTATCCAAATATGATGCCAACTTTAGGTGTTAGCATTGAAATTTTTAAGTTTGGTACAATTTCTATTTGTAGACCATCCCCTAAGCAAAATTAAGTATTGCATTAACTCTTGTTTAGATTGATGTCTGGGCTAAAGGTATTTTGAAGAAATTAAAGTTGAAGACCACGTCGTTTGCTTTATAAGACGATGCTTTATTTTATAAGTCTCATCCGACGTCAAATTTTGAATTCGGCTTTTTTTTCATATCTGATAATTTGCATCTATCCTTTTTGTAACTTTAACATTTTTGTAACGATTTTATGCATTTCTATTGCCTATTCAAAGAAAAATTCTTCTAAAGTTACAGAATTTCGTTAAAAACGCTTAAAAAAATCTTCTAAGGTTACAGAATTTCGTTAAAAACGGTTAAAAGAGTGAAGTGCGAGCATCATTTGGTCCATTCTCGACCGAAAGCATAAAGCATTTTCCCAATAATTAAAAATAAATAAATAAATAAAATAAAAGCATTATTTTGACAATTTTGAACCCTTGTCCTCCTTAAATTCGAAGATTTATTCGAAAAACTCCGGAAGTTAGCTAAGATCGACCAACAACAGAGCCAATATTTTCAAGCACCGAAACTAAGATTTATTCAACTTTAATGTTGTTGTATGTAAAGTTTCACATGATAAATTTTAAATAAACTTTTGTTAAATTCAAATTGTCTTTCACCCTATCATTCTTCTTCAAATCTCTTTAACGTTACAACGGTGGCAACATGCATTCATTAGAAAATTCAATAGGATTTTGTTCGAATACAACTGAAGCGTAACAGCTATTGAAACCATTGCAAACAGTAAATGGTTTTATTGTAATAAAACATGAAATCTTTTAAATGTACAGTTAGTTACGCAATACTTTGGTAAACAAAGTCCCGGCACAACAAAGATGATGGAGACACTAGGAGTCAACAACCTTCAAAGACCTTACCTGAAAGAACCAGTTCTCGTGACTTGGTTCATCAAATTTTGATTTTTGATTTTTGTGAGTGGCGGTGGCAACATCAACCCGGAAGCTAACCTTTCGATTGAAACCGAGGAAAAAGTCGATCGGCCGCAGTTAAATTATTGTAAATGAGAAAAAATAAGGTTTAGATTTTGTGATAGGATGTTAACGTGATAAAGTCCATTCGAGGATAATAATTGCGTTGGAAAATGAAAAAGTTCTTTTTTTCTTTTAGAAATTACTAGTTGTAATAGTTTTAATAATTTATTTTAGTTATCGTTTGAATTCAGTTTTAAATAGCGTGGTGTAGAAAAGGAACAATGGAAATTTCCATAAACGTCAAAATGTCTCTTACTTGTTGATTTCGCATATTTACTTAATTATTTTATTTTTAACATCGAGACGGACAATTTTATGATAATACTAGCTGAAATATCCGGTCTTACCCATCATTTTAAAAATGTTTGTTTAATAAAATCAAGTTCAAAATTAAACATGCCATGTAAAAACATAATTAAAAGAAACATGCGAAATATTATACGCATGAATCAAAATTTGAGTTTTAATTTGAGTAATTTCCACTCAGTTTTCATTTAATTCAGACGACAGATTACCTACGTACTTAGTAAATAATTTGAGGTACGGAGTGAAACCAAGATAAAATTCTTTCCACAACAGTTATTTTTCTATTAAAAGATTTCCACGTGAAAAAGGAAAATGTAATAAAATGTTTCAAGAATGACAAAGAAGATGAATATGACGATGATATTATGAAAATTTGTTCCGAGTATTTTGTTATTTAAATAAGTTTTCATTAATAAAAATATAGGAAATACAAAAATTCTATGAATTTTACTTAAAAAAAAAAAAAAAAAATGAAATCTTTATTTCAGTTTTTCACTAAGAATGAGCTCTGGGGACCTGAACATTTGCAAAAACTTAAAAAACAAAAAACAAAAAACAAACGAAATCTTTATTTCAGTTCTTCACTAAGAATGAGCTCTGGGGACCTGAACATTTGCGGAAACTTTAATAAATGTTTAGTAAACGAATTCAGAGAACTTCAAAATGTTAAAATATGCCAATATTTCTATAATCGAGTTTTTATCACGATTCAATACATTCCTCAAACTCTTATGACGTTATATATTCACCCACTGACGTCATATTCACCTACTTTCTGTACTTACCCATATTTATGCTCCTTGTATTATTGAGAACTCTTTGAAAATCTGTGTTATACTTACAATATGATGTCATATTCATCTTCTTTTTCATTCTTGAAATATTTTCAGATATTTTTCCAGTATTCTTTCGACGATATATCTGAAAATATAATACCTAAAATTAAAACAAATATATTTTTGAGTTTGGTGTTACGAGATCTTTCGAACGATATCCTACACGATATATAAAAAGATTTTTTTAAAGTACCTTAATTAATATCTCTGCTAATTATCAACAATTCTTTTCGAAAATCATTATCAACTATCCTTGGATGATTCTGCATCAATAGATACCTCAAAAGCTTGTCAACTCCCTCGCTGACCGCCCGGAAAGTAAAATTTGTGTATAACGGAAAAATTCGTTTTTCTCAAAAACAATGTTACCTCGGAAAATCGCTATAGTATTCCTGCAAGGTTTTAATAAACTCCTACTAACACTAATTTTTCATAATTTTAGTTTCAGTGGATTTAGAAAAAGAGGGAGGGGGCGGAGGACATATTTTTGCAGTGCATTTTCGACGATATCTCTGAAAATATAATACTTAAAATTAAAACAAATATATTTTTGAGTTTGGTATTATGAGATCTTTCACACGATATCCCACACGATAGGCACAAAGAAAAAAAAATATTTTCAAGTAACTTAATTAGCCCCTAAATTTTTCCTAAACATATTTGTGAATGACTATAATCTGAAAATATGTGGGTAAAAAGGCTTTATAAGTTTCCCAAGTTTCAACTTTCCACGTCCCATAGTTTACGAGAAAAAGTGCTCTGACAGACGGACAGACAGACACAGGAGTGATCTTACAATGGTTCCGTTTTTACTTTTTAAGTACGAAACCCTAAAAACATAGAATCAAGTCAAGTCACTTGTACTCGTTTGTACTTTGTACCCTAGTAGGTAAAAGTTGTCTATTAACGAAAATACTGAAGGAAAACGTTACAAAAAGTGAGTCATAGAAAATGCCAAAAAGTGGACTCTTAATCAAACCATTTGATAAATTTTGATTTACATGCGATTCGCTTCAGGACATCCCAAAATACGTAGGGAAAAGTCGGGTAGCCGCGGACGTCGGGTAACCGCGGACATTTCAATTTCTAAGAAAATCAAAGTCTTGCGTAAATAAAGGGTTATTGTAAATGAACGCCCTCTGGAGTCGAAACAAATACAGTTTAATTGCGACGTGGGCGCCGAGTAAGTTTGTCGTGAGTGAGTGTTTTGTTTTCGTCAATAAATTTTCGTTGCTCCTGTCAAACTTTATTGCAGGCCATTAAGAAAGATTAATTAGATAAATTAGATCGTATTTTAGATTATCTTTATTAGATATTAAGATTGTGTTTATATAGATGCATTGGATTTTTATTATGATTGTGATGTTTGTAAGGCCAAAAAACGGTTGGGACACCATGTCCGAGGCTACCCGCCGTTTTTTGTGACGCCAAAAAAATAAAGCCAAACTATTTTCAGTATACTTTGGTTAAATAATTCGATATTATTAGCAATGTTTAATTAAAATCATTAAAAAAGTTCGTAATTTTATTTAAAGTATAAAATAAAGACATAGAAGTTTCATTCATTTGTTTTTATTTGCAATTTATCCAAGTGTCCGGGGCTACGCGATCTTCCCCTTACATACAAAAAGGCAGACAGAAATTCCATTACGAGCACACCGTCAGACGTGCGCAAACTGTTGAAACAGTAAAACTTCGAATTACGTCAAGTCATTTTCTTAATGGCCCAAATGTCCATTAATCTACATAATATTAAACTCTCAAACACCTATGGCGATTTCCAATACATGTCAGATGAGATGGCATTACAAAATTCTAATGACATGTCCCCATTTCGCCTCCAGATGAAATGAAGAAGAGTTTGCTTTTTATTTTTTGTAAGATGAACTTTGAAGAATTAAAATCTACTTTAATGAAACCATATCAATTTTGATATGCTTCGCCTTATTGAATTACACGACAGTATCCCAAAACCTATTGTTTTAAAGCCTTTTAACGTCCGATAAATCTAAGCCAGAAAATGTTAAAAGCGTTTCAGTAATCAATGGAATCCGGAAAAAGAATTTTAAATTACTTCAATCTGAATATTCCATGCTGTTTAACCCATTTGCATCATCCGGAAATTCCGAAAGAAGTTTTTTTACTTTTATAATCACAAAACGTCCATCATTAAATAAAACAAAAGTTACTAATAATAATTTTTGGTGTGAATTCGGAATTTCTGAATAAAAAAGAAATTTCTGAAATGCATGCATATATGCACTAATGATGCAAATTAAACTTAAACTTACATATTTACTATCTTTCTTTACTTATATGCTTGCATATATAAATGTGCCAGTAATGGAGACCTTGCAAAGTATTTGGTATGTATAAAAAAAATAACCAATAAAAATTCAGCTTTTGCTAATTTTTTTTTTCATAACTCTCCCTTGCATGCTGTGTAATCTGGATTATTGTTGACAATCTTAATCAAAGCAATCCGGTAGCAGAAAATGATGTTTTACGGGTTCCACTGTCTTTCAGTGAAAATTTTACTAAGCAAAGCTAAGAGCTGTTTTTATTTTATTTAAAAAATTGCATGTTTTTGATTTGATAGTAATAGAAAATTTTGAACTTTATATATTAATGCCCAATTTCAAAATTTCATTTATTTTTAAGGTTTTAGGACCAGTATTCATTACTGGATGTTTAATTAGTTCATTTATAGCAACGGACACTCCATGTGCCCATTACTGAAAGTGTAATCTCATCAATGTTTATAGTGCATAAAATCGCTTGATTTAACTGATTACTTAGCTTAAGTAATCAGATTTAATTTTTAATTTGCACTTACCAGACTGTAATAAGAGCAAAATTTATATAAATTATTTTAATTAATTTCGTGTGATTTATAAAATTTTAAATATTAAACCAGATTATTTTTATAAAACTTTGCCTTTGATATTTTATTAATCTGGCAATCATCACACCAATCAGGAAGCAAATAATAATATTCAAGGGTATAGGAAAAAGAAGGGCTTAATCTCTCACCATTTAAATAAAGACATTTTTTTAAGTCACGCGAGTTTTTAAAAATCCATTTACTCAGTGTTTGATGATTTATCTCTGACAAATCAAATCTGTACATAAAAGATTATTATAAATATTAATTACAATTACAGTAGTAATGAAACTAACAAATCTGTAGATCACGAGCTCCAAACGTGAAATCTTCAATTTTATTTTGAAATAATTTTATTTAGTATTTAAAACATGCAACCCGCAGTTTCATTTCTTTCATATTTGTATTACTAATTACTAAGTAATGTATCATATATTTTCAGGAAATTGAATTCTTAAGAATTGTAACGGAAAATACGATTTCATGTACTGATACTCAAATACATTTTTTTCCAGATTTTTTTTCCGTTTTTTACTATTTCCCTGAAACTTCCATGTCTCAATAATTTGATAACTATAATTCTTTGATATTTGGTATTTTAAATCTTCCACCTAAAATTATTAAAATATGGATCTCCCGATAGTGACAATAATTAAGTAGAATAAATAATTATTCTCATAAATATTTTATTTTTTACTATTTCCCCTGAAGCCCCCCCCCCCCCATTATCATAACAATTGATAACTGTAATTATTTTAACACCTTGTAATAATATATTTCTTTTAAATGCTAAAAGATGTAAATTAACAACATAATAAATACACAGTAAAATATATTTTATTAGGTTGTTTGACATATTCCGACTCACTCCGAGAACTATTTATGAAAATGACTCGGAGTCAGTCGAAATATGTCAAATAACCTAATAAAAGATATTTTACTGTGTATTTATTATGTTGCTAATTTGCATCTTTTAGCATTTAAAAGAAATATATGTAATTCTTTGAAATTCAGTATTTTAAATCGTCTACCTAAAATAATTAAACTATTGATCTTGTGATAGCGACAATAATTAAGTTGAATAAATAATTATTCTCATACATATTTTATTAATTATTGATATCCTAACTGTTAAATATTTTTGAAAATGACTATTTTGTTTTATTAGTATGTTTTCATTAAGTTCTGATTCCAAATAAAATCATAAAAACTTTTATCTATTACTTTTTGTAGGGTGTCCATTCCTGATATTTTGGATGTTTTGATTTATTTCTGTCATTAGAATGAAATTGTGATTCACAAGTAATGTGACTATGAGATTGGTTAAATATTGTAAATAGATTTATATGATATTTAAGAAAAAACGTGGAATGTAATAATTATTATTTATGAAATATTTTAAAAGAAATTCCTTAACACGTTGACGAAGTGGCTTTTTTAGTAGACATTTACAAAGCGGTTTTCAGTGTTTATCGAGTTGGTTCACAATACCCAATCGCGGCAATTTTTGTTAATTTTATACATTTATAATTTTAAAAAAAATCAAATTTTAGTTATTTTTAGTGAAATCACTAAACATGCCTGTTGCACTTATGGGGTTCCTTTTTACTTTATTCTGTTTATAATAGAAGAAAGTATTGTAATCGATTTTTTTTTTCGATTTCCGGTATTCGACGGATTTCTACGTTTTAGGGGTTAGAGATAACGAAGAACATGCCTATACAAAATGTCTGTCTGTCCGTCTGTTCGTTTGTCTGCCTGTCCGTCCTCATTGTATCATCGAAAAGTGTATGAAGATATGCATAAAATTGAACCAAATTAACGACATTTTCTTAACTGAGCAAAAAATACTCAAATCTGAGTATGTCGCATAGTCAAAATGGCTCCGAATCAAAATTACTCAAGTTTGAAACATGTATACACTCATTTCTGAAAACATGCACGCACTCAAGAATAAAACATCATGTGCTCACATTTGAGTATGTCCATGTTTCAAACAACAGCTAGAAGCGCTAGTGCTGGTTCATAGCATATCTGGTTCTATTTACGGTTATGCACTGCAAAAAATAATTGTTGATTTTGCAGTATAAAACTGGCACCCAGCTGCCAGTTTTATACTGCAAAATCAACAATTATTTTTTGCAGTGTGGGAGGATAAACTAAATTTACGCTTTTACACAGAGCCAGCATCGAACCCGAGTCCTACTAGTTACAAGCCCATTGCCTTATTCCCTTCGTCATCCAGATCACATGAACGGGTTATTTTAAATGTAAGTCATCGAATGATTCGGGCGCATGTTGATATTTTTATAGGATTCATTAATTTGTTGCTGAGAAAATTGGAAAATTTTAACGGGATTTTGGATAGATTTGGTCAATTTGAGATGGTGGTTAAGATTGTACAACTTTATTATTCATGTCGGGAAGGGGAGATATGAATTATACAAAATTTTCAATTCGATTATTATCAGTATATTTCTTAAATGAAAAAGCGCTCCCTGGATATTGAAATTTAACTGACTAAATTTTCTATTTGACATATTTTAACCCATTAACGCCACTATTATTTTTCTCTTGAAAAATTGAAATATTGCATTTCATTCGATTGAGTATGAACTGACTTCTATGTGCTCATTTTAGAGTATTGCCATGTTTCAAAAATGAGTTTAAACTAATTCTAATCATTTTTGAGTACGTCCCCGTTTTATTTATCACCAATAAAGATTTCAAAGAGTTCGGACAAAAATAACTTTTTATTTTAAAACTATGAAACGACCTTACGTAAAAAACACCAAAAAAATAAGCGCCTTTATCACTAAATATCACTATTTTTTCGCAAATTTTTCATTTAAAAAAATAACTTCATACAAAATTTTAAAGAGAGCTTGGGTACAGTTATATTTATAACCAATTGTAATGGCAGAGAGTTTGGAAGATGAGAACAATTTTTTTATTGCTATGTTAAAGGAGCCGACGCGAAAACAAACAAACAAACAAAAAAGCGAGAAGAAAACATTTCTTTTGCAACTAGATAACAATATTTTTCTACGAAGTTTTTACACGGGCTGTAAAACTTTTTATTTATCACCAATAAAGATTTCAAAGAGTTCGGACGAAAAGAACTTTTTATTTTAAAACTATGAAACGACCCTACGAAAAAAAACCCCAAGAAAATGAGCGTTTTTATTACTAAATATCAATATTTTTTCGCGAATTTTTCCCTTTTAAAATATAATTTCATACAAAATTTTAAAGAGAGCTTGGATACAGTTACATTTATAATTGAATGAAATGTCAGAGAGTTCGGAAGATGAGAACTGTTTTTTTTTTATTGCTATGTTAAAGGAGCCGACGCGAAAACAAACAAACAAATAAAAAGCGAAAAGAAAACACTTCTTTTACAACTAGATAACAATATTTTTTCACAAAATTTTTACACGGGCTGTAAAACAGTTTTATTTATCACCAATAAAGATTTCAAAGAGTCCGGACAAAAAGAACTTGTTATTTTAAAACTATGAAACGACCCTATGTAAAAAAAACACAAGAAAATGAGCGTTTTATCACTAAATATCAATATTTTTTCGCGAATTTTTCATTAAAAAATATAATTTCATACAAATTCGTGTTAAAGCTATAAAATAATAAAAACTTGATGTTTTCTTTTCTTTTCTTTTTTTTTAAATTTATTATCACGGGCCCGGGCAATGCCGGGCGGGGGTCAGCTAGTTTTCTGTTATTTGCAGACGTAAAAAAAGACTACCTTTTGGTCAATAATTTTTCATTTTTATGTTCTAATTTTTTTAAATTATTTTTTACATGCTTGAAATGATGTATTCTAACATCTGAGTAAGTATTTTTCAAATCGGGGTTGTTGAATCAGAAAGACTTAATAAAAAAAAAAAAAAAAAAAAAAAAAAAAGAATGAAAATGATTTTTCCTATGAATATGCATGAAGAAAAAAATTCTTTTGACCGAAATGTGTATTAGTTCATAAATAACATTAAAGTCTTAGAAGACATTTATGATATTTTCCAATACTTGTTGCATATGAGACGGGATAGAATATTCTAATGACATGTTTCCATTTAGAATCTAGATGAAATAAAGAAGATTTTGTTTCATATTCTTTTGTAAGATGAACTTTGAAGAATTAAAATCTATTTTAACGAAACTAATATCATTCCGGATATGCTTTGCATTATTGAATGACATAGCAGTATCCTAAAACCTATTTCTTTAAAAAGCCTTTTAACGTCAAGCCAAATCTAGGCCAGAATGTATTGAAGGAGTTTTTGCAAACAATGAAATCCGGAAAAAGAAACTATTAGTTAGTTCCGTATTCAGGCGTAGAGAAAACGTAAAATCTTGAAAGACAAGACAGAATAGTTCATTGTTTATCTTTTAACTGTGCAGGTTTGGTTGAGTCATTGACTTCTGGCTAAAGTATGGCCTAATTTATGCATTAACGATTTATCATCATATAGCTACCAACTTTTTTCATTAAAATGTTGTTTATTTAACATTATTTAAACCACGAGATCTATCTTGGGCTTCTCGAATTACAGAACATAACGTGGAAATTATCTTTTTAACCCTTTCCAACATACACTGCAAAAAATAATTGTTGATTTTACGCTATAATACTATTATCCCAGCTGCCAGTATTATACCGTAAAATTAATAGTAATAAACATTAAAATAACTAGTAATACGCTACCGCGCATGCGCGTAAGCGTCATTTTGCGAATAGCCACACTTGACGATAAAATTTCAATTTTGCGATTTTTGCTACTGCAATTTTTTATATTTCTAAACATCGGACGTTTTAAATTTTTACACTGTTATATAGGGAAAAAAATCTACTTTCAAATGCAATTTGTTTGAAAACTGTATCGCAATTTACTCACTTATTATAGCATTTAAATTAAATTCCAAGCATGATTAAAAAAAAAAAATCTATCTCTATGGCTTGCAGACGATTACAATATATCAATCCGTTTGCACTTTAAACTATATAAAAAGTTCAGCATTTGTTTCCAGCTAATATTCCATAACGAATATAAAACTTAAAGCGTTAAGCAATCAATAAAATAATATAAATAAAACACAAATTTAACAGACATCTAATCGAAATAAGTGCTTAAAACCGCTCAGACTATCAGAATAAGAAAAACCGCTGTAGAAAACGAAATTTTTAGCGATTTCTTCGGCTATTAACTTCTGGTACGAGGTCAATACAAAATTACCGCTTTTAATAAATTTCAGAATTTTATTTGAATGTATAATTGACATATTTCATATAAAAATAGTGATTTTAGTGATTTTAGGACACAATCTAAACAAGTGGGTAAGTGTGATCTAAGATCGCTCAAGGGGTTTCGTTTAATATTCCTTTCAAAACACTTTATCCTTCATGTTTTTTGTTTTTTATAAAGTAAAAATTTACCGGTCTATTTTTTCGTTTTTTCGAGTATCCAAACCAGCCCGATAGCAGGCGAAGCCGGCTATTATATTCTATCATAATAATATCTGTTACGCGGACTAAATGCGATATAAAAAAATAATTTCAAAATTAAACATGTTGTACACCTTCAAAATGTTAAAATATGCGAATATTTCCATAATCGGATTTTTATCATGATTCAATATGTTTCTCAAACTCATATATTTACTATTCTCTATTACTGATATTGATACTCGCTTTGTATTATTCTCATACATCTGAAAAATTCGTTAAACTTCCAATATGACGTCAGATTTTTTTTTTTAATTCTCTAATGACGAGATATTAATCTGCTTTGTGCACATACACGTACTCATACTCCTTGTATTATTTAGAAATCTTTGAAAATTTCCGCTTTATTACCACTATGACGTCAATCATTTTTATTTCATATTATCTTTTTTTCAATTGGTGAAACATTTTATTTCATTTTCATTTTTCACATGGAAATCGTTCAGTAGAAAATTAATTATTGTTGAAAGAATTTCATTGTGGATTTTTAATTTTTGGCAACCGCTATAACGAAAAATGTTTCAATTTAATAGGAAAAGGCTGTTAGAATTTTGTTTTTATATCTCTATTTATTTAAATAATACGATTTTTTCAAATTTTAATATTTTGAGCTCTTTATAGCTGGTATTCAGCTATATACACAAAGTTTCAACTCTGTAAGTTACACAGTTTCTGAGAATAGCTCTGTGACAGACAGACAACGGAGCGGAAGTAATAGGGTTTCGTGAGATGAACGAAACCCTAAAAAAATTAGTACAGGCAAAAAATCTATTGGAGTTTCCAATAACAAAATAAATGGTTTTCACCTATATTCTCTATCCCGGGAAGCCCGGGTTGGACGTCCTGGTCAATAATAATTGAATAACAATCGCTGTCAAGTAAATAAAAGTTTTCTCCATTCTATTAAATCTTATCATACGTAATTAATTCGATAATATCCCATGATAGTTAATGATTCTAGGTTTCCATGGGTGATTACGTCATATTTAAGATAGAGTCATGATATTTCCGTATTACTGAATTTAAAAACCGAATTTGTATACTAAAATTGTTTAATTATAGCAATCCTATAATCTACCGACAGTTTTTTGAATAGATGTTTCCGGAGAAATAGATCTTAAATGGAAATAGAGTCTAAATATGGATTTCAAGTCCTGAAAATTTCAAAACTAGGCTTCAGTTTCCCATTGGAATTTTCAGTAAATGTCAACAAAAGATAAAATGTTGGCAACTTAAAATGTACTTATTTTATTACGGAAATAAGTCATATCATAATAACAGACGATATAATTTATTTTACTGAAATAATAACGATGATTTTTTTTTTTTTTTACATTTTCTTGTATTGGATATTTGCGCATAGTATAATTTTAATGTAACAGAATTGTAATTAATTGTTTGTAAAAATGTATTGAAACTTAATTTCATATAATAAAATTAATATCTATAACATCAAAATCTGCACATAAAATAAATTTTGTATTCATGTATTTTTGCATAAGAGTGCAACAGCTATTGCACCAAGATCTGAATATTTATAAAACTAGTTTTAGTACGAACGCACCTTATTTGTCACGCTTGACGTACAATTTCCAACTTGTTAGTTTTTGTTATTCTTTATTTAACAATTTTTGATGTTTTACAATTTTTTGTACTAATAAATACAAGTGAAATATTTTGAAGTCCTTAGTTTATTTTATTTTGATTTTTTTTTATTATTATTATTCACACATTTTTGTTCCACTTACAAAAGAAAAAAAACATCTATCAAAATCATCTAACTACCATTGTATACTAATTTATATCTTTACAAGGAAAGACTCCAGAAAGACTGCTAACACGAAAAAAAAAAAAAACACAGAGTAGAATAGAAATATATCTAACCCTTATCTGATGAATTAAAATACTATCACTAAATTTTTATCGAAAAGACATTACAACCAGATGAAGACAATAGTTTTTCATAAAAGAATAAGAATCAAATGAAAAAGGTAGCTGTTCTATATTGTTATGATAATGGAGTTGATATAAATTTCTTACTTATTTTCGTTTGCACCAGTATTATTATGACAAAAACATATTAAATAATATTCATGAAATGATTTTTGAGTATCTTTTTTGCAGGTAAGTAAAAATTTTGTCAACTTAAAAAAAAAAAAAAAATCTTAATCATGCTCTAGGGAGGGCAATGTCACTTCCCCGGACTTAAAAATTTAATTAACAAAATTTCCATTTTCTCGTATGATTTTGATAACTATGATATAAGTATTTTCTTTTCAATGACTTAAAATATTTAAAAAATAAGAGAAACAGTAACTAAGGATTTTTCGCGAGGAGTCACTGACCCCTCTGCCCTCCCGTAGAAGATATTTTTAGTTCTAGTTTTAGTTTTATGATCTTGTGCTCAAAAACTGTCTTGACCGGGGCGGAGGGGAGTTCAAGAGGGCACAGCAACCTCCCCCCCTCTTCACTCTGACAAGAAACATATTAAACTGCTTTTTACCATGATTTTGATAGAAGTCGGTACAAGTATACATTTGAATAGCTAATATCCCTTATTTGTTATGTTTGTGTAAAATTAAATTGTATAGCCTTGTGTTGATATGTTTAATAAAAAAGAAAACTGCCCAGTTAAACTGAGGGCATTGAGCTCACAGGCTATTCACACTAATTGTATAGTATATTCTTATTTCAAAGAATTTGAAATAAGCCCCTCGAAAAATAAGGAAATCAACAATATATTAAAGGGGGGGGGGTTCATTCCCCCGTTACCCCCCTCATAGTTAAGTAATGAACCCCTTAAACTAATCAGGGAAGTCTCTAATTACAACGAATATATATATATACAAAATTTGAAGAAAATCGCCTAATTTAGCATGAAAAATCCATTTATCTAAATTAAGGGGGATTAGCCCCACTTTCCCCCTCAATACTGAACCAATGTACCCCCAAAATTATTCAGAGAAGCGCATTATCACAACGAACCTATATACAAAATTTGAAGAAAATCGGATAATTCTGCTTGAAAAAACCGTTTATATAAATTAAGGGGGGATTAGCCCCCCGTTCCCTCTTTTTATACTTAACCAATCAATCCCGAAAACTAATCAGGGAAGCGTCTTAACCCAATGAACCTATAAACAAATTTTGAAGCAAATGGGATAATTCTGCATGAAAAACCCATTTATATAAATTAAAGGGGGGATTAGCCCCCCCCCCCGTTGCCCCCCCCTTTATACTTAACCAATCAATCCCGAAAACTAATCAGGGAAGCGTCTTAAACCAATGAACCTATCAACAAATTTTGAAGCAAATGGGATAATTCTGCATGAAAAACCCATTTATATAAATTAAGGGGGGGGGATTAGCTCCCCCGTTCCCCCCTTTATACTTTACCAATCAATCCCGAAAACTAATCAGGGAAGCGTCTTAACCCAATGAACCTATAAACAAATTTTGAAGCAAATGGGATAATTCTGCATGAAAAACCCATTTATATAAATTAAAGGGGGATTACCCTCCCCCCGTTCCCCCCCCCTTTATACTTAACCAATCAATCCCGAAAACTAATCAGGGAAACGTCTTAACCCAATGAACCTATAAACAAATTTTGAAGCAAATGGGATAATTCTGCATGAAAAACCCATTTATATAAATTAAGGGGGGATTAGCCCCCCGTTCCCCCCCCCCTTTATACTTAACCAATCAATCCCGAAAACTAATCAGGGAAGCGCCTTAACACAGTGAACCTATAAACAAAATTTGAAGGAAAACGGAATAATTCTGCATGAAAAACTCCTTTATATAAATTAAGGGGGGGATTAGCCCCCCGTTTCCCTCCTTTATACTTAACCAATCAATCCTGAAAACTAATCAGCGAAGCGCCTTAACACAGTGAACTTATAAACAAAATTTGAAGGAAAACGGATTATGAAGAGTTATCGCGTTACGTACATACATACGTACGTACATACGTACATACATACATACAGAACCGGCGGGCCCATAAGCTCTCAGGCTTTGATAGCCTGTGAGCTAAAAAATCGTCTTGCATGGGGTGTTCTGACAAAAAACATTCTTAATTTAGCTTATTTCCTATTTCCTATTTATATTTTCAATTAAAAAAAAATTATGCTTGGCAGCGGGCTACAGGTACATCTGTTCCAAAATCATGTTCCTCCTTGAATTTTGTTTTGGGGGCACCCATGCTCTTCATCTTATGTATTGTTTTGCTAGAAATTTGAAAAAAAATATATTATTTATTCCGTGTAAGACAATTTTTAGTGCTCAACTGTGCTCAAAAATTGTCTTAAACGGGGTGGGGATTCAAGGAGGCAGAGACCCTTTCCTTCCTTCCCACCAGTCCAATACTATGGGTGTCATCAAATTCAGAACTTTTGAACTTCAGTTAGAAATCAGACTTTGCACTCAAAGAGTTACATATTATTTTATATTAATCCAACATGCATTAGAATATATAAAAAAGGTTTGGCCTGCTCTCAAAGAGATGTATTATTATTATTTTATTTTATTATATTTTATTCTGTTTGTATATAACACATACTTAGTGTTAGCACTCAAAGAATTTATAATATTCTGTAAAATCTGCTAGCATTTAAAAAAATGTACATACAGTTACTTATCCAGTTAGCGTCCAAAGAGAAATTTCAATACCATTATTATTATTATTATTATTATTATTATTATTATCTTTATTATTATTTCTCATTCATGTTGGTTTTTCTACAAATCAAACTCTCACAATAATTGACCGACACCGTAGATGTCATCAAATTTTGAACTTTAGAACTTTTGCTGTAAATTAGACAGTACTTAATCCAATATATATTGCAAGCTAAATATTTCAACCCAAAATTAATTAATAAATATAGAACTTATGGTATTAAAAATTTTCTATAAAACCTGCTTGAATTTTAAAATTTTACATGCAGTCATTTATAGCACTATATAAAATTTGTTAGCATTGAAAAATTATACTTAATTTGTAATTTCATCTAAGACTAATGAAATGTCAAATCTCGGGTTTTTACAAAGCCTAGACGTATAATAATTTCAGCATGCCCGCTATTAGGGCTGCTTTTGTCAAATATGTGTTTTTTTTTTTATTATTATTTTTTAATGAACTTACCAAGTAGGGCTTGCAGAGGCTAAAGCCATATGGTAGGACTCCGTGCTTGGTTGAATCTGAATCTGCCCCCCCCCCCTCGCCCTCCCCCCCCCGATAATAAACTGTTCTTATCATCATCTTGGTAGAAGTCGGTAAAAGCATACTATTGAATAGTTAATATGTCTTATTTGTTAAATTTTTGTATGTTGATATGTATAAATCAAATTGTATTATCTTATCTTGATAATGTTTAAAAATATTCTTGCATACTCTTGCAAATATTCTGACAAAATTTTTTAGTTTAGCTTAATTCATATTTATATTTTCAATTTAGAAAAAAAAAACAACGAATGCTTGGCAACGGGCACAAACATCTGTTCCAAAATCATACCCCTCCCTGGATTCTGTTTTGCGGTCACCCATGTTATGTATATTATTTTGTTAGAAAATTGGGAAAAAAAAATGTTTTTCTATATTATTCCTTTTTCTCTTAACAAAAAAAGTGAAATTGCTTTTAAAGTTTCAGCAAACGTGAAAATGAGAGTATAGTATTGACAAAAAAAAAAAAAAATCCTTTTCTTAATAACAATTTTTGTTTTTTCAACCACTTTTCAACTAAGTTGAAAATTGTTTATGAAATTGATTCGTCTATACACGCATTACGTTTCGTAAATATACTGGGATTACCACGAAATCGATATATGATAGTGAGGTTCGTTATAACATGTTTTCTATTGGAAATAATGTGTACAACATTTATCATTCGTTTACAGGGGTATAAAAAATATTCAAATACATTACGGTCTTGGGGCCATAATTGTTAAATTCATTTGTGATGTTACACTACATGAAACATTACTGAATTGGTGTGCATTGTTGAAATGTACTACGCATGCATATAATATATAATATATATATACTAGCTAACACGCCCGGCGTTGTCCGTGCCCGAGATAATTACAATCTCAGAGAAAGGCGTTAACCCCATACCCGCAAATGTAATGAATAATTTGCTCAAGAGAACAATCGTCACGTACATTAACGCGATCATTAAAAAAAGAATTACATTTTCCTGATAATTAGAACATAACGAAGACGCTACGCTAAAATAGCCGGCAGATGACACCCCTTCCCGCCCTCAATTTCAAATCTATATCTTAATTAGTTACCTAAATATTTGTTCATTAGTAAAATTTTGCAATTATTTCCTTTCATTTTCGCAAACTAAATGAGAGGGATCGGCCAGAGAAACAGATCACTTTGTAGTTCAGTTTTTAATGAAAGCCGATCCCTGTCTGAAAATTTCTCGGATCGTTTTCACTGGCGCCGGCAGATTTTTGGCAGTTTTATGCTTAAATTAAAAAAAAATTACCAACCGAATTTTTCAAAAATCACATAGTCAGATACAGAATATTTTTTTACATATGCTCAGAAATTTTCAATTTGATATCTCAATTAGTTTTCTTAAAATTCGCTAATTAGTTAAATAATTTCGAATTCGTTCATTTCCGGTTGCAAATCCAATGTGCCTGTCCGTTTCTTTCGCCATTTTGATTTAAAAGATGATATTTTAGAAGCGATGGTTAATGAGAATCTAATTAATATCTAGACTAATTATCAAAATATTAAAATTCTGAGGCTCAGGTGCACATGGCCAGACCTTGGACTATCCACACCTAAATTTCCAGCCTTCTAGGTAGGCTAGATTTTCCTAGCCATCGCCAAGAGACACACACACACACCCACACACACCCACACACACACACACACACACACACACACACACACAGAGCGAAACTTTCTTTTATTAGTATAGATAACCGTTCAAACTGTTCAAATATATATATATATATATATTTTTTTTTTGAACCGTTTCAAGAGCTAATCAAGATCTAATAAATGAACGTTCTTAGAACACAATGTGATGCAATTTTGTTTTTCCAAAATATTATTTAAAAAAAATAATATACTTTGTTTAAAATTCAAACAAATATCTTCTACTTTGTACCTCCTAAGTACACTAAAACGGAAAAAGTATTTCTTAACCCATTTTTCCAAAGATGAAATATTTACATTCATATACTCTTAAAAATATAAATTTTTAGATTTCTGCAACTTTGAATAGAAATGTAAGCGCTTTCTCTATCAGTGTTTACATGTTATTGATATTTTGAAAAATAATATTGCAAAAATGTCAGCGAAAATGTGATGGAAAAACCGAATTCGATCTTTACGTTTATGTTCTGGGGCGAAATTTGCCCTAGGTAAGCTAAAAAGTTCTCTTTTTCGTGTCTAGACACTGCATGTTACTTTTTCTGGAGGTCAAGTTTATGACCTACATTTTTTATATCACTTTAGATCTCGTGACCTAAGCGGGTAAGTGAGATATTGAGTGTGTGTTTCTTGCCTACGAGAGATAATGAAGATAATTATATGTCTTTGTTTCAAATAAGTATGGCTCGATGAAATAACTATGAATTATGATAACTATACGCATAAAAGGCTGGAAGCTGATTTTTTTTTCCCCTTGAGAAATACTTGTAAAAAATAACTTCTTAGATTTTCATGCTAAAAAAATTTTTTGGTTCTATTATTTTTAATAATTTTTTTTAAATATTTGGGTTTTTCGAGATTAAAAAAAAAAAAAAAAAAAATTCAATGTCAAGTCGATTATACATAAAAAAAAATAGCTTGTTAATAACGTTAACGCTAGGAATAACAGCCATTAAAAAAAAAAAAAAAAATTCTAAACATAAAAAAAGCGTAATGGGAGAATGTAGTCCATTAATTTTCTGACACTTATCCCTTGACACCCCCCCCCCTCTCACCTTTCTGTTTCTCCAACATCCTGAAAGGGAAAAAAAAATCAAATCGTGTGGTCTAAGTTGATTTCTTCGATTGGACATGTCCAGTTAACAGCAGTTTTAAATTTTCCATCGCAGTGATAAAGTGACTTTTATTAAAACAATATTGCAAATGATATACGGTAGAACCTCCATAAGTTGACCCACCAAGGGACTGTAACTAAGTGGTCAACATACGGAGGTGGTCAACTTAGGGAATTTTTAGAAAATATTTCGTGCAATATTAGAAAACAATTAGTAAACTATTTTAGTATTTTTTAGGGAAAAATTTAGAAAAGAATTAGCACTTACTCATTTTTATTTTTACTGAAGGTACAGCACATTTTTACAATTTTTGAAAGAATAATTCACCTTTTTTTAGTCCTCTTTTTGTTGATTAGGTAACTGCAAAAAGTACTTTCACAGTTTACAAGTTCATTAAGCATGCTTGGGCATTTTTCTGCAGTGAAACCTTTAAGTTGCTCCATCATGCACTTTACATCGTCGTCCTTCAGAGTTGGGTACTTTTCAGTTTCGTCGACAATTGGATCATCATCCTCTACCTTAGAGTTCTCGCTGTGCTTAGTTGCAGAGAGTATCCCATTGAAGATTGCTTCTGGGTCTGGTTCAACACATATTACTAACTCATCGTCCATGGTAACATAATCTTACAAATCAACTCCATCAAAAACAGGCAAGGGAGATAGATGAAGCTCATCCTCTTGCACCTATGTTGTAGCTGTAACAAATCTAGCTTTCTTGAAGCAGTTCTTAATCGTGGTTTGCGTAACTTAATTCCAAGCAGAATTAATCCAATGAACAACATTCAAAGCATTTACTGATGCAGCTGTTGACGATGCCAATGCAGAAGGACCACAGGTTTGTGCTTTCATGATAACCTATTCCAGAAGTTGAGCTCTGTAGTGCACTTTGAATGCCTTGATCTAAAAGTTGAGTTTTCGAAGTTGTGTTTGGAGGCAAAAATTTTAGCTTCCATTTGTGAAATTATTCACTTTCGGGTGGCTGGGGCAGTTGTCCACGGTAAGTAGAATAGACCGTTTCTTTTTCCTCATTTCTGCGTCTATTCCTCTAACCCACTCTTCGAACAAAGCACTGGTCATCCAAGCGGATCTATTCGCTCTCCAGAAAACAGGAAGGTCTTCAGGTTTTACATTTTTAAATGCACGAGGTTTTGCGGATTTGCTAATCACCGTAGGCTGCAATTTTTCCCCAGTCATACTAGCACATAGGAGAACAGTAAAATGCTGTTTTGAAAGTTTTCCTCTTTTGCAAGTGTCACCCTTCATTACTAGACTTCTATCAGGCATTGCTTTAAAGAAGAGACCGCACTCGACAGCATTAAAGATGTCCTCATCTTTAAAACCTTTAGCAAACTCTGGGAATTTTTCAATAAACTTTTCCACCACTTCAGCTGAAAATTTATTCGATTCCCCACACAAAACTTTTTGAGAAATCTCGTATCGTAGTTTGAATTTTTCTAGCCAACCTGCTGACGCTTGTCCTCTATTTCGAATTCTTTTGCAAATTTTTTTGCTACTTCCTGAAGCACAGGTCCCGATATTCTTGCATTGATTGATCTCATCTCTTTAAAACAATGAAACGTGGCTTCGTTCACAGCGTCAAGATACGTTTTTCTGCGTTTTTGTTGGAGTCCCCGTTTTCAGATGAATATTTTTCAGGTATTCTTCCTTGCGTTTTAAAATGTTGCTCACAGTTGTTTTGCTCACACCAAATTATTCCCTGTCTGCTTTTGCCTGCTGCTTTCCAGAAAATTAAGAATATCCACTTTCTCCTTTAATTTAAGTTCTTTTAGAGCTTTTCTTTGTGCAATTTTTAATCAAAATTCACAAATAAACGACCGGTCCCGTCACGATGCGACATCCAGAAAAAAAGAACGGAATGTGTTTCATATGTGAGCTATACACGTTGTTTTCCAATTCTGCGTACAGCTACACTGCTACGCACATCCCCCACTCCCCTGACATTTTTCGACAGATTCCAAGAATTCTGTCATTTCCCTCCAATTGTATCATACTGGAAGTGAACATTGAATGGAGGACCACAAGGGGGGCAAGTGTTGCTCAGATAAGCCGAATGACTAAGAAAGAAATTCCTGAAAACCAGATGGAGGACAAATGGAGGAAAAATCAAATTTAAGAAAACATCAGTGGTCAAGTTACAGAGAATAAAACTTACTAAAAAGTGGTCAACATACAACTTACGGAGGTGGTCAACATAGAGAGGTAAATCTCCATTGAAAATGCATTGTGACCATTCAAACTAATAATTTTCGGTCAACATAGAGAGGTGGTCAACGTACAGAGGTGGTCAACTTTGGAGGTTTTACTGTATTGTCTAATTCTCACAAACTCAAAATTAGGGGGAAAAAAATCTTACATTTGACACGTATTACTGTTTTTGATAGTAACTTTACGTATATATTATATATCGATAGAAAGACAGCTTCAATTATGAGTATATTTCAGCGACATATAAACATTTAATAAAAAATTGAAGATATTATTATTATTAAAAATAATTAGGAATTTCTCCTAAGCAATAATTTATATTGAATATTCAGTGCACTTCCTAAACATATTTTCTTTAAGATAGAATATTAGTTAGAATATTTGTCTTTTTAAATACTGTGAAGATCCTAGTATTTTACTCTCTGTTATGAAAAAAAAGTTGTAGGAAACACTTAAATAACATACAAACTCTGAAGTTTAATGTACTAAAAAAACAAGATATCAAAATTCGTTGCTTTCGCAAATTCTAATAATAATAATAATAATAATAATAATAATAATAATAACAATAATAATAATAATAATAATAAATAAATAAATAAAATAATAATAATAATAATAATAATAATAATAATAATAATAATAAAATAGAAAAAGCTAAACGACTGTAAGGCAAAGTCAGTAGGCGTAAATATATTCTAGTTTTGTTCTATACTTATTTTAGAAAAGAAAGAGTTACAGAGAAAAGAAAGAGTTCACCAGTAATTGACCACTGAGATACAAAATTGTATAAAACAAAAATTAATCCACAGATATCTTAATTTTGGCTTAGTATTTTATAAACACAATGTAAACACATTGATAAATTTCGTTACTACCGAGGTGCAATAAACCAAATCCCAGTTTTAAAACATTAAAACTATTAGATGTTAAGATACATGAGCTTTCGGCTCATGAAACACCAGCAGTCAGATGAAACACCAGCAGTCGAGAAGCTCGACTGCTGGTGTTTCATCTGAGGAAGGCTAATGTTTAGCCGAAAGCTCATGTATCTTAACATCTAATAGTTTTAATGTTTTAAAACTGTGATTTGGTTTATTGCACCTCGGTAGTAACGAAATTTATCAATGTGTTTACATTGTGTTTATAAAATTTGTTAAGGTGAATTTTAACGTTTGTGTTATATAGATTTTTCTATATATCTATATATTTTTATTGGCTTAGTATACCAATCAAAATTAATAAATCCGTGCATTATTTTTTGGCGCTTAATTGACTCCATTGTTTTTGTTACTTGTAAACAGTTGTAATCATAGCGATTATTTGGCGATTTATTACCTGCGGTTGGCTAATGGAAAAATGCCTTAAAATAAATTTATTGATTTTAAATTAGCATATAAAGATGGAATAATAGACATGTATGTTTATAATGAATTTCATAAAAGTAATATACATTAATTTTGTGCCCACCCAGCGCCTGAGAGATTCTGCTCCGGCAGAATCTCTCAGGCGCTGGGTGGGCACAAAATTAACGTATACAAAATTTACGAGATTCATTGTGAACATGTCTCTTTTTCCATTTTTACATTTACGATAGTTTAATAATTATTAAATTTTACAATTCAGGCGTTCTTTTTTTTTAGATGTCCTGTATATCAGGCTATCCAACGCGACGCCCTTTCTTATTTCTTTTTACTAGCTTTTCTGAAAAATAAAAATCCATTATAAAGGTTGCTTTTTTTTAAAAAATCAATAATATTAGCACATTTTTCTTTATATACAAATTAATTTAGTAATATAAGCACGATTAAGATTTCTGCCTCCTTCCCCAACAAAAATTGTTCAGATAGGTCTCTTCTTAGAAAAATGTACTTCTATGCTTGCTAGGTTTTATTTTTTTTTCCGAAAATTATTCCTTAATGGAATTCCTGAGGCATAGGACCTCATGCCTACCAATGTGAAATATACCCGGACTGACTGATTTTAAAATTCAATGACTTCCAAACGGTGACAGATATTAAAAATATTCTTGCGGGAGAGTAATGTATGATGTCTGGAGTTTTCTTACTGCGATTTCTGATTTCAGATCAAATTGCCAGCAACAGATGGCGCTGAGAGCACTATACCTTCAATCGAGGCAGAAACAGCAATCACCCAGCATTGATGCGAAGGAAAGAGGATAAATACATGAAGTGGGTCTCATTCACCAATAAAACCTTATTCAGAATCGGGCCCTAAGAACAAGATTGTATTAGTGAATGAAACCCACTCCATGTATTGAACCGCCTTCCTTCGCATCAATGCTGGGTGATTTTAGTTTTTGCCTCGATTGCACGACTATTGCTCGCAGCGTCATCTATTGCCGGTAATTCGAACAAAAATCAGGAATCGCAGTAAAAAAACTCCTGATATCATACTGTTATCTAATCAGCCGGTTTTTACTTGTCACTTATGGCTAAACTGCTAAACTGGGTTTAAAACTTATTTTGGTTTAATAGCTCTCGTTCTAATTTCGATGTTTAAAATCTTCAGTGTAATTTAAAAGCATATTATAGATAGCGTTGGTTGTTCCGTAATCGACTGCTGCGGAACATACCCTTTTGCCAAAGTGGAATCTCCTCTTTTCGTTTTTCAGATAGTATAAATGCTTTCAACGTTTTGAGTCAGAAGCTTCGCTTCGTTTTTGTAGCGTGTTTCTTTTAGTTTTGAACTGAATTAGTTATGTTACTTTTGTAAATGGATTAACTTAAGTTTATAGTAGTATGATTTAATTTTTACAGTGTTTTTAAATGAGTTTTAGTTATAATTTAACAGAGAGTTTAAGTTGTTCTTATGAATTAGTTTTATTTCAATAGACTGTTTTAAAACTCCGTTTTAATCTGTCAAGTTATGCTTAACTAAGATATTTTCAACTATGAAGCTTTGTTTTATCCACACGTTTGCTCTGAATAAATCTGAATGTGTTTTTAACAGAAGATCAAGTTTACTTTGAATAAAGAACTGTAGTCACCAAACAAATGATTCTTTATTTGTTCTGACCTCAATACTTAGCTTTGCTTCAGATATCTTCCAGGGCACTATTTGTAAAGCTCTGCTATATGAATTATTACGGATATTAGACCTGTACTAATACAGGGTATTTGATATCACATACATTACTCTCCTGCAAGAAATTTTTAAATATCTGTCACTGTTTGGAAGTTATTGAATTTTAAAATCAGTCAGTCCTTTTTAGAACACCCGGTATGAGCATCATATAAGATTCACGATTGCTATTTTCGCTTTTTTGTTTAATTAAAAACAACTATTCTACCACTTTTTCCGTATAGTAAACAGCTTTGTTTAATTTCCACTGTTCCGTGTTTAAAAAAAGTTAATATCGCTATTCGGAAATAATGGTAGATATTTTGAAAAAATAAAGTGATAAATTTTTAAGGTTGATAATACGGGTGTGTGTGTGTCTAGCACTACTACGGTGAGATAATATTTTTGCATGTTTTGAGTCATGTGAATAATGAAGTCCTTCAGTTATGCCAACAGATGAAGCTCGTCCCTGCTTATTGCAAGGTTGGACAGGTTTGTTGTATGAAGATGATGTAAAATAAGTTAAAAATATGTATAATAATTACTATATTTTATACATTTATTTTCTAAAAATAGTTACAAATTGTTGTTCATATAAATATTTTTTTTTAAATCAAAAACTAACTTCAATTTTCTCTTTTTTTAATCCCCAGATGAAATGTACGGCTTAGAACTTTTCGCTCGAGGTAGCAAGTCTCTGATCGAAAGTAATTCCGGAGCAGCTTCTATCTATTTCTCAGAAGTGTACAACCGAGACGATGACGAAAGGAACTGGTCGTTTTCTTATCTCAGGGTACGGACTCATTTCTTTAGCTATGCACAAACACATAGCTGAAATTGACCAAAAATCATGTTTTCTATTGACAGTGGTACTTACATGATAAAAAAAAAATAATACTACTTTTATAGGATCACTCCAAGGTATTCGAGTACGTTACCGTGCTAGAAATGTACTTCCGATTGTGTTATATGATTTACAGCAGAAGTAACTTCTTTTTGTTTTTCAATTTTCTGAAAATGACATCAAATAATTATAATTTATATTTTTTTATCTATTTTATACAGTTAAATAAATTTAATAACGTGTGACACATAGTGAAAATTTAATCACATGCGAATCACGTCTGCAATGCGCGGCTTGAAGCGAATATTGTCTGATGGGTGCATGCGTGATTGGCACTTTAGACAATTCCCAACTCTCATATTAATGACTCGTACGAACAGTTACATGCGATTACCTATACAAGGTGATTATATAATAAAAAACTATCCCGATATATGAGCCCCTAGCTATCATATAGTTCACAGAAACTGAATGAAATTTTAGTTTAAAATATTTTGAGGTATGCGCTGAAGAATCATATGAAAAACAACAGTTAAACTCTAATAATTACGGTTACAGTGACAAAATTTAAAAATTTCAAATGGCAACATCTTCTTTTTTTATTGGAATGTGATCTTCATGGTGAAAAACCATAAAAAACTTTGGAACGGTACCTGTAGCACGAAAATCGCCGGTGCGAGACACAATAAGAAGAAAAGTGAAAACAACCCATAAAGATCAGAGAAGTAAAAAATATACTAAATAATTTTAGTATTATTATGCTTTACTTGTTTATTTAGATATTTACTAGATATTGATGTGTCTCAAAAGACTAAATCAAATTCTCGGAAGGGGGAGCTGTGAGCCCTGCACATGCCTTTTCTTGCTCTAGTAGCGCCCTCTTCTGAAAAAACAGAAAAAACGCAGCAAAATTTGGAATGGTGGCAACGAAGAATGTTGTCTGTCATGAGAAACTAGAACATATGGTCAAAATGGCAGTGAATATTGCCGGTCATAAATACGAAAAATGAAATTAATTATTTATGTTATTTAGTGTAATTCGTGCTGGTCCTGTCTTTGTTAAGTGGTGTAATTTTATGTGATGTATTAAACTTTTGTTCGTCATTAGAACGGCCCTTTATGAATTAGAACATTCCGACATTCACAGAAGCATCACAAGATGCATTACCTTCTATAGGCAGTTATTCTTTATATTCTTTGCAGCAATATTATTTTTGCTAAAAAATGTTGAAAATGAATTTTTCTCAATGCGATAGTTTTGCCTTAAAAGTAATTTCATAGGCATTTGTGAATAATGAGTACATAATGATTCCGCCGGTATAAGGTCGATGTTAGTTAGTGACGAGCTTGATGATGTAGCGTCTTTGGCGTCAATAGTATGCGACTGTAATGATTACTTTATCGCCAAAATTTGTCTCGAAACACTTATTTAGAATGGTCAAGACATTTTAGCAGAATTATCGAGAATAGTTGAGGTTATCCGCGATTATAATGAAACGTAATTTAAAAAAATAATAATGAAATGTATAAAGATTTTGTATGTTTTAGCAGTTTTGTAAAATGTGTCATGTTTGATTATTTGTGGTATAATTAATTTAGTGTTCAGTGTTCTTACCTTCCCCTGGCCATTGTTAAACACTTTACGCAAAGATTCATGTCCATTATTGAACATATTTTTACTTCTCATGTTCTATCCGTACTTTATACGTTAAAATAATTTATCGGATGTTTCTTTTCATCAAATTAAACGTACATTCTATATAATACTAAAAATTATTTTATACTTAGAATTTAAATCTTAATCATTTTTAACATTAACAAAACAATAAGACTGAAAATTCTTTTAACTAGTCGAAATCCTTCATCATGTTTATAAAATATTAATGCAAATCTTTGTGCTTCGACGGGACTTTAGAATCCTATAATAAAGAAATTTTGACATAGCATTTATTTAATATATTTAATGCTCAGTATACTTTATATTTCATGCAGAATACTTTACTTTAGCTTGTTTAGAAAACACAGCTTAAGAGCTTAATTAAAAAGCTTAAATATGTTTTAAGAAGCTTAAAAATATGTTTTTAAGAAGCTTAAATATGTTTTTAACAAGCTTAAATATGTTATCAACCAATTATGCTTGTATACCTTTTATCTTGTTGAAAGACGTATAGAAGGATTTTTCACAGAGACACGCACCAAAAATATTTCTCTTTTAGATAAAGTATTTACTTTTGTTATTGTATAAAAATTGAGGGATATATATATATATATATGTTAATTAATCTAAAGCAGTGTTTCTCAACTTTTTTAGAAGACCTTGATTTTCTGAAAATATTTGTAACACACCACAATTTTTTTATTTAAATATATAAGTTCGCGCACGCGTATGCGTGTGTTTATTACAGAAAAGTTTACAAAAAAAAAAAAAAAATGGTTAGTTGATAGAATTACTTATTCACTTTATAAAATTTCTAAACTTATATTTATGTTTGTTGGTGTTTTTTTTCCCACCAAACGCTTGATTTGGATGAGAATAATAGATAAACTAATGCGTCTTGGTTCACAAAAATAGATTCTCTAATGTCTAGGATTTTAATTTTATTCTTTAGCGCTCTGATTGCTTATTTTCTCCCCCTTAAAACCCTTTCGACCGATCTATAATCTCCAGTATGTCCTCTAATATTACATAAATCAAAGCATCATGTATTTGACATATGTAAAAAAATTATCATTTGCATTCTTGCCATTTGACTGTGGAATTAAAAAAAAAATAATAATTCAAAAGTTGTGTATTATACAAATATTTGAGTAGGAAATGGTGAAAGGGAATATAATAGCAAGATAAATTATGTTTTATTAAAAAACTTGCAGACTTGTCGGCTTTGCTCAAGCCTAACCGGTCCAAACATACAAAAAAAAAAGAAAAAAGTAATTTAACAAATTACAACAGCTATTGGGAAAATGTTCCAAAAACTAAAAAAAAAAAAAAAAAAAAAAAAAAAAAAAATCAAATTAATTCAAAATATTAATTATTCAAAAATATTCATCGGAACCATCTACAAATTAACGCATTTTCCATTGCTACAGTTGAAGAGATCCTAGCATTCTCTGTCCTCGCAAAGATATTCGTTTGAACCATCGCCGCAGTTATTGAAAAGCTTTTCCATTACTATATCTTATCTTTAATATATACCTTAATATTTTGTCGGGTCCTCCCTACAATAACTTTAACTCTTGTTTAGATTGATGTCTGAGCTAAAGGTATTTTGAGGAAATTAAAGTTGAAGACCACGTTTTTTGCTTTATAAGACGATTTCTCATCCGACGTCCATTTTTGAATTCGGCTTTTTTCATATCTGATAGTTTGCATCTATCCTTTTTGTAACTTTAACATTTTTGTAATGATTTTATGCATTTCTATTGCCTATTCAAAGAAAAATTCTTCTAAAGTTACAGAATTTCGTTAAAAACACTTTAAAAAAATTCTTCTAAAGTTACAGAATTTCGTTAAAAACACTTAAAAAAATTCTTCTAAAGTTACAAAATTTCGTTAAAAACGCTTAAAAAAAATAAAGTGACGATGCCAAGAGACCGAAAACAACAAATACCCTCCCCCCCCCCCTCAAAAAAAAAAAAAAAAAAAAAAAAAAAAAAAAAAAAAAAAGGCTGCGAACAAGGTCACATCACGAAATTTTTTATATTTGTCGATTGAAGTAAATTTATTGGCATAACAGCAGGATTTGGCGATAAAAATATACTGTAGCAACCCAACACAGAAAAATCTCTTCCAGGAACTTCAGTCCTATTGGTAAAAATTTCTCATTTTTTTACTGTGTTTAAAAAAATTACAACTTCCAATTATTAATGTTTTTGAATTTTTATAAACGATATTTGAGAGTTTCCTCCATACATGGATATATCATATTCAGCGGCTAAGGTATGAAATAGAAATCGGTTCACATATAAAGGTCTTCGTTTTCGGCAAAAGGGAAACTCTTTTTTTTTTTCTTTTCTTTTTTTTAAATTCGCGAAAAACTTAAAAATCGCTGTACGAATTCCGAATAAACTTTATTGTAAAGGAGACAAAATTTAGTAGACTGGATTAAAAGACTGAGTTTGAGTTGTTTTTATGAGTGGATCAAAATCGAGGTTAAACGCATTTTTTTCGTTCAATATAAAATAACAAAAACTCTAATAAAAAGAAAATTAAAAGTCTGACTCATAAGGTGCATATGGAACTAACTGTCTTCGTCTATTCAGAATCAAATTTGAAATCTTGACATGCAATAGATTTCCCAACTCATCACCAGAAAACGTACATCCACCCGGATGAACATACTTCTTTTATTAATATAGATAAGTAAAAGAAAAATTTTGTAAAAGCATAAAATTATATTTCTTCAAACATGGGTAACTAAGTACTAAAACGATTAAATAAATAGTTGAGTCAATATGTGTGTAGAAATAGGATTTTATGTTTTTACAAATGTATTTTTATTTTACTTATCTATATTAATAAAAGAAGTATGTTCATCCGTGTAAAAATATTTACTCTGCCCCATCCCACCAGTCAAATCACAAAAGTTTTTTACGAAATTATTGGGAAAAATTATAACAAGCATTCTATAGAATTATTCGTTACATAGTGTAGAATAGTACATAATATAGAAAGGTAATATAAAATAAGTTTACTAATGGAACTTATCAAAATTATATATATCTGAAAAAACAATTAATATAATATTTTTTAAAGTCAATTCCTACTTTTTAATCATAAATATATAAAATAAACCCGTGCAGCATTAATGTCCCACGTTATCTTTATTGAACATTATTTTATAATCATCGTTGCGGTATTTTATTTCTGTGGCATCACTCATCTACTATATATATAAAACACAAACGGAAATTTCGTTCCGTTCCTTTATAACTCGAGTTCCACTGAATGGATTTTGATGGAACTTGCACTGTTCGATAGATAATTTTTCAGGGAAGGTTTTAGTATATAATACAGTGCTTTACGTAGATTAGTTACAGAATTATGATAGAAAGTTCTGTTATTTTGGCCGAAAAGGTTACCATTGCTAATTTTTTGGCGACCATTATTGTTGCAAAAAGAAATGAAAAGGCTATACATCTCGAAAAATAAAAGAAAAACTGTTGCTAATTTTATTTAAAAAAAAGAAAGAAAGAAAGAAAGAAAGATAAAGAAAAAGAGTTTTGATAAGAGATAATATTATAAAACGAAAATATTTAATTTAAACATATTGCAGAAATGATTGAAATGGCTATACATCTGGAAAAATAAAAGAAAAAAACTGTTCCCAATTTTATTTAAAAAAAAGAAAAAAAAGAAAAGAAAAGAAAACCAGTTTTGATGAGAGATTTTAAGCCAAAAGGTTGTTTTTCAAGTGTACGACAGCATTTTTGCGGTATTTGTTTTTGGAACTTTTCGGTTAGCGGAGCACCAATGATAGATATATACATGTATATATACACACACACATATATATATATACACATATATCTACACAAATACATATATATACATACATATATATACACTTATAAGTATGAATATATACATATATATATGTATATACATATACATTTATATATGTACATATATCACTGGCGCCCGGCTAACCGAAAAGTACCTTTTTTTTATTCAAATGCAAACTATATTAATGGCAATATACTTCTATTTACTTCTACATATATGAAATTTCGTTCCGAAGATAATTTTTCACGGAAGGTTTTATTATATAACATATCGTTTTACGTAGCTTAGTTATAGAAATATTATGGGAAGTTCTACAATCAGATCAATCCGATTATGAAAGATTAGCCTTTTTAAAAGCTTTTGCCGAATGGATTTCGATGGCACCTACACTGTTAGATAATTTTCTAGGGAAAGTTTTATTGTATAACATATCATTCTACGTTGCTTAGTTCTAGAATTACAGGGGGAAATTCGAAAATCGGGTGACCATTTTTTTAATCAAATATTAGCCTTTTCAATATTTTATTCCTATTATGAAAGATTAGCCTTCTGAAAAAGTTCTACTAGACGTATTTTGATGAGAATTATATTGTTAGTTAGTTAGATGCTATTTCAGGAATGGTTATAGTGTGCTACATATTGTTCTACGTTACTTAGTCAAACAGTTATGTGTGAAGGTTATATAGTCAGGTGCACCCGATTTCGAAAGATTAGCCTTTTTGAAAGTTTTTACTGGGCGTATTTTTTGCGACTTGCATTGTTAAGTAGATAATTTGTAAGGATGGTTTTAGTCTATTTCATATCGTTCTGTTAGTTTCAGAATTATGTGGAAAAGTTCTATAATCCGATGAACCCGATTATCAAGGATTATCGTTTATAAAATCTTCTACTGAATGGATTTTGTTAGTTAATTTGTTTGCATTGTTAGTTCGATAATTTTTAGTGATGGTTTTAGTATATTGCATATAGTTTTATCATTCTTTAGCAAACCCTAACTGTAAATGACCAAATAAAAGAGTTGGTCCTTACCAGCTAAAATTTTGACTGCACATTTGAAAATATAATAGCGGAATGACGCCATTTTTTAGTAATGTGGAAGGATATTCCAGGTAAATATACAGATTGCTTTCAAATACAAGGTCAAATTAAACGATATATTTCGCTTGATTCAAGGTTCGTTTGTAGAAACCGACCAGCGCAGCGGACGTAGTTTGCTAGTTTGAGATAAATCTTTCATTTCATTTATGAAAACAATGGGAGGAATTTTTTTTCTCCCGTTTAAAACTAAAATTAATTAATTAAATTTAGTTAATGAATTAATATTTGAAAAAACTGTATTAACATAAAGTGTCATCCACTACAAGTTAAAAAAAAAAATTTTGAACTTGAGTGGATGAATAGAAAATATTTTATTAACGATTGAAAATTTGAACAAGATATATATAGAGAGAGTGTGAGCTAATAGTAGGAATTTAAAAAAATGAAATACTGTAAAGGCTCCCGAACATTAATCAGCATGTTCGGGAAATGTTGAGTGCTGAATGCTTCAAATGTCCGGATAGTTGAGTGCTACAAAATCTATATCTGCTGTTGGGGCAGGGAGGGGAGGGGAGGGGGGGGGAGTGTCATCGATGAAATAGTGAAGCAATAAATCAATTTTTGCCTATTTTCCTGTGGAAGTCAGCCAAATAATTCTGATTTTACCATTTTTAACACCTTTCCAACCTAGTTGAAAAGTGTTTTTGACTTCGGTTTGTCTGGCCGCCTGTCCGTGCTCGGACTCCCGTAAATACGCTCGGATTGCGCTGCAGTTTTTATATGTTACTGTCGTTATCTATGGCATGTTTCCTATTTCAACTGAAGTGTGTAGCACTCATAGTTTTTTTTATAGGGACACTAAAATAATTCCGTTACATTACGGTCTATGGGGAAAAATCATTTGCGGTTTATTTTAATAATGTTACACAATTTGAAACACATTGTAATTGATATATATCACTAAGGTGCATTACAAGAAGCTTAATATGGAATAGGTTGTGCATAGCACTTATAGTTACTTTACAGGGGCAGTCAAAAGAATTCCGTTACAATACGTCTATGGAGAAAAATCGTTTGCGGTTTAATTAAATAATGTTTCACTATTTTAAATTCATTGAAATTTATATATATCACTAAGGTACATTACAAGAGGCTTACTACAGAATAGTGTGTGTATAGCAGTCATCGTTCATTTACAGGGACACACAAAAGAATTCTCTACTGTCTGTTAACAATAATTCCTGGAAGTGCGTTTTAAGTTGCTGAACGCGATTTTAAATTTAACTCACTTTTTGTCTATTACTGGGCGTGTATAAATTCTGTAGATCCTATACAGGGCAGCACAAAAGCCCGCGAACACATTTCCGTTTATTGACAGAAACTCCAGAAGGAGAATTTTAAACTGTGCTACGCGTTTCCTAACTGAACTAAAATTTAGCATCCTATGTAGTATAAATACAAATCTATAGATCATATACAGGGCTGAATAAAAGTATCCGGACATTTTCCCGAATATTGTATATGTTGGAAATTCCTGAAATAGCGTTTTTAAATATGTTAGGCGCTTTCCAAATTGTTTACTTAGATGTTATCTTTCAGCTTAGTAAACGGTAATGATTTGTAAAATTATTTTGGAAGCGTTGGAAAGTGTTACATAATCTATGCTTGACGCATGATTTTTCGTTCTTGTTAAATTTGCATTTGGTGAACTTATTTTTTCCCAAATCAAAAATCAAACGTAAAAATATTTTTTGTTTGAATATAATTTCTAAGTTTATTTCTTAATATTTCGTCACTTTACAACATCTATAACGAGACATCTTTTGAGAATTTTACTTCAAATGATTTATTTATAATCATTTATATATTATTATTCTTCAGAATGAATGGGATAGATAGATTAATCAGTTTCAATACCGAACACAAAAATTTGATTTGAAACTTACAAAATAGTGTAAAAGGAGCGAGGTCAACGAGGTATTAACGCTGAACAGCAGAATATTAAATTTATCAGATTAATATTAACTGTTGTCTTCAAAATAGAGAGAGAAAAGGAATGGCTTACCTTTTCTATGGTCAATCGATTCTCGGATATATCCTTTAAAATATAGGTTTAGGTAATCCAATTGTATATTCACGGGTTTCTTGATTATTCACTTTTATACACCATGACTGAAATTAAACTTGTAAACAATGATATTAGATGTAGTTAACTAATAAAAAAAAAGAATTTGAATTTGATTTTAAAAAATTATGTATTCTAGATTAAATTACAAAAAAGGTTTACATTTTTGAATTAGATGTTTTTTAACAGGATACATTATTCCCGTGTCTTCACAGAATGGGATTTAGAAGTACACTGATTCATTTTCATTAAGTCTGGAAAGTTTGAAATAATTATGTTGCACAAGTTCTTTGAAATAAATTGACGTCACTATTACATATTTCACAAATTACTGGTGGTTTTTCTGAAGAATCATTATTGTATAGTTAGTTCATAAGTTGTTAGTTGTTAATTAGTTGTTAGTTCATAGGTCACATTTAATGATGAATAGCTGTCTTATAAATTGTCTTTTAGTTCTTTAACAAGTTTATAATAACATAATCACAAATCACAAATCATGAAACATACTTCACATTATTAGAAGAGTGATGAACGTAACTAGGTAATAAATATCTATTGCTTGGTATCTTGAAACTTAAGAGTCATAAAATTAGGTCACTGGTTTTTGAAGAGATGAAGAAAATTATCGTTGGGTTTTTTCTGTTCTTTATCATTTTCCTTTTTATTTATTTTGAGTGGAAAATATTAAGTCGATTAAAATGAATGGATTATTGTTCAACAAATAGTTGGAGCATAACCATCAGATTAAATTACTTGGTCGCCAGGTAAAAAATCATGGTCGCCAGTGGCGATTTGGAGATCGCATTTGTCAAGCACTGTGTTGGATTAATTTCCGATTTTAATATATTGTGATTAGATTATTTTATCCACTGATTATTTAAGTCTATGGCAATTTCAAACAAATGCACTGGGTACGTACAGCTCTACTATACTTTTACCAGAATTTTTCTCCTTATTTAGTTTCTTTTTTAAAGTCACAAGTTCTGCAATTAACTGTGATGACTACAAATTCTGCGATTGAAATAAATCTAAAATGCTGGTAGCAAATACTTGAAAAATGCAACGAGTGTACGTACTTTGTGTACTTCATAGTAAAAATTGGTTAGTAGAATACAAGAAAGTTTTGTGTTGGCCACAGCATCATAATATTTCTCTAGATGTAACAGACTGTTTCAAATAGTCCATTTCAGAAGAATTAAATTTATGAATAAACAAGAAAGAAAAAGCATACGTCAAACATCGATGAGGAAACACTTTCGAACACATTCACAATAATACACTGGTGTGCAAAACTTAAGCAACAAACACAAAATACTAATTTCTGAACGCGTGAGTACTCAAAAGCAAATTCTATAAAGAGTAAGTGGCACTACCCTAACAGAACGGCCAGTCGATGTGAAGTCCCCTTGACGTCACACATGGTTAGAAGTGTCACAATCACTACGGTGAATAAAAATATGGTGTATTTCACTGTCTCATTATTACTCTCAAATGATTGTTAACACTGAAAAGTCACTGTGACTGTCGCTTTGTGATTGGTCACCAGGTGACATTACAATGAAGTCACCTTGTGATTTTCAAGTCACTGTCAGTTGATGACTGAACTTTGAAGTCATTGTGAGCATTGGATTGTGATGAGTCTCCAAATACTGTCAGAATGAAGTCGCATGGTGACTTTCCGGTGATCGACACTCTATTGTGAAGTCATCATTGCACTCCTTTGTGAAAAGTCACCAAATGATTTCATTTTCTGTCACTTAGGAACTCGTCACAGAACAGCTATCATGATGACTTTACAATGGAGTGTCAAAAAGATAGTCACATGAGAGTCACTTTCATTGAGATGACTTGTTTGAGATTGACTTTGTTGAGATTGTAAAGTCACCTGGTGACTCGTCAAAAAGCAGCAATCATGGTGACTGTTCAGTGGAGTGACCAAATGAGAGTAAAAATGAGACGAATGAAAGATATCACATTTCTGTTCATTGTAGTGACTGTGACAATTGTGACCATTTGTGATGTCAAGAAGACTCCACATCGACTGTCTGTGCTGTTAGGGTAGTACCTATTTTCTATACTTGCTGTTTATAGAATTTCCTTTTGAGAACTCACATGTTCAAAAATTAACATTTTGTGTTTGTTGCTTAAATTTTGCACACTAGTGTATAACAAACATCGCAGTATACTATGGTGAAAGATTATGTCTAAGTAAACAATCTAGAAAACTCGTAAAACATTTGAAAACCCAATGCCAGAAATTACCGTCAATAGTTGGAAAAATATCCGAATTCTTTTGTGTATCCCTGTATAGGGTTTATATATTTGTATAATATACTACATAGTATTCTAAAATTTACTACAGTTAGGAAACGTACAATACAGTTGAAAATTCCCTGCAGCAAATTCCATCAATAAACGGAAATGTATTCGAGATCTTTTGTGCAGTCCTGTATAGGATACATAGAATTTATACACACCAAGTAATATGTAAAAAATGAGTTAAATTTGAAAACGCGTACAGTAACTGAAAGCGCACTTCCAGCAAACATTATTAAATTATTATTGATAGACAGTAGTCTAACCGAATTGTTTGGCGTCTCCCTGTTAAATGAACGATAAATGCTATGCACATCTTATTCTATAGTAACTATCTTTTAGCGTACCTCAATGATATATATGACTTTCAATACGTCTGAAATAGTGTAAAATTATTAAAGTACACCTAAAGCGATTTTTCTCCGTAGACCTCAATGTAGTGTAATCATTTTGAGTGTTTCTGTAAATAACCTATAAATGCTGCACACTTCATTTTCAATACCGAACAAGCCGGAGTAAACCTCAATAACATATATTAATTGCAAGGCAATCCGAGTATATTTGCTAGAGTTAGAGCACGGTAGACGACAGCTACACATACGGTAGACAGACAAGAGACAAACCGAATTCATAGAAACTTTTCAACTATGTCGTAAAGTGTTAAAAAATCAAAAATATAACATCCACAAAATTATTTATTATTTGGAATAAGTTTCATTAAGACAATCACTTATTACAACGTTAAATGTCTAGGGTTATACGTTTCTCCTAAAAATGAGTAATCATTTAAAAAATATTACTTTTTATGAAACTCTTAAATGATAAGTATGATAAACTCTTAAATGATAAGTAAAATCAAAAACAATATTATTTTGAAATAAAATCAGAATAAAATTCCTGAAAAAAAAATCAGTTATTCAACAGTAAATGATCCCGGTAATATATTTTACATAAGAATGAGAAATTGTTTTTTATTTATATTTATCGAACTGTTAGATGATGGATTTAACACATCTCACGCGGGAAACGCGAAAATACGTCTTTTGCAGAACTGCCAAGTCTCCGGCTTTTTGGATACCAGTATTTTAGTACAGAAAAAGTTGACTTCTTTAATCGGAGCACTCTGCGATTTAAAAGAACAACATTTTCTGTAATAAAATACTGGTGTGCAAAAAGCCGGAGACTAGGCAACTATGTCTTTTGGATATATGTAATCGTGGCCGATACTTTTTATGTGTTAAATAAATTATTTATCAAAAAACATAAAATAAAACTCATATTCGTATTTTTACAATTAGACTACTATGCATATAAATACTTTGATTAGAAACGATACCATTATTATATACATTCATTTATAAAATTAACAGGAACAAAGAAAATATTTTGTTATGTAATGAAACATGCTAGAGTAACGCCCACAGGCGGAGTTTCCTGTTTAAAAGATGAATACTAGCCGTTAAAGATGTGTTAATGTAATACTGCCAAATAATTAGTATTTACTGTAGTAACTATAAATGACATACTTATCAATAGATTTTTGGATTAGTATTAATTATCTATTAACTCTTCGTACTATCTGATTGATGAACCGTTATATATTTATATGTTTATGTATAAATATGTATTTTCTTCAAAACTTTCGAAAATTTGAAAGGAAATTAAAACTAATTTTGCAGTTTCGATGCAAACAATTTCTATTCCTTTATAGGGGTCTCGAAATGCACTACAAGATTCCTATGTATTTACAAATTATATATACAGTGTAACTGAAGTTATACGTTTTTCCTGGGACCGGACAACAAAACGTATAACTCAGTAAAACGTACAACTCAATTAATGGTCTACTGGAACAATTTTTTAAATATATCGTAAAAACTTTGTTCCGCTGAAGATTTTCTTACCTTTTATATCGAAAACGGAAGTTTTCTAAGTATTACTACACCCATGACATACATTTTCGAAGACGGGATAGAGAAAAAGAAATGTTATATAAGAAAAGTACACATGAAAGTTATTTATCATAAAAGCTTTATTAAAAATATTTTAATACACATAGAGTACTTAAAATAAATCATTGGAATCGCTTTGGCATAGTACTGAAGATTAGTGATTATTTCAACAAAATTCCGTTAAATACTGAAATTTATTTTGATATAAATCATTTATCGAAATAAATTTTAGTAGTTAACTGAATCTTGTTGAAATAATCACTAATCTTCGGTTGTTTCTCTTTGGCAGAGCCGAAACTGAACAGCAAACTTTGCATTTCTGTTAATAATGCAGCCGCCTTATCATTACTGCTTTTACTACAGACGAATTGTTTTACTACATCAAAAACCCTCTGAGCCTCTCCGAAGTTTGAGCGGGATCTTTCAAATCAAACTCATCTGATGCGTTGTCAGTGTTTCCGGTTACAAAATGAATAAATGAGGCAAAATTTCTCCCGGGGGCGCAAAAACGTAACGTATAACTGGAGAGAAATGTATAAATCCAAACGTATAACTCAGCTAATTTTTAATGGCAAGCAGTCGGGACCGCTGAGTTTAAACGTATAACTGAGGGAAACGTACAACTCAGGTAACGTATATCTGGAGTTCCACTGTATATATATAATGTGAAAAAGAAATAAACGTATTTTTATTAAACTCGCACCACTATATTCTAAAAATAAATTTAATTACTATTTCTATTTAAAATTGAAATTACTCCAGATGCACACAAGGCATGTTTTGTCTTTCTTGAAATCCTGAATGTATGAAAGTACTCGTTCAGGCAATTGTAAAACATAAAGCCAGAGCAGTTGTTTTGATTTTGTTGTTGTTTATCTGGGGTGTTACAGAGGAAGTAAAACTAAATTGGGGCAGGTATATTAATCCGTGCATGACGGTACAAATATAGTTCTATTAACTTTCTTTTAAGCCCTTAAAGGGCATTGGGATGTTTTTTAAACTTCGTCATTTTAATCGAGGTTTGCACATAATTTATTTTATTTTTTACCTTTGGCGGGAAAAAAACTGTGTAATTGCAGCTTTTTCTAAGATTTTCAAACAAATTCTCTCGAAAATTCTGGTGCAAAGAGACTTTACAGTATCATAATTACTTGTCCTTGAGAAAGCTGAGGCATATGATTTTTTATTTGTGTGATAAGCAGGATCATATTGTGAACACGTACAACATATGAAAATTTTCACAAGCATTTTAGGATAATAAAATTCGTCTTTATACCCTGGTGGTTTGGGATACTTTTTAAACTGCTTAATTTTAATCAAGCTTTGCACATATATTTTATTTTTTAGCTTTGACGGGGAAAAAACTGTGAAATTGCAGTTTTTTCTTATTTGCAAACAAATTCTCGATAATTCTGGTGCAAATCGGCATTACAGAATCACAGTTACTCGTCCTCGAGAAAGCTAATGCATATAATATTTTATTTGTAGGATAAGCAGGACCATTTTGTGAACACTTGCAACATATACAAACTAACACAAGTTTTTTAGGATAATAATATTCGTCTTTATACCCTGGTGATTTGGAATACATTGTAAACTGCTTAATTTTAATCTTTTTTTGAACAATTTTTTATTTTTTAACTTTGGCGGGAAAAAAAACTGTGAAAATGCAGTTTTATCTTATTTGCAAACAAATTCTCAAAAATTCTGGTGCAAAGCGGCATTACAGAACCATAATTACATGCTCTTGAGAATGCTAGGACATATAATTTTTTATTTGTGTTATAAGGAGGAGCATATTACGAACATGTGCAATATATGCAAACTTTCACAATTATTTCAGTATAACAATATTCGTCTTTATTTATGCCCTGGTAATTTAGGATATTTTTTAAACTGCTTAATTTTAATCAGGGTTTGCACATAAATTTTATTTTTTAACTTTGGCGGGAAAAAAAACAGTGAAACTGCATTTTTTTTTATTTGCAAACAAATTTTTGAAAATTCGGGTGCAAAGCGGCATTACAGAACCAGAATTACTTGCCCTTGAGAAAGCTAAGGCATATAATTTTTGATTTGTGTGATATAAAAGACCATATTGTGAAGACGTGCAACGTATGCAAACTTTCACAAGCATTTTAGGATAATAATATTCGTTTTCACGTCCTGGTGATTTCGGATACATTTTAAACTGCTTAATTTTAATCGAGGTTTCCACATAAATTTTATTTTTAAGCTTTGGCGGAAAAAAAAACTGTGAAATTGGAGTTTTTTCTTATTTCAAACAAATTTTCGAAAATTCTGGTGCAAAGCGGCATTAACAGAAACGCAGTTACTTGTCCTCGAGAAAACTAAGGCATATAATTTTTTATTTGTGTGATAAGCAGGACCATATTGTGAACACGCGCAACGAATGCAAATTTTCACAATTATTTTAGGATAATAATATCTGTCTTTATTTATGCCCTGGTGATTTAAGATATTTTTTAAACTGCTTAAATTTAATCGGGGTTTGTACATAAATTTTATTTTTTAGCTTTGGCGGAAAAAAAAACCCGTGAAATTGCAAACATTTCTTATTTGAAAAAAATTTCCGAAAATTCTGGTTCAAAGCGACATTACAGAACCATAATTATATGCCCTTGAGACAGCTAAGGCATAAAATTTTTGATTTGTGTGATAATCAGAACCATATTACGAACATGTGCAACATATGCAACATTTTACAAGTATTTTAGGATAATGATATTTGTCTTTATGCCCTGGTGATTTGGATACTTTTTAAACTGCTTAATTTTAATCTAGGTTTGCAAATAAATTATTTTTTTTTAAACTTTGGCTGGAAAAAAACTGTTAAAATACATTTATTTCTTATTTGCTAACACATTCTCGAAATATCTGGTGCTAAGAGACCTTACAGAACCATAATTACTTGCCCTTGAGAAAGCTTCTGCATATAATTTTTTATCTGTGTGATAAGCAAGACGAATATTGTGAACACGCGCAACGTAATGCAAACATTCACAATTATTATAGGATAATAATATTCGTCTTTATTTATGCCCTGGTGATTTAGGATATTTTGAAACTGCTTAATTTTAATCGGGGTTTACATATAAATTTTATTTTTTATCTTTGGCGGAAAAAAACCCCTGTGAAATTGAAGTTTTTTCTTAATTGCAAACAAATTCTTGAAAATTCCGGAGCAAAACGACGTTACAGAACCAGAATTAATTTCGCTTGAGACAGCTAAAACATATAATCTTTGATTTGTGTGATATAAAAGACCATATTGTGAAGACGTGCAACATATGCAAACTTTTACAAGTATTTTTGGATAATAATATTCGTCTTCACACCCTGGTGATTTGGGATACTTTTTAAACCGTTTAATTTTAATCAAAGTTTTCATATAAATTCTATTTTTTTAACTTTGGCGGGAAAAAACTGTGAAACTGCAGTTTTTTTTTTTTCTTATTGGCAAACAAACTCTCTCGAAAAATCTGGTGGAAAGAGACATTACTGTACCATAATTACTTGCCATTGAGAAACTGATTTCATATAATTTTTATTTGTATGGTAAGCAGGATCATATTGTGAAGACGAGCAACATATGCAAACTTTCACAATTATTTTAGGATAATAATATTTGTCTTTATACCCTGGTGATTTGGGATATTTTTAAACTGCTTAATTTTAATCGAGGTTTGCACATAAATTATTTTATTTTTTAGCTTTGGCGGAAAAAAATGTGTAATTGCAGCTTTTTCTAATTTTGAAACAAATTCTCTCGAAAATTCTGGTAAAAAGAGACTTTACACTACCATAATTACTCACCATTGAGAAAGCTAAGGCATATAATTTTTTAGTTGTGTGATTAGCAGGATCACATTGTGAACACGTGGAACATGTGCAAACTTTTACAAGTATTTTAGGATAATAATATTTGTCTGCATACCCTGGTGATTTGGGATACTTTTTAAACTGCGTAATACTAATCGAGGTTTGTACATAAATTCTATATTTTAGCTTTGGTGGAAAAAAAACTGTGAAATTGCAGTTTTTTCTTATTTTTAAACAAACTCTCGAACAATCTGGTGCAAAGCGGCATTAGAGAACTATAATTACTTGCCCTTGTGAAAGCTAAGGCATATAATTCGTGAGATAAGCAGAACCATATTGTGAACACGTGCAACGTATGCAAATTTTCATATTCACAAGTATTTTGGGATAGTAATATTTGTCTTCATGCCTGGTGATTTGACATAATATTTTCTATCTACTGATGCGTTCGAAGAATTGAATCAAAAACGTGATTTGTGGCTTATGATAATGTTTAATTATTAATAGTTTTCATTAACATTTTCAAATTTTTAAGCTAGTTTACCGATTTGTTTGATTTCGTCCTTTATATATTTTTAAATAAATACACTATTTAAAAACAGTTCGCAATTTATCTTCATTAAGCGTTATCTTCAGAATTCAGAAAATGTTGTAGAAAATAATAATAATAATAATAATAATAATAATAATGATAAGAACTTCCGCGAAATATTAACACGAACGAAATATCATACGCCAAGCATAGCTAATGTAACACTTTCCACCAAATTCAGAATACTCTTACAAAATTTCACATTTTACTAAGTAAACAATTTAGAAAACGCATAACTCATTTCATAAACCCAATTTAAGTAATTACTACCGAAAATCAAACAAAATATCCGAATTATTTCATGGAGTCCTGTATATGATATAGATTTGTATGTACCCACACAGTATGCTAAAATTTACTCCAGTTAGGAAATACATAGCAAAATTAAAAATCCCTCTTCAGCATTTTCCGTCAATAAATGGTAGTAGTATATAAGTGAGAGTTCAGCGCCAGCAGCAGGTGCAAGGTGCAATCAGCAGCAGGTGCAAGGTGCAGTCAGCAGCAGGTGCAAGGTGCAATCAGCAGCAGGTGCAACGATGTTAAAACAGTAACTTGAAATATAGGATAAGTCGTAAGGATGTACTGTAGGAGGAGGGTCTAAAAGTGAGGGAGCTTATTTTTTTAAGGGGGGCTTATTTTTAAGAGGGGCTTAATTTTTATGGAGGGTTTAATTTTTTTTTAGAATCAAATTTAAATATTAGATTGAAGTCTGCTATAGGATGGGGGTATTTTTGAAGAGGCGGCTAACTTTTTTGAAGGGGGGCTTGTTTTTGAGGGGGGCTTAATTTTTAAGGAGGGCTTAATTTTTTTAGGATCAAATTTAAATATTAGATTGAAGTCTGCTATAGGATGGGGGTATTTTTGAAGAGGCGGCTAACTTTTTTGAAGGGGGGCTTGTATTTGAGGGGGCTTATTTTTTATTTTTTATTTTTAATTTTAGAATGGACTTTCAGTTTGAAGGTGAAACGGAGATTATTTTTTTTTTAGGGGGGGGGGGCTTAATTTTTTTTTTAGAATCAAATTTAAATGTTAGATTAAAGTATGCTATAGGAGAGGGGTATAAAATGGAGGGGCTTGTTTTTGAAGAGGCGGCTAACTTTTTTAAGGGGGGCTTATTTTTAAGGGGGGGGTTATTTTTTTTTTTTTTTTTTTTTTTTAAATTTTAGAATGGATTTTTAGTTTGAAGGCGAAACGGAGATCAATTTTTTTTGGTGGCGCCCTCTATCGGAAGGGAATGCAATAACATATATTTAAAATAGGTTTTCTTGAAAAGATTTCACTGGGGTTCGAACCTGCAAAATAGCTTCTTGACTTGATAATTTGTGGTAGGTTTAACTGATCAAGCCAAGAAGCTATATATGAATGTCGAGATTTCAAGTGTTTAAAGAGAGGTATCGTGAGAGTGACGTATCATGTGTTAAAATGACTTGAGAAAGGAAGTGATTAGCGTCGTATGTCTGTATATAACGGTATGCATTGTGTTTTCGCTCATTTATATGCTTACCGGAAGTGAAAAGTTTAAGGTTTATTTTATACTGAATTTAAATGAAACCGGAAATTTATCTTTTTCGATATGATTGGATTGAATATTAACATATTTATTTTAAAATGTATAGTGGAAGCAATGGTAAAAAGAAGACATCTTTAGGGGTAATTACTGTTTTTATTGTGTTTGGTGTAGAAAACATAGGAAAGAGGTATAGTTAAAAAACAAATTCAATTTTATTAATAATTTTCCCAATGCAATACACGTGGACCCACTTTTCGTTTTTTAGTGGGTTTTGACAAATCTAATACAGGATCTTGTTTAATGTTTGTTGACAAATATTTATTTTTAATAAAATTTCGCGGGACATTCATTTCGTTTAATGTTTCTAATAATTCGTTCTGTGCCTCGATCGGTTTTCTTTTATTTACAGAAAACAAAAGATTAAATAAATCTGACAAGTTTGATTCGGGGATAGGTTTTCCTTCGAAACTTACAGTCAAATTTTTATCCTATCGAAATTTCCTTGGACGTGCCATGACAAACTGAACTAATGCTTTGATAATTTAGGATAGCTTTATCTGGATATCATGGTGGTTAGATTACGGATATTTGTGTTTGGAATAACGTGATTTTTAATTTTGCCTGTTCAGTTTCAATTATATTGTGAAATGAGGGTTTATTTTTGAAAGATAATGTTAACTTTTTGTGATTATCTTGTAACAGATTGCTTTCATTAAAAGTGTATTTTAGAATTATAAACTACAATTTTGAAATTTTCGCCTGTTTGGAAAAAAAGCACAGGGGAAAAAAATAAAAGTATTAAAAAAATAATAACAACAACTGTTCAAAAATATAATAACAACTGAACAAATGATCAAAAATAATAAAAAATGTTCAAATAATAATAACAACTGTTCAAAAATAATAAAAACTATTTAAAAAATAATAACAACTGTTAAACGATTGACTTTATACAACCAACATTTAAAAAAAAAGATAATCGAATCTAGTTTTTTCTAACATGACTTATTTGAAATATTCACTTTTTCTAGTTAGATTTATAACACGTAAGTGATTCGATCAGTAAAATATTATTTATAAAAGCACTAAATACGAGATTAATAAGAATTTTTAACTTACAAACATATGAACTTCTGATACACAAGTGATTCGACCAGTAAAATATTATTTAGAAAAGCATTTTTGACTTACAATTGTACGAACTTCTGATATGTAACCCTTTCTGAATCAATGTGTAAGAATTAACTGACTATTGAACTTATAACAGAGTATGATAAAATAATCACGTGACTTTTTTAAACCAATAAAATGTTATTATTTTCAAACAAGCGCCCTCTATCATTTTATGAACTTCCAAGAAACGAGTTAATATGATTATATTGTTTCCTGTTACCGCTGTGAAAGGTTGTGTTTTCCGTTTTAAGTTAGTTTACATTTAAGTGATTACGGAACGAGTCATGGATTCTGCTTTTTTAAGTGCTGATGATATGTCTAACGTGAAGAGTGAACCCTCATCACCAGGATTAAATGACCATGACATGGAATTTTTAATACAGCCTAAAGAAGAACCCGTTTCGAATTGTGAAGTGAAACCCACCTCATCAGGATTAAAGAAACAGAAGTTACCCTTTGTGTGTTCTACTTGCGACAAAGCTTTTCCCCGAAAGGTTAACTTAACGTTTCACATGAAATGTCATATGGAGAAAATACCTCTTGTGTGTATAATTTGTGAAAAATCATTTGCTAGAAAGTATCATTTATTAAATCATATGAAGGTCCATTCAAAGACCCCTGTGATTCATAATTGCAATGTATGTGGCGAAGTATTTTCACAAAAGAGTGATTTATTAAAGCATGGGAAAATTCATAATACTTTCAAGCCAAATCAAAGGAAAAGTAGACAGTCACCCAGTCACTGTAAATGCGACGACTGTTTTGAAACATTTAATAATAGATCTGACTTAGTCAAACATAGAAAAATTCATCTTTCACCTAAAGAACTTAACCCGTCTGATCAACTTTCCTTGGGAAACAGTTCGAAATATGAAATTTCAGACATCACTCAGTTTAGTAAAATATTTAAGTTTTTCGATGTTTTTACTCCTGCTCATTGGAATTTAGGTGAGGAAATGATTGTTGAAGTACAAATGAATAAGAACTATGAGCTTTATGTTCACATACAGAAATACGAAGAATTTGAAAAGAACGGTCGTGAACTTACCCCCACAAATGAAGGCATTACATTATCATGTGCAACATTCGACAAATTTGAATCGAGATTGGATAAATTTAATTTTGTTTCTGAAAAAGATACATTCGTATGTAATAATGACTTACTAATCGCTTATGTAAATAAGGAATCATGCATACTGCAAAAATTATTCAAATCGAAAAAGTTTGGGTTTTGTTTGAAGTCGGATTTTTTACTGCTTACAAAAGATCAATATTTGAAACTAGTGAAAAATGGCTTTAAAATTACCAAATGTCTCATTGAGACGCTTTTAACCAAGCTTATTCCTGTTTCGATTTTAGACAACTTAAACAAATGTAAATGTACCCACCTCACAATAGAAGGGACTTTGAACTATTTCTTAAAATGTTTCGATGACGAGTTAAAGTCGTCCGTTTCTCGCGTGTTTGATTGCTATCGATGTTCAATCGGAGAACCAATTAATATGAAACACGAGTGTGATAGTTATAATTTGCGCAGAAAATATAATTGGTGTAATGAGAGTGCACTGCTAAATTTCAACGTGACTGAATTTGTAAAAAACCTATTCAAGCAATGTTCATGTAATTATACTCATTTATTTTTTGAAACTATGAATATGGACTTTTATAATAACCATTTAAACAATGTTTTTGTAAATTAACATAGAAATGTATTTATTTAATAAATATTTGTTTATATATTACATATCTGTTTTTATTTCACATGTCTATTTATTTTTTTATTTTTATTTATTTATGAAATCAATCTTTGAAGTTTTATTTTCAAGGAAAAAAAAAAGTGAACATATATTTATGAGTAGGCAAATTTTTTTTTATTGTAGTCTTTAAAGTTAACACTTTTTGGTTAAATGAAATCTCTTTTTAAGAAAAATTTATTATTTTTATTTGAATAGGTATTAAACTTATTTATTGATAAGAAAGTTTAATTTTTCTCTCCTTTTAAACAATGACATTGCATGTTTTGATAATTTCCATCCCACAGTTAACATTACAGTATTTAACATAGTTAGGAAAATGTTTAACTTAAACCGTCACTGTATTTATTATAGATAAGTAAACATTTTATCTTTAACCTAAATGTAATTTAAACGATTAACTATAACTGTGACTTTCTTTAATCTAGATAAGTAAATGTTTCCAGGAAACACAATCAGTTTACTGTAGACTTTTATCGAGATTACACCAGTTAGTGGAATGCTGATTAAAAATATTTTATGACATTAATATGCAGAAAAGATCTCACGAAGAAGTACTTTCACCTTCAAAACGTCTACGTTTAGAAAAACCCATGGAAAATTCAAATACCTATGAGAAGGACTTAAAAGACCCAAGATTAAAACTTTCTAAAATGGGTAATAACTGTGTAACTACTGAGGACTTACAAGATGTGAAACCCGAGATCGCTATGAATTTTTCAAACTTTGCCTATGGGAATGATACAACATCTTTCGAGAATCCCAGTCGAATGCAAAATTCTGCCACGGACTATTTGAATACATTTTTCGAAGACATGAATTTTGAAAATTTAGATTGTTCTACTACTTTAGCGTTTCAAGAACCTACAAATAATATTTTACAGACTACTGTTAAACGCGAGGTCAACGAGCTACAAGCAAGCAACCTTTCGCAAACAAGTGGTGGATTACAAACCACCATCTCACCTGCAAACGACATTAAAAGTGATAAATTATGCAATTCCTATGTGTTTCACAAAGAACTAAGTGACTGTTTCTATTTAACTTTGAAGTTAAGAACTAAACAATATTATATACTTATACGAGAATTTAAACGCAATGTATCTACTAATGAAGAAATCCCGACAAACCGAGTGGTTAATATGGATATTCCTAGCTGGTTTGAGTTTCAATATAAACTTATTGCATTTAATTTAAGATACAAAAGCACGTCTTTTGTTTCTAATAACATGATTTTAGTGTTAAATCAAAATTCTACAATGCGAATTAAAAATTTAAAGAATCATTCTTATATTGACTTAAACGAACATCAACTAGAAAAATTAAAAGAAAGTACCTCTCATTTAAATAGTGCACTTTTACAACATATGTATACAAAACTTTTACCATCTCTTATTAAAAAGAAATGTATGGTGAGTAATATATCTACAGAAAATGATGAGGTGTTAAAGTATAAACTTAACACATGTATCGAGAATAATATGTTATCAATACTTAATCAATTGTATGAATGCCATGCATGTGCACTACGACATTCGAGCAAAAGCCTTCACTCCTGTTTCACATTTAATAATAGGGAAAAATTTAATCAATTAGGTGAAGCTTTGTTAATGCTCGTAGATTTCGATTATGTAACTTCAACGTTTCTAAACGGAGTTTATAATGTTAGTGAGCACTTTTTATGTAAGATTAATGAACAAACTATTTGTAATGAATTATTTAAGACCTGAAAATAAAATGTTTTTGATTAAGTTCGTGTGTTTATTTTTGCAAAGTGTCTATGAGTGAATTTATTAGTTTATAATTTAGTAGAAATTTTAAGTGAAGTGATGTAATCCAATTAAAAAATAAATTAATCTATAACAAAAATTAATTGTAATAAAAATATTCACATTAAAAAAAAAAGTGTTAAAAAAATTAGAAGTTAATGAAATTAAAACTTATTAAAATTAAAAGTTAACAACAAAAAATAAATAATAAAATAAAATAAAGATTAACAAAAATATAGTTTTAAAATAAATGTAAACAAAAAAAAGTTATAAAGTAAAAGTTAACAAAAAGTTAAAAGTTAATAAAATATTTAAAAAAGCAAAAGAATGTATGTGTTATGAAGAGAGGGGTTTCCTTGTGGAAGTAACTTACAAAATGTATGTGTATTTATTAGTTTTTCATTTAGTAGAACTTTTAAGTGAACAGTTATAATTTATGTTTTTATATAACTTAACACAAAATAAAATTTCTAACTATTGCAAGAAGATTCAACTATTGAATGGAAATATGCATATTAGTAAAACAATCACAAGTTAATAAAATGAAAGATTTTAAATTTCATACAATTTAACAAATATATATATATATATATATATATATATATATATATATATATATACGAAACACATTACGGATTTAAATATTATAAGAAATGTTTGATTGAAATTTTTAAGACAGATTTAATTCTTGGTTCTGCCATATATAGTTCGAACTTATTTTAGAAGATAGTTTTCAATAGTCTTGTGGTTCGAACTTGACAAAATGAAACCAAGACACAATGAATTGTATGTTATTTTAATCATTATGTCATGACTTCATACTTCTGAAAGTGTATTTAAAGGTTTCTCTAGCTTTATTCAATGTTATTAAGCGTTTGTGAAACCGAAAATTAATGAAAAAACAGATCGCCTTCTACCAATTGCGCTAAGAATGTTTTATTCAATTATTATAAATAATAAAACCTTTTAGAATATTACTTATTTTAAATTCAAAATAATAAAAATTTAAAGTTAACAAAATAAATAATTCCTCTGTTCATTATAAATAAATAAAAGTTTACAAAATAAAAGTTTCAAAATTAAAACTTTATAAAAATTATAAGTTAACAAAAAATTAAATTAAATAAAATTTTAAAATAAAAATTATGAAAAGTAAAGTTTATAAAAATTAAAAGTTTTTAAAATTATTAAGTTATGTTTAAAAATCTTCAAATTAATCAAAATTGACTTTTAGTTTTATGTTAATGTAAGTTTCAATGTTTTAAATATCGAGCTACCCATCTTCCAACCAACCAACTGGTTGCCTAGCCAACCATATACTTTGTATCTACACATGCGCAGAAAAAAAAACACTAACTTGAGTTTTACTTTAAACCTTTGCTAGATTAGATATATTATACAAGTCGAATATCTTCCATACTTAGAAAATTTATAATTTTCAACTATTCGTCCCTATTTATCTTAAAACATTAACAAATAAATATAATTTATATACTTACAAAAACAGGATAACTTAAAAAGGGGTCCATACATTTCAGCTTGCTAAAGTCAAGTGTCTGGTTTATAACAGAATGAGGTTAAACTATCAGTTTACTTCCTTATCACTCACGTGATCAAGACCTTATCAGTTACATGTTCAGGCCGATAACAGCTAAAAACAGCGTGTTGGTCATTTTAACTTCTGACTTCGCATACTGTGGTTCGGTAAGTTTTCTTGTCTAACATTTCTTTCTTTTTAAGAAATAAACTAATCGGAAAAATTTCTTTTCATACCCACTTACTTTTAAATCACAATGTTAAAAGACTAAATTTTATTATCTTAAATTATTCTTTTAAATGTCAAACAAAAGATCTTACAATATATTTGCAAATAAGTTCTTATAAAACGGTTTTAATTAGTTAAAGGATGAACATTGTTATTTTAACTATCTATTATTTTGAAAGCGAAAAAGATTAATTCACATGAAAATTAAACTTACCTTATTTATAAGCTGAGTAAGCAGGGTCTGGCTTTTGTGACGATTTGTTTAGATTTGAAAGATAGTACAAACGTATATCAGTTAATCTCACGTGATATGATGACGTTACTAAGTGACGTCATCCACCACAGGTTAATCACGTGACTACGCGACCATAACCTTCACATTACTAGTGATGTTTAGATCACGTAGCTAATTGTAATTATCATAAAATATACTTATAATATATTTATAAAAATATATTCATAAATTAATAATTAATTAATTTATTATTTTAAAATGCTATGCTTTTCAAAATAATACGCAAATAAATTAGTTATTAATTTATGAATATAGTTTTATAAATATATTATTGTAATTATCATAAAATATACTTATAATATATTTATAAAAATATATTCATAAATTAATAATTAATTAATTTATTATTTTAAAATGCTATGCTTTTCAAAATAATACGCAAATAAATTAGTAATTAATTTATGAATATATTTTTATAAATATATTATAAGTATATTTTATGATAATTACAATTAGCTACGTGATCTAAACATCACTAGTAATGTGAAGGTTATGGTCGCGTAGTCACGTGATTAACCTGTGGTGGATGACGTCACTTAGTAACGTCATTATATCACGTGAGATTAACTGATATACGTTTGTACTATCTTTCAAATCTCTACAAATCGTCACAAAAGCCAGACCCTGCTTACTCAGCTTATAAATAAGGTAAGTTTAATTTTCATGTGAATTAATCTTTTTCGCTTTCAAAATAATAGATAGTTAAAATAACAATGTTCATCCTTTAACTAATTAAAACCGTTTTATAAGAACTTATTTGCAAATATATTGTAAGATCTTTTGTTTGACATTTAAAAGAATAATTTAAGATAATAAAATTTAGTCTTTTAACATTGTGATTTAAAAGTAAGTGGGTATGAAAAGAAATTTTTCCGATTAGTTTATTTCTTAAAAAGAAAGAAATGTTAGACAAGAAAACTTACCGAACCACAGTATGCGAAGTCAGAAGTTAAAATGACCAACACGCTGTTTTTAGCTGTTATCGGCCTGAACATGTAACTGATAAGGTCTTGATCACGTGAGTGATAAGGAAGTAAACTGATAGTTTAACCTCATTCTGTTATAAACCAGACACTTGACTTTAGCAAGCTGAAATGTATGGACCCCTTTTTAAGTTATCCTGTTTTTGTATGTATATAAATTATATTTATTTGTTAATGTTTTAAGATAAATAGGGACGAATAGTTGAAAATTATAAATTTTCTAAGTATGGAAGATATTCGACTTGTATAATATATCTAATCTAGCAAAGGTTTAAAGTAAAACTCAAGTTAGTGTTTTTTTTTCTGCGCATGTGTAGATACAAAGTATATGGTTGGCTAGGCAACCAGTTGGTTGGTTGGAAGATGGGTAGCTCGATATTTAAAACATTGAAACTTACATTAACATAAAACTAAAAGTCAATTTTGATTAATTTGAAGATTTTTAAACATAACTTAATAATTTTAAAAACTTTTAATTTTTATAAACTTTACTTTTCATAATTTTTATTTTAAAATTTTATTTAATTTAATTTTTTGTTAACTTATAATTTTTATAAAGTTTTAATTTTGAAACTTTTATTTTGTAAACTTTTATTTATTTATAATGAACAGAGGAATTATTTATTTTGTTAACTTTAAATTTTTATTATTTTGAATTTAAAATAAGTAATATTCTAAAAGGTTTTATTATTTATAATAATTGAATAAAACATTCTTAGCGCAATTGGTAGAAGGCGATCTGTTTTTTCATTAATTTTCGGTTTCACAAACGCTTAATAACATTGAATAAAGCTAGAGAAACCTTTAAATACACTTTCAGAAGTATGAAGTCATGACATAATGATTAAAATAACATACAATTCATTGTGTCTTGGTTTCATTTTGTCAAGTTCGAACCACAAGACTATTGAAAACTATCTTCTAAAATAAGTTCGAACTATATATGGCAGAACCAAGAATTAAATCTGTCTTAAAAATTTCAATCAAACATTTCTTATAATATTTAAATCCGTAATGTGTTTCGTATATATATATATATATATATATATTTGTTAAATTGTATGAAATTTAAAATCTTTCATTTTATTAACTTGTGATTGTTTTACTAATATGCATATTTCCATTCAATAGTTGAATCTTCTTGCAATAGTTAAAAATTTTATTTTGTGTTAAGTTATATAAAAACATAAATTATAACTGTTCACTTAAAAGTTCTACTAAATGAAAAACTAATAAATACACATACATTTTGTAAGTTACTTCCACAAGGAAACCCCTCTCTTCATAACACATACATTCTTTTGCTTTTTTAAATATTTTATTAACTTTTAACTTTTTGTTAACTTTTACTTTATAACTTTTTTTTGTTTACATTTATTTTAAAACTATATTTTTGTTAATCTTTATTTTATTTTATTATTTATTTTTTGTTGTTAACTTTTAATTTTAATAAGTTTTAATTTCATTAACTTCTAATTTTTTTAACACTTTTTTTTTTAATGTGAATATTTTTATTACAATTAATTTTTGTTATAGATTAATTTATTTTTTAATTGGATTACATCACTTCACTTAAAATTTCTACTAAATTATAAACTAATAAATTCACTCATAGACACTTTGCAAAAATAAACACACGAACTTAATCAAAAACATTTTATTTTCAGGTCTTAAATAATTCATTACAAATAGTTTGTTCATTAATCTTACATAAAAAGTGCTCACTAACATTATAAACTCCGTTTAGAAACGTTGAAGTTACATAATCGAAATCTACGAGCATTAACAAAGCTTCCCCTAATTGATTAAATTTTTCCCTATTATTAAATGTGAAACAGGAGTGAAGGCTTTTGCTCGAATGTCGTAGTGCACATGCATGGCATTCATACAATTGATTAAGTATTGATAACATATTATTCTCGATACATGTGTTAAGTTTATACTTTAACACCTCATCATTTTCTGTAGATATATTACTCACCATACATTTCTTTTTAATAAGAGATGGTAAAAGTTTTGTATACATATGTTGTAAAAGTGCACTATTTAAATGAGAGGTACTTTCTTTTAATTTTTCTAGTTGATGTTCGTTTAAGTCAATATAAGAATGATTCTTTAAATTTTTAATTCGCATTGTAGAATTTTGATTTAACACTAAAATCATGTTATTAGAAACAAAAGACGTGCTTTTGTATCTTAAATTAAATGCAATAAGTTTATATTGAAACTCAAACCAGCTAGGAATATCCATATTAACCACTCGGTTTGTCGGGATTTCTTCATTAGTAGATACATTGCGTTTAAATTCTCGTATAAGTATATAATATTGTTTAGTTCTTAACTTCAAAGTTAAATAGAAACAGTCACTTAGTTCTTTGTGAAACACATAGGAATTGCATAATTTATCACTTTTAATGTCGTTTGCAGGTGAGATGGTGGTTTGTAATTCACCACTTGTTTGCGAAAGGTTGCTTGCTTGTAGCTCGTTGACCTCGCGTTTAACAGTAGTCTGTAAAATATTATTTGTAGGTTCTTGAAACGCTAAAGTAGTAGAACAATCTAAATTTTCAAAATTCATGTCTTCGAAAAATGTATTCAAACAGTCCGTGGCAGAATTTTGCATTCGACTGGGATTCTCGAAAGATGTTGTATCATTCCCATAGGCAAAGTTTGAAAAATTCATAGCGATCTCGGGTTTCACATCTTGTAAGTCCTCAGTAGTTACACAGTTATTACCCATTTTAGAAAGTTTTAATCTTGGGTCTTTTAAGTCCTTCTCATAGGTATTTGAATTTTCCATGGGTTTTTCTAAACGTAGACGTTTTGAAGGTGAAAGTACTTCTTCGTGAGATCTTTTCTGCATATTAATGTCATAAAATATTTTTAATCAGCATTCCACTAACTGGTGTAATCTCGATAAAAGTCTACAGTAAACTGATTGTGTTTCCTGGAAACATTTACTTATCTAGATTAAAGAAAGTCACAGTTATAGTTAATCGTTTAAATTACATTTAGGTTAAAGATAAAATGTTTACTTATCTATAATAAATACAGTGACGGTTTAAGTTAAACATTTTCTTAACTATGTTAAATACTGTAATGTTAACTGTGGGATGGAAATTATCAAAACATGCAATGTCATTGTTTAAAAGGAGAGAAAAATTAAACTTTCTTATCAATAAATAAGTTTAATACCTATTCAAATAAAAATAATAAATTTTTCTTAAAAAGAGATTTCATTTAACCAAAAAGTGTTAACTTTAAAGACTACAATAAAAAAAAATTTGCCTACTCATAAATATATGTTCACTTTTTTTTTTCCTTGAAAATAAAACTTCAAAGATTGATTTCATAAATAAATAAAAATAAAAAAATAAATAGACATGTGAAATAAAAACAGATATGTAATATATAAACAAATATTTATTAAATAAATACATTTCTATGTTAATTTACAAAAACATTGTTTAAATGGTTATTATAAAAGTCCATATTCATAGTTTCAAAAAATAAATGAGTATAATTACATGAACATTGCTTGAATAGGTTTTTTACAAATTCAGTCACGTTGAAATTTAGCAGTGCACTCTCATTACACCAATTATATTTTCTGCGCAAATTATAACTATCACACTCGTGTTTCATATTAATTGGTTCTCCGATTGAACATCGATAGCAATCAAACACGCGAGAAACGGACGACTTTAACTCGTCATCGAAACATTTTAAGAAATAGTTCAAAGTCCCTTCTATTGTGAGGTGGGTACATTTACATTTGTTTAAGTTGTCTAAAATCGAAACAGGAATAAGCTTGGTTAAAAGCGTCTCAATGAGACATTTGGTAATTTTAAAGCTATTTTTCACTAGTTTCAAATATTGATCTTTTGTAAGCAGTAAAAAATCCGACTTCAAACAAAACCCAAACTTTTTCGATTTGAATAATTTTTGCAGTATGCATGATTCCTTATTTACATAAGCGATTAGTAAGTCATTATTACATACGAATGTATCTTTTTCAGAAACAAAATTAAATTTATCCAATCTCGATTCAAATTTGTCGAATGTTGCACATGATAATGTAATGCCTTCATTTGTGGGGGTAAGTTCACGACCGTTCTTTTCAAATTCTTCGTATTTCTGTATGTGAACATAAAGCTCATAGTTCTTATTCATTTGTACTTCAACAATCATTTCCTCACCTAAATTCCAATGAGCAGGAGTAAAAACATCGAAAAACTTAAATATTTTACTAAACTGAGTGATGTCTGAAATTTCATATTTCGAACTGTTTCCCAAGGAAAGTTGATCAGACGGGTTAAGTTCTTTAGGTGAAAGATGAATTTTTCTATGTTTGACTAAGTCAGATCTATTATTAAATGTTTCAAAACAGTCGTCGCATTTACAGTGACTGGGTGACTGTCTACTTTTCCTTTGATTTGGCTTGAAAGTATTATGAATTTTCCCATGCTTTAATAAATCACTCTTTTGTGAAAATACTTCGCCACATACATTGCAATTATGAATCACAGGGGTCTTTGAATGGACCTTCATATGATTTAATAAATGATACTTTCTAGCAAATGATTTTTCACAAATTATACACACAAGAGGTATTTTCTCCATATGACATTTCATGTGAAACGTTAAGTTAACCTTTCGGGGAAAAGCTTTGTCGCAAGTAGAACACACAAAGGGTAACTTCTGTTTCTTTAATCCTGATGAGGTGGGTTTCACTTCACAATTCGAAACGGGTTCTTCTTTAGGCTGTATTAAAAATTCCATGTCATGGTCATTTAATCCTGGTGATGAGGGTTCACTCTTCACGTTAGACATATCATCAGCACTTAAAAAAGCAGAATCCATGACTCGTTCCGTAATCACTTAAATGTAAACTAACTTAAAACGGAAAACACAACCTTTCACAGCGGTAACAGGAAACAATATAATCATATTAACTCGTTTCTTGGAAGTTCATAAAATGATAGAGGGCGCTTGTTTGAAAATAATAACATTTTATTGGTTTAAAAAAGTCACGTGATTATTTTATCATACTCTGTTATAAGTTCAATAGTCAGTTAATTCTTACACATTGATTCAGAAAGGGTTACATATCAGAAGTTCGTACAATTGTAAGTCAAAAATGCTTTTCTAAATAATATTTTACTGGTCGAATCACTTGTGTATCAGAAGTTCATATGTTTGTAAGTTAAAAATTCTTATTAATCTCGTATTTAGTGCTTTTATAAATAATATTTTACTGATCGAATCACTTACGTGTTATAAATCTAACTAGAAAAAGTGAATATTTCAAATAAGTCATGTTAGAAAAAACTAGATTCGATTATCTTTTTTTTTAAATGTTGGTTGTATAAAGTCAATCGTTTAACAGTTGTTATTATTTTTTAAATAGTTTTTATTATTTTTGAACAGTTGTTATTATTATTTGAACATTTTTTATTATTTTTGATCATTTGTTCAGTTGTTATTATATTTTTGAACAGTTGTTGTTATTATTTTTTTAATACTTTTATTTTTTTCCCCTGTGCTTTTTTTCCAAACAGGCGAAAATTTCAAAATTGTAGTTTATAATTCTAAAATACACTTTTAATGAAAGCAATCTGTTACAAGATAATCACAAAAAGTTAACATTATCTTTCAAAAATAAACCCTCATTTCACAATATAATTGAAACTGAACAGGCAAAATTAAAAATCACGTTATTCCAAACACAAATATCCGTAATCTAACCACCATGATATCCAGATAAAGCTATCCTAAATTATCAAAGCATTAGTTCAGTTTGTCATGGCACGTCCAAGGAAATTTCGATAGGATAAAAATTTGACTGTAAGTTTCGAAGGAAAACCTATCCCCGAATCAAACTTGTCAGATTTATTTAATCTTTTGTTTTCTGTAAATAAAAGAAAACCGATCGAGGCACAGAACGAATTATTAGAAACATTAAACGAAATGAATGTCCCGCGAAATTTTATTAAAAATAAATATTTGTCAACAAACATTAAACAAGATCCTGTATTAGATTTGTCAAAACCCACTAAAAAACGAAAAGTGGGTCCACGTGTATTGCATTGGGAAAATTATTAATAAAATTGAATTTGTTTTTTAACTATACCTCTTTCCTATGTTTTCTACACCAAACACAATAAAAACAGTAATTACCCCTAAAGATGTCTTCTTTTTACCATTGCTTCCACTATACATTTTAAAATAAATATGTTAATATTCAATCCAATCATATCGAAAAAGATAAATTTCCGGTTTCATTTAAATTCAGTATAAAATAAACCTTAAACTTTTCACTTCCGGTAAGCATATAAATGAGCGAAAACACAATGCATACCGTTATATACAGACATACGACGCTAATCACTTCCTTTCTCAAGTCATTTTAACACATGATACGTCACTCTCACGATACCTCTCTTTAAACACTTGAAATCTCGACATTCATATATAGCTTCTTGGCTTGATCAGTTAAACCTACCACAAATTATCAAGTCAAGAAGCTATTTTGCAGGTTCAAACCCCAGTGAAATCTTTTCAAGAAAACCTATTTTAAATATATGTTATTGCATTCCCTTCCGATAGAGGGCGCCACCAAAAAAATTGATCTCCGTTTCGCCTTCAAACTAAAAATCCATTCTAAAATTTAAAAAAAAAAAAAAAAAAAAAAAAAAAAATAACCCCCCCCCCCTTAAAAATAAGCCCCCCTTAAAAAAGTTAGCCGCCTCTTCAAAAACAAGCCCCTCCATTTTATACCCCTCTCCTATAGCATACTTTAATCTAACATTTAAATTTGATTCTAAAAAAAAAATTAAGCCCCCCATAAAAAAAAAATAATCTCCGTTTCACCTTCAAACTGAAAGTCCATTCTAAAATTAAAAATAAAAAATAAAAAAAATAAAAAATAAAAAATAAGCCCCCTCAAAAACAAGCCCCCCTTCAAAAAAGTTAGCCGCCTCTTCAAAAATACCCCCATCCTATAGCAGACTTCAATCTAACATTTAAATTTGATCCTAAAAAAATTAAGCCCTCCTTAAAAATTAAGCCCCCCTCAAAAACAAGCCCCCCTTCAAAAAAGTTAGCCGCCTCTTCAAAAATACCCCCATCCTATAGCAGACTTCAATCTAATATTTAAATTTGATTCTAAAAAAAAATTAAACCCTCCATAAAAATTAAGCCCCTCTTAAAAATAAGCCCCCCTTAAAAAAATAAGCTCCCTCACTTTTAGACCCTCCTCCTACAGTACATCCTTACGACTTATCCTATATTTCAAGTTACTGTTTTAACATCGTTGCACCTGCTGCTGATTGCACCTTGCACCTGCTGCTGACTGCACCTTGCACTTGCTGCTGATTGCACCTTGCACCTGCTGCTGGCGCTGAACTCTCACTTATATACTACTAATGGTAATGTACGCGAGAACTTTTCAGCAGCCATGTTTACGATCTATAGAATTTATATGCACCATTTAATATGCAAAAAATAGTTACATTAAAAAAAGGCGTATCACAACTGAAATCGTGCTACTAACAATTATTGTTCATAGACATTACTGTAACTAATTTCTTTTGAGTGTCTCCCTGTAAATGAACAATACATTCTTTGCATAACATATTCTGCACCTTTTAGTGTTCCTCAGTTACATGTATCAATTTGAATATGTATAAAATATTTCAAGATCATTAAAATACGTTGCAAACGATTTTCCCCATAGACCGTAGTGTAACGGAATTCTTTTGAGTGTCCCTGTAAATGAACTATACATTCTATGCATACCATATTCTAAAGTAAGCGCTTTGCAGGGCACCTCAGTTATATATATCAATTTGAATATGTATAAAATATTTTAACATCATTAAAATACTTTGCAAACGATTTGCCCCATAGACCGTAGTGTAACGGAATTCTGTTGAGTGTCCCTGTAAATGAATTATACATTCTATGCACACCATATTCTAAAGTAAGCGCCTTGCAGTGTACCTCAGTTATATATATCAATTTGAATATGTATAAAATATTTCAACATCATTAAAATACGTTGCAAACGATTTGCCCCACACTGTTAAAAAATTTCGTTTATTGACAGGTTGTCTTCCGTGAATTTTGATCAGAAAGTTTCCGTTTTGTTAGAAAAATGGAATCTATCCCGTATATCTGCAGAAAATTTCCTCATTTTTCATGAAAACAACGGAACGGACGGAGAAAAAATCAGCCAACGGAGATATTCCGTTATTTGCTGCATGTTTATTTTCAATGTTTCAAAAACTGACATGTTGCTGCACAGAAAAACTAAAAATTCAATAAATTAAAATTTCAAGTTTATTTAAAATAACAACAAGAAAATAGTGCTTTCGAATTTAAAAAAGCAAAAATTAAATTTTTCTATTCTTTTAATATTATTTGCAATTCATTTTTTAAAGTTATAAAAAAGTATTGGCACTTAAAATATATTCTAAACAAACAGATTAATATATATATATGTATATATATATATATAATAGCCAAGTTAAGTGAAAAAAAATCGATTCTATTTAAAAAAGCAACAAACAAAAGTAATGCTTTCGAATTAAACTCATTCCTTTAAAATTATTCGCAATTTATTTTTTAAAGTTATAAAAAACACTCACACTGAAAATATATTCTAAACGAACATATTTAAAAAATACATAATAGTTGACTAAAAATCGATTTTCGCAAAAAAGCAAAAAAAAAAAAAAATTTCGAATTTAATTCAAAATATAATATTTATATTTTACATCTGACAATCAAATTAAGAATATATATAATTCATGTTTTTATCCTCTATTAATACTATAGTTTTCAACCACCATCTCATTACGAAATATCCCCGCAATTAGCTTCAAAATTACCAGTTTTCTAAACCCCAAATTTTTTAAGTCCCAAGCTGCGATTTGAAGACATCCCGAATAATCGTTTCCTACTCTCACTCTAGCAAGGACCAGCTGGTCTTGCTGTAAAGCACTCAGCTCAAGCCGCTAACGTCCCCAGTTCAATACTCAGGTCTGGCAGAAAATGTTCTTCCATTATATCAAATATTAAATTAAATTAAATACTCACGTACTAATCAATAGATGGCAGCACAAATAGAGATGACATTTTTTAAAACCGAGTTTATTTACAAAAATAAATAAATAAATAAAAATAAAATAAAATAAAAATAAAAATAAAAATAAAAATAAAAATAAAAATAAATATAAATAAAAATAAAATAAAAATAAATAAAATTAAAATTAAAATTAAAATTAAAATTAAAAATTAAAAATTAATAAAAAAAATTACCCTTCTTTTATCTTTCAAAACAGAAAATGTACTAACGGAACGGGAAAAGTCCGGCAACTTTGTTGCCAGTAGTTTTACCGTGAATTGACGGATTTATTTTTAACAGTGCATAGACCGTAGTGTAACGGAATTCTTTTAAGTGTCCCTGTAGATGAATTATACATTCTATGCCCACCATATTCTAAAGCAAGCGCTTTGCAGGGCACCTCAATGATATATGTATATCAATTTGAATATGTTTAAAATTGTGTAACATCTTTAAAATACGCCGCAAACAATTTCCCCCCATTGACCGTAGTGTAACGGAATTCTTTTGAGTGTCCCTGTAAATGAACTATAGATTCTATGCACACCATATTCTAAAGTAAGCACCTTGCAGTGCACCTCAGTTATTTATATCAATTTAAATATGTTTAAAATATTTTAACATCATTAAAATACGTTGCAAACGATTTGCCCTATAGACCGTAGTGTAACAGAATTCGTTTGAGTGTCTCTGTAGATGAACTATACATTCTATGCACACCATATTCTAAAGTAAGCACCTTGCAGTGCACCTCAGTTATTTATATCAATTTAAATATGTTTAAAATATTTTAACATCATTAAAATACGTTGCAAACGATTTGCCCTATAGACCGTAGTGTAACAGAATTCGTTTGAGTGTCTCTGTAGATGAACTATGCATTCTATGCACACCATATTCTAAAGTAAGCACCTTGCAGTGCACCTCAGTTATTTATATCAATTTAAATATGTTTAAAATATTTTAACATCATTAAAATACGTTGCAAACGATTTGCCCTATAGACCGTAGTGTAACAGAATTCGTTTGAGTGTCTCTGTAGATGAACTATACATTCTATGCACACCATATTCTAAAGTAAGCACCTTGCAGTGCACCTCAGTTATTTATATCAATTTAAATATGTTTAAAATATTTTAACATCATTAAAATACGTTGCAAACGATTTGCCCTATAGACCGTAGTGTAACAGAAGTCGCTTGAGTGTCTCTGTAGATGAACTATACATTCTATGCACACCATATTCTAAAGCAAGCGCTTTGCAGGGAACCTCAGTGATATATGTACATCAATTTGAGTATGTTTAAAATTGTGTAACATCTTTAAAATACGATGCAAACAATTTCCCCTCGTAGACCGTAATGTAACGGAATTCTTTTGAATGTCTCTGTAAAAAATCCATAAAAGCTATACATTTCATTTTCAATACAAAACAACCATAGTAAACTTAAATAACATACAGTGGTGGCCAAAAGTGTGGACATTTTTTGAAAGTTTCATGTTTTTCAACTTTGTGTGCTTGTAGGATATATTAATTTTCACTTAAATACAAACGTTTATATATCAAATTGAAGGTAATTTAATGTAGAATTTAATAATAAAAACAGTATTACAATATCTGTATTACAAAAAAAGTTATGCAACTAATAGTAAGATCTATCTTAGATTTGCATTTTTTTAAAGTGATACTTACACAATCAATTCTTAGTAGGATAACCCTTATTTTTTAAGACAGCTTCACAGCGTCTTTTCAGCAAGTGAACGAGTGTTTGGAGTTCATCTGTCGTAATCACATGGTGCCAAGAATCAATTATAGCTTCAATAAGATGTCTTTTATTGGATGGACGTTTTTTTTTCGTAAGTAGAGAAGAAACAACGTTCCGGCCTCAGGAGGTGGGCTGTGGGCACGGAGGAGGGAGGAGGGAGGGCTGCCCACCTCCCAAAGTGCAGCACCTGCCCTCCTCCTCCTCCTCCTCCCAAAGTGCCCACCTCCTCTCGAAGTGCCCACCTCCTCCCGAAGTGCCCCCCTCCTCCCGAAGTGCCCCCCTCCTCTCAAAGTGCCCTCCTCCTCCCGAAGTGCCCACCTCCTCCCGAAGTGCCCACCTCCACCACCTAAGATAAGGGGATTAATTAAGGATTAGTGTTAATTAATTTTAATTAGGGAACTTAGAAATTTTTCGAAGAAATCTTTTTTTTTTCGCGGAGAATTTCCTACTAGGGTACGAGGTGTGTTTCAACGGATTTATTTTAGTGAATTAGAAATTTAATTAATTTTAATTGCAAGACTTAGAAATTTTTCGAAGCAAATTGCTTTTTTTTTTTTTTTTTTTTTAAACGAGAGTATGCAGTTTGATTATGAGTGTATGCAGTAGAAGTGAATGATTAATTAATTAAAAATAGTAATTAATTAATTTTAATTGCAGAACTTAAGAATTTTCGCGAGATTTTTTTTTTTTTTCAACGAGAGTAGGGAATTCGATATACATGTTAGAGGAGAATTTTAAAAGTCAATAATGGTTTAATTAAAAAGGGTCATTCATTAATTTTAATTGAGGAATTTAGACATTTTTCGAAGCATTTTTTTTTTCTAAACGAGAGTATGCAGTTTGAATATGAGTGTATGTAGTAGAAGTGAATGAAATAAATTAAAAATGGCCATTCATTAATTTTAATTGTAGAACTTAAGAAAATTTTACGATTTTTAGTTTTAAAAATTACCAAAAAATAGAATTTTTAGTTTTAAAAGTCGCCAAAAGTAGGATTTTCAACTGAAAGTAATCTAAGATATAAACTCTCAACTGAAATGAATTTTGCCTTAAGGTGTGAGCTTTTAGCTAGAAGTGACCTAGAGTCAAAACTTCCTGGTCCCAGGAATCACCACGGTGGTTATAGTAAAAAATATAGGGTCCCGTATGAATTATACTGTACTCAATTGAATAGCTCCCCCCTCCCCCTTCCCCTCCTTTTTTTACCCAGAGGGGGCCCTTCGATAGACTAACAATACGCACTTCAAAAAATACAGATTGATACAAAAGAAGAATTTTAACGTATATATAAAAGTGTAAATAAACAAGAATGAAAAATCATGCGTAGCGGTATAGTTTATGAATCACTTTCCAACATTGTCGAAGTGTTATGTGAACAAAATATAATTTTACCATCGAGTGCATAGTGAACAGATCTCCTTTTTAATAAAAAAGGGGTCCTTCACAAAAATCCAATTATGCATAAGAACCCTTCCTAAAATCAGATAATTTACACCTTACCTTTTTATTTTCAATTCAAGTTAGGCTAAAAGTACAGCTTACGCATCGATAGGATCAAAATACAGGGACCCTTCGAAGTGTGAAGTCGCATTAGACTATAGGGACCCTTCATAAAATAAATGAGATACATGCACTATTCGAATAAAAAAAACCCCTTCACAAAAAACTGTAGGGGTTCTCTTTTGGAATAAAAAGAGCCCTTCACAAAAATCCAATTATGCATAAGAACCCTTCCTAAAATCAGATAATTTATACCTTACCTTTTTTTTTCAATTCAAGTTAGGCTAAAAGTACAGCTTACGCATCGATAGGTTTAAAATACAGGGACCCTTTGAAGTGTGAACTCGCATTAGACTATAGGGCCCCTTCATAAAATAAATGAGATACATGCCCTATTCGAATAAAAAAAAAAGCCCTTCACAAAAACTGTAGGGGTTCCCTTTTGGAATAAAAAGGGTCCTTCACAAAAATCCAATTATGCACAAGAACCCTTCTTAAAATCAGGTAATTTACACCTTTCCCTTTTTATAAAATTCAAGTTAGGCTAAAAATACAGCTTATGCATCGATAGGTTCAAAATATATATAGTTATAGATATTAAGAACCCTTCACAAAATAAATCCAATAGATTCATATTATATTACATCGACAGAAATACAAGGGATACTGACCTTCCATGAAAATCCAAGATCACTGTTTATATGAAAAGCACCCTTCACAATATACCCTGTAAAAATATTATGATTCCACAGATATTTTAAGAAATGGACTGCTATTCTCAAATGAATACGTATTCATGTGTTGTAAAAATAGGTTTTACACGAATGCCTTTTTAGTATAAGATTCAAAATATAGTTTTTAGAAAAAAGATTCATGTTTTACCAAATTTATCATACAAATCTGTAAAATAGGGTAGAACGTTTCATGAAAAATAATTGAATTTTCGAATGATTATGCTTTAAAATACATATTTATAACTGCAACTAAGATTTGAGTGTTACCCCCTCAACATGAATATCGCTGAATCATAATGAGTCATATTATCAGATAAGCGAAGATCTTGCTTTGACACGGTGAATCACTCGCGATAAGGAATACGGCTATTGGGCTTTTTCTCAAATTAAATCAGTTTCTGAGACTCGTAATTTCTGACACATTTTTTGTAGGTAAATGAGCTATTTAAAACTGTAAATGTATGCGAATTATTTCATATATATATAGTTATTAATCTGTTAAGTTTTAAAATGCTTCATTGAAAAATAAGAACTAGTCATTAAGCGATACCCCTAAGAATTTTGAGGCAAACAGATGTTTAAATGAATTTAAACCTGTTTAAATGTACCTGTGTTTAAATGAATTTGACGCATGTTATTGTAAAAAAATGCAGGGTCTCCTAATAAGATATATGAATTAAACTTTAAATATTTTAAAATTACATTCGTTTATGCTTTTTGTATAGTAAAGTATAGAAAAATTATACTAAATTGTGTTTATACTATTCTAACTTAAAACTTCTTTTGAGGAATGAATAGAATAACTAACCTTTGTTTTTATAAAATATATATTGTACTAAATAGTTAAGGCATTATTTAAAAAAATTTTGTTTTTAATATTGAAAAAAAATTATCTTACCTAAATATTTAAACCATAATGTACTGTGGACTTCATCCAAATTCGACTGCATGTATGCCTTACAACAACTAAACGGTATAACGTGTTCGCTTATCTCTTAAAATTACGGGATATCGTGACGTCATGGATAAAGCATAGGGTAGAATACAGAATGAATAGGTATTATAAAGCAGAATCATAAATTTTGCATACTTTACACTTGTAGTATGTGAAATGATTGCTACTATTGCCTATATGAAAAAATGAATCATCAACGAATCTTATTAGTGTATGTTATATTTAACCAACAGGCTTGAAATGCGTGAATTTTGACTAGAATTAATCATTGAATGTAAAAATGATTCATTTTTAGATCTAATATGTATATCGTTTAACATTTAAAAATATATACATAAATTAATCTTACCTTATTCACAAACTTGCAATCCCGTCTTCAATATATGACTACAGCATGAAAAAACATGCGTGCTACTTGTATAGCAACTAGACCAGAAATGATTTCAGTACAAGTCCATTATCTTATTGTTAATCTATAGATTAGTAACATCACGTGACTGATTGCGATAACATTCTATACAAGATTTACTGAAAAGAATACATTTCAATTCATTTCTCCCAAAAGCAAGTGTATGAGTTGGTTGTAAGATCTAGGTAAGTATCCTTACTTTATATGTTTAAAGTTATAATATATGAATAGATATAATATTAATGTATTTTTTCAATATGTATGGTAGGCAAAAAGGAATAGGTAAGCAAAAAAGAATAGGTATTATTGCATGTATCCTATAATTTATTTTAAAAATAATTATTTTAAAAATACATACTAACAATTTATGCGATGAGTCACACAGCATGATGGGACGATATATGAAATTCATTTTTATATTATACAAGCTCCTATATACAATTCATATACGTGAGCAAGATTATTTTTAGACTAGAATTATTCACTGAATGTAAAAAAAAAAAAGATTTATATTTAGATCTAATATTTATATCGTTTAACATTTTAAAATCCCATTAAAAGTATATACATTAGTATGCTTGTGAAAGGCCTATTGTTAATACGAAACGTTGTGTGAAGTGTCCTGTTTTAGGGTTAAAAGTTTCGTGAAGGGGTCTGTTTGAAGGAGCCTGTTTCGAAATGACTTAAGAACGCACAATTTATTCCTAAACATTCAACTCGATTCGTTATATATGCTTTATTAAGTATTCAATAAAAAAATAATAACTAAGAAATAAAATTAAAAATAGTAATTAAGAGATACCCTTAAGAATTCTTGCGATAGGAGATTGGTTTTAATTAAATAGGTTAATGAATCTAATTCGATACAAGTCTTGTTAAAACAGAGATTATAGTTAAAATACACATTAATTATACAGTATTACACTGTATTACACAATGCGCTACCTCACCTATATTATCACAGAAATACCTTCGATAAAATTTAGACTAACAATACACACCTAAAAAAATATATACAGAGTACCCAGAAAATGATAGGAATGAATGAAAAATTTTAACGTAAATTATAAAATAGGATCTACAATAAGTGACAATAAATAAATATGAAGGAAAAATCATGAGTCATGGTAAACTTTATGAAACACTTTCCAATGCTATGTGACTATCGTTAAGAATTTGAAATAAGTGAATTAGATTTAATAATTCATACTGGAAATCTATTTAAAAAAAAAAAAATTAGTAGCTTCGCCTACTTTTAAATCATTCAAGACATATGATGAAGGCTTGGCTGCTGTAGAAAAGCTTAATACTTGTATCTTAATGAATCGACCTATTTATGTCGGATTCACAATTTTAGAATTATCTAAATTAGTTATGTATGATTTTCATTACAATTTTATAAAGAAAACATACAAAGATCGTGCAGTTATACTCTTTACGGATATAGATTCCTTAACTTATCATATTCAAACACATAATATTTATAAGGATATGGAGCATCATCATGATTTTTTCGACTTTTCTGAATACTTGAAATCCCATCGTCTAAACCGCACAAGTTTCGAACCCACAAACATATAATCAGACTTGTCATTTTATAACCAGGACCACAGGGCTAAGTGAGCCCCCGCTTATTTTATAGTCACCACGCTGACTATTGGGCTTAGTAAGCCCCAGGCTAATTTATATCCACCACGCTAACTATTGGGCTTAGTGAGCCCCAGGCTAACTTATACCCACCACGCTAACTTTTGGGCCTAGTGAACCCCCGCTTATTTTATAGCCACCATACTAACCACAGGGCTAAGTGAGCCCCCCCCCCCGCTTATTTTATAGTCATCATGCTAAGTATTAGGCTGAGTGAGCCCCAGGCTATTTTATAGCTACTACGATAACCCCAGGGCTAGGTGGGATTTTTCTATGTATTAATTTATCTATATATATTATACAAATCAATTAAAGGTAAATTGTTAATTGCAATTGTTTCTTTTATGACCTAGTCACGTGATCTCTGACGTCATTGGTGACGTATTGAATGATACCACATGGTCATGTGATATCACTTAAACAGTGACGTCACGTGATCAAGTCTTATCAGTGATTATATTAGCAGATAAGGCCCTGAACAAGCATTCACTTTTCTCAGAGCCTTGGTGTGAGACGGTTGGGTGCTTAGCTAGCTGGCGTGTTAGGTAAGAATAGTATTTGTATATATATATTTTTAATATGACTTTAAATTAATTTGATACCTACTATGTAAAACGATATGAATATGTTTTGAATATTAGAACTAAAAAATAATACTTTGAAATAATAGACTTACTAAACAGTAAAATTTAAAGCTGTGTAGATAAATTTTCTAAAACTAAGTTGAAATGAAAATGGTAAAGGTTTAGTCAGTCTCATGTTAGTGTTTATCATATTAAATCTACAAAAGAAATTTTTAAGTGGGAATACTAATAATCCAAGTTATCATATAGATATTATAAGTTAGTAGATTCATAAACTAATGAGAATGTATATAATTTTAATAAACTATGCTAATTTCTGCAGATATTTAATAAAATACAAGTGAGTTTTCGAGGTACATAGTTTACCAATTTACTTCCTAGCTTTATCTTACCATAGGCAATGGTCTAAATCAAGTTAGGACATATACCTTGGAAATCATATTCATGCGACTAAATAACCTGGGGCTCACTCAGCCCAGTAGTTAGCGTGATGGTTATAAAATACCTGGGGCTTAATCAGCCCAGTAGTTAGCGTGTTGACTATATAATAAGTGGGGGCTCACTTAGCCCTGTGGTTATCGTGGTAGCTATAAAATAAGCGGGGGCACACTAAGCCCAGTAAACGTGGTGGTTAGAAAATAGCCTGGGGCTCACTCAGCCCATTAGTTAGCATAGTGGGTATAAAATATCCTGGGGCTCACTCAGCCCAGTAGTAAACGTGGTGACTATAAAATAAGCGGGAGGCTCACCTAGCCCTGGGGTTATCGTAGTAGCTATAAAATAGCCTGGGGCTCACTCAGCCTAATACTTAGCATGATGACTATAAAATAAGCGGGGGTTCACTAGGCCCAAAAGTTAGCGTGGTGGGTATAAGTTAGCCTGGGGCTTACTAAGCCCAATAGTCAGCGTGGTGACTATAAAATAAGCGGGGGCTCACTTAGCCCTGTGGTTAGCGTCCTGGTTATAAAATGACAAGTCTGATTATATGTTTGTGGGTTCGAAACTTGTGCGGTTTAGACGATGGGATTTCACGTATTCAGAAAAGTCGAAAAAATCATGATGATGCTCCATATCCTTATAAATATTATGTGTTTGAATATGATAAGTTAAGGAATCTATATCCGTAAAGAGTATAACTGCACGATCTTTGTATGTTTTCTTTATAAAATTGTAATGAAAATCATACATAACTAATTTAGATAATTCTAAAATTGTGAATCCGACATAAATAGGTCGATTCATTAAGATACAAGTATTAAGCTTTTCTACAGCAGCCAAGCCTTCATCATATGTCTTGAATGATTTAAAAGTAGGCGAAGCTACTAATTTTTTTTTTTTAAATACATTTCCAGTATGAATTATTAAATCTAATTCACTTATTTCAAATTCTTAACGATAGTCACATAGCATTGGAAAGTGTTTCATAAAGTTTACCATGACTCATGATTTTTCCTTCATATTTATTTATTGTCACTTATTGTAGATCCTATTTTATAATTTACGTTAAAATTTTTCATTCATTCCTATCATTTTCTGGGTACTCTGTATATATTTTTTTAGGTGTGTATTGTTAGTCTAAATTTTATCGAAGGTATTTCTGTGATAATATAGGTGAGGTAGCGCATTGTGTAATACAGTGTAATACTGTATAATTAATGTGTATTTTAACTATAATCTCTGTTTTAACAAGACTTGTATCGAATTAGATTCATTAACCTATTTAATTAAAACCAATCTCCCATCGCAAGAATTCTTAAGGGTATCTCTTAATTACTATTTTTAATTTTATTTCTTAGTTATTATTTTTTTATTGAATACTTAATAAAGCATATATAACGAATCGAGTTGAATGTTTAGGAATAAATTGTGCGTTCTTAAGTCATTTCGAAACAGGCTCCTTCAAACAGACCCCTTCACGAAACTTTTAACCCTAAAACAGGACACTTCACACAACGTTTCGTATTAACAATAGGCCTTTCACAAGCATACTAATGTATATACTTTTAATAGGATTTTAAAATGTTAAACGATATAAATATTAGATCTAAATATAAATCTTTTTTTTTTTTTTACATTCAGTGAATAATTCTAGTCTAAAAATAATCTTGCTCACGTATATGAATTGTATATAGGAGCTTGTATAATATAAAAATGAATTTCATATATCGTCCCATCATGCTGTGTGACTCATCGCATAAATTGTTAGTATGTATTTTTAAAATAATTATTTTTAAAATAAATTATAGGATACATGCAATAATACCTATTCTTTTTTGCTTACCTATTCCTTTTTGCCTACCATACATATTGAAAAAATACATTAATATTATATCTATTCATATATTATAACTTTAAACACATAAAGTAAGGATACTTACCTAGATCTTACAACCAACTCATACACTTGCTTTTGGGAGAAATGAATTGAAATGTATTCTTTTCAGTAAATCTTGTATAGAATGTTATCGCAATCAGTCACGTGATGTTACTAATCTATAGATTAACAATAAGATAATGGACTTGTACTGAAATCATTTCTGGTCTAGTTGCTATACAAGTAGCACGCATGTTTTTTCATGCTGTAGTCATATATTGAAGACGGGATTGCAAGTTTGTGAATAAGGTAAGATTAATTTATGTATATATTTTTAAATGTTAAACGATATACATATTAGATCTAAAAATGAATCATTTTTACATTCAATGATTAATTCTAGTCAAAATTCACGCATTTCAAGCCTGTTGGTTAAATATAACATACACTAATAAGATTCGTTGATGATTCATTTTCTCATATAGGCAATAGTAGCAATCATTTCACATACTACAAGTGTAAAGTATGCAAAATTTATGATTCTGCTTTATAATACCTATTCATTCTGTATTCTACCCTATGCTTTATCCATGACGTCACGATATCCCGTAATTTTAAGAGATAAGCGAACACGTTATACCGTTTAGTTGTTGTAAGGCATACATGCAGTCGAATTTGGATGAAGTCCACAGTACCCCACAGGTTTGGTTTAAATATTTAGGCAAGATAATTTTTTTTCAATATTAAAAACAAAAATTTTTTAAATAATGCCTTAACTATTTAGTACAATATATATTTTATAAAAACAAAGGTTAGTTATTCTATTCATTCCTCAAAAGAAGTTTTTAAGTTAGAATAGTATAAACACAATTTAGTATAATTTTTCTATACTTTACTATACAAAAAGCATAAACGAATGTAATTTTAAAATATTTAAAGTTTAATTCATATATCTTATTAGGAGACCCTGCATTTTTTTACAATAACATGCGTCAAATTCATTTAAACACAGGTACATTTAAACAGGTTTAAATTCATTTAAACATCTGTTTGCCTCAAAATTCTTAGGGGTATCGCTTAATGACTAGTTCTTATTTTTCAATGAAGCATTTTAAAACTTAACAGATTAATAACTATATATATATGAAATAATTCGCATACATTTACAGTTTTAAATAGCTCATTTACCTACAAAAAATGTGTCAGAAATTACGAGTCTCAGAAACTGATTTAATTTGAGAAAAAGCCCAATAGCCGTATTCCTTATCGCGAGTGATTCACCGTGTCAAAGCAAGATCTTCGCTTATCTGATAATATGACTCATTATGATTCAGCGATATTCATGTTGAGGGGGTAACACTCAAATCTTAGTTGCAGTTATAAATATGTATTTTAAAGCATAATCATTCGAAAATTCAATTATTTTTCATGAAACGTTCTACCCTATTTTACAGATTTGTATGATAAATTTGGTAAAACATGAATCTTTTTTCTAAAAACTATATTTTGAATGTTATACTAAAAAGGCATTCGTGTAAAACCTATTTTTACAACACATGAATACGTATTCATTTGAGAATAGCAGTCCATTTCTTAAAATATCTGTGGAATCATAATATTTTTACAGGGTATATTGTGAAGGGTGCTTTTCATATAAACAGCGATCTTGGATTTTCATGGAAGGTCAGTATCCCTTGTATTTCTGTCGATGTAATATAATATGAATCTATTGGATTTATTTTGTGAAGGGTGCTTAATATCTATAACTATATATATTTTGAACCTATCGATGCATAAGCTGTATTTTTAGCCTAACTTGAATTTTATAAAAAGGGAAAGGTGTAAATTACCTGATTTTAAGAAGGGTTCTTGTGCATAATTGGATTTTTGTGAAGGGCCCTTTTTATTCCAAAAGAGAACCCCTACAGTTTTTTGTGAAGGGCTTTTTTTTATTCGAATAGTGCATGTATCTCATTTATTTTATGAAGGGTCCCTATAGTCTAATGCGACTTCACACTTCGAAGGGTCCCTGTATTTTGATCCTATCGATGCGTAAGCTGTACTTTTAGCCTAACTTGAATTGAAAATAAAAAGGTAAGGTGTAAATTATCTGATTTTAGGAAGGGTTCTTATGCATAATTGGATTTTTGTGAAGGACCCCTTTTTTATTAAAAAGGAGATCTGTTCACTATGCACTCGATGGTAAAATTATATTTTGTTCACATAACACTTCGACAATGTTGGAAAGTGATTCATAAACTATACCGCTACGCATGATTTTTCATTCTTGTTTATTTACACTTTTATATATACGTTAAAATTCTTCTTTTGTATCAATCTGTATTTTTTGAAGTGCGTATTGTTAGTCTATCGAAGGGCCCCCTCTGGGTAAAAAAAGGAGGGGAAGGGGGAGGGGGGAGCTATTCAATTGAGTACAGTATAATTCATACGGGACCCTATATTTTTTACTATAACCACCGTGGTGATTCCTGGGACCAGGAAGTTTTGACTTTAGGTCACTTCTAGCCAAAAGCTCACACCTTAAGGCAAAATTCATTTCAGTTGAGAGTTTATATCTTAGATTACTTTCAGTTGAAAATCCTACTTTTGGCGACTTTTAAAACTAAAAATTCTATTTTTTGGTAATTTTTAAAACTAAAAATCGTAAAATTTTCTTAAGTTCTACAATTAAAATTAATGAATGGCCATTTTTAATTTATTTCATTCACTTCTACTACATACACTCATATTCAAACTGCATACTCTCGTTTAGAAAAAAAAAAATGCTTCGAAAAATGTCTAAATTCCTCAATTAAAATTAATGAATGACCCTTTTTAATTAAACCATTATTGACTTTTAAAATTCTCCTCTAACATGTATATCGAATACCCTACTCTCGTTGAAAAAAAAAAAAAATCTCGCGAAAATTCTTAAGTTCTGCAATTAAAATTAATTAATTACTATTTTTAATTAATTAATCATTCACTTCTACTGCATACACTCATAATCAAACTGCATACTCTCGTTTAAAAAAAAAAAAAAAAAAAAAAAAAAAAGCAATTTGCTTCGAAAAATTTCTAAGTCTTGCAATTAAAATTAATTAAATTTATAATTCACTAAAATAAATCCGTTGAAACACACCTCGTACCCTAGTAGGAAATTCTCCGCGAAAAAAAAAAAGATTTCTTCGAAAAATTTCTAAGTTCCCTAATTAAAATTAATTAACACTAATCCTTAATTAATCCCCTTATCTTAGGTGGTGGAGGTGGGCACTTCGGGAGAAGGTGGGCACTTCGGGAGGAGGAGGGCACTTTGAGAGGAGGGGGGCACTTCGGGAGGAGGGGGGCACTTCGGGAGGAGGTGGGCACTTCGAGAGCAGGTGGGCACTTTGGGAGGAGGAGGAGGAGGAGGGCAGGTGCTGCACTTTGGGAGGTGGGCAGCCCTCCCTCCTCCCTCCTCCGTGCCCACAGCCCACCTCCTGAGGCCGGAACGTTGTTTCTTCTCTACTTTCGTACAAGAATTTTCTAACGTCACCACAAATTTTCAATTGGATTGAGATCAGGGCTGTTTCCTGGCCATGTATCTATGCCTTTATTTTCAAACCATGCTTTGCATACTTTTGCTGTGTGGCATGGAGCTGAATCCTGCTGAAAAATAAATGGTGCGTTGTTGGGGAAGATATCCCTGATGGAAGGTATCAATTTTGGTTCCAGGAGAGTTTCGATGTATTTTTTGGCATTCAGGATGCCATCAATCACTTGAATTTGGCCCACACCATCTGCAGACATACATGCCCAAATCATGACATTTGTTGGGTTTTTTGTAGTTGCTTCAATGCAATCAGGGTGAAGCGCTTCTCCTACTCTACGTCTCACGTATTTTCTACCATCACTACCAAAGAGCAATATTTTACTCTCATCGCTCCAGATTACTTGCTTCCATTGATTTTCTGACCATTTAATGTGTTCTTTTGTCCACTTAACTCGTTTTTCGCGTTGCTTTTGATTTCAATATTTTTTTTTTCTTGGAATTCTAGCTCGTAGTCCAAATCCTGATAACCTTCTTCTTATTGTTCTTGAACTTACTGCAATACCCGCTGCATTCATTTCACATCTAATGGCATCTGATGAAATTTTTCTATCTTAGCCGTTTAATTTTTCTATCGGCAGTAGAACTTGTGCATTTTTTCGGCCTGATTTGGCCTTATTTTCTGCTGATTTCGTTTTTAGGTGCGTTCGTAATTATATAAATACGTAGCACCTATTGTCGTCGCTTGGTCCGTCCGTCTGTCTGTCCGTCCGTCCGCATATAACAACGCAAAAACTACCCAAGCGAATGGTTTGTAATTTAAGATATATTATCTTTGCAGAATTTTGTCGAGACATTTCAAATTTTTTAAAAATCGAATCAAAACTTTAAGAGATATTAATAAAAATATTTATTAAGAAATTTGAATTTTTTTTAAAAAAATCGGTGCTTTCTTGTTAGAGGAGCTTCCGAGGTTAAATCGTCAAGCAACCGAGATACTTATTTTATGACAGAAATTAATCTGCAGACGATATAATTCATTTCACAGAATTAAAAATCATCAAGATCTGAATATTTGTGTAACTAGCTATAGTACGAACGCACCTTATTTGTCACGTTTGACGTACAATTTCCAACTTGTTTCATAACGTAAACAGAACTTTCGTACACCAGAACAAGTCACTGAACCACCAGCTTGTCTTGCAATTTCAGCATAAGAGAGGCCATTTTCTCTCAATATGACAAATCGGCTTCTTTTTGTAGATGTCCAATTAGTTCTTCTTGCTGATGACATTGTTTAAAATTGGTTTAATTAAAAAAAGGACTTTAAATATTCAAAAACAGCATTACTCTATTTAATTGTAGTAGTATGAATCATTCCGCAAAACATTTCCACAACAATAACTTTTTTACCATCCAAATAACCTAAACTATAGTTACAGACATTTGATTGGTCCTCAGAACAGTGTTTGTGATTGGCTAGTACGCTTTTATTACAAAACACGTCCTTATTCAAAACGATTTGTGTTTGTTTGTTCTACTAAAATGAGCATAACGTTTTTTGTAATACAGATATTGTAATACTGTTTTTATTATTATATTCTACATTGAATTACCTTCAATTTGATATATAAACGTGTGTATTTCAGTGAAAATTATATATTGTACAAGCACACAAAGTTGAAAAATATGAAACTTTCAAAAAATGTCCAAACTTTTGGCCACCACTGTATATCAATTTCAAATATTTACGCGAGTTAGGGCGCGCACAAACGACAGACAGACAGACAGGCGGAATTGATAAACACTTTTCAACTATGTTGGAAAGTGTTAAAAATTAAAGATGAGGAGTATTTTATGACTAAATAATGAAAACTATAAAGGAATGATTCAACTGGGAATAAAATTAGTAACATACATTGTTAAATAATGTAACTTAACGTTTTTAATCTACCAGTTGGTTATAAAATAAGTATCCCTATTTGGAGCTGTCTCTAGCTTAAAGGAATAACAGGAATGAAACCAAAATCGCTGCACTTACTATTGGAGAAGGAGGATGAAGAATGGAACAATAAAAAAATTAATTATGATAATCGCCGACAGATGGCGCTTTTGAGTGTGAAATGTAATGTGTAATATTGTGTACCGCGGAGGTGTCACAAACCTCAATGACTTTACTGCATATCATAACATGTACGAAACATCACTCCTGATGCATTACATTCCGCAGTTGAGCACGTTGTACACAGCCTGGATGTGTCCTCCAGCACAATGACCATGTGAAACCTGAACATGATCGCGGAACTGTCATGCAAAAGAGTAACCATGTTCACTGTGACATTTTCCAATAAATTAGGTGTGCCATTCGGCCTGCGCCTTAATTTTTTGTTCTTGTATTACACATTACATTTCACACTCAGTAGCGCCATCTGTCGGTGATTATCGAAATTATTATTTTATTATTATTCCATTCTGCTTCCCCCTTCTCGAATAGCAAGTGTACCGATTTCGGTTTCATTCGGATCATTCCTTCGAGCTACAGACAGCTTCAAATAGAGATACTTAAATTATAATCACCCTGTATTTCAAATACGTGATTCTAATCCAGGTGGCATTAGAAACTCTTTTTTTTCAGAGTTTTAGAGGTCTAAGATCCCGAACACAACACACACACACATAACCTGCCTACCCACCCTAGTGAGTAACTAAACTTTTTACCGACGTTTGAAATACCCACCGAAATTTATAAATACCATTTAAATATTATAACTGAATGTTAAGGTATGCAAAATATACTACATATGAATACACACAAAAAAATTATTTGAAGAAATTTGTATTTTTTTAGAAGGAAAAGTTTGTGTGAGCACAGTACCAATCAGGACCGTGCGAAGAGAAAACTGCGCCTGGGACAAAGTTTCAATTTCGCGCACCTTCCCACCTCTTCTTTTTGTGACAGGTAACACAAAACTGATAAAGTACAGAAACAGAAATAAATTCTATTGAATAAACATTTCGCTTTTATGGTGTAACTTTAAAAGGTTTAATTTTAATTCAGAAATTGCAAACAACTAAATAGCGTAAGAGAAAATTGCACTTATTTGTTGGAGAGATCATGATATTTTGAGACAGAAAAAAAAGAATGATGAAAAGAGAAAAAGAAATTCACCAGAAAAGGATCGATGACCAAAAAATGAATAAATAAATAATTTAAACCGTGGTTGTTACTATACATTTGACGGCCCCTCAATTTCCGCGCCCCGGGCGAAGACCCCCTCTCGACCCCCTCTTCGCACGGCCCTGGTACCAATTTTCCTAGTGTTACTCGTTTAAAAAATTTTACACAATCAATTCGAGTAACTTAATCTCGAAGGTAGTGTATTACTGCTTATTTTACTGTTTATTACTGTTAATTTTATGGTATAATACTGGCAGCTGGGGTGCCAGTATTATACTGTAAAATCAACAATTTTTTTTTTTTTTCAGTGAAGGTATAGATTTTAGGATCTTGAAAGTAATCATGAACGTAAATAATAAATACAGGGTGTCCCAAAATCTCCGTACAACTTCAAAAATTTATTACAAAAAAAAAAATAATAGTCCTTCAGCAAAAATAATTACAACAGTACATAGAGTAACTTAAAAAGTTTTTTTCTACTGCCTTAGTAAACTTCAACATGAAATCCTTTCGTTGCACGAAGAATATCAAGTCGATATTCCAATTCCATCCACGTGCGTTTCAGCATGCTAACATCAACAGTAGTTACAACTGTTTGATAAAATCTGAACAAAAGTTAATAGTCTCATGGAATTGAAACAAAAGATCCGAACAGCAGTAGCTACTGTTAATGTTAGCATGAAAAACGTTCGTAGATTGAATTGGAATATCGTCTTGATATTCTTCGTGCTACGAAAGGATCTCATGTTGAAGTTTACTAAGGCAGTAGAAAAAAACTTTTTAAGTTACTCTATGCACTGTTGTAATTATTTTTGCTGTAGGCCTATTATTTTTTTGTAATAAATTTTTGAAGTTGTACGGAGACTTTTGGGACACCCTGTATTTAAAATATTGCTAAGGATATAAGATTTTGAGAGATTACAAATAATTTTGCACATTACATGTGAAAGAAGTTGCATGGGATTTTTCATACATTTTATAATCTATATTATAAATTAATCTATGATATACACAATTTAAAAATAAATTTTATCAGTCCAGTATTGCAGTCTTAGACATTGGGTATCGCCAAATGATTTGCCATGGTCCTGCGCGACGTTACGCCGGCCCTGCGTATCCCGGAGTCCACAATCTCTCTCTGCGGCTCTGGGGTACTTCAATATTAAATAAAGTGGGGACAGGTTCGCGAAATTTACTTTTAAGAGATTTGTATTAATATCTTATGGAACAGACTTTTGTGAGATTTGAGATTTTTTTTATAAAATGGGTATTTAACAGTGCCCAAAATGGATACACAGTGTAACCAAAAGAGGCATGACCCAATTTGGGCACATACCTAAGAATCTTTCGACCCAAATTGGGTTTTATTTTTATCTGTGCAATGACACAGCAATCGCTATGAATAATAGACTAGATACAGGCACGGCGAATCTTTTTACTTGCGCGGACCTAAACTTCCCAAACGATATCTATCAACAATGTAACGTGCCAATTTTGACATAAAATAACCTTACAGCATACATGTTTATGTGAACCACTGGTTATAAAATCAGTTCCTTTCATACATTAATAAAATTAAAAAATATTAAAAATCAAATGCGATTCCTTTGTATATTGGTTCATAACAAATTGTCAAATTATTAATCAAGCCAAATTGTCAAATTATCAAATTGACAATTTGGTTAAATTATTAATCAATCGTTATTAATCATTGTCAAATTATTAATAAATCATGTCAAATTATTCATAAGCCATTAAATTAAAGAAATTTTAATTCGTAAATATGCTTCATTTATGAAGTACAGACTGTAATAAAGAAAAATATACGAATTTTTATTTTAGTAATTTTTAACCTGTTTTTAATGCAACCTCTCGGCTATAATTATCCAAGTTGCATTAAACAATGTTTTAATAATGTATTGATGAGATTTTTGCTGCTGTACGTTCGATGTAGAATGCTCATTCATATTTTGTTATTTTTTATAAAATACGTAGGTGAATTGGCCCATTTGCCATTTTATTGCAGTTGGCTCTCTAACGCAATTCTTTTGGAAAATACAGATTTTGAATTCATATAGCAAAATGCATGTCGAAAATGATGTATAGCATCACAGAAACAGAAAATTATTTAACTGGTTAATTCCTGCAAAAATAATTACATTATTTGGATAATCTGTCCGTTTGGAACAAAATTTTATTGATTATATATAACAGAAATAAAAAAAGGAATTTTATCTGTATAATGATTATCAAATATAAACTTTTTCGTGCCAAAGAAATTGTCTTACTCTGGCACGCGTGCCATGGATTCGCCGACCCTGGCACTAGATTAACCGATTCACACCACAAGCTTGGTTATCGAAAATAAATAAAATAAATTTACTTCTTAACGACTAAATATTTGCACTTCAAAACTGATAATAACAACAAAAAAGATCCACATTTAGCACTTTTAAAAATAGTTAAACTATCGTGTAAAAAATTTCATTAATTTCAACGGAAATAAAAGTACTATAGTAATTCACTTAAAAAAGCTGAAAATATTGTTAGGAAAATGTTTTTGAATTTCACCCAAACTGAAACTTTTCTGACTTTAAAGACATCACTTAACAGAAATATAATTTAATTCTTCTCCGCGCTAGTTTTTCTTTTTGTAAAACTTGAAAACTTGCCAATAATATTATGTTTCCTAGTTTTATTTTTCTTATTTTTAAAATGCGATTATAAAAGCTATTTTTTGACGGATACATGTTTAACTTAAATGAAAAACACAACTAATACAAAAATTATTCATCAGGAATCCAGAAATGAAAATAAAAAATATTTTACTTTATAAATATCTGTTATTTTGTTAACAGCAATTAATTATGATACTGGATGAAAGCTGGCTAAGAATGACGATAGAAAAAAATAATTTAAAATAAGTTAATTAAAAAAAAATATTAATGTTAGGAAAAAAACTAAATATAAAGACAAATTTGGAAAGTCTAGCATGCGGCATGTTTAAAAACTAGTCGGATGTACCAATCCCAAAACTTTCTTCTATCTCACACAGGTTTCGCATACACTAAAAACGAATCAGCACCAATTTATATCAAGGTCTAACTGAAACTCAAGTTTTATTAAATTTCGTGCATTAGTTCTTGAGATATGACTATTGCTAAAATTGTGTAAATCCTGCAAAATGCAGCATAGCAGCGCCACCTGTTGGGAGATTTAGACCAAAACCTATTCAAGAATAACTTATGACAACGTCTAACTGAATCTGAAGTTTTATGAAAATCCTTGCATTAGTTCTTGAGATATAGTTATCGTGATAATAATGAAAAAAGTAGCATAGCAGCGCCACCTGTTGGGCTATTTACACCAAAACGTAATCAGCATCTATTTATGTTAGCGTCTAACAGAATCTGAAGTTTGTTGAAATCTGTGCATTAGTTCTTGAGAGTTAGCTACCGTAAAAAAAATGAAAAAAGTAGCACAGCAGCGCCACTTGTTGGGATATCTACACTAAAACGTAATCAGCGTCTATTTATGTCAAGATCTAACGGAATCTGAAGTTTGAAGATAATATGTGCGTTAGTTCTTGAGATAGAGTTATTGCAAAATTCTCGAAAAATGCAACATAGCAGCGCCATCTGTTGGGCGATTTTCACCAAAAACTAATCAGCACCAACTTATATCAGGGACTAACTGAATATAAAGTTTTATTAAATTTCGCGCATTAGTTCTTGAGATAGAGCGCTCACAAAATTTTTGTCACAGACAGACAGACAGAGTCACAGAGTCACAGACTCACAGACAGGCATTTTCTAAAAACAGACAAATCGTGTTCAGGACCTTCTAAAACGTATAAATCCGTCGAAAACCGGAAGTCGATAATTTTCATGAATCCAATACTTCTTCTTGTAAAGATAGAAGAAATTAATAATGCGATGTCAACAAAGACTAAATAAAATATTTATTAGTTTTATTCGAAGTTATAGCCTGCTGAAAAAAAAAAAAAAAAAAAGGTGGGGATTTAAGTGTGGAGATTAAAAATTTGTTTAGCAAGGTCTATGACAAAAGATTAGGTTACATATATAAACCCAAACGCTCACACACATGGACAGTGGCTGATTGATTTATATAAAATACAAAATCACAATATTCCTGCCAAGCGTGTTCTAGAATTTGAGAGCTTTTGGTCTTTCTAATATTTTTTTTAAATTCAAGTACGCGATAGAAAAAAAATAGTAAAAGAAATAAATGTATAGTCCTGGGAAGAAAAAAACAAGTTGGCTACTGTAGGTTAAACGTGACAAATGAGGTGCGTTCGCGTACTGTTATTATTTAAGTTAAATGAATTACAGCGTATTTTTTTATGATATGATTAATTTCCGTAATAAAATAAATACATTTTAAGTTGGCAACATTTTATCTTTTGTTGACATTTACTGAAAATTCCAATGGGAAACTTAAACCTAACTTTGAAAATTTCAGAACTTGAAATTCATATTTAGACTCTTTTTCCATTTAATATCTATTTCTCCGGAAACATCTATCCCAAAAACTGTCGATAAACTAATATGATTGCTATAATTAAACAGTTTTAGTATACAAATTCGGTTTTTAAATTCAGTAATACGGAAATAATAGGACTCCATTTTAAATAGGGCGTAATCACCATGCCAACCTAGAATCATTACCTATCATCAGATATCATTGAATTAATTTCATACGATAGGATTTAATAGATGAAGAATGTGACTGTAACTTGGTTATTGAAGCTATAAAATGCCATATACGTCTTATATGACTATAAAGTCATACATGTCAGATAACTTGGCGATACATCTCGGCCGCTTGACGATTAATCCTCGGAAGCTGCTATAACAAGGAAGTACCGATGTTTAAAAAATTTAAATTATTTAATAAATATTTTTACTAATATATCTCTTTAAGTTTTGATTCGATTTTCGTAAAATTTGAATTGACTCGACAAAATTCTGTAACGATTATATATATTAAATTTCAAACCATTCGGTTGGGTAGTTTTCGCGCTGCTGTATGCGGACAGACGGACGGACCAGACGACGACTATTGGTGCTACGTATTTATATAAATATGAACACACCTAAAAATAAAAAATAAAATCACCACCCCATGCTGTTTTATCACCAAAGGTATGCGTGTGGTACAGTATTTGACTGGGAATTATATCTACTTTTGGAATAGGAATGGGATTTTAAAAATTAGGATGGTCGACATATTAAAAATTGTAGAAACTTTGAATTTTCGAATAGTAACACCCACTTTTGATACCAAATTTGATTTTATTGGATCAATTCAGCTCAGAAAAAAGGCATAGTTTATGCACGTTTTCTTCATGGAGTTAGAAGAGGTCAACGTTTAAGGATGCTTAATGTTAAATTCGCGTGATAAAATTTAAGTTAAATCTAACCAAAAATAATACGATTGAGTGTATATTCCTTTATAAAAAAAAATGAAATACAATGAATAGATCCAAACATATTTCAGGAATTTTTTCGATTCAAAAACATTTTTAATTAAAAAAATTATTAATAATTCCATATTAAAAAAATTATGAAGTATGTTATGCAGTATTACCTACATTATTTTTCATATAGAAGATTAAGCGTCGTAAAAAATAAGACTGTGTGCGTTTACAGTTTCTTCTTATCATTAGTTTACGAGATATTAAAAAATTTTAGATTTCAACGGTGGAAGATGACGCCTCCCGTTATTGTTGGCATCCACAAAAACGAAAATCTTAGAAAGTAAGAGGAGAAACGAGTTGGAAATAGTACGTCAAACGTGACAAACGAGGTGAGTTCGTACTATAGCTAGTTATATAAGTATTCAAATGTTGATGATTTTTAATTCTGTGAAATGAATTATGTCGTCCGCAGATTAATTTCTGTCATAAAATAAGAATCTCGGTCGCTTGATGATTAAACCTCGGAAGCTCCTATAACAAGAAAGCACCGATTAAAAAAAAAAATTCAAATTTCTTAAAAAATATTTTTATTAATATCTTCTAAAGTATTGATTTCGATTTTCATAAAATTTGAAATGTCTCGACAAAATTCTGCAAAGATAATATATCGTAAATTTCAAACCATTTGGTTGGGCAGTTTTTGCGCTGTTATATGCGGGCAGACGGACGGACGGACCAGACGACGACTATAGGTGCTACATATTTATATAATTACGAACGCACCTAAAAAAGGTGGAATATTCTCATTAGAAATACTCTATAATTCTTTTGCTGACTAACGGTGGGTTCCAGGTAATTTTAATTTTAAGAACTTAATTTTATTTTCGAAATTTATGGATAAATCCTCTAGCACATTTTCTTTTATAAATCTGATACAATTTAAGAAAAAAATTACAAACTATATAGTTTTTTGGGCTGCATTAATCCAAGAAGCTCAAATATGGTGTCAAAAGTGAGTGTTATTAATTTAAAATTCAAAGTTGTACAATTTTTTATATGCAGACGACCCCTTTTTTTGAAAATTGCATTTGTATTCAGAACGTAAACACTATTCCCAGACGAACATTACATCTTGCATCTCTCAGTGATATTTTCGGGATGAAATATACGGTAAGTTGGTATTTCCGGTTTCCGCCGTCACTATTTAAGAGAATAAATTTTTTATTTAAAATTTAAATTACAGAATTCCCAATTGCCTCGTTTCTTGATAGAATTCGGGATTTTTGTTTGTTTGTTTGTTTTTAGTTAAATAAAGCGAAAATGCATGTAGAAATGCATGGATAATGTGCTTTAAAGCTGAAATTATTGCTCGGAAAAATTATTTGAATTCTATCCAAACTGAAGCTTTTCTGGAATTTATAGCATTATCTAACAAGCATTTAATTTGCCTATGTTCTTCTTTCTGACAACTTGCCAGAAACAGTTGTCTAACAGGTTTTTTTCTGCAAAATCACAAGATTTTTTTTCTTTTACAGTGTACTTTTGCTGCAATATTTTGCATGAGAATTTGTCAACGTCTCAATAAAACAAAAAAAAAAACCTTGGTTTTCGGCAGAATAAATAAATAAACAAATAAATAATAGAAAATATGAAATAAACAGTGAAATATTTGTATTTTAAAAATAATAAGGACAAACAAACAAAGAAGGCCCACTTTTGCACTCTTAAAGTAGCTAAACTATCGTGTGAAAAATCCATTAATTTTAACGAGGGTAGAAATGCATGAATAATGTGCTTTAAAGCTGAAATTATTGCTCGGAAAAATCCTTTGAATTCTATCCAAACTGAAGCTTTTCTGGAATTTATAGCAATATATAACAAGCATTTAATTTGGCTATGTTCTTCTTTCTGACAACTTGCCAGAAACAGTTGTCTAACAGTTTTTTTTTTCTGCAAAATCACAAGATTTTTTTTTTCTTTTACAGTGTACTTTTGCTGCAATATTTTGCATGAGAATTTGTCAACGTCTCAATAAAACAAAAAAAAAAACCTTGGTTTTCGGCAGAATAAATAAATAAACAAATAAATAACAGAAAATATGAAATAAACAGTGAACTATTTGTATTTTAAAAATAATAATGCCAAACAGACAAAAAAGGCCCACTTTTGCACTCTTTAAGTAGCTAAACTATCGTGTAAAAAATCCATTAATTTTAACGAAAATAGAAATGCATGAATAATGTGCTTTAAAGCTGAAATTATTGCTCGGAAAAATCCTTTGAATTCTATCCAAACTGAAGCTTTTTTAGAATTTATAGCATTATCTGACAAGCATTTAATTTGCCTATGTCCTTCTTTCTGAAAACTTGCCAACAATATTATGTTTCCTAGTTATATTTTTTCTATTGATCAAATCCGATTATAAAAGTTATTATTTGGTGTCCAAATATTTGAGTTAAACGAAAAACACGAGTACTTTAAAATATTTTTTTTATAAGTAAACAAGGAAACGAACAATAACCGAAAATATATACTCCACGTATAAGTATATATTATTTGTTTAATAGTTATTCTGACATACTAACAAAATGAGAATCTAACAACCCCGAAGGGTGACAAAAAACAAAAACAAAAAAAATTCTACTATGTTTACTAAAATAATAAAGGATAATAATAATAATTATAATAAAATAAACACAGAAAAATCACATTTTACCAAAGTAGTTTAGCAAACAGTTTTAAACACTTCAATATATGAGATGTAATCTTTCCAATTGGGCGACAAAGTCCGGGCCAGGATTCGAACCAGGGATCCCTTGTTTGAAGCTGCCAATGCTCTACCAACTATGCAATCCCGGACGAATATGGCTGAGCTAATTCACCCAGTTAACCTTAATGATCATAGCATCTGGCCTGATATCTGAATCAGCACAACAGAATAAATCACAGGTACTGGGACCTCCAGTAAACGCTGGAGACGTGTCTCTCAACATAGCTGAAATTGTTTACGAATTCGGCATATACACTACGCGACATTGAAAATGCAACACCAAGAAGGAGTTTCCAGAAATGTATGCAAATTTCAGGGAACACGCACGTCGCCAAGTTATTCAAACGATGTGAAATGCGCAGCTCTCCAGCGCACTTTGAATGAGATATAAGGGAAGGAAACTGTAGAATGGGCAATATTCGTGCCATTACTTCTGCTAGGAAAATCATTGTAGAAATTTTGTTCTTGTCTCAGAGTACTCGTGTAATGGTGTAATAGTAGAGAATGCCAGGCCACCGTCAACGGAGGCATTTACAGCAACAAACGATTTTTCGAGGTGCATGGTGATTGGATTGAGAAGGGCAGGTTGGTCTATACGGAAAATCGCAGCTGAGACACACCTGGACGCGTCCATAGTTCGCCGGCTGTGGCGAAGATGGTTGGAACAAGAATGTGGCAAGTTTGAGGGGTACCAGAACAGCCAGAGTGACGTCAGCACGCGTGGATTGACGCATCCGCCGACAAGTGGTGGCGAACGCGCAAGCCACTTCTACCTCCATTCTGCAGCATGTTCAATACACCCTGGATGTTCCCATATCGACCAGAACCATTTCCCGTCGATTAGTTGCTAGTAGCCTGCACTCATGGAGTTCGTTAAGAAGACTACCATTGACCCCACAGCATAGACGCCAACGTCTGTAATGGTGCAGGGCTAGGGCGATATGGACGACGGAATAGCACAGGGTCGTGTTCTCAGATGAGTCACGTTTCTGTTTCTCCAGCGATAGTCGCCGCGTACGAGTGTGCCGTCAATGTGGAGACAGGTCCGATCCAAAAGCAATTGTGAAACGCCCCACCATGCGACAACGTGGCATCATGGTTTGGGGCACAATTGCATACGATTCCAAGTCACCTCTAGTTCGTATTCAGGGCACTATGACATCCCAACGATACGTGTATGATGTGCTGCCGCCGATGGCTCTCCTCTACCTTCAGGGGGTGCCCAGTTTGAGGGGTACCAGAACAGCCAGAGTGACGTCAGCATGCGTGGATTGACGTATCCGCCGACAAGTGGTGGCGAACGCGCAAGCCACTTCTACCTCCATTCTGCATGCCCTTTATTAGCAGGATAATGCCGGACCGCACACTGATCGCATCAGCCAATGTGCGCTGCAAGATGTACAGATGCTTCCCTGGCCAGCATAATCTCCTGATCTCTCATCAATCAAACACATTTGAGCTGTGATTGGACGCCATTTGCAGGCCCTTCCACTGCCACGTTCCGTAGACAAACTGTGGCAATGTGGCAAATGGTTGACAGGGAATGGAGAGCAATTCCTCTGGACAACATCCGTACTCTCATTGACTCTGTGTCTAGACGTGTTGCTTCGTGTATCGCCGCCCACGGTGGTCCTGCATCCTACTGATCCGACGCTGTTCTCGCTCTGTATTATGAATATCATTTCGAAATAAAGATCACTTGTTGTTCGTTGCTGTCTCTCTCTGTTTGTCGAGTTTCATCACTTTCTAGCCACTCCTTCTTGGTGTTGCATTTTCAATGTCACGTAGTGTATGTTATTTAGATTCACTATATAATGTTTGCTGTTGAAAATGAAGTGTGTATCATTTTTAGTTCGTTTACAGGGACACACAAAATAATTCCGTTACATTGCGGTCTATGGAAAAACGTCGTTTGTGGTGTATTTTAATGATATTAAGATAGTTCAAACATAATGACATTGATATCATCACTGAAATAGACTACAACATACTTTCTGTGGAGTATAGAATAAGTAGCATTTACAGGTCGTTTACAGGGGCCCATAAAAAATTACAGTACTTTATTAACTATACACGGCTGCACTAAAGGATTCACAAGAGTGTGTCTTAAATGTATTAAGTTGCAAAGGGACTGCATTGAAAAATAATATGAAATTATGTCAAAAATCTTGTGCTTTCACTGTTAGGCCGCATTTTCCCTATACGAGGAAAATGCGTTTGCAATGCGTTTTATTGATATTACAATAGTTCAAACGCACTGAAACTAATATGGAACACTGAAGTCACTACAACATTTTTTCTATAGTTTATAGAGTTCGTGGCAATAATGGTTCATTTATAGCAGGGAAAAAAATTGGTTACAGGATAGGGGTTATGATCGATAATTGCTGGAAGTGCGTTTTCAGCTATTGTATGCATTTTTAAACTTAAGTAGCTTTTAGTGTATTACGTGTTGTATATAAATCTTATAGATCGGGCAATTTTATAAAATTTTATAGCGTTTAATATATATATATATATATATATATATATACATATATATATATATATATATATATATATATATACATATATATATATATATTTTAGATATATCATTTCATTGTATATAAAAATGAAGTTTCCTTACAATATTCTGTTGGAATGTGTTTCATAACTCTGCAGTAAGCAGGATTTTTCGTTAAAAATAGATTTTTCTAATTTTTTTTTTTTTTTTAATTGGTAGAAATAAAAAAGGGACAAAAAGTTTGAGAATCACTCTCTTTTAGCCTTTCTCACAGATAAATTTTATTTTGCTAAATTTTCGAATGCAAATAATTGTTTTCACTTAGAAGTTCTCCAAAACTAAACTAATAAAAACAAACTGGCGAAATATGATTGAAATAAGTTAATCCATTCAAATGTCAATGCCACTTCAGTTTTTGATTTAAAATATAGTCAAAGGCATTCACAAAACACAAGAAAAACATCCAATTTTTTGCTCATTCAAAAATTCAAAATTATTTTTGATAGAATAATTTCAAAATTGAATTTTCATAATGAGTTACGTTTAGGTATTATATTAGTAATTTGTTAGTTAATGTATTATGTTGATTCTTATTTAAATTTTATCATAATTATTTATTGGTGTAAACAAATATGCTATTTTGGTACTTATTTACTTGCAATCGTAAACTAAAACACAATTTGATATATTTTATTGCACAAACATTCAATTCTTTGGCACTAGAAATGGGAAAACACGTTTTTAGCGCCAAAGAGCGCTCAATACATTTAAAAATATTCATAGTATCAAAGCTCGGTATGTTTTGGATGAACAAAAAGGGAATTTTTTGTGTTTTGCTTGTTGAAGCATGGAGAAAGGTTTTCTAAATATAACTTATAGAGCGCAGGGGCATATAAAAATTAACGTATTTAAAAAATAACTATTTTGATGAAAAGGGATTTTCATATGATGAAGACCAACATTTAAAACATTTTAGCAATTAGAACTATATTTCTAAAACTAACGGTTTAAGAATTAGCTATTGGTCAATGATAAAAAGGTGACACTCAAAAATCCTTGACATATTTTAAAATTAGATAAAAAGTTAAGGAATTGGCGTACGAGAGTGCTGCTTGGACGAAAATGCTTCTTATAATTGAAAAATTTTTTTAAAAAGAAAAAAATAGATTCAAAAATTTCTCATAGATGGCGTTACTTCTGAAAAGCTACCAAAGAAGTTGAATGCCTTTATAAATAACAGTGGCGAAAGAGATACAGAGAGTATGCACAGTTTTTAACCCACATTCCAGAGCTTAAAAATACTCGCCTTGATGAATTCGATTAGACGAGTGAGACAAGTCAACAAACATTAGTTTGGCGATAATAAGAAATTCGCCAAAATTTATAGAATGCCTCTGTAAGATAATAGCAACATACGGACAAAAAAAAATCGATTAATCGATACGATTTTGAAAAAAAAAAAAAAAAAGAATCACCAAGCAATTTGTCGAGCTTTCTATTATCGTCAAGCTTATGTTTTTTGACTTGTCACACTCGTCTAATCGAACTCATGAAGGCAAATATTGTTAAGTTCTGAAATGTGGATTGCCATAGTTTGGACAGAAACTGTGCATCTTTCGCTACTGTTATGTAAAAGGCAATCTATTTCTTTGGTAGCTTTGCAGAAGTAACGACATCTGTGAGAAACTTTTGGAACTATTTTTTTTTTTTTTTTTTTTTAGAAAATTTTCGATTATAAGAGGCCTTTTTGTCCAAAACGCACTCTCGTACGCTATTTGCTTAATTTTTTTATTGAATTTTAAAAAGTGTAGGGACTTTTGGGAGACCCTGTACATACATTATAGATGCACATATACATATAATACATATATAGCTGAACTGGATAATATCTTTCTCTGGAGTTATTACTTCAATGAAATTCATTTCTTGAACTACAAAATAATAAAAGCTTACAATAGTTATTATTATTATTTTATAAAAAAAAATAAACCCAGGCAATCCAGGTTAAAGATGCCCGATATACTGTCCGGTGTATACATAAGATCAATGAAAATCGTTATTAATTTAAACCTTTAACAGTTTTTTTTTACATACTAATTAATTTTTCAGCAGGGCTGAAATTACGCTGTAAATTACTGAAATACAAAGGATGTGAATAATTACTTTACTAAACAGCGTACAACCAATAGAGTGAAGAAATGTCCAGACCGGGGTTCGATCCCGGATTCCTTGGTATAGCGTACCAAGTGCTTTACCAATTAAGCCATTCAGACGACATCCGGTCTAGCATTCTCTCACTCTTATATGGCTAGGCTACAACCCTGCAGCACAAGATGGAACATCAATCATGAGCACAACTCCTAGTGATGAAACAAATTAAACCCAGTATCGGTGAATATTTATATAGTAATTAATTTTTCAGCTGAGCTGAAATTACGTTGTAAATTACTGAAATACAAATAATGTGAATAATTGGTTGTCGGTCTATTAAGTTGAAATATGTGAATAATTGGTTGCGGTTGGTTAAGGTCTGTTGGTTGTTCGCTGTTTAGTAAAGTGGTTATTCACATCCTTTGTATTTCAGTAATTTACTGCGTAATTTCAGCTCAGCTGAAAAATTAACCAGTATATAAATATTCACCGATACTGGATTTAATTTGTCTCATATATGCCACTAGGAATTCTGGTCATTATTGACGTTCCATCTTGTGCTACAGGGTTGTAGCCTAGCCATATAAGAGTAAGAGAATGCTATACCGGATGTCGTCCGGATGGCTTAATTGGTAAAGCATTTGGTGCGCTATACCAAGGGATCCGGGATCGAACGGGATCGTCTGGGCATTTTTTCGGTCTATTGGTTGTACGCTGTTTTTTAAAGTGATAATTCCACATCCTTTGTATTTCAGTTTTTTTTTGTTTTTTACATTTAGTACATATTCTTATGTTGCCCACTAACTACACCACAGCATTTTTGGTACTTTCGTATGAGGGGCATGCGAGTTGTCCATTTCACTATTTAACCCTTTAACGTTCATTGGTTTCCCCACGAAACCACAAAACTTTAATTACGAAACTCAACAATGACAGCAGAATTTTAATAGAAATGTTTTTCATTTATTATATACAAGTTTTTACCTTTCTAACGCAGTTTGTCTAACAATTTTGTGACAAATACTTTTCGAGCTATTAATTTTTTCAGTAACTTCAAATGTTTCATTTTCCGAGATTAATCTGTGGCAACGATTAGCGAAAATCCCAGTCGTCAGCAACGCATAGCTTTTTATTAAAGAGGATGTGAAATATCGCTTTTTTATTATATAAAAACAAATTTGTTCATAATTTCCGGTGTCAATCATTTATTTCAACATCTTAACAATTGAAGTGCTTTATCCGTTAAAGGGTTAAAACAATGTTTGTGATTCTGATTATTTCAGTGTTTAAGCGCATAGTTCTATTACATATCTATGAAAATCGTGTTTTATGTATTCATTTGTTTGCAAAGTTTTAATTTCGTTTGGCCATTTAGTTATGAAACAATACGCGGAAACAAACAAATGGTGAATTATTTGCATTGTTTTAAGTGCAAACGAGTTGATTTTCTGTAATTGAATTGCACGCAGATTTTAAAATATTCAAGTTTTAAAATTATTATAAAGCCATAAAAAGCGAGAAAATTGAGATACTATAATCAAACAAATTGCAATTGAAAATATTTTTTTTCTCTATTCGAAAGTGTAAAAAGTGAAATAATGCGATATTTAGAAGTTTAAAATAATCGCAGTAAAAGCGAAATTTATTAGACAGTTCTCTGCCACCATCGGGGCTAACGCAGAGGGCTACCGTGGTTGAAAGTCACGTGACAGTCGCGGTCTCACTGAAAACGTACTTTGACGCGCAGCTGTCACAAAGGAATTCCATTACTTTGATTTTCGTGTGTGTTTAAAAACCAATTGTTCCAACGTTCCATCCTTTATTAATAAATACAAACGCAATTTTCATTCCGATTCTTTTATTTTATTTTAATTGTGTTAAGAGGTTTTATTAAGTAGTTCCATCAATTAATATAAAGGACGATATACTTAGGATAATCTATCGAATGTAAGTATTAACCATTTTTCCGTTTTGATGTAATATGCATAACATTTAATTGTGCAATGTTATATACTTTTAATCGTTGTAAATATGATAATTTAGTTAGCAGAATGCCGGTAACTTTACTTATATGAAATAAAACAGCAGAATAAAATCGTAAGATTATTATTGATTATATATTTTTTTTCTAAAGGCAGCTCCGGTGGGAGGACATTACAATGTTTCGGGATAATTTTTCATATCTAGACCATTAATAAATCTAAAATATGAAATCATTTGTAGGGAATGTCACCCCTTGAATTCACCACTGCATTACTGATCTTGGCGATGGTTTTTTTTTTTTTTTTTTTTTTTTTTTTTTTTAAATGAAAGACACCTACGCATTATACGATAATGTTTGTTTTGTATTGTTTAAATATAAGTAAAGCTAATTTATTTTAAATGAATATGTCTTTACTTGCACATTTATTCTAAAAGTTTTTCGCTTATTAATATAAGCAAGTCGAAATTTTTAATAAGTTCAGATTATTTTTAAAGATTTAATATTCAGAATACTACACGTTATTACGGATTAATATTAAGAATACTATACATATGATACTTTGCATTTTGGTTCCTTTAAACAATTCATGATTTTTTAAATGTATATATGAATGAAATGTTAATTTAATTTATTTATTAACAAATTGAATACAATTCCACTAATAAATGTGTTAATCTTTTTTTAATTTAGTTTATAATAAAATAATAAATCAATAAATTGAGATTTTGACTGAAGCACAAAGAACAAATTGCCAGATATTATTTCAAACTTTTACATTGGTACCATATATTTTCAATTATGTTGTGTATGAATTTCTAACAATCAAACTTTGTTTTACAAGGAAATCCGACATGCTTAATTGTATATGCTTATCATTTTTGCCATAATTTCTGTTTAAAGTATTGCCACATTTTCCTATATTTGTCTTTGTGTATGTATCATTACTCAGGACTGATATAGTTCAAAAGTGTTTATGATTTCGGTTTGTCTGTCTGTCTGTCTGTCTGCCGTCTGACTGTCCGAGCTGTAAAACTCGCGTAAATATATCCGGATAGTCATGCAATTGATATATGTTATTGGGGTTTACTATAGCATGTTCGGTATTAAAAATGAAGTGTGTAGCACTTATACTTTTTTTACAGGGGCACTCAAAAGAATGCCGTTACATTATGGTTGGTCTACGGGGAAAAATCCTTTGCAGTGCATTTTAATGATGTGACACTATTTCAAATATATTGAAATTGATACACTACACGATGCTTACTATCGAACACTTATAATTAGTTTTCAGGGAAACCGGAATGAATTCCATTACATTATGGTTTAATGTGTAAAATTGTTTGCGGCGCATTTTAATCCTGTTACACTATTACAAACGTAATGAAATTGATATGAATTTCTGGGATGCACTAAGACATGTTTTCTGTAGAATATGGAGTGTAAAGCTTTTTTTTTTTCATTTACAGTACTTCTTTTAAAGTATTCTTTTAAATAATGGTCTACGGGAGAAAAACGGTTTATAGCGTATTTTAATTATGTTACGCCATTTCAAATATAATGAAATTGATATACATTATTGAGGTTTACTACAAGATACTTATGTGCATAGCATTTATCGTTCATTTACAGGGACACACAGAATATTTCGGGTACAGTACTGTGTCGGAAGTTTTGTTTATAAGCCATAAAATTGGAAGTCGGATATTAGTAGGGTTTGCGTTTAACTAAATAAATGCTATGAGGTATGTATAATGCTACAGATCATATACAGGGCTACACAAAAAAAAAAAAAAAAAAAAAAATCGTAAGCATTACGGTGCATCAACTTAAATTGATTAAAATGGGTTTTTAATCGAGTTATGCATTTTGAACTTGAAATATATTTAGTATACCAAGAAAATTTTGTAGAATATAAATAAAATAATGTACAGTGCCACGCAAAGAGCTGAATACATGGCGGCATATGTATGATAATTTCTGGAAGTGTGATTTCAGCATGTATTTGCCTAAATTAAACTGTAGCTTAATAATGTAGCGTGTATAAAAAGCTTAAGGTAATATACAGGGCTGTACAAAATAATTTAAGTATGTTTCCGTCTACTAGTAGAAACTGCTGAAGATGATTTTCTAACCGTGTTATGTGTTTTATTTCTAAACTAAATTGTAGCATACTGTAGCATTGTTGCAGTTGTATGTTGCATATTGTAGCTAAATTGCAGCATTTGTAATACCACGTATATACAAATGTATAACTTATATACAGAGCTGCAGAAAAGAATTGGAGTACTTTACCGGCTGTGGACGGTAATTGCTGCAATCTGGTTTTCAAATGTGTTTTGTGTTTTCTGAAATGTTTACTTAGATTAAGGTATCTAAGGTATTTACCTTATTAAACTGCGATGGTTTGTTAAAGTTTTCTGTTAGTGTTGGAAAGTGTTTCATAATGTATGCTTGCTGCATTATTTTTCTTTCTTGTTTTACATGATGGAGATAATGTGGCAATGTAAATTGCCAAAGTGTTCAAAATTAAGTAAGAAATAAATTATATCAATGAAAGACTTTTTTTAAAAATAATTTTGAAAAAGTTACACTTAGAGAAAAAAAATTATCAATTCTCCTTAGACGAATTTGGTCAGTTAGACATTTTTTGCACTTTTGATGTAACTAGATTTTTGAACTTTTAACAAGAGCACCTGTAACAAGAACTTTTGATGTAAAAAATTGCATGCACGTACCTTTAAAATTAGTTCTGAATTATTAATATTATTAATATATGTCTACGTTAATATTTATTATTAACAGAACTTAAAAAGCTCTCTTATACAGTTTTTCATACCATTTAAATTCATATTGAATAGTTGAAAATAGCGACATTAATGTCATTTTTTAGATAAAAAATATGTTAACAACTGTGAAAAAAATCCATACCAAAATAAATACATCTAAATAAAGCAATACGCCGGCAGAGAACATGTCAAGAGACTAATATAGATTTAAATCCTACAAAAAATATATATTTTTTAAGTATTTCTTAAAGCTCCTTATAATTTTCTATAAACTTCAATACATAACTAAGTTTTTATAATAATGCTTCTCTAAATATTTTGGAGCTACACAACTAATATTATTACGATTACATTTTGTTTATGATCAGTTAGATTTATTGGTATTTGGTTGTAAAATAAATATGTTTACTTCCCCAGAAAATGACCTTTTGCCAAATTCTATAGAAGGGAAGAACTCCCCCCTCCCATTTACCTTTCCAGCCTTCAAAAAAGTGAAAGCACATCCCTTCCCTTTCCCTTTTGTTCACCACTCTCTCAAATAAAGCAGGTAGAAGAATGGATTCTCCCGCCAGGAAGGGGGAATAAAAATGGAATGAACAGGAATTTAGATAGAGTATTTTCTAGGGGTAGGGTTGTGAGCAGTGAAGGTCAATAGGCGAGCTGTTCTTTCCCCAACCGTCTTGATTCTTCTTAATTCTGTTCCCAGCTTTATCCACTACTCAAAAAAGTTGAGGCTTGCGAAGTAAAGTCAAATTTGCACTGAAAAATTAAGACTTTTGCTTCTCGTTTTAATATATTATATGCTCAGAAATAAATATTGAGCATATTTCACATATGTTTTTTAAATACTTAAACTAAAATTTTGAAAATTTTATATATTATATAAAGTGTGTGTTCAAAGACCGTGTATAATTTTCATGCAAAAATATTGATATTAGGGTATAAAAGTCCCCCCCCCCCACCTTTTTCTCTCTTTTTTTTTCGACAATCGTATTTTTTTCTCAATAACTTAAATTGTTCTACAGATTTGAAATTTTTATATGCTAAATAAATCATAGTATCTAGTATGTGTTATTTTTTTTTGTATTTACAGTAACTTCTAGGGTACAGAGAGCTAGGTACAGTTGTATATACTTATACATATATATATATTTCACTTTTGACATTATAACTGTTTATAAATTATTTTATTTAATATACTTAAAATTATGATAGTATTTTGAACTTTTTATAAGATTTAATCACAATTCCTCTGGTAGGAAAAAATTATTGAAAAAATATTAATTTTTATATATTTTGTGTGTTAAAAATATTTTATTTATTCTCTGAGCTAAGTATTTAGCACATTTCATTTTGTTTTAAATATTTATTTTTTTACTAAATCTTTAAATTTTTTTATATATTATATGAAATATATATCCCATGATCGTCTATAATTTTGGTGGAGAAATATTGATATTTAGGGTATAAAATGCCTGTTTGAAAATTTAAAAAAAAATAATCGACATTTTTTTTTTTCCAAAATCGTCAATTGTGCTTCAATTTTGAAATGTTAAATAAATTATATTTCCGTAGTTTGTGTTATATTTTGGTGTATTCACAATGATTTGTAGGATATAAAGGGTTCAATTATTTGTTTTTCAGTTTTAACAACTTTATACCTGGTTACAAATTATTTTAATTAGTACTTAAAATTATCCCAGTGTTTTGAAATATATGTAAGATTTGATAATCATGATTGTACTGCTTGGGGGCAGTAACGAATTTTATCAAATTAAAAAACAACTCGGATATAATAGTAATCTAAAATATATTATGTCAATTGGTTTGCTTAGCTCAGCTGAGACCGGGAGCGTCACGTGACTACTCTAAATTGAAGAAGCGCGGTAGCCCGTCTTTCTCGTTAGCCCCGGCCACCATCAAATGACGTCAGCGTTAGCATATTTTTGCTTTATAAATTCGCCATCGGAAGTAATGTGAATATTAGGGAGATTGATATTATTAAGATGGAATTAATGGGAATATTCGATATCGGAATATTGGGGGAAAATATCTCTGAATGTCATCATTCAACATGATACATATTATTATGCAATATCGTAATACGATTTCTTTGTTACAACAATTGACGTGAAGCGCAAATGCTAATTAGTACAAATTTACTAATGTATACAAACTAAAAGTACAAACTATTATGTTTATTTGTTATAAGTGCTTCGTGTTTCATAAAAATAATTAACGATATGCTAATTAATATTTTTTATCATTGTATATATTAATTAGATGGACCAGACGATTACAACTAAAAATATATTTTTTAGCGTAATAAAAATGTTCACAGAGTTTTAGTCCGATGCGATATGTTCTGTAAGTGTACTGTGAACAAACAAACAAAAAAGTATGGGAAATTTTAATGATGAATTAAAAGTGGAATTTTTGGGAATAGAAATACATAAAATTGCACTTTAGTTAATAATCTCAAGTGCATAAGACCCAAAATAGTATTTTTGATTATATCAATAATAATGAAGTTTACACAAATTTACATAAGTGCTAGGAATTCCTACATTAATAAATTGATTAATTAATAAACATCTAAATAAATACAAAGCAAGTTCAAATTGAAGAAGTTCAAATTGAAAATTATTTCATAAATAATCAATTTGAATATTTTTAATAACCGGAAAACTCAATCTCTTTTTGTATTCTGTGAGAGTCTTTCAATACATTGACATTTGAATGAATGGGTACTTTAACCCTTTCAAAGGAGGTGGTATATTATTTATACCAATTAATTTTGATCCCCAAATGTCACAATGGCTCTAGAATATTGGAATAGGGTATTTTGCCTTTACGTGAACAAAAGCGTTTACTTCTTTTCAAATAAATCTGTTCGTAAATTCTGGTGTTATTTAATCAGTTCAACATTTTAACACTAGAGGTTCTTTGCCCATGAAAGGATTAATTAGGTTCTGCAAGTTCAGTTTTGATATTTTAACCCATACTTTAATTCATAAAGAAAGAAAATGATATTTACTCAAAAATGCTATTATGAAACTAATTAGACAACAAACATAAATGTAAGATTCAAACAGTTACCAAAGTTTTATTTATTTCCTTTTTACAAACTACCCTATACAGCAGGCATGTCAAACACGTGGCCCGCAGGCCACAACTGGCCCGCGAAGCCTTTGACATTTTACCAGTATTTAATTTAGTGTTTAGAACATGTATGCTGAAAATACACTTTGAACAAACACACTTGCACCAACCGTGGTTTTACAGATGGCAAAAATAAGAAAGATATGTGTATCAATGATATCAGTTTGGTGGGCTTTTTTTTATTGAGTGTTACCACTATTTTTGAATAGTAATATTTGTCTTATTTATTCTGTCATCAAACAAGGGAAGCACTTCTCTTAAGAATGTCGTAGCTTTCTGCATTAGAAAAATCTCGCTTATCTGGCTACAGTGATGTATATAGACAGATAACTCAATTTTAAATTTTAGCACAAATTACTATTCAAAAATATTGGTAGCATTCTAACAGGTAAAATGCCAAAGACTTGGAGGACCACAGAAAAGCTATCTGCGGGCCACCTATTTTGACATGCCTGGTGTACAGGGTGTCCCAAAAGCATTGACCTCGACTTTTATTCCTTACATAGACATATATTATAAATTACAAAGTTATGTAAAAAAAGGTACAGAATTTTATAAAATCGATTGAAATTTTCAGGGGATTAAATTTGAAGAAATACAAAATTTAAATTTTTATGCGTCCTTCGTACAAAAAATTTCCCCCAATGAGTAAAATGTGCCCGATACACAAATAAGGTCATGTACAAAATTTCAGAATTTTATCATAAAAAGTCAGAGATATGAAAATATATAAATGCTGACTTAAACAACTTTTCGATACCTGAAATGATCGCGTTTCAGGGGTAGTACACAAATTACGAAGGAAAACAATAATTGCATAAATAAATAATAATTGTGCTATTTATTGGTACAAAAGTTTCTGTATAGAAATACTAACTTTATGCAAATATTACAAAATTTGTTAAAATTATAATTTGCAAGCTGTTTCACTGTTCATTCACTGTGTTATTTCCATGTTTTTTTTCTGTAATTCATCATATAAAATTTTAAGGTGTTTTTCAAGAAACATGGTTTTGTAAATTTGTAAATAAAACTAAATATTATTTGCTTATGATGCATTTCTGCGTCGCGTCATCTGCACTCTACCTGTAAACATTTACATTTTAATTTATGATTAACCCCTCACCATCTTTGTTTAAACATATCTCTGTAACTTTTTATGATAAAATGCTGAAATTTTGTATGGAGCCGCATAAAAATTTAAATTTTGTATTTTTTAAATTTAATCTCAAAAAATTTAATCGATTTCATAAAATTCTATACCTTTATTATGTAACTTTGTAATTTATAATCCATGAGTATGATCAATATTTAAGAAATAAAAGCCGAGATCAGTGTTTTTGGAACACCCTGCATAAGACTTGCAAGATGAGTACACACCTTGGAATTTCCCAAAGTCTGACACCACCATTTATTATTAGAAAATTTCTATTTAATACTAAATCACAGAATTCGCAATCGCCTTGTTTGATAGCAAAATTTGTAATATTTTTGCCCGATTAAATAAGGCGAAAAATTCTATTGAAAAATTGTGGTAAAACTGTACGGACCTGTTCTTGTCATGATTATTATTTGAAGATATTGTTGGCTTTTTTTTTTTTTACTTAATTATTTAACTTTACGAAAAAAAAATCATGTCAGATAAAAAAGTAATACGTAACCATATTCAAAAAGCAATAAATAAAATAGAGTAAAATAAAATAAAATAAAATAAAATAAAATAATTAAAATCGAATATACTATTAAAAATATATAGAAAATTCCATATAGTATAAAAACATCAAATTCACATTCTTTAACTTGATAAGATACAATGCAAACACATTGATAAAAATTTATTTGTTACTATAATAGGTGCAAATACTAAAAACACAGTTTTAAAGCATTAAAACTATTTATGATGTAAAATCAAATGTCAAAATACCTAAGCGCTTTCGGCTAAACATTAGCCATCCTCAGAAGATAAATAACCAGTCGCTTAGGTATTTTGACATCTGATTTTACATCATAAATAGTTTTAATGCTTTAAAACTGTGTTTTTAGTATTTGCACCTATTATAGTAACAAATAAATTTTTATCAATGTGTTTGCATTGTGTTTTATCATCGAATATACTTTTTAAACATTTGTATTGTTGAAACTTTCTGATCTTCTTACTTTGATAAACGCTCCAATGCGTAAATAAAATTTACTAATAAGGTTCGTTTTTCTTGTTTTTTACGAACGTATCAGGTGTACAGAAAAACATGAAATCAGTGTAAAGGTGAAAAAAATGAGCTAAGCAAAAAGTGAACGAGAGAGAGAAGTCGTGATTCCATAACGTAAATGAAAAAAATAATAATAATAAGAAGAAACAATTATAATTTAATAAATTACAATAACCATTAGGAAAATGTTCCGAAAGCTTAAAAAAAATAAAAAAATTACCGTACTTTCGTGTTATAGCGGCTCTCAGAATTATGATTATGCCAAGGTTGCAGTTATGATTTTGCCAAGATCATAGCGAAGCTTATATATGCATCCTATATATGCATATATCTATTCCAAACACTCCTATATGTGCCATATACGTCATTATGCACACATTATTTAAGTCTTATATGTCGTATATACATCATATACACTGGTTATATATATACATCATATATGCATCATACATGACTATAACTTGGCCACATACGTCAAGAAATGTTATATATATATCATATATTATTATAATGTCATACATGCTTTATAATTTGGCGATAAATCTTGGTCGCTTGGCGATTCATTCTTGGGGGCCTCTATAACACGAAAGTACCAAATTTACAATTTATTAATGAAAACAGAAACAAAATATAACACGAAAGTACCAAATTTACAATATATTAATGAAAACAGAAACAAAAATATTTCATCCTTGAGGGACGCTATAACACGAAAGTACCAAATTCCCACTTTATTTTTCATATCTGATAATTTGCATCTACCCTTTTTGCAGTTTTAACATTTTTGTAACGATTTTAAGCACTTCTATTGCCTATTCAAAGAAAAATTCTTCTAAAGTTACAGAATTTCGTTAAAAATTCTTCTAAAGTTACAGAATTTCGTTAAAAATTCTTCTAAAGTTACAACAGAATTTCGTTAAAAATTCTTCTAAAGTTACAGAATTTCGTTAAAAACGCTTAAAAATGCTTAAAAAAAATAAAGTGACGACGTCAGGAGGTCCATTCTCGACCGAAAACAACAACCATTTTCCCAATGGTAAAAAAAAAAAAAAAAAAAAAAAAAAAAGAAAGAAAGAAAACAGAAACAGAAAAAAAAAAAAAAAAAAATTAAAACCAAGAAAAAACGAGCCTTATTAGTACATTTTATTTACGCATTAGAGTGTTTAAAAAATAAATAAATACTATTTTTCAAATTACTTTTATTTTAATGTAAATATGTCTAAGATTATATATAATTTTCTTCTCTTAGGAGCAACTACTGCTGAAGAACTGCCAAGAATTGTTCAGAAAATACCAAGTTCGTGTCCATCACGCACTGTTTGTAGAACTTCTCGTTTTTAATCTCATATACAATGGCTTAGCTCTCCTCGGTTACATATTTCTGCCAAGTAAGGTAAATATTTGAATTTACTTTAACATTCTTAACAAGTTGGAAATTGTACGTTAAACGTGACATAGGAGGTGCGTTTGTTTTATAACTAGTTTCGCACTGTAAACAAATCATCCTTATTATTTCAGTGAAATATGAATTATATCGTCTGCTATGAGTAAAATAAGCATGTTTTTTTTTTTTTTTTTTTTTTTTTTTTTTTTTTTTTTTTTTAAACATTATTATTATTACGTATGCCAAGTTTACAAATGCGAATTTTTTTCTAAACCAGACAGCGCTGCAAAATTCACCATGGAGATCTTGATTTGCGAATGATTACCTCTAAGATTTAATATTTTTATGACTCATAATGAGCGAATCTCCTATGTTTAATTATTATAATAGATTGAGATATTCAGTTAACCTAATTTCCACTGAAGTTATCTCAGAATCTATAGATTTTTTAATGTAACTCATCTCTCAAGCAAACAATTTTTTTCTATGATCATTCTAAAAATGTAACTTTTATGTCAATTTTATTCTAAAAAATAATTTTGAATAAAAATGGCCGCCTGGCATATGAACAAAAAAGTGGTTTGCCCGTATTTGTTTTCCTCAGTCACACGACATCCGCTTTTATTACGTACGATAGGATTTAATAGTATAAAGAAAACTTTTATTAATATCTTTTTAACACTTTCCAACCTAGTTTAAAAGTGTTTATGACTTCGGTTTGTCTGCCATCTGCCGTCTGCCGTCTGGCCGTCTGCTGTCTGTCCGTGCTCTAACTCCCGTAAATATGCTCGGATTGCTCTGCAATTTTTATATGTTATTGTCGTTATCTATAGCATGTTCCCTATTTCAACTGAAGTGTGTAGCACTTATAGGTTTTTTACAGGGACACTCAAAAGTGTTCCGTTACATTACGGTCTATGGGGAAATATCATTTGCGGTTCATTTTAATTATGTTACACAATTTCAAACACATCGTAATTGATATATATCACTAAGGTGCATTACAAGAAGCTTAATATGGAATATGGTGTGCATAGCACTTATAGTTACTTTACAGGGACAGTCAAAGAAATTCCGTTACATTACGTCTATGGAGAAAAATCGTCTGCGGTTTATTTAAATAATGTTTCACTATTTTAAACGCATTGAAATTTATATAGATCACTAAGGTGCATTACCAGAGGCTTACTACAGAATAGTGTGTGTATAGCAGTCATCGTTCATTTACAGGGACACACAAAAGAATTCTCTACTGTCTGTTAACAATAATTCCTGGAAGTGCGTTTTAAGTTACTGAACGCGATTTTAAATTTAACTCACTTTTTGTTTATTACGTGGTGTGTATAAATTCTGTAGATCATATACAGGGAAGCACAAAAGTTCGCGAACACATTTCCGTTTATTGACAGAAACTCCAGAAGGAGAATTTTAAACTGTGCTACGCGTTTCTTAACTGAACTAAAATTTAGCATCCTATGTAGTATGTATACAAATCTATAGATCATATACAGGGCTGAATAAAAGTATTCGGATATTTTTCCGAATATTGTATATGTTGGAAATAAATGTTGGAATTTCCCGACATTACGTTTTTAAATGTGTTATGCGGTTTCCAAATTATTTACTTCGATGTTATCTTTCACCTTATTAAACGGTAATGATTTGTAAAATTATTTTGGAAGCGTTGGAAAGTGTTACATAATCTATGCTTGACGCATGATTTTTCGTTCTTGTTAAGTTTTGATTCGATTTTCATAAAATTTGAAATGACTCGACAAAATTCTACAACGATAATATATTTTAAATTTCAAACCATTCGGTAGGGTAGTTTTTGCGCTGTTATATGCGCAACACTATAGGTGCTACGTATATTTATATAATTACGAACGCACCTAAAAACACAAAAACTGGTTCCTCGTTTTTCTCTCTTTTATTGAAATTCTGTATATTTAAAAAAATTAGGTTACAATAGGGCCCACTCAGCCCAGTGCTTAACATGCTGACTATAAAATGAGAAACTTGGGCTAGTGTAAAGTCTTACATTAGGCCGGGTAACCCAGTTTTATCCAAACTTAACTCAACCCGCGGTTCGGGTCGGTATGGGTTGGTGCTATTTTTTTTCGTTGCGAATCGGGGTCAGGTCGAGTTGACTTTAAATATTTCGGGTTCGGATTGGTTTCGGGTCGGGTTCGGGTTGACCCGATTTTCCAAAAGAAAATCTTGAATATTTTTCAAATAAAAAAAGTGTATATATTTGAATAAATGAGTGTACATGTGTTTATCTTTAATTAAAAAAAATATATAAAATTGATATTACAGATATAATTGTAGGCTATTTCTCCATAATTGTATTAAAATATGGATTAATTTTCTTTCACTTCGGTTCGGGTTTAAATACTAAGGGTAACGGGTCAGGTTTCGGGTTGACTTTAAGCAGAAATTTCGGTTGGGTTGTGCCCTACCTGTGCAGGACTCTAGGCCGGTGTTCGCGGGTTCGATGTTTCCTTGTAGGCTTCCTTGTACGAGAACGACAAATCGTTCCGATGAATCGTTTCCTATCAAATTCCTCCTTGAAGGCACCCCTCCTATGTCAATATGTCCAAAACTGGCCGATGCTTAACGAAACCCCGTTAGACCACATAATACAAGATGATTCTAAAATATCTGCAAGAAATAGAAGGGTAAATCAAGAATACATAAACAAACAAAGATAGATAACAAAGATTGTAATTCATTTATGTAGTCAAAAATACAAGACTCCTATCCCAAATCGAACCTGAATACTTATTGAAAACTTTGATATTAATGAAGATATTTCAATAATTTTTTCAAGAAACTAACAAGGTTTTATGAGAAATCGGATGACACTACGCTAAGTACTGTAAATATCCACCACATTTATCCAAACAACACAAGCCAGACACATAATTTTTCGTAATGTAGCTGATAGCACGTACAGTATCACAGACCGAATTACTCTATACTTCCAGTACGCGCGGTAGTGTATTACTGCTTATTTTACTGTTTATTACTGTTAATTTTACAGTATAATATTAGCAGCTGGGATGCCAGTACTATACTGTAAAATCAACAATTTTTTTGCAGTGTAATCACTCTATCGATAATAATAACAAATGTTATGAGTTGTAATTTTCCGACTGGGCGAAAAATGTCCAAGCCAGGATTCTAACCAGGTACATGTTGGCTGAAGCTTGGCTTTTTCGTCCAGTTGGAAAATTACAATTATGTGATTTATTTACCAATAAGAGTAATTGTGTTGAAATTAATCTAGTGTAATTACGTATCCAGCGTTTACTGGCGTTCCACTGCCTGTGATTTATTCTATTGAGCTGATTCAGATATCAGACCAGATGTTATGATCAATAAAGTTGGCTGGGTGAATTAGGTCTTCCAGATTCGTTCAGGATAGCTCAGTTGGCAGAGCATTGGCAGCTTCAGCCAAGAGATCCTTGGTTCGAATCCTTGCCTAGATATTTATTGTCCTGTTGGAAAATTGCAATTATGTGATTTATTTACCAATAAGAGTAATTGTGTTGAAATTAATCTAGTGTAATTACGTATCCAGCATTTACTGGCGTTCCACTACCTGCGATTTATTCTGTTGAGCTGATTCAGATATCAGACCACATGCTATGATCAATAAAGTTAACTGGGTGAATTAGGTCCTCCAGATTCGTTCATGATAGCAGATAGCTCTGTTCGCAGAGCATTGGCAGCTTAGAGATCCCTCGTTCGAATCCTTGCCTAGACATTTATCGTAAAGTTGGAAAATTACAACTCATGTGATTTATTTACCAATTAGAGTAATTGTGTTAAAATTAATCTAGTGTAATTACGTGTCCAGCATTTACTGGCGTTCCACTACCTGTGATTTATTCTGTTGAGCTGATTCAGATATCAGACCAGATTACATGATCAATAAGGTTAGCTGGGTGAATTAGTTGGAAGAGCATTAGCAGCTTCAGCCAATAGGTCCCTGATTCGAATCTTTGCCTAAACATTTATCGTCCAGTTGGAAAATTACAACTCATATGATTTATTTACCAATTATAATTATTATGGTAAAATTAATCTAGAATGACAAATGTTGTTTGTTTCTCACAATCTAAGTCTAGGTTAGCGAAAAGTGACTTCTCTGGTGTGATAGTGACTGGGATATGGAGTCGCAGCTTATCTTTAATCATCCAACTTGTCATCTTCATCACTGCTTACAATGAAAAACTTTTCAGAACACCTTGTGTCAAAATCACCACTGCATGCTTGGTACTATTCTGCATGACGCTTGGCGAAATGGCTACCTCTTTCTACTGGTAACTTATGTTAATATTTAAAGTTTTTTTTGTCAAAATCTTTAACAATTTAACATAATTTAATTGAAATTCGTTGTAAAACGCCAGCACAAGTAATGAAAATTTCTCTTGTACAAGGAAATGTGCTCTAAAGTAATTGTCTTATGTATACTTGTAGAATGTTCTAAAATATACTGGGGATTTTTTACAAGGGAAAGTCATTAAGTAAGTCACAAAAGATAATTAAATAATAATTTACAATTATATTCACTTCAAAACTATTTTTATTTCTCAACATATTTTCCACCAATATTTATGCACTTATATCACTGATTTATCAGTTCCCGAACACCAGCTGCATAAGATTCTTTGGGTTGCTGTCTCAGCCATATTAAGACTTCAAGTTGAACCTTTTCATCATCTGTGAACATCATCTTGCTTCCAAGATGGCTTTTTAGTGGACTAAACAGATGAAAATCGCTTGGAGCTAAGTCGAAGCTGTATGGTGGATGTTGAAGAAGTTGCCAACCAAACTTTTGAATTGTCTCCTATGTTCAACTTGAAGTCCTAATGTGGCTGAGACAGCAACCCAAATAATCTTATGCAGCTGGTGTTGGGGCACTGATAAAATGGTGATATAAGTGCATAAATTTTGGTGGAGAATATGTTGAGAAATAAAAATAGTTTTGAAGTGAATATCATTGTAAGTTATTATTTAATTATCTTTTGTGTCTTACTTAATGACTTTTCCTCGTAAATTCAATAATAAAACGGCCACAATTATTGAAGTTATTCATGTAGGAGATAAATGAGTGAAGTCAGGCATTTATTTACTATGCTTCCTTGTTTTATTTTCATATATCACCAATAAATGGCACCGCGTTGTATAAAACTGTTAGAACGCTCAAACGAAGAATAAAAGGATAAAAAATTCTCTCAGTTCTTGCCCTTCATTCTGTTTAGCCGTTTAACGCTCGTATTCACGAATAACTTCGACCCCGAGTTAAGCCGAAAACCCGGGTCGAAAGCTAAAATGGTATTCATCGTCTACCTGACTGGACCGGTTTGAAGGCGAAATCTAACGCTGGGTTCAGTTACTGTCAGTTACTGGACCTGGCTTTACAGAGGGTTGAAGTTCAAGTTTTTCAACCGAGCATGCGTAGTTAACAAAAAACAAGACGAGAACAATAATGGCGGCTTACGAGCTTACGTACTGAATCAAGTGTCTGTGTATAAGATATAATAGAAATTTCTTACTATTATAAAACAAAAGAACAATATGCAAAGGTATGTGATCTCATATATATGTATTAGCTTCAATTTTTTTTATCTGGTTTGTTTATATTTATATATAAATCCTCTATATTTTATGTTCAATTGTTTGTTTATATAAATAAGCATGGTCGCGAAGAATTTTATTTGCCATAAAAAATAGTCAACATTACATTAATGGTAGATAAATTGCTATTAAAATAAAAATTGTTGCATTTAAGGTTATTTGTTTTTGCAATTTTGATCTTAAAAAGAATTTATGAGTGTATTTTAATAGTAGCGAAATAAATGTCGTACGTAAGTTCTAATTAAAATTTGAGACATCAGACTAATTTGCATTTTTCTTTAAGTAAAAAAAAAACTTAGATTATGTTCAAGTATCCATCGACTCAATGTAGGTTTTCGATTTTGGTACTCGTATAGATTATGGGTGAAAGTTAAAATTTTGTGTCTTGTGTGAAAGATACACTATTATTATTTATGTACGATCTGGTAATATAAATATAAGATTAGCTCTATAAATTAGATATTGTGGTTTTAAACTAAGCAATATATCATCCGAGTTGTATTTATCTATTGAATATTTTTAGTAGGTTTATTCTTTGTTTAAATCACAAATATGTTTATATTAATTAAACAACTCTATCATTGATTAACACTATACTATTGTTATTACTGTTTTTGAGCTTTACGTTATATTTACCAATTTTTGAGAAATTTGAAATATTTATTTAATTACATTTAAGTTTCAACTGTGTTTTAATTTCAAAATTATATATAATTTAAAATATTACAATAGAAGTAAAGGGCTGAAATACATTGATAAAAAATTGTTCATTTTTAAAATAACACCAGGCAAAAAATCCAGAAACACCTTTGTTTTAAAATAATGCTTCTCTTCAAATAAACGTTTTGTCACTTCCAATTTTGTCTATCATGACAGAATTGATAGGACCTAAACCATTGATTGTACGGTATATAAAAAGTTATAACAGCTGTACATAATAAACTTACAGAACCAAACTTATCCCCTCCCCCTTTTCCCATCATGTTTTCACATATACACATACTAAGGATCAATCCAGACAAAATTTGGGGCCTATTTAGGGCCCCTTCACAAAAATCCATGTCATAAAACAGGGCCCTTCATAAAATTGCTTTTAATAAAACATAGCCCTTCATAAAATTGCTTTTAATAAAACAGTGTCCTTTATAAAATTGCTTTTAATAAAACAAGTACTTCACAAAACTCCTTTTAATAAAACAGGACCCTTCACAAAATTCAATTCCACAAAAACATACTCTTCATTAATTATTTTTATTGTGTTAGCTTTTAAAATGTGTAATCTACTAACAAAACAAATTCACCAAAAAGTAAAACTTTAGCAGGACTTAAAGAAGTTATTTTTAATAAATGCTTGGTTGAATTTGAATAACTGAATTTCCTCTTTTGTTACAAAATGTTTTTTTCGCAAAAATATAATACATTTCACAAAAATAACTTATTTTACTTTTCACAAAAATGTCCCCCCCCCCCCCAAAAAAAAAAAAAAAAAAAAAAAAAACCCTTGAATTTTTTTTACTTTAGTTGGTAAATCAAAAATACTAATTAGTTTGATATCTGAAATTTCATTTATGTAAACAGGAGTCATTTCGCTACTGTTAAAATACATTCGTTATTCCTAATTTTTTTTTTTTCAAATGAAAAAAAAAAAAAAAAAAAAACCTTAAATGAAAAATATGTTATTTTAGTAATGTTTTATTAGCCCTTTAGGTAATGTTGAAAATTTTTTAAGGCAAATAAACTCTACTCTTCATGATCTTGAATATTTATGTAAGCAAATAATTAAACATATAATATATGAGTTGTATGTATAAATATAAACAAACTAGCTAAAAAGTTTGCAGATAATATATATATATATATATATAAGATTACATACATTCTATTTTTAATACTTTAAACTTTCTTTTTATTTCTATATCTTACATAGAATCTTGAGTCACGTTTTAATTTACTTTAATTAACTTATAACACTGACAAAAAAAAAGAAAGAAAGAAAGATAGAGTGATGCATGGGTAGGGTGGGGCAAATGGGACACTTATTCTTCTCCACTAAATCACATTCAAAAAAATTATATTCCTTAAAATTCAGTACTATAAAATTATCTGAAATTATCGTTAATAAATTCAGATTGTTTTATCGGATTACGAACTATCATTATTTTCCCTATCTAGTCTAGAAATCTATCGCCATTCATTCATAAAAAAATATTTAAAAATCTTTTTTTTTCTCTCTCTCTCTCTCATAAATAAAATTGTAATTGAATCTATGAAGTGACATCTAAATGAGTGAAGAAAATAAAATTTAAGAACTAGAAAGAATATAGAAAATGAAGTATAATTTTCTATATAAATACATCTTTTTCAATGATGCACTGGATCTAAAAATAGATGTCTACGCATGTAAAAATATTTTGTGATTACTTAGGCTGATTTATTAAAAAATATTCAAAGGCAGTCAAGTGAATACCTTTGAACTTGTAAATCTGATAATGGAAAAATTCTTATACAAAAGGGGTAAAGGGGCTTCTAAAAGCTACAATAATAAAAAAAAAAATCAACTTTTTGTAATATTTCACAGTTTTATGTCCAGATAGTATACAGAATTCATTTATCATTATTTAGAAAAGACTTTACTCGATTCTGTGTTGAATGAAAATTTATATAGTAGCCTTAAAAGGTTTCAAATATTAGTGTTCATTAAAATAACATCTAATAAAATAGCAATATATCCATGGTTGACAGTTTAAACTAAAAACAAGTTTGGAGTTTATTATTTAGCGACTAGTTAAAATAAAATGTTTGTTAACCGATCGGAAGCGATAATTGAATGCGCCGTTGGAGCTCCTGAAAAACTTGGGTGCCTGGTGCCAGGGCACTGTTAGACACCACCTTTTAAGCACTCTTTGAAGCTCTGTTCCTTTGAAGCTCTGTTGCTATTATTTCCACTCTTTTGTTGTTGTTGTTTTTGTCAATGTGCATATTAATTACTATCTAATTGTATTAGAATTAATCATTTTAATTAGATTGCTGAAAATAAAAAAAAATCAAATCAATACATCTGGATATCATTTAATATATAAATTGATTCGACAAAATAAAAAAATAGTACTAGAGGCTACTTTCTGGAATTTTTTCCTTTTTCTCCATTTTAATATTTTCTTAATTAGAAATTATTTAATTAATTACTAATTATAGCTATTAATAATAGAAATCAACATAATTGCTGTTGAAATAAAATTTTCGTTTTGATCAAATCAAGTTTTCGTTTAGCTACTAAGACAAATTTTATTTGAAAAATAAACTTATAAAATTTACTTTAGCAATTAACACATTTCATATCCCTTTCTTAACTCACATATATGTTTAAAAGTAATAATAATAATACATAAAATTTGAATAAATTGTTAAAAAAAATATTAAACTTTGTAAGAAATTAAAATAAGTTAATCTCCATATTTAGTAATTACAAGTTTTTATTTTGTGCATATATTTTGTAAAAAATAAAATAAGTACTACATTTAATTTCCTTTTTTTTCCGGCACTTTTCTTCTATAATATAAACAAACAAAGCTTCAACGCGAAACCGAAAACGTCATCTGATTTTTTTAACCAATTAGCAGGCTTTATTCAACCGGGGTCGAGTAACTCTGAGTTGGGTAACTTTTCGTCCGAAGTAGACGGTGAATACGAGTTTTCAACTCTCGGTTGAAAACCTCAACCTGGGGTTACTGAACCCTCGGTTCAACTCTCGGTCGAAGTTATTCGTGAATACGAGCGTAAACGATAAAAATATAGTTTGTGTATTGTGTTTTAAAATTGCAAGGTTATTTTGAGCATTTATTACACTTTAAGTCCTTAAAGGCACAGACGACTAAGGGGTTTATGACTTAAAAGCCTATTATTTTTATTTTTATCATCCATTTCACTGTTATCATCATATTGTTTTAATGTTGACATGAGTATAAACAATTCCAAGGCACAGCTAATCCACAGGATCAGATGACCTTGTATCATATGCTGCTTAAATAATTACAATGCATACATATTAAATATATATGTATATATCAGAGGCGGATCCTCCTATTCAAACCAGGCATGCTTTGTCCTACCAGTAATTTCTAGTAATTTTTCCTAATACATTTTCTACAACGTTGATAAGATTAATTATGGTGATGAAAACTAAAGGCGTAACAAACAACAGTGCGGGAAAAGGGTTTCAAGATCCACCACTGGTATATATGCCACCAGATATTGCTAATATAGGCTTTACAGAGTTTAGCAGACAAATGACATTTATGATTGTGAAAAAATAACGTACTTTATACAGAAAAAAATAATATAATAAATACATTAAATAAACAGACAAAATAGATAAAACAAAACGAAAAGTAAGAGATTAATCTGAAAAATCCTCATCAATTAGAAAGGCAATAGAAGATGAAGAGTCGGAGGGGTTTTCTAAAACATAACTGGATGCATTCTCAAATTTTTATACAACTAATAATTTTGTTGACGAGAAAGGGTTTGCTAATGATGTATGAAGTCCAAGAACTGAGTCATTGCAGTGCCATCTAATGGTAATATTTTGAATTCAAAATAAGAAAGTGTAGTAAAGAATTTTCTGACTTAATAACTTTACAGCTTAACTTAAACAACTTAACTTTGACTTAATAACTTTACAACTTAACTTAAACAACTTTACTTTGAATTAATAACTTTACAACTTAACTTTGATTGAATAACTTTACAACTTAACTTAAACAACTTAACTTTGACTTAATAACTTTACAACTTAACTTAAACAACTTAACTTTGACTTAATAACTTTACAACTTAACTTAAACAACTTAACTTTGACTTAATAACTTTAAACTTAACTTAAACAACTTAACTTTGACTTAATAACTTTAAACTTAACTTAAACAACTTAACTTTGACTTAATAACTTTACAACTTATTTAATAACTTAATAACTTAATAACTGACTTAATAACTGACCAAGAATAACTTTAATGGCTGTCATCGTTAGTGAATTTTTAAAATCGCCAGTCCATTTAAAGATACCATGTAAATAAATAACTTACATTACATACACACGCGTATACATGTATACAGGGCATTTACAAAAATATGGGATAAACTTACAGCACACTACAGTGACCAATCTTTGTTTAGGAAACCATTGTTGAAATTCATTTGTTCAGTCAAAACTCTTCAACGAGTTTTTTCATGCGATGTCGAAAGAGGACTTTGCTCGCAATTTTGTGGAACTGTATATTCGTTATTGAATGTACATTGCAAATGAAAAACGTTACTTCATGGGAATATAAATATTTTTTTCTGATTTAGGTAAGAATCTTTTGTTTATGAACACGTTCAATTAAGTAGTATAGTCACATAGCCCAAATCCTTAAACATTTTCTGTTTTTTTTCTTTTGATGGGGGGGGGGGGATACTTTCAATATTTTTATTAGCAAGCCAATCTTGGCTCTACTGGGAAAAATATTAGATGAATATTCCATTCATCGAAAATACTTCCTGAAATACCAATTTCAAGTAAATATTCGCTTTACATCAAACATATTTACTATGACTTGACATTGTAGCAGAAATGTTGGCTTTACAATTCGAACGAAAAGTGGTTTTGTGGTCTGTGGGTCCTGATCGGTGAAAATATACCAAAAATTTGCGAAATTGTTCTCTTCCGGAAGTCTTCAATAGGTACCTTCTTACTTTTTGTAATAGAAGCCCTGGCGATCCAGCAAAAAAATGACTTCACTGCTATTATAACTACTATACCAAAGTCACATAATTCACCACATTATAGAATAAAATCCTGTTAAATTCAATACACTTGGCAGACGATTTTTTTTATTACCTTGTACATTTATAAAAAATAATATCAGATTTTGATTTGTTAGGCGGTATATCAAAATATTCTTGCCTTTATATTTTATTACAGTGATTTGTTTCTAACTTAATGATAATTTATTATTTTTATAGGCTGGTCAGTGAAAATCCACAAGCTATCATGCGTCACACTTACTACATCATAATCACGACGAGCGTTTTGTTACCTTTTCCAAGGAAATTGTATAGTGCTACAGCCGGAGCTTCGGTGATCACTGTTGACGTCATGTTATCAATTCTCAGCAATAAAGCAAGCGGAAGAAAAGACAATTTGACAGTTGTGGTAACATTAAATAATACAATTGTTACAAACATTAATGTAAATATTTCAGTTACTTTTCTTCATGATTCCCGTCTTATTTTTAATAGGAGGAGATTGAGAATGTTTCTCTGACGCACACTCTAAATAAAAAAGAGTGACTATTCACTCTATCGCAGAGTCAAAATTTGCCCAATCTCTTTAGAGTGACTATTCACTCTAGGCAAAAGTAAAATTGTTAACTCTCTGAAAGAGTGAATACTCACTCCTGAGAAGTGAATATTCACTCTGAACAGGGATGGATAATCTTTCTTTCAGAGGAGTGACTATCCACTCTTGCAAAAGGAGTGCATTTTTTCACACCTGATAGATAGGAGTGAATTGTCACTCTTTCAGGAGTGACTATTAAAACTCTTGCAAAAACAGAAACTCTTTCTTGCACGCTCGTTCCCAGGTGGTCACCCTCCCATGTAGTAACCGCGCCTGTTACTACTTGACATCTGTGATCGGACGAGAACTGGTAACTTCAGCGTACCCTATAGCCACTGGCAGTAAAAAATCTCTTATTACATTATTTTAGCTTTGCTTCTTTTGTGATATTCGTTTACAATCATTAAACTTTTGTACAAATCACAAATATTTACGGTGATTCTCAATTGTGTAAATTAGAAAACCAAAACCTTTTTTTTTTTTTACTATATAATACATTTTTGTCATCTGCTATGACAAAAATTCTGTTACAATAAAGCAGTTATTTATTTATTCATTCATTTTTTGTTGCTAATAATGTTTCCTTAATCAGAGCCTGATTAAGATTGTCCAGGGTCTAAGGCCTAGCAGCTTTTCAAGTCTCCCACCACCCCCCACGAAACCAAAATATGTTTTAGAGAAAACTGGAAATGTTTTTTGGAAAATATTCGGAAATTTTCCCTCATTTTATAAAAATGCTCATGAAACTCAGGTTAACATAAATTTTCTTTTGCTGTTTGATATTATAATTCTTTAATGTTAAATATTTCTTTGAAATATGTCCCAGAAAAAATGTTGTCCTAATAATAAATATAATAAATATGCTTTCCTAATTTAAGCTGATTTTAGAGAACAGAAAAGTACACGCAAGACGTTTATAGAAGTATGTTCGTCTCTCTTTGGCCGAGCGAAATCTCAGAATTTATCGCCCTGTGAAATTTTTTAGATATGTCGTGTTCTTTGGTTGAGACAATGTAAAAAGATGTTAGGAATGATGTAGTTGTAGTAGTTGAATCAAATCAGATGTTTGAAGTGAAAGTAAATACCAGTGATATTATTTTGTTTTGAAGCTACTTTAGCAGTGTTTTGAGACAATTAAAGTTTTGGTGTTGAAAATTATTCCTGTTACTTCTAGAAATTTCCGTGTAGAGAGACGTTGGAATTAGCTAATTGATTTTCATGTGAGTGTGTAGATGTATAATTAAGACATTTTACTAATATTAATTTCCTGATTCTTCTGGAATAATCAATACCAGTGACCCCATGCAACGATTTCGCACAGCAGTCTAATAATTTTTACAAATATCTAATATTTGCAGATGCATGTTTAAACTTCAAAAGAGAAATTAAGGTTGAAAATATTTGCAAACAACATTAGTCAAGCCAGAATATCGTCTCATTTGTCATCAAAGTTACAGTAAAAACTGACTGAAGATAACAAAAGGCACGAGCGAGAAAAAAAAAATAACAATCTGATTTTAACTGCACTAGAAGATGACGCCCATCCGCTTCTTGAAAAACATGAAACAAAGAAAAATCAATTGAATGCATTTAAAATACAATTTAATCTAATATAACAAAGCATACTTTTTATTCCACACGTGAAATACCAATGCTTCGATCGATCGATGATGTTTTTTTTTCTTCTAAACATTTTAATTTCAATTTTGCTTTTTAACCATAAATATAAAATAAACCTGTGTGGAGAAATCGTACTTTATTTTTTTTTATACTCTATTTATTTTTTTATAATCATTGTTGAGCATCCTATAATGCGATATTTTATTTTTGTGGCAACACTAATTTGAGGAAAACCTTTCATTTCATTTATGAAAACAATGCCGATTTAATTTTTAATTAACAGCAATTTTTAATCAAAAACCATGTTTTTACGAAATGTGAGTGTACTATGTCAGAAGCCGCGTCAAAAACCTTTCGAATGATACCTCATTCGTTGTTGTTCGTTTCGTATAAATTCATAGAAAAAGCGATGTTGACAACAGAAATAATATATAGTGATTTTAAAAATATATGTCACGTCCAAAGGACGTTTTTCTGTCTGACGTTTTATTTGTCTACAACTTTCAATTTACACAAACCCAAATTTTTCGTATCAACTGGGGTCAAGAGTAGGTTTTTTGATTTGTCTGAGTTTAATTGAATAGTTTACTACCAGAACCCAGATTGACGCAGCATGTCCCTAACGGACATGGGTTAGAACAGAGCCAATTGAGAACAGAGGGAATAACAGAGCAAAGGAGGCGCAGCAACGTAAACTGATAATGTAAGCCATTACTGCAATAAAAGTCGGACAAGACGGAATGATGGGAGAACCGAAAAAAAAAATCAAGAAGATATGAAAGCAGGCTAAGACCAAATGGCGGAAAGGGTAAAATAAAAGTAAAGGAAAAATGACAGCCGGACAAGACCGAATGACAGAAGAAACGAAAAGAAGTCGAGAAGAAATGAAAGCCTGGCAACTTCCTCTTCAAATAATAGAGGGCACCTTAGACACCCTATCTAGACGTTAATGATTCTCAACTTTGTTATGGAAAGCGATTACTAGCAAGTAGAGATACATTCTGACGACCACGAGAAGACTGCATTCACTATGGTAGAAAGTCTTTAGCAGCTCAAGGTTATGCCATTTGGATTGTGTAATGTTCCTGCAACGTTCGAACGCCTTACAGACACAGTGCTAATAGGACTCTTGTGAAACCTGTCTGGTGTATTGAGAAGATATCAATAATCGTAGGGCGAACATTTGAAGACCATTTGTGAAACATCTTGAAGATTCTAGAGAAGCTGAAAATGGCTAATCTGAAATTAAGAAAGTTTAATGGCTAATCTGAAATTTAAAAAATTTAATGTAATCTGTTCGGTTCTGTTCTGCTGAAGGGTGCCAACAAATTCTGAGAAAATATCTACAGTTTCAAACTGGAATCGCTCGAAGATGTCCATTAATACGAAGTTTCCTCGGATTATGCACCTACTATAGAAGATTCGTGAAGGATTTCTCTAGCATTGCCAGAAGTCTTCACAAATTTACTTAAATTAATCAAAAGGTTCTGTGGACGAATGAATGTGAAGATGCCATAAAAAACTAAAAGTGTCCTTGACACGAACGCCTGTTTTGACATATCCTTAGCCCGACAAACTGTTTATTTTAGATACAGATGGAAATAATGAAAAGTCGGCAATGTTTTAACACCGGATATGAACGGCCAAGAACTTTTCGTAGCTTACTGGAGTAAATGTCTATCCAAGCAGTAGTGAAATTACTGTACCATCCAGAAAGAATTATTCGCAGTCGTTAAAGCCGTAGAACATTTTCATCATTATCTCTACGGCATAAAATTCCTGCTCCGAACTTATCATGCTTTTTTTACACGATTTTTAAATTTTTACAAGAACGAAGAATCATGTGCCAAGCATAGATTATGAAACACTTTCCAACACATCCAGAAAACTGTAACGAAACTTTACTGTTAAATAAGGTAAAAGAAGATATGTAAGTAAACATGTTAAAAAACATATAACACAATGAAAAATCAAAAAATAGTCGAATTATTTTGTGCAGCCCTGTATATGATCTATAGACTTGGGTATATACTACATAACATGATAAAATTTAGTTCAATTAGGAAATTCACATTTAGAAATTTTCGCCAATCAATAGAAATTTGTGCAAACCACATATTAAGTTAAAATTTCACTCAGATAGAAAATGCATAAGGCAACTTAAAACTCATTTAAAGCAATTACCAACCGTAAACGACAATGTATGTTTTTTGTCCTTGTTTTTTAGGGGGGGTGGTGGGGGGGAGTGAAGCCCTGTTATTTATATTCTACAAACTTCTATTAGTCTAATAAACAGTATTATAATTATACATCAATTCAGCAGGAAAATCCATAAGACAATTAAAAACTACCCTTAAAAAATTCACTTCCATAGTGTGTAATACTTACTAATTCCCTTGTGTAGCCCTACATGTAATCAACCGAATTTGTACACACCACATACTATGAAAAAAGTTAAACTTAAAAACGTAAACTAATGTTGAAAACACACTTATCACACGTATACTGTAATCGACAAGTTTTGTGTGTCCCTGTAAATGAACGATAAACCCAATGCACACTATACGTTTAAGGGAGCAATTTATAGTGCACCTCTGCAATGGATATAATTTCTATTATGTTTGAAAGAGTGAAACATCATTAAATTACACTGCAAACGATTTTTCCCCGTAGAACAATACGTAACAGAATTATTTTGTTTGACCCTGTAAATGAATAATAAATGCTTTGCACCCCATATTCTACAAAAAGCATTTTTTAATGCGATTCAAAATTATATATAAATTTCATCATGTTTCAAATGGCGTAGCATCATCAAACTGCTCTTGAAACGATTGTTTCCCATTGGCTGTAATGTAGCGGAAAAATTTTGACTGTCCCTGTAAAAAAACCTATAAGCGCTACACACTTCATTTTCAATAGGGAACATGCTGTAGTAAATTACAATAAAATACAAATATTTCAGGGTAATCCGAGCATATTTACGCGAGTTAGAGCACGGACGAACGGCCAGACAGCAGACAGTCAGGCCAACAGAAGTCATAAACACTTTTCAACTAGGTTGGAAAGTGTTAAAAATCCAGAGATCGAGATACCCATGTGTAGGGGTGTAAGAATTAGGCGCCAATGGGACGATTGTCGTCACTAAATTTTATTAGTAGAGGAGATGGGGGATGGATGGGACATTTTCACAAAAATATTTATTTTAAATATTTTATTTAAGTTATTATCAATATTATGTATCACATTTCATACATTAGGTGTTTGACTACATCTTATGCACAATATTTATTCAAGATTATTATTATACAGAAATATATTATGAAATTTAAAAAAGTTCTTCTCTGTCCCAATCATCCCCACAGCAGGGATGGATGCGACACAAGTATTTTCCACCCTGTATTCAATGTTGCCAAATTAAAATTTATAATTATAAACTTATATGTAATTATATTTGTAATATATAATCTTACATGGCTGTTATATATCAGTGTTGGTAATCTAAAAAGTGAAAACGTAGTTAATTAAGCGCGAAAAAACTGAGAGTTATATTAAAAAATTTAGCTGTGAACATATTTTAATGAAATATATTTTTAGAACTTTCAGTTGTTGGTTATTCTAAATGTGCTCTGTCAGTTTCATAAGCTGACATAAAATCACTTTCAATGAATGTATTGCTGTTAAAAGGGAAAATGGCAGTCCTATAACCACTGGTTATGTTTATGTTGCTAGTACTAAAAGCTGACAAAAATGCCTCCTTGACAAAAGCTGAGAGGTTATAAATTGTGATATGCTCTCCAGAATTATTTATCAGCCAATCAACTTGGACTGATCTCAGCTTTGCGTTGAAAGGCCCATAAACAAAAACATTCAATGGCTGAAGACGGTGGTAACAATGAGGAGGAGACGTTAAAAGAATAATTACCTTAAATTATTAATTTGTCAACCTATATAATACTATTTAGTTAATAAATATATTTTTCAACATCCTCTAGGGATAAATCAGACTGTCCCATTCATCCCCATTTGAAATGTCCCAATCATACCCATTATGTATATATTCAATTGTCAGCCATTTTGACTCAGAAATTATTTAGTCACAACAGTTAATATTCATTCATTTTAATTAACAATATTGAGCCTTGAAATAAACAACTACAACATATCTTAATTGTTTGTATTGCATAAGATAATTAAGCAACTTCAAATGTTAAAAAAATTACTTTTAAGCAGAGTTTTCAGGAAATGCAACTTTGAAGGAAACAGAAAACAGCCATTTGGTCCTGCTTTTAATTCTGAAGCACACTATGGTAGTGAAATCTATGAAGATAGGAAGCAACTAAAAAAAATGTTTATTGCCTGAAATATTGAGAAAGTCCCATTCATCCCCCAGCTCCCCTATTCTTCACCTAAATTTTATTAGTACACTTCACCTAAATTTCATTAGTATTCTTATTAGATGAAGTATACTAAAAATTTAGTGGTGGAAATCGGTTCATTGGCACCCAGTTTTTACACTCCTGGTCATGTGGATACAAAGACTATAAAAATGGGACTTTGGAATATGTCATCATAAAGGAACTCTGGATGGAAATACGAATGCTTTGCCTTGAAAGTCCTGTACTGAATGTACATCGTTATTCTGAATATACTTGTCGTTACTGTTCAAGGGCCGAGAAGAAGTACGAAATTAAAAATCCTAGTCCATGATGGGCGAAGCTTATCCTTTAATTTCACCGGAGGTTATTGTAAGTAGTAACAGGGGGCAAAACATTTTAGGATCATGATTGTTTATAAAAAAGGTTAAAAAAGGGTGCTGTTAAAGGATAAAAAGGGTGCTATTTCGGTCTCGCTAAGGTCCCCTCCTAAGCACGAGGTTTGGGTGAATTACACCCACCGGCCAAATCCTCCTTATGACTAAAACATTCACTTGTTCCTGGATTTTGAAGGTAAATAGTGATACGTGATTTAGCCAGTGCCCGTTGGAACTGTTTTCAGTTGCCCGTTTGTGCTGAGTTGCCATTATTTTAGTTTTGAAGTGCTTCAGCGTCGTGGTAAGAAATTCAAAGTTTAGTATATCAATAAAGAATGTTTAGAATCCACGGGATTCTCGTTGTGACATTGTAATTGAATGTTTTCAGCTTTTTCAGCAATCCAAATGATTTTTTTCTGCGAGTTATTGAGCTGCCATTTTCTTTACGTAAGTTGAGTTTAAATCAGTAAATTTGTATTTAGTTATTTTTGAGTATTAGTTGAATCTGAATTCGAGCATCATAGTTAAATTTTGAACTCTCCACTGCAACCCTCATTTATTGCTTTCAAATAAATTTGTTTGTTTTACTTCAAATATTATCTGAATAGCTACTCCTTTAGTGGTCAAGCCTGACGGTATCACCACAATGTAAATATGCTTTTGTACGTTTTAGAATATCCCCTGTTAGGTCTGCTCTGTATTTGCATTTTTACAAATGTTTCGGAAATAAACTTCTTATAATTTTAACATTCTAGTTCTGTTTAATGTAGTATACAGTTTTATTCATACATTTAATTTTTTTTTCAGCTTTGTGCTGACATCACATATCATGTTACAGTTTTGGCAATAGGATTAGGGATCCGATATCTTATTGAAGTTATGAGTCGACGAGCTTTTCTGGACCGTAGAGAATGTATAGAATCTAGAATAAAGAGAGAGACGGAAAAGTATCAAGAGGTTTGAATATCTTAATCTTAAATAATTATTGACTTCTTTTTTAGATGTCTGTGAAGGAAATATCACTTTATTTAATCCCTTAATTACGGTCCAGGAGTGGCAACTATTTTTATATTCAATCATATCACAACTTAACATAAAATTTCCTTTTTGGTAGATTTCTCCTGAAAATATCCTCCTATAAGTGTATGGAAGAGATCATTTTGCAAAAGGTGGTATGGAAATAATATAAAAATAGTCCACTGGGATGTATATATTCCAACCCGTACTCAAAGGGTTAAAATTGAGAAAATCATATACAACGTCTTGTTAGTTTTTGTCTTTTTTTCAATTTTTTTTTTAAAAAGGTCTTTACTCATTCGCGAAATAAAATCACTGTTTTTATGAGATTATTTTATAGCTAAACATTTTTTAAGAATTGCGTGAAAACATAAATTTATTCTGAAAATAGTGTTCCAGAATTATTAAAAATGAATATACAGCCATGGAAAAAATTATAAGGACATGTTTAAAAATGAGTAATTTGTATTGAAGTAATTATCAACTAAAAACAAATTCAAACATAATTCACTGCTCGTAATTAGGAAACATTAGGAACCTATTAATACAAAATTAAATTACAATAAAATTTATAAATCACATATTAATAGAAATATATGACGTGAAACATGGAAAAAATTATAAGGACTGTATGAAATATGTCTGGAAATAACAAAACAAAATCACCCTTTTTTCAATGACCCTTATTAATCGTGCAGTCATTGACTCAAAAAGTCTAGTTAAAATTTATTTAGAAAAGTTTCCCCACGCTAATTCGATGGAGGATGTCAAATCGTCTGTATTTGCATATTGTGAGACATGCTTATATACCTCTCTAGCTAAAATGCCCCACAGATTCTCTGTGGGGTTTAAATCAGGTCTTCTTGATGGCCAATCCAAAAGTTGGACAGAATTGACCTCGAACCATGAACGTGATGCACGAGACACATGGCAATTTGCATTGTCTTGTCCAAACAAATAGTCACCACCTGTGATAAGGGGTGCTTATTTTTATCTAGCATATCCACATATGATTCTGAAATCATACGAACTCGAATGGACACGATTGGTGTTGTTCCATTTGCTGCAAAACTTGCCAACACCATCACAGAACCTCCTCCGAATTGGTGTTTGAAAAAAAAAGGTTTTTATTTTTGCAAGTCATACCAGTAATGGGGAAAACCATCTGGTCCATCCAAATTAAATTTATTTTCGTCTGAAACACCTCATCTTTCTAACGAGATCCAAAAGAACCGTGTTTCTTAGCAAATTGCAATCTAAGCTTTTTATATAGTTTTGTATATGGTGGACGTGACCGTAGTTTAGCATATCTAACATTGGGATTCTTTTGCAGAACATTATGCACTGTCCGACTGTTGCATGGTAGATTAATTTCTGTTTTAATTTGAGTAGAACTGTTTTTTTTTTTTTTTTTTTTTTTTTTTTTTTTTTTTTTTTTAAAGCAAGCTCGACGCACAATTCCACGTTTGTAGCGCATAGTCAGAGAAACAGGCCTACCCGTATGCTTTTTCTTGACATAATCTTTTGGATTCTTCAAAAAATTATAAATTACTGGTTTAGATCTATTTATATTCCTTACAATGTCACGTCCACTCATTACAAATTTTATGAAGACAATAATTTTTCCCTTTTCAAATGAAGATAGTTCAGTGCTCTTTGGCATGATGAAGAACGAGAGAACTGAACAATTTTACTGCGCAACAGTTTTATGCTACTTTAAACAATCTTATGATATTACCAAATATGGAAAATTTTGTTTGCGATTTCACAGGAAATGCGTGTCCTTATAATTTTTTCCGAGTAGCAATCTATTAAAACCTTTTTAAATTCATGCCTTTTAATGATTTTCCAAATTTTCAACTTAAACTTTGTTTGGAAATGTTCCGTTTCAAGCATTTTTATCAAACAAATATTTGCATAATTTTCAAGCCAAACGTTACGTTTCCTACATTTGGCGACTTTTCGCTTGCTCTTATAATTTTTTCCATGGCTGTATACATATGCATCAGTATTTTTAATATCAGGAAAGTTCAGAATACATTTGTATAAAACTGCACTCGTGCATTCAGTTTACAGCAGAATAACTATATTTTTTATGCTACAACAAATACGAAACTTAATTTTTTAAGTCCAATTTGATATATTGGTTTTAAAGAGACCAGAGCAGTTTGAAATCAGAAAACTTAACTGAAGTTTGGTCCTGGATTAAGAACTCTGTAATTAATTTAGACTGGTATTTGTTTTTACATTTATTTATTTATGTTTTGCAGAAATTAAAAAATATGTTTTTTAAATGTATAAAACAATAACAAAAGTTTTTCAAAAGTGCTCGATTTCGAAGACGAGGTTGTATATTTTTTAGTCGCAATTTATTCTTTATACCGTTTACATTGTTTCGTGATTATACCTCAAACAAACAAATAAAAAAGTAAATTTTAAATTTTATAATAATTCAAAATCCATTAAAAAACAAAAACAAAATAGTTTGTTTTTCAATTGTAGTTCATAGAAAATTTAATTTCTGTTATTTCTAAAAAAAGATACATGCCAATACGTTAACTCGTTTGAAAGTTATCGTGGTAAAACCGTTGAAAAACAGTGTTTCGAAATAACTGAATTTAAGGTTTTTCCTTCGCACATAACTTTCGGCGAGTTTTTCTAGACCGTACACTGTAAAAATTGACCAATGTTTCTTATTTTATGAAAATATACTATCACTACGAACGAAAATATAATATAATCTTCTGAGTTATCCAAAATTCCGAATAGCGTGTTCCATTGTCTTTTGAATCCACAGAAACCAATACATTTCCAAAATTTAAAGAATTATTTATAAAAACAAAGTATTTTTCGCTGCCCGTAGTTTTCAGAAACGTTTCCGAAGGGTTTTTATAGTGTATTAATTAGTGTCCTCAGCCTGGAATAACTGTTTTTCTAATCTCATCAATTCTCAAGTAAACGTTTTCAGTCGCATAAGTTAATTTATACATAAAAGAGTAAAGAAATAATCTTAATTTTAATGTTATTGTTAACGCTGTTAATTTTGCATGTTTGTCTGTTAAACATATTTTTTGAGCATGAAAATGTTTACTCGAGAATGGATAGCATTAGAAAAACAGCTATTCCAGGCTGAGGACACTTTAATACACTATAAAAACCCTTCGGAAACGTTTCTGAAAAATACGGGCAGTGAAAAATACTTTGTTTTTATAAATAATTCTTTAATTTTTGGAAATGTATGGGTTTCTGGGGATTCAAAAGACAATGGAACACGCTATTCGGAATTTCGGATAACTCAGATGATTATATTATATTTTCGTTCGTGGTTATAGTATATTTTCAAAAAATAAGAAACATTGGTCATTTTTTACAGTGTAGATAATGTATAAAATACAGAATAAAGAGATAGACGGGAAAATATCGACTTCTTTTTTAGATGTCTGGGAAGAAAATATCACTTTAATTAAAAGTGAGAGAAGCATCATATACAACGACTCTTTTTTTTTTTTTTTTTCAAAAATGTCTTTACTTATTCACGAAATAAAACCACTGTTTTTATGAGATTAGTTTATAGCTAATACCTCTTTAAGAATTACGTATTTATTCTCAGAATAAAACAGTGTTCCAAAATCAGTTTATTTCTTACATCAGGAAAGTTCAGAATACGTTTGTATAAAATTACACTCGTGCATTCAATTTACAGCTGAATGACTACATTTTTATGCTACAACAAAGACAAAACTTAATTCTTTATGTTCAATTTGAAAAATTTGGTTTAAAGGAATCTGAAAATTTTGAAATGAGAAAAATCGACCGTGGTTTGATCGCGTATTAGGGACTCTGTAATTAATTTAGTCAATTACTTGTTTTTGCATTTATATATTTATGTTTTGTAGAAATAAAGAAATATATTTTTTAATTGCATAAAAAAATAACAAATGTTTTACTATGATATGACAAAATTAATTTTTCAAAACTAACTCTGAAAACCGAGTTGCGCATGCGCGGTAGTGTATTACTGCTTATTTTACTGTTTATTACAGTTAATTTTACGTTATAATACTGACAGCTGGAATGCCAGTATTATACTGTAAAATCAACAATTTTTTTTTTGAAGTGCAGATTCTAAAATGATGTGCATGCAATAAAATAAGATTTATTATTTAGATATGAAAATTTTCGCAGTTTGCCTATTATTTTTCATTTTTTTTCTCAGGACAAATTTTTGAAGACTATTTTGCCAAATCACATAGCGAGAGAAGTGCGAGAGGATATCTGGGACGTGATGAAAAACATGGATAAAATGCATATCATCCACAAACCATTCAACAAACTCTACGTCGAAAAATACAAAGGAGTCAGGTAACAAACAATGTCACAACCTTGCGAGCAACTCCATTGTTCCGCGAATCTTGAATCGACTATAAACATCATTTCTTTATCGTAGGCCGTGAAGTATCCTGGCTCACTTTCAAATGTTCGTGTTTCGAATCAGATTTTATTATTATTATTATTATTTTTACCTGCGTATTTAATTTTGATAAGATGAATAATAAAAAAAAAGTTTTCAAATCCGATTTTTTTTTACCTGCGTATTTAATTTTGATAAGATGAATGAAAGAAGAAAAAAATATTATTTTGTTGTAAAAACGTTTTTCAGATAATAATATATTTCAGGGAGGGGGGGGGTTATTTTCAATTTTCAATTTTAATATAGGGAATATATTATTTATTATAATATGCTATATTCAATATACTAATTTTGTATAAGCACATTTAATGCAGTAAAAACTACTTAAAGATAAAGTGATTTAAGATTAATAGATAAATAAACATAGGTCTGTAAAATTTCGGAGGGAGTGGGACTCTAACCGCTCTCCCTCCCCTGGCTACTGCCCGGGTGCCTTGAAATCACAAAATATGAGCAACACAATCACACGTCCATTTAAACCACTTCTAAAAACTATTATAAATATAATATTCGCGTTTCGAATTCGAATGTGTTTTCTTACTTGAGTATTTAATTTTGATAAGATGAATAAAGGGAAAAAAAACTGTTATAATTGTTGGGAAAATGTTTATCATATAATAACTTCTGAAATATAGCTGACTACATAAGATATATCTTTTCTAAAGTATTTTAAGTATTTTATTATTTCTGGGCGATTTAAATTCACGGAATATGGCCCAAGCAAACGTTTAAACTATTTTACAAAACTTTTAAAATTTTATATTTGTGTTGCAAACACGAATTTGTTTTCTTTCTTTTGTGTGTGTTTTTAATTTTGATTAGATGAATGAAAAAAAAAAAAAACTTATCTATTATTATACAAACGTTTTTCGGAAAATAACTTCTGAAATATATCTGAAAATTATCAGCGATATCTTATTTTTAAAGAATTTTATTATTTCTGATCGATTTCAATTCACACATTGACGACAAAATCATTTAAACTAATTTTACAAACTATTATAATATTCATGTTTCAAATCCGAGCTTGTTTTTGCTTGTGTATTTAATTTTGTTAAGATGAATAAAATAATAAGACGAACAAAAATCCTGGGATTTTCGGGCTAAAAAATCATCCGGGATCTCGGGATTCTAATCCTTATCTAGAACCTATTTTAACTCTACCAGTGTAGCCCAAAAACCCAAATCAGGATGCTCAAGTGTATAACATTTGTGATTATTCAAATGTAAATTGATTTCCGAAATAATAAATTATTTTAATTGAAAATAAGATCAAGTTCGCTTTCTTGTCGAAATGGACAATTCAATGCATAATTTTTTATTTTCTTAATATTTTTCTTATACTTGAAGGACGGTAAAAGGGCGATATTGGCAATAAATTAATTTACTACGAAAAATTAGTCTTAATTAACACTTTTATCGCTCCAAACTCACTGTAAAAAAAATGAAAAAATCTGTCGATTTTATTGAAGAAAACTGTCAGCCAAGACATCAGTAAAAAACTATTGATTTTATAAAAGAAAACTGTCAGCCAATGCGCCAGTAAAGAACTGTTTATTTTACGTATATGAACTTTGTTATTTTAACAGATTTTACCAGTAAATTCGTAATAAATACAGTTTATTTCCATAAAATAAACAGTTTTTTTTTCTGGCGTCCTGACTGATAGTTTTTTCTGTAAAATCAACAGATTGTTTTTTCTTTCAGTGTTGGGACGAAGTGGCTTTTTTGACAGACATTGGCAAAGCTGTTTTTAGTATTTATCGTGTCTGTTCACAATTCCCAATCGCGGGAATGATTCTTAATTTTGCACAAAGTATTAATTTTATACATTTTTAATTCACAAATGTATCAAATTTTAGGTATTTTTACACGTTGAATGCCAAACTGAAATCACTAAACATGCCTGCGAGGCTACGGGGTTCTTTTTAAAAATGTATGGCAACAAATTATCAATAGTATACGTTTTATAGCAATAAATTGACTTCAATGAAAATATTGATGACACACGTTTTCGTGTGGTATGGCACCCCGGAAAATATTGTTGTCACACGCATTTGTGTGGTATGGCGCCTCAAAAATATTGCTGCCAACGTATTCGTGTGCCATGACATTCAATGTGCTAAAAAAAAAAAAAAAAAAAAAAAAAAAAAAAAAAAAAAAAAAAAACTCAGAATATATTTTTTCACATATGTTTTGACTGATTTTTTTTTTTTTTTTTTTCAAATAAATAGAGGAGTAAATATAACAACATTTTTGAGCAGCAAAATATTTACCAAGCTTTGTATACTAGCTTCGGTATACTGCCATTATACTGTCATTAGTGCTGATATCAGTACGGCACTAATGGGGGTATGCTGGATGCTACCAAAGCTAGTATACAATACTTGGTAAACGTTTTAGTGCTCAAAACGGTAATGTATTTATTTGTATTATATAGCGCCAAGTTTCATCGCAGTTGAAATAGAGGAATATTCTCCGATTTCAGGAGTTTTAAAAATTATTTTACAATGACTGTTAAGAGGATGGGGAAATTAGAAATTATCTTTAGTGGTTTAGTACTATTTTTTTTATTTATTTACATGAAATTTTAGTGAATTTTATTGGTTACAATCAATGTCAATCATGAAAATTATAATAGTACTATCTTTTCAATTTCTTTTCTTTTAAATAATTTTTAAAGTAAGCGCTGGAAGCACATGATGTAATATGCTGAAATCATTGAGATGTAATTCTTGGAATAATTTGCCGTACCTAGTAATAATATCATTTAAGTAGAAGAATAGCGTTTATTAAATTAAATAACTGTCGAAAATTTTTATGAGAAATTGCATGTGTACTAATCGAACACTAATGAGAAAACGTTTCAAGAATTTTTAATAAATAATATAAGAATTATTTAAGTAATAATAATAATATTTTTTTTCTTTTGATTTTTCTAGTATTTTGTATGCTGATATTGTGAACTCGATGCTGTTAGCGGCAAGTCTGAAAGTTGATCAATTAGTGGAAACACTGAACGACCTATTCGGGAGATTCGATGATTCGCTTGAGGTAATATTGATTATTTTATCTGAATATGTAGCATAACCGGGCAATCCAAAATTAACAGAAAAAGTCCTTCTTCGTACCTGGTACGCCTATTCTAGAGAAGATACTTAAAGAACAGGGAGGGATAGCTTGGTTTTAAGGATCCGTCTAATTTTACTCGAAAACAAGAAGCTAAAAGGCATAGAACCCGAATATAGGAGATTACCAATTTTTGCCAATACCGAATTTGAATGGGAATTTCGCCAAATTAATCAGCTATCACCAAGTTGGCTTCATTTAAGGCGACTACTTTTGTTGCCAAATTCGGCGGTGACTTTGACGCTGGCGGACGCAGTTATGTGCCGACGTGCGCGCGAACATTTTATGAACCAAAATATTTTTTCCTTTAAATATCACGTCATTTTATGACACGACTCTGTAGTTATAAGTATATGTAAGTTGCAACAATAGTTACAACAATAGTTACAACAATAGTTACAACAATAGTTACAACAATGAAAATAAATTTGCGAGAAACGACGTTCGCTAAAACTCATAAATTAAACTCGATTATGGAAGAAACCTGTATTTTTAAGCCGCTGTCTTGTTTTAAAATGGCAGTATCTAACATCTAAAAGTTTTTGATATTAAAAAAAAAATCCCGCCTTTTTTTATGAAAATTTATCATGCTGCACTGTTTATAGTTTTCAAGTTATTGAATTTTTATATTTTCGGTTACATTGCATCACCCCGGTATTGTAGTATAAAAAAGCAATATATTTTCCTCAGTAATATTATTGCTATAATAATTAAATTAACAGAATAGATGCATACTAGTTGGTGAAATATTTATTGTTTTCGTAGCAATTTACTTAGCTATTTTGTACCGCGGTCATGGTGGAATTCTGGAAGTCACTCAAGACAAAAAAGTTTAGTAAATCAAGTTTATTAAAACAATCAAAGTGTAATCGTAGTAAAGAATACTGAATTTTAAATGTTCCTAAACTCCTTGAAGCTCAACTAAAATTTATTTGAAGCATGAAAATTCTTACGAATACCGTAAATAACATGGCTCCAAAACTGTGCAATTGACTTCACTATTCTTTTAACACCAAAATGGTGAAGCTGGATCAAAGAAAATGGCAGCTGAAATACCTTGACTTCAAAAGTCCACTGCAAAAGTAATCCATCACAAAACCTTCACTGTTTATAGCTACCAAACAACTACAGTCAACCAATCATCATAGTCCTCAAAAATACAAGTGACACTTCAATTTTAAGAAATTCTTTTACACTTTGTGAAACTTAAAGTAAGACAGAAAATGATTCACATTGATGCACATAAATTAATTCTATTTATAAGACAACATGGACGCATCAAAATGAGTCGACCCTCATAATGAGCAGTGTTGGATTCAGACATTTTTCTCTGAGAAGGATTTCTGCAGCTCCGATGGGGAAATTGCATTTCTAGACCATTAATAAGCATAAGATCTTAGATTTTTTTGGGGGGTGTTTAGATGCTCCGCAGGTAGTGCCCCCCCTCCACCCCCCAGTGTTGAATTCAGACATTTTTCTCCGGGAGGGACTTCGATGGCTCCGTGGGGATACAGTTCGGGGGGAGGGGAAATTTCACTTTTTGACCACTAAAAGCATAAAATCTGTAATCTTCCGGGGGCGGGGACATTTCAATGCTCCTGGGCGAATGCCCCCCCGGGACACCTCCTGAATTCAACACTGCCCCCCCAATCCCCTCCATGGGAAACCCTCTGAATTTAATTCTGAAAAAGAGTAAATGTGCGTTTATATTGAGATTTCAACAACACCCGATAAAAAGTCGGACATCATTCCTCTGGTTTTTGTTTTCCAAAGGTACTGGGGTCATTAGCAAAAGAAAGGGTAGACTCAAAAAAAGAAATAGGTGGAGATAAGCATGTCGGGAATCTCTTCCTCTATCCTCTAGAAAAGCTTCTGAAGACTGATGACATGAAAGGTACCACTTAGTAAAAACGTTGTCGGTTCGAAACGTAGACGACTCCAATACAATTCTTAACATTTTTGTTTGCCCTTTTCCCATTTTTTTCTTTTAGTGTTTTTTGTTTTTATCAAATATTCAGAATACGCATAGTAAAAATCTTGTCTCTAAGCAGATAAAGTGATTTTATATTTTTAGAAAATCCTCTTGCAATCTTTCGTGAAACTAAATAAATCTAAAAAGAAATACCATTCTTTTCTACCTTCGTGCAATGGACGTTTGAAAATGAAATATACGAATCGTGAAAAAACAAAAAAATAGACGGCTTTACAGGCTCGAAAGTGAAAGAGATTAATGACTTTACATCGCATTTCTTTTTCACGAATAGTATTTTTATTTTTCCAGAAGAATGGTTGCATGCGGATAAAATTGCTCGGGGACTGCTATTACTGTGTCAGCGGGATCGGTGACAGAAGCGCAAGGCATGCTGATAACTGCGTCCAGACTGGTCTTGACATGATTGATATTATCAGGTAAAATTAACTTCGAAGATGTTCTAACAATAGCTTTAACATGGTATTCAATCTTGTCTTTTTTTCCAATTATTTCTTTTTAGTTTGAAAATAATAGGTACTTTTGTCCTGCTATAATCCTAAATGATATTCAAAGAAGACTTACATAAAAATAAATTAATTAATAACTAGAAGCACATATTATCTGGTTGCTGAAATTATGAAGACGTATTTTAAAGAGTGACACCGGTGTAAAACATTAAATAACAAAACAAATAAATTACCTAAAAAATTTATGTTTATTTCCGTTATTCTCTGTCTTGATGAGCACTCAATTAAATAAAACCAGGCTATAGAACTAACAAATACTTCTTCCAAAACTTTTCAATTGGCTTTTCTCAGTGTTTTTTTTAAACTGGTGTGCATTATCGAAAATTTAGTAAATAAGCTATCGACATCTACTCTGGAGTAGAGATCTGCACGGGCCGGAATTTCCAGGCCGGGCCCGGTCTGAAAGAAAACTATCTAGGCCCGGCCCAGCACGTTGCAGAAATTAAAAGTTCGGTCTGGCCCATTTGTATTTTCGCGGTTCACGGCCCGGCCCGTGCAAAAATCAATGAAAACAGGCCCGGGCTGTCCTGCGCAAAAATCAATAAAATTCAGGTCCAACTCAATTTCCACATAAAATTCCGATTTTTCTTAACATACAATTAAGATTCTTTTCTTGAATACTTAATACATATTTATGGAAAGTATTAACAGTATATTTTAGATTGCTATATGTGCAGTATATTGCTATATATTCTGTATAATAAAAAGTAGATTTTTGAAAATATTTCTCTGTTAAGACATTTTTCAAATCAAAAGAAGTTACTGTCTGACACATTTCTGAATTCGATTTTGTTCAGCAACGCATAAAATTGGCAAATGTTTTTATTCAGAAACTATGTAATGGAAAGGCGTTTTCAATTTTTTTAAAATTGCCTTTTCCATTTTTTTTTAATTTTTAAAATATCTTTCAGAAAATACTGACAAAATTGGCGTTTTGAATCAAATTTCCGGACGTGATAGCACGGAAAACGATAAAAACCTGTCGTCACGTGACAAGAATCATTTATACCTCGATAAGTAATTTATTTATGAAAAAATGGCATATACTACTCGATTCTAAATCACTTCAAAAGTCAAATCTGTCAATTTTATGCATTTACAGCTAAAAATGAGTCAGAATATGTTTCAGAGAGTTTCGTGTTGTTGAGAACTACTTGTATATTTCTACTGATTCCATTATCAGAAATTTATTATGCCTATTATTTTTATAAAACAAATTGTCTGGGAACAATTAAGTCAGTTCGAGCCTGCCTCCACTATGTAGTAAAAAAATGCAAACCTGATCTCGGCTCAATCCGAGTCTGCTAAAGCAATTAAATTCGGAATCAGACACGTGAAATGTCCGATGTCGATCATTTACGCTTGACATGTTATAATACTTGAATTGATGTTGCTGTCAGCTCGTGAAGCACAGTAATACTTATTCTCACGAAAGTCATATTAATTGAAAATGGGTCGTATTTTGTCGGCTTTTTAAAATTTTTATATCGGATCGCTTAAATGTAAAATTAAGTTTGAAATTGGTATGTGTTATAGTGACAGTGATGAATGGATTTTGTTTCAAAGACGGGGGAAAAACATGTTAAACTTCCAAGTAGTCTGATTCTGACGATGTAATGAAAAAGTTTTAAGTAAAAACCTAGAGATGGGCCGGAGGCCAGTACCTGGCCCGCGGGCCCGTTAAATTTTTTTTGTCGGCCCGGTTTATTTGAAAATTTGTTTTCATTTTGCCAGTCCAGGCCGGGTACAGGACTGGGGCCAAGCCCAGGAACATGCAGATCTCTACTCTAAAGTGTATAGGGCAGAGTAGGGTAAAACAGGGTAAGCGGGTCAAGCCGGGTATCTTGTTTTTGTTTTTTTTAATGATGGATAATACCCATCTTACCAACATTCCTTGGCGTTCCCTAGTAGTGTGCCATCGGCTTTTGAAGTGAGTTAATCTCTGTGTCCGTGCAGCGCTATTGGAAAGAAATTCATCTCAAAAGTTTTAATTTTTCGCCGTCTATTCTGCTTTTTAAATAAATCCAGCCTGACGGGTCGATTTAGGTAAGTAAACCACTGTTTTCTATAGCCTCCACACGATATCTTGATGCCAAGTAGAAGTCAGTACGTCCAGCTATCCAGGAGAACGACCATGTTGATTTTTAGTGGTTTGTTTGGGCAAAACAGGGTACTTATGGTTTTGCAATGAATCGTTTCTTCATTCAACAGGTGATGAAGGATGGATAGAAAGTTCAGTCTTCAAAGAGTGGGTACACGAGGAGTGCAGTGGATACGAGAAGTGAAAAGCTGAGAAAGCAATTTCATCACAACATTAACAAATATTTGAAAACCTGGAAAAAAAAACATTTACCGACCTTAAATGTATATATGTTTCAAAGTTTGATTAAAAATTTATTACAATAAAGCTTTTTGTCGCTGGAAATGTAAAAACTTAATTTCTGATTAGTACAGTACCTGATTTTATCCCACCACCAAAATTAGGATCTGTTTCAGATGGTCCTAGAAAACGTTTTTTCGCAAATAGAGAATAGTTTTCTTTGGAACAGTTTTGGTTTTTTAAAATCCCAGTTGTTCTCAAACACTATTGTGGGAGTATTCCGATTTTTCCGCCGTTCTAGACTTTTGTCAATAATGAAAATGTGTTGGGTACCCAGTTTTACCCTACTTTACCCTAAGTTGACATCTAAGAAAAACTTTTGCATTCCCCCCCCAAAAAAAAAAATTTCACTTTAAAATAATAATAATAATAATAATAATAATAATAATAATAATAATAATAAAAACAATGGCACTCCCTGAGTGCCGACAGAAGTGAAAACTTGAACAATTACGTGTGTATTTTTTGAATCGTCAGGAAATGTTTTATTGTGCAGGAAATACTTTTAAACGAAGTGTTTTTTTTATTCATTATTATAAACTACTACTACAAAAATTATATTACAATTTTCATTTAATGCACTATTGTACATGAAAAATAATACATATTATTTTACATACAAAAATTGCAATCTATTGCTTAAAACGTAAATTTACAAATACATAAAATATGAAATTTAATTAATTGGTATTCTTTGAAATGAATACCAATGAAACTTATGAATTTTCATCCACAATTTTAACAACTCTCAATACATTCATCATTTCTTCCATGAGATGTAGTTTCATATCTTTTGTAATAACATTTATCTGCAAAATAGGGTTCCCGCTCCCTATCACTCCAAAAATTATGACTTCTTTGCTGTCTGTCTTGTTTACGGTATTCGTGAACATTATACTTTTTTTCTATCTTCATACTGCGCGTATTGTTTGCGGTATCTATAATTTCTATCAACAAACTTTTCTTTTCTATAAAATAATTTCACTTCATTTCCGTATCAGTAACCCCGTTTCTTAAAACTTTCGTGAAATATTTCCTTATTTTAATTTTTACTTTTTATATTACTTCCGTCTATTTCTTTTCTCGTGCTAGTTAAATTATAATATTTTCCGTGGTTTGTTATTTCATTTTCATCTTTTGATTTGGCCTCGCGACTTGAGTCACTTTTATCTGTTTTCACCGCGCGTGCTAAATTTATCTTGAAATTATTTTCTGAATTATTTTTATTCATAATACCAATCATTTAGTTTTCTGCACGTGAACTATTTCCTTTTAATACTTTCGCTTCATTGTATGAATTGGCAACATAATTTAATTTGGTGTCGGTAACAGTAACGGTAACGGTGTCGCGAATTCAATGGTTTTTTCCCATCTCAAAAAATGCCCAACGCGCCTAAAGAAGTTTTCACTTCAATAATAATAATATAACATTTTTGTAAACATTAATGGTTGATCAGATATTTACATTCAATTTGATGTTTTTTTTTAAATCCTTGTTCATTTGTTACAGAGTCACTGCTATCAGGCAGCAATGCGCACCTGCCAAAAGAGAGAATACGAATAGTTTTCTTCTGACCTTCCTGACAGTCAGATTAATTATATTTTTATGGAATTTCAAATCCGGCAGGCAGCGTCACATTTTCCAACCATTTTTATCATCGATGTTTCTATTATATAGATAGTACAGATAACGAAACTGCCAATCTGCTGGTACATCAGCGGGAGTGTTGCCATATTAACATCGCACAACCCTGCTGCAATGTGATATGAATACCAACTCGATTATTGAATGTTACTCCGACTCGGAGGCATCTCCAGTAATCAGGTTGCCATTCATTTCACATTGCCGGGGAGTGTAAGATATTGCTACGGCACCCCACTCCACCCATACACCTACCCCACCCCTGCTGGTGTACCAGGTGACTGGCAGTTTCGTTAAATTTACCATTTAATTTGTCATATATACCAAAATCCTCGAAGCAAAAATTGGTTGCCAAAAAAAATTGCTAATTTTACGGTATAATAATGCGCGGTAGCTTATTACTGCTTATTTTACTGTTTATCACTGTTAATTAGCACTTTCCAACCTAGTTGAAAAGTGCTTATGACTTCGGTTTGTCTGCCGTCTGCCCGTCTGGCCGTCTGCCGTCTGTCCGTGCTCTAACTCCCGTAAATATGCTCGGATTGCTCTGCAATTTTTATATGTTATTGTCGTTATCTATAGCATGTTCCCTATTTCAACAGAAGTGTGTAGCACTGATAGTTTTTTTACAGGGACACTCAAAAAATTCCGTTACATTGCGGTCTATGGGGAAAAATCATTTGCGGTTTATTTAAATAATGTTTCACTATTTTAAACGCATTGAAATTTATATATATCACTAAGGTGCATTAGAAGAAGCTTAATATGGAATAGGGTGTGCATAGAACTTATAGTTACTTTACAGGGTCAGTCAAAAGAATTCCGTTACATTACGTCTATGGAGAAAAATCGTCTGCGGTTTATTTAAATAATGTTTCATTATTTTAAACGCATTGAAATTTATATATATTACTAAGGTGCATTACAAGAGGCTTACTACAGAATAGTGTGTGTATAGCAGTCATCGTTCATTTACAGGGACACACAAAAGAATTCTCTGCTGTCTGTTAACAATAATTCCTGGAAGTGCGTTTTAAGTTACTGAACGCGATTTTAATTTTAACTCGCTTTTTGTCTATTACGTGGTGTGTATAAATTCTGTAGATCCTATACAGGGCAGCACAAAAGTTCGCGAACACATTTCCGTTTACTGACCGAAACTCCAGAAGGATAATTTTAAACTCTGCTACGCGTTTCCTAACTAAACTAAAATTTAGCATCCTATGTAGTATATATACAAATCTATAGATCCTATACAGGGCTGAATAAAAGTATTCGGATATTTTTCCGAATATTGTATCTGTTGGAAATTCCTGAAATTGTGTTTTTAAATATGTTGTGCGTTTTCCAAATTGTTTACTTAGATGTTATCTTTTAGCTTATTAAACGGTATGTTTTGTAAAATTATTTTGGAAGCGTTGGAAAGTGCTACATAATCTATGCTTGAAGCATGATTTTTCGTTCTTGTTTTATGGTATAATATTGGCAGCTGGAGTGCTAGTATTATACTGTGAAATCAACACTTTTTTTTTGCAGTGTATGCTTTGAAAATGCCTTTCACATTTCTAGTGAACTGAACATAATAAAGGCATTTTGCCAGTCATACGTACAGACACCTGCTTAATTAAATCAAAAATGCTTTTAAAATAAACAGTGGGAGAAAAGGGAATTGTTTTATCTTTCAAAGATTTGAAAAAAAAAGGAAGAAAAAGAAAATAGTTCCTCATATCACACCGTAATTTATATATATATATATATATATATATATATATATATATATATATATATATATATATATATATATATATATATATATATATATATATATATATTAAAAAAATGTTTAATTTGGCAAAAGGCTGAAGAATTTTGTTGAACAAAAGCTGTGCAATCAAGTTTTTTCGACATTCAGATTGGTAGGTAGATGAACTACAATGTTATGGCCCTAATCCAAATCCCGATATAAACGGCAGATACGGTGAAAATTAAAAGTCTGATACTAAAATAAAGTCATAAATGAAATGATAAAAAGGAATAAACACATAATTAAAAAATAATGATAAAAAACTCATTTTTTAAGAAAAAAAATAAAACGTCAAAATAACCTGAAATTATATTCAAAATAATTATATTTGAATTTTTGTAGAACTGGCATACACCTGTAAGAAATACTAGATAAATTTATAAAGTAATAAATTTATAAAAATAATAAATTTATAAAATTTATATATTATTATTCATTTTTGGTTCGAATCCAGGCTTGTACACTTCTTTACCCTGTTGGTTTCACGCTTATTTAACAAAAAATCAGCGATGGTAAATTTATCTATTATAAATAAAATAACTTTAACTTCATAAAGTATAATTGAAACGATAGATTCACCTTTGCTTACTTAAAATACGAAAACATTCATGAAAATGATACATTAAAACTTTATCCTCCACTGATTTTTTTCTCCTTGATAATGCGGCTTGGATTGTAGCCGAAAGCGCTCGGAGAGAGTTTTGTACTGTTAACATCTAGGGTTTTAATGTTTTTTTTTTAAACCTTTTGTATATATATTTTTCATCAAACACCTATTTTAGGAAAATTTTAATGAATCATTTTCTTGAATGTTTTCATATTTTATCTATTATATTTGGAGTTTTGAGAAAATGGAATAATCAAAGGTATGGCGGTGGCGTTTGCTACGGAAGATTATCTATTATTCGACGTATAAGTATTAATTCTAAATACTCCCCTCATGGTACCGTTTCGTGATTTTTAAGTCCTTGAAAATCTTTTTAAAATAGCAAATGTGTTATTTATACTAAACAATGGCAAAAATCTGCCAAAATTCTTATTCTTCTCCTTATTCTTATCATCGACTTAATGGGGGGAGGGGGATATTGCCCTTCGTGAGGGTCTTTTTAGGGGAACCTAATCCATACTTACGCCAGGCTCGAAGCAAATCGAGGAAAACTTGGAACGGTTAGGCCGACGAGCGTAGCACAGTTTCAAATAAGTCAGCGCATCCTCAGTCGTTGGTAGGGATCACGGTATGATGAAAAGGGGGGAGGGGAAACCTGAAAGCATTAAAACTGCAGCTACTACCCTTTGTATAATCTAATCCCTTTGTCATCTAATCTTGTAATTTTGTAATCTAATTTCTAATTTTGTAATCTAATTCTAATTTTGTAATTAATAATTGTAATTAATAATGTAATTTTTTAATTAATAATTGTAATTAACTGTTATTATTTGTTGGTTATTAATTGTTATTAATTATTAATTGTTATTAATTATTAATTGTTATTAATTGTTATAAATTATTAATTGTTATTAATTGTTTTGTAATTAATAATTGTAATTCTAATAATTTTGTAATCTAATTCTAATTTTGTAATCTAATTTCTAATTTTGTAATCTAATCCCTTTATTACTTTCTTTGATGTAATCTGAATCTTCGTGTAACACACACTAGAGATGAGACTGGCTCGGCCCGAGTCGAGCCCACGTCCGAAAGGGACTCGGGCTTGATTTTTATGCCAGTGCGCCGTGGTTCGTGCGCAAAGTAAAAATGTTATTTATTCAGAAATTGAAAAACAAAGAAATAAGTAATGTATAAGTTTCTTACAATCATACAATACGTGTTTTAGAATCCCTTAAAAAGTCAGCTTGAAAGATAATTTAACTGTTATAGATGGGAGAAATATTCTATCTGATTCTGAAGCCTTTCCACCGTCATTGTTAGTAACATAAAGAAACCGTGGGATATCCCTTGTCTATCCTCCCTTTCTGTTTGAAGTTCTTCTACAGAATTACTGGAAAGCATAACTCATATCTTTCTGCCATAGTTGTATAATGATATTAAGAAAATAATAAGAAGAATTCTGACTTCTGGCAGATTTCTGCCAGTGTTTGGTATAAATAACAAATTAGCTATTTTAGACAGATTTTCAGGGACACAAAAATCACGAAACGTTTCCGTGAGGGAGTATTTTAGGATTAATACTCACTCATATGTAAGAAGATATTTTTAAATGAGAAAATTAATCTTGAAACAATGTTAAATTATTATTGACAATTTTATAACGTTCTTTCGAAATCGGACTAGGTCTCCGAAAAAAGAACATGAACTAATCTCTTATGCACGCATCCTGTTTTTTAATAATTAATTTGAGGAGGAATTTCTGATAAATTATGAAAGAAAATCCTTTCAAACAGATTTTATTACGTTAATATCTAACAATTAATAATATGTTTGCTCAGTATTCACAAAGTATTGCTTCATGGATTCGTAAATTTAAAAACAAAATTGCTGCCTAAAGATTTCATCCAATGTTCATATATATACACATGGGCATTCAAATTTCGAATACTCATTTGGGTACAAGAAGGTATAACGCGTGCATCTATTTTTAAACAAATTTTGAGTCAAGAAAACGGACGTTCACACCTGGTGGCAATAAATAAATAAATAATAAAAATAAATAAATAAATAAAATAAAAATAAATAAATAAAAATGGTGATATGGGAATATAAAGAACATACACCAATTAAAAAATATATATTGTCGACTAAAAAAATTTCTTATTAGACGAGATTTAAAAATAATTTTTTTTTGTTTATCCAACCAAATTTTTGTTCGATCCACAATGACCGAACAAAAAAAATTACACTGCCATATTATCGGATTCAAAGAGAGAATTTTTTTATAAATATTATTGGATTTTCGGTGCCATCAGAGCATAACAATAGCATAGGCCAACTGAGATGTAACTCTTGGGCCCCTGACAGGGGTCCCAACATTTTTATGCAATTTTTGCAAAACTGATATTTTAAATCTAGTTTGATCTGTATTGAATATAATTAACATTTTGTACTTTTAGCGTAGGATAATATTAAGAACAAAACATATAATCAAAATATGTATTTATATATTCATAGTTTCAAAGGCATAGAAAATATTTATATTTTCGCTGCAGTATAAGAAAAGGCATATCGAAAGAATGCCGGATACTAGGTCTCTCTTTGTCTTGATCTGACCCTGAGTGTCATAATGTTGGACTCTTAAAATGGAAGTTTTCGTTCTTTCTTTCTTTCTTTTTTCTTTTTTTCTTTCTTTCTTTCTTCTTTCTTTCTTTCTTCTTTCTTTTTTTCTTTCTTCTTTCTTTCTTTCTTTTTCTTTCTTTCTTTCTTTCTTTTGTTTCAAATTTCAAAATTGCTTTCTTTCTATCATCTTATCACGGTGTGTTTTAGTTTCACAATAGATTTTTCTTTAATCGGGCAAAGTAATATACCACGTTTGTTTCCTCTATTTTCACCTTTATAACCATGCATTTACTTTTTTTTTCGGCTTTATTTATGTATGGAAACAACAGGATATTGCACAAGCAACCTGTAAAGCAAACGTACTACACGGTTTTACCATTAAAGAATTTTTTCCCATAATTTTTGGCTAGATATAATGGAGGTGGGATATGGAAAGGGTATTGTGTCGATAAAAAAATCATTTATAGCTCTTCAAGCAACTGTTAGCGCATTTTCGTAAAAACAAACGGTATTTTGGAGAGATACTTTACTTTGAGATTATTTACAAAGCGATATACAGGAAAAAAATGATAAAATGTTTTTGTATTATACGAAACTTCAAAGGTTAATGTAACCAGTGAATTATACTTTTAGTTATTCGATGAAGAGATCTAAAAATGTCTGAAATCACGCAATTATTTTTTCCTATTCCTTTAACATGTATACTAAAATATACTTCTGTGTAAAAAGTTCCTAGAATTTACCTTTTAAAAAACGCCCATAAAAGATATCACGACATTTTTTTTTTTTTTTTTTTGTAAGTTGGTACCACTGACCACTGTACCGAGTTACAACACAAAGTTTGAGCGCAATCTTTGACAATAGTGTGTTGACAGCAGCTGTTTGTTTAGTCATTACTTTTGAGTGCTCTGCGATTTTTAACTATAGAAAGATTAGTTGAACGAAGTTTTTACCTTAAATTTTGTGTTTCAAACAAAATTTCCTGTGCCGGATCTGAAAAATAACCGAAATTGTGCATCTCGATACTGCGCAATCGTAGAAAGCTGTCGTTTTGAAAGAATTTTCGGCCAAAAATGCACCGAATGTCTGATCTGGTCCCATGTGACTTTTTCCGGTTCCCGAAGCTAAAATTACCACTTCGAAGAAGGCGATTTGAGTCAATTGAGCACATGAAAGGAAAATTTGCTGAGGGAGCTAACGACCATAACTTAAAACCTTTTCACCATTAGGCCAGTGTTTTTCTGTTAATACAAATCATGCTAAAATGTCTGTGAGACAAAAATATTTTCAACAGAATTCTGTTTTGAACCGTATATAGAATGAAGGGATATAAAAGATTATAGCATCAAACTCCGATTAAAAGATTTATGTATCCTGGGACAAAGTTACAACAACTGCATTGTTACAAGAACTGGGATTTTTTATTTATTTATGGAAATGCAGGAAAACCTTCAGACGGTGAAAGGGTTGTAATCAGCCTACGAAAAATGTAGGGAGGATCATGTCAATCATGGCATAGTTGTATTGGACTCAATGAGGCCTACTTTGAAAGTGACAAAATAAATTTTGATGAATATTTTGTGTGTGTGTGTGTGTGTTTTACTTAACAATTCCGGGTACTTTTACACCGAATGTAAAATTGTAGGGTCTGTCTGTGATTTTCAGAAAAACACATATTTCATTAGTTTATCGGACTTTTTAGGCGACGTATAGTCAATAATAACATTAAATATTTTTTTTCTGTCTGTCTGCGTAGAAGAACACTTATTTCATTAGTTCATTCGACTATTTAGGGGGCATATATTCCTTATAAGGTATAATGACATTAATATTATTTTGTCTGTCTCTCTGTCCGGCAAAGGCTCAGAAACGGTTGCATATCAAACATTAAACTTGTCAGGACATATGAATAGTGCAGATGCAAAAGTCACATTATTTACCTTTTTAAGGTATTGAGTTATTCATTTCACCGTGTTCGTCTTTTTAAGGTGAATCGGACTGCAATACTGATTAGGATCATAAGAAAAACATATTAAAGTTGAAAAGAATTGCTGAAAATCTCGTTTTGATGCATAACTCACATTATCCAACAACTGTTTTGCAGCAAAACTCTCCACTCTCTAATTCCACCAATCAGGGAGGTACAGAAGTAAGAAGTAGTGTAAAATGTTCCACTAGTTTAATGACAGTGAAGAAATTGAGCCATGTCTAACAGTAAAATTTTTGCACAAATTATTTTTAATAAATGTTTTTTGCGTTTTGATTTTTGTTGTTTATCACCTTCCAAAATAACATAATGAAAACTAATGTTTATTTATTTATTTAGTCAGCTATTTTTGTTCTTGTTGTTTTAAATTCATAACTATTTTGGTTTATAACTAACATTACCCATAAAAGTTTGCTGCAAAACTCACATTTTCCTAAATTTAAATTCTAGCTTTACCGCAATTATTACAGGTTTAGGACTATGTGCAACTAGTTCTTATGGAAACAAATATATCACACACAAAAAAAATTGTGCCAATATATCATGTTTATTAATAATAATCAGTTTTTTACGTTTCTAAAATTTATAGGTTAAGTGGAGAGTGGGAATTTTGCATCTACATCTTGCATATAGAGAATGTTTCTGGCTACAATATGCAGTTTGTAGCATTCCGTTTATTAAAATAGTTTTTGAGAAAACAGGGAAAAACCAGAAGAATCTATCAATCAACCAATCTTTTTTAATGTTAAAAAAACTCGGGAGCTACTGATCAATTTTAAGGAATCTTACGGCGAACGAAAGGTGTAATTAAGATGTATAATTGATTATTGGGACTACAATCTGCAGTTTGTCGCATTCTGATATCTAAAATAAGTTTCGAAAAAACAGGGAAAAATCGGGAGAATCAAAAAATCATTCAATGCTCAGAAATTAGAGAAGGGAGATTCTCAAACTTAAGAACACTAAAGCATTAACTGTTATCAATTTTCAGAATTTTAAAGTTTAACAACAATTTTTTTTACTGTATCTTTACTAATATTATAAGTAGTAAAGATTGTCTTTTTGTTTGTTTGTTTGTAGGGTGTAATCTCTGGAACTACTGAAGCGATTTCAAAAATGATGGTGGCAAATTGATGGTGATAATCCCTGCTCCAACATAGGCTATATTTTATGTAGGTGCCACTGCCCCCAGGGTGTGCAGGAGCGAATAACGTTCTAAAATTTCGATTTTTTTATACTGAAAAAGCTAGAAACATGAAATTTGGCATGGTAGTTACTTATAAGATGTAAAGGCTCTCTAAGAACAAATTCTAAAAAAATTCGAAATTTAAAAGGGTGAGATGAGCGAAAATCGTACTAAAAACATTCTAAATTACAATTTCTATGGAATCTCTGGAACTACAGAGCCGTTTTCAAAAGTGATGGTGGCAAATTGATGGTGACAGTCCCTGCTCCAACATAGGCTATGTTTTATATCGGTGCCACTACCACAGGGAGGTGCAAAAGCGAAAAACTTTCTAAAATTTCGATTTTTTATATACTGAAGGAACTAGAAAATCGAAGTTTGGCATGGTAGTTATTTTTAAAATGTAAATGCTCTCAGAACAAATTCTAAAAAAATTAGAAATTTGAAAGGATGAGATGTGCGAAAAGCGGTCTAAAAACATTCTAAATTACAATTTCTATGGAATCTCTGGAACTACAGAACCATTTTCAAAAGTGGTAGTAACAGTCCCTGCTGTAACATAGGCTATATTTTATATCGGTGACACTACCACAGAGGGGGGGGGGGGCGATGAAAGAACGAAAAAGTTCTAAGTTTTCGATTTTTTTTTCGACATTAGCGTGGCTTAATTAGTAATTTCTGAATTATCTGTGACAGTAAAATTTCCTATAATGAAAATAAGCCAACGAATACCACTTGGCATTTTTCAAGAATTGCGGAGCAAAGCCGCGGGTTTTGCTAGTAATACATAAATCTAGAATATACTATAGAAACATTAACAGACAGCAAATGTTCTGTAAAATTAACAATTAAAGCATTTAATTAGCAGATATGTAGGTTGTAGATTTTGGATATAGCTTGTCTGTTAGATTACACATATTTGGACACTGCTGATATGTAGATTACCCAATTTTGATATTATTGTCTTGTAGGTTATACAGTTTTGACATTAATGACATTAATAGTAAAATGTTAAAATATTTCCATAATCAGGTTTTTATCATGATTACAATACGTTCCTTACACTGTATGTGTACAATACACGTTAATACAATGAAATTAAAGTATTGGCATGCTCACACGCTCAATAAAATACATCGACTATGGAAATTTCCCTATACAAAAATGCATACATGTGAATACAAAAATACATAGATATGAATACATACATGCATATAATGAATACATGCATGACATTATATTTTTCTGGATTTCTTTGGTTATTATCTGTTGCCATGCGACGAATACTGAAGTACTCAAATTCGTATTCGATTTCTTTTCTGTTGTTTAAATATGAAATTCACACCTAATTACATCGATTTGAAAGTTATAAAGAATGTAAGGTGTAATTTTGGCTACCTATCAGTTCGAACTTTCAAATTATTATTCTTATTATGATTATTGTTGTTGTTTTCGTTTTCTAGTCACTTTGAGTTTTAGTTTCATATATATATATATATATTTTTCGTCTGCGTACTTCACTTTTTTAATTAATACACCATTCTTGTTTCCTTTACTGTCTCAAAAACAAACCCGTAAAAATGTTTTTATTCTTTTCTGCTTTATTATAATCAAAACAATCAGATATTGTGTAACTTACCTGTAAAGCGAACATAACTACAGGGTTCTACCATTAACCACATTTCCCTCCCTCCTATTTTGACCTAATATAGTTTCAAAAAGATCGTTTGATAGTTTGTATCGATAAAAAGATCATTTACGGAACAATCTCCACTTTTCGTTACAAGCAAATGATATTTTTGATGGACTTTTGTTTTCGGTTTATATTCGAAAACAAAGTAATATACGGTGGAAAGTAATGAAACATCTTTTGAATTATACGAGCTTCCAAGGGCTAATGTAACACATTATAGTTTTAGTTATTCGATGATAAGATCGAATAGTTTCTGAAGTCACGCAATTTAAACACGCTAATCTCATTTTTTCACCATTATTTCAAGCGTAAATATAACATGTCAGTTATCGATTTTAATTGTTTTAGATTTCCATATAAATTATTTACAAAAATTCCAAAATAGCTGACCATACAAAAGAAACACCTTGTTTTTCCTATAACAATATTTAATTTTTAAGAGATTAATTTACCTATTCCTATAAATTAGAATAATCTGTAAATTTTGCACACAAATATTTATATATATGTATGTATACTAGCTGACCTGCCCGGCGTTGCCCGGGCACGGGATAATAACTTTAAATATATCTAAAATCAGTGTTGAATTCAGACATTTTTCTCAAAGAGAGATTTAGTATTGGGGCCCCACTGCTTTCGGCAGCGCACAACCAGGCGTGCTAGGCACGCGTCGGTATGATTTTGCAAACAAATCCCGAATTTGTATGATTTTATATTTGTAAAGGAAAGTCTTTCCAAACGAATCTAGTGTTGGGAGACACACTGCCTTCGCAGCGTACACCCTCGAATTTGTATTAATTATATTTTGAAACGAAAACCTATCCAAACGAACGTAGAGTTGGGGGCGGGGCCACTTCCTCACCTTCAGCAGCACCCGGGAGTGCTATGCACGCTTTTATCTGATACTGCATTAACGAACCTGGAATTTGTTTGATTTTATATTTTTAAACAAAAATCTTTTCAAACGAACTAAGGAATTCCCGTTATAGTGATTTCTGATTTAATTTCTGACATTTGGATATGTTACACTTTCAATTCTGACCAAATATTATTTCTTCTTACTATAAAAGTTCTGATCATTTGCCAAGTCATATGGGGCAAACCGCACTCTAATGTGTGTTCATGAATTTTTGAAATGTTAAGACTTATGGGACTCTTTGCATTAGAACGTAAAAAAAGACAAATGTTTCTTAATCTTTGAAAATATAATGTAACAAAAAATATATATACAATGAGCTCTTCCGAGTTACCCACGATTCCGAAAAACGTTCTTTATCTTTGAAAATATGAGAAACTTTTTTTTTCTTTTTTTGAGATTTAAAGAAGCATTTATAAAAACAGAGTATCTTTTTTCAGCCGCAGATTTTCGGATACGTTTCCGAATAGTTTTTATAGTGTATTAAGAGCCTACGCTAGTTACGCGAGGAAACGCTCAAGCTAATGTTAGTCTATGGGAAGGTTCTTCGCCGATTTCTCGCTCGCATTTTAATATAATTAAATGATTTTTTTTGCATAGGATAGCTGAGTTCGATCTCTAACGTTGTTAGTTTTTACTTTTTTGATTTCCGTTGCAGTTTTTTTTTTTTTTTTTTTTTTTTTTAACAAGCAGACATTTTCAATTTTGGAACCAATTTCATTTTCTGAAAGTAAAAGTACCTTTATATAAAAATACTGGAACCAAAATCGAAAAAGTGAAAACTAACAACGTTAGAGATCGACCTTAGCTATCCTATGCAAAAAACATCATTTAAAAATATTAAAATGCGAGCGAGAAATCTGCTAAGAACCTTCCCATAGACATAATTATAGCTTGCGCGTTTTTTTTTGCATGACTAATGTAGGCTCTAAACATAAATAAACAGGTTAAATAAACATTTTCAGTCGTTTAACTGAATTTATACTTGCAAGAGTAACAAAATAACATTAATTTTTATGTCAATGTTAATGCTCTTAATTTGTCCTGTTTGCCTCTAAAATATGTTTGTTGACCATGAAAATGTTTATTTGAGAATTACTAGCGTCCGAAAAACCAGGCTAAGAAAACGGATTAATACTCTAAAAAATAAAACTACTCGGAAACGTTTCCGAAAAACAGTGCCAGTAAAAGAAACTTTGTTTTTATAAATACTTCTTTAAACCTTGAAAATATATTGGTTTCTGTTGTTTCGAAAGATAAAGAACGCTTTTCGATATCATGGATAACTCGGAAAAGTCATTGTATACATTTCCTTTATTGTTACATTATACATACATGCCTCGATTAAGAAACATTTGTCTTTTTTTAGGTGCGTTCGTAATTATATAAATACGTAGCACCTATAGTCGTCGTCTGGTCCGTCGTCTGGTCCATCCGTCTGTCCGCATATAACAGAGCAAAAACTACCCAACCGAATGGTTTGAAATTTCGTTCCAGAATTTTGTCTTAAATCGAATCAAAACTTAAAAAGTTATTAATAAAAGTTTTCTTAATTCTATTAAATCCTATCATACGTAATTAATTCAATGATATCCCATGATAGGTAATGATTCTAGGTTACTATGGTGAATACGTCCTATTTAAGATGGAGTCCTATTCTTTCCGTATTACTACATTTAAAAACCGAATTTGTATACTAAAATTGTTTAATTGCAGCAATCGTATAAGCTATCGACAGTTTTTTGGCTAGATGTTCCCAGAGAAATATATATTAAATGAAAAAAGAGTCTAAATATGGATTTCAAGTTCTGAAATTTCCAAAGCTAGGATTAAGTTTCCCGTTGAAATTTTCAGTAAATGTCAACAAAAGATAAAATATTGCCAACTTAAAATGTTCTTATTTTACGTATTACGGAAATTTATCATATCATAATAATAAACGATATAAATCATTTTTTCAGTGAAATAATAACGATAATTTTTTTTACATTGCCTTGTATTGGATATTTGCTCATACTATAATTTTAATGTAACAGAATTGTAATTAATTGTTTGTATAAGTGTTTTCAAACCAGGGATGAGATTTCTCCGACTTTTTGCATACCAGTATATTCTTAGAGAAAATGTTTTTTTTTTTTTTTTTTTTTTTTTTTTTTTTTTTTTTTTTTTTTTGTTTAACAGAACTACATTTTCTCTAAGATTGTACTGGTATGCAAAAAGTCGGAAAAATCTCATCCCTAATTGAAACTTAATTTCATAAAATAAAATTAATGTCTATAATATGAAAATCATCACATAAAATAAATTTTGTATTCATGCATTTTTGCACAAGAATGCAACAGCTATTGCACCAAGATCTGAATATTTATAAAACTGGTTGTAGTACGAATGCACCTCATTTGTCACATTTAACGTAGAATTGCATACTTTTTTTTTACACATTATGTTATTTTTGTCAGGAAAAATTCCGTTTTTTCACAAGTTTTACATTGCAAACCGCACTTAGGACAATTTGTTAAACTTGTATGAATATTTGGAATATTAAATATTAATTGACCTAAGTGACTCTTTAAAGCATTATTTTTCTATGACCACAAAAGTTCCGACTATTTGACAAGTCTTACGGTGGCAACCAAGCTTTGATACAACAATATTTATATTTTTTTTATAAATTTTTGAAATGTGAATGTATTTATGATATACCCTGTACATATATTATGGCGACCATTTTAAACTAAAAATTAGTGATATTGCAGAATTTTTTTTATAAAACAAAGGTATGGCTGATCGACAAGTATCGAGAAAAACTAGTTTATTGTAAAACATATCATTATCGAAAAAAGAATGCGAAAACCTTGACTTCCAGATTGTTATGAAATTCGCAAAAACTTCAAAGGAGTAAGAAGCAATTGTAATTTTTCTATGCTCATTTTTAAAAGGAAAGAAACGAAAAGGATTTCTATTAAATTTATTCTTTTAAGCATGAGAATGCAAAACTGGTTTCTTTTGAAAGCATACCGAGGAATTTATCATTATTATTACGAGAGGTAGTATTTAAGGCGGTATTCAAAAAAAATATTTTTCCACGTTCAAGAACTCAAAATTTTGAGACACATTTTCAGACTCAATTTTAAAAGTAACAAGAACGAAAAATCATGCGTCAAGCATAGATTATGTAACACTTTCCAACGCTTCCAAAATAATTTTACAAATCATACCGTTTAATAAGCTAAAAGATAACATCTAAGTAATCCGAATTCTTTTATTCAGCCCTGTATAGGATCTATAGATTTGTATATATACTACATAGGATGCTAAATTTTAGTTGAGTTAGGAAACGCGTAGCATAGTTTAAAATTCTCCGTCTGGAGTTAAATAATACGGAAATGTGTTCGCGAACTTTTGTGCTTCCCTGTATAGGATCTACAGAATTTATGCACACCACGTAATAGACAAAAAGCGAGTTAAAATTAAAATCGCGATCAGTAACTTAAAACGCACTTCCAGGAATTATTGTTAACAGACAGTAGAGAATTCTTTTGTGTGTCCCTGTAAAGGAACGATGACTGCTATAGACACAATATTCTGTAGTAAGCCTCTTGTCATGCACCTTAGTGATATATATAAATTTCAATGCGTTTAAAATAGGGAAACATTATTTAAATAAACCGCAGACGACTTTTCTCCATAGACGTAATGTAACGGAATTCTTTTGACTGTCCCTGTAAAGTAACTATAAGTGCTATGCACACCTTATTCCATATTAAGCTTCTTCTAATGCACCTTAGTGATATATATAATTTTCAATGCGTTAAAAATAGTGAAACATTATTTAAATAAACCGCAAATGATTTTTCCCCATAGACCGCAATGTAACGGAATTCTTTTGAGTGTCCCTGTAAAAAAACTATAAGTGCTACACACTTCCGTTGAAATAGGGAACATGCTATAGATAACGGCTATAACATATAAAAATTGCAGAGCAATCCGAGCATATTTACGGGAGTTAGTGCACGGACAGACGGCCAGACGGCAGATGGCAGACAGCCAGATGGCAGACGGCCAGACGGCAAACGGCCAGACGGCAGACGGCCAGACAAACCGAAGTCATAAACACTTTTCAACTAGATTGGAAAGTGTTAAAAACATGAAACTTGGCGGCGTGATTTATGAAGAGATTTATAAGGGACCTATGTTTTTATTTTTCGTTCAATTAATTAGAAATTTATTTACAAACAATTATTTTCACAGTGCGATATTTTTTTTTCTTCAGCGCTACAGTTTCGGGAAATTCGGTTCAAAATGTCCACTTTGACAGTATTTTTTGAAATATATTCTGCCTTTATCAAAAAATCGACCAATTTCGGACATTATAAAGTTTCTGAACAAGAGAACCTGCCAATTGGATGCATTTTAGAGCAAAAAGGAATTTAAAAATGTGTCTCAAATTAAGCAGTTTTTATTTGATTACACCCTTAAGTTGTTTGGAAAGTAATGCAATAAATTATTTCTTACCAAGAAAATAGGTTTTATTGCTTTTCAAAATACTCTCCTGCAGCATCGATACATTTTTGGATTCGAATAGACCAATCATCAAAACATTTATACCACTCTGAAAGTGGCATAGCAGAAATATGACATTTGTAAGCTTCAACGACTTCTTCCGAGTTGATAAAACGTTGACCGCGCATTTTATTTTTTATGAACGGAAATAAAAAGTAATCATTAGGTGCTAAGTCCGATGAATACGGACAATTGGTAGGCTTTTTTTGTCAAATCCACATAAAATCGTGCCCAATACGCATGCGTCAGAAATTGCTCCGGGATGTCCACTCTTAATAAAGTGAACGATTCATCGCAGAATTCAGCGCACACAATTCGCTCTTTATATTTAATGCTTCTATTCAGCCAATCAGATGAGAGCTGTTCCTTTCCCGAAACGAAGGATGATTCTTTAGGATTGATAAGATTCTTATTGTTGATCGTTCTGTGGCGTTGGCAAGTTTGGATTACGATTAGCTTGGATAACTATTATAGGTATTTTTTTCATTTTATCTTTGTGAAGCACTCCTTGCACGAACAACTTTTGTCGGTCTTGGGTCATCTGGAAACACCCAAACAGTCGATTGTTGTTTTGTTTCGGGTTCATACGAATAAATTCAGATTTCATAAAACGTTACGATGTCAGTTTTGAGGCACCGGAGTTGATTTTTTTTAGATTTTCCTGGTACTATTTCACACAAGCGTCCTTTTCAGCTTGAGATAAATTGTGGGGATCTATCGAGAACACACCGTTTTCGCTTTTAAATGATTATATAAAATTGAATGCATGCGAGTTTTTGAAATGTTCAAAAGATTCTTCTATTTCATCATGTGTCACATGACTATCAGAAGCGATTAGTTTTCTCACAGCATCAATGTTTTTGGAATTCACAGCACTTCTTGGTCAATCCTTCTGAACATCGTCACTGAGATTATTGCGATCGCGGGAGAATTCTTTAAACAAGTTGTAAAACGTTGCCTTAGATGGTGCTTCGTTACCAAACGTCGAGTTCATTCTATCACTACACTGTTTCTGTGTAAAACCTTGTCGAAAGTCATAAAAAATCATGGCTCTGAAGTCCCTTCGACGTAACTCCATACTCCATAATTATTTACCACTTCTGATATTCGAAAAATCACAGTAAATAGAATTTCGCGGCTTTTGATGTTCTGTAAACGCAGACATATTCACATAACTATGTTCGAATTTTGTTAAAAATCATCTGCTCTGAAAGCAGCTGTTTTTTCGTTGTCAGATTCTAAAAACTTAAGTACTGGCTCTTGTATTATTATTATTTAGAAAATTTTAATAGTTTCCAACATAGTTGAAAAGTGTTTAGGAATGCGGTTTGTCTGTCCGTCTCTCCGTGCTCTAACTCACGCAAATATATTCGGATTGCCATGTAATTGATATATGTTATTGAGGTTTATTCTGGCATATTCGGTATTGAAAATGAAGTATTTACCATTTATGGTTAGTTTACAGCAATCATGTCAAACACGTGACTCGCGGGCCACAACTGGCCCGCCGACAACTCGTATGTGCCCCGCGAAATCTTTGGCCATTTAAATGCGTTTAATTTAGTTGTTTTAGTTGGTAGTTAATTCAGAATGCTACCACTATTTTTGAATTGTAATATTTGTCTTTTTTATTCTGTCATTAAATAAAAATCTCTTCAGAATGTGGTAACATTCTGAATTAAAAAAATCTTTTATGTGAAAATACGAATTACAATATAAGTTCCATTAAATTTTAATGCATTACTAGAATACAGTTTTTTTTTAAAGTTCATTTTTAAAAATAGGCAATTATAATGCAAATAGTTTCCATGAAGGTTGGAGCACGAATCACTAAAATACATTATCTTTTGATTGGTGATATTTATTTCATAAAACTCATTTTTTTTTCAAGTTCTCAGAATTTTTCCGCAATTCCTTGCGATTCCGTCTCAGCAGGTTTTACTGTATATATTGAAAAAAAAAATAACCATGTATTTTAATAGATTTGCTCATTATTTAGTGTGAAACAATAAAACCTGCGAAGACGGAACTTGTCTATAACAGAAACTATAGCATTAAAGCGATTCTCAAAAACATATCCCCCCCCCCCCCTGCTCAAAATATCGAAAAACTTTGAGCCATTCATAGAGTAATTTTAAATACATAAAAGTATAAAATTGGTAGTCATGGCGATTAAAGTAATATGGAATCGAATAACGTTTTTCATTTTTTGATAAATTCGGTTAATTTTTTGGCAGTATCTCTTGAAAAATCATTTGTATTTAAAAGAAAAAGCGAGATACTAATCGATTTCTTAGTTTCTAATCAAGAGCACCTGCTGCCTTTACGCGTTTAAGAAATAAAAATCATTCAAACAAGTGTCAGAAAGCAGCTAGTGAGAATTTGAGAACAGCCTTATACGAAAACTATTACCAAATAATAATAATAAATTAAATGGTCATTTAATTAAAAAGAAATAATTTTGTTTAGAATGGGGGAGGGGAGATTTAAAACATTTAATGTAAAACAAAACCCGTCTATACCGAAATCATTTATAACACACCCTATATAGCGAAATACTACCTTAAACACATAAACATCAATATTTATTATTAATAAAAATAAATTACAAAAATGAGTAGATGAACACATTTAATTAAATAATAGTAATAGAAATGCAGACAGCTAATGACTGTTTTCGTGAGTGATTAATATAAGATCAATTAAACATTTGAAAATCAGTTTGTGTAAAATGATTAAGTAAACAATGCCGTTGCCTCACGGATTTTTATAACGACGCTATAAGGAAATTATTTTAAATATATCATTTCTAATAAGACGTAATTTTCACCAAAGTTTTCTTTCTACTTTTAATATCATATATTCTAATACGAGCAAATCTTGTGTGTGTGTGTGTGGTTATGCAAATTTTATCTTAAAAACGGCTCTAACGATTTTGACGAATTTTTGCATTCTACCGTTTTGGGGAACCAGAAAACGATTGGGCTAGGTCACATGTTCAAGAAAATTCGATTAGTGGATCATTTTGGGTCATGGTCAAGCTAATTCTATCTAAAAAACGGTTCAAACGATTTTGACGAAATTTTGTATCTGACCCTTTTCGGGCACGAGAAGACTATTGGGCTCGGTCACATGTTCGAGAACTTTCGATTAGTGGGTCATTTTTGGGTCAAAGCAGGTCAAATTAATTTTATCTAAAAAACGGCTCTAACGATTTTGATTAAATTTTGTATCCTACGAGTTTCGGGCCCGAGAAAATCATTGGGCTAGGTCACATGTCCTAGAAAATTCGATTAGGGGGTCATTTCTGGGTCATTGTGGGTCAAGCTATTTTATCTTAAAAACGGTTCAGACTATTTACACTAAAATCTGCATCCTATAGTTTTTGGGTACAAGAAAACTGTTGGGCTAGGTCACATGTTCGAGAAAATTCAATTAGTGGGTCATTTTGGTCATGGGTCATTATGGGTCAAGGTATTTTATCTTAAAAACGGCTCAGACTATTTACACTAAATTTTGCATCTTATGGTTTTCGGGCACAAGAAGACAGTTGGGCTAGGTCACATGTTCGAGAAAATTCAATTAGTGGGTCATTTTGGTCATGGGTCATTATGGGTCAAGCTATTTTATCTTAAAAACGGTTCAGACTATTTACACTAAATTTTGCATCCTATGGTTTTTGAACACGAGAAGACTATTAGGCTAGGTCACATGTTCGAGAAATTTCGAATAGTGGGTCATTTTGGTCATGGGTCATTATGGGTCAAGCTATTTTATCTTAAAAACGGCTCAGATGATTTGAACTAAATTTTGTATCCTACGGTTTTTGGGCACGAGAAAATCATTGAGCTAGGTCACATACTCGAGAAAATCCAATTAGTGGGTCCTTTTGGTCATGGGTCATTACGGGTCAAGCAATTTTTATCTTAAAAACGGCTCAGAGGATTTGAACTAAATTTTGCATCCTACGGTTTTTGGGCACGAGAAAATCATTGGGCTAGGTCACATACTCTAGAAAATCCAATTAGTGGGTCATTATGGGTCAAGCTATTTTATCTTAAAAACGGCTCAGACTATTTACACTAAATTTTGCATCTTATGGTTTTCGGGCACGAGAAGACTGTTGGGCTAGGTCACATGTTCGAGAAAATTCAATTAGTGGGTCATTTTGGTCATGGGTCATTATGGGTCAAGCTATTTTATCTTAAAAACGGTTCAGACTATTTACACTAAATTTTGCATCCTATGGTTTTTGAACACGAGAAGACTATTAAGCTAGGTCACATGTTCGAGAAATTTTGAATAGTGGGTCATTTTGGTCATGGGTCATTATGGGTCAAGCTATTTTATCTTAAAAACGGCTCAGATGATTTGAACTAAATTTTGTATCCTACGGTTTTTGGGCACGAGAAAATCATTGAGCTAGGTCACATACTCGAGAAAATCAAATTAGTGGGTCATTTTGGTCATGGGTCATTACGGGTCAAGCAATTTTTATCTTAAAAACGGCTCAGAGGATTTGAACTAAATTTTGCATCCTACGGTTTTTGGGCACGAGAAAATCATTGGGCTAGGTCACATACTCGAGAAAATCCAATTAGTGGGTCCTTTTGGTCATGGGTCATTATGGGTCAAGCTATTTTATCTTAAAAACGGCTCAGGCTTTTTACACTAAATTTTGCATCCAATGGTTTTCGGGTACGAGAAGACTGTTGGGATAGGTGACGTGTTCGAGAAAATTCGATTAGTGGGTCATTTTGATCATGGTCATTATGGGTCAAACTATTTTACCTTAAAAACGGCTCAGACTATTTACACTAAATTTTGCATCGTATGGTTTTCGGGCACCAAAGGACTGTTGGGCTAGGTCACATGTTCGATAAAATTCAATTAGTAGGTCATTTTGATCATGGGTCATTATGGGTCAAGCTATCTTATCTTAAAAACGGCTCAGAATATTTAGACTAAATTTTGCCTCCTATGGTTTTTGGGCACGAGAAGATAGTTGGGCTAGGTCATATGTTCGAGAAAATTCAGTTAGTGGGTCATTTTGGTCATGGGTCATTCTGGGTCAAGCTATTTTTATCTTAAAAAGTGTTGGCGACATTGGCGGGATTTGACAGGAAAATTGACTTTTAAGATTACCAATGCCAAAACACTTGCTTGGCGCCAAATAAAAAATAACGCCAATTTTGGCGACATTTGGCGAAAAAATTGGCTTTTAGAAGCTGAAGGAATTTTTTAGAAATTCCCAATAGGAGCGGAGATCTATCCTATGGTTTTTGCAAATGGAAAATTCGTTGTTTGTTTTGTTTGAATGTTTATGAAATCATGAGATACATGTTTCAACCAATCAAAGCCCATAGAACGTTCTCGAAATCAGAATTCAACCAATCAGGGTACATATGATAAGGAAAATTGACTTTTAAGATTACCAATGTCAAAACATTTGCTTAGCGCCAAAAGAAAAAAATATCGCCAAATTTGGCGAATTTGGCGAAAAATTTGACTTTTAGAATCTGAAGGAATTTTCTAGAAATTCCCAATAGGAGCCGAGATACATAATTCAACCAATCAGAGTCCATGGAATGTTCTCGAGAAAAGATTTGAACCAATCAGGGTACATAGAACTTTCTCAACGCATGCTTGGTGCTAAATGAAAGAATGTCGCTAAACTTGGCGACATTTGGCGAAAATGTTGGCTTTTAGAATTTGAAATACTTTTCTAGAAATTTCAATAGGAGCCGACATACATGATTCAACTACCAAGTTGAACACAAAGCAAATGTTGACCGAGCATTGCTCGGTCGTACCCGCTGGTTAACGTAAAAGCACAGTTTTTAATTCAAAGGAAATATTATTTGCGCTGTTTTAAAATTTACAACAATAGGTAAAAAGATTAATTTGAAATAAATAAATTTCTCGTGTAAATTAATTTTTTTAATTGAAACTGTTTAGACATATTTATTGAGTAATTATAAATATGGCGCAATTTTTCCCATTTACTGCTTTAAACGCGTAATTATTTTAATTATTATTTTAAAATTTTATTTCTCTTTTTAATATTCACTTGCAAGCACATTTTTATGAGTTAATTTACCCCATTAACTGCTTTTAACATGTGATTATTTAATTATTATTTTAAAGTTTCATTTCTGGTTTTTAATAATCACATGTAAATTGTAAATGCATTTTTTGATTGAAAGGGAATATTATTATTTGCGCTATTTTACAAATTGTCAACAATATAAAAAAATAGTCTTTTCGAAATATGAAATAAATTTCTATCGAAATAATGAAAATTTGAATACAAATGTAAAAAATAATTTCACAGTGCACACCACAAGCTTGTCAACTATGTCCCTGTAAACGGGCTATAAATATTACACACTTAATTTTCAATACCGAATATGCTATAGTGAACCTCAATAACATATATCATTTTCATAGAAATCCGAGTATATTTACGCGAGTTAGAGCACGAACAGACAAACGGCACAGAGACAAATAGACCAGACAAACCGAATTTATAAACACTTTTCAATTATGTTGGAAACAGACCGAAATATAAATACAATTTAGAAAATTCAATTAAATTTTATAGTTTTGGTTGGTGGAGAATAATTTAGAGAATTTAAAAAAATAAATAAATAAATAAACTATGTATAACAATAACTTTGGAACTTTGCATGAATATGTCTTTAACATGGCTGTGTTTTGTACGTATATATATATTTTTATGTCTAATGATAATAAGATTATATATATATTTTTTTAATGTGACCCGCGGCTTTGTATATAATGCTTAATTTGGCCCGCGGCAGTAAGCGAGTTTGACATGCCTGGTTTACAGGGATACTCAAACTTATTTCATTACATTACGGTCAATAAGGAAAAATGGTTCTCAGTTCATGTCAATGATGTTAGACTATTAAAAACATAATAAAATTGATATTCACCACTGAAGTGTACGACAATATGTATCCCATTGTATAAATAGCAATTATAGTTTTTTTTTTCAGGGACACTCAATGGCGTTCTGTTACATTGCGGTTAATGGGGAAAAATCATTTTCAGTGCATTTTAATGATGTTAAACTGTTTAAAAAATAAGGAAATTGATATTTATAATTGAAGTGGACGACCATGTGTTTTCTATAGAGTATAGTATAAGTAGCAATTATAGTTTGTGTACAGGGACATTCAAAAGTATTCTGTTACATTGCGGTCAATGAGGATAAATCGTTTTCAGTGCATTTTAATGGTGTTACACTGTTTCGTACATAATGAAATTTATATGCATCACTGAGGTGGATCACAACATGCTTTCTACAGGGTATAATATAAGTAACAATTATATAATTCGTTTACATGGACGCACAAAAGAATTCCACTGTATCATGACTATGTGGGAAAATTTGTTTGCAAGTGTATTTTGATGTTGTTACACAATTTTAATGAAATTGATATGCATTACTGAGGTACACTTGAGAATGGTTTCTATACATTATAGAGTACGTAGAATTTATCGTTTATTTACAGAGACACTCGAAAGAATTCGGTTTCATGACTGACTTTGAGCCATAGCTGCTTGGTGTACGTTTTTATCTGTGATATGCATTTTAAAATTTATCTAATTTTTAAAAATTAATGTATTACGACGTGTATAGATGATATACAGGACTGCACGAAAGATTTCGCACACAATTCCGGCAATGGACAGCAATTGCTGAAAATGAATTTTGATGATGTTGGTATCATAGCCTAAACTTGGTAAGAAATGAAATATAATTTTTCTTCAGTGTTTCATGTAACATTCTGCAAATGGATTTCCAAATGACAGTAAGGAAAAATGCATAAAAATTACATGTGATTATAAATTATTTTTAAAAAGACATCTAATATTTATTAGAAAATTGTCAGGGAATCTTATACAAAAATGCGCCTCAATTTCTTAAGCAGCTGGTATATTTTTCTGAATATTAATTTTTCTTAAAAATAGATTTTTTTCAATACGTTTGTACCACATAAACGCGAAAAAATGGTACTATTAGGTCTTAGTACATATTATAGCTAAATCTATCAAGTAAAATGTATCAAATGAATTTCAAAATAGCAATAAGAAAAACTCATAATAATTATATCTTATTTGAAAAAACTTCTAAACAGCATTTAATGTATGACTTTCAAAACTGTAAGGGGAACTATATTTGGCTAACTCTCCAACGCTCATAGCTAAACTTATATATATATATATATATATATATATATATATATATATATATATATATATATACATTTCGTTTTTATTCATCGGTTATATTGTATTATTTAATCTAAAAAAGAGTAAAACAAAACAAATTTTATCAATAAGTGCATGCCACCTACGGGTGACACACAAATTCAAGATCGCTTCATAGCAACAATTACACTGGTTTACAAATTTAAACATTTTTTATGTACTTTTGATGAAACACCTATTTTCTTATTATACCACCTCTTACTAATGAAAGGCGGTATTTGAAAAAACTCTATCACGTCACATTTTTTTAAATTTTTACATTTTTCAATATTCACATTTTTAATTCTATAATATATCTATCACGTCGCATTCAACTTTCCGGCATTGTCAACTTTAATTCTATATTATATTTTCTTGCGTTTTTGTGAACTAAAGTTGTTTTGTTTTTGATAAAATGTCTAATAGAGTCTGTAAATTAAATTCTAGTCGTTTTTGTTACGTTTGTGGACAATTTATATTCACAAAAAAAGGAAGACCGATATCGGAATGTTCTAAAATAGCATATGTGCATTATTTTGGATTCTAAGTGTTTAATTCAGATAAAAAGTAGATCCCACATGTTTTTTGCGAAAGCTGTAGGCTTACTCTTATATGCTGGGATTCGGGATAAAAAAAAGTATCTTCATTTGGATCACCAATGCTGTGGAGAGAACCTTCAAATCACGAAAATCGCTGTTATTTTTGTTTGACAAAAACTGCAGGCTTTAATTCAGAAAATAAACATAATATTCAATATTCTGACATTCTATTAGTTTCAAAACCGATATCGCATTCGGACACTCTGTCACATCTCGTATGTCCAGGTATGTCACGTGTCAGTTGCCCAGATAGTGACGATCTGTTTATGGAGAATGAAAATGATGACGAATTCGTAATCGAAGATTACGCCACATTTAATAAACCAAAATGACTTGAACAGCCTTGTGCGAAACTTGCAACTATCTAGATCTAAGAAAGAGATTCTTGCCTCTCGTCTACAACAGTGAAACGTATTGACACCAAATATCAAATTAACTTATTACCGAATCGAAGTCAAATTTTCAGCAGTTATTTCACCAAAAAGGACGGTCGTCCATGGATTCTTAGAAAATCATAAAGATGAAACCTATGAAAAACATATTGCTGTTTTATTAAAAAACTATCATGCAATGGGTGTGAACATGTCTCTGAAGGTACATTTTCTCCATTTACACCCGGATTTTTTTCCTGAAAACTTGGTCACCGTGAGTGACGAGCAGGGCGAGCGTTTTCACCAAGACCTTAAACTTTTTGAAGACAGGCAAAAAGGTTTTTAGGACAAAGTATGTTAGGGGACTACTGCTGGTCTATTTTAAGAGAAACAGATCAACAAAATCATAAAAAGAAGAGTAAAATCAATAATTTCTATTTTTTTTTCTTTTTATATTTCATGTTATTATTATTTTTCAGTATTTAATAAATATTTTTTAAACTAGACGTGACAGATTTTTTTCAATAATTTTCCCGTACTCAGTGCACTAGAATCTATGAAAAAATACACATTTAGGTGAATGTATATAAACCGGGTAAACCTGTGTTATTAATTAAACATTCGAAATTCTACAAATATCAATTCAACATTTAGTTAACTTCAAGATTCAGGCAAAAACTAATATGAGACCTACTGCTATTTTTGATATTTTTATCCCAAAAAAGAAGACCAACTCAGGTCTTTGCTTGTTTGGAGAGGATACAAAACTTTTGAAGGCTATAGTATTGTATCAGAAAATCCGAGAGATATTGGACTTTTTTTCTCCGATTAGGTAAACTCTTCTGGATCCCAATAAATAATCGTATTCCCTTAAAATCTAAGCTTAGAGGTTCTTTCAAAGACGTGTCACCAGGAGGTGACAATGGGCGTTGGCAGGTTAATCAGAAAACTGAATTAAGCATACTTAATGTGTCCACTATCGACAGCGTGCACGTGTGTTGCTTAGATGTGTTATATTTTTAAGTAAATGCATTGAAAAAAAAAATGTTGCTTTTACGGTATAATACTGACATTCCAACTGTCAGTATTATACCGTAAAATCAACAATTTTTTTTGCAGTGTGTGCCTTTGCGTTATAATGCCACGCTTTAGCACGCGATTAGTGCGTATATAAGCCGGTGATTGGATATTAAAAAAATTACATTTCAGGACTAATAATAAAGTTATTTTTACGTGTAAGACATACTAAATTCTTACATACTATTTCTTAATTAATAAATTCTTAAATACTACTATACTATATTTCATACTAAATTGTGGACGTTCTAAACTTTTGTAGACCTTTTTGTTTTCGCTAGCTCTCGCAATATTTGAAAAAGTATCGATAAATTTCAAATGCTGCCACTAGGGGCTCTGCAGTCACTCTTATATGATTAGCACATAGTCATTTCACTATAGTCAGACAGTAGTTCCATAACTCTAGCTTTATCCGTTCAAGGTGTTTTCTGACTTTAGTTTGCATCCTATATATCATCTAATGTCTAATCGATATTCTATAGAATATGAGTAAATTGAGCCTTGCATCCTATGAATCCACAAAAACGGACGAAATAATAAAATGACTCGTCGTGTTTTGGGGACAGATCTAATTAAGGCTTCTATACTAGCTATAAGGCTTCTATATTATAGGAGCTCTAGATCTAATCTTAGAGGGCCTTACGTGTCACCTAGAGGGACAATGGGTGTTGGCGGTTTAAAGAAAAAGATATTTTTAACCAATGTTTTCTTAATTTATCACATATATTTTGAGAAATATATTAATAGTATGAATTCTAGTTTTCTTAAAATGTTTTTTACAATATATTTATGCCATAATCAGATATAAAATTGTACGGTTGTAAATATCAGAAAATATTGCTAAATATAGGAAAGACTGGCAATGTTCGGGAAAAAATAGAAAAGCTATTCGATTTTATAGTTTTTTAATAGAAAGAAATACTTGTCAATTTCACGCGTTTACGAACAAAATGAATTCAGGAATGTATAAGAAAGTAGCCAGTTTGAATATGAGCCTTAAGTCAAAATTAACTTGTATCAAACAAGTATATAAAAAATTAATAAATGCTCATGAATTTATTAGCTCAACAACCGAAATAACTATACTCTGGCTGTAATTTATATAATTTAACTGTATTAGGGTATATTGGAAGATTTAAAGATAATTTTCGTAATTTTCTTGTCTTATTCTCAGTCATGCAAGAATTAATTCCACACTTATCTTTTTTAACAAGGTGTTTAAACTCTTTACACAAGTTTCTCACAAGATTTTGAGCTGTTAATCTTTAGAAATTTGGTGAAAACCGTGTTCACTGGTTTATCATTTTCAACCCGTGCATTAGTGAAATGTACTTTATGTATCAGGGATTTGTTAGGATATTAATCCCTAAATCTCATAGTGGATGCTGGATATTAAGCCATAAATAATAACTTGTTGTCCAGTGTCCTGTCTAATAAAATCTCCCTCATAGGTATATGAAATTTGTATAATATATTTTTAGATATGAATAAATTAAATTGATTTAATGAAATTAATTAATTAATGGATGTAATGTTTATTATTAATTTGTTGAACCAATTGCATAAAAATATTTATTATGCATATTTTATTGTAAAATAAGATAAATAAATTTATATATATATATAATATGTATATGCATGTTTTTTTTTTTAATTTTAAAATGCTTCATACGTCGTAATATTTTATATTTTCACCTAATTTTATATCATTATTAAATAGTTAGGAAGGGAGCTCACAATTCAGTAAAAAATTCCTTGATTTTTTTTAATGCATTTAAAACAAAAATTAATACTTGAGGAGAATTTTGAAGTTGTAAATAAATTGAACACATTGTTTAAGAAAAACGTAGGTAAAGTATGTTTGACACTTACATTTAAGCATTTCAAATGCGCATAACTTTTCACAAAATGTTGGTAAGGACATACAGTTCTCTTGTGCTTTTCTGCAAGCGATACTGTTAAAATTAACCCCAGTTTTTTAATAAAATTAGCCTCATTTAATAGGAGAAAATGTGTATTATAAATTATACATTTAAACAAGGCTATAACGAATTTTTGCTATTTAAATATAAATTTTCTAATCAGAAATAGTGGGCCAGATTTCTTGGAATTTCAAAGGAGTATTTTTACTCCAACAAAATCTTAAGGGAAAAAAATACATTTCTGTATATTTAAAATTAACGGACTATTGTGATAATAGAAAAAAACTGGCATACCTTTTTTTCATATACTTTAAAATGGTATTTCATTGGTAAATTAAGTACCATTCAAAAACGGATGATGACTTTCTTAAGATAAAAAATGTATTAACAAGCGTGAAAAAAGTGGATTGCAACTGCATCTAAATAGTACTATAGAGACAAAGATCGTGAGAAGAGACAAATGTAGTTTAAAATCCTAGAATCATAAATTTAAAAAAAAAAAGCCCTTCAGAAAACTTTTTCGTGGTGTTTTTTTCCCCTAATCTGTAATATATAACTGAGCACTTCTAATAATGCTTATGTAAATATTTTGGAATTTTTCGCCACTAACATTGTTGCAAGAATCGATTATATTTTGTTTTAGATCAACTACCTTATGTAGCTTTCTCCGTGTTTCTTTTCCTTAAAATATTTCACACATTTACACTTCTAATTTGATACTACGTACCCATTCTTAATGATTAATTTTAAATTGACCATAACACGTACAATTTTAAAGGAAAATATATGCAGTTTTTTGAAATTATCTTTTTGCAGCAAAAGGAAAACATTTCCAGCTGACCAATAGAGTGGCCGTGTTAAAAATTAAAAAGTACAACTGTTTCAATATTAATGTTTGAACTCTTTCATTAATGTAATCTTATTTCAGTACCTTATTTTGAACACTTTTTAATTTACTTTTGCCTGCTAATCTCCAAACGCAAAAAAGTAAAGCACGTTTCATTCTTTTTGGGACACCCTATATATAAAGCAAGACAGACACAAACCAAGAATTAAAAAGATTAATCTTATGATTATTATCTAGAAGTTAAAATAAAAATCGATGTAGTTATTGCATTAAAAATTTTAATAGTAGTGTTGATGTCCATCAAATTCATTGTAGAGAATTCTAAATAAATGTGAACTATTATAAATTATTTGCACGTATTTTACGATGATGAAAACTATCTGTTATTTTCAGGAGTATCCGAGAGAAACGGAACGTAAACGTGGACATGCGTATTGGAATCCATTCAGGAAATGTACTCGGTGGTCTTCTGGGACTTCGCAAATGGCAGTTTGACATTTGGTCTCGAGATGTGACTATAGCCAGCCACATGGAACAAGGGGGCGTGCCGGGGTAAGAAGTAGCATCATGCTCTGGAAATATATGAAAAATTAGATGTTTATTCTCTTTGAAATCTCATCTCAATAAATAATAAAAGATATTTTTTTAAGCATGTGATGACTTGTAATTACTTTATTTTTTGTATTTATCAACCTAATATTTTATTATGCTGATAATGCAGGATTTTAACTAGTTAAAATACTAATTATTATAACTTTTAACTAGTTAAAATTAAAGTCCACACATGTAAACTATAGTTGATTTTGAACTTTAATTTTTCATAACTTTTATAATCTTTAATATCCATTCCATTAAATTACATTTCAACTCCTGTTCTCGTTTTTTCCAAATAAATTAAGCAATATTATTAAACGCACACTTTAAAATAATAAAAGTCTTATCATAATGATGTTTGAGTCGACTTGAATACTTAACCATGAATTATTTTTTGATCAGCCAGATAATTTGTCCTGTGCTCATCATAGGAAATATAGTTTATGTACATCACCAACTTATAATTCATCGTTTTCTCATCAAAATTTGCTTGAATACTCATCTAAAAGTCATAGTCAATTCATTATCATAAAATCATACTCCTCGAATTTTCATCATGTTAGTTTCTAAAATGTGTTTTCTATATGAAGTATTTATTTGAAAGGCTCATGAAATTTTTATTTCTGTTCTTCGTCAGCCAGGTTCATATCACAAGGGCCACAAAAGACAACCTGAAGGATAACATTTATGATATATATCCCGGAAATGGACAGTTACGGGACACTTATCTTCAAAGTGAAGGAATTGAGACTTTCCTCATCAAACCTCGCAGTAAACCAAAAGTGAGCAAAAATAAAAATATGTGTTTTGACAAGATTTAATTGCTTATAATACTTTATTGGTTTAATTTACATCACCAACTTATAATTCATCGTTTTCTCATCAAAGTTTGTTTGAATACGTATCTAAAAGTCATCATCAATTCATTATCATAAAATCATACTCCTCGAGTTTTCATCATGTCAGTTTCTAAAACTCGTCGGATTTCGATCATCGGATGGAACTATTCCCGAAGAGGCATTTCTGAGCAATTTCCGATAAAAATTCAACCCTCTCCGATAAGAATACGATCATTGTCGCCCATCATTTCATCGGATTTCGATGTGAGGCCATTCAAAGGCCAATCACATTTTGCTTCTTGGTAAGGCCTTGTTAAACTTTGGCCATGCACATAACGTCAGTTTATGAAAGTCCTGGCCAGAGACAAAACGAAATAATGCTAATCCAAATAAACCACCACTCAAAAAATATGGGACACTGTTAAATCCTCACTTTCCACTTATGATTTCCCTTTTTTTTTTTCTACAAAAGATAGCTGAAAGAAACGAATTGAAGAAATTTTTTTCTTATTTTTTTTTTTATAAGGAATTAAGAGAGAGCGACAATGAAGTCGCTGAAGAGAAACCGACAATGAAGTCGCTGAAGAGAAACCAACAATATCTAAACTTCTAAAGATCAAGAAGCTGTAACTGCATTATGTAGCGCTGCATTATGTGCATTAGTTAAGTAGATTTTTTAACTTTTCTTGAAAAAAAGAAGATAATTTTTAATGCTAATGAAATTAGAAAATAAAATTTAATCAATGAAACCAAAGAAAAAATAACTTCTTTGATTTAATTGCCAAATTCTTATATATTATGACACGTTTTAATAATCGTATAGTTATCCATATAATAACAGTTGTAAAAATAATTCCTTTGTAATGGTGTTTTCTACATCAAAATTCCTTTTAATATTACTTTTCTCATTAAATATTTTATAAAAGAAAAATACCTTTATATAAATGTTAATGCTCTTAAATAAGTTTCAATGTCATACCCATTAAAAATTAAATGTATCCAGAGTTAACTGCAATAAATAAATTAATTCACTTGTACCATTAGCATGCTTAAAGTGTCGAAATTATCGCGCCGCGCCGTGTCCCAAAGGGTAACGGTTTAACAGGGTCTCACTGTACCTGATTTCAGCAGTATATTTTCCTAGATTACACTCTTATTACATTGTTAAAGTGCTTTAATTTAATTCATTTCATATTAAAATTTCATTGAAATAGATTTATATTCGTCCATAAAAAATGTAAATGAAAAAAAAACACTTAAAATAATTTGATGTGCGAGTCATATTTTGGGAGTTAGTAAAATGGAAACCATTTGCGCGGCAGTGTATTACTGCTTCTTTTACTGTTTGTTACTGTTAATTTTACGGTATAATACTGAAATCTGGGATGCTACTATAATACCGTAAAATCATTTATTTTTCTTTCTTTGCAGTATACGGTTGAAAATTTTCTTGATCCCTATCGATACCGCCTTAGAAAAAGTTTACTGTAATATAAATCAATATATATCTAACCATACTCAACCATTGTTACTGCATATTTAATCTAAGAGATATTTCCCCTCAGTGCATGTGTAAGTTTTATCCCGAATATCTTAAACGCTTTATTTGTATTTAAATTTTTTTTTTCTTTTTTTTTTTCTTTTAGAAATCAACTTGTATCATAATTGACAAGCCAGATAGTCCACGCTTTAATAATGGATTCAATTTTAACCGTCAAATTTCTTTCTGCACGCAGTCAAGTTCTTCCAGATCATCAAAGGTAATTCAAAATAGGGAAAGAAAAACATATTATTCCAAACTTTATACATTTTACAATTTTGCAAAAAAAATATTATACAGAGGGTGTTAACACATATTGGGAGCTATTTTGGCAAAAAAATAAAATACATAAATTAAAACAATTGTTTTTTAATGCATTCTATCTGGTAGCCCTTGTTGTGGACTGTCATATTGCAGAGGGATTTCCAAGATGGTAGGGCTTTTTGAAAAACAGGAAATGGAATTTTGTTCCATTCCTCCACCACACATTTCCAATGTCCACTCAACGTAGTTGGTCGGCGTTTCACATAGGCTTGTTTTAATAGTCAAAGGCACGGTAATCCATTGGTGAATCATCTGGGATTGATTCACTTTTATACACTTGATACACTTGATTTATTTGATACACTTGATTCGAGTTTCTCTTGTCAATTTTTCGAGAAATGCTACTGTACTTTTGGATGTATGGCTGCTCGCTTTATCCTGGTGGAACTCAACTCTTTTAACGTCCATAGGATAAAGTTTTGGAATTTCTTCTTTAAAAATATGTATTAGAACATTATGATAATAAGTAGAGTTAATTTTGTCATTTTTTACAACTATTCGGATCTTTAATTTTCCGTTGCAAAATATTCCAGCAATTGAACCAAAGTTGTAAGTCTTTTTGGCCTCTTTTCCGGTAATAAATAGATCTGTTTTTATTACAGTCATTTAAATAAATCCACGCTTTATCAATTGTGACAATTTTTCTTCCACTTATCACTTGCTAAATGATTTTCATATAACAGTCCGCATCTTGTATTTCTCTTAACAACATGTCTTGGTAGCAGGCGATGAACTGTACATTTTTTTGTTTTAATTAAATTCAAATATCTATTAATTATTTTATTTACTGTTGCTGCAGATGTGTGCAAACAATTTTCGATAGTTTTTTGAGGTTTTGGATTTTCCATTACAACCATAGAGCGCACTTTAGAAATGTTAGAGACGGTACGTACTTTTTTCGGATATAGTTCTTTTGGAGTTTTTTTTTTTTTTTTTTTTTTTTTTTTTTTTTTTTTTTATCGATAGCTTTAAAGATTGACGATTTTTTCTTTTGCAATTAATAATATCACTTATTTTATGCTTCGACACTTTAAAACCATTCTTCTCGCAACGTTTTCTAATCCCGGAATATAATAATTCTTTTCGGAAATAGCAAATATGTAACCTTCAAGCCACTCGTTTCTTCCGCGTGCCATTTCAGTAGCAGGCGATATTTTTTTTTTACTAGCTGACCCGCCCGGCGTTGCCCGGACAGACTGTTATTGAAAAATATAACAGTGGAGTGGACTTTATAAAAAAAAGACTGAATAATATTTATTTATACTACAAATTAAAAAAATAAATAAATAAGAGCTAAAATCTCAAAAGTATAACTGCTACGTTTAAAAAATGAAACGGTCAGAGAAAATTATTACACTTACTTTTCCCTTTTTACTGAAAATCCCTTTTTAAAAGTTATTGCTTTGTTTTACATGTTTAATTTCAAATTGCTAATTGTATTTTTTAAATTATAAAGTTTAAAGGCCTACAAAAATCATTATTTCAAATGAAAATGTATAAAAATATATCTATTTAATTGTTAACGTTGACAAATTATAATTACAATTTATTTGCACTATAATCAAGAAATTCGCTTTTATTCCAGTAGATAGCAGCACCAAACAGTTAAATGTAAAAAAAATCCTGGCCTAAATCCTGCCATATGACTTTTACACTATAACCAATGAGATGCGTTTCATTCGGACGTTGCCATTAAACAATTAACAAATAATCACGATTTCTGTGCCACGTACGATAGCGGAATATATATGTAGATAGCAACCAATATTTCAGTTATTACGTTATTACATGTTGCCAGATTTTTCCCCCAGTTGTTTTTTATTGTTTTTTAATTTAACCTCAAAATCGTTCCCAATATGTGTAAACACCCTCTGTAGTATCTAGTATTTTTGTTCCTTCAGTTAGTGGAGTCCATTCTCTATTTTATTTTTAAATAACTTTAAATCTAACTGTTTTCTTATAACAAAATATTTTTCGTGTGTTCTTGAGACGGTTTGAAATCATGTTAAGTTCATCAAAATATATTCAAATGAAAATTAAAATGTCTTGCAAAGATTTGCTTTGAAGCCCTTGGTCAGAAAGATTTACTAGCCAATATATAGACTTTCAATTAAAAATTATGCACGCTAGTTCAGCTTAGTAGCAATTCAATAACATAAAAAATAATAGTATTTATTTTAATTAACAACTACTCAATTTTTTCAATATCCTGTTCCTAATTCTTAATATATATACTGTATTAAGTGGCTAAAGATAAACATTGGAGTCAAACAATTGTGATGGGATAAAAGAGATTAACGTTTTCGAGTCACGCTTTACTTTGTGGACCTGAAAGACGTTGGATTTCGCGCATTAAATGTTATTAGGTTCTCTTCAAACTGTTCTTTGAAGAAATCATGAATAACTCTCTTTTTTGTGTTTGTTCAGTTACACATATAAAATTTTTTATGCCTTCCCGTCAAATTATTCTTCCAAGAAACTGCAAATAAATCTTCTTTATTTTTGTTTGTTCAGTCGAGTTTTTTTTTCTTTTTGTAACTGTTCCTTACAGTAAGCAGGATAGCATACAGCGGAACTAAATTCTGTATTTTTCTATGCCTATTGAATCTAAATTGTGGCTTAAAAATTTAACATTTTTATCACGTGCTTAATACTTAGCATATGTTTAAGACAACGCTTTGAAGCATCTTGCGTATTTTATTCTATTACAAGCTTTTTAACCCGTTCTACGCAGTGGAGTTCATGAATTTAATTCTAAAACCAAAATTAAAAATAAAAGTCAGTACAACCAAATGTATGTACTATGTAATACGTAGAAAAATATTTTTCTACTACTGTGCATTTTTTTTCTTTTTTTTTTATCATTTTGCTATGGCAGCAGACGATAAAACGATATCTTTGGAATAAGGGAATAAATAGAATAAAACGTTTGTTGATGTTAATCATAAAATGTTTTTCTTTATTTTTAAAAAAGGTAATAATTAAGCGCAATTAAATAATCTCTAATTATTTGCATGCGAGGTAAAATAATTATCGTAATACCCGCTATAGCTTCTTAGTATTGCAGCGTGGCGTACGTAATATGTAGTATATCTCACATCGCAGTAAACATTTAGAACTGGTAAGAACTCGCGCAATTACGGGTTGAACATTAAAAAAGTACTGTACCGGGAGGAAAAGGTAGCTTTCCTATATCTTCGTTTTAAAATTTTAGCTAATGTTACACGAAAACAGCAAGTTAAAATGCAAAGAAACGTTTACAAAAGATTCGTTAATACTGAATTTGAATAAGAAATTCGCCAAATTATTGAGCAATAGCCAAATTGGCTTCATTTATGAAGACTTATTTTGGTCGCCAAATTTGGTGATATTTCGCCAAATGTCGCCAATTTTGCCAATTTTGGTGCTAACGGATATGAATATATAGTTTTATGCGTATGATTGGGAAAATTATTGCAACAATGAAAGAAAATAATTTGCGAGTAATATGTGCTGTTTTGTTTCAAAATGTCAGCCACCCTAGAATTTCAAACTACTCTATCTCAGCCATTTTTTAAGATAGAGGTAAACCAAAAAATGCTCTGGAATCCTTGTATCAAGGCCTAAAACACAATTAAAAAATAAATTTGAATTTTTAATTTTTTTGTATATTTATTTTAGTTTTAAATTTTTAAATGGCCGCCATCTTGAAACAAAATGGCGGACCAAGCTGGCCAACGAACTCGGTCGAGACATTGGTGAGCTTAATACACACAATTAGTTTCATCAAAATCGATTTATAAATACGAGCGTTATCGTATGACATATGTCAGATATATATATATATATATATATATATATAGAGAGAGAGAGAGAGAGAGAGAGAGAGATAGATATATCTATATATATATATGGATATATCTATATATATAAATCAACATTTGAACGGAGGGTGGTTTTGGGGTCTGGGGGTCATGATCGGTGAAAATATATCGAAATTTTCCGGAACTGCTTTCCTCCGAACGGCTGCAATAGGTAGCTTTATACTTTTTAGTATTGAAAGCTACCTAAAAAAAGAAAAAAAATTAGTCAAAAATATAACAAAAAAATCTATTTAAAATTTTCGAATTTTTTGCCCCAATCGTTCATGAGCACCCTAACAGAAATTTGGCACCCCGTGTGCCAAATTTCGTAGCCCTGCGCCTATTGGTTTTCGAGTTTTTGAGGTTATATAGATAGATACGCGCATGAATTTTAATAGGGTAGATACAGTACTTGTCAAAAATTTGAGCACACCAGAGTAGTTTAATAAATTTTCAATTGCACTGTACAAAATTTAAATACCCCAACCCCCTTTTTTTGGCTTTGTTTACAATATAAAGAATTGTTTTCACAATAAACAAACAAAAAAGTGCTTGTTTTGACTTTTAGGCAAGTATATTTAGGTAACTTTAGGTAGTCTGCTGTCATCGAAGTGACGACCCATACTACACGACACGATACTACATGTTTAAACGATTACTCTTGATAGTAAACTAACAAATAATGCAAAAAATTTAGATGAAATTCCCACTTTATGGCAACGTAGAGATGGAACTCCAGGGAAAGCGGACGAAGTACAATGCTCAAATTATGTCTCCAATCATAAAACTATTTTATGTTTACCATTTCTATCATTTTCCCGGGTGGAATCAGTACAGAAACAATATATTTCGTTATTTTTATCATATTCCATCCATACACAAATAGTAAAATGTACGATAAACAAGCTTCTTTCCGTGAGTGTACTCAGACTTTTGACTGGTACTGTGATGTGGTTAAAAACTATTAAAGTTATTGGCGTACCAAAATAAATGAAAATTAAAAAAGGTGTTATTTTAAATTAAATGGAACAGAAGTAAATGACTTGAATTGTAGAAGAAATTGCAGTTGTGAGAAAATGAGCAGTAACCCTGCACGATTTGAGCATCTGTCCTTTTTGGTCCTGGGAATTTAAAGAGAAAATAATCAAAATTAAATGACTAAAATATTCGTACTTTATCCTGCAACTCAGACATGTAGACAAAATGAAGACGCCCCTTTCAATATAAATCCATCTTCATTTTTTTCTTAAGTAGAGGGAGATGGAATTTTGATGAGAAATATACACTGCTGGGGATTGCTGGAGACTGCACTTCATCTTTAAAATTTTTGTTCTCATATAAGATTCCATATTACTTGAAGATTAATCAAATTCCTTTCTGGCCGATTCCATAAAGATATTTGATTTGATTTAAAAATCTATACATTACTTTATCAAACTTTTAAAATATTAAATTAAAATTATATACAACAGTATCTAGCATTTTTAAGAACATTTAACAAATATCTACAAATAGCGATTGATCCCCGGAGAACAGGCCTTGCCGAGTTCTCGAACACAGAGCCAGAGCTCGGATCAGATCATGCTTTTCAAAATATTTACGACATCGTTTTCATCAAAATTCTGTAAGAAAACCAACGATTGAGGAAGACAAATGTAAGAGCAAGACTATTTCAAATTTATTTGTTGATTAGGGCTAAAATAAAAAAGACAAATGAAAAACTTATTAAGATTTGGTAATTAAAAGAAGCATTTTAATTTGAGCAAAACAGACATACCTCTTTCGATTGCAGCGCTTATAGCGGCCAAAAGCCGAAGCATGAAGGAAAAATTGAAATGCCATGGCTGTAGGATGTGGCGCATGCGTAGTACGCACAAACGGAGCAGCCGTAAGCACGACGAGGTCAAAGCTAGCATCTGCGGCGAAACGAAACTAAAGATACGATGCAAAGAGAGAATCGTTCTCTATGGTGAAAAATAACAGCAGCATGCGTCAGCTGCCGATTAACAGGTTTAAAGCAACGGTGAACTACCGGCAAAAGATTAAAGAGATAGCGCGTAATAAATACAGAATTGCGCTGAGCTGAAATAAAAAGTAATTAAAAATTAAAGAATGTGATATCTTTATCACATGTACTGCAGGTAGAAAATGAATCATAAACAATTTTGTCTAACTAGTATTTGTTGAAAAAAATTAGTTCAATGTTAATGTACAGCCGGTCAAAGAAAAAAAAGAGAACACCCCAATTCTCTAAATTGTCATAGAAAAAAATGGAAATAATCATCCGATTGAAAATTGTGTCTTTCTTCAATTTTTGTTAAACAAAAAATCTTAAGGGGTCGTCTTCATACTGAAATTGCACCAAACTCTGAAGATTTCAAAACGAACACCTAATTTTGACATCATATTTGGTTTCTTCGATAAATTTTTCCTTAAGATACCTAATGAAGTAATTCGGTCGAATGCTTTAGGAATTATGAAAGCTTAAAGCTTGGAATATCTAATGTTTAATTCATTTGTATAGTCCTTCCAGAACAGATTTCAATTTTGGTAGTTTTTTAAGCGTAACTGAAAAATTACTTTGCGGAATGACCGGTAATTTTAGATTCGGATACTTGAAAATTCTAGTAATAGATTTCTGTTTAAAAATTCACAGGTTACCAATTATATATATATTTTCGAAAATTAATGTAATTGATTTAATTCAATTTTATTTCCATTATGTATATTATATGTATATATATTATATGTTATGTATCATATTCATAATTTTAATTCGAAAAATTATGAACCGTACCCTACGAATTTTTTTCGTAATCGGTTTTTAAAAGCTCTAAACATACGAATCCAAAATTACTGTTCATTATGCCATCTAATTCTTGAGTTATGCTTAAAAAATAAATACCTGTATATTGCAATATGTTTTGCAACGATTACAAGTTAATTTAAAATGAGGCCTTTTTTTTAATCCTTGATAATTCCTGAACTACTTAACCTAATGACTATCCATTTGGTATCCTAAGGTAAAATTTGCCGAAAAAGACAAATATACTGGTAAACTTGAGTGTTCGTATTAAAAATTTCAAAGTATGGTACAATTTCAGTATGAAAACGGATCCCTAAGTTTTTTAATTGAAAGAAGACATAAATTCCAATCGAAATATATTTCCGTCTTTTCTGGGAGGGTATTAAAATGTATGGTGGCGGGGGGTGTTGTTCTCTCCTATTAGCATATTTAAACTTTTCTCTGAGAAATATTATGTGACTCTCAAGTTTATTACTATTTTTTTTCTTTTTGATTACGTAAGAAAAATTTTTTTATAGCGAAAACTTTATTATTTTTAATAATTATATTTTAGCAATCAAGCAACGATTCTCTTTTGCCTATGGGAAGAAGAGGAGCTATTGGTTCCAGGTAAAGAAATAGTCCATTTTATTAAAAACCGAGATTTGGATTGGTTAAAGGAATTATTAATTAGAGATGAGCTCGCACATTTCATAAAAGCTATATCGAAAATATTATCTTTAATGTATCCGAATACATTGCACACCCATTTTTTAAAATAAAGCAAAAATGGGTATAATACGGATTGATAAAAAAAAAAATAGTATATAAAAGAAGGTTCGTACACTTTTACCACAATTTTTTAATGCAATTTTTCGCCTTATTTAAATGCAGAAAAGTATTACAAATAGTGTAGTTAAACGAAGCGTCTACAATTTCTGCTACTTAAATATCAAATAGAAATTTTCTATTAAAAATTTGTGGTAAAAGCGTACGAACCCTGTAAAAAGACAATTTAATTTGCTAAATGAATCATTTTAATGCAATTTCTTTTTCAATTTTAGGATTTTAATGAAAAATAACAATATTTAATTCTTACCAAAAAGTTTTTACTACAAAAATAATGAATCAAATCAAATCAAATTGTTTGATTTGATTTTGAAATACATTTTTAATTCTCATTGCAATCTCTGGCACAGATAAACAGGTAACAGAATATTTCATGATAATGGTTCAAAAATTGTTTTTTCTAAAGAAAAAGAAAAAATTACCAAGCCGTTTTATATGTAATGGAAAAAGTTGAATGGGAAAAGTTACACAAAAACACCATTATCTGATTTCATATTATGCAACTCTGTGCCCTGCATTTGTGGGTAATTCATTTACAAAAATTCTTTTTAATATCGTTATGAAGGGCACTTTTTTAATCATAAACAAATTATGCATTTTTTTAGAACAGAGACTGAAATAGCTCCCTTATTAATAGAGATACTACGAGTACTTTATCGATGCATCCAATTTCAGCCGCTGTTACAAAATGCATTATTCATAAATACATTTGCTAAGAGTGATATTTTGTTATGAGCTCCATTAATTTAGAAGATTTCTAACAAAAGTGATAGAATGTATTGTAGGCGTTGAAACATTTTCGATAAATTTATTATATTGAAAGCTAACAGGCTGAACACATAGTTTAGTACATAGTTTCGTTCAAAAACTATTTATTTTTATCATCTGTGTACATATTTAGATATTCCAGAATACATTTGTGCTTCATCGTGATTTAAATGTTTCCATTGTAACGGATATATTCTGAAATTACACTATATGAAATGAATGATACAATATAGGTACTATTCTATATATGTTATACTATATATTTATATATAATATAGATCAATAAAAGTAACCCAAGATCTACTTGATAGCACATTATTTATACTGTATAATCCTTTCAAGTAATGCGCAACTATTGGGTTGTTTGGAAAGTTCTTTCCGTTTGGGAAAACCAATTCGTACCAGAAAATTCTGCCCGTCAATAGACAGTCGCCGAACAGTTGATGTCGGTTAAGGGGCTTCCAAATTGCAAACAAATGAAAGCACAGTCTATTGTGAGTAGCGTGTCTTGTATTAAATTGAGCCGTTGGGAAAAGTTAAGATGTAGTATTAACAACAAGAAAAAGGATAGATGTAAAATTAAGAAAATAGATTTGGAATAATAAAGTAAGAGATTAAAGGATCCTAAATATTGGGAAGAAAGTGAAATGGTACAGATGTAATTATAACTTCCTAACTACTAGTAAGGAAGTTGAAAAACTAAAAAATAGGATTCGGAACATGTTCGTGAAACAACACATAAATGCCAGGTGGTGAAAAGGCGGGCAAAGCATAAACAAAAAGGCACTTAAAAGAGCCATACACCTTTTTTTTTATATTGCTTAGATGTTAAGTTTTAATTAGGAAATTAGGTATTTATAATGAGGAATTATTAGACAATAGATATCGGAATTAATGTCTAATAATTAAATGATAAAATTTTCCGGTACGAACCAACTTTCCCAAACGGAAAGAATTTTCCGAACAATCCAATATATAGTCTCTTAAAAAAATAAGAAAAGAAAAGGAAATAACGCAGCATACTATTTAACTCTATCAAAATTTCAAGGAGAAAACAGGAAAGCATCATTTGATTGAGAATGATGAAATATTTGATCGTTTCTTTAAATCTATATATAGAAAATAAGTTTAGAGGACTGCTTCCATATTGAAATCGCAACAAACTTTAAAATTTTCAATGATAACACCTAATATTGATTTTAAAGAATTGTCACGATTTTTCTGTAAATATTTCAGGATTTATCCAATATTTAAAGTTTCAGGGGATTATTATTTAAATTTACAGGATTTCAAATCGAAGACAATTATTTTCTCGGATTCAGCGCAGTTTTCAGATTGATTTCAAATAGAATTTTCGACTTCGTGTCGGGAATAATCTGACATGTGCAAAGCTCTAATCTGAAGAAAAATTTAGTATAGATTCTAAATCGTATCCAATTGGGATTATTTTTTGTTTTTGATTATTAAAAGGGTTTGTTGTTGTTGTTTTAAAATTCGGATGTATCCCTAAGTTTAGTTTATTCATTAAGAATTTTGAAAGATACAATTTCCCAACAATAAGCATTTTTTACACGCTTTTGCAATGATGATGATTAAATTGTATGGTACGTTCTTTTTTTTTTCTTTTTTTTTTTTTCAAGACTGTATTTTTTAATTTTTAAAAATACAGTCTGTATGTAAGGGTATCTGTATGTAAAGTTTTCTTTTCCAAAATATTTCTTTATATCTCTATTACCTTTTTCTACTGGATGTTTTTCTCGATACTTTAACTGAACTTTAAAAAAGAAGTAAATCTTTGTTTCAATTTATTTTGATAAATCTGTACGTAATGGATATGGTAATAAATTTATTTTCTGTTTTCATTACTAAAGTTTGTTCAAGTACAAAAAGATGGTAGTTAAAGTAAACAAAATCATGGAGAACAGTATTGACAAGATGCCTCTGAGTAAAACAGAGTAAGTATATTTAATCTAATAAATCAAATTTAATTTATTATCTATTATATATATATATATATATATATATATATATATATATATATATATATATATATAATGTAAATGGGAATTTCATCAATAAGAAAATTTCAACAATAAAATTTTAACGTTGATTATATATATATATAATCATAATTAAATTTTACAAGTTTATATAATTGTTCTTGTTTTTATGTAACATTAAGTAAATTTTCTGTCTTTATATAGACTAATTGTTCCTTTCTTTTGAAAATAACGACTTGAATCTCCCCATAACATTAGTCTACAAATGAAAAATAATTTTCGGAACTGAAACCGCAATAATTTTGTCGATGCTGAATCTTAAAATAAAGTCAGTTTTCTTCTCTCGCGTTTCACATTTTTACTATACAAGCTTGAACTGGAGCCACCTCCATATTGAAATTGTAACAAACACCGAATTTAGACATCATATTTGTAAGTCTTCGGTAAAATTTACCTTTGGCTTCCGGATACTACCAAATAGGAAGACATTCGATAGCGTAGCGTAAGATTTATCTATAGATAATGTTTGGAACTCCTAAAGTTGAATTCTTTTTTAATAATTGCATAACAAGTTGCAATTCATGTAGTTTTTTAAGCATAACTCAAAAACTACTTGACGGAATGTACTGAAATTTTGGATTCGCGGTACTTCTTTATTATCCCGTCGACCACTTTTCATAACAAAAAACTATCGCCAAACTGTAAGATTAAACGCCAAAAATGCAGTCCCATTTACTTGATGTCAGAAGCATTATACTTGTTTGTTATGTCATCAAGTGGTTTTTAATTCGACATTTGCGTGTATTTTTCGTTATGTTTTACTGGTTTATTAGTAATTTCATTACTTAAAATAACAATTGTGTCCTTAACTTCTTATATTTTATTTATTTATTTATTTTGATATTCCAATGGCAACGTTCTCCCGTTTATTGGGCATTACAGTTTGGGATAGTTTTTTGTTATGAAAAGTGGTCGACGAGATAATAGAGAAATACCGGATTCGCATATTTAAAGCTCTAGAAATCGATTTCTATTTAATTTTTTATACGTTACAAGGCATATATATTTTTTTAGAATATCAATTTTACAATTTATATCTTTAAAGTTAAATAACTAGAAAACGTGACGTGATATAGCATTTTTGATTGAATTTTCTTTTTCAGCAATAAAAAATAATTTATAAAATACCCATTGACTTATTAGTTTGAAAAATCATGTAGACTAGTTTAATTTTTGATTTGTTATGCCACTGTTCAGGATAAGTATTTTTGATACTCCATATTCCATCTGTTTTCAGCCAATGGTTTTCCAAGGGGGGCATTCAACCTCTGCTTTTGACATTTCACGATTGGACTCGTGAGAGGCCCTTCCTGGATCAGTCCGACCCCCTCTTCAAGTACTACCTTCTCTGCATGCTCCTCATTTTCTGCGGCATGACCCTCATTCATCTTCTCATCCTGTCTAGGTCAGTTCATCTGCTCCTCCAACCATCAATCTGAATATTCATTGTATAGGTTTCGACAGGTTTATGTGCTGAAAATTAGGATAATTTTTTTCTTTAACCCTCTAATGCCCCATGGTAGCATATATGCTACCATCAGTGTTGCCAATTTAGTAGATATTTTTATTCAGATATTCCGAATTCATACCAGAAAATCGCAATAAAATTTTTCTTTTATTTAATGACAGGCATTCCGGAATTAAAAAGAAACGAAAATTAATAGTTGCATTTCTGGTGTGAATTCCGATTTTACTAATTTTGGAATATCTAGAATATATTCTACCATGGGCATTAGAGGGTTAACATACATACATATTAATATATATATATATAACCATTAATGAAACATTACGATAACACCAACTGAAACTTGAAATTATGATTTAGGAAGTAATAATTTATTGACAACGAAATATGAAATATTTAAACATTATGAAAAAAAAAAAAAAAAAATCTATATTTTTTAATTTTATATATATATATATTTCAATATATATATATACTATATATATATATATAAGCATTTTACAGATAAACATTTTACAAATATTAGAGACAAAGTCGCTGGTTTCTCTAAATCATTTTCACCTCTCCTTCAAAGTAGTACTCTTTCTATATTAAAAATAAAGTTATTTTATATAATGCATGCATTCGATCTATCCTATGCTTGTCCAATATGGGGCTTTGCTAGTAACAACAATGTGAATTATCTTTATAAAGCCCATAATAAAAATCTTAGAATTATCAGTAATGGCCACCGTTATCTATGAAACACTACTATCCGCAGAGATCTCTGCACCACATCTTTAAAATAAACGAATTTGTCAACTTTCAAAAAATTTTTATAAAACTATTTACAATATCCCTAACGAAATCATAGCAGAATTGTCAGACTGTGAGGTCTCCGACCCCATTAACCGCAAACGCCCAAAATATACCTTATTAATTGATGATGAAGATTGAGTTTTTCCTCTCTCTCCAACTAAACTTAATTTTTCTTGTCTTTGGTCTTTGTTAAAAAAAAAAAAAACTTTAGTCTGCCTATTGGCTTTAACGTTTAAATTTTTTGTAACTTTTAAACTAAATGTATGGTCTCTGTAAAGAGTCTTTTTTTCTTTTTTGAGATGGGTTCGACCCTCAGAAGGTTACGTCTGACATCTTCTTGGATCTAATGGAAATTTTGTTATTTTATTTGCATTTTAAATTTTTATTGTTAAACTTCTATTTCATTATTATATTTTTAAATATTTTATTTAATTTTTAACTTTTTTAATTTCACACGGCTCCCTTTTGCCTCGATAGTCGATTACGTATAGCCTGGAAGTTCAGTTGGTACACAACTAGGTATTCCATCCTGCTAACGACATTGTTCCATTGTTCATTCGAGTAAATTTATCTCCAACATTACATATTTTGGAGGACTTTTGAGAAAACTATCAATTATACCTAGTTTTTTTTTTTTCCATACAGGTAGGTAGTTTACATTACTTTTCTGATTTAGAGAGGATTTTTTTATATAATTTTACTTGTTGCTTTTGTTTTTTACACGGGCTGTTTACCAAATCTTATAAAAGTGAATGACTTGAAAAAAAAATCGCGTTAAATCAAAATTATGTAAAGAAGGTTTGAGTAAAAACAGAATTAGGCCTACATTACTGATATGTTCCAAGCACACATTTAAAAGTGTTTGTGATTAAATAATGAATCAGATGAAAAGATTATAATGCATTATCGTCTATGGCCAGTTATTTATTATTTTAGCTTTAAACTCATCGAAATTTTATTATGCTATTTAGGTGCAACCTTACATGATTTCACCTGAAAATATACACTGTAGTTTAAATATTCTTCTTCTTAAAAACTGTAAAAGTATTATTATTATTATTATTATCTTCAAACAGTTTTTATTTAATTGCAATACCGTGAAATAAAATCTTATTTAAACTCGTGAAATTTTAATGTGATATTCAGGTGTTATATTTTCTTTTAAAAGCGTGTTGCGAGTCTTGACAATTTTAACTAGACCAGCTTTCGTTGGTATTTTAAATTGCGAATATTACAACATAGAAAACCAAAATAATGTCATGTCCCTATAAATATATTTCTGAAATATTTAGATTCAATCTGGAAATTACCTGTTCTCCACCCTGAACAGTTATCTGGAAAGCTGACAGACAGCCAATAGATTTGAAAGAAAATTAGTTGAAGCTTTCAACAAAATTAACACCCGTGAGAATCGTGGAGATTTTATCTCTAAAGCGGAACTCTTTTAGCATATACCTCTAAAAGAAAGCTATTAATTAAGCTACTTTAAAAGATAATTATAGTTTATTTTCTAATAGGGGGTATTTTATATTAATAGATTCCCTTTCAATATGACCTTATTTATCACGTCCTTTTTGTTCTTGTTTCATAAAGATAATTAGAGTCGAGTTAGATTATTACCAACATTACATATTTAGGTATTTTTAGTAAGGTGACCAAACAATTCCGAATGTCGGGTATACAGTTCACGTTTAGAGAGTTAACGTCAGCGTTTGGATTAAAAAAACTTATAAAGTTTAAAAGAGTTCATAAATTTATGAAGTTTTTGAAAAAAGTAAAGCATAAAAAGTTGTAAATTTTAAAGTTTTTAAAATTTTAAAGCTGAAACATTTCAGAAATTTGGTCACCTTACATTTTATACAAGTAATCAAATGCAATCACACATCCATCACTGAAAAAAAAAAAAGTTGATTTTACAGTATAATACTAGCATCCCAGCTGCCAGTATTATACCGTAAAATTAACAGTAATAAACAGTAAAATAAGCAGTAATACACTGCCGCGCATGCGCGGCAGTGGAGTAGAAATATATTTTAAAATATTAATATTAAGCATAGAATATATAAAACATAATTGAAAAATGATGGAGTTAATCTACTTTGAACGAAGGGGGTTATACAATTAATTCGTTTGTATCTTTTTTTCACCCTCTGTATGACCACGTATAACTCTTGAATGAGAGGTTCGATTTTTTTTTCTTTTTTGAAAGATCTCGGTTTGCAGATGGTCCTTTTTACAAAATATCATCAGGATACAAAATTATACATATATTTCTATCTGTGTGTTTTTTTTTTCTTTCTTTTTTTTTCTTTACTTTACAGTTTTTAACATCTGCAAAAAGACCAATCATCACGAAACTTTAATATAATGTTGAGGCACACTATTTAACCTTTTCAAAATAATCGTCGTATCGTGCATAGTTTTTTTTTTAACCAGAAAACTTTAAAATTTCTATTATATCATCGTCTACTAAGGCGGAAAAATAAGTGAAATTGACAACGATTTAAAACGAATGTGGATTACAGTCCTGCATTAAGTCCGTAACGCCGCTTTTCCAGGATTCCGACCCGTAAGTTTCAATACACTTTTACAAACACTTAATTACAATTCTGTTACATAAAAATTATACTATGCGCAAACATCTAATACAAGACAATGTAAAAAGATCATCGTTATTATTTCACTGAAAAAATGAATTATATCGTCTGTTATTATGATATGATTAAATTCCGTAATAAAATAAGTATATTTTAAATTGGCAACATTTTATCTCTTGTTCACATTTAATGAAAATTCCAATGGGAAACTTAAGCCTAGCTTTGAAATTTTCAGAACTTTACATCCATATTTAGATTCTTTTTCCATTTGATATCGATATTTCCAGAAACATCTATCTAAAATACAGTCGGAAGATTATAGGATTGCTACAATTAAACAATTTTAGTATACAATTTCGGTTTTTAAATTCAATAATACGGACATAATGTGACTGCATCTTAAATCGTAATCACCATGGAACCTAGAACCATTACCTATCATGGGATAGCATTGAAATAATTACGTATGATAAGATTTAATAGAATGAACAAAACTTTTATTAATATATTTTTAAGTTTTGATTCGATTTTCATAAAATTTGAAATGACTCGACAAAATTCTGCAACGATTATATACGTATTAAATTTCAAACCATTCGGTTGGGTAATTTTTGCGCTGTTATATGCGGACAGACGGAGGGACCAGACGACGACTATAAATGCTACGTATTTATATAATTACGAACGCATCTAAAAATTGTATTACAGAATCATTATAGAGTATTTTTTCATAATGGCATTAAAATATGGGATCGAAGTATGTCGGGTTTCGAGCTGACTTCAAATAGAATTTTCACGTTCGGGTCGGTGGTAAAACCCGATCAGTGCAGTACCATATAGTACAGATAACACAGTACTGCCACAAAAACTTGAAGTCAGTTTTATTTCCTGTTTAAATTTACTTATTTGAGAACTACAATAATATTATGACCATAGAGATATAATTATGCAATATTTAGATTCAATCTAAAAAAAACCTCCTGCTCCGCTAACAGACAGCTAACTAGAATGTAGACAGATAACAAATATATTTGAAAAAAAAAATTACCTGAAGCTTTCAATAAAATTAACACCAGTGGGATTCATAGAGATTTTATTTTCAAAGCGAATGTTTTTAGCCTATGCTTAGAAAAGAAAACTATTAATTAAGGCATGTTAAAATATAATTATAATTACATGGATAAAAGAGAGTATTTTATATTGGTAGTTTTATTTTTATAGCACCATATTTATCTTCTTGATTTTTTTACTTGTCTAATCAATAGATTTAAACACAGGCAAGTAAGTTTATCACCGACACTATATTTTTAGGGTCATTTTAGACCATTTTCAACAAAAAAGTTTTATAATAAACTCTTTGCTTTTGGAGGCAGATAACTCCATTAATAATTATTTGATGTATAAAAAAATTTTAACTTTTAAAATATACACTAAAACACTTTTTATTTTGCTTAAAAACGTCAACATATCAATATAAACTTTAAAGATGTTAAAATTTAATTTAATTTTTTTTTAAATTAACAAAAAAAATTAAATTTTAACATCTTTAATGTTTATATTGATATGTTGACGTCTTTTAAGCAAAATAAAAAGTGTTTTAGTGTATATTTTAAAAGTTAATTCTAATGGATGTATTTTGACTCTACAATTGACTACAATTTTGACTACATTTGAAATATAATAACATTTGATGTAAAAAAATATTTGTGATTTTTTGTAGTTTAGAAATTTTAAATAATGTAATAGAAAAATAGAAAATCTAAGTTTAAAACAAAAAGTCACATTCGGTTATAAATAATGTTAAAGTAATTACTTATTTTAAATTATAAATATTTTAAACACAGAAAACTGTTAAAAAACATTTTTTTTTTAAAAAAAGGCTGTAATTTAGAAATTTAAATAAGGCTATGACCATAGCGATATACTATTTTTTAAATATTTAGACTGTACATTTTGAAATATTTAGTCTCAATTTAAATACTAATTGTTCTTAACCCTCGATAGTTATCTGGAAAGTAGACAGACAGATATACATTTGAAAGAAAATTACGTGAAGCTATTGTTAAAATTAACACCCATGGACCTATGATAGTTAGATATTTTATCTCGAAAGTCAAACTCTTTTGGGCTGTACTTCTAAAAGAAAACTATTAATTAAGGCATTTTAACAAGAAAATGGAAAATATTTCAAGGGATTGCTTTATAGCTTCGTGTTTTTGTCGCAGCCCTGTATTGTTATCCACATTATAGTGCTGTACTGGTTCGGCTACACCGATCTGAACATAAAAATACCATTTGAAGTCATTCCGAGCTGAATCTGACGCCTTTTAACCCCATATTTTAATGCATTAATCTATATTCAAATGCAAAAATAAAAAAAATACTATGTATATTTAATATTAATTTACCTTTTATAGAGAAAAATAAACATATATAAGCTCATTTATATTGAAATATATAGTTTTTCATCTACAAAATATTGTTGAAATTCTTTTGAAAAAACGGGTTACAAAACCCGACCAGCAGAAGTCAAAACCCAACTCTAAACAAACCCGAACCAGAACCAATTAGAGTCAATCCTATCCGTAGCGAAAAAAAGATTGTCAACTTGACACGACAGTATCAGCGGGTCCGGTCAGAGTTGGATAAAATTGAGTTTCCTGACCTAAAACAGGAGTGTAATAATAAGGCACATTCATTTTAAATCTTATTATTGTCAATGTCTCTTATTTTGACAAGCAGTAGACGATGATATATTCAACTTTTCAAAGTATTCCTGAAAAAACTGTACAAAATACGATGCATATTTTAAAAACGTGCTGTGTTTAACACCATAATAAAATTACGTGACGATTGGCCAATTTTTACGACAGTTAAAGATTATATATATATATATATATATATCATCATCATCATCATCAACCGTTTTCAATCCACTGCTGGATGTAGGTCTCCCCCAGATTTTTCCATTGTTGCCTGTCTAGTGCTTTAGTACAGTACACATTGTACTGTACACATTGTAGTATAGTACACATTGTCGAAAAATTCTATAACGATCTATATAAATGTGAAGATCAAAGGGAAATCAACCTACGTGATCCACTAGTAAACATAACAGAAACTGAAGAGATAATCCCAGTGATGACAGATGAAGTTGTACAAGCCATTAGAGGCATGAAAAAAAGGTAAATGCCCTGGCGAAGATGGAATTACAATTGATCTTATCAAAGAAGCAGGAGAAGAATTTGCAAAAATGCTAGCCTTACTGTTTTCCAAATGTCTCGAGAAATCAGATGTACCAGAAGATTGGAATAATGCTGTGATGGTGTTACTTTATAAGAAAGGAGAAAAGGAAAACATTAAAAACTACCGTCCAATCAGCTTACTGTCAGTGATTTATAAAATTTTCACCAAAGTTTTAACGACAAGACTTGAATCAGCTCTGGACTCAGCTCAACCTAGAGAACAAGCAGGATTTCGAAGTGGATTTAGCACAATGGATCATATTCAAACAGTAAGGGAAGTTATAGGAAAACATAAAGAATATAATTTACCTCTCTGTCTTGCCTTTATTGATTATGAAAAAGCATTTGATTCGGTCTACACATCTGCAGTAATTACTTCTCTGGAGAACATTGGTATAGACAAACCTTATATCAATATCATAAAGAAGATCTACAAGAAAGCAACAGCCACCATCCGTTTGGACAAAGGAAAAGCGAAGATCAAGCTTGAAAGAGGAGTAAGACAAGGAGACACCATTTCGCCTAAGCTTTTTACTGCTGTCTTAGAGAGTATTTTCAAGAAGCTGGATTGGGAAAACAAAGGGATTAGAATAAATGGGGAATATTTAAGCCATCTCCGGTTTGCTGATGACATTTTAATTTTCAGTAATAGCCCTGAAGAATTGCAAAATATGCTAAAAGATTTGGCAGAAGCTAGCATTAATGTGGGATTAAAAATAAATTTGGAAAAGACTAAGGTGATGTTCAATTCATTTGCATCAAAAAAGAAAATCGTCTACAACAACACTGAGATTAAAGATGTTGAAAGTTATGTGTACCTTGGACAAGAAATATCTTCAGACAACAGTATCATGAATGAAATCAATAGAAGAATAAGAAATGGATGGAGTGCTTTTGGGAAGAACAATATTATTCTGAAAAGTAACATGCCTCTTTGTTTGAAAAGAAAGGTGTTTAACCAATGTGTTTTGCCTGCACTAACTTATGGAGCAGAAACTTGGACACTAACAAAACGGATGGTACAAAGATTACAAACAACACAGCGAAGTATGGAAAGATGTATGCTAGGCATAACCAGAAGAGACCGAAAGAGAATAACGTGGATAAGAAGTCAGACGAAAGTTTTTGACATTATCGAGAGAATTAAATGGCTAAAATGGAAATGGGCTGGGCACATTGCAAGAAGACAAGACAATAGATGGAGCACAAACACCCTACAGTGGTATCCCAGAGATGTAAAACGACCAAGAAGACGACCTCAAGTAAGATGGAGTGACGAAATCAGAAAAGTGGCCGGTGTTAATATATATATATATATATATATATATATATATATATAAGACATCAAAACAGAAAACAGACAGACAAACATATCACTTTTAGATTCTAATGATATCCCAAACAAGGAGTTTATGTTAAGGATTATTCCCCGCAAAAAATTTAAAAATGGAAAAAAAACTCAAAAAACTAAATTTACAAAAGTCAGTATTAGTAAAACACGGTCATCAAAGTATTTCCTTCTCAGTAATGAAATAGTTTCCTCATTTACTTAATTACTTATTGGTATTCAAGGATCCTGTCACTCTAAGCGTCCTAATTTTTATTAATTTATTAAATAAATTATAGTTCTTATTAATTTATTCACTGTTACTGTTGTTCCTTTTCGTACGGAATTCTAATGAGAAACTAAAAAGTAGATGGAAAAGTAAAATCAAAATACATCTGAATAATGGAATTAAAATAACTAGAATTGTGGATATATGAATAAAAAATATCCTCATTTGCACATTTTATTTGTGCATCAGAATAGTTATGTCTAATAAGTGCTTTAATTTTTTTAATTGTCTTCGTTATATAACTATGCTGAACACTTCATTATCTCCATTACACGTGTACATCTTTTTTTACTTCTATGTTTACTGACATAATTTTTTTATACATATATCTTATAACAGGTTTTGTACTTCCGTGTACACACGTGCTTCCGTCCGTGCAGCAACTTTCAACACATACATTGCATGTAATAACACTTTTTTCAGCAAATTTTACAGTGTTTACTAGGAAATCTTTTATGCTTCTGATTCGACTGAAATTTAGTAAATCTAATAGATTCATACAAAAATTGATAACGTTTAATTTTTATTTGAAATTAGTAACCATAATAATATGAATTAATAAGAGATTCTCCTGCTTAATCCAGCAAGCGTTGCTGCGATGGTCTTCTCCCTCTAGATCTGGGTGTTTTTGTCGTAAATGTCACAACATTTTCCTCGGTGATTAAAAAGCTATAAACCACTCTGTTTCTTAATAAATACAATTATTCTTCTAACATATTGGCTATTTTGTGTATTAAATAAATTAATTTATCGGATTTCATGGATTAATGAAAATCTGGATGAGTACTAATTTAATACCATTGCGGCTGTTCTTAATTATTTTTAAAATAGGTGTTTTCTTTTCAAAGTCAATAAAAAATAGATCAAAATTATCTTCAACATCCATCTAAAAATAAATTTTTCTGAGATATTTTGGATTATTATTTTCTTTTATTTCAAGTAGTCTTTTAATAAAATAAAATCCTTTGATAATAAGTCAAATTTACCTCCCTCCTTTTTTTTTTTTTTAGCACGCTGGAATTTTGGATATCTTACGGAGTGCTGTTTCTTCTTATACTTTCGGCTTGCATTCCATCTTGGGCTGGCTACATATGGCTATCTTTCAAAGTAATTAAAACTGTTTCTTGATTTTTATTTGGTTAAGTTTTAAAAAAGAAATTATTAAGTTATATCTATCTATGTAATACAGCATAAATGTACTATAAAAGAACACAAAAGTACTATAAAATTATAGCTCCTTAAAACTATTCATTCTGCTTTTGGTCTAACTACTTCTATACTTCTATACTAGTACTATAAATCTGATTTCTAATGCGTTTGCCAGTCTGTTTTTGAAATAATTAAGATTACGCTTTAAAGAAATAATTAGACGAAGAATCCAGACAAATATTACTTTTAGTTAGACAGGTTGTGTAACCGGTAGTCATGGTCGTAGCTGCAAATCAAATTCTCAACTAATGGATTACAAATCCAGTGCTCGAAAGACTGGTCTAATGCACCATGTAATATATATACATATAATAGTCCCTGTTATGTCCATCCCACTATTATACATTAGCTAACAAAAATATTCACTACATGGCATAATCATGCGAGCACTTACCTATAAGCTAAGTTATTGATTTTGATGATAGCTTACTATTTTATGTTTTTCATGTGATCTCCTCTTGTTAGCTCACAGGCTATCAAAGCCTGAGAGCTTATGTGCCCACCGGTTCTGTATGTATGTATGTACGTATGTACGTAACGCGATAACTCTTCATAGAAATATCCGTTTTCCTTCAAATTTTGTTTATAGGTTCACTGTGTTAAGGCGCTTCCCTGATTAGTTTTCCGGATTCATTGGTTAAGTATGAAGGGGGAGAACAGGGGGGCTAATCCCCCCTTAATTTATATAAATGGGTTTTCCATGCAGAATTATCCCATTTGCTTCAAAATTTGTTTATAGGTTCACTGTGTTAAGGCGCTTCCCTGATTAGTTTTCGGGATTGATTGGTTAAGTATAATCAGGGGGAACGGGGGGGGCAAATCCCCCCTTAATTTATATAAATGGGTTTTTCATGCAGAATTATCCCATTTGCTTCAAATTTTGTTTATAGGTTCACTGTGTTAAGATGCTTCCCTGATTAGTTTTCGGGATTGATTGGTTAAGTATAAAGCGGGAAACGGGGGGGGGGGGGGGTAAGCCCACCCTTAATTTAGATAAATAGGTTTTTCATGCCGAATTTTCCGATTTCCTTTAAATTTTGTATATAGGTTTTCTGGGGTAAGGAGCTTTCCTGATTAGTTTTGGGGATTCATTGGTTAAGTACAAAGAGGGGAAACGGGGGGGCTAACCCCCCTTAAATTAGATAAATGGGTTTTTCATGCAGAATTATCCGATTTCCTTTAAATTTTGTATATAGGTTCACTGTGGTAAGGAGCTTTCCTGATTAGTTTTGGGGATCCTTTGGTTAAGTATAAAGAGGGGAAACGGGGGGGGGGCTAACCCCCCTTAAATTAGATAAATGGGTTTTTCATCCAGAATTATCCGATTTCCTTCAAATTTTGTATATGGATTCATTGTGGTAAGGCACTTCCCAGATTAGTTTTGGGGGTGCATTGGTTAAGTATAAAGTTGGATACGGGGGGCTAACCCCCCTTAAATTAGATAAATGGGTTTTTTTTGCAGAATTATCCGATTTGCTTCAAATTTTGTATATAAGTCCATTGTAATAAGGCGCTTCCCTGAATAGTTTTGGGTGTTCATTGGTTAATTATAAGGGGAGGGAGGTGATCCCCCGTAATATATTGTCGATTTCTTTATTTTCGATAGGCTTATTTAAATTTTTTTTAAATAAGAGTATAATATACAATTAGTGTGAATGGCCTGTGAGCTCAATGCCCTCAGTTTAACTGGGCATTTTTATTTTTTATTTTTATCTGGTAAGAATCCTTTTTTTATGCACGTTTTTAAAGAATTTATTTTATGAATATCATGGATATAAGAGCACTCCGATCCAAATGTCCGATTGTCACCACTAAATTTTAAAAGTATTTGTCAAATTATTTAATGATTTGAATTTCAGAAATTCAATACGGTGGAGAATACTATAAAAAATATAGTGGTAAAAACCGGACATTCGGGTCGGAACGCTTACATCCCTGATACCATCATACTCTGTTCAGTTTTTAATGCTCTATCAATTGGTGCTGTCGTTGATGGTGTATATTTTACAAGTTGTTGAAAATCAAACGATTTTGGTAAAAGCTGATCTGCTACTGATATGGCCATCTAGGTGGCCATATCAAGTGCACTATGCAAGCCTAGGGTAAAGACATTTTTATTTGTTCCAATTGCGATAATTAATTTGTTTTAACAAATTTTTAACCCTTTTTATCCTGACGGTACTTATAAGTACCACTTTAATAAAACACCTATATATTCGTAATATGACCGTTTTTCCTAACGGTATTCACAATGGCACAAAGGAGTATTTCTGACAGCAGGCAGGAGATGGCAAATTCAAGCACATATCCTCTTTCTTTGCATTGTAGGGATTTTACATTTGCCACACTACATTCGAAATCCATTTTGCAATAGAATTGACATGCATGTTGTTCTTCATTTGAGTAATTTTACTGGTTTATTACCGGTTATTTAGTACTATTATTTTCTATTGTTTTCTATACTCTACAGATGAACATTTGCTATATTTTATTTGAAGTTTACGATTTGAAATTTTCTATTTTATTTTATATCATAGGGTAAAAATTTTATGGTGGTTACAGTTGCATAATTAACCACTAAAACACCATAAAAATTATTTTCCTCTTTCCTATGTTTATTCTGCACCAAAACTTATCCAATGATGCAAAAATACAACTAAAAAGTAGCTGGAAAATTAATTCATGATGTAAAGTGTTAAAAGGATTTCACATTTTTTTTTCTCAATAAAAACTTAAATTTTAATGCCAATTTTGTTAACAACTTCATTTTTGATGAAAAATCCATGTTCCAAATCCACTTTTGAATAGCAAAAATAATTATGAGTATCATGTTTATTTATTTTACACTAAAATTATTTAATTTAGCAGAACAGCATTTTTAAATTTAAGAAAATCACGATTTGTGAAACATGGAACTATGGTGGTCATATCATGTGCACATGTTCCTGATATGGACACTTGGTAGACTTTTGGAATTCGAGTTTTTTTGGACTAGTAAAACTACTTTCATCAGGAATGAAACATTTTTTATGAAAGTCCATTAACCTAAAAATGTAAAAAAAATAGAACTGTTTTGATTTTTTTTCAAAATGACAACAGGGAAAATTCTTAAACTTTATCATGCCCAGAACAGGGGCACCCACCTTATTATTCATCTGAATATTCTGGTAAAGTTTGAGATAAGGTGAATTTTGGTCTTCTCATGGTCTTTGGTCGTCTACAGAATATTGTAGATGGTGTTAAAGCACTGAACTTTTACGAACAAGTTCTAGCTTCCTGCCAATAGCTAGCAATCAAAATATGTCGTTGCGGACTTTCTTAAATTTGGTGACGAATATATCAAAGCCATACAAGCCAGGAATAGATATCTTATTTCAACTGAACATACAACAGAAGTAAGCCGCACTTACCACGAGACTTATTATTATATCTTTAGGAAGCTTCATAATACCAAATTTTTGTTAAAATTAAGCTCTCTTTTCTCATTTTATGTTTTGTAAAATTTCAAAATTATACTTCAATACCCTTCTTAAGACCTAGAATTTTTTTAGAACAACTAAGGCTATAAAACAGTTTTCCATAATGGTAAGAAACGTAAAAATGATATTGAGGATAATTTGGCTATCTCCGAAAATAACAAATATATTAGTTTGTTTAATGAAGTTTATCTTGATGATAATAATACTTTGGATCAGCCTACTTTCAAAAATACTACTGGCACTGTAACTGATACCTCTAAATCAAAAAACAATCTACTTCGACATTTAAATTAACCGAAAATGGAGTGATTTATCAAAACAAAATAAGGATGTTAACAAGAAAAACTCCTCATTATAATAAAAGGAGAGCTCTTACTGGTACTGTGCAATTTGACGATGATTTACAGAATCCCAAAACGTTTTCTAGACGAAAATGCAAAAAAAAAAAAAAAAAATGTACTACGAACAAGAGATCAGCGACCAAACACAAATCTGCATCAGAAATCTCTCTTGTTATACAGAATCAGAAATTACTTTTTAAAGTCTAAAAGAATATGATTTCCTTGCCACTAGGGTAACCATGCTCAAAAGCCGAAATCAAGAAATTGTATGCCTTTATATATGGTAAATGTTCTTTCTACCTTGCGAAAATGTCGAATAAATTTATAAAAGAAAAGAAAATCATTGTATGTCTTTTTGAAGCCTTTAAAGCCAACAAACAAATTCAGGTGTTATCGTTGCCAGCACTTCAGCCATGCGTCGGAAGTCTGTAAATTTAACCCAAAATGTGTCAAATGTGCGGATAATCATTTCAGTAAATATTAGTAGATAGAATAACGCCTGAGTGCGCAAATTGTGGTCAGGATGGATACCTCGCTACTTCTCGGGGCTGTCCCCAAAAACCATTCCCATACTAAAACTAAACTTAATATTGATCATGCTAAAAAAATCAAACTGCTAAACTCCTTAGGAAAGCTTTCATGTTTGCTTAAGTCTTCAATGTTAAAAAGAAACAGGAACGCTTCTACTAAATTATCCAAAATCAAAATGAAGATAGCTCTCCAGAAATCCCAGATAAGGACAATTACTCTAACTCCACTAATACTTCTAACATTCCTTATTTTCCAAGTAGTTACACTAATAAATTTTAAGATATTTTTAAAACCTTCCAAAATATCGCAGAATTGCTTCATGTTACTAAATTTTTAAAATGCATAATAAATATAGCTACACAATCTAACAAATGTAACCATACTAATCCAAGGGTTACAATGATTGTTAGAATTAAGGAATTCGAGGCACTTGCAACAGAGCTTAATATCACTAACGTTGAGTAATTCCCATTTCTCTTTCTTAATACTTCTAATCTGGAATTGTAACTCGATTCAAAATAAAATTAATGAATTCCGCTCTTTTAACTCTAAAAATTCTAATATTCATGTTGTTCTTATTAAATGAGTTAGTAAAGCTTATTATGGTATTAATATTTCTGGTTACAAAGTATGCCATGCATCAAGCGCTGGTTCCTTGGGGCGGCACTGCCATTTACATCAAACAACATGCCCCACATTTCACTAATACGGAACACTACATTAACTGGACGTGACAATATGGGAATAGTTGTTCAATTTCCACATATTAGCATTAACTTTGTTTTTTTATATGTAAACATTCTTGCCAATTTCCTGTCGATTACCTTGCACAACATTTCTCTTGAAATACGCACTGTTTCATCGCCGGTGACTATAATTCTCATAATCGCCGATGGAACTGTCACAAAATCATCCAACGCTGCAGATCACTACAGAGCCTAATTTCACGCCTACATCTTAATCTACACGCACCGGACACACCTACGCATTTTGGTACTGCTGCTAATACCCGACTTCCCATTAAGAATTTTGCATTAGCTAAAAATTTTTCTTATCCTATCACTACTGTTGTTAAGAATTTAATTAATGATCATCTGCCAGTTAATTTAAAAATTGATCTTGTTAACCCTCTTTCTGTCCCTCCCTTTATTGTAGTGGATTGGCGTAAATTGAAAAACGGTTTAAGTAATTCTGATCTATTTTTTTGCAACTATTAATAATACAATATTGATGAAGTAGTTATTAATCTTCAAAAATGTAATTACTAATGTTAAAAGCATGCCACTTTCCATTATGTTAAGCATAAGAATTCTTTCATTCTTCCTCATTATATTCATAACATCATCAAGCTAAGAAACGACATCCGGCGACACTTCCAGTCTACAAGAAATCCTTCTCTCAAGCCTAGTATTAATAGAATAAACAAGAAAATAAAACATTGCAAACAAAAAGAAAAACAAAGAGTCGAACCAAGGTTGGAAGAAAAACAAAAGAAGTTGGAATGATTTCCTTAATAACCCTTCTTCCGCGGATAATTCTTTTGGCAAATTAAAGAGAAACCTATTAATAATTATACGCTCATTCATCCCCCCCTCCCTCTTACTGCTTTTAATACTGCTGCCTGAACCTGAACCAATAAAGATAAATATGAACTTCTTGTTAAAACATTCTTGCTAAACTTAATTTTTCAATGGCTCCTTAATGTCTGAGCAAGTCGCTTACATATCTCCTGTATGTAAAGTTTCACCGCAACTAGTAAGCTTACATTGTTTCATCGTTCCATGAATACTGTCATTATAATGCCTGAGTTATGCTGTTATCTTTGTTTTTATGATAATTAAAATGCATTTTTATTTCTGTGAAATATAGATTTAAAGATTTTTTTTTTTTTTTTTTTGCATTTTAGAAAGATGACGACGATAAGCCTTTAGACAGCAGAAAATTGAGGATTTCCCGTACAGTGTGGAAAACGACTGCTTTGCGAATTGTTATCTGGCTTGTTATCTCAGTGATGATAATTTTTTGTTCCATAGCAGGTTTAGTAAGTAAATCCATTGATAAATGCGATTATTTATCGTATTATTATTCAATTATTGTTATTCAAATTATCAAAAACGTTCCGTTGCTATTATTTACATTATTAAATTTCATTCATTCTGATTTCCTGAAACAATTCTTTAATTCGGGAGATACAATACCTCAAAACAATCAGAAATCGACGAAAATATCGATCATGGGATTTTTATTCTAAAGCTATCCGTATAGCCTAAAGCAGTGTTTCACAAACTGGGGTACGTTTGCAGTGCCCGACAAAGCCAAAGAGAAGTCCAGGGCCTTAATATTCTTTCGGGGGCCTCCTTTTTTGTAATACACTGTAATAAAATTTAAACAATTTCAATTATTATAATGCATATATGAACATATAGATACATATTAGGGTAAATATATCTTTTGTCTTTATATCCTACTCAAAAAGCACAAAATATTCATTATAATCAGTACAAGGTAAAAACATATTTAAAATATCACCTTTAAACACTTCGCGACGAGTATCATTTGCAGGATTTTTATTACTTTAACACTGGTTTTCTAAAAAAGAATTAATTTCTTAATTTAATTGAAAAAAATGTTTTCCTTAAATGAGATAGAATTTTTAATTAAAAATTATTGGTAGGAATAATCAAGGATATGTATTCCATATACGTGACGCTCCTCGCGGAGGGGTTAAGAGAATTAATTGCATATAAAATTTGAGAGCCCCCAAAATCGGGTGCCCCAAGTCCATGGCCCAGTTAGCCCATGCTTTAATCAGGCCTTTTGGAAATTGTATATATGCGATGAATCTGTTCGACAAGCAACATACGGTGTTAAGGTTGTCAGATTTATCTCGCTAGAAAAAAAGGAATATGTTTATTGACACTAGTATGTTTTGGTTTTTTCGCGCTACCATAATTTTTTCACATGCTTCTAAACTACATTGAATGTGGAAGTAATGTCTTCTGTAAAGTATGTTTCTTAAAAACAGTTCATTAATTGATAATAATTTTTATTTTCCAACTATATTTCTTTTACATTACTTTATTAATACTGTTTAACCAATTTTGTAATTATATTTACCATTATGAACCAAAAACTAATTGTAGCATCAGAAATAAATCTAACAGTCTTAAAATTTAGTAACTGTCATGAAAATTTTAGTAATTACCCTACAAAAAGGTAAGTTTATTTTAAAAAACAAAAATAAGATAATATAATAACCAAATTAATGAGACAAAGATATACTTAGTTAATTATTTTATGATGCAAGTATTTTAAACTCCCAATACTTTTAAATTTAGGTAACAACAGGTATGCGTGCAACGTTTTTGCGTCAAAAAACGCATCAAAGTGAAACTTTTGAAGCAAGCTAGAAATGTAAACTGCGAAAAATTCTTGAAATTATTAAAGTCATATATTGTATAAAAGGGGGAGAAATCGTCGTACGGGAAAAGTTTAAACGTGCAGCTTACTGAAAAAAAAGTACAATCTGCCACGACGTGGCAGATTAAGTACGACAGATTAAGTCTGTCTGTACGACGTGGCGAAAGTAAATAAGTGAGTGAAAGGTTTTCAACTATTGGCTGTTTTAAAAACCAAATATAAAAACTTACTAAATGTTGAAGATTATTTACGACTCAAATCAGAAAACTCCCACCAAATATACAAGGTTAAATAAGCGTGTCCGTAACATGAAAAAATTGCTACCTGTAAAGCTTAAATTAAATGTAAAATAAAAGTTATGTATTTGTATACGTTTGATGCTTCCTTTGTTTCCATTTTGACTGCCTAAGAGGGACCGCTCAGACGAGGAAACCAAGTCTGTTGTGCATGGATGTCCCTCCCGGTCACCTTTATTAAATACTTAAAAAATGGTTACAGAATGGAGTCCGTTGACTTGATCCGCCGATAACATGACAAGGAGCGACACAAAGATAAAATTATGATAAATAAGAAAATAATAGAAGATAAGCAAAAAACGGCAAAAAAATAGCCAGGCGGCTAAAAACGCGACAGTTGCCTGTTTATGACTGTTACAAATACTAATAATAATAATATAAAAAATACGAAATACGCCAGACATTTTCTCAAAGGGTATGCGATGCATACAAGTTTGAGAACCACTGGCCTAAACAACAGAAAAAAATACTACTGGTAATCTGTCTTTCTGTTAATTCGACGAATTCAATTATCCGACGTACCTCTGATTCAATGAGTGTCGAATAATCGGAAGTTATTGTATAATGTTCTTTTAAGATGTGGCATTTCAGAATATTTTTATAATAAAAGACTAAAGAAGTAGGTGTATCGGTTACATGTACGCTTAAAATTAAAAGCAATGGAGGAATAATTTTGAAAAGAAACTTTCTTGTACATTGCTAGCTAAGAAAATATAATTCCCCACGAAAATAAAATAAAATAAAATAAAACAGATATTAATGAAAACTAAGAATAAAACTGAAAACTGGACAGAAATGTGTACGATAAATAGCCATAATTTCATTGTTCAGCGAGAACACTTCGGCTTTCCAAGCCACAGGTACCAGACTCGAAGACGTTTAAAATAAATATTTACTTTAAATTTGTTATCGATATTTATAGAATTTTTGTAAGGATATTTTCTTTTACACTGAAAGTATGGAAGGAATTTTATGCACGTAAGGCTATTCCAGTTCCACGTGAAAATAGTAACGCGTTCGTACAAATTTTGTATAGACTGTAATAATAATTTTATATAAACTGTAGCTAGGCAGGTCTGTTGCCAAAGTGACTGAATTCGGAAGGATCAAGTTAACTCACTGTACATTAATCTAAAAAAGCATGAAAATTGAAATTTGTCGATTCGTCGATCTGTGCACCCGGGTCTCTATTGTGTTTTGAAAACATGACAAAAAGAAAATGGTCCATCTACCTCGCTGTACAGAGATCTAAAACCAGGGCTGCGGAGTCGGAGTCGGAGTCAGGCCTATTTTTGGACAAAAGAGTCGGAGTCGGAGTCACTAAAAAACAGGCCGACTCCGACTCTGACTCCAGCTTGTTCTTTAGACAGTTTGAAATGAAATTAAACCAATTCTATGTAATTTAAAATTTATAACTGAATTATTATTTTTATATTTGGACTATATATACAAGGAAACCCAGGTTAAACAGGCCCAATATACTGTCCAGTTTACAGCTTATATGAAAACTGCTTTTAATTGAAATCTCTAGTTTATATTTTATATTAGTATGCAGTACTTTCTCTCGGTTATGGGGTTTGCAGAACCCGGTGTAATGTGAAAATTGGAAGTTTCTGCTCTTTTTGGAGTCCACAGAATCCAAAATATCATTGTAATAGAAAAATTTTCCCATTTTTTTTTTTTTTTTTTTTCCCCCTCAGATTCTTCAGGCCTGTGGGACAAGGAGTAACGTTGAAATTGTAGTAAATTTTCTCCTCTTTTTTCGTGTGCATAGGACTTCCTCCCCTACAAAAAAAAGTGAAATTATAATTCTTTTCCTGAGTCTACAGTACTCAAAATAATGATTAAATAGTGAAATTTCTGTTATATTTCTCCTTTCGATATTCAGGTTTTGCAGACCCGAAATAAAGCCAAAACTATAAAGTTAATGCAGGAAATACAAAATTTTCCTCTTTATTTTTCCTCCCTTACATCGGAATTTTTCGGGTCTGGAAGACACAATAACTCCAAAATTACAACATTTTGCATTTTCTTTTCCAAGTCAGCGGGATCTGAAATAGTAAAATTTCCATTTTATTTACTTCTTTAGATTCCAATTTTTGGATTTTTTGAGTCGGCAGGACCCAAAATTGTACAATTAATAATGCTGAAAATATAAAATTTCTGCCCCTTTTTTACGAAGCCGTGAGAACAGAATTAATGCTAAAATAGTAAAATTTTTATTTTTATTTTTCTTGCATTCCCTCATAATTTTTCGGGTTCTGGAGACCCCAACTGATACTTAAATTATAAAATTTTCACCTCCTATTTTGGGGGTCTGCAGGAATAGATATAAAACCAAAATTAAACATCCTTTCACCCATATTTTGGTGAAAAAAGATGAAACTTCTTATACTAAAATGCTGTCAGAAGTTTGCCGCTGCAGTAAATGAGTCCTAGTCTTGACTACCTATCACAGCTTATACCTATAATTCATCCAAAAATATACACATCATACACTTCGATGTCAAACAGAATGTAACAGCAGGTTGCAGTGTTGCCAGTTGAGTTTTTTTAATTCTGATTGCTTGATTTCTGCCATTTGTTTTAAATAGTAATATTTTCTTTATTTAATGACAAGTTTAATAAAGTGACTATTATTATTTCAAAACAAATGACAGAAATAAAGCAATCTGAATAATAGGAATCAACAGGCCATACTAGTACTTTAGACGTCGGAGTCGGTTCCTTTAAAATTTCAGGAGTCAGAGTCGTAGTCGGAGTCGGTCATTTTTCCCACCGACACCGCAGCCCTGTCTAAAACTCTGAAATTCATTAATTAAACGATCATTATAACCGGATTCCGGTAGCATTCCAAGTACATAAAAAAAAAAAATCAGAAGTATTGTATAAGAATCTCATAGAACATGAAATTATTCAATTCGGCAACCACTCTAACCAACTGCGAGTTACAATTCTTAACACATTGACTGCCATGACATGTACATAGTTATTTTTCGGGGTACCATACCACACGAATACGTGTGTCATCTGCTATGAAACGGAACTAGTGATAATTTATTACCATATATTAAGTATTTTTTTTTAAGTTCCACCCCCACCCCCTTTTCCCAGGCAAGTGATGATTTTAGTGTGACGATCAACGTGTAAAAATAACTAAAATTTTATATTTTTGAATTAAAAATGTATAAAATTAGCACTTTGTAGTAAAATTAACAAACATTGTCGCGATTCTGAATTGTGAACCGACTCGATAAGCATTGAAAACCGATTTGTAAATATCTGCCAAAAAAAGTCACTTCGTCACAGTCTATGGCAGTCAACGTGTTAAATATATTCGGATTTCGTTCAGAAAATCTAAACTTTTTCGTTCATTCCATTATTTAAAGCCTATTTCTGCGAGGACAACCAGCTATAGGCAGCATGGTCTACCATAGAAGTTTTCACTTTAATATTGAGCTTATATTGAATGAGGCTTGCTAAACTTTTTTCTATTTATTGTTTTAAAAATCATACAAAGTTTCCCTTTAAAAATATTTTGTGTATTTTACAAAGGAAGTACAATTTGTATTCTTTACAGATGTATTTTCAACATAAAAAGTAAAAAAATAATTAATAATTTTAAGGGTTTTTTTTGTTTTTAGAATGAGTGTCTTAAAGAAAGTATTTTTAAAACCAGTGACTCGAATAATGCAACATTTTCGACATCAAATATTTCAAGTATAGAAACTGGAAGTCCTGGGTGCAGATATCCTTGGGTAAGTCAGAGTCAGACTGAGTGAAGCAGCCAACCTAATTAGGTGTATGGCTGCTATGCTTAGCCTGTATTTATTTCTTCTATTTAAAATAATAATGGTGATGAGAAGGAAAACTGCTTTATTGGCAAATTTTATTTACACGCCAGAATGGGTTAAGATTAAAATATATTTTGTAATTTTTGTTTGAAAGTTAAATTTAGCCCCCACGTTGATGTACAAATAAAGGTCACAGATGGGGTACATTTTAAAAGTTTTTACTTTACAATCTCTGTAATTTTTTTCATCCCCTTTTTATAATCAGGATGCTTTATTATTTTACATACATATTATATATATATATATATATATATATATATATATATATTTACAGGAGTGTAAAAATTGGGCGCTAATGGGCCAATGTCACCACAAAATTTTATTAGTATTCTTATTAGGCGAAGAATTCTAAAAATGCAATCGGCCTATTGTCGCCCAGTGTTTACACCTCTCTCTCTCTCTCTCTCTCTCTCTATATATATATATATATATATATATATATATATATATATATATATATATAACCATTAATGAAACATTACCGTAACACCAACAAAAACTATGAAATTATGAAATAGTATGTAATTAAATGACAACGATAGTGTTCCCCCAACACTCTGAATATAGATACCATATACTTATTTAAAAGAAGAAGAAATTAAATTAAAAATTGAATGAATGAAATTGAATGAATGAAATTTGTGGAATTTAGACAGAATTTTCAAGTTCCAAATGCCTAAATACCACAAATAAAATGTGTTCTTTCATCATCATAACATTGCTAAAGAATATGATTTTGGTACTACCACATCATAACAAAGAAAAAAACCTGTGAAAAAATCTTAAAGTTCAAAAAATAAAAACAATATTAAAAAGTAAAGAAACCTTACCCATAATAAAGAGAAAAAAAATAGTGAAATTTAATCATAAAGTGCGAAATACAAATGGATTAAAAGGAATATTGGTGTACATCAGTAACCAGATATAGCATCACTAAACACAGAATTGCAAAAAATCCTTACATGTTGCCAAAATAAGTTTTAAAAGATGATTGACCATGGAATATTATCGTACAGCAACACAAACCATGGTGCTGCCATATATGAGAGAAATAATGAATATGCTATGATTTAATAAAAGCAGTGGATAAAAATTAATAGTTAAAAATTAAACCAAATACTATCTAAAGAATGATAACAATTAGTTAAATAATAAATAAATATAATTAAATAATAAATAAATATAATTAAATAATAAATAAATATAATTAAATAATAAATAATAAATAAAATATCCAATTACATTAAAATAAAAATGGATGTATTAATGAAAAATTCTATATTAAAAAATAAGATGTAAAATGGTAAAATTAATAATTATTTATTAATGCTACAGAAAAATATATGTACCAAGAAATGACATAGCCACAATTAAATAGCCTTGCCAAAAATGCAACATCACATAAATTAATTTAAAATCAAATTAAAATAATAAATTAATATGAAGGGTTTTGTGAAACTTGTTGCATTGAGTAGTCTAACTTTTTTTCCCTAAGTGAACTATGATTTATTTGACTGGCACATTGAACAAAAATTAATATGCGTTCAATGAAAATGTGGTTATCTCGATTTTCAAATTTTTTGACTTACTCCACTGTCATTCTAACCCCTTCATGTATTACTAGCAAAACCGCAGCTTTCCACGCGTAGTTGTTGAAATATGCCTGGTAGTATTTGTGTGACTTTGAAATGGATGTGGAATTTATTAATTAACAAATATTACGTAAAATTAAACAGAAATCGTAATTTAGAACGCTTTTTGCTCATTATACTCTTTTAAATTTCGAATTTTATTAGAAATCAATCTTAGCGAGCATTTGTAACTTAAAAGTAACCGACATGTCAAGTTTCAAGTTTCTAGTACCTTCTGTATCACAAAAATTGTAAGTTTAGAACGTTTTTTCTCCAGCACCCTTTTAAATTTCGAATTTTTAAAAAGCTTTTCTGTGAGTATATTTGCGTCTTAAAGACAGCAGCCATGTCAAATTTCAAGTTTCTATAATTAACAATTCCATAGAAATAGTAATTTTGAACGTTTTTAGAACGCGTATTTCACCCTTTTAAATTTCGAATTTCTTAGAAACCGTTCTTAGCGAGCATTTATATCTTTTAAATAACTACCATGTCAAATTTCAATTTTCTAGATTCTTCAATACCACAAAAATCGTAATTTTAGAACATTTTTCGCTCTTGCACCTCCTTGGGAGTTAGTGGTGCAGACATAAAATATATCCTATGTTGAAGCCATCAATTTGCGACCATTACTTTTGAAATCAGTTCGGTAATTACAGAGATTTCCTCCTACAAACAAACAAACGTTACTCATTTATAATATTATTGTAGATTTAATCGACTAAACCCCTTTTATCGAAATGTAAGACCTTTTACATATTATCTCCATGCTCTTGTCACACTCTTGCAAAGGAAAATATTAAAACAAGTTGGAAATTGTACGTTAAACGTGACAAATGAGGCGCATTCTTACTATAACTAGTTTTACAATTAAAAAAAATCATTGTTATTATTTCAGTGAAATTAATTATATCGTCTGTTATGAGAGAAATGAGCATGCCTTTCTTTTCTCTAATTACGTATGCCACGTTTACATAGATACGAATTTTCTTTTCGACACCAGATAGCGTTACAAAATTCACCATGGAAACCTTGCTTTGCGAATGATTACCTCCATGGTCTAATATTTCTATGATTTACGAGGAACGAATCTCTTGTGTTTATTTGCTTTAATGGACATTGGAATAACTATTGGGCTGTTAATCTAATTTTAACTGAAGTTATCTCAGAATCTATACATTTTTTTAATGTAACTCTTCTCTCAAAGAAACAATTTTTTTGAACGATCTTTCTAAAAATGTAATTGTTATGCAATTTATTCGAAAAAATAATTTTTAATAAAAATGGCCGCCTATCATATGAAAAAAAAAAAAGATCAGTCCCGTATTTGTTTTCCTCAGTCATATGACTCTCGTTTTTATTATATAGATTACGTATGATAGTATTTAATAGAATGAAGAAAACTTTCATTAATATCTTTTTAAGTTTTGATTCGATTTTCATAAAATTTGAAATGACTCGACAAAATTCTGCAACGATTATATATATTGTATTTCAAACCATTCGGTTGGGTAGTTTTTGCGCTGTTATATGCGGACAGACGGACGGACCAGACGACGATTATAGATGCTACGTATTTATATAATTACGAACTAAACTAATAAGGCAGAAAATCATTTTGAAAAGACCATGAAAATTGAAGAATTGATATGCAAGCAAGTATTTCTTACTTTTTATGCGTGTTTTTATTTAAAAAATCGTTATTTATGACCGGGGACTAAATCAACACAATCGAACAAAAAATAAGCAGCGGGGATTGGAATGAATGTATTATTTAAAAATAATAAAATGATACAAAAGAAAGTAAATCAAAGTTGTTTTCTACCTTGTTATAAGTGAAGAAAAGTGAATTTATCATTATGATCTGGAAACAAAAGAGCGTAGCATTTGCTTAGTTTCGTAAAAAGTATGCTGTCAACAATTGTATAAGCGTTGCGTATTGCGTAGAGGAAAATGTCTATGTATATATTTTTCTTAAAGAAATAAAAATACGTAGAAATATATTGCCACTATTGTTTATAACTTTTGAATGAAAAATGGTATTTTTATTTATATGTAAAAGAGTATTGTGCTGTCCTCTAAAAAAGAAAAAAAAACTATTTTTTGAAATTCTCTCTGTATAAAGTCTAATAAAGAATTTATAAAAATCGGACATGGCTAAATAATTACAGCTTGTTCTGACTAAGATTTTAATGTTCAGCATTTTTCATTTTATCACTTTATTACAAAATGGCAGCCAATTATGCGAGAATTTGAAAAAAAAAAACACTTTTCTAAAAAATGACCCATGTTAACTGAAAATAACCCACACCTGACATAATCAGCTGAAAATGAAGCATTTTATTACATGCTAATGATTTAACATAAAAAAATAAAAATTTATGTAGATAATTCTAAAATTCTATTATAAAAAGAAAATCTGTAAAAATGAAGCTCGTGTTTTGCCAGACTTCTGCAATTGTTAATTTAAATTATTTTAAATCTAAATAAGCACTCCTTAGGTATTTTTAACTATTTTTATTATTCTAAATGATGCATAAAAACAGAACAAAACAAAAAAAATGACTTTAGTAAAATATTTGGTGTAGTTTTAAGGGTGGGGTTTTTTTAGGGAACATTTCAGTGTGGGTTTTTTTTAGAGAACAGCACAATATGTGGTAAAAATCACAGAAACGCCAAAACATGTTCAGGAAAAAATAATAAAATTGAACTTATTATTCATTCGGGGTCATTATTAATTATGCCCCACAAATTTTGTTGTATTTTTACCACCTTCCCGCTATGTCACAGTTTGTCACACTCGAGTGAAATCTTTACCGTGTTGTGACGTCGCATTTTTGCAATAATTAATTTAGAGCTAATTTTTGTAAAAGCAAAAGCGTACATATTTTAAATATTACACTTTTTCTTTGCCATGTGCTTACACCGCTTGAATTTTCACTATTTAAGATAGGAAAATTTTTATTTAACATTTAAATCGTAAGAATTTGTAATCATTTCGTTTGTCGAAAGAATTTGAAATATTTTTCTGCAGTTAAATACAGCGAAAAAATCTATTAAAAAATCGTGGTAGAAATGTACACAGGTCTTATTTAAATTATATTTTCTATTTTAAATTGTGTAAAATATTTCATTGTCACACCCAGATGGCTTATTTTAGTGAGCGTGGTTTGGCGTATCACTAACTCCATTGTTGTTGTAATTTGTATGCAGTTATAACTATAAATATTATTTGGTTATTTATCTATATGAAGGATAAAGATGATATTTCAAAAATTTCTAAACAGCATCATTTTACATATTTAATATAGTTTTATCTGCGATCGCGAGATTATCTCTTTATTCTAAAAAAACGCTTTTCTAACTATTTCTTCGGCGGGTCGGGTCAGGTGCGGGTTAAAAGCGTGTAGCACGATCCAATGCAGGACTCTATTTCAGGGGCGTACTTGAGATGGGTTCAGGAGGGCTATGATACCAGTTTTTTTTTTTTTTTTATAATAAACTTACCTTTATTTAATCGCGATTTTTAACTAGAAAATAAAGCGAAGTTTTCTATAATTCTTTTCTCTTGTCCTACTAAAAAAAGTGGTAAATGGCTCTAGCTCACCCTAATAAAGCCCCTGTACGCCTTCATAAGGTCCTGCCAATGATTAAATAAATTTATTCTAAAAAAAAAATCACATTGATCACGTTAATCCCTTAAAATTCCTTAAAATAAAAACAAAAAAACAAAACAAAACAAAAATCTCTGACGGCTCGGCCTACAGGCACAGGTAGATTTCGAATATGCAGACCGTAAGGAGCCCGTTTATTGGGAGTTACAGAAGAAAGACATATTTGCCATAATGCGGCAGTTGGGACCGACCACTTCGAAATATACCTCTGCTTGTAGGCGGAGCCAGCAGAATTTTTATTTTTTATTTTTATTTTTCTGTAACAGTTGGTCTTATAAAAAAAATTTGTTAATATAAAAGTTGTAAATAATATTAAAATGATTTATAATAAGTTTAAGCGGATTTGATAGCTTGTGAATTGACGAAGTTATGATTTTTTTCTTCTGAAACCCGTATTTCCACCCCCCCCCCCCCTACCCCTTGGGGGCATTTTTAATGAAATCAAAAATCTGTCATACCTAAATTTTTGGCCCTTTTCCTAGAAGTAATAATAACTTTAAACGGATTCGATATGTATCAAAATTAAGAGGTTATGGGGTTTTATTTTGTGTTTTCACAAAAAGCTTGATTTTATGTATCAGTTTGGAAGAGATTTGTGCAGAATAATAGAAGTTATCGTGTCCATAAAAAAGTGATATAGATAGATAGATAGATAAAGTTTTGAAGTGGGGGTGCTTTTGGGTTCTAGGAGTCATGATCGGTGTAGATCTGCAAAAAAAATTTAAAGAATTCCAACTTAGGGGAGAATGTATTAGGTATAGTATTTCTTACGAAATCTACCTAAAAGGTTTAGAATTCATTTCATAACCAGTTCATCTAGCATTTTATATCTTTCTTTGTGCCTTTTTTTGCTATTCCCAAATAGCAGTGTGGAATTAGTTTTAATTAATTAATGATGCTTGTATTGCATTTGATCCTTTTGAAATTGAACATTTATTTCATAACCAGCTCACTAAATATGAAACCTTTTATATTTTCCTTTGTGTCTCTTTTACTGTTTCCGTTTAGCAGTTCGGAATTTGTTTTAATTAATTAATCATGTTTTTATTGCATTTAATCACTTTGAGATTGAAAATTTATTTCATAATAACCATTTCACCAAATTTGAATCTTTTATATGTGTGAGTCTTTTTTGCTGTTTATCTTTGTTGCTGCTTCGCTTTAGCAGTTCGGTATTTTTTAAATTAATTAATCATGTTTGTGTTGTTATTTTTATTTACAGTTCTACACACTTTGTGCAGCTCTTGCCATGACCAACACCACCGTGTTTTTAAGAATTCATTTTCTGATGAAACTGGCAGTGAATGGAGTGGCATTGTCGGTATTTTGGTACTTGATAGATTTCAAAGGAGAAGAGCTCTTCAGAAAACAAACGGCAAAACTAGCTGACTGGTCAGTATCTTTATCGTATTAGCGAAACTCATTATTAACATTCATAGTCATAATGATTAAGTTAATATAATTGTAATGACAATGACGTACTTTAATCATCTGACTAGTTTCAGTATATAAATAATGTTGTTGTCGTCATATATCTACCCTATATATATAAAATCCTAATGAAACGAATTTGTGAAACGATTTTATGAAACGAATTTATGAAACGATTTTATGAAACGACTGATTAAACGACTGATTATGTTTCAGGGCTATTTTTAATAAAATATTAAACGCTTGATGGTGAAATTAATACCAATTGTCCATAAAAATCCGCGGATGTCAAAACTGGTAATAGAATTTTGAAATTGGAATTAGTTTTCGAGATACTAATTTTTTTCTAATTTTAATGACATTTCTGTAATGATGGCAACTAATTACTCAGTTTTTTTGTGACAAAAAAGGTCAAAAAAATTGAAAAGGATCCCGATAGGGATTATTGATTTCTTTTTATTCGTCATTTTCAAATTGAAATTGAATTTATCTTTTATTTCAATCGATAATGAAGACAAAATTGTGATTAAATTATGTTTTTCAGGAAAATTTGAAAAAAAAATCACATTTCTATCGTCAGGATTCAATCGTCTGTCAGCATTTAATTTAATTTATAAACTGAAAATATTTTGAATAAATTCGTCCAAATGACGTCATTTATGTAAAAGCCGAGGCTAACGAAAAAGAAAGGCAACCGCGGTGCTTTGCGCGTATCTTTTTTTACAGACCGTCAGAGCCACGTGATGCTCGAATGCACCAGTGCAGGTGCACGAATAGAGCATCACGTCACTCTAGCGGTCTGTAAAAAAAGATAAGTGGAATGCACCGCGGTAGCCTGTCTTTTTCGCTAGCTTCGTGTAAAAGCAAAAGAAAGGGGGGAAAAGGAATTAATAGTAATTATTATTTATTGATATCATTTTGTTATTTTTTTGTAAAATTTAATTAAACGAATTTATAAAATCACTAATTCGGATATTTGAAACGAATATATAAAATAATAATTGTCCAACTGAACGGAAGGAGAATAAAAAAAAAACGTCAAGACCCTTATAATAGAAAAGCACCAAAAGTTCATTGGGTTTTTTTTTTTCATAACTTTTGGCAACAAATCTATGTATATTAACGAATCTATCCCTTTTTGAAACTCGAATTACGCCAAACCTAAAAGCAAAGAATCCTATACTGGAAAAGAACCCGATTTTCTTATGGACAATATTCAAGTGGCATAACATGGTGTAAAATTATCGCGGATAGCAAATTTGTTTAAATATCTCATCAATTAATGCCGAATAAATGCAGGCATGCATGCACAAAATATTTAATTAATTTTGTATGATAAATAATTATTAGAAAATTCGTATATACATATTAATTGAAATAAATAATTTACATATTTAAAATAACATGAAAATATGCATGATGGTGCATTAAAATAGAGAGAAAATTAAAACCTGTTACTGAAAATGTGTATAACATAGTACTTTTCAATACCGTGGTTCTTAATGTTATTCACAAGCAGGTGGAATTTTTCTCATCCTTAAACGCAAAGGAAGAATAAAATACAGATCGTTGTTATAAAAGTCCCAGAGGTAGCCACAATTTAAACCTAACCATTTTATACAAGCTGGTTTTCAAGCTGTAATTGATTTTACTTATCAATCCCGAAAACAGTCGTCAGTTGTCGCAACAGCTATGTATGAGGCCATGATAATAAAAAAATACCCCATTAAAACGTTAAAAGCATGGCAAACCAATACAGATTTACCAATATTTTAAAAATAAAGCACGCTGTCATGTTTTTAGAGGCCTCGAAGTCTGAGCGGGGGTTGGCGAGCGTAGCTCGCAGGGGGTACGCCCCCTAGTATATATATATATATATATAATTTTAAAGGTATATTATATATATAACTATAACATATTTTTAAAATTAACCTATCTTAAATTTATTCTACATTTTTCTCACTTAATTTTACTATATCATATTTCGTCTTTGAAAATGCTATTATTCTTGTTCCCTTTTCAAAATATTGATTTTTTTTCAACGCGTCAATTTCTTTGCATTAGAAACTTTCTTCCCGCGTTCTTCGAGAACCGAAATGCTCAGTTTTATTTAATCCGCAAGCATTCCGAAAATTCGAGGTTTTCATTGGCCAAATCCATTTGTAGTACGCATTTGTAGTCTTCCGCGGAAAGGGTTTAAAACCAATTGCTCGACTTCCGAACAGAATTTTTTGAGTAATATCGTCTGTTAAAAAATAATTACGACATCAGAAGAGTGACTTCTGATTTTATTTATAATTTCGACATCCAGATGTATCTTATTAAATGTCGTACTAACTGATTCGAGAATGCTCCATTTTTGTGTGCTGAGAATATCAATAAAGAAGTTGGGCTCAAACTGTTTGATACTTTCTCGGGGAAAACATCCATGATTTTCGACGATTGTCACTACTCTTTTTAATTCACTCGGTTCTACGCTACTCTAATGGCACTGTTATTAATTCTGGTAGCTCATTTAATTGACTGCACACTCCTGTTTTTAGTCATTGCAAATCAGGATATATTTTTGCCCAACGTCATTGAATATCTGATTGTTTGGAGCACACAATCCTTAATTCATTGGCTGTATAATATTTTTAATGGCTTTTCGCCGAAATCACAGAACTTCTGCAATCACGTTATTGTTTTACATTGCTTAAATTAAATCACGTCATATATATCTTACATATCTTATCATATTATCTTATATAATATTACATGAATAATTATCAAAATTGTAAATATGGTATGATGAAATAATGTTAATGATATATGTAAAACTTTACCAATCACAGAAAAGCAATATTTAAAAGTAACAAACAAACAAACAAAATAGGTCAGAAAATTAAAATAAAATATATCAGCAAGGCTCGCCATTCGGGTGATATATTTTATTTAAATTTCCTAATATACACTGCTCAAAAAATTAGGGGAGCAAGCAAATAAAAGAAGAGAACCTTGCGAGACAGCCATGCAGGGATATAAAATGGAGCGTACACGTGTATCAATGCGCAAAAAAGAAAATAAGACGCAAAAAAAAAAAAAAAAAAAAAATGCAAGGGAGCTTTAATTCTTTGAAAGGATGGAAAGAACATGAAAAGATGGTTTAGGGCAACAATTTGGTTACATGTAAATTACAATAAAAAGTATTGTTTAGTAATGATGCAAGTTGTTTAATACGGCGTTTGGTCTCCTCTAACAGCTAAGACTGCTGCACACCTGTTTTCCATGGATGTGATGAGGTTATCGATAAGACTTTGAGGAATACTGTTCCACTCTTAAAAAATTGCAAATTCTTTATCCCAGACAGTAAACGAAAGCCTTCGTCTTGCTGCAATGCGTCGTCCGAGTGTGTCCCAAACATGCTCGATCTGATTCAGATCAGGAAAGCATGCTGGAAATTCCATACGCTGCATTGTTTCAGCTTCAACCATGTTCTCCAACAGACGAGCTGTATCCGGTCAGGCATTATCATGCATGAAAATAAAGGAATCACCATGGGTGAAGCGTAAGATATGACATGAGGTCTCAGTATCTCGTCTGTATACCTTTGGGCCGTCAAAGTGTCATTCCAAATGATATGCAGGTCCGTACGTCCAACTCTGCTGATTCCAGCTCATACCATCCACCCACCTTGTCTATAATGTGATTTTTCACGAACAAATGTGGGGGTTATTTCGAGTGCCCCTTTCCCTCTATACAAAAACACGTCGAGTGTCACACTCCAGACTGAAGAGGGAAGCAGCATTTGACTCCAATCCGTTGCCTTCAATCTTGATGTTCAGCAGCCCAACTTCTTTGGGCAGCACAGTGGCTTGTGGTCAACGGAACACAGATCATTGGCTTACGTGCATAGAGACCACCTGATGAAGCATATTTCGCACTGTTTGGCTGGACACCCTTCGTCGTGTTGCCAAGAGCTACCGCTTTTGCAACTGAGTATCATCCCCTTTTCTGTCTTGACGAGCTGTTAACAGGATATATCAGTCATCAGTTGCTGTGGTGCAAGTGGTCGACCTTGCCCTGGTTGACATCTAACGTTTCCTGTTTCTTGGAATCTATTCCCCAGCCTTGCAAGGACATTTCTTGCAACTCCAACAGCGTCCGCTACACTTCGTTGTGTTTGCTCGGATTCAACTTTATCTCTAATACGCCAAGCCATGGATTCCAGTAAATCACGTTGTTGTGACATATTCAAATCACCCTTTTCTCAAAACAAAAGCTGAGCAATTGAATTTCGCAACTCAGACAGTGAAACAGACATTTCTGCGAAATCCTGATTTCTTCACTTATATACTTTTTTCTGGTTTTTGACGTCATGAACTTTGATTTGCATATGAAGTTTTATTTTTCTGTTTTCTGCTATGCTTTAAATTATGGATGTTTTAATTTAAGTTACTTATTAGTGTAAGTATTTGTGAAATTTCGTTAAAACCATGTGCTCCCCTAATTGTTTTGAGCAGTGTATTTTGTTTGATTGTTATTATTAACTTATAAATGTTGCTTAGTTGTTATTGTTATAGTTTTACGTACATCATTAATATTTTTTCATAACACCATATTTGCAATTTTGAAAATTATTTCACAGTATACTGATTGGCAGCTTTGTTTTTGCAACTTTAAGCGCATGCATTTTGTCTTTTTACAAAATACTTATGTATTGAATGTATTAAAATTTTTAAGCTGTCGCGGTAAAAAAAAAAACTATACTATACCATACTGTACTATTTTAAAAACTTAAAGTTCTGTTGTGTACCTTAACACTATATTAAAATTTCATGACGGATGGTCAATTTGTACGAAAGTTATAAAGTTTCTGACAATATAAATAAGACATAAAAACAGACAGGCAAGCATATTATTTTTAGATCCTGATGATAATGAAACGGGACCATCTGCAGAAAGATGCCTTAAAAAAAAGTTTTAAATTGGACCATCTGTTCAATAATTATATGTGGACATATAACTTTTGAACTTGTAAACTATGCACTTGTAAACAAGCAGCTTGTAACACAAAAACAGACAAGCTAATTGTAATAATCGTCTCCGTTGGAAGTCAGTTAATGAAATGAAAAGAAGACGAAAATAAAAGTTAAAATTGACGTCTGGTATAGAACATTTAATGTTTTTTTCAATTTTATTATCTAATTCTGATTCAAAAATTTGTTTTTTCGTTTGACTAATTTCGGTTTCGCAACAAATTTTAGTTCAAATACGTATTACAAAAAAATTCGTTTTAACATACAGTTTTTTTTTTCTTTTTTTCAAATCACTCTACAAAAAATCCATGAATTCAGTAAATTTTTCTGTTGATTACATTTCGTTAAACTACAAAACTTTCCACTTCAATTTGCCCATTTTTCTCTAAAATACGAGATTTTCCTTAATCTAGTGTAAAAATTACATGAAACCCTCCAATCTAAAGCTGTAGTTTCATCAAATCACAAGGATGTTCCGGCAACTGCGATACGTATTACTTTTTCGTATTAGAAACGAAATTTTTGCCTATATCCTTTACCCTCAAAACGTTGACTTTTGCTGGCTTTTTCATAACGCTGACTGAACGAAAAATTCGCGAACTTAAGCTTAAAATTTCATGAAATTCTCCAGTATAAAGACGAAAATGTCTTTAAATTGGCACGAAATCTCTTCCAATCATGGAGGTGTTCCGGCAACTTGCTGCCTGTACTTTTTACGTGTTTTGGCGAAATATCACCGCCCCCTGAATACTAAGCCTGTGCGCTGACAAAAATGGCTATTATCGCAGGCGTTTTTTTTTTTTTTTTTTTTTTTTTTCTTTCAGCGTTTGAACCGTCTCTCGAACTTTAACACCAATAATTTCTAAAAGTTTTCTTCGCCTTGTTTTTCTGAGATTAAGTAAGTCAAAGATAACTTGTAGCTATTATTGGTGTTGAAGTTCGAGGGACTGTACAAACGGTGAAAAAAAAATCCGCCTGCGACAGTCGCCATTTTTGTCAGCGCGCAGGCCTAGTATTCAGGGGACGGTAGAAATATTTTTAAAAGTGTGGCTTCAAACGTCACGATTTAGAACATGACAGTGTTAAATATTCAGTTTTGAATTATTTATATTTCTAATTTTGAAAGTATATTAAATTGTGTTAGCGAAAAACTATTATTAATTAATGTTTCGAAAATGTGACTTTTAGATTTTAACACTTTGTCGCTAAATAAATAAGTAGAAATTAAAACAGGATATTATGGTTAATCTTCTGTAATAAAGCCCAATTGACGTGTTTGAGCATATGTGATATGACGTGCAAGAATTCTCAGATTTTATTTATGTGATGCGCAAGAATGTATTTTAAAACCTGTAATGGTGTTCATATTAACCCTTTCGCGACGAACGTCTTTTACAGAAGTTTTAATCTTCTACCACCGGTTTTTCAAGACAGAAATTTTCGCCTAATTGAATCGCAGAAGTGCTAGGATTAAATAAGGCAAAGCTTACAATAGAAATTAACTGGTGGGAATAATGAATTATTCTGAGCACCTTATGCGTCACGTATACGTGTCGCTCGTCCCCAACGGGTTAACGTTAAAGGCCATTGTGACCATGATGACAACGTTTGGAAGTGAGCCCAATTACGGAATATTAACCGATCATGTTTTAAAAATGAAAATATATAAATAAATAACGAAAAAAAAATGTGTGTTTTTTTAACTTTTTAATTTTATCTTACCAAGCATGGGCAATCAGTTGACAATTGTGGTATCTTTGCCACTTTGTCCTTGACTAGTTCACATTATTGTACCGGACAAATATTTATTGTTAAGACAGATTTTTAAAAAAAGTGCTTGAAATCTAATAATAGAAGTGTAATCTAATAATAGTGATGGGCAGAATGAATGATTTTGATATTCGAATGAATCGTCGTACGGACATGCACAAAAGCACAGCTGCCAACCTGCATATTTTTTTTAAACAAGTACTAACAGAAATTTTGTAAAAAAAAAAAAGTATTTTACATTAACTAGAAATAAATTAAAAGTCACATAAAAATACAAATTTCATTTTTCTTACAAAGTTTTCGAAGGTAATTAATTAATTAAAATTAAATTAAGTTTGGCAATTAAGCTTTATTTTTTTTTCTTTAAAAAAATTTCTTGTGGTAACTGATTAAAAAAATACGAAGGTTGTCAATTATGTTTTTGCGCATGCCCGAATGATTCATTCGAATGACAAGATCATTCGTTATGCCTATGACTACATTCAGATAGATGATTCTATTAGATTGGTGCAAAAGTTTGTAATGTTTAATGTTTGTTTGTAATGAATAGAAATGAAACAGAAATTAATCAGTCAAAGTCTCTCACTCACAGTACAACAATCACAACTACAATGATTTGATTTCAAATGATTGAAAGCTACAAGCACCTCTGTTGTCTAAACATTAACTAAGATTAGTTAGAAATTTTTACTTTTATTTTCAATATTTAAATTGTTTGTTATACTTCATTTAACTTTTGATGTATTTTTTTAAAATTAAATTTGTCAACTAGTTCTTATTAAAGGGACGCAGTACCCTTCGCACTAAAATGATTTAAATTTTAAAAAAAATGCATTTCCTGTAGTAAAATTTGAAAACTAATTATAAAGAATTAAGAAAATTTTATAACTACTCTTCTTTAACAAATTTGAATATTTTGAAACTTTTTTTCATATTTTTTTACAAGTGTGTTTGACAACTGTAAGGGCCAATTTTGCAAAAAAGTTAAACATACTGATATAATGAAAAAACTCAAACTGAAAAAAATGAAATTAAAGATTGCTACTCTAAATCCTTTAAAAGGAAATTGATGGAGTGAAAAGCCTTTTCCGTATATTTTTAATGATCGCATCTTTACGGCACGGCACTTCGTGAGAATATACAGGGTTAGCTTAAATTATTCATCGGGTTTCAAAAGACTGTTTATGTACAAGTATACGACGTACAAAGACGAATGATACATGAAAAAATACATACACTTACCAAGTTTCTGGCACATAGCTACAAATGTTCAATGTGTACGCCTTTAGTCACCCGGCACACATCCCAACAGTAATCCAGTTCCGTCCATACGTTCAATAGCATGTTTCTGCTGTGCTTGCAACGTTGTTGGCATTGGGGGTACATAAACTTTGTCCTTCACATAACCCCACAGGAAGAAATCACACAGCGTGAGATCTAGATATTTGGGGGGGGGGGGAGGGACATGGCAACAGAGGAACATCACCCATACCAGCGTAGAGAACCTACAACTTAGTAAGGGTTCTTTCAGGTTCTCTAGACGAGATTGGTGTGGTGTGGGGTGTGGTGTGGTGTAATTGTTGCGGCCAATTACCTACACAAGGGATATAGGCCGAAGCGGGGAATGCCCTCTGTGGGGGGTCTTTCTAAGTGATCCTAACCCGTATTTACGCAAGCTAAGCAAGGTTCGAAGAAAATTACGGAAAACTCCGAACGATTAGGCCGATTGGTGCGACATGAGATTGAACCCAGCACCTCCAGTCTATCAGCTTTGAGAGCAGGATCTCTCAGCCACTGGTGGAGCCTAGACGAGATTGGACATTGACGAAATGTCCGCCATGTAAGTTCCAAGGCAGGTGGAACGCAGTAGAACGAAATGTATTTTCATCGCCGTCTAACACTTTTTATTGTATTAAAATCATGGAAAATTTGTTTTATATGCCTTCAGATAGTCATGAAAATACATTGCGTTCTATGCGTCTCACCTACTTTGGAATTTACATGACGACATTTCGTCAATGTCCAATCTCTCTAATGTAGGATCTCTAGACAGAGCGCCCTAGCCTGCCATCAAGCATGCACGTTAGCCGCGAGGCGGGCTTTTAAACTTGGTGAGTGTATGTATCTGGACATGTACTATCACTCGTATTTGTAGGTCGTATACCCCTCAATACACAGTGTTTTGAAACCCGATGAATCATTTAGGTTAACCCTGTACTACGGATCTCTAAATTCATTTTAAGGAAAAAATTGAAAAATCGGTAATTTTGTCATTTTTCGAAAAATGAAGGGCATCAAATCCCCTTAATTAATATGCTAAATGATTGTCTTAATATAACATAATTGAATTTTAACGTTTAGCTATAACTTTTATTTATTTATTTTATTTTACTTTGCAAGGGAAATGTTTGACTTTCCAGTGGATCATAGCCACTGTTATTATCTGACTTTCATCTTTCTGATTCTACACGTCTTGGACAGACAGGTAAGATATCATATGATTACAATACGGAAATGATTATATTTTTAATTTTTTCATTACTACCACGTACTGGAGCAACAGAAAAGGAGGATGTTAGGGATCTTTGGCCCTACCCATTCAAATGAAGGGTTTTTTTTTTTTTTTTTAAGTCACATGAACCATCCCAACGAGTATCATATTCAGTCTTCAATTTTTGAATATTCGACTATGAAAAAAAAAAAAGTTAAAAAATATTATTTGGCGATTTATCCTCTGCGTCCGGCTAAACGAAAAATACCTTAAAAATAATTTATTATTTTATAAAGTTCTAAAAATATTAAAATGTTGTATTGTCATCGGAAACACACCTGTGTAAATATTTTTTTTTAATAATTCCAGCCTATCAGGAAGTAAGTGAAAAATCAAATACAGCATTCCATCTTTCCATACAAAAACCAAGTTAAGTTAAATAAAAGAATGTAAAAATGGATGTGCCTGCAAGAATGGTATTGCTTTTCTGTTCTCACAATCAAGCTGTCAGTCACCGCAGATGGAAGCAAACCTGACTCGAAACAACCTTATTCTGTCTCATTGAATGAACCTGGTAGAAAACTTCACAAAAACGAAAAATCATGCGTCAAGCATAGATTACGTAACACTTTCTAACACTTACAAAATAATTTTACAAATCTTTAGCGTTTAATAAAGGGAAAGACATAACGTATTTAAAACACAATTTCAGGAATTACCAACAATATTCGGAAAAATCGGCATGAGTTATTTTGTGCATCCTTGAAAATGATCTAGAGATTTGTATATATACTATATAGAATGCTTAATTTTAGTTCAGTTTGGAAATGTGTAGCACAGTTTAACATTCCCCTTCTGGAATTTCCGTCAATAAACGGAAATGTACTTGAGAACTTTTGGACTGCCTTGTATGTGATCTATAGAATTTATGCACACCAAGTAATAGACAAAATATGAGTTAAATTTAGAAATGCGTTCAGCAACTGAATACGCACTTTCAGCAATTTTTGTTAACGGTCAGTACCGAATTATTTTATGTGTTTGTAAATGAACGATAAATGCTATATACACACAATATTCCATAGTAAACCTCTTGCAATGCACCTGAATAATATATATAAATTTCAATATGTTTCAAATAGTGAAGCATTATTAAAATAAACCGGAAACGTTTTTCTCCATAGACCGTTATGTAACAGAATTGTTTAGAGTGACCCTGTAAAGGAACAGTAAGTGCTGTACACGCCATATTCTATAGTAAGCATCTTGTAGTGCACCTCAGTGATATATATCAATTTCAATCTGTTTGAAATCGTGTAACATCATTAACATAAGCCACAAATGGTTTTTCCCCCTAGACTGTAATGTAAATGAATTCTTTTGAGTGTCCCTGTAAAAAAAAAAAAAAAAAAAAAAAAAACTGTAAGTGCTACACACTTCATTTTCAATACCGCGAACATACCATAGTAAATCTCAATAACATATATCAATTGCATGACAATCCGAATATATTTACGCGAGTTAGAGCACGGACAGACAAACAGACGGCAGACAGACAGACATAAACCGAATTCATAAACACTTTTAAACTATGTTGGAAAGTGTTAAAAACATGCTTAACAGATACTACTTTTTCGCTCGCCGGTCGAGAAATCCCATATTAACCTAAGGAGAAATTTAAGTAGGTAATTAATTATTCAGTAACTAATATAAGTGCGGTTTTCCTCATCAGAAAGTAGAAGTCATGTACTGGCGTAGTGAGTTTTCAAAAGTTATTTTCCTGCATTTTAAATATTGTTAAAAACACGACAAACTTCAAATTTTTCACTTGGGTGAAAATTTCAAAATTTATCGTCTTCTTAAAAAATATATAGTAAAATAACGTTGAGGCCTATGATTTGCAAATTTATTAATTAGAAATATAACCAATATTTGGAGTAGACTAAATGGAGGGAATTAAAGACAGGGGTAATTGAGTACTACTTTTTTTTTTTTTTGTATATTGTTTCAAGAGGGAACTGTGACTGTGACTACCATAGGCGTAACTAGTGGGGGGGCCGGGTGGGCCGTGCCCACCCCAGGTAGTTCCAGTGCCCACCCCAGAATTTCAAGTTCACGTGAAAATTTTATGACTGCGATATGGTCAAAATTTTAATTTTCAAATATTTGAATGATTATACCAATAAATTATACTATATATTTCTGATTTGAGAACTAATGTAACGAAAACGCGCGCACGCATATGTAAATGTGTGTGTGTGAGGTATAAAAGAAGCAACAAACAAAGAAAATCCTATTACTCTTCTACATTCTTTGCAACACTTATATGACCCGGAGTCTATAGGGTTCCAAAAGGAACAAAGTGAAATATTATCTGAAAACTCTAAATCTGAACGAGAGTTTTCTTTTTTTGTCACTAGGTGATGGGGAAAAAATCAGTTCCAGATGTCCAGTTCCGTATTCTTTCAACTAAGTCATCTGCTGTGGTGAGAGCTGATGAGAGAGAGAAGGGGATAGTGGGGGGCACAGGTGCCCGAACGGTTTTTTTTCTTACAAAATAATGACCAATTTAAAAAACAGGATGTAATTGACAAATTACTGATCAATTAATTGTCTTGTCTGAGTGATGAGATACGGCAAAAGTTGTAAATGAGAACATCATCGCGGACGGCTTACCCTTTACTTTGAGGGTTAAGGTAGGGGGAATTTTTTGCAATTTGCCTGCGGCTGTAAGCGTGTGGGATTATTTCCCTTTTCCAAGTTTGCATGCGTACAATCAGTGCGCAAATAAATTCTGTAGTTTTGGAAATTTTTGTTTGTATTGCTGCATGCTGCTTCATGGATCGAGGCTGATTGCTTCATGTTTCTGAATGTACTTTTTGTGAGAAAATTTTTCCTTATCAATCTTTGATATTCTGAATAAATAGAAAGGCTTAGTGAAATAAGATGTTACGTAACAAAAATAAAATTCTGAGACAATTTAAATGAAAGCTTTTAGTTGCAATTTTTATTTTATTTTTGTTCTTGTACCTTGTATTTAGTAAGTTAACGAGTAGTACTAAGCTCTCTCAGAAAAACTTAGCAATATTTAATTTTATAATATAAAAATTATTAATAATTATTTAAGTTATTTTTATTAAAATATTAACTTTTAATAAATAATATATCAGATTTTAAAGATTAATTAAAATATAGGTATTTTACCTTTACCATATGACATATTATCTCATAACACTCTCATCGAAAAAATAAACTGTATTTTGAGAAAATGTAACATAACAGGTTCTTGCTCGAACCTCTTTAATTAATGTCATTTATTATTTAAAAAAAAAAAAAAAAAAAAAAAACTATTTGGTAAAGACAGAAATTTATTTTTGAAATTGTCAAATTTAAGCTTAATTTTTTTTTTCAAAATTTTAGAAAAATCCTGTATGTTTGCAACTTCTAAAAATGATCGCCCGCTGTGGTGCATTTAAAAATTTCATTGATAAATCAAAAGGAGCAATAAGTTTTTTTTGCCGAGTTGCCAATTGAATAGAATTTTTTTTTCTTACTGACTTACTGTTTCTTTCTGACAAATAACACTGTCGGATTCCACTTCTCAGTCCACACAACTTCGAAATAAATCCGGTCTATCGATATGCTGCCACCACCGATATTAATACGTGATATCGGGCACGATCCGTGATGTATATTCAAGAAAAACCTAACTCTTTCTATTACACTTAAACAAACACTTTATTAACAATATTTATACTTAAACTCGGAGGTAAAGTATCCGGTTTAATATTAAATCAAAATAATTATAGAAACGCTTTACGTGTACCGTTAGACTACGTTCATTTATTCAGAACCGAGATTTCTATTAATCTCACACACTCCAATCCTGCGTTCGAACTCACTCCGGTCTCAGCGCTCATTTTCCGAGCAACCTTCACCCTTCGCCACCACGCTAGAACTAACTTTTTCTCTCTTGTAAACTGCTGAGCACCCTCCTTTCTACGGGGTTTCTCCTCTGTTTCCAAGAGTCCTTGACAACCCTTCCTCCCTCTTGACGGATCTGTCTTCCTAAACAAAAGGGTGCAATAGCTTTTTTTATCTATGAAAGACCACATTGCAATGGAAATACTGCTTTCATTCTGTTCCACCTTCCTTCCTCTTGTATTCTGAGTCGCTCCTCTTCGGATTAAGATTCTTCTTAAACCAACCTCTAACGGTACACAGTAGATACATATACAATACATACAATATGCTAATCCCTTAAGAATAGCTTTCAACTGTAAGAGAAGAACCTGACACCCCCCACCTTAGCGGAAAATATGCCTTTTAGGGGCTAATTTTCCTCAAACTATGTAATGTCTGAGAAGAGTTCAACAGTTCCTTGATAGGTTTCTTCATTACTACAATTACATAAATATTTCAAGGTGTCTGAAAATTTAACTACTGACATCTCTAATGAACCATATACTAATGTGATAAATACATAAAAAAAATTACACAATATGCTAATACACTGTTATAAACACAAGATGTACATACAATTATAAACACACAAAAAAAAATAAAATTACACTAGTATTATGTAATTTTAATGTCAGTCCTTAGGCTGAGATTGCTGGAGGCGGAACTTTTTCCTTCCAGTGCTTCCTCGTTAACTTAATTGGTACATCCCTTTCCGCAATGTACCCGCTTGAATGGCTAACTTCTGCCTCTGATGTCCCAAATAAATCTTCCTCTAACCAATCAGGCACTTGCCTTTCCAGGTCCTCTTTGTACGTGATGATAACATTGTACAATTTCTGCCTTATCTTACCCCTTTCCGGTTTACGACCAATCCGATTTTTCTCCATTTCTACCAGTTCGATAGGACCCATAAATAATTCCTTATTTTTCCTTAAGATTGATTTTATGTCCCCAACTTGAATATTTGTTAACCCTTTTATCTCAAATCCCTTCCTGTCTTTATTTTCCGGTTGTTCTCGGTCTAACAACAGATATTTCCTACAGTCTTCAAACTCCCCGTCACTATCCAAGACAATATCGACTACTTTATTTTTAGCCATAAATGCTCTCATTTCATCTTGATACACCAGTTTCTTACTCCCGTCCCCTAACTCAACTATAACTGCAGGTCGACATATTTCCTCTTTCTCCTTATTACTCACATTCATTTCCCTCGTTAATCGACATTCTACACATGATTCGCAATACGTTTTAGCTTCCTCTACCATATTTTCCCAATAAAATGAATGCTTGATTCTTTCTAACATGTTCTTAACCGCGTGATGTTCTCCATATAAGGAGGTATGTGCTAGTTTTAGAATTTCCTCCCTTCTAACTTTAGGTATTACTAATTGAGCTACCGTTTCATCTACTAATTTCTCTTTATGATATAACATCCCATTCACAATATAATAAGACTCTCTCTCATTTTCAGCCAATTCCCAAGCGTTCTCTAAATCCTTACAACTCATTTGGGATTCCTGAAATACATTTAAACTACTTTCCGTAGCTTGATTGATCCTACTTTTCTCTACCTCGGCTTTTTCCTTCTCCTGACTTTGTAAATTTTCCGATCTCGCGTCTACGACATAACGATTATTATTACCATTTCTAATCCTTTCCCCTTCTTTCACTTTATTCCTACTGTCTTCCTTACATTCACTTTCTACCGATTCTCTTAATGATTTCTCGTTGTTTAACCCTGACAATTCATTAGCCACGTCAGGATGTAAAATTACCTGTTCCTTACTATTATCAATTATTGCACAAAGTACATCCTGATGAATTACATTAGTTTGACCACGTTTTGGAATAGCTAAAGGTAATTGAATTAACGGCGATTTAACTGCCTTACCAAATATCCCTTATCCACCAATCCTTTTGTTATCTTCCCATTTACACTAACTTCCACTTTCTCGAGATTATTTAACTTATCTCCAATAACTTTAGCTCTCCAATTCCCCCTTGCTCCGATTCTTGCCATACTCGCTCCCCTTGGTAATTCTTTAATTCCTCGCACTGAGACATTATTGATACTAGCCCTTGGTTCTTGTCGGTTATTAATTTGATTACTTCCCTCATTATTTCCTTTTGTACAACGTTGAACATGTCCTCGTTGACCACACTTGAAACAGGTAGGCGTCGCCTCGTTAGGTTTCCTATATTCCAGTTTTCTACCCGAAAATGGACTAACCTCATTATTCCCATTTTGTCTCCAATTACTACTAAATCCCTCATCTTTTGCCCTTCTAGAATCTTCATTATTAACATACCTTTCTTTACCTTTATAACTCTTATAAGTTACCGCATAAGATTTTTGTTTAGCATCAAAGAAATTATCACATTCCTTAGCAATTTTCGAAACTTCTAACCAATTACTGTGCTGAGTTAATCCAATATGCGTCGCGGTTTCCTCATCTAGAGTAGTTAACAACTTATCCGTGACAATTAACTGATTAACCTTCTCATACGTATCTGCACCTCTAATCTTACAATAATTTTCCCACGTTGCTATTAAACGCGACACAAATAATACATGAGTTTCATTTTGATTCCTTCTAGCTTTCTTAAAGTTTTCCAAACACGCCTTCGGTGTCGGTTCGTGTTCCCTTAGAACTAATTCCTTTAATTTCTCATAACTCTCAATTTGTTCTCTAGTCGTGTATATTAGCAAATTATAGTTTGACCACGTTTTGGAATAGCTAAAAGTAATTGAATTAACGGCGATTTAACTGCCTTACCAAATATCCCTTGTAAATAGATGCTCCCAGCCCCTCTTAATTTTTCTGCTGGTACTAAATCTTTATGAACGACGCTAATTTGGCAACCAGAATCCACCAATCCTTTTGTTATCTTCCCATTTACACTAACTTCCACTTTCTCGAGATTATTTAACTTATCTCCAATAACTTTAGCTCTCCAATTCCCCCATGCTCCGATTCTTGCCATACTCGCTCCCCTTGGTAATTCTTTAATTCCTCGCACTGAGACATTATTGATACTAGCCCTTGGTTCTTGTCGGTTATTAATTTGATTACTTCCCTCATTATTTCCTTTTGTACAACGTTGAACATGTCCTCGTTGACCACACTTGAAACAGGTAGGCGTCGCCTCGTTAGGTTTCCTATATTCCAGTTTTCTACCCGAAAATGGACTAACCTCATTATTCCCATTTTGTCTCCAATTACTACTAAATCCCTCATCTTTTGCCCTTCTAGAATCTTCATTATTAACATACCTTTCTTTACCTTTATAACTCTTATAAGTTACCGCATAAGATTTTTGTTTAGCATCAAAGAAATTATCACATTCCTTAGCAATTTTCGAAACTTCTAACCAATTACTGTGCTGAGTTAATCCAATATGCGTCGCGGTTTCCTCATCTAGAGTAGTTAACAACTTATCCGTGACAATTAACTGATTAACCTTCTCATACGTATCTGCACCTCTAATCTTACAATAATTTTCCCACGTTGCTATTAAACGCGACACAAATAATACATGAGTTTCATTTTGATTCCTTCTAGCTTTCTTAAAGTTTTCCAAACACGCCTTCGGTGTCGGTTCGTGTTCCCTTAGAACTAATTCCTTTAATTTCTCATAACTCTCAATTTGTTCTCTAGTCGTGTATATTAGCAAATTATCGGCCTTATCCCCTAGCATATTTAGTAAAATTTCGGCCTGCTGGGTTTCCGGTACATTTTTTGTTTGGAATGCCCGTTCTAAACTGCTAAAAAACAGATTCCATCCCTCAGTCCCTTCTGGAACCTTGATAGACAAAGTTTTAACACTTTTAATCAATTTCTCTAGGCTACTCTCATTATTATATTCTCTAGAACCATTAGAATTATTTGCCGAACTTTGAATTTTTATCCTTTCCAACTCTAACTCATGTTCCAATCTCAATTTTTCAGACCTTTCTTCTCTATCTAACTTTTCACAGTCTAACTCCCTTTCTAACTTTTCTCGTTGTAACTTTTCCTCCCTTTCTAAGCTTTCTTGTTCTAACCGTTCCGTAACAATAGTGGTAGATAATTCCATAACGGCTCCCTCTTCATATTCGTCGCTCTCCACTATCTTTTTCTTAAGCTTAAACCTGGTATCATCTTCCGAGACCTCAATTCCTAACTCTCCACATATCGCCTGAAGATCCACCCTTTTTAATTTTAGTAAGAAAGCCATACCTTCTACCGATAATTATTACCACCCTACAACAATACTTAATCACAATATCAAATTAATACTTCCTCAAATCCTACCCTCATAAGTTACCTCCACATATTATACTAAGTAATAATACAATAATAAATTTCCTTAAACAATGATACCTCAATTCCTAACTCTCCACATATCGCCTGAAGATCCACCCTTTTTAATTTTAGTAAGAAAGCCATACCTTCTACCGATAATTATTACCACCCTACAACAATACTTAATCACAATATCAAATTAATACTTCCTCAAATCCTACCCTCATAAGTTACCTCCACATATTATACTAAGTAATAATACAATAATAAATTTCCTTAAACAATGATACCTCAATTCCTAACTCTCCACATATCGCCTGAAGATCCACCCTTTTTAATTTTAGTAAGAAAGCCATACCTTCTACCGATAATTATTACCACCCTACAACAATACTTAATCACAATATCAAATTAATACTTCCTCAAATCCTATCCTCATAAGTTACCTCCACATATTATACTAAGTAATAATACAATAATAAATTTCCTTAAACTATGATACCCCACAATTTGCTTCCAATAACAAAGTAACAATAATCTCAATTTGACTATTATGCAATACAGATTTTAAATTTATCATAAATAATAAAATACAATTTACACAATAATACTGATACGTTGCAATTTGAATAAAACACTGATGCCAATCACTACATAAAAATATCCACCTAACAAAAATTTGCATGAAATACACATAAATTCCTAAATTTAATCTCAATAAAATATTTCAATTTCAAAATTAGTTCTCACATTAAAAAGTAAATCACAGCACTTTTTTTTTCTCTGGGCCTTCAGTTCTTCCTTGAAGGTTATTTCAGTTTAATTTAAATTCTACACAAATTTCCTTTCCTCATTTACTATCAATATTTCAAACTTAAAGCAAACAATATCACTTAATTTAAATATTACTTTAATAATAATTTAAATTTCAGAAATTTCAATCATTCCTTCCCACTATTAACACAGTACATTAATTTTAATCATTAATCTTATCCGTTTAAAACAATTAGAAAATCACTTCTAGTAATTAATATAAGATACTTTTCTTAAAACAATAGTGTAAAATGGTTGTTAATATCTCATTTGATTTAGACCAATTATTATATTGCACATAAATTAACATAAATTATACACAATAAAAAACAGTAGGTTCGAGAATGTCAGTAGAGTAAAATGATCAAAACACCTTACCTCGTACTTCATCCGCTGGGGCAATTCTCTGCTCACTTTTCCACAGGGTAAATCTTGCACTCTCGGGCCACAATCACTGCACCTTGCTTCACAATGCACAAAAAACACTACGCACAACACTACACTAACACAGTACCACCACTAATTCACTTCACTGTAATGACGATAGGCTAGCTGGCCCTGGTCTACGACGATAGAGCACACACACTTCCGCTAGACGATCCGGCATAAACTGACTTAATACGGCTAACTGGCGCTGGTCTTCGACGATAGAGCACAAACACTTCCTCTAGACGATCCGGCACAAACTCTCAGTAACATGGCTAACTGGCACTGGTCTTCGGTGATTCAATCCCGTCGCTGCCAACATTGTCGGATTCCACTTCTCAGTCCACACAACTTCGAAATAAATCCGGTCTATCGATATGCTGCCACCACCGATATTAATACGTGATATCGGGCACGATCCGTGATGTATATTCAAGAAAATTTAACTCTTTCTATTACACTTAAACAAACACTTTATTAACAATATTTACACTTAAACTCGGAGGTAAAGTATCCGGTTTAATATTAAATCAAAATAATTATAGAAACGCTTTACGTGTACCGTTAGACTACGTTCATTTATTCAGAACCGAGATTTCTATTAATCTCACACACTCCAATCCTGCGTTCGAACTCACTCCGGTCTCAGCGCTCATTTTCCGAGCAACCTTCACCCTTCGCCACCACGCTAGAACTAACTTTTTCTCTCTTGTAAACTGCTGAGCACCCTCCTTTCTACGGGGTTTCTCCTCTGTTTCCAAGGGTCCTTGACAACCCTTCCTCCCTCTTGACGGATCTGTCTTCCTAAACAAAAGGGTGCAATAGCTTTTTTTTATCTATGAAAGACCACATTGCAATGGAAATACTGCTTTCATTCTGTTCCACCTTCCTTCCTCTTGTATTCTGAGTCGCTCCTCTTCGGATTAAGATTCTTCTTAAACCAGCCTCTAACGGTACACAGTAGATACATATACAATACATACAATATGCTAATCCCTTAAGAATAGCTTTCAACTGTAAGAGAAGAACCTGACAAACACTATATAATAGTAAAATTTTCCTTCTATGTCCTTAAAAATTTCTTTTCAATTTTGGAATATTTATTTTGAAATAAAGGAGCTCTTATAAATTTATTTTAATTTAGAGAAGGAATTATGGAATTTAACGTTTCATTAATTAATAATTTTTAAGATCATCCTCTTCTTAAAAAAAAAAAAAATGAAAGCTTTTTAGCTCACAGGCTATCAAAGCCTGAGAGCTTATGTGCCCGCCGGTTCTGTATGTACGTACGTACGTATGTATGTATGTATGTATGTACGTAACGCGATAACTCTTGATAGAACTAACCGTTTTACTTTAAATTTTGTTTATAGGTTCCTTGTAATAAGGCGCTTCCCTGATTAGTTTTGGAGGTTCATTGGTTAAGCATAAAGGGGGGAAATGGGGGGCTAACCCCCCATAATTTAGATAAATAGGTTTTTCATGCAGAATTATCCCATTTTCTACAAATTTTGTATATAGGTTCATTTTGATAATGCGCTTCTGTCAATAGTTTTGGGGGTTCATTGGTTAAGTATAAAGGGGGAAAGGGGGGATCCCCCCCCTAATTTAGATAAATGAGTTTTTATGCAGAATTATTCGATTTTCTTCAAATTTTGTATATAGGTTCATTGTGATAATGCGCTTCTCTGAAGAGTTTTGGGGGTTCATTGGTTAAGCATAAAGGGGGAAAATGGGGGGCTAACCCCCATAATTTAGATAAATAGGTTTTTCATGCAGAATTATCCCATTTTCTACAAATTTTGTATATAGGTTCATTTTGATAATGCGCTTCTGTCAATAGTTTTGGGGGTTCATTGGTTAAGTATAAAGGGGGAAAAGGGGGGGCTAAAGGTAAATGCTAGAATCATGTGAACTTTAATGACTATGCTATTGAGAAAGAGAATGTATACGGAGCATTTAAAAAAAAAAAAAATTCTAAAATGTATACGGCGAATAACTTTGTATGCCCTCCACTATACCCCTTTTGATCAGTGAGTATAAATCAGTGAGTGAACATTATCTATATTTTAGTGTCCTAATCCTGATAATTATAAAGCTCATAAATGACTGAAATGCTTTGCTTCTTGTGTTTTTAATTTGTATTGATATTTATGATATTATAGTAAATATTAACGTTATTATGCAAAAGAATTCAAGAATAACATAAGCAAATAATAAAACGTGCCGTGCTATTTTGCTTAAAAAATTTGGGCCCATACAATATATTTCAAAAGTTGGCTCCGTTGATCAATGGCATTCCTAAATAATAACCTTGATAATAAGTTGTTTCTAATTTTAAGTCAAAATTTTCATTAAATTAACGAGTTTGGTCTCAATGCAGTTTTTTTTTTAAATATTCTTGTACGCATCAGTGGCGCAGCCAGAATTCTGCTCAATGGGGAGGAGAGGTTTGAATTGTTGATAATGGTGGTCGCTGGTTACTTGAATCACCGGCTAATCGAATCAGTTTAGCTAATGAAGTAATAATCATTTTTTTCCCTCGAAGAGTAGAATCAATAGTTACGTTGACCAAAATTCATTTCAGCAACGTTTACTTATATAAGAGTTAGAAAACATAAAATGCACCAATGAAATAACAAAAAACTGTTAGATTAATATAGTGTTTGAAAAATGAGGAGGCAAACTTAAGAAATGGAAGGGAATAGTACAGCAAACAATTTTTTGTACAGAAAATCAGGAATCTATTTTTAAATCAGAAATACATAGGATTTCATTCCAAGACAATCCCGAATTCTTGTTCTTAACTTTAGTAATAATAAAGCAATTTTAGCAAAATTTCCAATATACTTTGCGTCAGATGTAAAATAACACGAGAAGAGGTAGAATTTATTATAATCCGCGTCCAAACAATGCCAAACTAAGTATTCCATATTTTAGGATGTAGTTGACATTAAACGCGGTATCGTTGACTGAATTACTGACTGTGCACTTCCAGCACTTTATTTGACATCTAATTTCGTATACAGTATACTGAAAATTTCGTTAAAATATCTTCATTATTATTAAAGCTCTCTAAAAATACTTGGATTCGACTTGACTTCCTATATCCTATATTTTTCTCACTAAATAAATGGATCGCGACCTGGTTTCCTATACAAAAATCTTTAATTGTAGTGTGCTCTACCACCTTTTACAGATTGTCCTACTTTTTTTTTTAAACACATTGTTTATGTGTTAAGTATGTGTGCTTTCTAAATATTATTTGTTTTTAACCTTTTTCATGATTTTGGAGAATATTTATCTATTAAAACACACATAAATAACGCCTGCATTCAAGTCTAAACATACACACAAATATTATACACACATACAAACTATAAATACAACAAACCCAACAAGTTTGAAAAATTAGCCAGAGCCAGGAATCGAACCTAGGATCACAGCATACAAGACTCATGCTCTAACCACTGAGCTACCCCGGCCACCTGGGTCTGCAATTTATTAGTGAGAAATTGCAGACCCACGTATTGGCCGGGGTAGCTCAGTGGTTAGAGCATGAGTCTTGTATGTTGTGGTCCTAGATTCGATTCCTGGGTCTGGCTAATTTTTCACAATTGTTGGGTTTATTGTATTTGTAGTTTGTATGTGTGTATAATGTTTGCGTGTATGAATGTTTATCTATATTTAGTTTTCTGTTAGAAACACCTATGCAGAATGAAAGATAGGTTGTACCTGCCTTCGACCGTGGAAAAAAAAGAAAATACATTATAATAACATTTTTGAAAAAAGAGGGTACTTTTTAACTTTCTCTGCCCCTTCCTGAAAGTAGGGGCGAAAGGATCTACTTATATATACTTTTATTTAAATGAAATACATTATAGCTAAAACTCTAAAATATATTCCAGTTTTTACTTCTTATCTGATTTAAACACGACTGTAATTTTGTTCACATGAAAAACAATATGTCATAATTTTGACGATATAGAGGCAGCAATATTTAAGATTTAATAAGTGTAGATCAATGTATAGCTAATTTATTACTTATTAATTTCAGTTAAAGCATAATTAGCATAAGTTTGTGTGTAATTATAGTAAATTTTATAAATTCTATGAAAATGCTTCATATTTAACGCTTTTCTTTTGAAAACCTTGCTCATAGGCATGTATCTGTAAGTCAAAGTCAATAAAATTGCAATCAGTGCTTCTTTCCTCCGGGGAACGCGTGGCCTGAAGAACATTTCGAGCTACCTTACTAGCTAATGAACTACACTCTTTAAATATATAGCCCCCCCCCCCCACCCCTCAGGAACAAATTGTTCGAATGAAACACTACAATAATCTGTTCAATCAAAAACACATTTTACATTTATATCTTTATAGCGCATTTTCTTAATTCTTAGGTCAAAGATTTTTACCTGCATCACTCACATACCTTGGTCTTATAGCAAAAACACAAAAGAAGATGCACATGCAGAGGTCCGTTTGGGCTCGGTCCTGGCCCGAAACCGGACCAACCCACGGGACAGTCTCCGTCCTATTTTCATTCATGGCGATCGGACCGGGCCTGGCTTCCTTTTTTCCAGGCCGGGCTGAAACTGGAATTCATTCTTCCTAAAGGTCTAGACGAGTTGAAATTTTCGGGTCCTGTTTTTATCAAGCCCATATGAAAATAATTGGCCCTGCCTATCCTGACATGACCCATGCAAAAATCAGTAAAATTTCGATCGGCCCAACAATTTTTGCAAAAAATGCATATATTTTTAAATCGTCATTGTTCTATATTAAAATGTTCAATTTATTCTTTTTAAAGAATAGTTCATTTTCTAGGCAATTAAAATTAAAGTACAATAAAGCGTGTGAAAAAAAACCTGCCCATGACAGAATCCTGTTTCAAACAGAAAAATGTATTTATCCATGCAAAATGAACATAATAATACGTGAGAAAAGAATATAATATATTTACAACCGACAATGTATATGCTAAGAAGGTAACTTTCCTATAACGGATATTTCTGTTCTCCTACGTGATTCCGTCTTAGATATTTTTACTATACTATAAGAATATTCAGGTTTTTAAGTCTCCAAGCCATGTAATATGGATTAAAGTTATTAATAACAACTGAGTCATTTGCATACAAATCGAGATCCAGTAACAAAATAAATATCTCAGCACAAAGCGTTTTTTAAAAAACGAAGAATGCAACAAACAACATGAAAAGAAAAACTAAAATAAATATTTTTGTCAGAAGTCCTCGTAGAAGACAATTTTTAACCATACCAGTGTAAAAATATGTTTTTGTTGAAATTCAGGCGAGCTGGGAAGGGATAATTACGTTTTTGTATGAGCCAGGCCGGGCTCGGGCCGAGGTTCTAGCTTTTATACTGGGTCGAGCGCGAGCCAATAAACTATGTGCATGGCCCGGACCGGATTCAAGTCTAACTTTTAGCTTCTTTTTTTTTGTGCCAGGCCGGCCTAATATACATACATATATTTTTTACGATCCGGATCGAACTTTTAACTTTTATACCCGGCTGAGGGGCAAAAAAATTTCTGCAAGTCGGGTCGCGCTCGAACCTAAAAATTTCTCCGGTGCAGACCTTAACAGAAAGTCTGAAACTGAGAAAAACCTATAAACATATATTTTATGTTTTTTTTTTCCTCCTGGAAATTGATGTCTATTATCCTTTTGAACATGGAGCGAAGACAGAAATTCAATTTAAAAACTATCCACTGTATAATACTCAAAGCGTATGACGGTCGAAATAATGATTCTTTTACTGTAAGATGTCTGAAAAATGTAATTGCTACCCTTTTTCAAAACAAATGACAGTTTTCACTTAACCAGTGCATCTAAGATCTAATATACGCTTCCACAGTTTAAATATAATATTCGCGATCTAATTGAATCACTTTGTTGAATATAATTTGATTCAACAAAGCTGCGAATTTCAAATAAACTAAAAAAACTTAATATTAACTTTAGTTTCGCTTCATAAAAGCGTCTAATTTGCTTAACTAGTGATTCATATAAGCGGCAATTATAATATTTTTTTAACTCTGGAAGGGGTTTTACCCCTCCCCCTCCCCTTGGGCTGTGCCACTGGACGCATACACACATACAAAGGGCTTATGAAGTTGGGGGCCTGTGCCCACCCCACAAAATAGCTCTAGTTACGCCTATGGTGACTACCTCTGTAGGTTTTCACGTCCGTAGTGTTCTGGTCGAGCAAGTGCGGGTCGGGTAAACCCGACTTCAAAAGTGTAACGTCAAAACGCTAGTCAAAAGTGTAACGTGGTGGTTTCTCAAGAGGGTAAGAATCACCGCAATCGCAACGACCATGTCGTCACTCACTTGGGTTCAATGGGAGTGATGCGCAGGTGGCGGAGCTCCCACCGGTCGCAGCTCATATAGGAGGACCCTCCTGGTCGTGCGCGATAAAAGTCCGTCAGGATTTGGGTGCGATGGTTGACGTGCCTGACGGGCACCACCCAGCGCCTGGTGGAGCAACTCAGTTTTACCTCTTAACTCAGAATAAATACAAATAAAAATTGAAAGAAAGAAGGGATGATAGATAATGAGTGTAGCTACAGCTACAAGTATTTGTATTTGTACTGAATTAAGAGGATAGCGTTAAAAAATGAATAAAACACTAGTACCCAATTACCTTGAATTAATATTCTTCTTTACGTACAATGTTTTTTTTTTTTTTTTTTTTTTTTGAAAATGGGTATTTAACTGTGCCCAAAATGGATACACAGTGGTAACCAAAACAGGCATGACCCAATTTGGGCACATACCTAAGAATCTTTCGACCCAAATTGGGTTTTATTTTTTCTGTGTATTTAAACTAGTCGTTGGGGGCCACCGTAATACTTACCCATCATGAATATGCATAATATAAAATATGAAAATAAAACATGTGTAAACTATTTAATAAAATGCATTGCAATTCGAATAAAATCGTGGCTTGATGACGTCATAAACTTTAAATGCTCTATTACTCCAAAATTGATAATCATATTAACTAACGGTTTGCTGCGTCGGATTAAGCGTCTTATTTCCAATTAAAATATATCTTTGAATTGAAATTTGAATGAAATACAGGATCAGGAAAAATCGAAGAGTGTGGAAAATGTGATTACAAATATATCGGCAACTCATTATCCGATCGACTTCATTCTTTATGCAAAATTTATGTTTTTACTTACCCATCATACGTAGTATATAGTAAGTCTTGTAATCGTTTTGAAAATCGAAACTTTTTTTTGACGGATTTACACGTTTCAGACACTGGAGATTCCGAAAAACATATTTTTAGAAAAAAAAATTTGCCTTCCGCGTCTGTGTGTCTGTAAACGCTCTATCTCCCGAACAAATTGAGATTGAGACTTGAAATTTGGTATGTACGTAGTATGTAATACTGGGAAGAAGCCTATTGAATTTCAGTAACCTCGATTATCCGGAACTATTTTTTTCGGACTCTCGAAATATTTGTTCTGATAAAAGGTAGATAAAAATTTTCAAAATTGTTTATTTTAAGGAGTGAATATAAAAGACAATAAAAAAACATAAAGCATGAAGTCGATCGGATAATGAGTTATCGAGATATTTGTAATCCTATTTTCCACACTCTTCGATTTTTTCTGACTCTGTATTTCATCCAAATTTCCATTCAAAGATATATTTTAATTGGAAATGAGACACTTAATCAGATGCAATAAACCGCTAGTTAATAGGATTATTGTTTTTGGAGTTATAAGGATGTTTCTTTTAAGCAATTTAGTAATCGAGCCTTCAAAGTTCATGTCGTCATCAAGCCACGATTTTATTCGAATGGCAATGCATTTTATAAGTAGTTTACACATTTTTTATTTTAATATTTTACATTATGTATATTCATGATGGGTAAGTATTACGGTGGCCCCCAACGACTAGTTTTTATTCTCTTTTATATTTACTTCTTAAAATAGATGATTTCGAAAAATTTTATATACCTTTTATCAGAACGAATATTTCGAGAGTCCGAAAAAAATAGTTCCGGATAATCGAAGTTACTGAAATTCAATAAGCTTCTTCCCATTATTACGTACTACGTACACACCAATTTTCAAGTCTCTATCTCGATTTGTTCGGGAGATAGAGCGTTTACAGACACACAGACATACAGACGGACGGCAAAAAAAATATGTTTTTCGGAATCTCCATTGTCTGAAACGTGTAAATCCGTCAAAACATTTTTTTCTATTTTCAAAACGATTACAAGGCTTACCCTATACTACGTATGATGGGTAAGTAAAAAGGCAATTTTTACTTTTATTTATTTAAATTTTACTTTAGTGTTTTATTATTTGTTTTTTGAGCAGTAATGTGTAATATTCCCGTGCATCTTTTACTTACAGGTGGAATATATTTGGCGTTTAGATTACCTGACGAAGGCAAAACTGAAGGCAGAGCAAGAGGAAGCTCGTTCTGTGGAACTCGTGAATCGTATGCTTTTATTCAATATTCTCCCGCCTCACGTATCGAAATATTACCTCGCCTTACAAATAGAAGAAAACTCAGAGCGAGTAGAAGTAAGATTTACTCAACTCTATTTATTATCGGGCATAGAAATAAGACAGGTTCAAAAGTTGGGTTCAAGCTAAAAATTGAACAAGAACGGAAAATCATGCGTCCAACATAGTTTATGAAACACTTTCCAACACTTCCAAAATGCTTTTACAAAACTACCGTTTAATACGGTAAGGTGAAAGAACATGTCTAAATAAACAATTTGGAAAATGCATAACACATTAAAAAAAAAATCCTGACGGCTCGGCCTACAGGCAGGTAGATTTCGAAGACGCACACCGTGGGGCGCCTGTTTGTTGGGAATTGCGGAAGAAATGATCTTTTTGCCATGATGCGGCAGTTAGAACCACCCACTTCTAAACCTAACTTGTTTGCAGACGGAACCGGCAGGGATTTTTTTTTTTTTTTTGCTATAAGGGTTGGTGCTATAAAAAACTTGTCAATGTAAAAGTTTTAGATAATATCAAGAGGATTTATAATAAATTTAAGCGGATTTGATATCATGTGAATTGACGAGTTATGAATTTTTTTCTTCTAAACCCCCCTCCCCTTTTCCCCCCTCCCTCTTGGGGCCATTTTTAACGATATCAAAAATCTGTCATACATAAATTTTCGGCCCTTTTCTTAGAGGTAATAATAACTGTAAAGGGATTCGATACGTATCATAATTAAGAAATTATTAGTTTTTTTCTGTTTTCACAAAAAGCCCCCATTCCCCCCCCCCCCCCCCCTTGGTTCGATTTTGCCCATTAACGAACTTGACCGAGATTTTAAGCCCCTTGATTTTATGTATCAGTTTGGAAGAGATTTGTGCAGAATTATTGCAATTATCGTGTCCATAAAAAAGTGACATAGATAGATAGATAGATAAAGTTTTGAACTGGGAGTGGTTTTGGGTTCTGGGAGTCATAATCGGCGTAGATCTGCTAAAATTTTTCAGAAATTCCAACTTAGGGGAGAATGTAAAAGGTAGTATTTCCTACGAAATCTACCTAAAACCTAATTTCAGGTATCACCAAGAATATTCGGAAAAATATCCGATATAGTTTATGAATTTTAAGAAGCTGATTTCGATAAATTTAATGCATCGACTAGCGGGTCGAGGCGTTTAATATGTCGGACGATCCCCAATGGCTTCCAGATCATTACATGTTATTTCTTTTCTTTTTCTTTCTTTTTTTTGGGATGGGGGGGGGGTCATTTTCTTCAAATTTCCTTTTTAAAAATTCCACGCCATCTTGCTGGGAAAAAAAGATCCCTCATTTTGTGCTTTTCGACTAATCGAGAGAGTATCTAAAAAGAAAAAAAAAATACCGCACTAAGCGAGCGAAATCTATAATTATAATGAAGTCTCTTTCTTAACGAAAAAATATGCAGAACACGAATTTTACGTGCTGCACATCAATAATGTTTACTTTCGTATTTCGACACAATACTTCATTTGCAAATACTTTTCAAAACATATTTGTCTTTGAATAAAAAATAGATAATTCTTCATGTTATTTCAGGTTTTAAAAATATCGAACTTTCTTTCAAATATAAATAATAATAAACTGCAAACGAAAACAACATTTTTGATAAAACAGAACACGGTTCAAATGATTTTTATTTTACGTAGTTATTGCGGGAAAAACCAATAACCAGTAGTTTCAGAGAATCGCTTGCTAATGATAAAAATTATCGACCTTAGAAATATCGTTTAAAAATAGTGGTCATTTCTGATGCGTTTATCGTCAGCAGTTTTTAGTTTCCATGGGTTGAGGGATATGGTTTCACTGAGGTATATGGTTTCTTCATTTCATTTTATTTTACTTTGAAAAATAGATAGTATCTGAAAATAAAAGGTCAATCAGAAGTTTGCATTTACCAGTATATTTCCCGATTCCTTTTAATGCTAAAGTGCTATTTTTTTATACAAACGTGTCATTATTTTTTCTAAAATAAAAATATTTGATAAAAATATTGATTTGTTTGTTACCAGAAAAAGTAAAATAATTGTTTATTTTTAAATATTTTGTATTTAATTTTAAGAACAACTAGTTGTTACGAATTACTAAATAAAACTGTCGTTTTATATGTATATATTTTAAATGTAAAAAGAAAACTCAATCTTTTTATTAACCATTTGTGCCCGGTGGTACATTAAACTAGCATAATAAAATACTGTATTTACTCGTGTAACACCCGCATCCCGAGTTTTAATAACTTATTTGAGAAACAAAATGTGTTCTAATAAAATAATATTTAATAACAAGAACTAAAAATCATGCATTATGTATAGATTATGAAACATTTTCCAACACCAATAGAATGTTACTAAGAAATTTCATTTTTTCTTATAATAAAATAAGACATATAAATAAGCAATTTTCCAAACGCTATTTTTCTGTAAAGCATAATGTAACGGAAGTCTTTTGTGTATCCCTGTAAAAGATCTAGAAATGCTACATACTTTATTTTTAATAGTCGACATTCTTTAGTGAACCTCATTAACATATAACGGCCAGACAGACAAACTGAATTTATAAAAAAAATTCCACTATGTTGTAAAGTGTTAAAAAATACGAGAAAAAGATTTCAAATAGGTTTTATTCTATTAAAATTTAACAATTATATTTAGTACTAGTATATAACCCCCATCAAAAATGACGGATTGTTGATCTGCGTTCCATTTTCATAAGACTTCATAGAAAAGTACATTTTAAAGCCGGTAGATGGCGCCAAAACAATCTAGGTTTCAACGATTTTAATCAGATGATTTAAATTGGTGATAAAATCATGATTTAAATCAACTGATTTTCTTTAAATCATTGAATTAAATCAACTGATTTTTTTAATCATAAATTTACTAAATATTTAAAATGACTTCTATCGATATTTTACCTTATGAATAAGCAAAACAAGAACGAAAAATCATGCGTCAAGCATAGATTATGTAACAATTTCCAACGCTTCCAAAATAATTTTACAAATCATTACCGTTTAATAAGCTGAAAGGTAACATCTAAGTAAACAATTTGGAAAACGCATAACATATTTAAAAACGTAATTTCAGGAATTTCCAACATATACAATATTCGAAAAAATATCCGAATACTTTTATTCAGCCCTGTATATGATCTATAGATTTGTATATATACTACATAGGATGCAAAATTTTAGTTTAGTTAGGAAACGCGTAGCACAGTTTAAAATTCTCCTTCTGGAGTTTCTGTCAACAAACGGAAATGTGTTTGCGAACTTTTGTCCTGCCCTGTATATGATCTACAGAATTTATACACACCAAGTAATAGACAAAAAGTGAGTTAAATTTAACCGTTTGAGTGCCGAAAATTCGGCCTATAATCCGCGGAACAAACAATTGTGTTTCAACCCAGAAATTTTATCTTATATAATGTAACTCACTAGATCGCTGTAAATACTTAACTGTTGAATAAAAATTAAATGATTTCAATTATTGAATAAAATTTCTGTTTGATCCGCAAATACATTGCGGCGCTATCGCGCTTCATAGCACTCATACGGTTAAAATCGCGTTCAGCAACTTAAAACACACTTCCAGTAATTATTATTAACAGACAATAGAGAATTCTTTTGTGTGTCCTTGTAAATGAACGATAACTGCTATACACACAATATTCTGTAGTAAGCCTCTTGTAATGCACCTTAGTGATATATATAAATTTCAATGCGTTTAAAATAGTGAAACATTATTTAATTAAACCGCAAACGATTTTTCTCCATAGACGTAATGTAACGGAATTCTTTTGACTGTCCCTGTAAAGTAACTATAAGTGCTATGCACACCCTATTCCATATTAAGCTTCTTGTAATGCACCTTACTGATATATATCAATTACAATGTGTTTGAAATTGTGTAACACCATAAAAATAAACCGCAAATGATTTTTCCCCATAGACCGTAATGTAACGGAATTCTTTTGAGTGTCCCTGTAAAAAAACTATAAGTGCTACACACTTCAGCTGAAATAGTTAACATACTATAGATAACGGCAATAACATATAAAAATTGCAGGGCAATCCGAGCATATTTACGGGAGTTAGAGCACGGACAGACGGCCAGACAAACCGAAGTCATAGACACTTTTCAACTAGGTTGGAAAGTGTTAAAAAGCTTTGAATAATTGTTTCTAAACGTTATTCCTTATGCTTGTAAAAAATTAAGTACAGTAAGTTTGTAAAAAGCTAATATATAATACCCGTCATAAATGACGGATTGTTGATCTGCGTTCCATTTTCATAAGACTTCAGACAAACAGCATGAAAGATTTGTATTGTAGAAAAGTACATTTTAAAACCGGTAGATGGCTCCAAAACAATATTGTTCGCAACAGTGTTCGTTTGTTTATATCTAGGATTCCCATGTTTAATCTGGATTTTTAATTAAAAACTTAAAACTTTATAATAGGATAGGATATACATGTTTTATAGGGAAAATATGCTGAACAGACATGATTTCAAGTAGAAGATATTATCATTTAGCTGTGACATGTTACTATAGGTTTTTCATTAAGCGTAACATGACGTTTAACTACGGTCGATTCGCAGACCAGAGTGGTCTCGCCCGGAATGGTTACAGACACTTTCTTGCCTTCGGATTTTATTATAAGTAGATTGCATAATACTCACAAAATATTATTTCATGATTTTGAATGTTGAAATAGAAAATAGTCGTCCAATGATGTAATAGAAAAGGAAGCGCTATAGCTAAACCTCAAGTTCAGTATTGCCAACTGTAAAAAAAAAACACAAATAATATACCGGGTGTCCAAAAATGCACTGACTCATTTTAAAATTCAATACCTTCCAAACGGTGACAAATATTCAAAAAATTCTTGCAGGAGGGCATAATGTCAGGAGTTTTATTACTGCAATTCCTGATTTTAGTTCGAATTGCCAGCAGTAGATGGCGCTGCGAGCAATATACATCCAATCGAGCCAGAAGCAGAAATCTCTCCAGCATTGATGCGAAGGAAGGAGGTTAAATACGTGGAGTTGGTCTCATTCACCAATAAAATCTTACTCAGAAAAGGGCCTTAAGAACAAGATTGTATTAGATAATGAGACCCACTCCATATATTTAACCTCCTTCCTTCGCATCAATGCTGCGAGATTTTAGTTTTGGCCTCGATTGCACGCCTTTTGATCGCAGTGCCATCTATTATTGCAAATTCGAACTACAATCAAGAATCACAGTTAAAAAAAAAAAAAAAAAAAACTTCTGTTATCATACATTACTGTCCTGCAAGAATTTTTTAAATAGGTGTCACCGTTTGGAAGTTACTAATATTTTAAAATTAGTCAGTGTCATTCCATTTTAGGTCACCCGGTATATTATAAGGCAAAAACATGGTTGTGAGTAACGCTGACATCATATTAACGGTGGCAATATCTGACCAATAAATCTCCATTTTACTGCAATTTTTTTAACTTCTGAACATCCCAGAATTACAATTTTTGCACCGTCATATACGAAAAAAAAAATCAAATGCAATTTTTTTAACACTGCATCTCAATTTACTGATTTTTTTTATAAGATATTTTTTTATAGGCTAAAGTAATTTTCAGGCATGATTTAAAAAAAAAAAAATCTATCTCTATCGCGTCTAGCCCGATTTCGAAAGATTAACCCGTTTGCACTTAAAACAATATAAATTGTTCAGTATTGTAATTTTGCAGCTGAATTGTATGAAAAAGTGTCCAGGTCAGGATTCGAACCAGGGACCTATTGGCTTAAACTGTCTATGCTCTGCCAATTGAGCTATCCTGGACAAAACTGACGAGCGCATTTCACGCAGCCAGCCTAGAGCTCCTATACTACAGGCTGAATCGTACCGCCATTTAATAACCCAGCGTACCAAAAAACAAGCTAAACTAAAACCGGTTAGCTTGCCGTAGTCGTGGACGGCGAAAACGTGCTTGGGCGGTTTCCTAATGCTGAGCTGGGTTACAATATGGCGGTTATTTTGGGCAACAAGAGGGATATGCGTCAGCTCCCTTTATAGGCGCCTTAAGCCAGCCTGATGTCACGTCAATTCGTCGCGCACAATTCATCGCGGAACAATTCATCGCGCACAATTCATCGCAGCGACAATTCGTCCAGGCGTCAATTCGTCGTAGTGTCAATTCGTCGCAACGAAAATGTTTTTGAAGGCTATGATGATAAAATAAAGATAATTTAGCAAAATTATTTAATGATAATTTGTTTTTTAAATATAGTCATATATAAATTGTTAGTTATAATTCTCTATATCTAAAAAAACTAATTATCATTAAACATTTTTACTAAGTTGTCTTTATTTTATCATCATAGCCTTCAAAAATATTTTCGTTGCGACGAATTGTCGTCGCGAAAAATTTACACCACGACGAATTGACGCTGCGACGAATTGACGCTGCGATGAGTTGTCGTTGCGATGAATTGTGCACGACGAATTGACGCAGAACCAGCGAACCTTATTGATTATAGCATCCGGTCTGTTATCTGAAACATCACGAGTAATTTAACATCAGTAAACGCTGGATACGTAATTTGACTTGATTAACTTTAACACAATTATTCTAATTGGTAAATCAATCTAAAATTATCCTAAATTGGTAAAACTGCCAACTGATCTATCCTGGACGAATCTCGTGATCACATTTCACTCAGGTAACCTTATTTATCATAGCATCTGGTCTATTATGTCAGGATAGTTCAGTTGGCAGAGCATTGGCAGCTTCAACCAAAAGTCCCTGGTTCGAATTCTTTCCTGGACACTTTTTCACTCAGTTGGAAAATTACATCATATGAATTGTTTACCCATTAGAATAATTCTTTTAAAATTAATCAAGTGAAATTGTTCATTATTTATTTTCGGCTAATATGCCATAATGAAAGTATAACTTCATCAATAAATCAATAAAATAATATAAATAAAACACAAAATTATCGGATATGTAATCGAACTCCGCACTTACACTGAAATTATCAAAATAAATAAAGCCGATGTAAATAGCTAAATCTTTGGTGATTTCTTCGGTATTAACGCCTGACATGTGGTTAATATGAAATTATAGCTTTTAATAAACTTCAAAATTTTATTGGAATTCATTATTGATATTTTTCACATAAAAATGCTTTTTGGTGGTGTTAATGGGTGATCTAGAGATGTAAAATATATATATATATATATATATATATTAAAATTTTCAAAAAAAAAAAAAGTTTTTACCTAGGTTTTGTAACCCGGGAAACCTGGATTGGATCCACTAGTTATCTCTAAGAATTAAATGTAAATTTTGTGCTTTTACATCAGACCCTCATGTATCACGGGCACCCTTGATTTTTAAATAAATGTTTGGTATAAAAACTGGCAGGCATACAAATATAATACTTGTTATAAAATTTGTTTATCGGATCGACTGACAATAATACAATTTATGACGAGTTATTATAAATGCCCTATATAGATAGATTATTTTATCGTATTCCAAAAGCTTTATTCGTTCTTAGAAAGCAAAAATATTTTTAAATGGTTAATTTCTTTTTCAATTATAACTAACTATTCAGCTTTCCTAATGTTGAAAGATATGGTGTAGAAAGTTTCAATGCTTACATCCACAAAGCTCCTATAAATACCAATTTAGTTTATTAGTTAAGCGAAATCTTTCTAAAATGCATTAATGATTGCACTAACGATGCACTTCTAATGATTGCACTAATCTTCTAACGCCTATACAAAAATTTAATGAAAATGTTTTGGAAGATGAAAATTTCATTAATGCATAATTTGGAACATAAAGAGTTCACACTTTCTGATGAGTTGAGGAGGGTTTAAGGGCATCCATTCTTCAACTGACGCGAACACACCCGTTTGATAATGTTAAATCTATGGGTAGGTTCTTTTAGAATTTCCCGTTTGATTTTGAACATTTTAAAACTTTTTTTTCTTTTCTTTTGCATGGGATAGCTGAGATCGATCTCTAATATGGCTTTTTTTTTTTTAATTTTTCAATTTTGGTTGCAGATTTTTTTTAATAAAGGTATACTTCCACTTTCGGAACAAGTGAAATTGTGAATCTCATTCATAGTGAAGAACTGAAATAAATATTTCAGATTTTGTTTTGTAATAAAATGTCAGCTCATTGTATATGATATGAACGTACCGTACCATCTCACACAAGAATGCTTTGCAGGCCCTCAATCAGACACTTCGATTTATAAGAGGCAATGATTTACTAATGGACGGAGTCACTGTTGCATTGTCTGGAGATTTCCGACAAACATTGCCGGTCATTTTAAAATCTAAAAGGAACAATGAGGAGGAAGTTAACGCATGCCTTAAATCGGGGCATCTTTGGAAGCATGTTCGTTGTTTACGACTAACTACAAATTTGAGAGTTAATCTGCACGGAAAAATATTGGATGGTCAATTTGCTGACCATTTGTTAAATATTAAGACTATATTAATACCGCTTCGTCCAGCAACTGATCTTTTCAAAATCAGAGACGCATTTTGTAACACAGTTATATCTAGATTAATTTTAACACAATTATTTCAAATTGGTAACTAAATCATACGAGTAGTATGATCCAGTATACGTATCCAGCGTTTACTGGAGTTCCTTTACCTGCGATCTTTTCTGTTGAGCTGATTAAAATATCAGACCAGATTCTCTGATCAATAAGGTTAACTGGATGAATTATGCCCTCCAGATTCAACCGGGATAGCTCAGTGGTAGAGCGTGGCGGCTTCAGCCAAGCGATCCCAGGTTCGAATCCTGGCCCGGACATTTTTCGTCCAGTTGGAAAATTTCTACTCGTATGACAGTTATATCTGTTGAAGTATTCAAGGCGAAAGTATTTCCACATATTCGACATTTTACAGACCATAAATGGCTTTGCAAATGTGCTATTCTTACGCTTAAAATGATAGTGTAAACAACATCAACTTGAACTTGGAGAAGTTGTATTGTACAAATCAATAGATACGGTTGTTGAAGAAAATGGACTTTGAAGTAATTGTTTATCATCATGAAGTAATTGTTTTTCCATCATGGTACAGCTCAAAGAGAGATTGACATTTTTCCTTTTTAGCTTTTATTGCTCCATTGATGAATGGAAGCAAATTGATTTATGGCTGAATTTATTATATAAACTCATCAAAACTCAACAAAATAATATAAACAATATAATCAATATAAACTCAACAAAAGTATTGAAAAATTATCTCCTGAAACTTTCCAAAGACGAAAAACAAATATTTATTCACACAACGGGCCCTGACGCCGACCGATGAATTGTGTGTTCTGGTGGGCATTCTGGAAACGTTCTTATGTACAGGGTGGGCCAAAAGTCCCGCATCATAGGAAAAACATGTATTGTTACAATATGTTCTCAATATGATTGCCTCCGCTGTCAAAACACAACTGCAGGCGATCGTTCATGCTCCTCAGAATGTTGGCCACTAAGTTTGGCGTTATGGCATGGCACTCAGTAGCAATTCGCTCACGCAAATGGTTTTTATACCTGATCTTCTCACTGTAAACTTTCGATTAAAGGTAACCCCATACAGCAAACTCTGCACGCTCTTCAGTAGTCAGCATTTTCACCTACAAATAAAAAAATATATATATATAAAAAAAAAAAAAAAAAAAAAATTAAAAAACTCCTATGATGCGGGACTTTTGTAGTTTATAGCATATTTATAGATTGAGTTTTCATTAGATCCACGTGCATAACATTTCGACTGCTTTATTTTATTATGATTTTGAAACTGCATGTTTAATTTTGAAATTCATTTTTTTAAACAAACATTCTTAAAATCCCGGAGTAACGCCGGGCACTTCAGCAGATTTTCCAATTAAGTGATTAAAATCTTGAGATTGAGAAAACTTTTTGAAAAATAAAAATACTTGTAACTGCAAGATTGTTTTAAAAAGTTGCTGGTTTCAGATGCTGGTAAAGCATATGTGCGATTTCCAAAAGGTACAAAAAAGTGTTAAGAAATGCTTGCAAACTATGATTCAAATGAAAATAAGAAAAAGGAAACAAAAAACAATTTTTATTCTTGACATTTTTCTGAAACTATTTTTAAAAAAATATGCAATATTAAATTTACGAAAAATCGTCATTTTTTAAATTTAACATACCGAACGATGCCTCACGCGGTGCAGAATTTTATGCAGCAGAATATGTGGCATGCGAAATAAGCAACGAGATAAATCTCTCTCTTTCGTCTTTTCCCAGGAAAATATTAAATCGACATAAAAACATAAGATAACAAGATGCAGTGCCATCTGGTGGTGAAATTGTAACTAATATCTATAAGTACCTTATGTAATTTTATAAATTTCTACATTAATATTCAATTTGAATTGACTTTACTGATCAACTATTTTTCAGTTATATAATTTTAAAACGTATAAGCTATTCTTTTCTAACATATTGTATGCTACATATATTAGGATACAATATATATATCTGTGTATATATATATATATATATTATGAAAGTATTTTAAGATTTGTGCGGAGAAATGAGTAAAGATCACCAAAAGGATTAAAATAAAATATTTTAAAAGAAGGGAAATTCGTGCGTTGTTCTTTGATTAATACTATACAGTGGATCATCGATTATCCGAACCTCAGTCATCCGAACGACTGATTAACCGAACGTGTTCCAGAAGACTAAATTCAGTGATTTTGTATCAGAACTGGCTGAGTTGCTTAAAAATCTTCAGGATTTGAAGATTGTAACCAGGAAAACATTCAAGAACGGCTCGAATGTGATGTTGGTGGCCACCAACTATTGACGGACGATGAAATCCTTGCTACTCTGATGGAAGACCAAAACCCTTTAGAGAGCACGACGACGAGGAAGACTTTAGTGACGAAGAACAAGTTGAAAAGGGACCATCCATTGAGGAAGCTTTTCAGCGGCTGACAGTCTTCAAGTGAGTGGAGTAACAAGAGTGTGATTCTGTTCAACTGCTTTCATTAAAACTTATAAGAGATATAGCTGCAAGAAATAAAGTGTCCTCTCTGAAGGAAAAGAAAATTTTGGACTTCTTTTCTTAAAATGTAGACCTACATTACTGTACTTTTGATTTCCTGCAGATTCCTTTGATGACTTTATCCCTTGATAGTTCGTTCCCTTCTTGTTGTTGTAAGCATTGTAGTACAAAATACATGCATATTTGTGTTTATTATCACTGCTTATTTGTTTCGCTATGTTCATATAACCCTAGTATGTTTTTGGTGATCGGTTATCCGAAATGTTTATCCGAACACTCTCGGTCACCTATTAGTTCGGATAATCGATGCTCCACTGTATATTATTCTCTCAATATAATTATAATCGTTTATCTTTTACAGATTCCGTATCATGAAGAGCGCTCTTCGGTAGCAGTTCTGTTCGCCTCCATTCCAAACTATGCCAATTTTTACTATGAAGATTCTGAGAATGAAGAGGGATTGAAGTGTATACAACTCCTTAACGAAATCATTTGTGGTTTCGATATGGTAACGTTTGCATCCATTCATAACATTAATGCAGTTTATGTAGTAAAAACGTTCAATTATATATTTTTTTCATACTTTAATGCACAAAGATTTAATGGCGGTCGTTAAGAGGCGGGTGATATTATGATCGCCCCTTTCTTGGTCAATGATAAAAGGTCTCCAAGCCGACATATGTAAGCCAGTTTTAATGGTTTTTAACCTCTTAAGTGCTTAAAACAGATACAGTCGTCTTTCTTATTCTTCACTGTAAAATTTTTTTTAATTACAATTACTACTAAAAATTTATAAGGAAACTTTAAAGATAAATCTGATGTTTTAAGTATAATATTATTCTAAAACTTTTCCGGTTGCTGCAAAAATAAAAATTTGCAACTGCGAGTTCTAATTGCTAGAAACTTTTAAGAGGTAAGAATGCAGTTTTAGGTTATCTAATCTATCCATATTTACAGAAGAAATTTTTTTAGTAATTTTTTAGTATATTTTTTTATTTTATGTTTTTAACGATTGTGAGTTTTAATGAAATAATTTATTTTTACTGTTGTTGTTTAACGATTTATGGGCGTGATCAAAATTTTCAAGTTAGTTTTTTTTCTTTCGAAGACGATTATTTATTTTTATAAATTATTTTTTTTTAATTTCGCATATTACCGAAGTGTCCCCAGTATGCCGTATTAACTATCACTCACTACAATGACGAAGGCTGTGGACCTCCTACCATTAAGTTCATTAGTATATTATATTTAAATAAATCTCGGATGGCACCGGGTAAGGTCTGCTAGTTAGAAATAAAGAAACAACGAGGTATTTTTTGTTTCAAGTACCTGTCGTAATTTTGAATACATCATTGCTCTGACAATGGGTATAGACTAAAATAATAAGTCGTTAAAATACTTTTCACCGATAAATGGAGAAAGAATCTCGAAAGTTAGGAAGGAAATGGATTATTTTTCTTTTGAAAGATTCCAAAACAGCCTCAAGCGTTTCTAACAAACAATCTCAAACAACTATTGGTAAAAAATTGAAAAGGCCTGTTACATAATGATCTGTTAAGGCAAATTTCGTACAATTTGTCGTTCTCTTGTTTATAAAAATGATGCTATGTGAATAATTACATTATTACATTTGTTTAACTTTTTTATATCATTCGTTATAATAAGAAAGCCGCTATAAAAACGGTCGTGAAAGCAAACACTAGTAAATTTTGCAATCGACTAAAATGGTTAGGTTTATTTTTTCTTATCTTTTCTATTGCCTTATTTCCGTCTTTACTGCTGTAGATACCGTTTTGACGCCATTTGTGGTTCTTCATTACGAAGATCGTTTTGCCAAGGAAAAAATGGGTGATGCCACATGAATTTTTCCAAATTTTGTGACTGTAAGCGTAGCTGTCAGAGTCAATTGCTTTTTTTAGTATTATTTAAACGGTCTATTCGGGATTTCAAAATTGTTTTCTTAACGTATAATCATAATTTAATTAATATTAAACTATCAAATGATAAATGAGAAGTTTTATTTCATAATTATTACATTCTTCGATTTTCATCTATATTTTCTACTTTTTAATGTGGAAAATAATTTGTTGTTGCAGCTCCACAGCCTGTTAGACTTTTTTGGCGAGCTTGGTATGGGAGCATAATTAAATCCATTGTTGTTGTAACTCGTATACGATTGTAAAAATGAAACATATTTGGCGATTTATCACCTGTTGGAAAAATGCCTTAAAGCTGTTCTCAAATCCAAAGAGGCTACTTTCAGACACATTTTTTAATTATTTTTTCTTCAGAAACTCATGAACTCAGCAGCAGTTGTTATTCAGAAACTCTGCAATCGAAACACGTTTTCCATTTTTGGGTAAAGGCAGAAGATCTGTCAGAAAAACACTGTCAAAGTCGGCCTTTTGAGCCGAATTCCCGATGCTTCAGTGCCAAAAGGAGAAAAGTGTGTTGTACGTAATGCCAATCGTTTATAACTCGATAAGTAATTTATTTATCATAAAAGAGAAAATTCATTTCGATTCCAAGTCGCTTCAATAGTGAGGCCTGCCAATTTTATGCCTTTACGTTCAAAAATGACTCAGAAATTGTGTCAAAAAGTTTTGCGTTGTTCAGTAGATCATTTGATAACCACCCTAAAATGAATTTATTAATATATAATTAAGTTTTAAACATATTAAAATGTTGTATTGTCATTGGAAACACAACTTTATATTTTTATAATTCTAGCTATCAGGAAGTGAGAGAAATATCCATTACAAAATTCCATTTTTACATGCAAAAACCAAGTTTGGTTAAATAAAAGAGCATCAATAAAGCATCAATCAGGTATGAAAGGCTTTCATTAAACAACTGTACAATAGTTACACTGTAAAATATAAATAATGTAAAATAAGGATCTCGTATTATAGTACAGTGGGAAAAAGCATGCCATATTGCGTGCTCCTTTATCAAAGGATTACGAAAAGCAATAAAGTATATAAAAGTTTTTAATAGAAAAATTTTCTTATCAGATAGATGTTCAAAAGGGTTTAAAAAAAGTATAAAACATAATAGAATTTTAAAGGTCTAAAAACATTCAGCATTTTGAAAATAAATGGAAAACTAGTAGTTAAATATTTTCTTCCCATCAAAATTTCCCGATGTTCCCAACATTCCTCAAATTTTCTATGTTTCTTCCCTTCCATCAAAATCCTCAAGTTTTAAGCAACTCTAAATACAATACATAAAATAAAAAATAATACATAAATAAAATTGAAATAAAATTCTGAATAGGTAGATAGCATTTAATAACTAATAACATTTTGAAAGATTGAAACGATTCGTGAGTTTTACTTTCAAAAAGTCGATTTTTGTTTAACATATACTATATTGCCAAAGGTGACCGGTCTCTTGCGAATTTAGACGTTTTGTTAACTATCTAGAAAAATACATAAGGAATTAACCTGAAACTGCAGGTGTGTAAACAGTATAGTATAAGTTATATATTTCCGCGAAGATTTTTTTTCCGAAACCCCATACGGGACTGTCAACAAATTGAAAAAGAACGAATATCTTTTGGATAACCCTGTAAAAATTAATGTAGCAATAGCGTTCAAACTCTAGATTATTAATAAGTGGCTTATTGTAATATGCTGTGTTCATTTTTATGAGGATAGCATGTATACTCGTAGAGAAATTAAGATTTTTATAAAAACAGTCCCAACTTTTGCCACGGTTTTTTGCTTATAATTTGCAGAGTTCTTAATATAAAAAAAAGTTCATTTCAGAAAATATAACAAACAACGTCGTACATAATACTCTGCAATAAGAATTATAAAATAATAAAAATTGGATGAAAAATGCGCAGGTTTACTAAAAAATGTTTCACTGCGCATGCGCGAATGCAATCGAAATATAATATGCATAATCTATTAGCTAAGTATATAGAGCAACTTTTGTGAAAGTCTCAAAATCATAGCTTGAAAATTCTGAAAATTATCGTCGATAGAATAAGCTCGAAATCCGTTGTTCCCAAAAAGAAGCAAAAAGATGAGGGGTTGTATCAAATATCTGTTGATACCGGGTGTCCCACAAATGACTGATGGATTTTAAAATTCAATAACTAGCAAACGGTGACAGATATTAAAAAAATTCTTGCAGGAGGGTTATGTATGATGTCGGGAGTTTTTTTACTGTGATTCTTGATTTTAGTTCGAATTTCAAACAATAGATGGCGCTGACAGCGGTTGGCGCTCATTAGAGGCCGAAACTGACGTCACTCAGCATTGATGCGAAGAAAGGAGATTAAGGCTATGGAGTGGATCTCATTCGCCAGTACAATCTTGCTCTAAGGCCCCGATTCTGAACTCATTTAATATGATTTCAATGGAATGAAATGTTGCCATGGAAACAACAAATTCTTTGATAGTGGAATACAGCGTTCAGATCAGGGCATGAATTTAACAAGCAGTATTCGAGTTGCAGGCGATTTTACATTTATGAAGTTTTATTTTCCGGGATTAAATTACTTTTTATGGCCTGATTTAAAGAATATTTTATGCATCATATTTTAAAACTAGGTGAAGAGATCTTGCTACAATATCTGCTAGTGAGTACTTTTAAAAGCGTGTACACTATTTATTGAAAATGGTTTATTTCACCTAGTAGTTTTAAAATACGATGAACAAAATATTCTTTAAATCAGGCCGTAAAAAGTAATTTAATCCCGGAAAATAAAACTTCATAAATGTAAAATCGCCTGCAACTCGAATACTGCTTGTTAAATTCATGCCCTGATCTGAACGCTGTATTCCACTATCAAAGAATTTGTTGTTTCCATGGCAACATTTCATTCCATTGAAATCATATTAAATGAGTTCAGAATCGGGGCCTAAGAGCAAGATTGTACTGCCGAATGAGATCCACTCCATAGCCTTAATCTCCTTTCTTCGCATCAATGCTGAGTGACGTCAGTTTCGGCCTCTAATGAGCGCCAACCGCTGTCAGCGCCATCTATTGTTTGAAATTCGAACTAAAATCAAGAATCACAGTAAAAAAACTCCCGACATCATACATAACCCTCCTGCAAGAATTTTTTAAATATCTGTCACCGTTTGCTAGTTATTGAATTTTAAAATCCATCAGTCATTTGTGGGACACCCGGTAAGTGCCAAGATAGCGTACACAATATTGCACGTATTTGGATACAACCCCTTGTTGTTTTTTAATTTAATTAAAATTTGTACTACAATTTTCAAATGAAATTTTACTTTTATAATTTACGAAAACAAAACTAAATTGTGTTTATTGAATTTTAAATGAAATTCTTTGTGAATTTTGAACTTTACATTTGTTCATGAAAGAATTAAAACTGATAATTCACTTAAAAGATTCAATTTTAGTAAAATTACATATACTATTATGTACATATATATTTAAATAATTAAATTTTGTCACCGGAAAAAGAAACAAAAATAGGTTTTAAGTATTTTCTACTAATTTTAGTGGTATTCACAATTTGTTTCCATGGATATCTCATGATAATCTGCTTTGTTAAAAGCAGATAGCAGTATAATCAATTAGTCTTGCCAATTTAGATCCGTTTTCACGAACTTATCTCTAAAGCCTTTTCGTTTGGCCCAAACACAATTTTAGCACTTATTTTAATCCCCTGTTTTAAGACCTCCTTTTAAGAATGTTTATTTGAATTCTTCGTTTTTAAGTTTTGTCAGCCTAGCATTTTTTTCAGTCATAATTGATGTATGATTTATAGAATTTAGCTTCTGTTAAGTTTTAGATTTTAGCAGGATGTTAAACTTTGAATTAGAAACACTCAATTGCAGTGTTTCTGCCATGTTTTAGCAATGCTGCTTGTATTGTTAAACGTATTACTGATATTTTCAAATGTTTATGATGACATTGGTATTGTTTCAGTATTTGATTGTTTATTATATTTAATTATTAGAATTATTTTAAAACAAAAACACGATATAGTGTTGACTTTCTTAAATTTGAATCAAGTATACTAAAATTAAGTGCAATTAAAGCTTCACTTAAGGGTGTGTGTCAGCGAGATCTCGAATTACCCTCGCTTATGTTACACGTATGGGCGTGTAATGTGTTTGTATTTTTTTAAATATCTCCCCCAGGAAATTAATACATTTAACTTCTGTTTTCTACGTACTGTTCTTAAAGGATCTCTCTTATTTTTTACTTGTCAAAATATTTCTAAAATGTATACTTAATTTTATTTGAAATGGTAAAATCGTACTCACAGTTCGTCAAGATTTTAACACATAAAACTATAAATTAAATATATATTTTAGAAACATTTTGACAATTAAAAACTAGTCGGATGTGCCAATCTCAAAATATTCTTCTATCTCATACTGATTTCACATACATCAAAAACAAATCAGTACCAATGTATATCAAGGTTTAACTGAGGTTAAAGTTTTATTAAATTCCGTCCATTAGTTCTTGAGATATGACTATGTCTAAAATCGTGTAAATCCTGAAAAATGCAGCACTGCAGCGCCACCTGTTGAGCTATTTACACCAAAACCTAATCAACAACAATTTATGTCAACGTCTAACTGAATCTGCAGTTTGATGAAAATCTGTGTATTAGTTTTTGAGATATAGCTATCGTACAAATCATGAAAAAAGTAGCATAGCAGCGTCACGTGTTGAGCTATTTATACCAAAACGTAATCAGCATCTATTTATGTCAAGGTCTTACATAATCTGAAGTTTGAGGATTTTTTTTGCATTAGTTCTTTAGATATAGCTATCGCGAGAATCATGAAAATAATTGCACAGCAGCACCACCTGTTGGGCTATGTATACCAAAACTTAATCAGCGTCTATTTATATCAAGGTCTAACAGAATCTGAAGTTTGATGAAATTGTGTGCATTAGTTCTTAAGATATGGCTATCGTGCGAATCATGAAAAAAGTAGCATAGTAGCGTCGCTTGTTGGGCAATTTACACCTAAAACTAATCAGCACCGATTTATATCAGGGACTAACTGAATCTAAAGTTTTATTAAATTCCGGGCATTAGTTCTTGAGATAGAGCGCCCACAAAATTGTTGTCACATACAGACAGACTCACAGACAGACATTTCCTTAAAAAAAAAACAGTGAAATCGTATTCAAGACCATTTAAAACGTATAAATCAGTCGAAAATGTTCATGAATCCAATACTTTCTTCTTGTAAAGATAGAATAAAGTAAAAAGAGACATGCTTAAAGAACAGTACACAGAAAAAAGTAGTTAAAAATATTAATTTCCTCTGATGATTATTTTTAAAATACAAATTCATTACATGCCCATAGGTTTAACATTAGCGAGAGGCATTTGAGTTCTCACTGATATGTTCTCACTTAAGATTCCTTAATATCTGTAATATTTTAATATATATATATATATATATATATATATATATATATATATATATATATATACATATATATATATATATATGTCACCTGTGCGGGGAAACCCCAATGGATTCGAAATCCATTGGAGTTTCCCCGCACAGGTTCGAATCCTGTCGACTTGAAAAAATAACTGTCACGTTTTCACTTGAATCACCTTATTTTTCGTAAATCCAACTATCAAGGCGAGAGTTTCCACCGAGGAGTTTGCAGTCGTAGCGCCGAGAATCCAAATTATGGTGTGCGTACTGAAGGAAAATAATAGGTAGTCGATTCCAATCCACATTTTATTAGAATCCAGAGAACGTTGAAGACATGCTTTACTATTTCAAAATGATAATCAAATAAATGATGATTTTTAGTACCATGGAGAGACTTTGTGAATTAATTCAATGTTTAAAGAAGACATAAGATCATGACAGGCAGCGTCGTCTTGTCTATCGACAGCCAAGGAGATTATACCACGGTCGCGAAGTACGCGCCGGGGTTACATGTACATCGAGCTCTAGGAACAATCTGCTGCTACGCAGGAAAAATAAGCGTATAACTATTATCTAACGCCCATGAATACAGTGCCGTTAAACAGTCTTTCGACCAATCAGCGCTACGGAACTAAATTTTCTGGCGCTATGATTTTGAAGATATCACACCTCAGGCTGAAAAAGTGCGGGAAAATATTTCTAGAATGTTACGGAACAATCTAATTCCTTCGAACAAATAAGAAAAAAAAAATACGTAGGTTTTACCAAGTATGGGCAGGATGCCAAGATAAGATTTTACATTGAAACTGAAATTAACTTTTATATTTTTGAGAAAGAATATTGTTTTGTCAGAAAACATAGGGAAATAAAAATAAAAAGATATAGGTTGTTATTTCAAGAGAATTAAAATATTTTTAGCTGGGAGATTGATATTTAAAAGAATTAAATTCTAGGATGCGTTTATTTAATGAGACAAAAAGTGTGTAATTTTAACAGAACAGTGCTTAGAGCCATTTTTTTAAGAGGAAAAATAAAAATAAAAAGATGTTAAATTCTAATAAATTAAATTCTAGGATGCGTTTATTTAATGAAACAAAAAGTGTGTAATTTTAACAGAACAGCGCTTAGAGCCATTTTTTTAAGAGAATGAATTTAGAATAAAGCATTTTTAGCTAGGCGGAATTTTGACAATCTAAATACTAGAACGAGAAAATAATTTAGAATAATGGGATTTACACAGAATTATAGCTTTAATGAGGCCAACGGCGAAAAAATTTTAAAATATGTTTCATATATATATATATACATATATATATATATGTGTGTGTGTGTGTGTGTGTGTGTGTGTGTGTGTGTGTGTGTGTGTGTGTGTGTGTGTGTGTGTGTGTACAGTCAGTATATACAGGGTGCGGCAGGAATTTGAGAACACACATTATAGGTGAAATACCACCCTGTACGCCATAGTTACAAATACTTTTCTGGAACATGTAAACATGTCAGAACCTAGACTAACTCAGGAAATGAAGAGGCATGTTGTCATTGTCTCAGTGGCTGCAGGCCACTCCGATTTAAAGATTGCTGCATTCTTGAAACTCGCCCGGTCATACGGCTTTAAATTAAGGAGCAAATTGAAGGCTGCCAGGGATGATGTGGCCACCGTATCATGCAGAAAACGAATTGTCGGCGATCTGACATTATCAGGACGTCTGAATTCGTCAGTCGTGTCGAGGAAAATCATAGGAAGTCGATGAAGGTACTGGCTACGGAGCTTAAGGTTGATGAGGCCACCATCCGATGTGTGTTTCATGAAAACCTTCATTAGAAATCGTACGTGATGAGGAGAGGACTGTTCTTGTCGAAGAGAACCAGGGATAATCTTCTAACCAGAGACAAGCGCCTCCTGAACAAGCTGAAACATCCAGATAAGCCAGGAAGGCTGCAGTTTTCCTCCGATGAGAAAAATTTTGTCAAGATCCAAAAGTGAGCTTCAAAAAGTTCGGTAGCTGTGTAAAATCTCCGAAGAAGTTCCGACGGTCATGCACAGAAAATTTTCAGCCTCACTGATGATTCTGGGGATCGTGACCAGCGAAGGCGACCTGATGCCTTCACAATTCCTTCCTCAAGGTGCGAGAGTCAACGCCGTTGCTTATACCGAGGTATTAAAAAGCTCTGGCTTACTTCTGTATCACGTGGGAGTCCGTACGTTTTTGAACAAGACTCTGGCACAATCCCATACAGCCCATACAACCCAATAATCGATGACCAAAAATTTTCATGACCATGTCATCCTCAACTTCTGGCCTCCAGATCTTTAGATTTTAAACCGATGAACTATTATGTATGGGGCGTAGCCGAGATGGACTCCAACAGGCATCCACACAACACTGTGGTGGCTCTCAGGGCAGCGGTTGGATATGCAATGACAAACATCCCCAACACCCATATCATTATTACCTGCAGTCGGTTTCGACAGCGTGCAGAAGCTATAATTGCGGCTGACAGTGGTTTAAATGAACGTTGTCATCCATTGTGTACGTGGTCACCTGTACAGAATGTTAAAATGTAAAAAATGCTCTATCTCTAGTGTCTGTCGCTGTTTGAATGCAAACATCATTTTATTCGCAAATACCTGCCGCACCTTGTATAGGGGTCGTCTACATATTAAATAGTGTGCCAACTTCGATTTTTCAAATAGTAACACCCCCTTTTGACAACATATTTCAGTTCCTTGGATCAAAGCAGCCCGGATTTTTTTTTTTTTTTCTAAGAAAAAAAGTATTGAATTCGTGAAAAATGTCGACTTTCGGTTTTCGACTAATTTATACGTTTTAGAATGTCCTGAACTTGATTTGACTGTTTTTAGAAAATGTCTGTCTCTGAGTCTGTCTGTCTGTGTGTGACAAAACTTTTGCGGGCACTCTATCTCAAGAACTATTGAGCGGAACTTAATAAAACCTTAGATTCAGTTAGACGTTGATATATACAGGGTGATTCATAAAAGATGGGCAGAACTTTAAGGGGTTATAGTACACTTAAAGACAAATAATATTAAATAGGAGACTAAGGGTCCCAGACGTATTCCCAAGGAGATAGGGGGCATTAAAGTTTAGGGTCCGAAATTTCAAATGATTATAAAACATGGAAAAATTGGTCGATTCGTTTGCGGTTTTTGCAAAAAATTTTCTTTATGCCAGTATTTTCTTGAAATAAAATTTTAAAGTTCAATTTCAAAAAATGCCGATAGGGGGCGCTTTAGACTTTGGAGTAACAAACAACTATTTTTTAACGTTATTTTTTGTATTTCTTTAAATGATTTCGAAAGCTTAGACTTAAACTTAAATTTTGATCTAAAAATCTGAGTCCTAACGAGTAGTTAAGTAGCGTAAACTGAAATTTGAAATTTGAAACCCTTCTCCCCCCAGAACAAAAATCAGTTATTCCCGATCTTTGTGTCGTAGATTAGGCTCTAACTACTGCCGCGTTTTGCTAAAATTATTCTTTATGTCAGTATTTTCTTGAAAATAAATTTTAAAGAAAATTTTCAAAAAATTCCGATAGAGGGCGCTTTAGACTTTGGAGTAACGAACAACTATTTTATACCGTTATTTTTTGTGTCTCATTAAATGCTTTCTAAAGCTTAGACTTAAATTTTCAGCCCAAAATCTGAATCATTAGACGTGGTTAAGTTTCTGGGGAGAGGGGTTTGAAATTTCTACTCCTGAGCACAGTTCAGTTTACCATGTCCACACATTGTGTGCTGTGATACGAGGTAAAAAGACACAAATTAGGATTATGTTACCAAAGCATATTTATTAACATGTAATCACAATAAATGTTCAAAATTGTGACCACCAGAGGTTATGCACGCAGAACAACGGCGACGAATGGAACGGCGAACATTCGCGAAAACATCAGGCTTTTCGAGCACTTCCCCTACAGCGGCGGAAAGTCTGGCGACCAGTTCCTCGGGGGATTCAATGGGTGTCTCATACATAAGAGCCTTCAATCGTCCCCAAAAAAAGAAATCGAGGGGTGAAAGATCTGGCGAGCGAGCAGGCCAAGCAACAGGACCACCTCGACCAATCCATCTGTTCGGAAATGTGATGTCCAGATAGTTGCGGACGTCTCGTACGTAATGGGCTGGCGCTCCATCGTGCTGGAACCACATGACCCGCCGGATGCGTGGAGGAACAACGTTTAACAGGTCTGGCAGCACATGTTGCAGAAATGTGAGGTATGTTTTACCGTTGAGGCGTTCAGGAAGAAGGTACGGTCCAATTAGGTGGTCTCCGAGGATTCCTGCCCAAACATTGATGGAAAAGCGTCTCTGATGAGCATGTGGATACGTAGCATGTGGATTGACATCCGCCCATACATGTGCATTGTGTGTGTTAAATGTACCTTCACGTGTGAAGGTACATTCATCGGTGAAAAGCACAGTTCGTCCAAAATGTGGATTTAGCGCGTTCTGCTGCAGAAACCAGCGGGCGAATTCAATACGATTTGGATAATCCCCTGGAGACAGTTTCTGGACTCGTTGCACATGAAACGGGAGCAAATGTTCATCCTTCAGTACCCTCCAAGTCGTGGACTGTGAGGTATCCACCTGGCTAGCCACTGTTCGTGTACTTGTACTTGGCTGCGCCGCTACTACATCCAGAATGGCTTCTGCAACAACTACTGATTCGTCCTTTTTTGCGCGACCTGCATTCGACCGGGAAGCGAGAAATGATCCCATCTCACACAACTGTCTGTGCAAGCGCTCGAAAGTTTTGCGGTTAGGCAACCGCCTGTTAGGAAATCGCTCTCCGTACATTCGTTGTGCCTCTGCACCATTTCCATCTGCCGCTCCGTAAATTAAATGCATCTCATCCTTTTCCTTATTCGTGAAGGGCACCATCTTCCGATTCATTACTACAGCGACTTACACTTGACTCACCGTTCAGTGGTTTTTATGCCTGAATCGTGTCGAAATTTTGCATACGTGTTCTTCTTCTTCCCCATTTGACATTTGCATACTTTCTGTTTCCTTCTTCACCCGGTGACTAGCGTCAGGAATGGAGCTTTAACGTTTGCATGAGCGACGTTTCCAACTGTGCCAGTGCCTTTATGAGTGAATTCCGACTATGCAGTCCTTGACGAAAGTTGTATTTTTGCCTGGTATCACAGCACAGAATCGTTGGGCATGGTTAAGTAGTGCAAACTGAACTATGTTCAGATGTTGAAATTTGAACCCCCTCCCCTCGCTACTGAACCACGCTCAGCGATTCAGATTTTGAGCTGAAAATTTAAGTTTAAGTCTAAGCTTTAGAAAGCATTTAATGAGACACAAAAAATAACGGTATAAAATAGTTGTTCGTTACTCCAAAGTCTAAAGCGCCCTCTATCGGAATTTTTTGAAAATTTTCTTTAAAATTTATTTTCAAGAAAATACTGACATAAAGAATAATTTTAGCAAAACGCGGCAGTAGTTAGAGCCTAATCTACGACACAAAGATCGGGAATAACTGATTTTTGTTCTGGGGGGAGAAGGGTTTCAAATTTCAAATTTCAGTTTACGCTACTTAACTACTCGTTAGGACTCAGATTTTTAGATCAAAATTTAAGTTTAAGTCTAAGCTTTCGAAATCATTTAAAGAAATACAAAAAATAACGTTAAAAAATAGTTGTTTGTTACTCCAAAGTCTAAAGCGCCCCCTATCGGCATTTTTTGAAATTGAACTTTAAAATTTTATTTCAAGAAAATACTGGCATAAAGAAAATTTTTTGCAAAAACCGCAAACGAATCGACCAATTTTTCCATGTTTTATAATCATTTGAAATTTCGGACCCTAAACTTTAATGCCCCCTATCTCCTTGGGAATACGTCTGGGACCCTTAGTCTCCTATTTAATATTATTTGTCTTTAAGTGTACTATAACCCCTTAAAGTTCTGCCCATCTTTTATGAATCACCCTGTATTTGTGCTGAATAGGTTTTGGTGTAAATCGCCCAACAGTTGGCGCTGTTATGCTACATTTTTCAGGATTTACACGATTTTAGCGATAGTCATATTTCAAGAATAATGCACCGAATTTCATCAAACTTCATATTTTGTTACATCTTGACATAAGTTGGTTCTGATTAGGTTTTCGAGTAAATCGTATAACAGGTGGCGCAGCTATGCTGCATTTTTACTTTCTTCTATCTTTACAAAAAGAAAGTATTGGATTCATGAAAATTTTCGACTTCCGGTTTTCAATACATTCGTGACAGTTGATATGAATTCGCTTATTTGGATAGTGTAACCCCACCAAAAGGCAGCACTTTTGCACTTTATATGTTACAATTTAAAAAAATATATACACAATGTTGTATTTATACACTATACATATAAATACTTCGATTAGAAACTGTACCATTATTATATACCTTCATTTATAATACAATATTAGGCACAGAAAATCTTTCTGTTAAATAATGCAAAATGCAAGAGTAACGCCAATAGGTGGGGTTTCCTGCTTAAAATACGGTTTCTGTGCAAAGTTTCAACAAAATAAAGTATACAATTACATCAAGAAATTTCTTATAAAATTTGGCGGTAAAAAAAAAAAAAAGAAAAATATTTTTTCTCTTATGTGCATATTTTGAGACTGCATTTATTTTATTAGGTGCGTTCGTAAATATATAAATACATAGCACCTATAGTCGTCGTCTGGTCCGTCCGTCTGTCTGTCCTTCCGCATATAACATCGCAAAAACTACCGAACTGAATGGTTTGAAATTTAATATATATAATCGTTGCAGAATTTTGTCGAGTCATTTCAAATTTTATGAAAATCGAATCAAAACTTAAAAGATATTAATAAAAGTTTGCTTCATTTTATTAAATCCTGTCATACGTAATCTATATAATAAAAGCGCTAGTCATGTGACTGAGGAAAACAAATGCGGGCTGACCACTTCTTTTTTCATATGCCAGGTGGCCATTTTTATTCAAAATTATTTTTTCGAATAAAATTTACATAAAAACTACATTTTTAGAAAGATTATTCAAATAAATTGTTTGTTTAAGGATCAATTACATTCAAATATGTATAGATTCTGAGATAACTTTAGTTGAAATTAGGTTGACAGTCCAATATCTCAATCCTTTAAAGTAAATAAACACAAGAGATTCGTTCATCGTGAGTCATAAAAATATTAAACCATGGAGGTAATCATTCGCAAAGCAAGATCTCCATGGTGAATTTTGCAGTGCTGTCTGACGTCTAACAAAAAATTCGCATCCGTAAACGTGGCATATGTAATAAGAGAAAAGGCATACTCATTTCGCTCATAACGGAAGATATAATTCATTTCACTGAAATAATAACTATGATTTTTTTTTTACATTATAAAACTATTAGTTACAGTACGAACACACCTCATTTGTCACGATTAACGCACAATTTCCAACTTCTTTATGTAAAAAACGTGCAATGTTGAATGAGTTTTTTTTTTTTTACTTTTGTAGTTATTAAATCGGAGGGAATTTAGTGCTGTTGAGAAAATCAAAACTGTCGGAAGTACGTACATGGCTGCTTGTGAACTGTACTCTCATGAAAGGGTAAGTGAACCAATTATGTATATCTTAACAACATATTGTTGACCGGTCACAAATACAGGATGTCCCAAAAAGATTGAAACGCGCTTTAATTTTGTATTTGTTGGCGATATGTAGGCAATATAAATTGCAAAGGTGTTCAAAATATGGTAGGAATTAAGACTATGTTGGTGAAATAATTCTGTCATTATTTTTTAAAAAGTTACAATTTTTAAATTTTTATACGGTCTCTGGGTCTTATAAGTTACATTTTTTTAATTTTTATACGGTCTCTGGGTTTTATTAGTTACAATTTTAAAATTTTTATACGGTCTCTGGGTCTTATAAGTTATAATTACAAAGTTTTTCTCCATGCTCTGACCAATACATATATACATGCCAATCTCCAGATTTTTTTTTTAATAATAATTTTAAAAAAAAAACATACTTTAAACCAAAAATGTATTTCATGAATGAAATTAAGTAGATTTCAAGTAACTACAATATAGAAACAAGACTCATTTAATAATAAAAAAAATTCTGGGATAAGGGGATCTTCAAATTTTTGAAAAATATTTTATAGTCAGAGTTGCCAAGTCTCCGGCTTTTTGCACACCAGTATTTTATTAGAGAGAATGTTGTTCTTTTAAATCGCAGAGAGCTCCGATTAAACAAATCAACATTTTCTGTAATAAAATACTGGTATCCAAAAAGCCGGAGACTTGGCAGCTCTGTATAGTATTAAAAAAATATCTGTTCTTTTTCGCTTACAATGACTTTTAAATCATGTTTCTATCTTAATTAGAACAAGATATATTATTTTTTTGTTTTCAAAATCTATGTTTCAAGTAGTGGTTGTCGTGGAAACGTTTCTGCGTTTTTCTGCATGACGGTTTTTTTTCACCAATTCTCGTCTTTACATTGTTATAAGTCAAGAACTGTTAAAGATAAATGGTTCAAACTTGTGACATGTCTTTTTCAATTACTTTACTTTAATTTTGAATCAGCGAATTTGAAAAAAAAATATTCACTTTTGAAAATATGATTCTTTAAAATTAAGTTACATAATTTTTTTTTATTTAATTTTTTTTTTCAAAATTAATATTTAAAAAAATGCTGAATTGTAATTAAAGCTTATATATTTCTGTTTAATTAAAGGGAAAAAATGAAATTTGACGAATATTATTTCGAGTTATAACAATTTTAAATTATCGCACATTTTTTTTAATTTAAAAATGTTTTTAAAAACTTTATGAGGAGTTTTATGATTTGATTTTGTTTACAAATTATATGGTTAACCATCACAAAAAATCTCAAAATTCTAATTCAATAAATTAAAATGTTTTTATAGTATGTCCCGGACCCCCTTAAATTAAAGTATGTTATTAGCTTATAATTAAATATGATTCTTTAGGAACATTTTAAAATAAACACCATGCAAAAATTCACTTTAGAAGAGGAGTTATGTCTAAAACAGTCTGAGCGTTTTTTTATATGATCGAGGGCATAGTTTATCAATTTTCTCAAAACGGCGATTTTGGTCATTGCGCGCACGATTTCTGAAAAATGGTAGGTTAGAATTTCATGAAATTTTGATAGAATGTCTTAACCATACAGATGCACAAAATGACCTATTATTAGGTTTCTCAAGTAACAAATTTAGAATTCATGACTACTTTTGCATTAAAAAAACTCGATATTTCAAATTTCTCTTTAAAAAAAAAAAAAAAAAAAAAAAAAAAAAAAATTCTCAGGACCTACACATTTTATATTTTTCATCGTAGGTCATTTTGAGAACACATTATATATGTACTCACTAAAAAAAATGTGGCTGGTTTTAGCAATTCAAATGTGAAAAATCTTGCGCGCAACACATGCAAGAATAATTCTTTCGTAAAAATTTTATTATGTTTTAAAATAAATTTAAAAGCTTTATATAATTGTATACATTTTTGGAGAATTTTAATTTATAAAATAAACCATTATTAATATGTATTTTTAATTTTATAATTCAAGGTCAATTAGTACTCCAATACTTGGAAATTTTTTCATAGAATTTTTTTTCCATAGAAAATTTCGCACGCCTTGCATTTATAATATTCAAACTTTAATTGCTTTATAAGCGTATAGCCAACACAGTGAAAAAGTACCCAAGCCGGGACTCGAACCCGGGTCATCAGCATAGCGCACTGACGTTCTACCAACTGAACCACTTGTGATCGATACTCAGCCTGGCACTTTCTCAGTATAATATGTTGGCAAGGCTACAAACGCAGCACAAGATGTACTATTTTCGTGAGCCACCAACCCTGGGGCAAACACGAAATCAAAGAAAATCCAGCATCGATAATTGAATAAATTCATATTTAATACTTAAGTATTAAATATACTATAATAATATTAATATTTATACTAAGTATTAAATATGAATTTATTTAATTATCGATGCTGGATTTTCTTTGATTTCGTGCTTGCCCCAGGGTTTGTGGCTCACGAAAATAGTCCATCTTGTGCTGCGTTTGTAGCCTTGCCAACATATTATAGTGAGAAAGTGCCAGGCTGAGTATCGATCCCAAGTGGTTCAGTTGGTAGAACGTCAGTGCGCTATGCTGATGACCTGAGTTCGAGTCCCGGCTTGGGTACTTTTTCACAGTGTTGGCTATACGCCTGTTAAGCAATTAAAATTTGAATAGTACTCCAATTACTGATTCAAGTACTGTCAAATTAGTAGTAATGTAACCTCTATAAGAGTTACATTACTGTAACTCTTATAGAGGTCCCTTTTTCATGTGTTTTGTGAGTTCAAATGTTACCTGACCCCTTAAAAATAGTCGGAGGTTAGCATGTATGCCAGTAAAATTTTCATTCTTCATGTTCAATGGTTGGAGTATCATAGTTGAGATTTATTTCAACAGAGCGAAAAATGGCATTACCAGGACTCGTACCTGCTGGGTACCTTGCCAATGCTCTTCCTACTAAGCTACCCGAACGACCCGGCCTGGACATTTCTCGCTCTGTTGGAATAAACCTTAACTATGATATTCCAATCATTGAATATGATTTACCTAATTAAAAAAAAAAAAACTTTCTCTCTTCATTATGATTTTCATTCTTCTACGATCAAAATTCACCGATTTATGACACTCTCAGCTTCATGAAATTTCGGAGCTTTACAGCACTAAAAACGGGCAGGGTCGTTTATAGCTCCAAACTTTCATTAAATTCAAAGTATTATAACTCGATTAATTTTTGTCGTAGAAGAATGGACTTTTTACTGTTCTACTTGTCTGAGCATCATGATTTTTCTTTTTTTAAATGTTAACTTATAGGATCCAGGGAACGTATAAAAATTTAAAAAGTGTAACTTTTGAAAATTAATGACAGGGACTATTTCATCGACACAATCTTAATTCCTATCTTATTTTGAACTATTTTGCATTTTACATTCCCACTTATCCGCAAAAGGTAAAAAATTAAAGCGCATTTCAGAATTTTTGGAACACTCTATACATTTATATTTTGATAACCAAAGTGTCATCAACTAAGGACGGATGTTCATTCATTAGTTTCGCCTATGTAATTTCCTTTTTTTTTTCGTAAGAAATGCAGGTGTCGGAGCGTCATATATTTTTTAATTACTCACCACCACTATTTTCAAGATAAAAACTTCCTGGTAGCTTGTATTGGACATGTTAAATAAACACACTACGAAAATATCTTACAAAGAAGGTCTCCATAAGCGCATACTAAAAAATTTTTGAAAAAATTACAGAATATTCTTCTCATGAGGATATATAGGTCTATAAAAAAATTTCTGTGGAACCTCGATATAACGTTCGTAAAAAAAATATGTAAATTTCGTTTATTTGACGATTTATGCCCGGTTAGCGACGGAATAAAATTTAAAAAATATACGGTTTTATGACAAATACTCTAAGGAAAAACTTTTTCATGCTAAACTTGTTTATGTAAGTTTAACTTACATAATAAATAAACTTTTATAACTGCAATTTTGTGTACACATTTATATGTATATATAATGAAATTTAAAGATCGTAATTTACGATTTAAAACAAAATTTAAATTGATTGAAATTATTTCAAGCTCAAAAATAAACCCGATTCTCAACATTGCCAATTCAAGGAAAAAGTATTGTTGCCATGGAAACAACAACTTCTTCGATATGGAAATGTATAACGAATGCGTTTGTCATCGGGCTTTTCTTTCTAAAATACATTTGAAAATTACTTATATAACTGGTAAAGCCGTTGAAATTAGAAAAAAACGTGGAATGGGGCATAAAACAATAGCAAAATTTCATTCAATCGGTAATAAATAGAGAAAAAAAAAGCACGAATGAGTTATTTAATCTGATTTAAAGAATATTTTATATTAATGTTACTGCAAACGTATAGCGAGTTGAAAATGTTGAACGCAAAATGCAAACGATTCTGAACAAGAGGGTTTGGTACCATGAGGCATAAATATTAACCCATTACTATAATTTTTTTAAGGTAATAACAATTTTACGCTTTCAAATTTTATAAAAAATCTCATAGACATATTTGGAAATTTAAAAAAGCATATTGAAAATACAAAAAATAATAAACTTTCATCATTTAAGTTTAAATTCATTAAGTATTGCGCATTGCGTTTGGCGAGGAAAAAATGTTACTAAGCCGAATCGCGTCTTTTTGCGCCAAATACTCGAAAGTATTTTATGTTTTTGCAGATTTTCTACTAGGATTCCGCAGCTAAATTTCACTGTTCCTTTATTACATACATGAGTAGCTTCATTAGCATTTTTTTTTCAAAATTTTCTGAGTATGTTCTTTAAGGATACCTTCCTTGTTAGTAAGTATATATAAAAAAAAATATAGGGCGCAGTAATGGTAATGTTGATAAGCTTTTATCTGGAAAAAATAATATGTATTTACATCATATGTTTGAGCACATTTTGTCAGACTGTGTGAAATTTTATATTAAATTCATACATTGAAAGATATTTACTAATGCATTAACTTGAAAAATATATCCAGGCAATTAGTGTTTTCAGAAAAAGGGCAGGGCTTCTATTTCAAAAGTTACATTTCATATTTAACCGCCAAAACAATAAGGTAAGGATCTTCAACTTTTTTGTTGAAATTCATTTTTCATCACAAATTCTAAAAGGTAATCTTCTCTTTATTTAATCTCAAAGTTTCTGCCATTAAATTGGACATTTTTTTGTAATTCCAGTGGTAACTTGGTTTAACAATGTGTTAACGGGAGGCTCCTGACTGGCTTTTGGAAATGGGTTAGTAAAAAAAGTCCTCCTTTTCGACAGAAGGGGGACTTTCTTTCCGAGATATTTTACTTCATTCCATTAAAAGTATATAGAACACACATGAAATTGACACATTTTGCTTAGGAAAAATTAGTAAAACGAAACATTTTTGCTTGCTATATCCGAGTATCCTTAGTTATAACTCAGTTTCTTATATTGCATTTTTATATTAGGCCAACCATTTTCTTTCTTTTTACGCATTACAAGCAGACCCGTTTTAAATTCAAGCTTCCGATAAACGCGTACAACTGTATTAATGATTCGAACTGATCAATTTCTTATTCGATCGCTTCACCATTTCGAAAGTTTGCTAACCCAATAGTAGCGATTGATGAATTAATGATATACAAAAATACCACGTTTATAGCATCAAATATCTTTATCTATTTTGAGACTATATAAGACGTATACTTAAGTAGTTTCGCCTCAGATTGATGGTGAACTTATTTAGCTACAGCCATGAATGTGGTGTTTAGATGATAGTAAAACGGCTATGCTCTATAAGGATAGTGTATTGTATAGAACCTGTAACTGTCAGTTACAGGTTCTCTAGAATAAGGTCTCTCAGTGCCCCCTAGCACAAAATTCAGGAGTTGGTATCTCAGAAAATAAAGGAGATAGGACCAAAGTTCAACGATAAAGTTTTAGAACACCATGGATTTACTAAACAAAATAAAAAAAAACTATTCTGCATACGCATACTATAAACAGCTACATGTATATTTCATAAGGTAATCGGCTTGCAAATCAATCAACAGGGCATAAAACTTTCAAAAGCAATTTTGCCTCTGTGATCTAGCCAGATAGCCATATATTTTATTTAAAAGAACATAATTACCATTGACAAATAAATATTACTTGTCTGAGATAAATACTTTGTATTTCATTATACCTTCTACAAACAGCCTATGCCAAAATGCTTTCCGAACTGTCGCAGGTTTATAGCATAGTCACCTAATTGCTACATGCTTTTTGAATTCTGATCTGGTAAATAGCGCGCAAATTATTTTTCGGCATGAGAGAGAGCTGCAAAGTTGATAGCTATAGATCTTGATTTGTTTAGCTTTGTCATGTGAATCCGCTCATATCACAGAGGAAGGAATAAGTTGTGGTTACTTCGATGGAATGAGATATCTGGCGGTTAGCCGAATTTCAATTGAAAATATCTCAAAATATAGGGTGGTTATAATTAAACTTCCCCTATAAACAGCATCCTAAAGCGCAAACGGGTGAACGGAATGCAACGAAATTTGGTATATACACTATATACGAAATGCGCTCACGGAATTTCGAAAAAAAAAAAATTAGTTCCAAAATGTTCACCAGAGGTTGCATTTTCCGGGAAAACATTAAATTTAACACAATAAACGGCCAAAACAGAATCCAATTTTTTCGTTGTATTCCGTTCACCCGTTTGCGCTGTAGGATGCTGTTTATAGGGGTAGTTTAATTATAGCCACCCTGTATATACATATCTGAATAAAATATCTCTCAAAAATCAAATATTTTCCACGAAAAACGTACATTTTATGCAGTTATATATATAACAATTTTCAGAAGACATGGTCGATTGGCTTTTGAAATGTGAAGTGGTCATCTCCTTATTTGTTTCGAATGGTCACATGTTATGCGCTTTTATAATATAGGTTCATGTACACGAGCGATCTTTTTTTTTTTTTTTTTTTTTTTTACTAAATCGATGGTGTTCTAGAACTTTGTCATTGAATTTTTGGATCAATCTCCTTTAATTTTCAAGATGCGAATTCTAATTCCGAAATTTACCGCTAGGAGTCGTTGCGTAGTCCTCATCAAGTAGTGCATAATCGTTTTATTATACCTTGAGACCATTAATAGTTGAAGCTGAGTCCATCAGCTATTTGAAGTGAAATGAATTTAAGTATTCACACTGTATATAATTATTACCCGATCGCCAAGAAGGGTTGTGTGTTTGACGCGTATCTGGGTATGTATGTGGGTATCTTTATACCCTCGAAACATCTCAACGGCTGGATAGATTTTAATGAATGAGGTCTCTATCGATTCGTCTTAACCGTCCGATGGTTATAGGCTAGGTTTTGTTTTCATAAATTCAAAATAGCGGCCGTAAAATACAAAATGGCGGTAGAGACGAAAAAAAAATGTAGTTCTCTTTTTACGCAGTCGGCTATTTTTATTTTTTTAATTTGTCTTACTTGTTTTCATAAACTTTTATTTTTTACACATTAGTCGTATAGCATGAAAAGAAACTGAGTTATATTCCAACTAGCATACAACGTTCTACACCGTTACTAATATGTTGTAAATTGGTTGTATCCTTTAAAATTCAATTTAAAAACTTTTTAAAAAGATTGTTTGCTACCTTTCGATCTTTTACTCTTTATTATGAAATATTTTTAAATTGATATTTTTCTTTTTAGAAATTTAATTTGTATCAAGTATAAATTATGTTGGTTACAATGATTAGTTTTCATTGGAAACTTCTCACGAAAAACAAATCATTAAATTAATAAAAAAATAAAAGTAATAAATAAAATAATAAATAACAAATAAAATAAATAAATAAATAAATTTATAAATAATAAATAAAAATAATAATAAATAAAATATAAAATAAAATAAATAAATAAAATAATAAATAACAAATAAAATAAATAAATAAAATAATAAATAATAAATAAAAATAATAATAAATAAAATATAAAATATAAAATGAAATAAATAAATAAAAGAATAAATGAAATATTAAATAAAACAATTAAATAAATTAATAAATAAAATAGACAAATAAAATATAAAATAAAATAAATAAATAAAATAATAAATAACAAATAAAATAAATAAATAAATAAAATTATAAATAATAAATATAAATAATAATAAATAAAATATAAAATATAAAATAAAATAAACAAATAAAAGAATAAATGAAATATTAAATAAAACAAATAAATAAAATAATAAATAAAATAGACAAATAAAATAATAAACAACATAAATAATAAACAATAATTAATTAATTAATTAAACTTATCATTAAATATATTATTCCTGACTGTTATTTTTCGCAGGGATCATTAGATAATGAAGAAGATCCAATGAGAAATGTCGTCACACTTGTCGACTTTTCAGTTGCCATGATGTCATCGCTACAACAGTTAAATCACGATGCCATGCAAGATTTTCAGTTAAGAATAGGTAAAGATTGATTTCTTTGTTCTTGTTGGCGTTAGTCTCAAGATCAAGTATATCTTAAAATCAAAAGAAAATACAGATGCCTCTAGTGAAAAGTTACATATCTTTGCTGCAATCACTCCTTAGAATCATACACAGTAAAACGTCTTATTAATTGCTTCATGTATGGGGAAGAACAAGACCCGATTAACTAAATTGGGAACCAGGTTCTGATGTAGTTTGGTGTCCCCATCTGTAAATAGACAATAAAAATTTGCATAATTTCCAATTTCTTTTTCTTTTTTTTAGGTGCGTTCGTAATTATATAAATACGTAGCACCTATTGTCGTCGTCTGGTCCGTCCGTCCGTCCGTCTGTCTGTCTGTCCGTCTCTCCGCATTTAACAACGCAAAAACTACCCAAACGAATGGTTTGAAATTTAAGATATATTATCTATGCAGAATTTTGTCGAGATGTTTCAAATTTTATGAAAATCAAATCAAAACTTTAGACGATATTAATAAAAATATTTATTAAGAAATTTGAATTAAAAAAAAAAAAATCGATGCTTTCTTGTTATAGGAGTTTCCGAAGTTTAATCGTCAAGCGACCGTGATACTTATTTTATGACAGAAATGAATCTGCAGACGATATAATTCATTTCACAGAATTAAAAATCATCAAGATATGAATATTTATATAACTAGCTAGAGTACGAACGCACCTGATTTGTCACGTTTGCCGTACAATTTCCAACTTGTTTACTACCAAGTTCTATGTTTTCACTACGGACTCTTTTCTCGTCTCCAAAAAATAGTAGTTAGCTTTTGAAAGAGTGCTAAAAACCAGTAGCAAGTATATATTTTAAAATGTATAATAACGATGATGACATCGACCGGAGTCTTTCGCTTTTATTGCTTCTAAATTACTTCTAAACATCGCATAATTCGATATATACATAATCGAATAAGGAAAAAAATGCACTTTCGAATAAATCTTTTTGAAAACTTTAGCTCAATTAAACTTTTAAATAATTTTTGAGCATGATTTTTTAAAAATCTATCACAACAATGATCATTTGTTTGTTACAGTAATAAAATTAGCTAGAGACGGATGAGTTTCAAACAATAGGCAATTGGTTGCCCGGAACAAAATAAATAGCGTATTCTTTCCCTTTCTCCATAGCTGCCAACTTTTACGCGTTTCTCCTACCGCTATTTTTGAACAGAAAAAAATACTTTATTTATTACAAAATTTTAAGTGATTACATAACACAAACTTTTCTGCTCAAAAATAGTGGAAGAAAAGAGACGTACATGTTGGCAGCTATGCGTTCTCTCTCTCTCTCTCTCTTTATATATATATATATATATATTACAATAATCTTCCGAAATTGGGTTCACTTCCAAACGTTGCCTTCATCGCTACAAAGTCTTTTAAAATGGATGTGAATACCAATAAAGATTTTAAGCAACACTTTTGTACCAAATGAAATTTGTTGAAATACGCCATTTAGCTATGGACCCGATTACGGAAGTTTAATCATAACATCAGATTAACCATAAAAACGGCACTTTGGCACTAAACTGATATTTATAAACTGATTTCTTCAGATATTTTAAAATTTTATATCTATCTCTTAATGAACATGTTAAAATTTTATATTAAATTATACTTCTAGGTTGTCGACCGCAACGCGATTTACTTAGCACCGGTTATCATTAATCCGAGGATACCATATAAACTCTCAGAATTAAAAAAAATTATTTAGATTCTGAGTTATTAATTTTTTATTGATAAATTTTTCTGAGGTTTCTCTAAAAACGGCAACTAAATGACTCCATTTTTGTGGATAAAAAAAGAGAAATTAAACGGATTAATATATATTTTTTTAGCCACACACGTGGCTTATTCTTTCAGGCAACAGTAAAATTCATGTTTATGAAAAGTCACAGCCATCCATCGTTGCCACAGGTTAATCTCGGAAAATGGAACATTTGAAGTTACTGAAAAAAATTAATAGCTCGAAAAGTATTTGTCACAAAATCGTTAGACAAATTGCATTAGAAAGGTAAAAAATTGTATTTTCTTGATATAAATTTCAAATCTAATGATTATGCCGTATTTCAAATATTGAATTTCAAAAATTACCAAACTTCACAATGAAGTACCATAGCGAAACCTTCACGTGTAAAAAGATAATGGGGCTGTTCACGGACGAAGATCAGGCGGCGGGAGGGCGAAAGAGACTAAAATATGAAGTGAGTCTATACTGTGAATTGAAAATTGAAAGGTCTGCGTTCGGAACACTGATTTGACTAATTTCCCTATTTTAATGATGTTAATGTCTAGAAGTGAACTTGATGGCCGAATGGTTAGAGCACTGCTCTTGATTCTGACGGTTGAGGGTTCGGTCCCCCTAAATTTCTGTTCGATTTTTCTACTCTTTTATTTAAAAATGTTTTATCGATTGCTTTGTATTTTTCATGATAAATGGAATATAATTCATAAAAGTAAAATTTGATATTAATAACAATTACTTATTTAAATACGACAAATTCAGCTATTTCACGATTAAAATTTTACATTACATATTATTATTAGCCACACACAGGGCCAATTCTTTCAGTCGACAGTAAAATTCATGTTTATGAAAAGTCACAGCCACTCCATGTATAAAGGAGGACACCCTTTATACAAATTGTTGTTACTGACGATATTAAAAATCAAATTGTCTCTCTTTATTATGCCGATACTTCCGCTTGTATTTCCTTTCTCAGTCCCTAATTGCCCTACAGCGGGCACAGGCCCCATTTAAAAGATCCAACGAAGTTGGCGGACATTTCTAAGGGGGTCCCGTGGCCCTATCTTCCATAGGAACGAAGTTACCCCCTCGGGGGGGAGAAACCTTTTTGGTGCTCAAACACCTACATGTAATATATCAATAGTTAGATCTCGTCAAGCACTATGGTCTGGTCCTACCCCCCCCCCTCCCTTAAGAAGCATTTTTATCTGTTTCAACTCTTTTTAAATTTTAGATTTTCCCATCCTTCTCAGCCCCTTTAAGCCCCACAGTGGGCATAGGTCTTTTTTAAAGGATCCAACGAAGTTAAACTCGTCGAGGCCGACATTTCTAAGAGGGTTCCGATGCCCTATCTCCCATAGGAATGAAGTTACCATTAAATGTGCTCAAACCCCATCATGTAACATATCAAAAGTTTGATCTCGTCAAGCACTTTTGTCTGGTCCTACTCTGCCCCCTCCTTCTCTCTTCCTCCCGTCAGGAGCACTTTTCTTATTTTTTTTTTTTCAATTTCTCATAATTATTTTAGTTTTTCCCATTTTTCTCTGTTTCTATGCGCCGGACAGCTCCAAAATTTCACCAAAATTAGCTGCAAACCGCCTAAAGGTATTTTTCCCCTGCTTCTTTTGGCGCCCTCGGTTTTCACGTATCTCTCGAAGGGGACCCGGCAGAAAAGGGGCATCCCTTTTAAAGTCCCATCTCTCATTTGCAAGTGAGGATTCATTTTAAAGGTTTCGTAGAGCACTTGTGTTTTGTATAGCTCCCCCCTCTCCAAGAGCCCGTCAATTAATGCTAACTCATCATTTGTTAAACATCTTCTCTTAGCTACATCTGTCATAAAAGCTGCTATCATATAACTTTTAATTACTTTTTTAAGTTACATATTAAGTGTTAAAATGTCTTGAACCATTAAAAATAGTTTAAATGGTGTCATTAAGCCAGCACATTTGTAAACAACATCTACCTCGCCACGTCTCAGCCCACTGGAGCCACAACTTTTCACTATTATATTTATTAAAAATATTTCTAGTCACCGAATCTTTTTGAAACTTGGTGTGTTCGTTCCTAATATATTCCGCCAGCCTCACAAAAAATCTTAGAACGCTAACTACATTCTAAAGTGGAGAAGCTGGCTTATGCTAACAAACACTTTTTTTTGACGAGTTAGACTTGGTTGAAAAAATATCAACGATAAAAGCCGTGGGGGGGGGGATCTATATTCTGCCGTAAGGTAGAATTTTTCCCGATTGTTTTACGCCATTTTCTCATTAAAACTGAAAAAAACGATTTATTTTCAATTTGAATAGATGGTGAAAAAAAAATTCTTGATTACAGTAAAACTTCCAAAAAATAAAAACATATCTTCACATATTCAAACTTTATGAATCAGTTTATTCTGGAGAACAAAAATCGTCTGTCAACATATTGCCATTTAGAAATCAAGATTTTTTTCAGCTATAGATAAAACCAAGGAGGCAAATTTAAGCTTCATGCATTTAGGTGTAGAATTATTGCTCCCTATTCACAAGAATTCAATTTAAAGAAAAAGTATATACTATTTCCAATTAATTATTTTTGAATGATGGCTGTTAAAACGTTTCACAAAGGCGTTAGTAAAATGGTTTATCAGGTAAAATTGACATTATTTTTTACCCAATTCGTCGATTTCCACGATTTTATTTGGCCCTCCTTTTCCTATTGGTTGCAGTTTCATTTTCGCGATTATTTGGCACAAAATGTAACGTTTTAAAAACTGGATTATGTCAAAGCCCCTATAACAAAGAATACCGTATTGTCTCCTATGGAATGTGATAAAGAGTTAGTTAATTGTTTACATTTTTAATTATCGGGAGTGAAATATTTTGCTTAATTAATGCATTTATTCTTCTTTTAATGTTACGTGAACGAAGTCACGGCTAATAGCTAGTAAATTCTATAGATATGGGCTGCACAAAATAATTCGAGTGCATTTCCATTTACTCACGAAGATTGCTGAAGGGAAAATGTGAACTAAATTTTAGTATATAGTAGGCATCATATACAAACCTATAGATCATATACAGTGCTGCACATAAGAATTAGGATACATTACCGGTTATAGATGGTAAATGCTGAAATTTAGTTTTCATATGTGTTATATGTTTTCCATATTGTTTACTTAGACATCATCTTTCATCTTATTAAACGATGAAGTTTTGTTACAGTATTATGAATGTATTGAAAAGTGTTTCATAATCTATGATTGGCGGATAATTGTTTTTTTTTTTTCTTGGGTGTGGGGCAGGACTTGAAACAGCAGGCGATATTTCTAAAATAGCTTTTTTATATAAAAGAGGGGGGGGGGGGTAATCACAAATAAAAAATAATTGTCAACGAAAAGTACGCAAATTTACAAATGTACGAATATTTATGTAGTTTCATTTTTTGTACTTTCCAAATCCAATATTATATTTGAATAAATGTTTGAAATATATTTCTATAATAAATGACAAAACTTAAAATACATAAATAAGAGTACCGGGTGAACCAAAAGTTCGTTAAAACTTTAAAAATTCATAAAAAAGGAAGAAATTATGATAAAAAAGTGCGGTTTGCAAGAATGGGCTCAGAAGGTAGTCGGATTTTTTTTTTTAGATGCAAAAAAATGTTAATTTAAGAATGTCACTGGTAACAGGACAACAATACGCTCCATTCATTTATTCTTGCAATAACAATTGTTCAACATGACATGATCTCCAGAACATTGTACGACACAACTAAGGCGACTCACAACGCCTGTTACAGCTGAATGCAACATGTCGGAATGAATTGCAGAAACTCTCCGTTCAAATAGAACAACTTCACCAACAACGCTCGATCGGGTAATGATAACATTCTGAAAGCTAATGAGAAATCCTCGTGTATGCAGATGTTTTATAGCAGGATAATTTTCCTTAATTCTGCTGAATCTCTGGCATGTTAGCGCCATCCACAGGTTACTTTTTAACTAAAAATTTTTTTGGTGCTAAAAAAATCAGACTACCTTGTGAGCCCATTCTTGCAAACCGCACTTTTTATCATAATTTCTTCCTTTTGCTGATCATTTAATAGTCAATAGAATTTTTTTACAAGAAAATTTCGAAAGCACAATTATCCGAATATAAATATTAGCCATTGTATTTATTTCATAACTTGTTTATTATTATATGGATTGAAAAATTCTTAATATCTTGCAGGCATTTCTGTAGGACCCGTGATGGCAGGCGTTATTGGAACAGTAAAACCACAATTCGATATTTGGGGCGATACAGTCAATGTTGCAAGCCGAATGGACAGTACAGGCATTGTTGGAAGAATACAAGTATGATTCATTTATTGGTTTATATATAGGGGTAGTTTTATAAAATAACTTCCCTTGTTTTTAGGCATCGGTAGTTAAAATTAATGAACGAAATAAAATCATATTTTATCTATCGACTTTTGAAGGCATTAGAAGATAAATTCTAGGAGAAAGAAAAATAATAATTAAAAAATAGCGCGAAAAATCAGTAACATATTGCACCAAGCACTTTAAAAAAATTTCACGTTAACAAAATTTTTTAAACAGCTCCATATGTTATAACAAAAACAAACATATGAAAAACAATAAGTAAATACAATTCATGTTTTTAATCGAAGGTGATAATTATAATTAGTATATAAATTAACATTTTCGAGACAAATATAGAACATTTTTTCATAGATTATCACCTTTCTTAATTTTTCTAATGCGTCGGTTAAATCGCGTTTTATTTCTTTTCTCACCTTGTCTTTCGAAAAATGCAATATTCCGAGGGGTTACTTACTGCACTGCACTATTGTCAAGAACATGGATAGTTTCGATTGTTATTGATGGTTATTTATAATGTAAATAAAAATAAAGAAATATCGAAAATACTTAATCAATGGAATTAATTTACTGCAATTATGTTAAGTGAAACTCCGAAAAAGTGCTCTTTCTCACAAGGGCGCCTTTTTTTTTGGGGGGGGGGGAGGAAGGGGTCAATTCCCTCTCAAGGAATTTGATATCCAGACTGTATCAGTTATCACAGGTCAGATTTTTTTTTTTTTTTAAATCACATAATTGCATAAAAGCTGAAATAACTTGTCACATTCAATTACAAAAAAAATATCATTAACGAGTACTGATGCTAATTTAAGAAATATACGTGAGAATGAGAATCATAACCAGACAGGGGCAGAGTGGGCAAAGCTTCCTCCAATAACTTCTTGAGCTCCCCTAGACTTCATAATCTTTCGATATTAATATCATTCATGTTACATTTAAAAAAATTTTTAACTTTACAGTCAAAAGTTTTATGACAGGGGAATGAGGTGAGGTGGGAGATTGCCCTCCATTTCTGTCTATGTTTATATATATGTTATTAAAGTAACGGGAAAAGAAAAGACAAACTGTGAATTAGCCCCACCAAAAAATTTCAAAGGCCCGTCTGATTTTGCCAACTGGTTTACGGCCCTAGTGAGAATAAAATTGTATCACTTGCTTTTGCTTCTCAGATATGCACAACAAAAACGAAAGAAAACTTTGGCCCACCTAAGATCTTGAAATGGGAGTCCCTACTTTCATTCCTTTTCAAAATTTACAAAGTGTCGCCATCTGTTGCTATTATATAGAAGAATAAGTTTAATTATCAAATTTATTCTTTAATATTAAACATAATTATTTACATACGTATAGACTTAATATTGTTTTTTTAGAGTAAGTTACAAATAACAATGAGAATAATGGAACAAACTATGTGATTCAAGTGCAAAAGATGTTAAAAGTCCGAAAACTGAATTCTTTCATTGCTCTCATAATATATGTAGTGTCGCCATCTGTCGCTATTAAAACAAAACAAATCATCGTAGGCTACGACAGTTGCCAGGCTCTGAATGTTTCCTTAATAACAGCAGTTACTTTCAACAATTGCTCTCAGACATTTTAGTAATTTTGCCAGTAGCGTAAAATGATCAGATTTTCTGGTAAAAATGGGAACACGCTTGTAATTTTATAGGAATACGACGATATTTGAGGCGATACAGCCACTGTTAAAGCCGAATGGACAGCACAGGCCACAGGCATTGTTGGAAGAATACAAGTGTGATTCATTAGCGGTTTATATATAGAGTAATTTTATAAAATAACTTTCCTTGTTTGGAGGCATCGGTAGCTAAAATTTATGAACGGAATAAAATCATATTTTATATATGGACTTTCGAAGGCATTTGAAGATAAATTGTAGAGAAGAAACAAAAATAATAATTAAAAAATAGCGTTACGTTGAAAGTGTAGTAAATTGTGTAATAGAATATGTTATGCTATACGTTTAGTACCATCAAATATATTTATAAATAAAATTTGATAATTGCACTATGTAAGATAATAATCGGGCTGCCATCTATCTTTATTAAGATAAAACAATGGGATATTAAGTACCATTAAAATTACATTAATAACTTCTTTAGTGATTAAATGTTTTCTCCTGGAAAAAGCCACTAGTAATATTTGAGAACTATAGTAGTATTAATGAACTCAATTGGTCCCGGTATTAAAACATCCAATTATATAATTGACAAATATTTATCATTATATTAAAAAATATTTTGGGAAAATACACTCAGAAAAAGAAACTGATTAAAACTACAAAACATATTTTTTGAGTACATTTTGTTGTTTTAGCAAAATTGGAGTAAAATTGAACCATTTTACTTCAATTAACAAAACATTTTTGCTGACAATACAATTTTTTTTTTTTTTTTGGAATTGCAAAAAAAAAAAAAAAAAAAAATGTTGATTCAAACAAAATTTTTATTGGCCCATATTTAAACAAAAATTTTGTTTAAATATAGGTCAATGGAAATTTTGTTTGAATCAACAAAAAAATTTTTTTTTTGTTGAAAACCACTTGTTTTTGCAATTCCAAAAAAAAAATTTTGTATCGTCAGCAAAAATGTTTTGTTAATTGAAGTAAAATGGTTCAATTTTACTCCAATTTTGCTAAAACAACCAAAATGTACTCAACAAAAATGTTTTGTAGTTTTAATCAATTCCTTTTTCTGAGTGTAAGAGATTCAAAAACCTGGAAAGCAAAATTAAGGTGACCAAAAAATGTTCTACACTTTTTTTAATGTTTAATAATAAAGCTCAAGTTAAAATTAATATAAAAAAGCATTTGTAAAATTGTCTATTACAATAAAAGAAAAAAACGAAAATTAGGAGTTTTTTTTTTTTTAAATATATATATATAGCAGGCTTATATTTTAAGCACAGGTAGTTAAAAGCCTAACTTAAAATGTGATAGTTACTTTTACTTACAAATACATTTAGACACAGTAAAACTTGTTAAGACAGAATCACACAAGGAAAAATAATAATAATAATAATTTTACTAAGTCATTATTCTGTTACATCAAGTTCCCTCTTTGCAGATCTTATTGTGCATATATTTCTATATAATAAATAAAACTGCAAAAGAACTATAATAAACAATTAGCATAAAATATTTAAATAATTTTGGTATTCTGCAATTCTGTTTTAGCAAGTTCACTGACTTAATTTATATAGAAATCTTTTCAGAATTTTCCTCCTCTTTAACATTCAGAAAATTATAGTGGTGTAAATGACCAAAGTTCATATATTTATCAAACTTTTACAAAAAAAAAAAAAAAAAAAAAAAAAAGGTTATTTTTTAGAAAAGCAGCAAAGTTTAAAATGCAAATTTTCAAAAGGCACACACATGAGGTTGATTTCAAATTTCAAGATTCGATACCTCATTATAAGAAATATTGGAGCTCTATTCCATTGGAGCTACAACCAAAATATAATTACTTCTGTCATAGATACGGAAAGACCAATGAAACTATTAAATTACACATTACTATAAAATCATACACCATTTTCGATATAAACTGTAAAACCAAAATGTTATTTAATTATCAAATCTTTATTTCCAATCTATACAGAATGTTCCAAAAAAAGTTGAAATGCACTAATTTTTACTTGGAGGAGATGAACAGGCAATGTAAATCACAAAAATTTTAGTTTAAAACATAATTAGTATAAAATAGAGATTGAGGATTAATTTTGCTTAATGATATATGTGCATTGGAATAGAATGTTTATGCATTTAACATAACAAACTAGCTTAGTATAATGAAAATGCACGAGGGACGTAGGCTTAAAAATCAGAATATGGTATATAAACTAGTAAATTTGCAGATCAGGGATCTCAACATCAGTTCTGCAAATCATTGTTTTATAATCTCACTTTGCATAATATTTAATATCCTAAAATCCACAGTATAATTTTTTAGAGTTATTATTTATATTTATAAGCATGTAAGAGTAAGATTCATCGAAGCTTCCAGAAATTAGAAGTGTCACATTAAACAGGGTTTCTGTAATGATATTCTGATGAATTGCTCATTCTTACCATTTTTTAAAAAGAAAATGCCCGCCTGAACCCTCTGTAGGCTCATTAATGTTACATTCGTAATTTCCTATCGATTGTGCTGTATCATGATTGTAGTGTATCGTTATTTCATTTTACACTGTGATTTTATTAGTATAGTATCAGTTTGGACAGGGATTTTATGTTATCTTAATATTCAAATAGCAATATTTACTTACCTGCCAACCAACGAAACATCTGCATCAGATGGAGCAGTTAAATAAAATCTCATGTAAGAAACGTACTTATGGAAAAGTAAACTGAATTTACTACACTTATATCTAATTTAGAAATCTAATGTTTATACAATTTTTGTTTTGAAAAAACAGATTTGGTGGTCATTCTATAATACTTAGATGTTATCAAATTACATACTAATCTACTCAATAGCATACTAAAATCACCCCAAAATAAGTGTATTTGGAGTCTTTTAAATCTATTGGGTAATCATCCATAATCGTATCCACTGCCAACTGACTATTTAAGAAAATGGGATTCAACTCTATAAAGTGTTTTTCGTGATAGACTTTTAATAATATCCACATTCAGTTTAAATCGCCTAATGTTAATATCGTTATTCATAAACCAAGTTGTAGAGACCCGATTACAAAAGATAAACTAACTTTTTATTTCCTTCATACAGACTTTCTGCTTAATCTTTCGTAATCGGGATTATTTTAATGATTTTTTTTTATATAGGGTAATGATATACAGTTGCTTTGCTAGGGAACTGATAAAAAAGAAAAGAGAGAAAGTGAAATATTTATCGTGTCAAATATGAAAAGTGATAAAGCAAAATGTTTTACATTTTTCGAAGACATGTATAAAACTCCATCAAAAGTTATACACCTATTTAAAAAAAAATCTGACAAATGTATTAAAAAATTTCAAATTGATCGAAATAATTTAAGACCCCTCATTAGAAAATAGCATCAATTATTTAAACTCAGCATTTTCCTTTCAATGAAAATCATCTGAATTCCCATAGAAAAGCATTATGACATAAAACAAAATATTCTATATTTTCCGAACGAATCAAATTTAACCGAAAACTGACTAGAAGAAAAACAGCTAAATCTGGTTCAATCAAATTTAACCAAAAACTGCACAGCTAAATCTGGTACCTCACCAACATTCATAACAGATATCAAGCTAATCGGATGTTTTATGAGGCAGTTATCGCGGAATAGACAGACTGAAACCAAAATCTTTTCATGTCTCCACAGACTTCCTCGACTGACATTTCAGCAATAAGTAACCAATTTTGGATTAAAAAGAAATGCTAGATCTCTTAAGTGAGTAGAATGTTCTGAAACAACTTTAGACTCAGTTTATAAAAATACTTGCTCAAATGTAATACTTGCACATTTTAAAATCCATAGAAAAGAAATGTAAAGATCAATTTATTTTTAAAATAGTCTATATGCAACATAAACAAGCATTGGGAACACCCTATTTTTATTTGGTAAACATACCCTTATCTTTATGATACTAATCTAATTGATTTGGAGAGAGAAGAATCATTATTTTATTTAAAGGAAAGAAATATTCTTCAGATTTCATTCTTGTGGTAAAAAAATTATATGGGAAATAGAATCTCTTTCATGAGTTTCTGTTTAGTAAAAAATTTCTCCACTGGATTAGTGAGAAAGTTAATTTCTTTAAGTGTAAACAACAACGTTCACCTTCACCTGGAACTTCACAATTATAAACTAAAAGAGCACAATCTCCTTCTGTAGTTTTTTTTTTACGTTTGAATTAATGCATTCTAAACATTCCAGTTGACTTGGAAATGGAAAAGCAGCTAAACTTGTATTTATTAACAAATCCTTTAATACTGTCACTAAGTAAAGTAGAAAAATATATTGCAACTTTCTTCATTACAAATAAAAATTGATGTGCTACTTTGCTTCATTTTTTATAATATATATTTCTATGTTATTATATATATATATATTTGTGTTAAGGCATAATAAGCCTAAAAGCAGCAGCCTTTATTTAAGTATTTATGTTACACTCGTAGATAATTAAAATTTAAAATAAGCGGGACACACAATTGTAACCAATTCAGATTTATACAATGACTCTTTTTTACCCATAGTTTATAATTACGTTTAAAATATTTTGCATGTGTGAACTGATTTTTTGTCTCTAAGCTTGAATTGCTTTGCATGATATAACAAATATATTTATATGTTCTAACACCATACAAAATTAAACTTACACAGTTGAATTGTATTTTTTTTTTTTTTTTTTTTTTTTTTTTTTATGGATTTAAATAAAAATGTCAGGATTTTTATGATCCTTGTCTCCAATGCATAACTCAGCACTGCTAATAATGCTTCTGTAAATATTATGGAGTTATGCATTAGAGATGAGACAGGCTCAGGCTCAGTCTTCATTAAATTGGCAATTTTATTTATTCTCGTACAGAAACAAAAAAAATTTCTTTTTTCCCCTTAAAAATTACTTATTCCATTTTAAGTCATTTTAATGCTACTTTGATCAGAATGAAAGAGAAAAAGACCTTTTTCCCCCTTTGTAGTAATAGCAGTCGAATGCTATTTTAAAAGAAAACTTGTGATATTTTCAGATTTATGTTTGGCATTGATGTGAAACGATCTGTTATGGTGCCAATCAGAATATGGTACAATTTTTAATTGGAATGTTTATTTATTATTACTTTTATAAAGATCTAACGCTGAATGAATATAAGATGAAGTCAACTTAGCTTTAGGCTTGCAAATTTTTAGACTACTATTGTTTGCGAGTGCTAATCACAATTTATATGAAAATAAACATTAGTGATTCTATCAGTTTTTCTTCTTGAACTCTCATTCTGTGGCTCTTCTTTTTACATTCATGAAGTCATTTTTATTCGTAAGTAGATAAAATTGGCATATATATTGTTATTCCCTATAGAAATCAATCGAGCAGTGTTTTCTCTTTTCCTATAAAAGCCTATAAATCGGATCTTTAAGGTAATGTTGTCAAATTTTTAATTTAAGCAGATTTTCAAGGACACAAGAATTACGAAAGATGTACACATTTTATAGAAAATAGAAAAATGCTGTTCAATTCTTCGTCATATAAATTGTAATTTTTTCAAATTTCAATTATTTATTCATAAAACACATTTCGTTAATGTGTCCATCAGATTTGCTTGTTGCGGGAGAAAAATATGAGAATCTTTTTAGGGATGTGTATTTTTATTTAATACTAAACTTCTCTTTTGATAAGTTTGAATCTGAATTTCTTAAAATTAATTATATGCTAGGGATTAACAGTTATTTTCATGTACGAAGTTGTTAAGAAAATGAGATATTAGATTTTTAGAGCAATTTTTAAATATTATGTAATTTTTATTGTACTTTTTCTTTTAGTATACTTTTTGATATCAGGTGCGGGCTCTAATGACAGAAAATGTTTCGGGCTCGGATTTAAAATAGTCAGGCCCTGGTTCCAAAAAGTGAGCCCGAACTCATCTCTATTCTGCATCACTAGTATTGTTGCAAGCATGATTATCATTTGTTTACTGCCATGTGTGTATATTATCGTCCGCATTTTCTTTTTCTTCTAAAGTGTCATATATTTACATTGATTTCTAATTTGATATAGTGCCCCATTCACGATGGTCAATTTAAGTAAGTATAGTTCATTCAATCTTAAAGATGCAGGTATGTAGTTTTTTGTAATGATCTTGTTATGGCAAAAGAAATTTTTTCTAATTGACCAGTTTTGTCTAGAGAGGTTATATAATAATTTAAATGGTGTAACTTTCTGAAAATTAATGGCAGAACTATTTCATTAATATAACCTTATTTCTTACATTTTTTAAAGAAAATTTTTGTAAGTTACATTGATTGCTTACTCCAATAGATAAAATATTGCATGTTTCAACTTTTGCATATCTTAATTAGATATTGACAAAATTGAAATTAAATCTCTTTTGCAGGTCACAAAAGAAGTAGCAGAGTTACTTCAAGCATCCAATTCTGCATTTGAATGTGAATGCAGAGGCGAAATATTTGTTAAAGGAAAAGGAATGTTAACAACATATTTGGTTAAAACACTATATGATGAGCCTCAAATGCAAACAACATCTTTGTAAATATTTTTTTTTACGTAAATCATTTCATTTCAAAATCCAAATACATTTTAATCCCAACTTGTGTCTTAGTTTCTTTCTATTTTTCCTTTTTCAAAATCATTACTTATTATTTTATAAGACTGACCACAGAATGACAGAATATATCCAGAATTTTTACCTATATAGATCGTAATGGAAATTGTTGAACATGGGGAAAAAATGCACACTAGTGTGTCACAGTCAGAACAATCTCTACAGAGTCTACAATCAGAACAATAGAATTTTATTAAGTCCTTTATAGTGACTGAATTAAAAAAAAAAAAAAAAATCAGTGCTGTAAATTAAATCATTGTCCAATTTATCCTAAATTTCATTTAGAAAAATTAAAAAGAAAAAAAAAAGTTGCAATCACAGTTGAACTGTTGATAACTGCAGCACAACATGTTCATATTTGAAGTGAATGTTCTATCTTGCTATTCTGAAACAGCAGCATTCATTTATACTAAATCATATGGAATATAACATTGGTCTTTTACAGAGTATTTCTTGAAATACAACAGCGAATGCTAGGCATGAATAACAAAATAACATTCTATACGACAATACACTCCTATGATAATTCACTTTAAAGCCTAGTATAGGGAAGGATTTAATGCAAATAAAGTTAACCAGTGAGCCCATGCAAAGATTTCGCACTGCAGTCTAAGGTTTTTTAGATGCAGGTTTAAACTTCTAAAGAAAAATATATGGAAACAACATTAGTCAAGCCAGAATACCAATTCATTTATTCTATCAAAGTTACAGCAAAACCAATCAAAGATAAAAGGCATGCGCGAAAAAAAAAAAATAATAATAATAACAATAGTATTTTAACTGCATTAGAGGATGGTGTCATCCGCTTCGGGAAAAACATGGAACAAAGAAAAATAAATTGTATACATATAAAATACAATTTAATCTAATATAACAAAGTATACCTGATGTGTCAGGAAAGAGAGTGTATAAATGAAATATTAACTCCATGAAATCCCCACATTTTTTACAGATCATTGTTTTGTTTAAATATATTTTATTTTAGTCTGCTTATAAATTAGCAATAATTGCATGAAAATAAAGTATAGAACAAAAGTAAAACAGCTGTTGCAAATTTCATTGGTCAATCTGCAAATTTCATTGGTCATTATTCAAGTTTTAAACATTGGCAAAATGTTTTTTTTTTTTTTTTTTTTTTTTTTTAATCGATTATATTTTTCTGCATTCTGCAATTAATTATTATATCTGGTTCTGAGATAAAATGAAATAATCTACAGATGTGTTCAATACAAGAAATTTACAAATATACTTTGTTTAGATTAATTAATTAAAATACTTTGTTTAGATTAATTAAAGTACTTAGATTAATCAATTATCATCAAATTATATTTCTCCAACCATCTTGTGTTTTCAATTATACACAGCTTCAAACAGTAATGTCTCATTTAATATTTTCATTTGATTGTTCACTTTTCTAAGCAAATATTATTATAACACAAAATATATGGAATACATCAAAACACTTTCAATTTTTTGGGAGATAATTGATGAAATTACTGCCATGTTCAATTTGTTTTATGAGCGAAATAATCATAATATTTCTTGTTTATATTTCAAACTGGATAGTAGATTTAGAGTCGACTGTTCATATAGCCAACAAAATGAGGATAAAAACAGTAAATGCTGAAAATGAAAAGTGTCCATATATATTTAAAAAACTTGATTGACTTGAAGCTAACATGTTGGAACATTTGACATTTTCCTAAAGATAAATACTAAGTATTTCATGTAAACTATGAGTATCATCTAATATGGAAAATGTGTGTAAAATATAGAGAAATGGTAAATAAAGCATATGCAACCAGCATATCCAAAATTCCAAATTCTTTCAAGTATATAATTAATGTAAAAATTAAGTTTAATCTTCTTAATAATAGCTGTCTCTTAATTTTTATCTAAATATAGTCAGTCAGTCCCCCTCTCTCTCCCCCCCCCCAAAAAAAAAATAAATAAATAAACACCACATACATTTCAATCTCCAAATTTTCAAAGAAAAATATGAAAATAGTCATTTGACTGGAAATTGTGTCTTCTTCCAATATGTATTTAAAAAACAGGTTTAGAAGGCCATCTTCAAGCTGAAATCATACCAAACTCTGAAAATTTCAATATGAGCAACTAATTTTAACATGATATTTGAATTTTTTGGTAAATTTACCTTAGGATACAAAATGGGAAGTCATTCAGTTATGTAGTTTAGGAATTATGATGGCTTAAATTTTGGAACTCCTAACGTTAAATTCATCTGTAATCATTGTAAAACAGATTGCAGTAGTTTTTTAAGCATAGCTTGGCAGAATGAGCTGTAATTTTGGATTTGCATAATATAAGCTTTTATAAATTGATTTCTGTTAAAACATTCATAGGTTATTAATAGATATGACACTTCATGTGTTTTGAAACTTAATTTCAAAAATATATTTTGTTTAAAATTAATTTTTGAAAAAAAAAAAAAAAAAAAAAAAAAAAGAATTGTAACCAATATATTTTTTAGTACAAATTGATTTTTTAGAAGCTTTAAATATGTGAATCCAAAATTACAGCTCATTTTCCATCAAGCAGTTTTGAGTTATGCTAAAAAAAAACCAGGGCTGTGGAGTCAGAGTCAGGCCTATTTTTAGACAAAAGAGTCGGAGTCACTAAAAAACAAACTGACTCTGTATCCAGCTTGTTTTTTAAACAGTTTGAAGTGAAATTAAACCAATTCTATGTAATTTTAATTTTATAAATTGAATTATTTTTATATTTGGGCTATATATACAAGGAAACACAGGCTAAACAGGCCCAATATACTATGCAGTGTACAGCATATATGAAAACTGTTTTATATTGAAATCTCTAGTTTATATTTTATATTTAGTATATAGTCCTTTCTCTCAGTTTTTTTGGGGGGTTTGCAGAACCCGAAGTAATGCGAAAATTAGAAATTTCTGCTCTTTTTGGAGTCCACAGAATCCGGACTATCACGGTAGTAGAAAATTTTTCCTTTTTTTTTCTTGTTTTCCCTCAGATCCTTCTGGTCTGTAGGACCAGGAGTAATGCAGGAAATTGTAAATTTTCTTCCCCCTTTTTTTTTGTGTACTTAGAACCACCCCAAGTTTGGATAAATATATCCTGGGCTAAGGCAAAAGATTTTTCTGTTTTGAATTATAATTGAATTTTGTTGATAAATTCATCATAGTCCTTTCCATTGCGTAAGCTGGTAGTGTTAATAAGTATCTGTTTGGCGAGGCCTGCTAATTTTGATTTCAGAAAAATTAAATTTAGTTCTTTTGGTATTTTGGCTGCATTACCAAAAGCATAATGAGGTAGCCAACCTCGTTTACTGTGAGACAAAATAATTAATATCTTGATCCAGTTTACCTTCAAAATTTTAGATACTTGCTAAAAAAGCATCTACGCTAATCGTAATTTTGTTATCGTCCGTAATTGGGTTTTGTTGGGGTACTTCAATAATAATGGAGTCTGGTTGGTGATTACCTTTTTTGCGAGTTTTTAGACTCATTTACATATAACAATAATATCCAAATTAATACTCAAATACATTATACAATATAATAAATAAATGTTTGCAATAAATTCAAAACTTCAATATTTCATATATCTTATTATATAGTTTTATTTGTCTGCATATCACCAATAAAAATATAACTCTCTCTGTATATAAAACTATATGATGTATATGATTTTTATCTGCATATTTTATCTATTAAATTAACTATCAAAAGTATGCAAATGCATATGAAATGTACTAGTATGTTCATTAATGAAATTTTCGAGATTTATTACATAACTGTGAATTTACAAAAGTCGCATAATACACAAGTCGAGGGGATACCTGTACTTAAATTCTAATTGTGTGTCTAATTGAATGTTGTTTCTACTGTACTTTGTCCAAGTTTGCTGAAAATGGTTGGTTGAAAACCTTGCATGCTCAAAGAAAAAAAAAAAATCTTGAATTTTTAAAAGAAACCTTTATACTTCCATGAATATATTTGTTATTCTTATACAAATCTCGCACAAAATCCATATAGTCATATGCTACAGCAATAGATCATTTTGAGCATTTTATTTTTCACGGTGATCACAAATATTATTTTTCTTATTCAATTTGTTGTTCACTCCCTAACTGTCATAGTTATCAAAACCTCGCTGAAACATTTGAGATCAAACATGTTCTCTTTTTAGTCCTGAAGTTCCAGAAGAATGTCAAGTTGTATTTCTGTAAATATTCGACAAAATGTCTAAAATCAAAAGTGTCTGGTAGCTTTTGGCCATATACTAGTGTATTTAACAAAAGATACAACTTTTATGAATAAATGAAAATTTACATAATGCCCACAGCCATATATAATAGAAAAGCATATAATAATACAAATTCTTTTCTCTATTGGATTAATGTTTATTTTTAACTGTACAGGATGTACTAAAAAGGGCTGAAAACACACTTTAATTTCTTACCTGATTTAAATAAGTACCAATATAAATTGTAAAAGTGTTCAAAATAAGGTAGGGAAGGAAATAATCTTGTCATTAATTTTTTTAAAATGTTAAAATGTTTATATCCCCCCACCTAGGTAAAATTGGTGAATTAGAATTTCTATTTCTTTTAGATCACAGCAAAGAAGAAAAAGATAAAACAATGTGAGTCATAGGACACACAGCTGAAGTCAAACTTACCCATGACATTATCACAATTTTGAGCAAGCACATAAAAGCATGCATATTATACAAAACTCATAAAAAATTCTATTCAGAGATAGACACTAAATAAAAAAAAAATTAAAGAAACACATTTATATGCGAAATCCCCCCCTAAAGAATACATATTATATAATTATGTTAAAATTGTTACTAGCAATAAAGAATTATCCAAGAAAAAGCCCAACAAAGTGCTCGTCGTTTCAGATCAATATATAGTGTTGATGACAATACTTCACCCATAACAGCAAAACAACTTCATAAACATAAGTAATAATTAACCTAGAATAATTATTGAAATCCCTTAACTGACAAACTGGATTTCTAACCTTCATATTGTGCTACAAAACTATGGAATAATTATTTCGCCCGTTTTCTGTTTTTAACTGCACCTTTTCATGAGCCTCATAAAAAATCTTGCAATATCAAGTAGCTATTAATTAAATCCTTGAGTTTGTATTGATGCATAGATGGGTATTATTTCTTATTTCAATTCCACATAATTATTAATTTTTTTGCAGCAAAAACTTGGCAAAAATCAGCAGCTGATATTGAAAAACATTTTGGTAAATTTTTACTTCCCAGTAAAAATTGCAACTTTTTGCTCTGAAATGTAAAGACTTTTTTAAAGTGATAAATTAAGGGATAAATATAGTAAGTTTGCATCACGAATATGCTGTACAACATACTAAGATATAAAATGAAAAACCCTATGTAGTAAGTGAGTGAAATTCTTTATATAACTAACATTGTAAATTTTTACAAGCAATGATGTACGTTGGCAACGACTAATTTTTGAAACTTTTAAATTAATTTATTTTTTGTCTTGTCTGAAATGTATATCATAATTTATGATAGTGGGTATACAAAGCATTTAATTTATTCATTATTTAACACCTGTTTTTAGATTTTTTTTTTAATGAACCTTAAGTGGCATAAAGTCTAAAAAAATTTAACTGCAAAAATTACAGGAAAAATAATATATTCATTATTTGAGAAAACACATTTATCTTTGTTGCACTTATGTTAATATAGGAATCAAAAAAGAAAGATTAAAAAGAAGAAATATAAATAAATGATAACACAAGGATTTATTATGCTACAAAAATAATTACATTAATAAATTACTCTGTTGTCAACATTTTCAATTGCAGGAAGAGTATCTAAAGAGTTCAAAAATTCTATACTGTTTATACAGAATAAGACATAAGGTGTTCGGAACCCTGCAAAAGAGAACATAAAGCATGAATCAAAAAGTAAACAAAACATAAGCATGTATTATAACAGATAAGACACTTAAATATAAGACATTTAAAGAAGATACAAAAAGATTAAGATTAAAAAGAAAGAAAATGCAAGTACTATAAATAAACCACAGCAACAACAACAAAAATCAATAATATAAAATTTCAAGATTTTATTTGTATTTTTATTATTAGTGTACAAATTATATAAAATAGCACATGCAGTAGAACCTCAATTTTATGTTTCCCATTCCGTCCGTTTTCCTGCATTTAACTCTTGTTTCCTTGAAATCTGTATTCCAATAATGCTAAATTTTCCCGTTTCCAATGTTTTCCTGTATTGAACATTTTATTTTGGGACTCTATTTTTTTTTTTTTTTTTTTTTTTTTTTTTTTGTATTCTACATGTATTTTTCAAGTGTCAGTTCCTTGAACGTCTCTTGCTTCATTGTGTGTTGCTTGACATTCAGAAACCTTTTTTTCACCACCTTCTATAGAGTACAGAATAAGAGACAAGAAGGCAAAGACATTATTTTCAAACAAAGGAGTGGGATGAGGCCATTAGGGATCCACACACTATACACATGCCTGTGGAGAATCTGACTACCTGTCATGCAGAACAATGCAAGAGATAAAGACTAAGTATTTGTCCATGTGTTTTCAGTGTGCACACTGGCAAAAAGGTTCAAGATCCTTTGCCTTGCCACCAAACTTTTCCGACTCTACTGTGTGGTAGCACTATACAACCCTGGAAGTTAGCAATATAACATTGGTCTTTTACAGAGTATTTCTTGAAATACAACAGCGAATGCTAGGCATGAATAACAAAATAACATTCTATACGACAATACACTCCTATGATAATTCACTTTAAAGCCTAGTATAGGGAAGGATTTAATGCAAATAAAGTTAACCAGTGAGCCCATGCAAAGATTTCGCACTGCAGTCTAAGGTTTTTTAGATGCAGGTTTAAACTTCTAAAGAAAAATATATGGAAACAACATTAGTCAAGCCAGAATACCAATTCATTTATTCTATCAAAGTTACAGCAAAACCAATCAAAGATAAAAGGCATGCGCGAAAAAAAAAAAATAATAATAATAACAATAGTATTTTAACTGCATTAGAGGATGGTGTCATCCGCTTCGGGAAAAACATGGAACAAAGAAAAATAAATTGTATACATATAAAATACAATTTAATCTAATATAACAAAGTATACCTGATGTGTCAGGAAAGAGAGTGTATAAATGAAATATTAACTCCATGAAATCCCCACATTTTTTACAGATCATTGTTTTGTTTAAATATATTTTATTTTAGTCTGCTTATAAATTAGCAATAATTGCATGAAAATAAAGTATAGAACAAAAGTAAAACAGCTGTTGCAAATTTCATTGGTCAATCTGCAAATTTCATTGGTCATTATTCAAGTTTTAAACATTGGCAAAATGTTTTTTTTTTTTTTTTTTTTTTTTTTTAATCGATTATATTTTTCTGCATTCTGCAATTAATTATTATATCTGGTTCTGAGATAAAATGAAATAATCTACAGATGTGTTCAATACAAGAAATTTACAAATATACTTTGTTTAGATTAATTAATTAAAATACTTTGTTTAGATTAATTAAAGTACTTAGATTAATCAATTATCATCAAATTATATTTCTCCAACCATCTTGTGTTTTCAATTATACACAGCTTCAAACAGTAATGTCTCATTTAATATTTTCATTTGATTGTTCACTTTTCTAAGCAAATATTATTATAACACAAAATATATGGAATACATCAAAACACTTTCAATTTTTTGGGAGATAATTGATGAAATTACTGCCATGTTCAATTTGTTTTATGAGCGAAATAATCATAATATTTCTTGTTTATATTTCAAACTGGATAGTAGATTTAGAGTCGACTGTTCATATAGCCAACAAAATGAGGATAAAAACAGTAAATGCTGAAAATGAAAAGTGTCCATATATATTTAAAAAACTTGATTGACTTGAAGCTAACATGTTGGAACATTTGACATTTTCCTAAAGATAAATACTAAGTATTTCATGTAAACTATGAGTATCATCTAATATGGAAAATGTGTGTAAAATATAGAGAAATGGTAAATAAAGCATATGCAACCAGCATATCCAAAATTCCAAATTCTTTCAAGTATATAATTAATGTAAAAATTAAGTTTAATCTTCTTAATAATAGCTGTCTCTTAATTTTTATCTAAATATAGTCAGTCAGTCCCCCTCTCTCTCCCCCCCCCCAAAAAAAAAATAAATAAATAAACACCACATACATTTCAATCTCCAAATTTTCAAAGAAAAATATGAAAATAGTCATTTGACTGGAAATTGTGTCTTCTTCCAATATGTATTTAAAAAACAGGTTTAGAAGGCCATCTTCAAGCTGAAATCATACCAAACTCTGAAAATTTCAATATGAGCAACTAATTTTAACATGATATTTGAATTTTTTGGTAAATTTACCTTAGGATACAAAATGGGAAGTCATTCAGTTATGTAGTTTAGGAATTATGATGGCTTAAATTTTGGAACTCCTAACGTTAAATTCATCTGTAATCATTGTAAAACAGATTGCAGTAGTTTTTTAAGCATAGCTTGGCAGAATGAGCTGTAATTTTGGATTTGCATAATATAAGCTTTTATAAATTGATTTCTGTTAAAACATTCATAGGTTATTAATAGATATGACACTTCATGTGTTTTGAAACTTAATTTCAAAAATATATTTTGTTTAAAATTAATTTTTGAAAAAAAAAAAAAAAAAAAAAAAAAAAGAATTGTAACCAATATATTTTTTAGTACAAATTGATTTTTTAGAAGCTTTAAATATGTGAATCCAAAATTACAGCTCATTTTCCATCAAGCAGTTTTGAGTTATGCTAAAAAAAAACCAGGGCTGTGGAGTCAGAGTCAGGCCTATTTTTAGACAAAAGAGTCGGAGTCACTAAAAAACAAACTGACTCTGTATCCAGCTTGTTTTTTAAACAGTTTGAAGTGAAATTAAACCAATTCTATGTAATTTTAATTTTATAAATTGAATTATTTTTATATTTGGGCTATATATACAAGGAAACACAGGCTAAACAGGCCCAATATACTATGCAGTGTACAGCATATATGAAAACTGTTTTATATTGAAATCTCTAGTTTATATTTTATATTTAGTATATAGTCCTTTCTCTCAGTTTTTTTGGGGGGTTTGCAGAACCCGAAGTAATGCGAAAATTAGAAATTTCTGCTCTTTTTGGAGTCCACAGAATCCGGACTATCACGGTAGTAGAAAATTTTTCCTTTTTTTTTCTTGTTTTCCCTCAGATCCTTCTGGTCTGTAGGACCAGGAGTAATGCAGGAAATTGTAAATTTTCTTCCCCCTTTTTTTTTGTGTACTTAGAACCACCCCAAGTTTGGATAAATATATCCTGGGCTAAGGCAAAAGATTTTTCTGTTTTGAATTATAATTGAATTTTGTTGATAAATTCATCATAGTCCTTTCCATTGCGTAAGCTGGTAGTGTTAATAAGTATCTGTTTGGCGAGGCCTGCTAATTTTGATTTCAGAAAAATTAAATTTAGTTCTTTTGGTATTTTGGCTGCATTACCAAAAGCATAATGAGGTAGCCAACCTCGTTTACTGTGAGACAAAATAATTAATATCTTGATCCAGTTTACCTTCAAAATTTTAGATACTTGCTAAAAAAGCATCTACGCTAATCGTAATTTTGTTATCGTCCGTAATTGGGTTTTGTTGGGGTACTTCAATAATAATGGAGTCTGGTTGGTGATTACCTTTTTTGCGAGTTTTTAGACTCATTTACATATAACAATAATATCCAAATTAATACTCAAATACATTATACAATATAATAAATAAATGTTTGCAATAAATTCAAAACTTCAATATTTCATATATCTTATTATATAGTTTTATTTGTCTGCATATCACCAATAAAAATATAACTCTCTCTGTATATAAAACTATATGATGTATATGATTTTTATCTGCATATTTTATCTATTAAATTAACTATCAAAAGTATGCAAATGCATATGAAATGTACTAGTATGTTCATTAATGAAATTTTCGAGATTTATTACATAACTGTGAATTTACAAAAGTCGCATAATACACAAGTCGAGGGGATACCTGTACTTAAATTCTAATTGTGTGTCTAATTGAATGTTGTTTCTACTGTACTTTGTCCAAGTTTGCTGAAAATGGTTGGTTGAAAACCTTGCATGCTCAAAGAAAAAAAAAAAATCTTGAATTTTTAAAAGAAACCTTTATACTTCCATGAATATATTTGTTATTCTTATACAAATCTCGCACAAAATCCATATAGTCATATGCTACAGCAATAGATCATTTTGAGCATTTTATTTTTCACGGTGATCACAAATATTATTTTTCTTATTCAATTTGTTGTTCACTCCCTAACTGTCATAGTTATCAAAACCTCGCTGAAACATTTGAGATCAAACATGTTCTCTTTTTAGTCCTGAAGTTCCAGAAGAATGTCAAGTTGTATTTCTGTAAATATTCGACAAAATGTCTAAAATCAAAAGTGTCTGGTAGCTTTTGGCCATATACTAGTGTATTTAACAAAAGATACAACTTTTATGAATAAATGAAAATTTACATAATGCCCACAGCCATATATAATAGAAAAGCATATAATAATACAAATTCTTTTCTCTATTGGATTAATGTTTATTTTTAACTGTACAGGATGTACTAAAAAGGGCTGAAAACACACTTTAATTTCTTACCTGATTTAAATAAGTACCAATATAAATTGTAAAAGTGTTCAAAATAAGGTAGGGAAGGAAATAATCTTGTCATTAATTTTTTTAAAATGTTAAAATGTTTATATCCCCCCACCTAGGTAAAATTGGTGAATTAGAATTTCTATTTCTTTTAGATCACAGCAAAGAAGAAAAAGATAAAACAATGTGAGTCATAGGACACACAGCTGAAGTCAAACTTACCCATGACATTATCACAATTTTGAGCAAGCACATAAAAGCATGCATATTATACAAAACTCATAAAAAATTCTATTCAGAGATAGACACTAAATAAAAAAAAAATTAAAGAAACACATTTATATGCGAAATCCCCCCCTAAAGAATACATATTATATAATTATGTTAAAATTGTTACTAGCAATAAAGAATTATCCAAGAAAAAGCCCAACAAAGTGCTCGTCGTTTCAGATCAATATATAGTGTTGATGACAATACTTCACCCATAACAGCAAAACAACTTCATAAACATAAGTAATAATTAACCTAGAATAATTATTGAAATCCCTTAACTGACAAACTGGATTTCTAACCTTCATATTGTGCTACAAAACTATGGAATAATTATTTCGCCCGTTTTCTGTTTTTAACTGCACCTTTTCATGAGCCTCATAAAAAATCTTGCAATATCAAGTAGCTATTAATTAAATCCTTGAGTTTGTATTGATGCATAGATGGGTATTATTTCTTATTTCAATTCCACATAATTATTAATTTTTTTGCAGCAAAAACTTGGCAAAAATCAGCAGCTGATATTGAAAAACATTTTGGTAAATTTTTACTTCCCAGTAAAAATTGCAACTTTTTGCTCTGAAATGTAAAGACTTTTTTAAAGTGATAAATTAAGGGATAAATATAGTAAGTTTGCATCACGAATATGCTGTACAACATACTAAGATATAAAATGAAAAACCCTATGTAGTAAGTGAGTGAAATTCTTTATATAACTAACATTGTAAATTTTTACAAGCAATGATGTACGTTGGCAACGACTAATTTTTGAAACTTTTAAATTAATTTATTTTTTGTCTTGTCTGAAATGTATATCATAATTTATGATAGTGGGTATACAAAGCATTTAATTTATTCATTATTTAACACCTGTTTTTAGATTTTTTTTTTAATGAACCTTAAGTGGCATAAAGTCTAAAAAAATTTAACTGCAAAAATTACAGGAAAAATAATATATTCATTATTTGAGAAAACACATTTATCTTTGTTGCACTTATGTTAATATAGGAATCAAAAAAGAAAGATTAAAAAGAAGAAATATAAATAAATGATAACACAAGGATTTATTATGCTACAAAAATAATTACATTAATAAATTACTCTGTTGTCAACATTTTCAATTGCAGGAAGAGTATCTAAAGAGTTCAAAAATTCTATACTGTTTATACAGAATAAGACATAAGGTGTTCGGAACCCTGCAAAAGAGAACATAAAGCATGAATCAAAAAGTAAACAAAACATAAGCATGTATTATAACAGATAAGACACTTAAATATAAGACATTTAAAGAAGATACAAAAAGATTAAGATTAAAAAGAAAGAAAATGCAAGTACTATAAATAAACCACAGCAACAACAACAAAAATCAATAATATAAAATTTCAAGATTTTATTTGTATTTTTATTATTAGTGTACAAATTATATAAAATAGCACATGCAGTAGAACCTCAATTTTATGTTTCCCATTCCGTCCGTTTTCCTGCATTTAACTCTTGTTTCCTTGAAATCTGTATTCCAATAATGCTAAATTTTCCCGTTTCCAATGTTTTCCTGTATTGAACATTTTATTTTGGGACTCTATTTTTTTTTTTTTTTTTTTTTTTTTTTTTTTGTATTCTACATGTATTTTTCAAGTGTCAGTTCCTTGAACGTCTCTTGCTTCATTGTGTGTTGCTTGACATTCAGAAACCTTTTTTTCACCACCTTCTATAGAGTACAGAATAAGAGACAAGAAGGCAAAGACATTATTTTCAAACAAAGGAGTGGGATGAGGCCATTAGGGATCCACACACTATACACATGCCTGTGGAGAATCTGACTACCTGTCATGCAGAACAATGCAAGAGATAAAGACTAAGTATTTGTCCATGTGTTTTCAGTGTGCACACTGGCAAAAAGGTTCAAGATCCTTTGCCTTGCCACCAAACTTTTCCGACTCTACTGTGTGGTAGCACTATACAACCCTGGAAGTTAGTGGTACATGATTGCTAAACGCAACTCTTTTTTTTTTTTTTTTTTTTTTTTTGTCAAAAAGGCATCCATAATTCAAAAAACAAAAAAGTTTCACGGAACAAAAATCCAACTTGTGAAAAGTCTTGGAATAGCTACATTAAGTTTGCAAACAATATTAAAACAGCAAGAATTGATAGAACTGAAATCGGAAAAAATTACGAGAATTTGAAAAAAAAAAGGCAGATTTTGACATATGATGAACTAGAAAAGATTCTATTTGAGTGGTTCATGCAAACTCGTTCATGTAATGTCCCTATCAATGGAACGATTGCAAAAGAAAAAGAGTTAGACATTTTGTCATGCTTGGCCTCAAGGACTTCATGACTTCTAACAGATGGATAGACAGGTTCAAGAAAAGACACAATTTAACATACAAAATCACAGAATCTGCGAGTATTGATCCTGCAATGATTCAAAAATAAAAAGAAAACACTTTGCCATTTTTAATAGAAAATTATGCTTAAAAAGACATTTTTAATGCTGGTTAAATGGGCCTCTTTCTCTCTCTTCTGCTTGATAAAATTTTAAACATAAAAGGAGAATTATGTAATGGTGAGAAAATGTTGAAAATGCGACTAACTGTCTTGCTTTGTGTTAATGCAGATGAAAATGAACAACCAAGTTTGCTTGTTATTGGTAAGAGTAAAAAACCACAGTGTTTTAAAAATGTGAAGAGCCTACCAACATTTTATGATGCAAACAAGAAATTTTGGAGGACAAGTTATTTTTGAAGATTTTCAAAGAAAATTGGATAGAAGAATGGATCTAAACAAATGGAAGATTATTTTATCTGTTGATCAATATATTGCTCATATAAATTTGAACTTAATAAATGTTTAAATTGAGTTCTTTCCTGCAAACTGTAGAAGTCATCTTCAACTGTGTGATCTAGGCATGATTCACGCTTTCATGATTTCCTACAGAAAACAGTTGGTCCACAAGGCATTAGTCAAAATCGATTTTGGAAGGCTAGAAGATGCTTATAAAAAGAAAGTTAATGTATTGGTGGCATTATATTTGATATCCTCAGCATGCAGTAATGTAACTAAAAGTTGTATTGCCAACTATTTTGCAAATGCTGGATTTGCAAAGTTTTCTGAAGATGAGAATGATGGTGTCCATTTAAATGATTATGCATTTACTGAATTTAAAATTAATTTCATATGTCAATAATTAAATATGACAATTGTAATAAAAACTTAATAATTTCATAAACTAAAGATCCAATGATTTCAGATTTGATGTCTGATTTGATGCCAGATTTGATGTCTGATTTGATGCTAGATTTGATGATGCAATGACGACAGTGACAATATGACGATATGTGATGACGATGTCCAGAGACTTTACAGACTGTGCCATCATTCATTGAGGCTTTAAATGGACTGAAAACTGTGAAAACATTTCTCTCAAGACATGACTTTCAAGAACCTTTATCTTCAAAGTTTGTACAATACTGAAGATGTTCTTTATGAACTGAGACAAAAACAACAAGCAGACTTAAATCAGAGACTTTTTAAAAACTCAACTAACTGAATCTTAAATTTTTTCATCAGTATCAATATCATATTTGAACTGTAATATTTGAAAACAAGTTTTAAATATGCAGTGCATTTTTTTCTTTTAAAATTTCTACTTTCTTACTAACTCGGCTTTATGTTTTCTTTTTCTTTGTCCATTGGCTCAACAGAAAATGTAAAATCAAAGTTCTATCATATATGAAATTGTTGCTCTTAATAAAAACTAGCCAAGATAACAGATTTCTTTAAATAAAGTAAGTTTTTCAGAGCAAACAAGGTAAGCGTGTGTTTACATTTCCTTTAAATTACAAATTTTAAATAGTTTATTCTTTTCCCAGATTTTACATTTGCCCGTGTCATACTTTTTTTTTCATCCAGTTCGATGAAAAGTGTAAAATCAAGGTTCTATTCTACTGTATTAATAATTAGCATTAAATGTATTAATATTTTGGATATGTTTTCTTTAAATGGATATATATAACTGTACAAATGTTTAGAAATTTCATTATTAAAGGATATTTATTTATTTTTTCCTTTATTAAATCACTGATATAATTTACTTTGATTGCTTTAGAGTCTGTATAAAATTGTGGTAAATAATAATAAAAATGTTCTTTTCATTATAATAAATCTCGAAATAAACGGACAATTACTTAGTCTTTTACAAAGACTTTGCAACTTTCATATTCAGATATCCCGACAAAAATTATTCTCAAATGTTATATCATTCAACAAGATATATCTGCTATATTCTAAAATTAGACACAGAATGTGTTACGCTTGTAAATTACAAGATAATAATTATCTGATTCAATAAACCTTTAACAGGGTTCATACTCATTTTCCAAAAAAATAAATAAATCCTTGAGTAATTTTCCCATGTCAACAATTAACGACATTTTTAAAACCAGTATTGTGACACTCCCCCCTCCCCTTTCCACCAGAAAATAAATAAATAAGATAAAATAAAAACAAGGTAATTTCAAAAATAAATTTTATACATCACATATATACATAATATATACAATATAGACAGAATTTTACAAGAAAAACCTTAATTCGTGTAACAGAGATGAAGTCGGCATGCCTTGCAAAGCTGTCCTTAAAAATTGGATAAATTGTTGCAAGAATTTAACTTTGTGATTTTATTTACCTCCACTTTGTGATTTTATTTATCTCCTTGAAAAGTATTATGAATGATATGAAGGCTACAAATGTCAATATCAATTTTAAAACATCCTTTATTTTTCTAAGTTCCTCTTGCACAGTTTTCAAATTAACATTAGGTCCATCAAAGCTAATTTGCAACAGATTGATAAATCCAAATTGGCAGAACCATGAATGCATTTATCATACAAGTCTTGTGCTGTAGAGTGGTCAAGAAAAACAGAATTTAAAAATCTCACATGCACTTCACATAATCTGTCTGGCCAATATCTAATGACTAAATCAATTTTTCTTTTTTTTTTATATATATTTTATTCAGAGTTCCATCCATTATGTATCACAAATTTTATATCCTTGCCAATATTATCCAATAATTCTTTGTAAAAAAGATGAAGATAATCTGAAAGCAATTTATGCTATTTTGAAACTGCTAAAAATAAATGTTATACAAATGATACTGTGTCAGACTTTTTTTTTCGGTATTGTTTTCATTGGATACTTTTGTTTCATTCATGCCATCCTTCGATACAATCAAGCAGCTAATGATATTGAGCTGAGTTATTTTTAAAATCACTGTTAATTTTGTATGCTTTTCATATTTTGCATGGCTGCTGAGATCCTGTCATACTATGTTGTGAAAATGATTTCAAGCACAAACGACATAGAAATCTTTACGGATCATATTCAACACATTTTATTCAATATGTGAATTCTGCATTATATTTTTTAATGGTCAGTTCAAATTAAAAATAGTTTTCAAACAGCTCATTTTAATAACAAATATAACTTTCTTGAAAGCATTTTTCACATATATATGACAAGAATTCATAAATAACGTGCATCGATTTCAAAACGAATTTGAAGCTGTTGCCAAACGCAGACTTCATGAGTGAAGAATAGTTGTCATGGTGAGAAGACCCCACCCACGTAAAATTCAAAGAATGACTTGAAGGAAGGAAACACACATTTAGTTTCATGACATCACAATATTAGAAGGTGTGTCGAGTGTCTTAATGGATGCCGCCAGACGTTAGAAGAAACACAGATAACATGGTATATTTTATCTGAGAGAAGGAGTGGCTACTTTCCAATTCTATATCTCAAGATGTTAGAAGGTATGTCTTAGTTTGAATTCATTATGACATCATAAATAGCAGTGACTTCCTTCATTTAACAGAGTAGCTGATCATTTTTCCAGGTTTGGGAATATTTTGAATTATCCCCTGATTTCCCCCTGATGAGTATGAACTCTATAATAGAATCTTAAAATTAATTTTTTTAAATTTTGTTTTGAAATGTTGCAAAAGTTTGATCTTTTTATATTTGAGCATGCACGGATTATAACTAATGATCCTGACATTAAAAATGTGAGCACTGTTTTAGGAGATAAAACTCAGAATAAACTATTAGCTTTACTGGCATCAAATAATAAAAAATATTATCCTTAACTTTTGACAGTAATTTTTTGTTATATTAGATGGTACACCGAACCTATCACCAAAGAAATTATAAAAGAGTTGTAGAAGTTTTTGCCTATCACATACTAAAGAAAACTATGCTATAGTATAAGATTTGTTCCTTTCAACTAATAACATAAAAGGACATAAAAGTAATGTATAACATAAAAGTAATTTTTAGCAATTTATTCAATTTTAGAAGCTATAAGGGCTTGGGTTGACATTTTTTATCTTTTAAATAAATATTTAAATTTAAACATAAATAACTTGAATTTAGACATAAATAACTGCCATTAAGAGGTCATCTCTTAAGGCAAAAACAAAAGTTTACAAAAAAGAATTCCTGTTTAAACATGCATTTTACGTACCCTGTTCAAACCATGGACAATGTTAGTTAACAATGCTGTGATTAAGGAAAATATTGGATTCTTTACAGTAGTACAACAGTTATTCCGTTTTTTCCTCTTCTGTATGTTGATGGAATATATTAAATACACAAGCAGCTGATTTAAACTTAAAGCCATTTCTGAAACAGGGGGGTTGGCCTGAACTGATGCCATAAAATAAAGCTTCATTAGATACATCTGAAGTGTATGATACTTTATTAGAAATACATAATTAATGACTCTTCAAAACTGGCTAAAAAATTCAAATATTAGGCAAAATATCTAACTGAAAAAAATATTGCTACATTTGCATTTATTATAATTTGATTCCATTTATTTTAATTTTATATGCTATTTTAGATAAAGTGAATTTTGTCAATAAAATGCACTGGTTTTCATTTAAGAATATTCAATGTACTTTAGATGTTCTGAATGCTTAAAATCAGTTAATAAATGAATATAAGTCTAATGAAAATTTCATAGAAACTCTAGAATGTTCAAAACTAATTGCAGCAAAATTTGTTTTATAGTGAACCATCCAGACGACATAAAAAGATAACACATTATGATAATGAGCATGAAGAGGAATGTAGTAAATCCTGAAATAAGCAATTTTTTTCACTCAATATAATTTATCTCAAATTAGATTCTTTACAAGAGCATGAGAATTCATATCAATTATATACTTTTTAAGTGCTATGCATATTTTTAAACACTATATGCATACTTTTAAGTACTATATGTATACTTTTAAAGTAAATACTTAGCACATTTTTTACATTTGTATTTGTACGCTACACACAGGATTAGAAATTAGGAACTCTAAGTAAGGCATCAAATGACACCTACAATTTTTTTTAGGTGCCAAACTGCATTTCACAGTTGTAATTTTATGTTACATAGTTATTTCTCATTTCTTTTCGCAATCATGTTAATAACAATATTGTTTTAATTTTTATGTGTTAAAGGCAAGGTGGAGGGGGAGTTATACATATTAAACACTTTATCTCTGAGTTAATCACGAAAACAAAATAAAAACTGGCTTTCGATAAAAGTGTAAAACCTGATTAAACTACAATATTTGGATTCTAGAAAAATGTTTAACATATTCTTTTCATAAAGTTAATATGCATACAAAAAAGATTATCAAGCAATTATGTCCATAGAAAGAAATTTTTAAATTTTAAATAAAACCAGGAATAAGCAGTCTAGTTAAAAAAAAGAAAAAAAAATTGTAATTTAACAAATTACAACCATTGGGAAAATGCAGAGGGATAGCGGGGCAGTGTTTGGACTCTACTATAACCGTTACCTCATACTATAAGACATTTAAAATTTTTATTAATTTAGCCCCCCCCTAAAATACCCCCCTCTTATAGCAGACCTATTCGCCACACCCTACCATGACATAGCTTCCCCAAGCTAGCTATTCCCCACACCTACTATAGTATGATCTCGGCAACAGGCAGTGTTACCATCGCACCGCCGCCTTCTGCTGACGCAGAAGTCCCATTCCCTATCTACTGACCTCCTGTTTGGTATCCAAAGGTAGAATAAACTGAAATATCCAAATATGATGTCAACTTTAGGTGTTAGCATCGAAATTTTTAAAGTTTGGTACAATTTCTATTTGTAGACCATCCCTTAAGCAAAATTTAAGTATTGCTTTAACTCTTGTTTAGACTGATGTCTGAGCTAAAGGTATTTTGAGGAAATTAAAGTTGAAGACCATGTTTTTTGCTTTATAAGACAATTTCTCATCCGTCAATTTTTGGATTCGGCTTTTTTCATATCTGATAGTTTGCATCTATCCTTTCTGTAATGATTTTATGCATTTTCATTGGTTATTCAAAGAAAAATTCTTCTAAAGTTACAGAATTTTGTTAAAAATGGTTAAAAAAATAAAGTGACGATGTCAAGAAATCCATTCTCGACCGAAAGCAACAACCACTTTCCCAATGGTTAAAAAAAAAAAAATTCCTAGCAGCATTTTTAACGTTAGTTTTATCAATCATTGGCTAAGGTGAAGTCGACTTAGAGGTGAATAACAGATGCAAGGGAGTCTAAGATACATGTCGCTGTATGATCTTTTAACGAAAACAGGTGCTCTCGAAGCGTATGTGGTGGGGGAAGAAAACTTAGCACATTAAAATATGAATGAGAGCATTTGTTAAACAAAAATTAAAGTAAAAGAAAGCTGGGCATCAAATTTGATGACTAGGCATAATTTTATGGTTGTAAAAGGCAAAAATTTAATTGCATTTGATGACTAACGATCACTGATTTCTAACCCTGGCTACACAGTGGTACAAAACAGCCTTTTAAATCTTCCCATTACATGAATCGGATCAAATATTTTGGATCAACTTGATATATATATGACATTATTCTGGAATTGTCATTTATAAAAATAAAAAAAAGTTAAATTCACCTTTTTTTTTTTTTTTTTTTTTTTTTTTTTTTTTTTTTTTTTAACTTTTGCTAAATATTGATTAACCTATTCTAATATTATTATTTTAAACAAAATAAGCATCATACTCTATATAATTTTAAGTATACAAAGTGATTTAAAAAGATTGAAACACACTATTTTTTTTTTTACCTGTTGGAGATACATAGGCAATGTAAATTGCAAAAGGGTTCAAAACAAGGCAGGAATCAAAATTGTGCTGATGAAATAGGTCCTGGCACTAATATTTAAAAATGTTCACTTTTTAAAAATTTTACATGATCTCTGGGTATCATAAATTGTATTTAGAAAATAAATTTCTCTATGCTCTGGCAAGTATAAAATTAAAAATTCCATTCTTCTATGACCAAAATTACCTGAATTATGATACTTTGAATTTTATGAAATTTTGAAGCTTTCTGACACTAAAAAAATTATCTTTCCGTTTTTAGTGCTGGAAAGCTATGAAATTTCATAAAATTCAAACTTTCATAACTCGGTGAGTTTTCATCATGGAAGAATAGAATTTTTAATGCCGTACTTGTCATGGAGAATAATTTTCTATATATAAGTTATACATAAGGGCCGATACAATTTTTAAAAGTGTAACTATTTAAAAATTAACGTCAGGACTATTTTATCAACATAATCTTAATTATTGTCTTATTTTGGAACACTTTTGCTATTTACATTGCCTACGTATCCCCAACAGGTAAAAAATTAAAGCATGTTTCAATCTTTTTGGGACACCCTGTATTTGTCGCTAGCATAGCAACATGCTGTGATAAAGATATATCACAGTTTTATCTAAGTATTTTATATTTCAGCTCAACGTATTTCTATTTTATAGCCTTTCCAGTTTAATTTCTGTCCTTTTAAAATGCCTTTTTACCAGCGATCGCGCTCCTTGTGCGTTGCTTTTTCAGCAGTGTTTACACGACGTTACTTCATCCCTCCTGAGTTCGTTCAGTCGGCGCTGAGCTGTGACGTCATCGTCATTCAGCGGCTCTCACTCTGCACACGTGTGTTGTGCGCATGCGTCACCGCCGCTCTTGTTCGGTATGTTTTCGGGAGCTGTTTTGTTTTGGCGCTGCATCCGAAAGGGGCGTGTCTTTCAAATACAAATTAGAATCGTTCTTTTAATTATTAAATGTTAATTTATTTCTGATTTGCTCTTTTAATTTTCACGTAATTCCTAATCAACAAATTAGTTTAAATTAATCTTGCTGTCACATTTGTGCACCCCTTTTCTGAGTATTTATACTAATGTTGCACATTTTTCCAACAGAATTTTAATAAAAATGATGCTGTAAATTTTATGCAAAACGTCGTCTGATCTGAGGCTGGCCTGTGCCGGCGCTCGTATCCTAGAATCGCCATGCGCGGATTCTTTGGAGATCAATTTCGCGTTTTCAGTTTTTAATTATTCTATAAAAATGCTGTTGTAAATTTTAAGTTTAATATTTTAAAAGTTCACTATAACGGCACTTAAATAAATATTTACGTCACATTTGGCGCCGTTTATTCTTTTATGAAGAGAAAAGTTGAAAATTTTATTTTGTTCTTAAAAATTATTCTGAAAATGTGAAACTTATAAAATAGAATATATTTGAAGATTTGATGCTCTATTAATTAATTTATATTAAAAATGGAATATTATTTGAAGAATTGCTGATTTTTATTAAATTTTTAGAAGCTTAAAAAAATATTCTTGTGCTCCACAGAAGATCGATGTTTGCAATATATCGTTAATTTCGGAACTTTTATTCTCAACTGGCTTGCATATATTTAATAATTTTTTTATAATTGAAAAATGATATTTTAACAGAAATTAATTTTTATTCTGGTATTTTTCCATGAGATTTATTGAATATTTTATGCAAATTTTAATGAAGAATGAAATTTTTAAAAATGAATTTATTCTTTTTAACAAATGAAAATATGGTGCTTTTTATATATATAAAGTTTAAATATATATAATTCATGATGAATTCAAATATTTTTTTGTAAAAAATGTGAAAATTGTTCTTGTTCTAAGTTTTGAGAACAAAATTTAAAGAGGCTATGGTTGTTCTTATTCTTATTTTGGGTTCATTTTTTATTAATTTATTGGCACTTTTAAATGAAATTGATATATTTTATGAATATTAAAAATTTATTGAAGCAAATTTTATTGGAATTAAATTTATTGAAGCTATGTTCTCATCATATTACTAATTTTCCTGCACTTATTCTCAATATGAATGAATTGCCTTCATAGAAGCTCAAGTTTTCATGTGATTTTGTAGTTGTTTTATCATACATAAATTTTTTGAGTTCTTGGTTGCTTCTACAAAAGTTAAATTACTTATTGCAATATCACTACAAGTTCATTGACTCTCGCCATTTTTCTACAAATATTTAGTATGATTATAGTGTGCAAGCAGTCTGTGTTCTTTCTAGAAATTAAAATTCAAGAACTGTATTTATATTTTGAAAATATTACACAATAATTTGCATTTTCTGTTCTACATTTTGAGAACTCTGTTTTTTGAATTTCAAAGAATTGTTGCTTCATCCTAATATAGATTTTATATTACACAGCATCTGCATCTTTTTATTAAAGTTCTCATACCATAATCACAAAAAGGAGACTGGTATTATTATTTTTTTTTTTTTTTTTGAGAAGTTATAGCCATTACCTAACTGCTGCATATTCTTGTTCCTGAAATGGTTACTGTCTACCCATGCTGCATTTTCAACATTCTACAATCTGAATATATACTAACAACTTCAATAAACTGGTTATTTTTATCATCTGATTTTGCTTACCTGGTGGAAAAATCTTCAGAATGTGTTATATCCATTGTTGGCTGATTTTCTCTGCTGTTTGCAAATATGATTCTTCCTGATAGTACAATAATTACTTACCTGCACTCTTTTGCGAGTTGAAGTGACTGTTGATGGTCGCCATTCATATAAGGCAAATATATCCGTGTGATTGCTCCTCGTCAGTCCTCTTAATCTTATGGAACTTGTTTCTCCCTCATCAATGTTACTCATTTTTATGGATCTAAAGTATTACAAGTTTGTAGCTGTGCCTATTTGCAATAGTTTTCTATCTTTTTCTACCCTCTGTTGCAAAACCCGATTATGGAAGTGTACCGTCATTTATTTTAAAGTTCAGTTTCACAGCATTTACAGAAATTGCTGCTTCTTCAAATAGAACTTCTCAAATTTGGAAAAATTATTATTATGATTATTATTCGAAATTTTTTTATTATGCTTAAATTATAGTGCCTTTTCTTGTTATTCTAGTATTATTTCATAACCCAAATGTTTTCTAAATCATTTTTACCATATGCCTCACTTAAAGAAAATTATTTTATAAATGAAGAAAATTTATAAATGAAGAAAATTTTTTGTTGCATTAAATTATATTGCAAAGTTACATGCAAAGCAACACATATTCTTAGAACTTTCCAGCGCATTATAAAGAAATATTCTACCACTTGTGAAATGATTTTGGTGAATATTATTTTCTTCTAAGAATCTAAAATGCTTTTATAGTCTTTGTGACTTTCTTCAAACGTCACCAATCCCAATTTCGTCTCTAAAGTGTGCAAGTAGTGTTGTATTGCCTCAAATCTGCAATTTCTGCCTGCTTGAATACACCTTTACAAAAATATATATAGGCAACTTAGACTTCCCAGCGCCTCTCAACAAGAGTCTTGTGCTCTTTGTATTATTTTATTCTAAGTGCCATTTCGTCATATTATTCCTCAACATCATGGAAACAGTTCATGATTTATGTCTGCTAATTACCTGATGTGTCTTCAAATGCTATTACCTGCTGTGTCTTCAAATGCTCTTACGTGATGTGTCTTCAAATGCTCATCATTGTTTAGTGCTAAAATCTCCTGATAAAGTCTTCAATTTTATTTTAGTGGTGTGTGTTTCAGGCAAAAAAAAAAAAAAAAAAGGCCAATTTGCTGCTACACTGCCATAGTGTCAATCAACCAACCAGTGTGCCACTTAACTTGCAAACTTTTCAGCAAGTAGTTACTTTTTTTCTCAGTGTAATCATCTTTTTAAAATCAAAAACTGATTTTAGAACTTTTAAAGGTATTACATCTGATTATTTGTTATGTAAAAGCAGAACGTTCATATCCTTCATCTGTAAACAAACAATTTTTTTTCTCCTTCAAGCATTTTATTAGCAATATTCATCTGTTTATTTACAATAGTTTTAGCAAGAATGTGGTATGTTTTTATCTAGTTTACATACTTGCTAATGGTTTAACGGGAAAAGCGCTATTAGCATTTTTGTAAGTTTTGATGAATTTATATTATGTTTTATGCTTATTTGATTTACAGATTCGTCATCGGTTCTGGAGATCGCCTTTGACAATCTTGTAGGTTTTGTGTTTGTTCAATTTACAGATCTGCTAATAGTTTTAAGGGAATTGCTATTGGTGTTTTGTGAATTGTAATGAATACATATTAATATTTTATATTTATTTGATTTACTGGTTTGATAATGGTCTCATGACCGAAGGGAGGCTATTACCACTTTGGTAAGTTTTGTAAATACCACCCAAATAATTCATTTATTGTCAATAGCTGATTTTTCTATAGGATATTTATCCTTTTCATTAACGTTATATCAATTTATGATTATAACATGCTTTACATAACGGTGCACTGTGTTTGTTTTTATACTCTCATAAAATGTGTCATTTGTTTTTAACTTTTCTTTCTTTATGAAAGTTAATGGTTAAATTATTTTTTTTTGAGGATCCTCATCATCTTTTCTCACCTTTTCTCAGTTTTTCTCTGATTATTTTTTTGCAAAAAAAAAAAAAAAAAAAAAAAAAAACCATGGTATATTAGAAAGAAAATTTATTGAATATTAAGAGAAAATTTATTGAGTATTAAAAGAAAATTTATTGTGTATGAAAAGAAGATTTATTGAATTGAGTATATTTGAAAGAATTTTGTTGAATATTTCAGAAAGAATTTTACTGAGTATATTTCATGAAAAATATTTTTATTGAATATTTACGGAAATTTTTATTGAGTACTTGCAAGTACATTAAGTATGAAGTATTACTAAAGAAATGTGTCATTTGTTGTTGGTTAAAACTTATTAATTATTTGTTATATATTGAAAAGTTGTTACTAAATCCAACTATTTCGATAAATTACTATTATTTATGACAAATGAATTTAAATGTTGTTGCAACATAATTTTATGCAATTTTCATATAAATTTTGGGTAATAATTGTTATGCACTTATATATTATACTTGTTTATGATATATCAGTATTATGTGCATTATGTTAAATACTTAATTTTATATGATTTGAATTATTACTAATGCAATATGTATGACTTAAAAAAAGTACATACTTAGGCCCTTAAATGAATTTAAAATCCTTACAATGGATTGTTTTTGTGCACATTTATGCTATTTAGAGTTAATTTTATATGCTCTATATTTTAAAAGTCGTAGGCATCAGTCAGAATTTAAAGTATTCTTGACTTTTTGTTGCTTTAAAATTGCAACTTATTAGAATTTAAATATTTATGTCTAGACAAGTCGTATAAGAAAGATATTGCCGACTCTTTTTATGTTGCTTTACTGTTGCAACTATTTTGGTATGATCTCATTGCTAATTTAAAGAAAATATTAGCTTGTTTTTTTTTATATACATGATGGTATTTGTTTAGAGATCAAGATTAATGGAAGGTATGCCTTTCTTTGCTAAAAATGCAATGGGGCTTTTGTATACTATGTTATATTGTATATATTTTGTATAATTTGTGATGAGATTTTTGAATGTACTACAATGATGTATATTCTTTCTCTTTTTCTTTTTGGTCGCTGCACATCACATCAAATTTTATTTAATTTACTTTTCATGGCTCTAAATTTATGTAATTTTGTCATTTTAACTTTGGCATTTAAAAAATTTTGTTTTCCCTTTGTCAAAAAAGGCTTTTAATGTTTTTAACACTTTTTCTCCTTCTGGTCAGTCAAAATTTTTGTCGGTGAATGGGGGTATTGTGATAAAGATATATCACAGTTTTATCTTTTTTAAGTATTTTATATTTCAGCTCAATGTATTTCTATTTTATAGCCTTTCCAGTTTAATTTCTGTTCTTTTAAAATGCCTTTTTACCAGCGATCGCGCTCCTTGTGCGTTGCTTTTTCAGCAGTGTTTTCACGGCGTTACTTCATCCCTCCTGAGTTCGTTCAGTCGGCGCTGAGCTGTGACGTCATCGTCATTCAGCGGCTCTCACTCTGCACGCGTGTGTTGTGCGCATGCGTCACCGCCGCTCTTGTTCGGTATGTTTTCGGGAGCTGTTTTGCTTTGGCGCTGCATCCGAAAGGGGCGTGTCTTTCAAATACAAATTAGAATCGTTCTTTTAATTATTAAATGTTAATTTATTTCTGATTTGCTCTTTTAATTTTCACGTAATTCCTAATCAACAAATTAGTTTAAATTAATCTTGCTGTCACATTTGTGCACCCCTTTTCTGAGTATTTATACTAATGTTGCACATTTTTCCAACAGAATTTTAATAAAAATGATGCTGTAAATTTTATGCAAAACGTCGTCTGATCTGAGGCTGGCCTGTGCCGGTGCTCGTATCCTAGAATCGCCATGCGCGGATTCTTTGGAGATCAATTTCGCGTTTTCAGTTTTTAATTATTCTATAAAAATGCTGTTGTAAATTTTAAGTTTAATATTTTAAAAGTTTTAAATCAACTGGTAATTTAATTCTGCATTAATTCTACATCCCTTATTGGATTCTGCCAGAAGAAATATTTCAAAGATTCTTCGAATTTTACGAAATTTGAGCCAGTACTTTTTAAAGACTTGATGTGCAGCTTTCATCTCATCCTTCCTACTTCTTCAAGAAAATGTAATAAACATTATTGAATCCTAACCTAAACGAGTTCTTATTTCAAGTAGTATGAGTCTCTTATTTTTCAACAAAGAACAAGTAAGATCGTTTAATTCATTTTATTATTATTTTGATTCTCTTCTCAAAGAATATCGACCTAAAGAACGTCATGCAATTTTTTGCATTGGGTTATTGCTCACACATTAATATTCCCATCAATTGCTCTCTTAATTTTTTTTTATGTCACACATGCCTTTTAGCAACTGTACAAATTACAAATGACAAAAGCAATTTTCTTGATAAAATAAAATATAATTTACTTACAGGCCAAAAATTTATCATTTTGTTTTTGGAACACTATTAACATAAGTAACCCTATTTAAACGGCAAATTATGTTTTTGTTTTTTTTCTTTACACATGACATATTTTTTTATAAATATTTTTCTTTTTGTATTTTTCTTGTATGTTTTCTTCATCTCTTTTTCACATTCTGTTCACTCACAGATCAGTTTTTCTAAATTAACTTTATTTATTTTATCCTTTTTGAGGAGGGAGGGGAGGGGGGGGGGGGAATAGAGGATGCAAGCTGAAACTGCAAACAGGTGCTGGACACAAGTAGCATGCAACCCCTGTAAAATAATTAAACTCAAAGCATAATTATATGAAATCTAAGTAGAGAATTAATATTAAAAATATTATTTTTTGAAAAAAAAAAAAAGGTTTTTTTTTTTTTAATAATTAACTTTAACTTTGGCAGTTATTTAGTAATGGTTTTTACAACTTTAGGCATAGGGAGTTGTTTTTTCATTGTTTATGCCATTTCTGTAAAAAATATATCTAACAATTCTTTATTTTTCATATAAAAATGAATTCTTTTAAAGTCTTTATTGTGCAACACATTAAATAAACAAATTAGTAAATATTTATACTAGCATCGATGTATCTCAGTGCAGATTTTAAAAGACTAATGTTCTAACATTTTTTGCATAGATACTATCACATATTATTTATTGTTATCATATCTCATATTAAAGTATTTAACAAACTGATGTGATACTATAAAAGCATAAAAAACTTCTTAATAACACCATAAAAATAAGGAAAGTGCAAGGCCTTTTGAAATAGGCTCTTCGCTAGGTGCAAAGAAGACATGCAACCACTTTGAAAGCAGGAGCAAAACCCAAGAGTCTGGCTCCTGTCTTCAAAGTGGTTGCACATCTTCTTTTCACCTGATAAAGAAAGAGAAAGTTCTTTCGAAAGGCCTTGCACATTCCTCATTTTATGGTGTTATTTGTTAGAATTAAATTAAGATATATTTAGATAAGCAGAGATTTAATTTTAAACACAATAGAAACATAATTAGCTGAAAAACCCTGAAACACCTGTTGAAGAAAAAGTTAAAATATGTGGTGACGTTTAATAAAGATAAAGTAGTTTAAAAGACAAATACGTTTATTAAATCATAAAGATAAATATAATAAAAGTTAAACAATGAATAAACAATATAAAGATTTGACTTAGCTGCATATTTACTGGATTAATTTAATCAAAAGGACTGCATGACAAAACACCATAGAAAAACACAACTTTAGATTATCAGGTTAAACATAGTCGGCGATCCAGAGCACAGAAAAACAAAGTTCTTTTCCACATCATTTTATACCAGAGAATAAGCAAGAAAAGCATACTCATAAAAGCAGAAAACAAAAGTATGATCACAGTGGTTGACGAAGGTTCGAGCCATAGTTACTTCTTGAAACTAGAGCAACTTTTCATAACACCAAACCTCATGAACACGCTCTCATCGACGTAATAGTTTTCTAAGTAAAAATGGCACGCTCTTCAAGGATTATAAACTTGCATCCAAACTCCGAATGAAACAAAAATTAAACTTAGATAATAGACAAAAGTCCAGCTGATGAAAATTATAGTTGTACTTGAAGCATGAACGGCAAACGGAAATAAGATCGAACTTCTAAAACCATCATCACACACAGGATTGCTACAGTGTATTATTTTAGAAGAAAAACATCAGGGACAAACGACAAGACAAGACTAGGTTACATTAGGAAAACATCAGGTAACATTAGGTAATAAATGAGAGTACTGGATCGTATTATATACTATCTGAAAGTACGAAATGGAGAGTATTATGCAATGCAGGTGACAGCTGAGATTTATGCATGACAGCGATGCCATGACGTGTAAACGTACAGGTCAATCGTGTCTACCTGGATAAACGACGCCATCTCGTGGCGGTTGCGAGAACTGATGTCATTCAAACAGCTGGATACATTGAGATGCGTGGCAAGTTAGAAGAAGAACTTAATAATATAAACAAACGGAATAGAAATGGAATGAACTTTAAGAAATATTAGAAACTGATAGATAAAGGAAATAAGGTAAGTTACTTTATATATATACTAGCAGGCTATACCCGCTGCGCTGGTCCATTTCGCAAATTAACCTTTAATTAAACGAAATGGTAAATTCGTACATACATTGCAAGTATTGCTTTTTTAGTTATAGTAAAATAACTGCAGATAGAAAATATATATTAGTATATATTCTTTTGTCCATTTTCTACATAATGAAAAGCCACAAATTTACTAATATCTGAGTACAAATTTTGCTGCAATCGGATTCACCATCCAGAGCCCCCTTGAAATACAAAAGAAATTTCCAACAATATAGTAAATACGCCAATTTGTGGGTGACCCTATTACAGAAGATTAGTCCAATATCATTTAAAAACCTTCAAAGAGAAGAAAAGATATGCAAAGAAAACTAAAAATAAATGAATAGTGAAAATGTATTTAAATGTGTGTTAATAATTAGTATTTGGTCGACATTAACACTAAAATTTAAATATTTGACTCCATTTTTGTAATATTAACTGTTATTTGTATAATTTACATTTCAATAAAAAAAAGATACTCCCAAAAATGTTGTCGTACATTTGAAAATCATCATTATTGCGAACATGCATTATTGTACCATTATTGTGACCGATGTCTTGCTTATGCCTTTTTTGGCTCAAAATCAAATTGCTTGGCGACAAAAGTCATAAACAAATAACAGCTGAATCAAAATCATAAGCAAATAACATGTGACTCACAATTAGTCATTTTTATAATTACATCTATTTTCTTCTGTAAGTCACATGATGCAGGAGTTAGATAAAAATAAAAAATAAATTAAAAAATAAGGAATAACTCAAAAATAAAATTGTTACTCAGATTTTATCTAATCAAATTTTCAGAAGCATTTTTCTCAACCTGACGCAAACGATAAATTGTCAAATATGGTTTCAATTGCAATATTTCACATTGAATAATTTTTAATCATTACAAACATTCCCTTTCATGTATAAATTAAATATTTTCGTTTTATAACAATATTTTTCATCAAAATTGTTTTGCTTTTATAAATTTTAAATAAAGTTAGTAAGTTTTTTCTTTTATTTTTGCGGTGTTTGCATTATTTTCTAAATGATAGCCATTTCAATGCTTTCAACAACGATAGTGGTCGCCAAAACAAAAAAAATAGTAACCTTTACGCCCAAAATAACAACTTTTTATCATAATTCTATAACTAACGTACGTAGAATGATATGTTATATACTAAAACCTTCCCTGAAAAATTGTCTATCAAACAGTGCAAGTTCCATCAAAATCCATTGAGCGGAACTCAAGTTATAAAGGAACGGAACGAAATTTCCGTTTGTGTTTTATATATATATATATAATAAAGGATATTTAAGATAACTGAATATAAATAAAGATATTATAAGTATAATATGAAAGCATAAAGTACATGGAAATACTGAAATATATATTGAATAATATGGAAGTACTGAAGTCTATGGAGGTACTGAAATATATTGAAGTAGTGAAGTCTATTGAGGTACTGAAATATATGCTGAGGAGAATGGAGTGATAAGGAAGTAATAAGAAGTGGCCTATATATTTATCATTATTAAGAAGTTTTTTATGCTTTCATACTATCGCATATTATTATCATCCTTTTCATTTGTACTTCGCCTTACATGGCTGCAATGTATTATTCTCTCGTCTTGTTAAAATCTAGTCCAATGAAGATTTTAATGATTTTTTTAATACAGCAATTATTGTATATTATTTTCCTTATGTAATGATGAAAAAGGAAAAAAAAAACATTCTTCAATCTTTCAGCTTTCTTGCTATAATTGTTTACATTAGTAGACGCATCATTTTTTTTACACACAATATTTATGCTATTAAAAATACCATATATTTCATAATAGTAATAAGAGACAAGTTTGATAAACAATTATTTATATAAGTAGTAAAAATTTAATTTTAATTTCAGTGCCGTATATGAAAATAGCGTGTAAATATCATCACATTTGTCAAACTTGCTGAAGGGTAAAGTAAGTTTCTGAATTTAAATATTAAGCTAGTAAATACTACTCTTAAAAAAATTACTTACACACTTAAAAAACAACAACAAATAACCTTTTATCTGTACTATTTATAAAATAGAACAACTGTTTATTTTTTAAATGTGGCAATATATAAGATCACTTACAATAAAGACGCTTGTAATGTACTCTTCCATGGCGATAAACTGGTCTTGGAACAATAAAAGTTTTTTCAATCACTGTAGCTTCAATTCGGACAAGGTCCTTACTGCAAAATTATGCAAAAAACTTAAAAAAACTGTTAAACAAAATTTTTACAAACAAAAAGAAAAAGTGTTTAACGTAAAGAAAAGAAAATCAACACTTCTTCAAACAGCAAATTAGAAAGTTTTGACAAAATTGTTAGTAGTTCATAAGTTCAAAGTACAAATAATATGAATGATTTTTTTTTAACAATGGTTATGAAAGTAGAGTTAAGCCAAGTTAAGGTGATCAGATATCCTGGTTTTTAGACTTAATTTCTCAGTGTCCAGTCATTAAAAAAAAAGTCCCAATTAAAAAACCCCTGGTACTTAAAACCCCTTAATTATTATCTGTGCCAGGTCAAATTCACTACATCAACAATGGTGCCAAAAATATTAATTACAATAACTTTCATTGTAAATGCATCATTACTATTATATAGTTGCCATATTGAAGGTAGTGACAGAAGTATATATATACGTATAACCAGGGTTTGGAAGTAGCGAAACTATGGTAGTCGCTACTTTTTACGGTAGTTTGTAGTGTAATGTGCTACATTTTGAATTGTAGTGAGTAGCGCAATAAAAAAAAAAAATCATTAGTTTGTAGCGAAAACTGACGCTACTTTTAACTCTAATTCAGAAAAAAATGCCATTCTACAAATCACGTGGTTGTAACTTGCTTTTTTTGTACAAAATTTGTTTTCTCAATAATTTGTGAATCTCAGCGACAAATCTCAGCTGTCGTGTATGCATTGTATGAAGCCATAGATTTTTGCCATTGACACTTGCTGCTAAAATAAAGTACTAACACACTAAAGAAATAATTTTTTTTTGGCAACATTTGTCCCTTTTCTCATAATTAGGTCTTCATGTTTTAATGTTGGGTTTCTTATTATTATTAGCAATTGCTTTATCTAGAGTGTTATTTATTGTTTGCATTTAGATTTGTTTTTCTGTAATTTTCTAGATTATAAAATTAGACAACTCAATGTAATTAACTATCAACAGAACTCAATAAATTAACATATTAAGAGTATTGGAGAGTTAAGTAAACAAATCCATTGGTAAATACATGTCAAAGGTAATTTTATATTCCAGTGCAATAATTACTGTAAGAATAGAAAATATCATTTATGCAGTGTATGATTGTACATAAATATATTAGATACAAGAGTAGCCTCTCATTATTGTACTCATTCATATATACAGCTCTGTTTTCGTGCTTACTGAAAAAATAATGTGCAGTTTAATCACATTTTTACTTTCCGCATGCATACAGTGTAAGTAAAGAAAGTATTTTAATCATGAAAAAAAAAAAAATGAAAATATTGGTATATTTTTACAATTTAAGGTGCCATGTATCCGTTTTAATTATTTTTACAATAATTCCATATGTATGTGTAGATGTATGTGTGTATATTAAATTTTTCTAATGTTTTGTTCCTGCACTCCCTTACCAGGGTTGGTCATTTTGCTGGCAAAAAGGTATTTTTGCCGGGACAGTGGCAAAAACTGGTAAAAAGTGGCAAAAACTGGTAAAAACCGGCAAAAATGGCAAAAATCCAATTTTGCATAACTAAATGCAGTGATGCAGTTTATATGAGAAGGAATCATAACAACAAATGAAACCAAATGTTTTCTTGGTAAAAATAAACAAAAGTATAAACCAAAAATATATTTTTATTCTGTTTTCTTGCGGTACTTTTGTCTCAACCCCCCCCCCCCCCCATCTGACCCCAAAAAAGATTTACATGCACCTGCCTTTTCATTCATCATTCACAAACCTGTTTCCCATCTGCTCTCCATATGAGCTAAGCAAGTGTGGATCCTCCCTCCCTACACAGGTGGCCAATTACCAATCAGGAATCAGCATAACAGCAGGTGCACAAAATTCCTGTTTTCAGTTCTCACCTTATTAGTTTTACAGTTAATCTGAGAAGTAACTTTAGCCATTTTATTTTTGATAGCTTAGATTCTAAGCTTGGCTGCAAAAAATAAAGAAATAACAATTGCAAGAAATAATGAATAAAGGAAGAAGAAGACAAGATCCAATTTGGAAGTCCTTTTATAAGTTATCTGTAGATGGAAAAACTGTTGCTAAGTGTAAAAAATGTGGAAACATTCAGAGCAATAAAGCAGCCAGAATGAGGGCACATGTTTCAAGCTGTGTAAAAATTGTTACAAATGAATGTGTTATGTGGAAGCATCCTCTTCACCTGAAAGACAAGCAGATTTAAACCAGAATAACAGTGATACAGTGATTGATGAAGAGGTGGACAAGTCGCAGCCTCTTTTAAAAAAGGCAAGATATTTAGAAGGTAGTATAAACAAATTTGTGTCAAAAACTTCAGATCAAGATAAAAGGAAGATTGATCTGATTGTTGCAAAATTCTTTTGTGCTTGCAACATATCATTTAATGTTGTGGAAAGTGATGCATTTAAAAACTTAATCCACATCTTGAGACCAAGCTACAAACCGCCTTCACGCAAAGAAGTGGCAGGTAATCTTTTAGATTCTGTTCACAGTCAAATGGAAGAATCAGTACATGAAAGTTTGAAAGGCAGAGAAGGTACACTTGTTATCGACGGATGGAGTAACATCCACAATGAACCCATAACTGCTTCATGTGTTCAAATTGATAGTAAATCATATATTGTAGACGTAGAGGATACAGGTGCCACAAAAAAGACTGCAGAATTCTTGTCAAAAAATGCAGTGATATTGTTCAGACTGTTGGAAAAAAGTATGATTGCCAAATAATAAGCATAGTAACTGACAATGATAGAAATATGGAAAAAATGAGATGGAAGCTGGAACTAAAGTATGAAAGTGAAAATTCATGTCTGATATCATATGGTTGTGCAGCCTATTGGTTAAACCTCCTTGGGGAAGACATTACACCATCATTAAGCATGTAGTGGAGATTCATAAATATTTTCGAAACCACCATGCAGCATAAAAATCAGACTAACAATGGCTTTTTTTCAATTAAAGAATTTTTTTATGATGAAATTAATAATTTCTCAATTAATTAAGATGAGTATATTAAGTTACCATAATGTATTGTACTACTATTCTGTGATTGTTAATTTAAGATAAGTAAAAGAAATGAAATGTGAATTTATATGTAAAAAATCAGTTTTTGCCATTTTTGCTGGCAAAAACCTATTTTTGCCAGGACGGTTTTTACTGGTTTTAACTGCAGTTTTTTCCACCTGCGGCAAAAACTTGCCAACCCTGTCCCTTACAGGTAGTGTTACTGAGATAAAATATATCCTATGTTGGAGCAGAGACTTTCATCATCATTTTGTCGCCATTACTTTAAAAATCAGTTTGGAAGTTCCAGAGATTACCCCTACAAAAAACATTTTATCTTGATAATATTAGTATAGAATCTCCAATTAGCAACCTTACGTGCACCACTGTTACTGGCAGAAAATGTGGTATCGTGGACCCTTCTAGGCTGTCCATAGTAGATCCAATCACAGAAGATCTCACCAAAAAAGATTAAAAGCTAACTTCAATAAGTTAAAGAAATCAACCAGTGTGTTCAAGAGGACTGGGGAATTTAATACATTGGACAACCATGCAGCTTTGACCTCACTCATTGTTCTTGGCAGCAGGGGCTAACATGCCATTACTCACAAAACAGGCTGTTTCATGGGTCCTTCTAGACTGCCCAGAACAGTAGTAGACCCAATAGCAGAAAATCCCAGTGGAAAATTTTAAAGCTAAATTCAATAAAGACATAGAACAGCGGGTTCAGACAGTTGGGGTATTTAATGCATCAGACTATGATGGCACTTCTACTTTATTTATTGTGTCACAAATATTGAAAGAGGCTGCCACAAATAAAACATTATTCAAAATCATATTACATCTTAGAGAACTAAAGATAAATATAAATAAAAATTTATTGTTTTAATTGTGAAGTAACATAAGAAATTGGTTTGAAATAAATAAATAATAAATATAAATAATAATATTAAATATAAATAATAACAATAAATAATAAATATAAATATTAATAAAAAATATGAATTTGAAATAAAACATTTTTCAAATTCATATTACATTTAAAGAAATAAAGAGAAATAAAAATAAAAATTTATTGTTTTAATTGCGATGTGACAAACCACACATAAAGAAATTTATTTTTCATCTGGCATTTAAATACTGCAGCATGAATAGAAAATTATGCTGGTTTCTTAAGTTAGGTATAATATAGAGTGGCCATTATTAAAGTATAAGTGTTTAAAACTCAATAATTATAAAGAATGTTCTGAGGCAAACACAACTCATTTGATATAATATATACTATTTTGAACATAGAAAATCATTTAATAAAGAAAAAATAGTTTATATTATCGATAACAGGGACAAAAGTGCACTGCAGGTTGAATTGGGTTAGTAAAATAAGCATAAAGTTTTTTTTTTTTGTTTATGTGATTAATTAGCATTTAATGGGACCTTTTAATAAACCTTTTTTAAACTCTGCAGTATATTTATATATATATATATATATCAAATTTACAATTTGTCTTTTGCAAAAAGTTGTGCGAATGTGGCTTGTATTTTACTGCCTAAAATCGTTCTACAGTAACATTTTTGTCCCTAGTGCCGAAAATGTAAACTACTTTTTATATGAATCTATTTCTCATGGTCTAATCCAGCGTTTCGGAACCTTTTCTACACCATACTTAATATTGTAAGATATCTCTAGGGGGAGGGGTAGAGGTCTGCACGGGCCCAAGCCTGGCCAGAGACCCGTACCCGGCGGACTGAAGGTGAATTTTCAAACGGGCCGGGCCGGCAGAATTAGAACAATTCTTTCAATGGGCCGGGCCGACTGACAAACAACATAAACGGGCTGGCAAAAAAATTTAACGGGCTATCCGGGCTGGGCCAGGTCGATAAAAATATTTAGCAGGACTACCGGCCCGATATAAATATTTATACAGAACCGATAAAATATGAGCTATTTTCAAAGAATATGGTTTTCGCAAGAATAACTATAAATGAGCCCATGTTAGTTTAACAACATAATACAGAAATGCAAGTTGTCCACTGTAGAGATCGACACCGAACAGATACATGGGCTTAATATTTTTTTAGCAGACTCATGGCGGGCCGAGATGAGGCTTGCATTTTTTTTTTTTTACATAGTCAAGCCGGGCTGGAACTGGACTTAATTGTTTTCAGGATGTGTAGGGCAGGCAATATGTTTTGTAAAAGTATTAATAGTGATAATTAACTTCTGTTAATGTAATCTTTAAAAATATACATTAAAGGTGGTTCGTAAATTCTTACTCAACAACGCGAAACCTTGACTCATTTTCTGACTAATTTTTAACTGTAAAGTCATAAAATTCACAAGCCTGACTAGTGAAGGGATATGGAATCGAATAGCGTTTTCCATTTTTGATAAATAAATTACTTGTCGATATATAAGAGATTCTTGTCACGTGGCTTCAGATTTTCCCCCTTTCCCATGCTGTTGTTTCTGGAAATTTGATTCAAAACGTTAACTTTGACAGTATTTTCTCAAAGATATATTGCTTTTATAAAAAAAAATGGATAACACTGTTCGATTACACAGTTTCTGAATAACAACCGGCCAATCTTATGTGTTTCCGAAAAGGAATGAATTCAGAAAGTGAATCCTTTGGATTTGAGAAAAGCTCTAATAAAAGACAGAGAAATATTTTCATAAATCTACTTTTTATTATACAGCTTCAAAAGTTTTGATGTTTTAACCCTCTTTTTTTCTCTTTATTCTAAACTAGATTCTTTTTTTGAATCTTTATTTGAATGGTGAAAGTCTTAGAATCTAAGTAATTATTAATGTTGCTATTGTGTATTTTCTGACTTGCGAACACATCGCAATTTTAAAATATACTGTAAACTTTTCCCATAAATATTATGTATGCAGTATTCTTTAAGGAATCTTAATTATATGTTAAAATCTCAATTTTTTTTTAAAATAGTAGAAATTGCAGAAATTGTGTCAGGCCATCTCGGGCCGGGCCTGTTTTCACTGATTTCTGTACGGGCCGGACCGGGCCATGAACTGTGAAAATATAAACAGGCCGAACTTTTAATTTTTGCACCGGGCCGGGCCAAGATAGGTTTTGTTTGGGCCAGGCCGGCCCGTGCAGATCTCTAGGGAGGGGTGTTTGTCTTTTGATATCGTTATCATTTTCGATCGAACCATTTATTTATTTTTTTTTTTTTCTTAGTGTTTTCTATTTTTAAAAAAATGTACAGTTATTATTAAATACATTAAATGATTATAAAATCACTTCATTCCAAAATATGGAATACCTTAACAACCTATGCCAAAGGCATAACTGTTCTTCTGCCTACACAAATATAATTTTCTATTGGAGAGATCAGGTGTGAAATATGTTCGAAATTATACTTGTTGTGTTTACTAGTTTAGTAAAGAAAGAAGAAGAATGTTGTTCACTTGTTTTGTTGATAAGAAGTTCTGCTTTCACCTTCCCTGTGAAGGGCAAAAAGACAACATTACTGTTGAATGCATTAATTATGTGACAATAAGCTATTATTAAATACTTTTAAATAGTAACTATCTCTTTTAGATGTTATTCGATATAAAGTTATTTCATATGTATAACAGTGATATTTTATTGACTTCTCTTCATTTCAATCCATAAAGTATGCGAATAATAAATGTATAACCATATCTGTATATCACTGCAAACACAAAAAAGTAGAAAAAAAAATTGTAAAAATAAAAAGAATTTTCTAAATTGATAACGATATCATTAAGGAGAGGGCAGAGGTTCGAGGAATGATAACGTATGATATCGTAAAGAAGGGGAGACTGTCCGAAATTGCCAAAATGTTGATAACGTTATATATCTACAGCCCCATACCGAATTTTAATACCAGATTGCCACTGTTCCCTGATTTTTTTTTTAAATGCTTACATTAATTATTTTAAATGCAGGTTTTGGATATAAAAAATGGGTGCTCTAATACTTTTAAAAACTGACTAATGATTTTCAAATTTGGAAAATTTGTTCACAAATGGACTGAATTTTCTAGCGCAGTTTCTGTATTTACAAAATAAAATAGCAGATATATCTGTTCAAATAACAACAAAATAATACTTAAAATAAAATAAAAATAATAATATTTAACTAATGTAAAAAAAAAAAATAACAATAATTACCTTAAAACAGGTCGTCCCAAAAGAGTGAAATCAGAACTCCCAACGAGTAGCACCTAAAATTAAAAATGTGATTTATTAATTAAACATAAAAAAGAATATTTAAATACAAATACATTAACAAAACCATTTGAAAATAATTATCAATATAAGTACATAATCAATGTTATTATAAACATACTTTTCTACCTAACAGAAAATTATTTTTAAAATATAATAAAAACAACTGAAGTTTGCCCTTAAAAAACTTTATTTATTGCATACCTTTAAATACATTTTATCAAGAGTGATATGGCATAACAAAGTGTTTGCCAATATTGCTGATTTTGACAAGTAATCGGAAATTATCTACTAGTAAATCTACAGATCAGAGGCCTCAAAGTCAGCTCTACAAATCATCATTCATTAATTTCACTAATTTTTAACATTATCTGCATAATATCTGATATCCTAAAATTCAATTTTTGAAAGTTATTTATACATTTATAAGAATATAAAATTTATCGAAAGTTTCAGAAGTATTGCATTAAACACAATGTTATGCAATGGTAGGATAAACTATTTATTACTGCATTTTTTCAGAATTGTAGTGACGGATCGGCACAGGAGACAGAGCAAACAGAAATTCTTAAAAATGCCTAAAAATAAGCCAGAAAAATAGAATAAATGTTTACTCTAAATCCTACTCCAATTCGTCAGTACAGGTCGCACGTATGGTGGAAGCACCAAAATGCGATGTTGAACTAAGCAATGAAAAATATCTTATAAAAATTTAGAAATTATAGTTTATCTGAATATTGAAAAATTAGAATATTTAGCACAATGTAAAATATGATTAACGTATACTAATTAAAAGATACTTAAATTCATATTATTCTTTCACTTTACGATGAGATGAAAATTATCAGTATAATAGAAAATATCTGAAAAATAAAAAGTAAATGAACTCACCCAGAATTAGAAAAAGATGACATAAATCATTGTTGACGGTTGAATATTTCTTTATTCACATAGCACATATCACCATATTTATCATAGAAGCTTCAAATTCATAAAATAGTTATATATATGTATGAATAGTGACAAAATAACTTACTTATTGTCTATTTTCAGTTCGTATTTTATTATTTACACAGATGTTAAGGAATTAAAATGTAATTTACTTTTACTGTAGCTGATTCCCATTTGAGAATATTTCATTGATTATGGATGAAGAATCCTTGAAATTAGAGTTCTATTACTTATAGCGAAAAGTTCATTGTGAAATGATGATCTAGAGTTTATCTTAAGAGTTTTAATTGGTTTTGTAAAATGAGACAGTAGAAAGTTGAATTAGAAGAATTCTTTTAGAATATTGATTATTTCTAATAAAGGATGTGAATCACCAGCGACTAGCACCGGAGTGATTCCGAATACCTAAAACAATTTTGACAAAACATATATTCAACACTTTCCCCAAACACCATTATAGGCGTGAACGTAAGTAGTAGTATATAATGCGAAGCCATAAAATTTAAAGTTTAAGTAAAAATTATAAGTTTGATAATATATCTTATATATGTAATTAATAAATAATATTATAAATAAAAAGAAAAGTAGTTTAAAAGGTATTTATTAGAAAATCAGTGCACCAATAATTAATAAATAAATCACTTCAAAATATTAACACTACGATCTTAAATTGCATATGTACAGACATGAGCTCTACTAATAATATTAATGCATTACGGATGAAATGGATTATAAAATCACTAATAATGTAGACTTAAATCTTTGGTATAAATTATTTCAAATATTAAATTTCACTTTTTATCACAATACTATATTACATTCTCTTTAACTGAAAATCACAGTTCTTAGTGAAGATAATAAAGTTATATGGCAATATTGTTGCTGGCTCAGTCCAGTGGAAACTACTATATTTTAGCCATCGTCGACAGTTCTTTAAGTACGATACTGGAATTCTAAAGTTTAAAAGTTATTGCTCAGGAAAGGAGAATAAAAGCTTTAGTAAGTGAACCGCGAAGTAGGTAGGTAGATTAGTATCAATGAGGTGGTTATAACTGCTATCACAATCACAGTAGAGCACAAATCAAACAGCCAAACACGATGAATTTGAAGATCACGAATCAGTATTGTAGATGGAGCATCTCTTGAAGGAGATCACATTGCTGATTCATCCATAACATCAAGCCACAGGCATATAAAATAAAGATGTTGTCAAGACATTTCTCCGAAATCCATCGTCTCCCATCTTCATCACTTTTAAATGTCAAATATCAGGAAGGTATCCTTAGTTATTTAAATTTAATATTAGCTTATTTATTTATTTAATTTATTAAAAAGGATTATTGGAAATTTAAATGTATTGTAGTGCTAACAACTGTCACGTACATATCCATCTTGAATCCTTATTTTCGCCTATGAGATGGCAAAAGCCCTCATAAGGATATACAGTTATGACTACATCTCGTAGATTTTTTTGTAGAACTGAATACTCTCTAGACTTTCCCACTCAGGTGAAAATTCCCGGCGGTTACGGAATAACCAATGAGAAAATAGGAACCGGATGAATGTTACTGAACAAGCCCCAACAGACCGTAGTCAAAGTTACAGCTAGAATTCTCACTGACACGTTTACCCCTAGCAACAGTATTAAATAGTATTTAGAACATTCGATCGCGACCTTGGAGTGCTGTCAAAACGACCTTGTTCAAAATTCGCGGGAAAAAAGGTTCTTGTTTACTTGAAGTCATCCTAAATTGTGTCAATGGCGTCTCCTAGCGAATCTCGACGAACTTCAAAACAGAATAAACGAAAGTAATTAAAAATCGATAACTGCCAAACTTATGGATGAAAATAAATGAAATTTTAGCAAATGAAATAAAATAAAAAGTTCTTTCCACCAGATATGTTTTGAAAGTAAAAATATTTAATTTAAGGAATTTTGAAAAATGATTATTGGACTTAGAAATTTTGAAATGATATTTGGAAAAGTACGTTATTCTGAAAGATTTTGCATGAATTAAAGTAAATGAATTTGAATTTTCTGAAAAGAATAAAATTAGCAATTAACCATTTTTTAATCAATGTTATTAAAAAGGAAATTCACTATATTTTAGAATAATTATTAATTTTATACTGTCTGTTATTTAAGAAAAATGGATATTATTTAAAAGTTAGAAAGAGTAAGTCAGAAATATTTTTATTTTAGATAATTTGAAATGAAGTTTAATTAATATTGCAAAGTGAATAAAATGTAAATTAAATTTGAAATGAATATCCTAAAACATATGTAATGGAAAGATTCTGAAATTAAATTATACTCTCACCAAAAGTAAACAATTTAAAAAGAATGTTTGATTTAAAATGCAAAATGAAACTTAGCTTAATTAATTTAAATGAATTTAATGAGTTTAATTAAATTGATGAATAAATTAAAGTTAAATGTAAAAATACTGAATAAATTAAGAGTCAAATTTTTAAATCATAACATCTGCCATAGTAAGATGAATGAAAGTCTGACGATAAGATAGCGGTCGTAAGGTGGAATTACTACTGAAATTTACTGGAAAGTCTCTAAGCCGAAGTTTTGTATATCTTGCCAAGTCAGCAAAGCATCCCGGTTAAAGTGCAGAATATCTAACTATTCGTACATCACTGGTAGATCTCTCCTCCGAAACCACGCTGATTCATCAGTCAGCTAAGCATCTATTAAAACGTGCAAATCAAATCAAAAAAATGACTGGAAGATTTCATCTCCTACATTCCATTGAATCTTGCAAAAATTGGACTTTGAAGAATTAGATTCAGTATAGAGCCGTGATAATTCGCCGTTATTTATTTCAAACTCACTCGCAGAGTTACGATGACAAAAAGAATCTTCACTGCAGATATCTCCAAAAACATCCTCTCCTCATAGCATAGCGTTGATGTAAAAGGTATTCAAACCACTAAAGTTAAGGAAACCAACATAGTTGAAAATTTTTCCAATTGTGTCCGGCCTTACGGCCTGACACGACTTTTATATTCTGCCGACTACATGTAGCAGAGCAAAGCAACCAACTCAAAAATTTTGAAATCAAATTCAACTATCTAACAGATGCTCAAGACAAACGATCCAATCAGAAAAGATGAAAATTCCTCTTCTTCATTTTAAATCGCTTAACTCTCAAACGTCACTGATAAAAAGTATTCCCGCGACAACTCAACTGTACACGCGAACGATTCGAGCGAACCGAAAACAACTCCACCCTAGCAACAAGCGGCAGAAATAAATATCGTTCGTCTTTGAATGTTCTAGAAAGAATTTTAAATCCCCTTTTTCCCCACTGAGAAATGCATCCCCTTAACCTTGAATGCCTACTTGAACGACCCCTAAACAAACATGGGTGATGATTGTCCACTAAGTTGTTGTTTCTACAATGCGCGAAGATGCGATTCAAAATGGCCAGGCATCATTCTGAAAAAGATCGATGTAAACATTGAGATTAGAAAAAATGTTTAAAAATTCATATCTGCCAAGATTTAAGTTGAATTTTGCTAGAATTTTGGCAGACTGCATAAAAAATTTTGTTTAATCTTTTGAGTAAGGTTTAAAACAAAATTAATTAATATTAAAAAAAATGAAGAAAATATATTTTAACTTAGAAGAAAACACACGATACTTTTACCGGAATCGATGTCAACAAACAGAAATCTTTTATTCTTTTATCCAGAGACTTAAATGCATGATTATAATTTAATTTAAAAATGATTATTGATTTTAAAAATTGATTTAATTATAGAAGTTGATTTTAATTAATAATAAAATATCTTAGAAGAAAAGTTAAAAAGATTAATTTTAAAAAGATAGAAAATAATGACTGTTTAAATAATAACTGTTAAATAATTAATTTAAATGTTGATTAATATTATGAAAACTTTTAAATAATGATTAATTACTATTAAATATTTAATTTAAATAAATAAATTAATGAAAACTATTGAATTTAAAAGTAGAAATGGAATGTATCATAACAAGAATAACGATAGATTACTTCAGGGGGGGGGGGAAGCCCCCTGAACACCCCCTGTTGTCACTTTAATTTTATATTCTCAATTTCCAGTAATTGGGCTATTTCATTTCTTGAGTATATGTCTGAATGTAATTACTATTTTAATTTCATTAGAATAACCATAACTTTGTAGAAGAGATTTTATCCTATCCTTAAAAGAATACTTATATTTCAACGGCTAAACATCATATGTTGCTGAAATTAAATAAAATTTCATGTATAAAATATACTTATATAAATGTAAATTAATCTTATGTGACCTATATTCAATTTACACATTCAACGTTTTTATTATTTTCATTTCGAAAATCGATTTGGTAATCTTTCTTTAGTAGTTAAAATAAATTCTCATCTATTTCATTAAAAAAAGCATACAAAAAACTTAAATTACCTGAAAATTAGCTATTTTGTTAATAAAATTTCGCATCAAAATAGTGAAATTCACTTGAATTTTCCTTTATTGATATATTTTTTAATATAGTTGCTTAGCAACAATTTAATAATAAGAAAGAAAAAAAGCATTGGAAATTTTTGTAAAAAATTAAAAATGAAAATGTTTTATATCTTCCAAATTAATCATAAAATTTCCCAATAATTTATACAATTAATTTCGAAATTCTAATAAATGTATTGGCAAATTTTCAAAGTGATTGCATTAAATTAAGATCTCCATTTCGTAAATTTAGGATCCATAATTTAGCATTTACAATTATCCCAATGCGAAATTTTCTTTTCGGTGAATGTTAAAATTAGAAAAAATCACCTGACTTCCTAATGAAAAGCATTATGACCTAAAAAGAAATGTTCTATATTTTTCGAATGAATGAACCAAATGTAACTAAAAACTATACAGATAATTCCGGGTACCTCGCCAACATACCTACCTGAAATCAACCTAATCTGATCATTTTTGCGGCAGTTATCATGGAATAAATAGACAAACTAACAGATGGAAACCAAAAACTTTTCGGGTCTCCACAGTGAGCATCAACAGGTGTTTTGGCAATTAAAATTTTGATGCACCTCTCTAAAAAACTACACAATATGACAACTATTTTTTAAAATACAAAGTAGTACTGCAGTCAAAAGTCTTGGCTATTGGAAAATTTTTACGAAAGTTAATGCCAGCAAAATATTTGTTCAATTAAATGTGATTTTGTGTAAGAATTGTGAAAAAACTTTTTCTAGTCGAATTCTATTCTCTTTCAGCAACAGTATTTCTGCATGATAGTTGTCAAACTGTAGTAATTTATCAGTTTTACCCCCACCCCCACCACCATCACACACACACATATACCTATGACCAATAGTATGAAAAAGCAGAGGAATGTCACAAAGGAAATTTCTTGAAAAAGTAAATGTATGAAAGAAGGGATTGATATGGATGTTCAAATATCATCCCTTTATAAAGTTTATGACTATGATTTGGAAAAGGTTTTCTTTCTTAAAACTCAGACTCTAATGTATCATCAAAGTGTAAAGGGTGTAGAAGTAGAACGTTTTAGAAAATAGCCAATCGTTAGAGATTAACACCATCAGAGTGTTATACTTCTCTACTCCAAAATTTCATGAAGCAGACTTTTCATGTCTTTTACTGGACTGTCGAAATGAATAGGATTTATGAAACTAATGGTTTGAAAATTGCAGTGACTTTTGCAAATCTTAGCAAAGTTTTATCAGGAAGAAGGGAAGTGATCAACTGTAATCAGTTTTTTTTTTAAACTTGGACTTCAGTATTGCGATCAAACAAACAAAAAAAAATCCTTTGAAATAAATAACAAATGGCTGTTAAAAAAATTTATAATGTGAAAAAGATATTGATAAAGCATTATTATGCTAGTTTAGCAGTCCGCACAAAGAAATTGCCAGCCCATTTTCTTATTAGTAGAATGGATTTTAAAAGCTCAAATTGAAAAATTTGCAGAAAAATGAGGTTATACTGATTTCACATGCAATAATGGATGGTTGGAAAATTTCAAAAACAGACATAACATTGTTTATGCTCAGCTATCTGAAGAAAATATGTCTGTTGATTTGGAAACTGGAAATGACTGAGGTTATAAAAAAAAAAAAAAAAAAAAAAAAAAAAAAATTGTATAGCCAAAATTAATGTCCAATTATAAGATATCTTTAATGAAAATGAAGCTGGGATTTTTTTTACAAATTAGCAAATTTATAACTTTAAAAGTAAAAATTGTGCAGGTAGAAAATATTTAAAAACAAATTACTGTTTTAGTGTATACTCATATGACAAGAACAAAAAACAAAACAAAAATTACTAATTACTGGAAAAGTGTGACAAATTTAATTATTCAGAGATGTTTTTAAAAAATCAAGTTATAAATATAGTACTATTTCTGACAGGCAGGATGAAGAAGATCCTGGCATTACCAAAATGGTTAGAAAAAGGGAGATTTTAATTCATATCAATATTACCTTTTTAGATGACTTTGTTAACATTGACAGTGAAGTTGAAACAATTGGATTTAGCACAGAAAGAAATTTTAAAAGATATCTGTGAGCAAGATTGGGGAATTTTCAGAAAATCTTACCAGCCAAGGATTTTTTTTTTTTTTTTTTTTTTATGAGCCAGCAAGATGCAACAAACATAACATCAAATTGTTATGACAATATTTATGCGACTACAAAAATAATACATTGCTACATGCATTTTCATAGTAATGTTTTTATAAAATTAAAAAATATGTAAAATAGGGGAAAGTTTTGACTAGATTAGAACATAATATAGGGAGTAAACTGTGATACAATAGGAAATAATTCCAGATCTAAAACTGGGAATCTATTATTATCTCTGAAAATGTTAAGAGAAGCAAATGATGTATAGTGTGGTGCAAAATATTTCAACTCTGTAAATTTTTTTATATCTATTATAATAAGAATCAAATGCATGTTTAACCTTTAAAAAGACGGGCAGTTTGAAAAAAACCTAAGAACTTGGGTGGAGTGCTCTGTATGCCAACGCCTTTTACATTCTAAATATCAACTTTTCAAGATATTCTTATTTAATGCAATGTCTCGCAATAGTATAAAAGTATAACGCTTATAAAAGTTTCCACTTAAAAAAACAACTGTGTGCAAAGTATTAACGATTGGGATGAAATATTTGATAGTGATATAAAACAAATAATAGATTGACTACAAGTATTCAAAAAAATTTTCCATACCAAGATCTTTCTTGAGTATGAGTGATAGAATTATGAAAGATAATATTTATGGTTTTTGTTTTTTGTGATGATATCTTAAAAGATCTAGGTGTTGTTGTATTTAAGTTGATTCCTTTAAAAATCGATCTATTGCAATCACATTGTTTATATACTGGGTGATTCAAAACAGAGGTTATGCCAATTATCTCTTAAGAGTTGACATCAGTCATGCGAAAAAATGCACAAGCTAATGTTAAGCGAAGGTTCTTGGCAAATTTCTTGCTCGCATTTTAATATTTTTAAATGATGTTTTTTGCATAGGATAGCTGAGGTCGATCTCTAACGTTGTTAGTTGTTACTTTATTGATTTTGGTTCCAGTTTTTTTTATATAAGGGTGCTTTCACTTTCAGAACCAGTTCCAATCGGTTCCAAAATTGAAAATGTCCGCTTATAAAAAAATTGTAACTAAAATCAAAAAAGTAAAAACTAACAATGTTAAAAATCAACCTCAGATATCCTATGCAAAAAAAAAAAAAAAAAAAATCATTTAAAAATATTAAAATGCGAGCGAGAAATCTGCCAAGAACCTTCCCATAGACACATTAGCTTGAGCGTTTCTTCACGTGACTAGTGTAGGCCCTTAAATCAATGATGATAAAAACATACTTCCAATTACAAAAAGTATACAAATCAAGTACAGCTTTTAGATATGGCATTTATTTTTCAAAGGGTGTATAGATGTTAAGATATGAAATTTATTTATTTATATGATCTCTGGGTCTTATAAGTTATATCTAGAAATATTTTATCCATGCTCTGACAAGTAAAACAATAAAAATCCACATGAATTCATATACAATTTCAGGATTTCAGTATATCTACAGTGCATTTATACATTGTGATTTTATTAGCATAAGTGTCTCCTCGCACAGGAGATTTTACTCTACTGTAATAACAATGCTTACTTACGTATCAAACATGTGAAACATCTGTAGCTATTGCTGGAATTGAATTTTTTTTTTTTTTGTAGCAAAGATCTATATGCAAATGAAAATATAAATGTAAACTACCCCTACAAGGCTTAAATCTGGTTTATATTTTTTGTATGAAAAAGCAGTTTTTTGTCATCATTCTATCTATAATACTTAAAAAAGAGCTGTTTTTTAACTATAAAATTTATATTTTTATTCAGCCTCTAGGTCCTATAAGTTATATTTAGAAATATTTTCTCCATGTTCTGAAGTATAACAGTAAAAATTCCATTCTTCTGTGGCCCAAATTCTCTGAGTTATGATACTTTGAATTACATGAAATTTTGGAGCTTTCTGGCAAGATGTGTGTTATAAAGATCTTATACTACATAATTAACAAATTGTACAACAATCATCATAATGATAGAATACTGTGTATTGTAAAATAATAAACAATTATTTAATCAATAAATGATTAACATTGAGTTAATACAAAATTAATATAATAAAAATCTAAAAAACAAAATGCTGATGGAAATTAAAAATAATCACATATTTAAAATAATTGACTCACTTTTTCCAATTGAAGCCTTTCTCCAACATTGGCAGGAAAGTATTCATTTAGAGCAATGATATCTTCAGTTGTGATTTTAAATCTTCTGCAACCAAGCTGTATCACAGCAAAAAGACGATTGTGTGTCTTATTTTTAATCTGTTGATTGACTTTGAATAAAACATCTAAAAAAAAAATCAACATTTATAATATTTTCAAATAAATAAACTAATAAGAATAAAATAAAGAATAAAATAAACTAATAAGAATAAAAAATAAAATAATCATGCAAGGACATTTTAATGAATAGCTCTAATAAGTTCAGTGTGTTCAGAAAATAAGACCACTGGTAATTATAGACTCCACAGTAACTCGTACATATTTTAGCGCTTCTTTATTGGTTTGGACATACCAATATGTAAATTATATTGCAATATGTCTAGACTAATAGCAGTGACCAGTGCTGAAACTAGCATTTTTCGCACCCGGGACAAACATGGATTTTGCCCCCCACCCCCTCAAGTTTCTAATAGCCGACTCGACTTGTTTTAAATTAAAATATGTAATTACAAAATATGTAATACTGAACTATGTAATCAGCTGTGTCAAATACTGATTCAATAAAATGTTCAAAACGGAATAGAAAGGAACAGGACAAAATTCTACTTTATACAGGTTTACGTCTTAGTAGGTATAATGAGGAATTTTCACGTTTTCTAATTTTATTTTTATATAATAGAAAACAGAAAGATAAGAAGAACAGTATGTTTTTTTTTTTTTAATTTTGAGCTGTAATTGTTGATTTCTGACAATTTTTATAGCGCACTATTTACCGTGTTCCGAAAACGACACTTTTTACTACGCCAGTCTTGTGACGTCATAGTTCATGACAAAGAGAGAAACGCATCATTTGTTTACGCTTTGGATAGCGCGTTTGAGGGTTTTCTTTTCTTCTTGTAATAAAATTCGTGGGTATTACATTATCAAAAGTAATAGAATCTTTAAGAAAATACAAATGTACTAAAGATCTAAACAACTCGCAAACTACAAAAAAGTTATCCTTAATTTTTTAAGACCTTTTAAAAAAATAGTATAATACAAAAATAGTTGTACATTTGATTTTCTCCATTGGCATTTAAATTTTGAAAGAAAAAAAAATGATTCCAATATAAAATATTTATACCAGTTATAAGTTGTACGATATTGTGTGCTAGAATAATTATTTTTAATTAGAAAAAAAATTGATTTTTATAAATCATTCAATATACTACAGAGGCAAAAGCCTTTTTGGCAATGTGTGACAGATATTTGAGAATTTGACGGTAATCTTCTAACGTTGCAATAATTTTACAAAACTCCTTGATTCATTTTTTAATATACATTAAAAATTACATTTATATACATTATTAAAATATAAAGTAAGGAAATGATTGTTTTGATTAATTTAATTCATAAAATGAATATCTTTTGAATGTAAATATAAATTAATTGGAATTTAACTCAAAACAATAATTTGTTGATAAATTTTATCACCACACATGATGGTTTCTTTTAATTTATAACTTAGATGTATTGATTCTAGTTTTTTTTTTTTTTTTTTAATATAACATTACAAACCCCAATGTTAAAGTACCTTTCAGATTTTTATTTGTTTAACCAGGTGGAAATAATTTCAGAAGTATAAATACTTTTGTATCACTTTTTATTTGAACATAATTATAATATCCGTTAAGCACTGATACAACAACCTATATACATAATATATATACAAATTTGATATGATGTGTCCAAACAGTCAGATACCAGTATATAATTAATGTTTTTTGTATAAAAGAAAGACTGAAATTTATAATTAACCTGAAAAAAAAAATGTATTTCTGTGATGCGTCATTATTTTTTAGCAGAAATCAAAATATAAGCTTTGATTAGGAAAAATAATAAGATATTTATGCATTTGAACTAGATATAAATAAACACACACACACACCTATATATACATATATATGCACTCCTAACAGTTATGCTCGACAACTCCCATCCAGACCCCCACAGGCTTTAAAAACACGCTAATTTTCTTAGTTTAAAAAACTTTATCTGATTATGGAAGGTTAAATGATATTATTACAAGAAGTGGCGATGTCCTGTAATCAGGTTGCCGTTTATTTCCCTTTGAGTGGGTGATTGTCGGCACCCCAGACCGCATCCACTGTTGTCGCAAAAGCTGACGTCTGTTTTGTGATTCGTTAAGAAAGATCAATTATAAATTTGAAAATCAGCTGTTATAAAATAGTTAAGGTGATTCTAAAATGGCCTTCTCAACAAAGCGATTCATTTTTAAATGCAAAAGCATGAAATTGGCAGGCATGACTATTGAAGCTATTTGAAATCGAAATGAGTTTTCCATTTTTTTAATAAATAAATTACTTATCAAGTTATAACCAATTTGTGTCATGTGACATACGTTTTTCCCTTTTCTTGTGCTGCCGTGTCGAGAATTCAGTTCAAAACGCCGAGTTTGACAGCGTTTTCTGAAAGATCTTCTGCCTTTCCCAAAAAAGAGAAAACGTCTTCGATTACATAGTTTCTGAATAAGAACACCTGCCTATTTCATGCGTTTCCTAACAAAAATGAATTCAGAAATGTGTCAGAAAGTAGCTCTTTTGGATTTAACGGTCTTAAGTTAAAACTGTCGCTGCTTCCTGAAGTTTTATAATGCTTAGAAAAAAGTTTTATTTTACATGTTATAAGAAAATTGTTTATATGATGTAAATACGACGAATTAAATATACAGTAAAACCTCCAAAGTTGACCACCTCTCTACGTTGACCGAAATTTATTAGTTTGAATGGTCACAACGTATTTTCAATGGAGATTTACCTCTATATGTTGACCACCTCCTAAGTTGTATGTTGACCACTTTTTAGTAGGTTTTACTGTCTGTAACTTGACCACTGATGTTTTCTTGAATTTGCTTTTTCCTCCATTTGTTCTAATTGCATCTGGTTTCCAGGAATTTCTTTATCAGTCATTCGGCTTAGCTAAGCAACACTCGCCCCCTTTGTGGTGCTCCATTCATTGTTCACTTCCAGTATGATACAATGGGAGGGAAATGCCAGAATTCCTGGAATCTGTCGAAAAATGTCACGGGAGTGGGGGATGTGCGTAGCGGTGTAGCTATACACCATAGAAGAAGAAATTACTATCTTATAATTCCTTCTTCTATGCTATACGCAGAATTGGAAAACAACGTGTATCGCTCACATATGAAACACATTCAGTTCTTTTTCTCTGGATGTCGCGTTGTGACGGGACCGGTCATTTATTTTCGAATTTTCATTAAAAATGGCGCAAAGAAAAGCTCTAAAAGAACTTAAATTAAAGGAGAAAGTGAATCTTGTTAATTTTCTGGAAAGCAGCAGCCAAAGAAAGACAGTGGAAAAATTTGGTGTGAGCAAGACAACTGTGAGCAACATTTTAAAGCGCAAGGAAGAATATCTGGAAAGATATTCTTTCGGAAACGGGGGACTCCAAAGAAAACGCAGGAGAACATGCCTCGGTGTGAACGAAGCCACTTTTCTTTGGTTTAAAGAGATGAGATCAATCAATGCAAGAATATCTGCACCTATACTTCAGGAAGTAGCAAAAAAAATTGCAAACGAATTTGAAATAGACTTCCAAGCATCAGCAGGTTGGCTTGAAAAATTCAAACTACGATACGAGATTTCTCAAAAAGTTGTGTGTGGGAAATCGAATGAGGTTTCAACTGAAGTGGTGGAGAAGCAGGGTTGGCAAGTTTTTGACGCATGACGGTTTTTACCGTCATGTCAAAAACCTCAGTGTCAAAAATGTCAAAAACTGTCAAAAACCCATTTTTTAGTAGTTTGTTTTTACAATTTTTTTTTTCATTCTATCTTTAATATTAAAATCCGAAATATTACATAAAATACATACATTTAGATTTTACATAAAATATTTACATAAAATGTTACATAAAATATTCAGAATCAAAAAGACTCTAAAGTATATTTATCCATCCAAGAAAAAAAAATAAAGAATTGCATTAGAATAATACGTATACATCTCTGTTAGAAGATCTCTACAATAATCTTAAGCTATTTGGCTAAGTCTAAAAAAATTAGATTTTTTGAAGAAATCCTGTAACCTATCAGTATTAGATTAAACAATGTGTATAATTTCGGTACAACTTATTACATTGTTGAAAACAAAACTTTAAGATTCTCCTTATTGAAGTGCAAATGAAAATCACCATAATTGCGTTTATGATAATACATAAGATATGCATTTTAAAATATTATATCGAAGAATATTCAAATTTATTCACTACTAGTCTATGCTTAACTACAGAGTTTCTCCCAGGTTTTAAAAAGGGCAGGGTGCTGCTGGTGAGAAAAGGGCACTTTTTTATTCGTAAGGGCACTTTTTGGATTGTTGAAGGCACTTTTCTTATCCTTAAGGGCACTTTCTTAATTGTTAAAGGTATTCTTTTGGTTTTTAAAGCCACTTTTGATATTTAAAAGTCAGGGCACTCTTTTTAAGACAACATTGAGTCAATTTTTACTATGAAAGCAAATTTTTTAAAGCAAAAAGGAGAAAGGGCACTTTTGTACTGAGGGGCAAGAAGGGTGTTAATTATTTCACTGGGAGGGTCAAGAAGGAAGATAATTATTTTTATGAGGGTCAAGAAGGGTGCTATTTTGTAAAGCAAAGGGCAGGCAGGGTGCAGCACCCTTCTGAAACTGTCTGGGGGAAACTCTGTGTTAACATCTATCGTCATACAATGTAACAGCATTTTTGCATCTCTAAAATAATTTTAATGTACTTTATTAAAAATGTATATTGAATGTTATTTAATAATTATAACCTTTTTATTATCATTTAATATTAACAAAACCGGTTATATTAGTGGAATTTATATTAGTGAAGATTATGACAAATATTGTTCTTTTCTTTTACTCTTGTATTTTTAAATCTTTCCCATATTAGGAAATGATCTTCTTTTAAATAAATTTAACAAATGTAATTGTAAATAATAACAAGTTGGAAATTGTACGTCAAACGTTACAAACGAGGTGCGTTCGTACGCACGTTTTAGAATTAAATTCATGATATCCCGTGCGTAGAACGGGTTAAACAGCTAGTTAAGTATATATTTTATGACACTGTTCATACAAATATCTTAACTAGTTATATAAATATTCAGATATATATGTATCAGCTAGTAATATAAATATTCAGATCTTGATGATTTTTAATTCTGTGAAATGAATTATATCGTCTGCAGATTAATTTCTGTCATAAAATAAGTGTCTCGGTCGCTTGACGATTTAACATCCATCGGAAGCTTCTCTAACAAGAAAGCACCGATTTAAAAAAAAAAAAATTCAAATTTCTTAATAAATATTTTTATTAAAATCTCCTAAAGTTTTGATTCGATTTTAATAAAATTTGAAATGTCTCGACAAAATTCTGCAAAGATAATATATTTTAAATTGCAAACCATTTGGTTGGGTAGTTTTTGCGTTGTTATATGCGGACGGACAGACAGACGGACGGACAGACAGACAGACGGACGGACAGACGGACGGACCAAACGACGACTATAGGTGCTACGTATTTATATAATTACGAACGCACCTAATAATAACAAGAACAACAAGGTAAAATCAATCTAGAAATGTACTGTATGCTGCTACACTTATACTATAAATTGGAGGACAATCGAAAATGATAGGTTTTTGACAGAATAAACCAGTAAAAACACGGTTTTTACCACTGTCATGTCAAAAACCAGTTTTTGACGTCAAAAACCCAACCCTGTAGAGAAGTTAATTGAAAAAAATCCCAGAGTTTTCTAAAGGTTTTAAAGATGAGGACACCTTTAATGCTGATGAGTGCAGTCTCTTCTTTAAATCAATGCATGATAGAAGTCTAGTAAGGAAGGGTGACACTTGCAAAAGAGGAAAACTTTCAAACTGTTCTTCTATGTGCTAGTGTGACTGGGGAAAAATTTAAGCCTACAGTGATCGGTAAATCCTCAAAACATCGGGCATTTAAAAATGTAAAACCTGAAAACTTTCCTGTTTTTTAGAGATAGAATAGATCTGCTTGGATGACCAGTGCTTTGTTCGAAGAGTGGGTTAGAGGAATTAACGCAGAAATGAGGAGAAAGAAGAGGTCTATTCTACTTTCCGTAGACAACTGCCCCATCCGCATGAAAGTGAATAATCTCACAAATGCGAAGCTAAAATTTTTGCTTCCAAACACAACTTCGAAAACACAAACTTGAGATCAAGGCATTATTCAGTCCTTCAAAGTGCACTACAGAGATCAACTTCTGGAATGGGTGAAAATGAAAGCAGAAACCTGTGGTCCTTCTGCATTGGCTTCTTTAACAGCTGCGTCAGTAAATGCTTTGAATGCTGTTCATTGGATTAATTCTGCTTGTAATAAAGTTAAGCAAACCACGATTAAGAACTGCTTCTAGAAAGTTGGATTTGTTACAGCTACAACATTGGTGCAAGAAGATGAGCTTCCTTTATCTCCTTTGCCAGTTTTTGATGGAGTTGATTTTAAGATTATGTTATCATGGACAATGAGTTAGTAACATGTGTTGAACCATACCCAGAGGCAATCTTCAATGAGATACTATCTGCAACTAAGCACAGCGAGGACTCTAAGGTACAAGAAATGGACGGCGAAGAGGATGATGATCCAAGTGACGACGAAAGTGAAAAGTACCCAACTCTGAAGGAAGACTATAAGACTATGTAAAGCGCATGATGGAGCAACTTAAATTTCGTTGCAGAAAAATGGCCAAGCATGCTTAATGGACTTGAAACTGTGAAAGTGCTTTTTGCAGTTACCTAATGAACAAAAAGAGGACTAAAACAAAAATTTAATTATTCTGTCAAAAACTGTAAAAATAAAAATGAGTAAGTGCTAATTTTTTCTTTATAAATTACTAAAAAAGTTTACTAATTTTTTTCTAATATTGTACTAAATATTTTCTAAAAATTCCCTAAGTTGACCACCTCCGTATGTTGACCGCTTAGTTACAGTCTCTTGGGTGCTCAACTTATGGAGGTTCTACTGTATATCGTTTTAATTAGGAGTGATTTTTAACATTCATTGCTTTTCGCACGTAATAATTTAATTATTTTAAAGTTTCTTTATTTTTTTACAATCGGGTGTAAATAAATGTTTTGATTGAAAAGTATTTGTACATGTTATTACATATTTAGGCTATTTTAAAACGGGTAACAGTGGGAAATAAAATATTATTTCAAACTATGAATTAAATCTTTATTTTGATAATGAAATTTTGAATGAAAATTTTGAAAAATATTTTAAAAATTTAACAAATTAAAAAAATGTTTGCATATTGCACACCACAATCTAGTCAAGTATGCCTACGAAAGATTATTAAATTCCTATGCATAGTTTTTGATCCTATAAAACTTTTTTAATGAGCTATTTTGACCAATTTTAACATTAAATAGCTAATAAAATGATTCTTCGATTTAAAAACTGCTTGCTTCAGCGTATTTATTATACATTTCTCTACAAAACTACATGTTTTAATGTTGTTATATGCAATAATTACTGTATTATAAGCCGAGAAAGTAAAAATGTCACAATAAATTCAATTACGTCAGCACGGCATCAGCATTAGTTAAGTACTTTTTTTAGAATAGTAAGATACAACGAAAATGAGAGATTGATAAAAATATCATAAAGACCAAAGTAGAAATAAATTTGGAGATAAAAAAAATTCAAAATGCTTGCAAAACCCGAGCCGAGAACCAAAACGCCGCTTGCAAACAAAATGTAAACATTGGCACATCGTGAACAGTGACGTCATAGCCAAACACGCAGCGTTTTCAAGTCGTGTGGTTTTCTCATAACTTTAAACCTAATTTAACAATTATTGAACGATTTTTTTTACATTTTTGAGAACATTTTTGAAATTTATGAGCCTGGAATTATCAGAAAAATATAAAGTTGGCCGATTTCCTCATGTGTGCAAATTCCTCATTGTTGATATTCTTTCTGTTGAGAACATGTAATTTTAAAATTTAAAACTGGATTCCGTTATAGACACATTTCATTTTCACAGATTTTACGGTATGTGTATCATTACAAATGAGGCGTTTAAAGTAAAGTGATATGAATCACATTGTCTTAAGAGTTTACAATAATCACACAAAGAAATTCGGAAGTTAATGTTAAATCTGTGGGAGCGTTTTTAATACTTTAAATTTTTTTTCATGGGATACTTGTGGTTGATATCTAAAGTTGTGTGTTTGTACTTTTTCGAGTTTTGTTACTTTTTTTTTTTTATTCGGACCTTTTTATTTTTGTGAAGTGAAGCTGGTTGGAAACGGTTGTGAAATTGAAAGTGTACTCATATAAAAAAAACTGCAACCAAAGTCAAAAAAGTAAAAACGCCCAACGTTAGATATCAAGATCAGGTATGATATAAAAAAATATATTATTTAAAAATATTTAAGTGCAAGCGAAAATTCCGAAAAGAACTCTCCCATGGGTTTAACATTAGCTTGCAAGAGTTTTCGCGTGATTAGTGTAGGCTCTTAAGAGCATTTTAATATTTTAAAATATTTTTTTCTTAGGATAGCTGAGGTTGATGTTGAAAAATCGAAGAGTGTGGAAATAGGATTCCAAATATCTCGGCAACTCATTATCCGATCGACTTCATGCTTTATGCAAAATTTATGTTTTTTTTATTGTCTTTTATATTCATTTATTAAAATAAACAATTTCGAAAATTTTTATATACCTTTTATCAGAACGAATATTTCGAGAGTCCGAAAAAAATAGTTCCGGTTAATCGAGGTTATTGAAATGAAATAGGCTTCTTCCCATTATTACATACTAAATACATACCAAATTGCAAGTCTCTATCTCAATTTTTTCGGGAGATAGAGCATTTACAGACACACAGACACACACACACACAGACGGACGGCAAATTTTTTTTTCTAAAAATATGTTTTTCGGAATCTCCAGTGTCTGAAACGTGTAAATCCGTCAAAAATTTTTTTCCGATTTTCAAAACGATTACAAGACTTACCCTATACTACGTATGATGGGTAAGTAAAAAGGAAAAAAGAAAGCTGCACGCTGCTCAGTGAGAAAGAAAAAAATAAATAGAACACCCTTCTTGGAATTTTTTTGCAGGGAATCGCTTGGCAATTATACTTGTTGGACACTGGACAGTGACACAGGAGACTGACCTTGAAAAATGTTAGTGATCTTACTACACGGGACTTGATTTCTTCGATATATAGAAGAATTGACGTCTTCTTTGGACATGGTGTATTTGGAATAGGATAAAAATAGCCTAACAGAACAGTTCTTTCTTCTTATTCATTTGCTATCTAGTATTTTAGGTGAATCTTTTTATATATTTGTCAATTTTAATGCATTTGGTTTTTTTTTTTTTTAATTTTCCAGCTACGAGACATTTTTATCCAAATTTCACATATATACATTTTTGTATTAAACGACAAACGAAATCTTCATTTGACGCCCCTTTCGGCTGGCGTCCAGGGCACACGCCCTCCCCCCTAGTTTCAACCCTGGCAGCGACGTTATTGAAACACAGATAACAATATTATTCAGTAACAAACGAACAGGGGAATATGCAGTTTGTTTGAATAAAAAGTAAAGCATAGAATATATCGGGATATATTGAAATAACGACGAAAGAGAGATAATCATTAGAAGGGATATTTGGCTTTGAATGAAGCGGGCAGCAAATAAATGCATGGGAGGAAAGGATTATTCCGATATTAGTACTGAAATTTTGGTGCTTTTTCTAGGATTTTGAAGTCTCGCTGCGAGAAAAAAATGCTATTGGGATATATCGGTAGAGTCTGAGCTTAGCTATCATTATTGGGATATATCGTCAGAATCAGAGCTTAAGATATTGGTATTGCGATAATTTAAAAATATCAATTTTTGACTGATATATTGATAAATAATCCAGCCCTACTACCAACCTTAAAAAATTAATAAATTCTTATATGGGCATCACAGAAGGAAGTGGTTAACATTAAATTTCATATGGTTCTTTTCTGTCCTCATACATAATATATAAAACATTTTTATGACTCATACATTTTAAAATTTTATTTAAGATTGTACACGACAGTCAACTGGAGATAATTTGGAAGAAAAAGCCTATTATCGTAAAAGTGTGTTATGATGGAAAAGAAAAAGATTAATTAAAATTGATAAAAATGAGAATTCAGACCTGATTCTTGTATACTGTGTTCATAGCTGCCAACTGCTGTGATTTTTCGGCATTGGCACTAGCAATTAAGAACAGAAATCTTTTTCTTTTCAAATAAGAGAATTCTGCGATAAAATATGGCAAAGGAAGAAGTTTTCCACCAGTTATTAATGAGGTACTAAAATTAATCATAAAATATCTCAATGCAATCATATTTTATGCTAAATGTAGTCTCTTCTAGAAATTTTGTCAAGATAAAAATGTACACTATGAAACAATTTTGTTTCTCACAAAAGTAGTAAAAAACAACAAAACTCTTCTAGATATAAGGGATGAACCCTGTTTTCGAATACATGTTAGACCTAATCTGTGAAAACAGCATGTTTGTTTTATTTTATTATGAGACATTTTTTTATTATTATAAAACACTGAGAATTTTATCATAAAGCATACATAATTTTATAAAATGCAGACATTTATTTTATTATAAAACACACACAATTATTTTTTATAAAACACAAAAATTATTTTATTATAAAACACACTAATTGTCAAGAATACAACTGACTCAGATATTAATACCAGATGGCTTTGATTAATATGAAATCTTTGGTCTAACGGGCAAAATTGCCATTTTGGCACCAAAAAGAAACCCTGGTATGTCTGTGACATCTATACCGAGAGGAGTTCATTGTCAAATTTGAAACTCAGTTGTAAGATGTGTAAAGGAGTGAAATATTCTAATCAACTCACCAAATTGAGTACTTCTAGATTGCATCAAGCAGTAAGTAGCAGTCATTTGTTAAAGCGATTTATTGGTTATTGCATCTGTAGAAAAGACAGATGTGGATGATCGAAAGCTAAAGAAATTTAAAGGGCCTTTTCTTAGCTCTATATTTTCAGGGTACTTCTCTATTATCCCGTCGACCTCTTTTCATAACAAAAAACTATTGCCAAACTGTAAGATTAAACGCCAAAAATGCAGTCCCATTCCCTTGATGTCAGAAGCATTATACGTGTTTGTTATGTCATCAAGTGGTTTTTAATTCGACATTTGCGTGTATTTTTCATTATGTTTTCCTGATTTATTAGTTATTTCATTAATTAAAATAACAATTGTATCCTTAAATTCTTATATTTTATTTATTTATTTTGATATTCCAATGACAACGTTCTCCCATTTATTTAGCATTACAGTTTGGCGATAGTTTTTTGTTATGAAAAGTGGTCGACGGGATAATAGAGAAGTACCGTTTTCAGAGTAATTTCAAAGTCCGCTTATTTAAATTTCTAAGAGCTACTGATCAAAAATGAACATAAAAGGATAAATAAACTATGTACATAAGTTAAAATAAATGAAATAGGAAATGTGCAGAGAGATTAAAATCAACCTTGAGTAATTTTTCTGTCAGTTTCGGAAACTTGGCTTGGATTTTCATCGTAGACATATCCATGTCTTGTAACTTTGAAACCTGATGAAGATGTTGATTGATGTCTAAGCAACACTTTTTGACAACCACTAAAAATACCTGTAAGAAATTTTAATTTAGATCAATGACTATAATCTACTACAGATGCAGACATAATTTTCTTACACAAAAACTTCATATAATTACATGATAAAATTAATTATTTAAAAAAAAAAAAAACTTTTTTTTTTTTTTACTAAATTGATATAGTGAATGTCATTTATAAAAATTAGAGGAAATTTTTTAAAATGATTATATTTAGAATGTTTGAAGTATTATATGTATCAGAGATGGTTAACTTGTTTGTTCATATGAATGACTTTTTAAAGTATATTTATAAAATTATTAATATTCCATTCCACACAATGATATTAAATTATATAATAATAGATACCAAGTGAAATACAGAAATTATGTTCAAACAAAGTGATATCTCTATATCAATATTTACTGAACAAAGAAGAAAAAAATATACATAACTAGTAAATCTGCAGATCAGGAGCCTCAACATCAGCTCTGAAAGTTATTGTTTTTTAATCTCACTTTTCATGTTATTTAGCATCTTACAATTCACAATTTTTTTTTATGTTACATACATATTTATAGGCATATAAAATACTTTGGAGGTTTCAGAAATTAGAAGCATTAAATTAAACACGATTTATGCAATGATACTCATTTTACATATCTAAAAAGTTTCTATATCACATAAATTTGCTATAATTTATGCAAACATTATTTTTAATATCAAAGAATATTTTAATATATTTTTAGAAGGCAATTTAAACATTTTTAGAAATGCAAAAAAATGACGTTAATTTCTGATGTTAAAAATTTCATTTAAAGAAATTTTAGAATGCATTTTTTAAAGATTTACAAAAGAAACAGTTGATCAAAATTGTAATTTAAATCACTCGTTTTAACATTAAAAAACATTAGTAATTTTTGCCAGTGGCAAAAACTATTTTTGCCGTGACGGTTTTTCCACTTCTGCAAAAATTGGTCAACCCTGACATACATAATATAAAATATGAAAATAAAACATGTGTAAACTATTTATAAAATGCATTGCAATTCGAAAAAAATCCTGGCTTGATAACGTCAGACTTTAAATGCTCTATTACTGAATTGCATAAAAGAAACATCCTTATAACTCCAAAAATGATAATCATATTAACTAACAGTAGTGTTCACATTTCTTTAAAAAGGGCAGGGTGAATTTGCTGAAAGGGACATTTTTGACCGGTAAAAAGGCACTTATACTGAGTGTGTGGATTTGTTAAAAAGGGCACTTATATTGAGTAAAAGGGTTTGTTTTATATAAATTATATAATGATTGCATAGTCTAACAATTAAAATTCAATAAAAATTATGAATGACCAATGGGCACATTCTGTTGAGTGAAAGGACACTTCTCATTGGATTTATCATTTGTCAGTTCTGAAGAATGGGGTTTTCAACTCTAAACCTTTATTAAGTAGTAAGTCCTAAATTTCCTGGAGAGAATTTCCTGCATGGGGGGGGGGAGGGGGGGAGCCACGCTCTGGATTCACTAGCATACATTATCAAGGTAAGCAGAAATTGTGCTGTACTTTTAAGAATCTCACAAAATAATCTCCACTTATGGAAACATGTGCCATTCTGGGACGATTTTGAAATGGAAAATGCATATTGCAATCTGAAAACACAATACAATATGCAGTTGCTGTATCTGTTTTTTCACACTGATTTAGAACTTACAACACGTGACTCAATCAGAACAACAGAACTTCTGTTTTCAAAAGTCCATGTAATTTCTGCGAGAAAAGGGGGAGTGTTAGGAGAGGAAAAAGCCAAATATTTTCTTTTTTTAAAAAGAGGACGCAGAATCGTGCAAAAGAAAACTTGCTCCCGGGGCAAAGTTTCAGTCCCCCTCTACACACACATAATCTTTCTAAAATTTATTAAGTGCAAAAGCAGAAATAAATTCCCTTGAATAAATGTTACACGTTTTTTGGAACTTTAAAAGGTTAATTTTAATTCAGAAATTCCTAACAATTAAATAACATTAAGAGAAAAAAAGAAAAAATTGCACTTATTTATTAGAGAAATCATGTTGTGCGAAAGGGGCTGGGCGCTTTTACCATGTCTAAAAAGGACAGGGTGCAGCGCCCTTTGAAAAACATCAAATGAGAACACTAACAGTTTGCAGCATCGGATTAAGCATCTCTTTTCCAATTAAAAGATATCTTTGAATTGAAATTTGAATGAAATACAGGGTCATGAAAAATCAGTGTTGAAAATATGATTATAAATATCTCGGCAGCTAATTACCCGATCGACTTCATTCTTTATGCAGAATTTATGTTTTTTTTATTGTCTTTTTCACTCCTTAAAATAAACAATTTCGAAAATATTTATATACCTTTTATCAGAATGAATATTACGAGAGTCCGAAAAATTCCTTTTGAATATATGGCAATTGAGTGTTTTTTGACAGCTTAAAAAAAATATTTTATAAGGAATGGGAGTATTTTTTGTCACCAAAATCTGGGATGGCGACCTAAAATTTTGTATTAAAAATGTGTTGATTTGATATGGAATAGGTTGATAAACACTTTAAAAAAACAACCAAAACGGCTGTTACATTATAAAGAAAAATAGATAGAAAAATAATTTTCTGCAAATAAAAATTATTATGAAATGTAAGGACATGCAACAATCTTATTGAAGAGCACAAATAATTTATAAATAATGTTTTCACTCATAAATAACTCTATCATTCATACCTAAGAGGTTTACTTTCTTAAAAGAGAACATTTTTTTGCATTTAGTTCTTTAAATTCACTCAGATACGCAACGAAATTACAAATGATATAATATCGTTTAAGTGAGGCCCTCTAGATAATCAAAAATAATTCATATTACATTTTTTAACAATAAAATATTGATATTTAAGTGTTTATTTTACATCCATACACCGCAAAAACATCATATTTTATTTTATTTTGCATGGAATGGCCAAACACCGAGTTGAGTTGCACGAAGAAAGCACCTGTTTTCTTTCAAAAAAGCAAGAAGAATTGGTTGGTTAATTGATTAATTGTGTAGGACTGATTGAGTAATTGATACGTTCAAAACGTCACATGCAGTGGATCAGGTAAAAAGTGGCGCGCCTCCCGTTTTGCACCAATCGCCGTATAAAAATGATCCACTCCATGTGACCTTTTAAGCCTCATGCACTGGCCGTATATAACGTAGGTCGCGATAAAATACACTCGTGTATTTAATTTGACTTTTGTGCAAACTAATGTAAGCACTGGGTATATAAAATTTGATAGGTTGAGACGACTTTGGACAAAAACAATCATCAAGCTTCTTGGCGAACCTGTCATTTTCGACAAGCTAATGTTTGTTAACTTATAAGGAAAGGGCATGTTTACAAACAAACACTCCCGTCAATCAATCTCCCCCTCTCCCAGCCAATCAGACAAACTCGTCCCTGTTCGTACACCAATCAAAACCATCTTTTGCCTTGAGTGACGTCAAAGTTTTGCCCTGAGTGACGTCAACTGATCTTTCCTTTAATTTAACTCGTCCGGGCGAGTATTGGGACTTAAAACGGCCTATAGAGGCGCTGATTGCAGTCGTCGGTACAGGAAAATTGGCCCTTTAACTAATGCTAAAGTGCCATTGAAACCATTATTTATTGTAAACGCGTTTAAAAATGTTAGATATTCAAATTCGCATAATTTTTACTTTGACATATAAACACAGAACACAAATAGCACACGAAATCTGAAATTGTGCATAAAAATAATCATTATGAACAAATTAAAAATGCATGTAACGCAATAAGGAAAGGGCATGTTTACAAACAAACAGTTCCATCAACCAATCTACCACTGCATTTTTGTCGCAGCTATCATTGCAGGAAACGTCATGGCAACGTAGGCCAATCATATCATAGACCGGTTTAACATAGACCAATCAAATCCCTCCATCTCATGTGTACTGTAGGAGCCGTAAAGAACGAACAGGTTTTTCTCCCAAACCAACAGTAGTTTAACCAACAGTGACGTCAGTTGCCCTTTCCTTATGGGATTGCAAGGGATTTTCCTGAAGGGAGAAGTTATATCTTTTTTCCACCAGATGGCGTATTCGAGCGCTTGAATTCTCAATCTCCAACTTTTAGAATGTAGGTGTGCCATAGTTTGGGAAAAAAGGTCTGGCTATTAGTCACGAACTTGCGACTTGCGTCCTGTTTCTGTGCTTCCAGCGGCCAGTGTCGAACTGGATCAGAGAAAAGGGCGCAACTTAAGTGCCTATGTAACAATGTGTTCTAACCCGTACTATATATGTGAATATAATATACATATCTATATCCTTATGGACAATATTCATGTGATGTCACAGTCTCCGTATCCAACAGTTTGAAAGTTCGTGTCACTATCGTACGACATCGAAATGATACTTGATAGTCCCCTGCCAGCTTAATGATACAATGATTCTAGGAGCTTACCCTTCACGTACTCAAAATTGTCACTTTGATCCGATGGTTCTCTTAATATTAATTTCGCAATATCTACAGGGAGCATTCCTAAAATGTTGGTAACTAATTCATTCTCCTAAAGTTTTGCTTATCTGCTTGTCTCTGAAACAGGGTTAAGAACAACGACATATCTGACTTTTATGGGTCGAACTTTTGCATAACGTTCTTTAAATGTATTCTCGGTGTTCTGTCCCGTTAACTAGAAGCTATGCTAACGACTTCTGCTTCTTACGTAACTTTTAGTTTCTCCAACTCGTACTGTCCCTCCTTCTCACGTTCCTCTAACTCGCGTTTTGTCTTCTTCCTTTCTTTTTATCGCTCTAATTGTTCTTTTTTTTTTAGTTCAAAACTCTCTAACCAGTCCATTTCAATAAATTTGATTTGATTTATTGCTAACTCTTTAGTGTAGTCCGGCGACTCTTCTATTTTGCGAATAATCTTAGAGACAATATTGATGGCGGACACTTCTATACCAAAGTCAACTGTTGGGCCTTCATATCAATTTTCCTATACCCGTTTAATGCCGACATTTTTACCTAATAGTATACAATACCGACACAAAAATTTTTATACACAAAATTAATATAAAAATAAGACAATAGCCTAGGTAATACCTACACTGTTAAACATTCATAAACCCAATTTCAAAATACACAATTATACATAAACAAATAAACACATGGGAAGAAATTTTGACACTACTTTTCAATATCTAAAATAATTATCCACCTTCTAGGAAATTTGATAACCACACTGAAAGCAATTTTTCATTTCCTCGAAAACACAGAATGTATTTATTAAAACAAGCTCTTTAACTTACTAAAATTTAAAACTTTTAATTTTTTTCTTTCAACAAATTTCTATTAAAATTTCTCTTTATTTGGGATTCTCACTCAATGTAATTTTTTTTTTAAATTACAAATTAAGTTTTTTCTTGGTATGGAATTTTACAATTTCACAAAAAAAATCCCCATAAAATAAAACCTCAAATCTTGTTAACCTTATTACACTTTGATACATATAATATGAATTTTTTGAAATGGTTACTTTCATTTTCTCAAAATTATGCGTGAACATCGACTACATCAAATACCATACAAATTAACGAGCATGAAAATGTAGCTTATCCAAAAGGCGACGTCTCGTCTTCCAATTTCATGTGCTTGCTTCGGCTATACGAGTACCTCTTGTATTACCTCTGTTATGGGACGTAGATTTCTTTCGCTCTTTCGTCGGTCTTGTTTCGCGATCACTTCTGGGTTGCTCTCCTGGTGAAAGCCATTCCGCGTAGAATTCTTGAATTTCTAGACTGGGATTTATCTTTTGTTTGCACTTCTTGTTGAAGATGTTCTGCGATTTTAAATTCCAGACTGGTGTCTGCCTGCCAGGCCCGGACTGGCACCTTTGGGGGCCCTCGGCTAGAGACTGAAAAGGGGCCCTTTAACCTTGCTGGAGAATTCAGAGGAAATAGAATATTTAATTTTGAAAATTAGGCTTTTAAAATTAGTGACTTGCGTACAAGGTATGGTTGGTACAAACTTATAAGCTACATACATACAGGTTGGTAAACATTCCAGATTGTGAGAGTTGAAAAACAACAGAAAAGGTGCATGATAAACACCAAAAACATTGTTTCTTGTCAGAGCAGTAAACAAAGGATTTTCGTTTTCTTCAAATTCGGATTCTACAACGTCATATTCACAGATTTCTTTGCGCTCGATTCATATTGTCTTGTTTTCTTTCAATGTTAGTTTGTTCAGCTATTGTGAAACTTTCATACTGATCTGCAAACTGTTTCAGCTCTATCAATAACTGATTTCTTTCAATTTTAAAGTTTAGAAATGCTACAAAGGACTTCCGTAGGAATTACGATTTCATTAATTTTCCATCAAGCATTACGATTTCATTAAATGTCTTTAGGTCTAACCAGGAACAATCTCCTAAAATTTCTTTGTTTGGACGAAATTTTTCTTCGATACTTGTCCTGTCACAATCGAAAACACTGAAAAAGACCAATTTATAGTAATAGCAGTTGAGATTCCAAAAAGCTTCGTGCATTGATTTTCCACCAGGCATTATATTTTTCTTTGAAGTTCTTTTTCCCTTGAAATCTAATTCTACTTCTACATCAATACTGTTGTATTCTAATTTGCCATTATCTGTACTTGCATGATATTTTGTTTTTGAATACAGAGGTTGAAAGTGTTTATCACTCCTTTTATCCCTTACCTGTTGAAGCAGCTTCTCTACCAAGTTCCGGGCTATCGAATTGTCAATGGTTTTACTTTGTAAATATTTTGAAATAGGAGATATAACAAGAAATATATCTAGTTACATAATAGACATAAATAGATTTCCAAATTTGGACCATTGGCTGATCAAATGTCTTTCCATGAATTTAGATTTGCAGTGAAAAGTTCCATTTGATAATTCTCTTAAAACTGTAATAAAATTGAATAGTTTCCCTGTGTTTACACTTTCCTCAGTTCTTAAAAATCCCTCATCGATAATCGAAGAAAGGACTTTATGTTTGCAGCACCGCCTTGTGTCTCCTATTTTTTGCAATCTGTGCAGTTTTTCGTGTGCAATATGATTACTTTTTGTTTCCCTTTCCCTTGTCATACGGCCATTCTTTTGTAAGCCGAGCTTAAGAAAACAGGAGATTCTTCCACCAATCCAAGTAAGTTTTCTGCTTGGAGCAACGTCACTGTTGAATCAGATATTACTAAGTTCAGTCCGTGTTCCATACAGTGAGTGTAAATCAGGTTTTCTTTTTCTTTTTTGAACTGAGCTTGTAGCTTGTAGACCGTTATAACAGCCTTTCATATTATTAGCTCCGTCAAATAAACAAGCAATAATATTTGATTATGAAACGCCACACATGGCTAATTCTGATTTTATAAGCTCGTACAAAGCTAATTCACATGAATCATCGACTACTGTAATTTCTAAAAGTCTTTCATATATTTTTCCTTGAACGACATAGCGGACGCAAATTGCCAACTGGTTCATAACAACTACATCTTGAATACTACCTACCATCACGGTAAATGTTATGCTATCATGAAGGTCTTTCAAAATAATTTTCGTACCAATTACTTTAAGTAGCTTGTTGATAAAAGTTTTTGACAAAAATGTCAACAAAGAGCCTCGTCCAGTCGGTGTTTTAGTTAACTTTCCTGTGGCTTTTCATTTGTTCATTATTTTCAGTTTGTGCTTTCTTCCTGTCTTCTCACATGATTTTGTAAAAACAAATGATTTTTAACCAACATGACCAGTTCGAGAAAATTACCATGATTACCTGCAGAGTCAAGCGTATAGGTCCTTCCAGCTTTATCCCCCCCTCTACGCAATGTCTTGTTTTGCAATAAACAAAACTATATCAATTAAACGTTGAACAACCAATCTTCTGGTGTTAACTTCTCATTTTCGCTTTTTGGTTTGATTACCAGTCAAAAGAGTTGAAATATCATGACCTTTTTGGCTTTGAAACCTTTTTGGCCTTTGCTGCGAGTTGATGATAACGACAGTCTATATGAATCTCAACAGATTTATAAATATGCTAGTAGTGATGCCCGGTAATAAATGTAGAATATCTTTGATCTTTACTCCCAAAAGCCATACAGCTGGAGCAGTACACTCTGTTGAGTCGAATCGAATATGATTAGCATTTTTTTGTTAATTTTATCACCATTCGGCAAATGTCAGTAATAAAGTTTTGATGAGTCAAATAGTAATTTAGCTCATTTTCCTTCAATAACTTGAATAGGGTGCTTCTCCATTAAAGTTTTTTTTTAATTCCGATTGGGTCATTTTCATTGGGGCGGATGAAACATCCAAGCTGTCGCGTAGCAGCATTCTGAGAAGCATCAGGCGTCTCCTGGTGGTTTACTTCAACACCATTTTCTGTGTCAGAGCTAGTATGAGGCGCTCCACATAACAAGGAGACAAGATACATCTCTGATCTCTGATTCAAGACTCGTACGACAAATATACGGCTGTAGCCAATTGTTTCTTCACTGAGCCCACACATCGAAAACGAATGCACTTTTATCTCTCCTCTCAGCTAACCTGCAAGCTGCAATTTTCATTTATTTGTGTCGCAAGAAAATATCGTTTTGGCACCATCTATCGGCAAGTAATATAAAGAAACCTCTCTATTTTAGGTGCATTTATAAAATAAAACCATATGGGTTTAAAAATTTTGTTTAATGTACATGAAATGAAAATTATTATTCTTTTTCATAAAATTTTAATTTAATGTTATCAATTTGAGCAAATGGTATTATATATTCCTCATATTTTAATCACATTTGAAAAGAAATATTAATTTTGTTTACAATGCAAGCAAAATTTAAGTAGATATAAGCTAAGTTTTTAAGAAATGATAACACTAAATTAAAACTTTATGATATTTAATAATAATTTTTATTTTATTTACATTGAATAAATTTTTAAAGTTATATGGCTTTTTTTAAAGGTTTCTTTATATTAATTGTCGATAGATAGCGCCAAAACGATTGTAGCTCTTGTGCTCGTGACTCGCGGTTTCATGAGACATGCAACGTGTATCGCGTCTCTTGTCTCCTTGATGGAAAGCGCGCCTTAGCTCTTGATGAATCAGCACTGCCGAGAGAAGTAGCACAACTGTGACACTGCACTAACTAGAACCATACTACGAGACTGGGCGAGTGAGTGTCGCAATGCGCTCTGAATCTGAGCCTATGGGCACTGCACAGATTGCGATGAGTCAGCCAGCAGACCTCTTCTTTCTAGCCAGCGACGTGACACCAGGGGCGCCACTTCGGGGGGGCTGGGGGGGGGGGCTTGGGGGGGGGGCAACCGCCCCCCAAGGAATTTGAAATTTCAGAAAATTTATCAGTTATCACAGGTTAGACCAAAAAAAAAAACAATCAAAATATGATCAAAATATGATTAAAAGCTAAAATAACGTCAGATTTCACAGATTTGATTACAATATAAAAAAACTAGTCTGATGTGCCAATTCCAAAACTTTCTTCTATCACATACAGGTTTCACATACACCAAAAACAAATCAGCACCAATTTATATTAAGGTCTAACTGAATTTAAAGTTTTATTAAATTATGTGCGTTAGTTCTGAAGATATAGCTATCGTAAAAATCGTACAAAATGTAGCATAGCAGTGCCACATATTGGGCTATTTATACCAAATCGTAATCAACTTCTATTTATGTCAAGATCTAACCGAATCTGAAGTTTAGTGAACTTCTGTGCATTAGTTCTTGAGATATAGCTATCGCAAAAATCATGATATATGTAGCATAGTATCGCCATCTGTTGAACGATTTACACCAAAAACTAAACACCACCTATTTATATCAATGTCTAACTGAATATAGTTTTATCAAATTCCCTGCATTAGTTCTGGAGATACAGCGCCCACAAAATTTTTGTCACATACAGACACACAGACAGACTCGCAGACAGACATTTTCTAAAAATAGTCCAATTGTGTTCAGGAACTTCTAAAACGTATAAATTCGTCGAAAACCGGAAGTGGCAAATTTTCATAAATCCAATACCTTTTTCTTGTAAAGATAGAAGAAAATAATAAACATTTAATAAACCCTTTAAACATTGAAATGTTTTCTAAAGCCTTGCTATTGCAACATTATATAAGTGAGACATTTATCTTTAATGAGTATGTTGGCTAGTTTTAGAAATATATGTGAGAAAACACACTATGAATTGCTTCTGAGCTGTGTACAGCATGGTTAAAAGAAAACTCGTCACCCCCAAGGCTAGAATTTTAGTGATAAATTCTTTCTTTACCCAAAAATTTAAAGGGAATTTTTTTATTTTTTTTCGGGGTTGGGAAGTGTATTCAATTTCCTAATTATATGATTTGTTAATTTAGTTTTATTAGTGTCACATCACATTTACTCCAATCGTTATAATGCTGTTAAATCATATGCTTTATTAATTGATACTGTGCGTATATACAGTATGCTCTTAAAAATCTCCACAGCATGACACTAGAGTCCTGTGCAGATTTGGTTGTAACCGACCCGAATCATGACTTTAACCAGACAGACTCCCCTACCCAATGCAGTAGCAAGGAACCTGAGACCAAGGGTTTTGCAGATTTCTGAATTGTATGAAATTTTGATCATAGTCTGAAGAGAAAGGCAGAAAATGATTGAAGAAAATTTTTACTGAAAGAAAATCATTAATGAAAATTTTCTTATACCTATGGATTACAACATTTGTAAATTTCGTAACTTCTTGATGGTGTTCGTGTGCTGATTATCTCGTGACCGATTGAATTTCACGACTTTTTTTCGCGATTATTTCTTTTTTTTTTTGTGAAAATTTTCCAAAATTCGCTATTTTCTGTGAATCATTGAAGGAATTGATTTTTTCGACCATTTGTCTAAATTCGCGATATTTTTTTCAACCGATCGACGAAATTCGCTATTTGTTTTCGCCATCGACGAAATTCGCGACTCTTTTCTGCCATCGTTTGTTGAAATTTCGGGTCTTTTTCCGCAACCGACTAACAAAAATTGCTATTTTTTTGCACAACCTTTGACGAAATTCCGATTGCTGACGAATTTTTTTCCACCATTTGTCGAAATTTCCGACATTTTTTTTTTGGCAACTGATCGACGAAATTCGCTATTTGTTTTCGCAATCTTTTGACGCAATTCGGGAATCTTTTCTACGATCGTTTATTGAAATTCGGAAGTCATTTTCTGCAACCAACTGATAAAAGTAGATATCTTTTTGCGCGATCTTTGACGAAATTCCCCTTTTTTGCGCGATTGTTTGACTAAATTCGTGATTTTTTTGTTCAATCTTTTGATGAATTTCGCGATATTTTCCCGCAATAGTTATACTAAATTCGCGATTCTTTTCCGCGACGGATTTACGAAAATCTCTATTTGTTTCAGTGATCTTTGGCGAAATTCGCAATATTTTTTCACGGTCATTTGAAAAAATTACCGCTTTTTCCCGCGACTAATTTTGCCAATTTAACTATTCTTTTCTAATTTCAATTTGTAAAATTCGCGATGTTTACCGCGATCGGTTGACGAATTGCTTTTGCGTAAAAAAGAAGAAAAATTCGCGGACTACCACTAAAATTATATATATATTCGCTGAAGAATCACATGTTTGTGAAAGAAGTTAAGATAAAAAGACAAAATCTCACACTGCATTTTTTATTGTGGGGTCCTATTTCTATTTTGTGCACGATATTTCAGCCCCTGTCTCTAAAAAAAAACTTTGCCTCCCCCCAAGAAACTCATGAAATGTCGCCCTGCAGTAAAACCTGCAAAGATGAGTTGAAAAGGACTGTAAAAAAGTTCCATTTTAGACAGGTCTCCATCTTAGCAAGTATAATTGTATGACGTTTTTTTCGTCGAAACATGATTTTTTTTGCCCGTTTGAGAAAGAATTATGTTATAGACAGGTTTCGCTTTGACACGTCTCACTGTAATACACCTATGCTCTTCAGAAGTGCTTTATAGAAAGAAGGTTTTAACAGTTTTTAAGAATACCTGAAAAAAAGGTACCTGTCTATAACTGAAAACTTTCTTAATATTTTAAAATTCTACTTGCTAAGACAAAAACCTGTCTAAAAAGGAATTTTTCAGAGGTCACTTAAGATTCCGTATTAGAAGTATTGCTGTCTCTGTATATATGATTCAGTAAACGTTTTTCGTTCGGAGAGGTTACGGGGGGGGTGCAGCCCCACCCCCGAACTCCACCCTTGGCTATGCCACTACCTTAAAAAAAACTTTGCCCCCCCCCCCAAGAAAGTTCCGAAATGGCGCCCCTGCGTGACACGACGCCACCACCGGCGCCACAACGTAGGCTACTATAAAAAAAAACAACTGCTTAAAGTTGATTGTAAACTCGTAAGATTACTGAGAAATAGTCAATGTAATATATCCATTTTTGGGGACCCTCCGGGGCCCCATTGGGTCGGGGGCCCTCGGCAATCGCCGACCAGCCGACCTGGCCAGTCCGGGCCTGCTGCCTGCTGTTTTCACTTCCTGATGAAAATGCTCTGCGGTGAATTTCTGCACTGGTGTCTGGGCTACAGTTTTCTTTTCTTGGTTAAGATGCTACTCTGTCCTTTCTTCACTGTTGCCTCAACTGGGAGCAAGTCTTTCTGTCATCTGGCTCTTCCACGACTAATATTATTAATTATAGTCAGTGGCGCTCGTGACTGGCTTTATTTGGGGCACTAAATACATAGCTGAAAAATTTATTCTTTTCTTACCATTATTATTTCAAAGAAATGTTTTACTTGTTTAATGGCAGAATTTCCTGCCAATGTATAAGAGAAAGATTTATTTTTTAAAAAAAGTGGTAAGAAAAGAATAAATTTGCCAAGCATGCATTTAGTGCCCCAAAGAAAGCCAGTCACGAGCCGTCACTGATTATCATATACAGGGTGATTCATAAAAGATGGGCAGAACTTTAAGGGGTTATAGTACACTTAAAGACAAATAATATTAAATAGGAGACTAAGGGTCCCAGACGTATTCCCAAGGAGATAGGGGGCATTAAAGTTTAGGGTCCGAAATTTCAAATGATTATAAAACATGGAAAAATTGGTCGATTCGTTTGCGGTTTTTGCAAAAAATTTTCTTTATGCCAGTATTTTCTTGAAATAAAATTTTAAAGTTCAATTTCAAAAAATGCCGATAGGGGGCGCTTTAGACTTTGGAGTAACAAACAACTATTTTTTAACGTTATTTTTTGTATTTCTTTAAATGATTTCGAAAGCTTAGACTTAAACTTAAATTTTGATCTAAAAATCTGAGTCCTAACGAGTAGTTAAGTAGCGTAAACTGAAATTTGAAATTTGAAACCCTTCTCCCCCCAGAACAAAAATCAGTTATTCCCGATCTTTGTGTCGTAGATTAGGCTCTAACTACTGCCGCGTTTTGCTAAAATTATTCTTTATGTCAGTATTTTCTTGAAAATAAATTTTAAAGAAAATTTTCAAAAAATTCCGATAGAGGGCGCTTTAGACTTTGGAGTAACGAACAACTATTTTATACCGTTATTTTTTGTGTCTCATTAAATGCTTTCTAAAGCTTAGACTTAAATTTTCAGCCCAAAATCTGAATCGTTAGACGTGGTTAAGTTTCTGGGGAGAGGGGTTTGAAATTTCTACTCCTGAGCACAGTTCAGTTTACCATGTCCACACATTGTGTGCTGTGATACGAGGTAAAAAGACACAAATTAGGATTATGTTACCAAAGCATATTTATTAACATGTAATCACAATAAATGTTCAAAATTGTGACCACCAGAGGTTATGCACGCAGAACAACGGCGACGAATGGAACGGCGAACATTCGCGAAAACATCAGGCTTTTCGAGCACTTCCCCTACAGCGGCGGAAAGTCTGGCGACCAGTTCCTCGGGGGATTCAATGGGTGTCTCATACATAAGAGCCTTCAATCGTCCCCAAAAAAAGAAATCGAGGGGTGAAAGATCTGGCGAGCGAGCAGGCCAAGCAACAGGACCACCTCGACCATTCCATCTGTTTGGAAATGTGATGTCCAGATAGTTGCGGACGTCTCGTACGTAATGGGCTGGCGCTCCATCGTGCTGGAACCACATGACCCGCCGGATGCGTGGAGGAACAACGTTTAACAGGTCTGGCAGCACATGTTGCAGAAATGTGAGGTATGTTTTACCGTTGAGGCGTTCAGGAAGAAGGTACGGTCCGATTAGGTGGTCTCCGAGGATTCCTGCCCAAACATTGATGGAAAAGCGTCTCTGATGAGCATGTGGATACGTAGCATGTGGATTGACATCCGCCCATACATGTGCATTGTGTGTGTTAAATGTACCTTCACGTGTGAAGGTACATTCATCGGTGAAAAGCACAGTTCGTCCAAAATGTGGATTTAGCGCGTTCTGCTGCAGAAACCAGCGGGCGAATTCAATACGATTTGGATAATCCCCTGGAGACAGTTTCTGGACTCGTTGCACATGAAACGGGAGCAAATGTTCATCCTTCAGTACCCTCCAAGTCGTGGACTGTGAGGTATCCACCTGGCTAGCCACTGTTCGTGTACTTGTACTTGGCTGCGCCGCTACTACATCCAGAATGGCTTCTGCAACAACTACTGATTCGTCCTTTTTTGCACGACCTGCATTCGACCGGGGAGCGAGAAATGATCCCGTCTCACACAACTGTCTGTGCAAGCGCTCGAAAGTTTTGCGGTTAGGCAACCGCCTGTTAGGAAATCGCTCTCCGTACATTCGTTGTGCCTCTGCACCATTTCCATCTGCCGCTCCGTAAATTAAATGCATCTCAGCCTTTTCCTTATTCGTGAAGGGCACCATCTTCCGATTCATTACTACAGCGACTTACACTTGACTCACCGTTCAGTGGTTTTTATGCCTGAATCGTGTCGAAATTTTGCATACGTGTTCTTCTTCTTCCCCATTTGACATTTGCATACTTTCTGATTCCTTCTTCACCCGGTGACTAGCGTCAGGAATGGAGCTTTAACGTTTGCATGAGCGACGTTTCCAACTGTGCCAGTGCCTTTATGAGTGAATTCCGACTATGCAGTCCTTGACGAAAGTTGTATTTTTGCCTCGTATCACAGCACAGAATCGTTGGGCATGGTTAAGTAGTGCAAACTGAACTATGTTCAGAAGTTGAAATTTGAACCCCCTCCCCTCGCTACTGAACCACGCTCAGCGATTCAGATTTTGAGCTGATTTAAGTTTAAGTCTAAGCTTTAGAAAGCATTTAATGAGACACAAAAAATAACGGTATAAAATAGTTGTTCGTTACTCCAAAGTCTAAAGCGCCCTCTATCGGAATTTTTTGAAAATTTTCTTTAAAATTTATTTTCAAGAAAATACTGACATAAAGAATAATTTTAGCAAAACGCGGCAGTAGTTAGAGCCTAATCTACGACACAAAGATCGGGAATAACTGATTTTTGTTCTGGGGGGAGAAGGGTTTCAAATTTCAAATTTCAGTTTACGCTACTTAACTACTCGTTAGGACTCAGATTTTTAGATCAAAATTTAAGTTTAAGTCTAAGCTTTCGAAATCATTTAAAGAAATACAAAAAATAACGTTAAAAAATAGTTGTTTGTTACTCCAAAGTCTAAAGCGCCCCCTATCGGCATTTTTTGAAATTGAACTTTAAAATTTTATTTCAAGAAAATACTGGCATAAAGAAAATTTTTTGCAAAAACCGCAAACGAATCGACCAATTTTTCCATGTTTTATAATCATTTGAAATTTCGGACCCTAAACTTTAATGCCCCCTATCTCCTTGGGAATACGTCTGGGACCCTTAGTCTCCTATTTAATATTATTTGTCTTTAAGTGTACTATAACCCCTTAAAGTTCTGCCCATCTTTTATGAATCACCCTGTATATATTATTTCTCCTGTCAACATCCCTTTTTCTCAGAAAATTCGAAACGCAGAACGACGAATGAGACAGCATATGAAAGGATTTTGAACAGGCTTCTAACATAGTCCACTTAACAATATGTTAAAACATGTTTTTGATTAAAATTTGTTGAAAATTAAAAATTAAATCGGCATTGTTTTCATAAAAGAAATGAAAGGTTTTCTTCAAATTATTGTTGCCACAAAAAATAAAATACCACATTATAGGATGCTCAGCAGTTATTATAAAAAACACCGCACGGGTTTATTTTATATTTATGATTAAAAAGCGAAATTGAAATTGAAATGTTTATATTTATATTTCTATGTCCCATGTTTTCCCCGAAGCGGATGACGTCATCCTCTAATGCAGTCAAAATATGATTCTTATTTTTTTTTTTCTCGCGCGTGCCTTTTGCAATCAGTTTTTACCCTACCTTTAATGGAATAAATTAGATGACATTCTGGCTTGACTAAAAACTAAATGTTGTTTGCAGATATTTTTATCCTTACTTTTTCTTTAGAAGTTTAAACCTGCATCTAATAAATATTACATATTGATAAAAAATGATACTTCTCTATTATCCCGTCGGCCACTTTTCATAACAAAAAACTATCGCCAAATAAACGGGAGAACGTTGCCATTGGAATATCAAAATAAATAAATAAATAAAATATAACAATTTAAGGACACAATTGTTATTTTAATGAATAAAATAACTAATACATCAGTAAAACATAATGAAATATACACGCAAATGTCGGATTAAAAACCACTTGATGACGTAACAAACACGTATAATGCTTCTGACATCAAGTAAATGGGACTGCATTTTTGGCGTTTAATCTTACAGTTTGGCTGTAGTTTTTTGTTATGAAAAGTGGTCGACGGGATAATAGAGAAGTACCTAAAAAATATGAGATTTCATTGCGAAATCTTCGCACGGGCCCTCTGGTAGTTCATATAAAGTTCTAATATTAGTCCTTTATCTTGACCGCTGCCACCGAATGCTATAACAAACCGACTTTTTTTAGATGTTGTGATAGCAAAATTGAAAAGTCAGTTACAGCTAATCAAAAAATATGAAGAATTTATTCCCAGAATTTTATCAACAAAATCTCCTGAAAAAAATAAAGTGGATTCTAGCGATTAGGACCAGTTAAACAAAAAGGTGACTCTTAGCAGCTTTGCATAAAGTTCCAAGATATCTAGAAATATCAGTCTCTGACGTATGTAAAGTTTCTGCGCCTTGAGTCCTTTTACAGCACGCTTTAATAAATTTGTAGGTTAAGGCGGATAGCGGGATGCTGCGTTCGTCATGAAACAGTTACTTTGACGTTACTTTGACACACAGGTCGGGTAGCTGTAGTTATTTCTCATTCAGAATTCTTAGTGAGCTCTATCCTCTTAAGGGGACAGTGGACGTTAATTGATTTTTTTAATTTTTTATCATTGATATATGAAATATTGTGTATATATACATTTCACCATAAATATATAGAATACATTAAAAATTTTCTAATCTATACTATTATATAAAGAGGAAACGGTGACTGACTGACTGAGTGACTCATCAACGCCCAGCCGAAACTACTAAAGTCAGGGTCACACAATTTGGACTGTAGATTGCTGTTATGGCCTAGGCAAGCAATAAGAAGGGATTTTTGAAAATTCCTCCTCGAAGGGGGTTAAAGGGGGGGTTCGAATGTTTTAGGTCATTTTGCCATATCTCAGCAGCAGTTATAGGTAGGAGCTTGAAATTCCAGAAAACAAATCTACTAAAAAATGATTGAACACCTATTTCAGCGATTTTAGAAATTCCCCCAGAAGGGGGTTAAAGGGGGGTGGTCAAATGTTTTAGGTCATTTCGCCATATCTCAGCAGCAGTTATAGGTAGGAACGCGAAAATCAGGAAAACAAATCTACTAAAAAAATGATTAAACACCTATTTCAGCGATTTTAGAAATTCCTTCCAGAAGGGGGTTAAAGGGGGATGGTCGAATGTTTTAGGTCATTTCGCCATATCTCAGCTGCAGTTATAGGTAGGAGCGCGAAAATCAGGAAATAAATCTACTAAAAAAATGATTAAACATGTATTTCAGCGATTTTAGAAATCCCCCCCGAAGGGGTTAAAGGGGGGGTGGTCGAATGATTTAGGTCATTTCGTCATATCTCAGCAGCAGTTATAGGTAGGAGCTTGAAAATCAAGAAAACAGATCTACTAAAAAATGATTAAACATGTATTTTAGCAATTTTAGAAATTTCCCTCCCGGAGGGGGTTAAAGGGGGGGGGGTTCGAATGTTTTAGATCATTTTGCCGTATTCCAGCAGCAATTTTAGTTAAGAGCACAAAAAGCAGGAAAACAAATCTACTAACAACATGATTAAACATGTATTTCGGGGATTTTAGAATTTCCCCTCCCGGAGGGGGTTAAAGGGTGGTGGTTGAATGTTTTACGTCTTTTCGCCATATCTCGGCAGCAGTTATAGGTAGGAGCGCGAAAATCAGGAAATTAAATCTACTAAAAAAATGATTAAACACGTATTTCAACGATTTTAGAAATTCCCCCCTGAAGGTGGTAAAGGGGGTGGTCATATGTTTTAGGTCATTTCGCCATATCTCAGCAGCAGTTTTATGTAGGAGCACGAAATTAAGGAAAACAAATCTACTAAAAAATTGGTTAAACACGTATTTCAGCGATTTTAGAAATTTCCTCCCAAAGGGGGTTAAAAGGGGGGTCGAATGTTTTAGATCATTTCTCTGCAGCAGTTTTAGATAAGAGCGCAAAAATCAGGAAAACAAATCTACTAAAAATGAATAAAGCACATATTTCAGCAATTTTGGAAATTCCCCCCAGAAGGTGGTTAAATGGGGGGGGGGGGGTTGAATTTTTTAGGTCATTTCGCCATATCTCAGCTTTTATGTAGGAGGGCGAAATTAATTAAAACAAATCTACTAAAAAATTGGTTAAAGACGTATTTCGGCGATATTGGAAACTCCCCCCAGAAAGTGGCTAAAGGGGTATTCTAAAGTTTTGGGTCATTTCGCCATATCTCAGCAGCTGATTTAGGTAGGAGCGTGAAATTCAGGAAAACACATCTACTAAAAAATGGATAAACACGCATTTCAGTGATTTTAGAAATTCCCCACGATGGGTTTTAAAGTGGGTGGTTTCGTAAATTTTAGGACATTTCGCCATATCTCAGCAGCTGTTTTATGTAGGTGCGCGAAATTCAGGAAAACAAATCTACTAAACAAATGATTAAACACGTATTTCAGTGAATTTAGAACCCCCCCCCCCTCTCGAAGGTGGTTAAAGGGGGATTCGAAAGTTTTAGGTCATTTCGCGAATTCAGGAAAACGAATGTAATAAAAAAATTACATTGTCTACCCGTGAAAAGGCCGCTAGTCTTAATATAAATTTAAGAATTAATTTTTTTTTTAAATTTATAAGCCAAATTTTAATATGCTCCTTGCGTCTTCATTTTAAATATATTTCCTCGATTTGACATTTGTATCACTTAAAACTATATTACAAACAAATCTGTATAGCAATTATTTAATCCCTTGAATAGTTAATTTTTGAGAGATTTTTTCTGAATTCGAATTCCATTCCAATTTTTATCAAAATTTAACATTTTTATAAGTTATAAATAAAATGTAATTATTTTAACGAAGTCTAATTGTAAATTCATACAGTTTTATTGTAAACAGTATCAGGATTCTTCCTTATCAATTGCATGAATTTTGAACAAAAATTAAGACGCACGGAGAATTTCAAAAAATCTAAAAAACGTGTAAAATCATCGAGAAGAGCTGCATGCAGTTTTTCTCAAATGGTTCAATAAAAACTGAAGAATAATAATACATAGAAAAATAAATTTGATTTTTGATCAAATAAAATTCCACGGTCCCCTTAAATCTTCTGGTGGACTCTCGTAAACAATCCCGGGATGTTGTTATATATCTTTCCTGCAGAGAGCAGACATCGCTATGTGTTCATCACCCCTCAACATCAAAATCTCTCTGCCTTTCCTTTCTCGCCACAGCTAACTTTTCAACTTACCGTAATTTCGCGCGTATACGCCGCATTTCAGACAATTCTATTTCCTACCAGAATTTATTTTAAATAAAACGTGACTTACTTCTGCTTAGCACTTATTTGACTTCTTATTTTCAATAAAATTTCCGGTTTGAAAAAGACTTAACTAAGACGAGGCGCATACGCGCGAAATTACGGTATAAGAAAAGGGCATGTTTACAAACAAACAGTTCCATCAACCAATCCACCACTTCATTTTTGTCGTAGCTATCATTGCAGGAATCGTCATGGAGACGTAGGCCAATCATATTATAGACTAGTTTAACGTAGACCAATAAAATTTCCCCATTTCATGTGTACAGTAGGAGTCATATAGAACAAACAGGTTTTTCTTGAAAACCAAACGTAATTGAACCAACAGTGACGTCAGCTGCCCTTTCCTTATTAGGAGCATTCCAATGTGTGTGTGTGTGTGTGCGGAGGTTGGAGGAGGGGGAAGGTTCTACTCCCTACGCCATCACTGGGGAAGAGATTACTTATGGCGAGCCCTCCGATTCGATTTCCAGATTTTTGATCAAGGTATTTCAGGCGCTGCTTAGAAATATCTTTGCTTAGAAAATCATTAAATCATAAGAGTCTTCACAAGGAATATCCGACGGCTTCTTTCAGTTACTAACCTGATCGTTCAAAGGCTTTAGAATCAGATGGAATATTTATCCTTATATCCCATCAATAAAAAATTCGATTCCTTTTTGAATAATTTTTAAAGAAAAGTAAAACACTTTAAGAAACTTAGACTATATTCTTGTTTCTTGAATAGCATTTTTTTCTCCGTTTATTCCGTGTATAATGCATACTCGCTTTTAATCCCCAAAAATTTTGGATAAAAATTGCGCATTATATACAAGTAAATATGGTTTATAGCCCCAGATACATGATTGATGCAAAATATGTATGCACAGCAGTGGCGTATCCAGGATTTAATTTCGGGGGGGGGGGGGGGGTTGACTTAAATTTCGATAATGTTCGGACTCTTACGAAACATGTTGAATTGCGTTATAAACAGAAATCATGTTTGACAATAAGGCCGTAGGCAGAGAAAAACGGGAGGGGGGGGGGGGGGGTACGGGACCGAACTCGAGCACACCCCTCCCCGCCAAAATAAGTTGAAAAGTGATAATGGATTGTTTCATATACTTTCATTTAAAAGAAAATCATTGTAGCTTATAACCTATAAAGTTGTCTCCTTCTCCCCTAAATTCTAGCTACGATTCTTGCTTGACAATAAATTAATTTTGCTTGGGACAATCTCACACAATTTTTTTTTCTTAATTTGTTTTCTATTTTAGGATCAATTCCCTTATTACTGCCAAGGCACGTGGGGCACTTTCCCAGAATCCACATATTTAAGGGGCCCAAATATTTAAGGTGTTTCAAATCAATTTTATTGTAAACAATCTTAATAGAATAAGAAATTAAAATTTCTAGATTCATTACACAACTTAAGTAAGCTAAAATTGTCAGTGATATCATAAGTATATTTATAATTTTTCTTCTCATTTGAAGATTTAAGTTTCTCATAGTGCGCCCAATTTATTTCAACTTCTTCATATGTGTTTTAAACTTGTTTAAAAGTGTTTTAATTTTATGACTATTTTATTTATGAAATATCATTTTCTTTGGGTTGCGTATGTTTTTAAAGTTTGTGCAACATTAGTTCATGTTTATTTAACATGATATTCGAGTCTGTCAAGTTAATTTTTACGAAGAAATTTCAATAATAATAATAATAATAATCCAACTTCAGTTCACATTTATTCTCAGTCTTTCATTTAAATGGATGCATTACATAGTTATATTCATACACTTCTCATTGACAGTATTTGTAAAAATGTGATAATCTACGATTAGGGCCAAAAATATTTTCTGTTGCCATGGCCCAAAATTCTGAGGGTCAGGGTCTGTTCAGGATAAACAAACTTTCTTTGCAAAATATCTTTTTTTAATACCAACAAAAAATTAATTCAAAATCTTAGGGGTAGCAAGCATTCCTTCTTGATCTCCCCCTTCCCTTCGTATACATGCTCCTGGGATTTTGATCAAACGTATGGCTATTAACCTTCAAGAAATATGTGTTAAAAAAAACTCATCAAATTTGTGAAGGAAGGGACAAGTTAAGAATTAATTGGAAACTAAACATCAGATTTCCCTTTTTTAAAAAAGAGTTAAAGTTATTGAATTATGGCTAACAATATTACTGGACTTAAAAAAAAAAAAAAAAAAAAAAGGTAAGTAAAATTGTAAGAAAATTTATTTTTAACCTGTGAATTTATTTAATGCTTATTTTGTTAAATATTCCAAATGGTAAAAATGCCGATACTAAAGTGTGTCGTGTCAAAATAAGAGCGATTAGAAAAGAACACTATTCGTAATATTGTACTTTCATAGAAGAGTAATTAAGAATTTTTATCTTTTGCTGGATCACTCGTACACTGAAATATTGAAAAAGGCATCTTCCTCCCTGCGCATCAACGGGAAACTTTCTGACACATTTTTAAACGCAAAGGCATTAGACTAGCAGGCCTGACTATGGAAGAGATTTGGAATCGAGATGAGTTTTCCATTTTTTAATAAATATATTACTTATCGAGTTATAAGTGATTCTGGTAACGTATTAACGACTCGCTTTTCGCGCTTCTCAGGCTGCCGCATCGGGAATCTGATTTAAAACGCCAACTTGGACAGTACTTTCTGAAAGATTTTCTACCTTTACAAAAAAAAAAAGGGCAAACATGTTTCGATTGCAAAGTTTCAGACTAAAAAGATCTGAGAATTTCATGCGTTTCCGAGCAAAAATGAATTAAAAAATATGTCATAAAGTAGCCCGTTTGTATTTGAGAACAGCCTTAAATCTAGAAAAGCACGTAACGTAAATAAAACTAGTTCGCTAGTAAAAAGACCAGGAACAAACAAATCAACAGGAGATTATTTTTTTAGTATTACTACTATGCATCTTTAAAAGACCCTTCCAAAACCGAAAATCAATAATCTTGCTTGACATTGCCATTCACAAAAAAAATTTCAGTTCGTACATTTGCTGATTTGGCGATAATGTTTAATGTCACTGCGCACTAATATACCTCCTTAGTCTTGGCATCATCTGTGGAACAGAGTTAAATATTCTTTAAATTAATTAAACTACTTCTAGATCTTGCCAATTGAGCATATTATACGTATTCAATTATCCACTAAAACATGTATGGAACTGTTTTTCAGTCATTTGAAAATAGATTTTGTGGTCTCAAGTAATTTTAAACGCGGACTGAGAGGCATATGGGGCTAACGAGAAAACAAATTCGTTGCGTGCCAGAAAATAAAACAAATTTATCTCAAAAAGAAAGAAACAAAGTCAGTTTCTTTTTTATTTCACTGCGACCACTACGGGAGGGGAATGGAGCTGTTACCCCAAAACCCCCACCCCTTGTGTACTAATATGGGAATAAAGGAAATAGAGTGGGTTGTTTATTGCATGACAGAAAAAAAATAATTCTAATTTTATCTCAAACATAATGAGAAAAATCGGCACTTTTTTCATTCCATTTTTGATCATTTTGGGAGGTTGGGGGGGGGGGGTCTGTGCCCCATCAGCCCTTTCCATCTCTTTGGATATACTGTGGTGCTAGTCTGTACTAATATGGGAGTAAAGAGAAGGAAATGGATAATCTGTTGTATAACAAAAAAAAATACAAATTTATCTCAAAGAAGAAATAAACAGCATTATTTTCATGAGATGTTCGACTATTTCGGGAAGAGGGGGCCCTCTGTAACCCCATCAGCCTTTTCCCCTTTTTAGATACGCTCTGATATCAATGTGAACTAATATGGGCTAAAAAGAAGAGAGTAGGTAAGTCTGTTGTATAAACAAAAAAAAAATTACAAATTCATCTCAAAGAAGTAGAAACAACACTTTTTTCATGAGATTTTCGAATATTTTGAGAGAGGGAGGGGGGTGGCTGTAATCCCATCAGCCACCTTTTCCTTTTTAGGTATGCTCTGATGTCAATGTGGACTAATATGGGACTAAAAAGAAGAGAATGGATAATCTGTTCTATAACAAAAAAAAAAAAAAAAAAAAAAAAAAAAATACAAATTTATCTCAAAGAAGAAAAAACAGCACTATTTTCATAAGATGTTTAACTATTTGGGGAGGGGGGTGTAACCCCATCAGCCCCCTTCCCCTTTTTAGGTATGCTCTGATGTCAATGTGGACTAATATGGGACTAAAAAGAAGAGAATGGATAGTCCGTTCTATAACAAAAAAAATTACAAATTTATCTCAAAGAAGAAAAAACAGCACTATTTTCATGAGATGTTTAACTATTTGGGGAGGGGGGGGGGGCGCTGTAACCCCATCAGCCCTCTTTTCCTTTTTAGGTATGATCTGATGGCAATGTGGACTAATATGTGACTAAAAAGAAGAGAGTGGATAGTCTGTTCTCTGACAAAAAAAATACAAATTTATCTCAAAGAAGAAAAACAGCACTATTTTCATGAGGTGTTCAACTATTTCGGGAAGGGGGGCTGTAACACAAACAGCCCCCTTCCCCTTTTTAGGTATGCTCTGATGTCAATGTGGACTAATATGGGTTTAAAAAGAAGAGAGTGAGTAGTCTCTATTGTATGACAAAAAAATATATATATACAAATTTATCTCAAAGAAGAAAAAATCAGCACTTTTTTCATGATATATTCGACTATTTTGGGAGGGAGGGGGGGGTGTAAACCCATCAGCCCCCTTCCTCTTTTTAGATATGCTCTGATGTCAATGTGAACTAATATGGGGCTATGGGGCTAAAAAGAAGAGAGTGGCTTGTCTGTTGAATAACCAAAAAAAAAATTGCAAATTTATCTGAAAAAAGAAGAAAACAGCACTTTTTTCACGAGATTTTCGACTATTTCGGGGGGGGGGGGGTATAACCCCATCAGCCCCTTACCCTGTTTATGCTGTGATGTCAATGCAGACTAATAAGGACTAACGAGAATGGTTAATCCGCTGTATAACAGAAAAAAAAATTAAATTTATCCAGAAAAACAAAAAAAGCACTTTTTTCATTTTAATCTTGACAATTTCGGGGGGGGGGGGCTGCAGCCCCATCAGCCCACCCCCTGGATACGCCACTGATGCACAGTATTAAGCATAGACTGAAATAAAGGACCAAATCTGAAACGCTGCACTGAGAAATACAGATGGACAATAAGAGACTCTTGTCTCTTTTTATTCTCGCAATAAAAAAACAAGAACAAAATATAATGCGTCCAGCATAGATTGAGAAACACTTTCAAACACATACAGAAAACTGTAACAAAAATTCACCGTTAAATAAAGTAAAAGAAGATATGTAAGTAAGCAGTTTAGAAAACATATACCACATTGAAAAATACAGTTTTCGAAATTACCTTCCAAAAACGTAGTCGAATTATTTTGTGCAGCCCTGTATATGATCTGTAGATTTAGATATATAATACATTGCATGATAATATTTAGTTCAGTTTGAAAATTCACCTTTAGCTATTTTCGCCAATCGATGAAAATGCACTCGAAATCTTTTGTACAACCCTGTATATTATCTAAACACATTTCGTCACATCATATATTAAGCTAAAATTTAATTCAGGTAAAAAACGCATAAGGCAACTTAAAACTCACTTCCAGCAATTACCAACCATAAACGACAATGTATTTTGTTCTCTGCGTAGCCCTGTATTTGAGTTTATTTATATTCCAAAAACTTATATTAGTCTATTAAATATAGTTCAGAAAGAAAATGTGTAACACAATTAAAAACTACCCTTAAGCAATTCACTCCCATAGTGCGCAATACTTATGAATTCTCTTGTGTAGCCCTGTATATGATCAACGGAATTTGATCACACCACGTAATATGAAAAAAATAGTTAAACTTAATTCTGTTGTAAATCAGCTGCTTGCGAATCGTCGGGTTACCTGGATGCGAGCAGCCGATGTATTATATTAAACTACGAAAAGTCCTTCTGGCCTGTACCGGCAGGAAGAGATAGCCTCCCTATCGCTTGGTTTTGAGATTTTAGCTAATTCTGCTGAAAATATACGAAGCTAAAATACGCGGAACCCAATTACAGAAAAGTCAATCCCAGTTCTCGTCAATATTGAATTTGAATGAGAATATCGCCAAATTAGACAGACATAGCCAAGCTGGCTTCATACACGGCAACATATTTTTATCGCCAAATTTAACGATATTTCATCAATTGTCGCCAAGCTTGGCGAGAATTTGACGTTAGCAATATATATATATATATGGTGTTGAGCATGTAATTGTTGAAACGATGGTTACAACAATGAAAGAAAATTTGGTACTAAATTTTGTTCATTAAAACTCATAAATTAAAGCCGTTTATGGAGGAATCCTGCTGTATTGTTTCAAAATGTCAGCCACCCTATAATTTCAAACTGCTGTATCTCAGCCATTTTTAAAGATAGAGGCAAAACAAAAAATGCTCTGGAATCCTTGGATCAAAGCCGAACATTTAACGAAGAAAATTTTAGGATTTCTAATTTTTTTGTACATCTTTTTGAATCTGAAATTTTTAAATGGCTGTCGTAGCTCCCCCTCTAGGCGAAATATCCCCAAATTCAACTGGGACCTGCAGGCCATAGTCAAAAACATATACAAAAAATTTGGTTCAATTATCTGCATAACTTCATACACTTTTCGATGATACAATGAGGACACACAGACGGAGAGACAGACATTTTGTAAAAACATGTTTTTCGGAATCTCTGACCCCTAAAACGTGTAAATCCGTCCAAAACCGGAATTTGAAAAAAAATTCGATTACAATACTTTCTTCTATTATAGATGGAAGAAAGTAAAAATAAGTGGTATTTTGTTTGTGTTTCAAAAGTTAACGATAATTGTTAATGTTAAAGATACTTGGTTTAATTTTGAGGGGAGGGGGGGAAGGTAATTTAAATGTCGCGTTAATACTATGATCAAAATTTCCCCTTTTTCCCAAATCAGAACTTTTTAAATATTGAAACGATTCAAACGAAATATTTTCTAACATTCTTCCCAAGTCACCCGGTTATTGAATAAACTTCGGTATAATTTTTTCAGCATTTGGATAACACCATTTCTGAATATTAATTTCCCGAGGGGTGGGGGGGGGGATTTATTTTCTTGGTTCAATGGGCCCGATTTCAACGAGAATTGGTTCATTCAACTTAACATGAACTAATTAAGATATAGATTTGGCACCCCTGGCGGTGGAAAGTGGACCTAAAAGATTTTCAGTGTGTGCACACGTGCAGGAGTTTCGTTCTGAAAGAAGCTTGTTTAGAACAGAGGCGCCCTTTGGTGGAGGAATGTGTAACTAAAAGATTTTTCTTTTAATATTGATCCGAGATGCAAACGAAATTTTTTTAAACATTTTTCCCAGTTCTCTAAGATATTATATAAACTTTGTGATAATTTTTTTTAACCATTTGTTACCACCTTTCTGAATATTAATCTCCTGGTGATGGATTTATTTTTTCGGGTTCTATAGGCCCGATTTCAACGCGAATTGCTTCATTCAACTTAACATGAACTAATTAAGATATAGATTTGACGCCCTCTGGCACTGGAAAGTGAAACTAAGAGCTTTTCAGCGCGTGCGTAGCACGCTGCTATACGGTGCTGTAGGCAGCGGGGAGACGTGCCGGAGTTTCGTTCGGAAAGCGGTTTGTTTAGAACAGGGTGTGCCCCCTGGTGGTGGAAAGTGGAACTTAATGGTTTTTCATTTAATATTGGTCCGATTCAAACGAAATCTTTTCTGCCATTCTTCCCAGATCTCTCAGGTATTATAAATAAACTTCGGTGTCATTTTTTAGCTCTTAGCCACCACCATTTCTGAATATTACGCTGCCGTAGACAGCGAGAACAGGAAATACGCAACCGGAGCGCTAGCCCTAAGGTTTATGCAGTTAGAAGCTCCGGTGGAAGATCCTCATACTACCATCCAGCAAAACCATAGCCAAAGAAACAGGCCCGAACCAACGGAACGGACAATTATTGTATAAATTCTCAACAAAATAAGAAAAATTCCTGTAGAACAATGACAGAGAATGTGATAACAGCTGCACGCAGTGAGGCTACAAATGATAATTAAAAGAACAATTCTTAATGTCATTTTAAGTTACAAGTGACAAAGAAAAATTAATAACATTAAGCAAAACTAAAATATGCTAAACAGCTTTTTAATAGAACCTATGTTGTATATATCTAGTTAATTTAATTAATTATATTTAATCATTATTGTCTATTTCTGAATTCAGATATATATATATTTTTCTGTAAACTTCTGTATGTGATTGACAATGGAATTTCTCCTGTTCCGCATAGCTATTTATGGAGTGTTCACGGGGTCATTATGAAAGGAACTAATCCATTTCTGGAATGTGGACACAACGAACACCGAATTCCTAGCGAACTGAGTTGGGAAAATGATAGGAAAAAGGCGGAACTTTCTGGAGAAATGTATTTACAGGTGGGGAAAATCCGTGAATGAAGAAAGGCAGGCCCCGTAGATCTGAAGAGAGGGATGAAGTGTATGATACCAGGGCAGTTCTCAGCGTGTAGCGAAGGCAGTAAGACCAACAGTGTCCTGGAAGTACAGCGTAGGCGGAACAGATCGGAGTAGACCCGTGATAGCGAATGGAGTAAGACCAGCAGTGACCTGGAAGTACAGCGTAGGCTGAACAGATCGGAGTAGACCCGTGGAGAAGTCTAGACTGTGCCGGAGGTAGCGAGGCGAGATACCACTGGATATATAAAGGGCGAGTATGGGAATCATCTTTTGAGGTGTTGTGATAACTCCACCGAAACTGTGTGTATTAGTGGTGCGTAACAAAGTAGTGTAAAATGTGCGATCAGAGAGATTGTCATTCGACAGTCGCATAGGAAAAGTGCTCATAATATATATGGACCAATAACTACTATTACTATATTTTTTAATCAATAAATCATTAGTTGACTATCTAAGTGAGGAATTCTTTTCGCAACGTGTCCGCTATCAGTTTAATACCGGTTGTGGCAGCAAATACCATACTACTAAGGTCTCAAAGCTAGAAGAGAAACTACGGTGACCGAAAAGAGGCCAAAACCATAGCAAAGTACATTGCTTTAACGTCACTTCGAATTACAAGTGACGAATATTGGTAAAATTTAATGTTAAAATACTTTTTGTTACATGTGACAATGCAAGCAATACTCTTCCAAAGTTGCACGAAATGCAGGAGCGTAGCTACCGTGGAGCAGTTAAAGCAAATTGCTCCAGGCGCGTGAATCCCCAGGGCGAGAAATTAGAAATGACGAAATAAAGATTTGTAAAAATTTATGCATATTTTCTTTCATTACATTAATAGATATTATGGATAGGTCGCAACTGTTACACTCAGCATATTCCTATGATATTTTACCCAAATTTCATTCTGAACTACTTCGACTTAAAAATTGTTTTTATACTCAAAAGAAATTACTTCTATTCGCAGTTTCATACCATACCGTAGCCTTAAGTAGCTACTCCATCACTGTTTCAGTCTGCCTATTTTTTTTTCTCTTTTAACTTAGCCGTTGACGATAAGTGAAGTTTTTCAAATGTTCAAGTTATCTATACAGTGTTCTCAGCGGTCACATTATTGGCTACCACACTTTCCAAAGAACAATTTTCCTGGTATATTTCTGTTGCAAACGTTGTAGAAATTCACCATGATTACTACTGTCTGGAAATATCCAAACAAACTGACAGTTGAGAAACCTGTTTAAGAAGCAACATGTAACAACATTGCGTTATCTATTTAGCTATTTTATCGATTAAAAGAAAGAAAGAAAGAAAGAAAGAAAGATAGAAAAACCAATAATTTGACCAATTGGAGAAATTTATTGACCATTTTGGAAACAAAAAAAGCCAGAAAAAGACAATTTTGAATGTTTTTTTTTTCCTTTTGGCCAAGATCGACAAAAACTGGAGATGGAAAATAAAATTGTCTTTTTTATGAGATTTTGAAAATAGGAAACATTTCAAAGGCAGAATTTATAAGCATTTTCTTCCAAAAGCAGAGAAAAAATTAAGTATCAAACCAGTGTTCCTTAAAAATTATCGATTGTAATTAATTAATTACCACCACATGGTCACTATGAAATGTTCGTGTTCTCAGATGTTGGATACTATGACATTGTTTAGAACTTATTGCAGAATTTCACCTTTTTTATCAAGATGGAAACCATGGATGCCCTAGTTATCTTCTACTATATGTGTGAAAAGCTAACAAGCTAAAGAAAATTTGTTATTGATTCCATTCTTCCGAAAGTGAAGCATTCAATAATTTTCCATATTTTCAGATATCTCTATCCCAAATTTCACACATTAGTAATCAATGAATTTTGAAATTATAAAATGTATAGGGAAAAAAATAACAAAAGCGAAAACTGATAACGCGGTCGTTGTTTATGGTAGTTATCCAAAAGTGAACTGCATTTTTTTGGAGACGACATAAAAGTCTGAAGTGAAAAAAATAAGACTTAGTCGCTTTAAAAAAAAAAAAAAATTAAATTTTGAAGAATGTTATATAAAATATCAACTGTCTTCGCGTTGCCCAATTGGATATTTTCCTCAAAACCATTATCTTCAAAAGTATAGTTCGATTAGCGAAAATGTTTCAAAATTGTTCTTCATCCTATAAAAACCCTTTATATCAAAGTAGTTATTATTATTTTTTTAAGGTTGCGAAATTTGTCTGGATTTTTAAAAAATAAAACAAAGGACCTGTATTTAGTAAAACTATATATTTAGTAAAATTTTCTCTATTCACTATCAAGTAAAATAATAAATGTTTCATTTTTGTACGATCAAAACTTTACAAATTACAATAACTTAAATTTTGTGAATTTTCAGAGTTTTTGGCACTAAAAACGGAAAAATCGTATTTTAAAATTTTCGTGATATTAGTATTCCATATTGTTTCGAAACTATTGAAAGGAACAACAGAAACTAAGGGTGGCACTGGGCCCATAGGCGCATTTAAATCGGAAATGACGCTCAATATTCGTAATAAATATCAGTAAGTAGTCCGTATTTAAAGAATTATAGTACATTTTAATATATTATTTGTATTTATTTCGTTGAATATCTTATTGTTCACTTTGTTCCTTAAATAAAAGAAAGGTCTTAAATCAAAAATAAGAATATGAATTTAAACCTCAAAAAAGCTTTGGCAGAACAGCTTTTACAATGACAAGGGGGCGTACCAATTTAACTTGCTCCAGGGCGCTGAATGTGTAGCTACGCCACTGACGAAATGTCTGTATCAGCAATATTATTATCGACATTCCAAAGTCATAAAGGTCACTGCAGGTCATTGCAAGTTGAACTAAAAGCGTCTGTGACAAAAGAACAGCAAAAATATGGATGAAAAATATGAATGTAGACAGCGGGGAAAAGTGCTGGAGTTTAGTTCGAAAAGAGGTTTGTTTAGAACAGAATGCGCCCCCTGGCGGTAGAAAGTGGAACTAAAAGATTTAGCAGCGCGTGCGCAGCACGCCTGCTGTACGGTGCTTTAGGCAGCGGGAACACGTGTCGGAGGTTCGTTTAGAGCAGAATGCGTTTCCTGACGGCGGAACAAAAAGATTTTCCTGCGTGGGTATCGAAAATAGCTATTTTTATCGAAACCGCAAAAGAAAATTTCCATTTGATAATCCCAGACAATGAAATGTTCTCATTTTCACTCACCCTCGAATATTAAGAAAACTATTGGAGGTATCAATTCGAAACTCATTGTATATACGTAGTTTATTTTTCTGATTTCGAAAGTGCAAATTTTGTGAAAATCGGACGGTAACTTTTCTTAATTTGGGCCAAAAACTGACCCGCTTTGAATCAAATGACCCAGACATTTAAGGGGGTCGTCTTGAATTTACTTACGCCTCGGAGTACGTCTCTGTATTTATTTTCCGACAAAGGAAAGGGTTACCAGAGGAACGGTTTCGTGTAGCGATTTTTAGAGTGCTTTTGCGTTTCGTACTATTTTTTGATAGGACCAGGAAACTCCCGGCGGATCAGCTAGTAAAGTAAACAAGGTAAGATAAATCTCTTATCTTGTTTTCTTCAGGTGTAGGACATCTACAAATAATCCAAATATGTATATTCCTGTGTGTACTGTTAATCCATGTAACTGCAGTTGTTATATCCAAAAATGGTATTAATAACTTGACATAATATTCACTAATCTGAGCTGGATTCCTTTTAAGTATATTTAATATGTGATTAATAAAATGATACACATCATGAATTTACAATTAAATTTTTACGTTAGAAATATTATTTTACTTAGGGCCTTATGGGCTTATTACAGAGTATATCTTATCATCGCGAGATACAAAGTTACAGTGAATGCTTATTGAGAATAGAGGACTTAAAATGGATGTGAAAAAACCGACCATTATATAATAATAGTTACTTTCACTTTAAGAGTTCCTTACTAAAGTTTTTAGTTCATCGCTGGTATTCCCGTTGATTACAGGTATAGTTATGATATTTCTTTCAGTGGGAGAAAGATATGGATGAAAGTGATGGCTTTTCCTTGTTTATATATTCATCTATTTGATTAATTCATTATGTTAGAGTTATCGTTACGTCAATAAATTGCACCGGAAACTATTTTTCCCCATTGACCATAATGTAACCTAATTCTTTTGTAGTATAAATGCTATACACTTTTATTTTTAATAACGAACACGTTATAGTAAGCCTCAATGATATATTTCAATTACATGTCAATCCGAGTATATTTACGAAAGTTAGATCAGAAAGACAGTTTCGTCTTATTTAATCGCGGATTTCTTGTATTAAATAAAGCAAAAATTTCTTTTGAAAATAAACGCTGGAAGTTTTCCTAGGTGGAAATCATGCCCTTCACTGTAAAGCAATTCTTTCTTAATCTAGGACAACGGTCGGCAACTGGCGGATCGCGGTCCACATCCGGACCGCGGAAGGTCAAATCGTGGACCGCCAAAAATTTTCAATTTGAATAAATAGTTTATTAAAACAATTCTCAACTATTATCTTCAATTATCTCTAATTATTCAACAATTATCTACTTTTTCGATTTTATAATGTGTATATAAAATTTTTCAGAACGTATACTTTTGTATATAGTAACTTTTCATAACAAATACCTGATTTTTCTATTCTATAGTGTATGTATGTGTAAAAATAACAATTTAAAATTAATAAGTACTAATATTACTTAAGTTTTATTTCTCTGGACCTCGATAAAATTTTTCAAAAGTATTCGGACCCTACTTAAAATTTCTTGCCGACCCCTGATCTAGGAAAATATAATGTAACCACAAACGATTATATGAAGGGTGTAGATGCAAAATTGCTACTCTCCACTTAACCTAGTTTTTAGAGAAATGCAAAAAACTCATTATTATTAATAAACGTGATAGATTAATACTTTTTTTTTTTTTTAGATATATTTATTGTCATAACAACTATTTGCACATAGTTCTAAAGCTGGGTATAATTTCTAAGCTGGGTTCTAAATTTTGGTAAAGCTGGAATTTAAATTTAAATATGGAAAATGTGAGTTTTGCAGCAAACTTTTATGGTAATATGAGTTATAAACCAAAATAGTTATGAATTGAAAAGAAAAATCTGAACAGTAGTTTTCATTATGTTATTTTGGAGGGTCATAATCAACAAAAATCAAAGCGCTGAAAACATTTATTAAAAATAATTTGTGCAAAAATTTTACTATTATACATGGTTCAACGTCTTCACTGTCATTAAACTGGTTGATTTTTTTTTTTTTTTTTTTTTTTTTTTTTTTTTTTACGCTGTGACCCCATATTAAGTATTTAAACTATGATAAAGTATTTACACTATGATAAAGTATTTACACTATGATAAAGTATTTATAGTGTGGTTAAAGTATTATCTTAAAGTATTTATTAGTATACTACTATAATCCCATGATCCATTGCAAACCTCGCCTGATTGAATTGGAGAATGTGAGTTTTGCTGCAAAACAGTTCTTGGATAATGTGAGTTATGCATCAAAACGAGATTTTCAGAATATTTTTTGAGCCTTAATATGTTTATTATAGTCCAAATCACTATTATAGCCCGATTCGCCTTAAAAAGACGAACATGGTGATATGAATAACTCAATACCTTAAAAAAGTGGATAATGTGACTTTTGCATCTGCACCATTCAAATGTTCTATTTGATTACGCTTTTGGTAATTAAGATATTGCTTTCACGCATAGCTGTCAACTTTTAGGCTTTTGGTTACCACTAAAAATTAATAGAAAATTTTGACTTTAGTCCAGTCAAATTAGCCCATTTTTGAGCAGTTTGCCATAATAAATGCTAAGGAGATAAAAATTGGTCCAGTTGTTCATTGATGGCTACTGATGACTATGTAAAAAGTCCCCATGGATAGGAGGTGAGCGGGGGAAGGGGGGGGTGCTAAACAAAGTATTTTTTTTAGTTTTTTACAAATATCTCAGAAATTGTTGTTTTTCATGAAAAAACTACTCCAACATAAATTAAAGAACATAAAATTATCTACAAATGACAGGTATATACAGTGAAACCTCGATTATCCGTCAGTCAGAAGACCGGAGCTTTGACGGATTTTCCCCCCCAAAAATCACAAAATTTCAAATTAATTTATTTAATGTCGCGATAATAAATTCTAAAGGGATAAAAATTGGTCCAGTTGTTCATTGATGGCTATTGATGACTATGTAAAAAGTCCCCATGGATATGAGATGAGCGGGAGGAGGGGGGGGGTAAACAAAGTATTTTTTTTTTCGTTTTTTACAAATATCTCAGAAATTGTTGTTTTTCATGAAAAAACTACTCCAACATAAATTAAAAAACATAAAATTATCTACAAATGACAGGTATATACAGTGGAACCTCGATTATCCGCCACTCAAGAGACCGGAGTTTTGACGGATTTTCCACAAAAAAATCCCTTTAATTTCAAATTTATTTACCTAATGTCGCCATAATAAATGCTACAGAGAAAAAAATGGATACAGTTGTTCATTGATGGCTACTGATGACTATGTAAAAAGTCCTGATGGATAGGAAGTGAGCGAGGGTAGGGGGGGGGGCAAAATAAAGAACTTTTTTAGTTTTTTTACAAATATCTCAGAAATTATGTAGTAATTTTTTCATGAAAACCAACAGTTTCTGAGATATTTGTAAAAAACTAAAAAAGTACTTTATTTCCCCCCCTCCTCCCCTCGCTCACCTCTTATCCATCAGGACTTTTTACATCGTCATCAATAGCCATCATTGAACAACTGTACCAATTTTTATCTCTGTAGCATTTATTATGGCGACATTAGGTAAATAAATTTGAAATTAAAGGGATTTTTTTGCGGAAAATCCGTCAAAACTTCGGTCTCCTGAGTGACGGATAATCGAGGTCCCACTGTATATACCTGTCATTTGTAGATAATTTTATGTTCTTTAATTTATATCTGAGTAATTTTTTCATGAAAACCAACAGTTTCTGAGATATTTTTAAAAAACTATTAAAAAATGCTTTATTTTGCCCCTTCCCTCCCCCCGCTCAGCTATCCATCAGGACTTTTTACATAGTGATCCGTAGCCATCAATGAACAACTGGACCAATTTTTATCTCCTTAGCATTTATATTATGGCAAAAAAACCTAATTTGACTGGACTACTTATTGAATCAGGTGATTTCGTAGATTTAATAAGCTAAACTTTACTATAAAATTTTAGTGGTAGGAAAAAAGCGTAAAAGTTGGCAGCTATGTTTCAGTCAGTGAAAGATATGGATGAAAGAGATGGTTTTTCCTTGTTTATGTACTAGGTTTTAAATCATATGTTTGATTAATTCATTTATATAAAGAAATCGTTACGTTCTTAAAATGCACCGGAAACGATTTTTCCCCATAGACCATAATGTAACCTAAGTCTTTTGTAGTATAAATGCTATACACTTCATTTTCAATAACGAACACGCTATAGTAAGTCTCAATAATATATTTCAATTACATGTCATTCCGAGTATATTTACGGAAGTTAGATTACAGACGATGGCAGACAAACCGAAGTTATAAACACTTTTCAACTACGTTAGAAAATGTTAAAAATATATTCATCTTACTAAGATCAATTTAAATATATTGAATGTATGTAAGCATGTAAGCTGGATATAAGTATATTGGATGTATGCTAAGTATGTAACATCTAATATAAATATATTAGAGTATGTAAGTATATAAGATGGATATAAATATATTATATTTATATAAGTATGAATATGATATATGTATATTAGACGTATGCAATGTAAGATAGATATATCATATATTCTAATACGAGCAAATCTTGTGTGTGGTTATATATATATATATATATATATATATATATATATATATATATATATATATATATATATATATATATATATGCAAATTTTATCTTAAAAACGGCTCTAACGATTTTGACGAAATTTCGTATCCTACCGTTTTGGGACACCAGAAAACCATTGGGCTAGGTCACATGTTCGAGAAAATTTGATTAGTGGGTCATTTTGGGTCATTTTGGGTCATGGTCTAGCTAATTGTATCTAAAAAACGGTTCAAACGATTTTGACGAAATTTTGTATCCGACCATTTTCGGGCACGAGAAGACTATTGGGCTGGGTCACATGTTCGAGAACTTTCGATTAGTGGGTCATTTTTGGGTCAACGCGGGTCAAATTAATTTTATCTAAAAAACGGCTCTAACGATTTTGATTAAATTTTGTGTCCTACGAGTTTCGAGCACGATAAAATCATTGGGCTAGGTCACATGTCCGAGAAAATTCGATTAGTGGGTCATTTCTGGGTCATTGTGGGTCAAGATCTAAAAAGCGGCTCAATTTACACTAAATTTTGCATCCAATGGTTTTCGGGCACGAGAAGACTGTTGGGCTAGGTCAAATGTTCGAGAAAATTCAATTAGTGGGTCATTTTGGGTCATGGTCAAGCTAATTATATCTAAAAAACGGTTCAAACGATTTTGACGAAATTTTGTATCCGACTATTTTCGGGCATGAGAAGACTATTGGGCTGGGTCACATGTTCGAGAACTTTCGATTAGTGGGTCATTTTTGGGTCAAAGCGGGTCAAATTAATCGCTCTAACGAAAAAACGGCTCTAACTATTTTGATTAAAATTTGTATCCTACGAGTTTCGGGCACCCGAAAATCATTCGGATAGGTCAAATGTTCGAGAAAATTCGATTAGTGGGTCATTTCTAGGTCATTGTGGGACAAGATCTAAAAAACGGCTCAATTTACAGTAAATTTTGCATCCAATGGTTTTCGAGCATGAGAAGACTATTGGGCTGTGTCACATGTTTGAAAACTTTCGATTAGTGGGTCATTTCTGGGTCAACGCGGGTCAAATTAATTTTATCTAAAAAACGGCTCTAACGATTTTGATTAAATTTTGTGTCCTACGAGTTTCGAGCACGATAAAATCATTGGGCTAGGTCACATGTCCGAGAAAATTCGATTAGTGGGTCATTTCTGGGTCATTGTGGGTCAAGATCTAAAAAGCGGCTCAATTTACACTAAATTTTGCATCCAATGATTTTCGGGCACGAGAAGACTATTGGGCTAGGTCACATGTTCGAGAAAATTCAATTAGTGTGTCATTTTGGTCATGGGTCATGATATTTGAGCTCAAATTTAATTTTAGCTCGGTCTTCCCTGCTCGTGTATATTAGATGCATGTAAGTATGTAAGATGGGTATAGTATATTTGATGTGTGTAAGTTTGAAAGATGTATAAATGCATATTAAATGTATGCAAGTGTGTAAGATGGATATAAGCATATTAGATGTATGTAAGTCTGTAAGATTGATGTGTAAGCATATCAGTAAGAAAAGTATGTATGTAAGTACGAAGGTAACTAGTAATTATGAAGTATGAATTATGAAGGCAATTTAAAAATTAAAAAGAAGAATATTTATTAATCTGAACCATTCTGAAGCGTGGCATGAAACTTTACTTTCTTTTTAATTTATTTGATTTGCTTTCATCTGAGTCAATCTCTGTCTCAACTAAGCACTACGATGTTTATTTATGGCCGAAAAAGAAAAAGCAAATGACATAATTACTTTTTAAGGCATTTTTTTTTCGTTTACATTTCAATCTATCTGCATCAAATAATAATAAAGATCATCAAAACATATTTTACTGGCTTATATTCCAGTATTCTTCGCCATTTATCGCGAATTCCTGGGAGAATTGTTTATTTTGACGTTTGATTTATTTGGATGATCAGCTATAAAATTCCATGAATTATTATGAATTAAGACGAAAAAAAATACTTGGAAAATACTTTTTTCTTTCTTTTTTTTTCCGGATTCAACAACTTCGCTTCTGTTTTAATGAGTAGATGAATTTATTGTCCAGCAAGTGTTTGAACTTATCAGGTTGCTATCGCATCAGTTTTGTAAAACATCAAGTTAGTGCTGAAAAATGGAAGCCATTCAAAGTTCGGAAAATTTCAAGGAAAACGAAAGTATGTCATGTATTTTGTTTAATCATTTACGCTCTGACGGTACTTTGAGATATTATTCTTATATATAATAATAACCTTGTTATAAAATTTATTACTAACAGACGATTTTCAGCAACACAATTTAGTATGAGTTATAGCCGAAACGTCTGTCCAGACGCCACTGAAGACAGCGATCCGGTTTTAATTTCTGTCTATATGTCTGTCTGCCAGTCTCCTAATAACTGCCGTAAAAAACATCCGAATATCTTGAAATGGAGTATATATTATTCGGAGTATAGTTATTCGGAGTTAGCTATATATAATTTTTAGTTTGATTTGGTTGATTCGTTGGAAAAATACAGAATATTTTTTTTAAAAGTCATAATGATTTTCTGCGAGAAATCAGATGATTTTTACTTTCTTCTATCTTTCCAAGAACAAAGTATTGGATTCGGTAAAATTTTTCGACTTCCGGTTTTCGACGGATTTATACGTTTTAGAAGGTCCTAAACACGATTTGACTGTTTTTAGAAAATTTCTTTCTGTGTATGACGAAAATTTTGTGGGCGCTCTATCGCAAGAACTATTTTACGGAACTTAATAAAAACCTTAGATTCAGTTAGACCTTGATATATATTTATGCTAATGCTGTTTAGTTTTTGGTGTTAATCGCCCGGCAGGTGGCGCTGCTATGCTGCATTTTTACCGGTTTCCACAATAGCTCTATCTCAAAAACCAATGCACGGACGTTTATCACACTTCAGATTACGTTTAACGTTGACAGAAGTTTTTTCTGATTAGGTTTTGGTGTAAATTACCCAGCAGGTGGCGCTGTTATACTCCATTTTTCACGATTTCCGCAATAGCTCTATTTCAAGAACTAATGTCCGGATTTTCATCAAACTTCAGATTCTGTTAGACGTTGACATAAGCTGTTGCTGATTAGGTTTTGATGTAAATCGCCCAATAGGTGGCGCTGTTATGCTGCATTTTTCAGGATTTACACGATTTTAGAGATAGTCATATTTCAAGAACTAATGCACAGAATTTCATCAAACTTTATATTTTGTTACACCTCCACATAAGTTAGTGCTGATCAGGTTTGCGTGTAAATCGTATAACAGGTGGCGCAGCTATGCTGCATTTTTATTCTTCTATCTTTACAAGAAGAAAGTATTGAATTCATGAAAATTTTGGAATTCCAGTTTTCAACGAATTTATACATTTTAGAAGTTTCTGAACATGATTTGACAGTTTTTAGAAAATGGCTGCCTGTGGGTCTGTCTGCCTGTATGTGACAAAAATTTTGTGGACGCTCTATCTCAAGAACTAAAGCACGGAATTTAATAAAACTTTATATTCAGTTAGTCCCTGATATAAATTGGTGCTGATTAGTTTTTGCTGTAAATCGCCCAAAAAGTGGCGCTGTTATGCTACATTTTTCAAGATTTTCATGATAGCTATATCTAAAGAACTAATGCACATAATTTCATCAAACTGAAGATTCAGTTAGACCTTGACATAAATAGTCGATGATTACGTTTTGGTGTAAACAGACCAAAAGGTGGCGCTGCCATACTACTTTTTTCATGATTTTCACGAGAGCTATAGCTCAAGAGCTAATGCATAGATAGAATTTCATCAAACTTCAGATTCTGTTAGACCTTGACATAAATAGATGCTGGTTATGTTTTGGTGTTAACAGCCCAACAGGTGGCGCTGCTATGCTACCTTTTTCATGATTTTTACGATAGCTATATCTCAAGAACTCAGAGTAATCATATGCTTACTCTGAGCTCAAGAACTAATGCACGGAATTTCATCAAACTTCATATTCTGTTAGACATTGACAAAAATAGACGGTGATTAGATTTTGGTGTAAATCCCCCAAACAAATGGCTCTGCTATACGGCATTATCCACGATAGCTATATATCAAGAACTAATGCACTGAATTTAACTGCATATTCTTTTAGGCCTTGACAAAAATACATGTTGATTAGATTTTAGTATAAATCTCCCAACAATTGGCGCTGCTACGCTGCATTTTCCTCAAATTCTGCGACAAGTATATCTGAAGAACGAATGGATTGCCATTTAATTTTGATTACGGACGATTTGATTTATATAGAAAAAAGTTTTGTGATGGCCACAGCATACTAGTTTCTTTAATTGTTTTCATGTTCAGTGTTCGACATATAAACATTAACTTGCAAAATAGTTAATTAAACTCTACTTCTCTGATTAAAAATGAAAAGTCACATGCAAAATTATATCAATAATACCAATTGGTAGAAATGGTAAGATTAATAATATAATATAGTACTATTAAAAAAAAAAATGTAATCAATATTTCATGTAATTTGATAGTAATCACCAGAAATATTTAACACCATTATTAAGCTTAAAAAAAAGATGTAATTTAATTAGTATTAATAGTAAGGTTGAAAACAATGTAATATAGTATTATAAAAAAAAAAATCATTTCTACTTATTACCATGTAAGCAATATTTCATGTAATTTGATAGTAATCACCAGAAATATTTAACAACATTATTAAGGTTAAAAAAATATGTAATTTAATTAGTATTAATAGTAAGGTTGAAAACATTGTATAATAGTATTAAAAAAAATCATTTCTACTTATTACCATGTAAGCAATATTTCATGTAATTTGATAGTAATCACCAGAAATATTTAACACCATTATTAAAGTTAAAAAAATATGTAATTTAATTAGTATTAATAGTAAGGTTGAAAATAATGTAATATAGTATTATTAAAAAAAAATCATTTCTACTTATTACCATGTAAGCAATATTTCATGTAATTTGATAGTAATCACCAGAAATATTTAACACCATTATTAAAGTTAAAAAAATATGTAATTTAATTAGTATTTATATTACCAATATCATTATCCACGCTGGCACATTAGATCGCGAATACGCTGGTGTTTTTTTCTGCTTTTGTGGCTTAGTGCTGTTTGAAGGTGGTGAAGTGATTATTATACTGTGGACATGTGTTTTTTTTAAGACGGCATATTTATTTTTATGGTTATCTAAGTTTTAGAAATACAGGTACTTCTAGACAGGCCGAAACGTTGACACCAACTAGGAAAAACAATAAGCAATCTCCTGGCAAACTTTAGTTTAAATCAATTTATTCAATTCCTACTATTAGCTCACACTCTCGATATATTTATATATCTTGTTCAAATTTTCAATAGATAATAAAATACTTTTTATTCCTCCACTCAAGTTTAAATACATTTTTTTTAAACTTGTAGTGGATGACACTTGATGTTAATACAGTTTTTCCAAATATTAATTCATTAATTTAATTTAATTAATAAATTTTAGTTTGATATGGGAGAAAAAAATTTCTTCCATAGTTTTTATAAATGAAATGAAATATTTTCCTCAAATTAGTGTGCTACAAAAATAAAATACCGCAACTATGATTATAAAAAAATGTTCAATAAAGATAACGTGGGACATTAATGCTGCACGGGTTTATTTTACATATTTATGGTTAAAAAGCAACATTCAAATTCAAATGCTCAAATTATTTTTCTTTCAAATTTTCAATCGTTAATAAAATACTTTTTATTCATCCACTCAAGTTCAAATGCATTTTTTTAAAACTTGTAGTGGATGACACTTGATGTTAATACAGTTTTTTTCAAATATTAATTCATTAATTTAATTAAATAACCAAACTACTAGCATTCAAAACTCGAAGATAAATGAGCAGAAACACTCCATTAGGTTCCACTCTTCGAAAGAGCCGCTTTTACATAAAACTGTTGGCATGGTAACTGTTCACTCGTGATTATGTTTTAATGCTATTTTCTATACTGTTTCATATTATTTTTGGTACTTACGTATTATCCGGGTCATTCTTATATTATTCATTAAAATGGAAAATTGCAAAGAAATTTGCTTTCTATTTTGCCACTTAATATTGTGATTCTGTCATATGTATTTACATATTTATATTAATTGTAATTATTTAATAAAAAGTAACTAAAATAAAATTTTACTTTGTTGACCTAAGTAGGAATGTACTTTAAAAAAAAAATTATATTACTTGTATAGGTTACGTATGCAAAACTCTGCCTGAAGTAAAACTTTTATTTTTACTTTCTTCTATCATCTTTACAAAAAGAAAGTATTTAGGTTCATAAAAATTTTCGACTTCCGATTTTCAACGGATTTATACGTTTTTGGAAGGTCTTGAACATGATTTGACTGTTTTTAGAAAATGTCTGTCTGTCTGTGTTTTTGTATGTGACAAAAATTTTGTGGGCGCTCTATCTCAAGAACTAAAGTACGGAATTTAATAAAACTTTAGATTCAGTTAGACCTTGATATAAATTGGTTTTGATTAGTGTTTGGTCTAAATAGTCCTACAGGTAGCACTGATATGCCGCATTATTCACGATTTTCAAGATAGCGGTAGCTCAATTAACTAATGCACGGAATTTCATCAAACTTCATTTTCTGTTAGACTTTGACATAGATTAGTACTGATTAGGTTTTCTTGTAAATCATACGACTGGTGACGCTGATATGCTGCATTTTTACCACTTTTCAACCTAGTTGAAAAGTGTTTATGACTTCGGTTTGTCTGGCCGTCTGTCCGTGCTCTAACTCCCGTAAATAGGCTCGGATTGCGTTGCAATTTTTATATGTTATTGTCGTTATCTATAGCATGTTCCCTATTTCAACTGAAGTATGTAGTCCTTATAGTTGTTTTACAGGGACACTCAAAAGAATTCCGTTACATGACGGTCTATGGGGAAAAATCATTTGCGGTTTATTTTAATGATGTTACACAATTTCAAACACATTGTAATTGATATATATCACTAAGGTGCATTACAAGAAGCTAAATATGGAATAGGGTGTGCATAGCACTTATAGTTACTTTACAGGGACAGTCAAAAGAATTCCGTTACATTACGTATATGGAGAAAAATCGTTTGCGGTTTAATTAAATAATGTTTCACTATTTTAAACGCATTGAAATTGTATATCACTAAGGTGCATTACAAGAGGCTTACTACAGAATAGTGTGTGTAGCAGTCATTGTTCATTTACAGGGACACACAAAAGAATTCTCTACTGCCTGTTAACAATAATTCCTGGAAGTGCGTTTTAAGTTGCTGAACGCGATTTTAAATTGAGCTCACTTTTTGTCTATTACTTGTTGGGTATAAATTCTGTAGATCATATACAGGGCAGCGCAAAAAATTGCGAACATATTTCCGTTTATTGACAGAAACTCCAGAAGGAGAATTTTAAACTGTGCTACGCGTTTCCTAACTAAACTAAAATGTAGCATCCTATGTAGTATATATACAAATCTATATATCATATACAGGGCTGAATAAAAGTATTCGGATATTTTTTCGAATATTGTATATGTTGGAAATATATATTGGAAGTTCCTGAAATTACGTTTTAAAATATGTTATGCTTTTTTTAAATTGTTTACTTAGATGTTATCTTTCAGCTTATTAAACGGTAATGATTTGTAAAATTATTCTGGAAGCGTTGGAAAGCGTTACATAATCTATGCTTGACGCATGAATTTTCGTTCTTGTTTAATTCTAAAATGCATATTGTAAAAAATTAAGCTTTTTGAAATATTAATATATTAAGTAGTAATTAATTAAGTAGAAGAAAGTTTTGGAATTGGCACACCCGACTAGTTTTAATTTTAATCACTTTTATATTGAAAATTACCAAATAATAATAATAATAATAATAAATATTAGTTTCCAATTCCTAAAGTTATTAATTAAATTTGAACACATTTTATCTTAAAAAATAACCTGGCAAAATTTAGTTTAAACCGATTTTGAATCAGAGTATGAAGTTATTTATGTTGCTGGAAGATGAAAGTTCTGTTGAAATACTGTATTTTTCGTTAAATAAACCCAACTTCCAGCAAATATTGGGCGAAACTTATTAGATTTTTTTTTTTGTAAGGTAAACCTAGGAGAGTTTGCGCACAATTCAAAAGAATAACGATAAAAAATCTAAATATTAATTTTTTGCTAAACTATCCATGAATAAATTTTACTTGATTTGTTTCTTATGTATTTCCATTGTTATTTTGTTGGTGTGTTGTAATTTAACAGAACAGTTGTAATAAAACCAAGAAAGTTATTTTGCGCAATCTGTCCTTACAGGGTTGGTATGATTGCGCACATGGGTAGGAGAGATTGTTACTAATAATAACTACAATTAACCTGTTGACAATAATAATTATACTTAAATGACATTGTTGTATGGTTTTTGTGAACAAATATTATTGTATTAAGAGTGCTTATTTCTACCTAATGATTAAAGATCAGAAAAAGGAAATAATTTTAAAAATGATTAAAAAAATTTAATTAAAGGGGCAAAAAATTTAAGAAAAAAAAAAGCAAGTTTAGATAAGATTACAAAATAACATTAAGTTACTTGAAAACATGTTTAACTTAAAATTAGTCCATTTTCATTTTTCATTTTTTTTATGCAAATTTACCAATAAGCTGCGTAATCTCTTCTAGCATGGAAACAAATGGGAAGAATGCGCCATCTCTCCTAAGTTGCAGATGCGCAAACTCTCCAATTTTGCTAGGAAAGATTGCGCGGCCTTTTATTTAAATATGGCCGCTACTAAAACGAAACGTTGATGTTCTCATTTTTAGTCTACATTAGTAGCTTATGAGAAATCGTTTAAGTTTTAAATATTTTGCACTACTGACATTGTATAGAAATTCTGATGAATAGCTATGAAAATTCAAGCACTTACTTTGGGAAAACAAAACAAAACAGCAATGCTTTATCTTAGACGCTCAAAACAATCAACTTGCACTTTCAAGTAGACACTCCACTACTGCTGTTATACAACTACCTGGAGTCGCTGCACGCTCACTGTACGCCTTCCCCCCGAACCTCTATGTGCGCCATCTCTCCGACCGCGCCATCTCTCCTGGCTTTACCTTAATTAAAAAAAATAGTTTAATGGCAATTTAAAATGGAACGTGAACTGAAAGAACTAAAATAATAATTTAAACAGTTGGATAATATATTACAAATAATTTTGTGAAATTAAGCAATTCTGAGAAATTCCGAGACTAAATAATAGTAAAAACATTTTTATATCTTTTTGAAATGTATTCATATGAAAAGAAAATAAAAACATTTTAATAAATATAAATTAAAAAAAAGTTTAATATTTTATATTTTCAGAGCTTCAAAAAAAGTATTAAAAATCAATTTTTCCAAAATTTCCATAAAAAGCAACAACAACAAAAAATATAAACAACAACAAAAATCTCTAATTAACCGGAATCTTAAAAGCATAGTCCGACAAACGACAGAAATCCAAACCTGAAACTGGAGTTAAACATTAGATGCTAGATGTATAGCCAACATTCCAACAACGACTAGAAAATCAAGTGCATAGATACCATCTTTCTTTAAAGCAGCATACTAAGAGTGCTAAGAAATATTTGTTCCGATTGTCTATTACAAACTTCATACCTGCCAACCTCTAGCTTTCATGTTAGGTAGATTTCGTCAGAAATACTACCTATTACATTCTCACCTAAGTTGGAATTTTTGAAAAATTTTTGCAGATCTACGCCGATCATGACTCCCAGAACCCAAAAACATCCCCAGTTCTAAACTTTATCTATCTATCTATCTATCTATCTATCTATCTATGTCACTTTTTTATGAACACGATAACTGCAATAATTCTGCACAGATCTCTTCGAAACTGATACATAAAATCAAGGGGCATAAAATCTGGGTCAAGTTCGTTAATGGGCAAAATCGAACCAAAGGGGGGAAGGTGGGGGGGGGGGCTTTTTGTGAAATATATCCCATAATTTCTTAATTATGATACGTATCGAATCCGTTTCAAGTTATTATTACTTCTAGGAGAAGGGCCGAAAATTTATGTATGACAGATTTTTGATATAATTAAAAATTGCCCCAAGGGGGGGGGGGAGGGGTTTTTAGAAGAAAAAAATTCATAACTTCGTCAATTTCCAAGATTTCAAATCCGCTTAAATTTATTATAAATCCTCTTAATATTATCTAAAACTTTTATATTGACAAGTTTTTTATAGGACCAACCCTTATAGCAAAAAAAAAAAAAAAAAAAAAAATCCCTGCCGAGTCCGCCTGCAAACAAGTTAGGTTTCGAAGTAGACGGTTCAGCTGCCGCATCATGTCAAAAAGGTCATTTCTTCCGCAATTCCCAACAAACAGGCGCTCCACGGTCTGCGTCTTCGAAATCTACCTGTGCGTGTAGGCCGAGCCGTCAGGGATTTTTTTTTATATGCAATAGTTTTTGAAGGATAAGCCGAGAAATTGTAAACAATAAATTCAATTATGGTAGAAGAAGCAACATTAGATACCCCTTTTTACTTTCTTCTATTTTTACAATAAAAAACTACTTGATTCATGAAAATTTTCGAATTCCGGTTTTCGACGGATTTATACGTTTTAGAATGTTTCGAGCACGATTTGACTGTTTTTATAAAATGTCTGTCTGTGGATCTGTCTGTCTGTATGTGACAAAAATTTTGTGGGCGCTCTATCTCAAGAACTAATGCATGAAATTTAATAAAACTTTAGATTTAGTTAGACCTTGAACCTTGATATAAATTGGTGCTGATTAGTTTTTGCTGTAAATCGCCCAACAGGTGGCGCTGCTATACTACAGTTTACCCGATTTTTACTACAGCTACATCTCAAGAACTAATGCACATAATTTCATCAAACTTCAGATTCTGTTGGACCATAATATAAATAGACGCTGATTACGTTTTAGTGACAATATCCCAACAGGTGGTGCTGCTATGCTACTTGTTTCATGATTTTCACGGATGCTATATCTTAAGAACTAATGCACAGAATTTGATCAAACTTCGGATTCTGTGAGACATTGATATAAGTTATTGTTGATTAGGTATTGGTCTAAATCTCCCAAGTGGTGGCACTGCTATGCTGCTTTTTTCATGATATACGTGATTTTAGCGATAGTCATAGCTCAAGAACTAATGCACGGATTTTAATAAAACTTTAGATTCAGTTAGATCTTGATATAAATTGGTGTTGATTCGTTTTCGGTGCATGTGAAACCTATATGAGATGCAAGAAAGCTTTGGGATTGGCCCATCCGACTATTTACTTTAAGAATAGAGAGATACTATAAGTAAATTATAAAACATCTTATGCAGGTGTTTGAAACCGGCGCACAGTGACATATTTTTCTGAACTGTTGGCCAAAACTCAAATTGTGTTTTTCTTTTCTTTGAGAACAAGATAATAATTAGAATGGTGAATTGCGTTAAGCAATGACTCGGAAGATATGGTATGCGGAAGCACTTTATGAAGCGTAGAGTTCACAGCTATCATACAGTGAAACTTTGTGAACTTCAGAGCAAATTTCAAGCAATCTCGTGCACTTATTAAGTGAAATATTATATTATGAAGCAAAAACATGTCCGTGAGTAATGCTGACGTAATATTTGACAGCGGCAACACCTAATCAATAAATGTTGCTTTTACGGCAATTTTTTAAACTTTTAAACACAGCACAACTTAAATTTTTACACCGCCAAACAGAAAAACAAGTGTTATTTCTAATGCAATTTGTGTGAAATTGTATCTCAATTTACTTATTTCCAGGGCTTGACAACTTTGAAAAAAAAATCTGGTATAAATTGTAGTCGCCAGTAAAAAAAAATCCCCCCCCCCCCCCCTCGTTATTGATTTTCAAAAAGCACAAACATTTTTTATGAATTAAGTGAGAAAAAATAATAAAAAACATTGTTTAAAATTATTAGTTAGATAGTTTAGAATAGCACATAATTAAAAAAGACTAATAAAACTAAGTTTTCTAAAGAAATTTATCAAAATTATACATCTCTGTAAAAAAAAAAAAAAAAAAAAAAAAAAAAAATGGAAATATTGTAAACTCTGAATTAACCGACATGTTCGGGAAATGCTGATTGCTGAATGCTTCAAATGTCCGAATAGTTGAGTGCTATAAAATCTATAGCTGATGAGAGAGTATCGATAAAATAGTGAAGCCAGAAAACGATTTTTTTTGCCTATTTATAGCCTATCGAATTCAAAAAGTGAAATAATTCTGATTTTATTACTTTAACATTTGTAGTTAATGAACTCTCTTAGTTTTGCCAAATTAAAAGTAAAAGTTTAATTTTTTTTTTGTTTGAATACAATTTTAAGTTTATTTCTTAATATTTTGTAACTTTGTAGCATCTAGAATAAGAAATCTTACAAGAAATATAATTAAACATTGTGACGTTCACAAAGTAACTCCAGAGTTATTACTTAATATGCATTGCTAAGAAGAAAAAAAACAGAAAAGAAAAACATTTCCCCATGCTGGATTACATAATCGCAATCAGCAGTCGGCTGAGGTTTATTTTCAAACGATCTACACCAGGAGTGTTAAACTGTGGCCCACCGGATACCACTAAAATTTTATAGTAAACTTTTCCTTATCTAACTATTGAATTTCTGCGATTCACCAAGTCGACTATTTCTTTTAAAATTTAGTGGTATCAGGCGGACCACAGGGTGACACCCCTGATATACACTAACAATTTTAGAATAAATAATAATAATAATAAAAATACCTTACACTTCTGAAGTTCAATTAATGATTTTTTATTTCCATTTACTGCAGATAATAATCCAAAAAATATAATTATAAAATATTATTGAGTAACAACCCAGTATCAGACACTTCCTTCTAAGACAGAGTGACAACCAACTATTTATTTTCCAACGTGTGTGGCACACACAGGAGCTTGGAGTCAAGTTTTTTAGGTTGGATTGACAATATTTCTCATTGAAACTTCCCTTCTGTCCCCACATTCCAATCACGTGAAATGCTAGCCGACTAGAGCGGAAAAGAATGGCGTTTTATGTGCATGCAATGGAAAATGCCGTTTAAATTTGGCTTTTCCATTAAAACTACGTGAGAAGAGAGAGATCACTGCGCTTGCTGCCCGCATGAGTAAGGGTGTTGGAGAGACAAAATGTCGTTTGTGCTCATTTTTTAATTAAATTTTTGTAAAACAAAAATTATTAATAATAATAATAAATAACAAAAAAGTCATTTAAAAAATAGTCGCCAGATAAAAAAAGTTGGTCGCCAGTGGCGACCTGGCGACTGCATTTGTCAGGCCCTGCTTATTTCTTATGGTTTTTAAAATAATTTTCATGTATGATTTTTTTTAAAAATCTATCTCTATCGCTTGCAGCCCGATTGCACAAGATTCACCCGGTTGCATCTAAAACAATATAAATAGTTCAGCATTAGTTTTCGGCTAATACTCCTTAACGAAATTAAAACTTCATCTCTAAATAAAATAAAAGCCTAATATAAGTAAAACGCAAATTTAACAGACACTTAATTGAATGAATTTCATTTAAACCACTGAAATTATCAGAATAAAAAAAGCTGTTGTAAGTCGCGAACTTTGGCGATTTCTTCTGCTAACACAAAAGTATCGCTTTTAATAAATTTGAATGCAAAATTGATATTATTTCTATAAAAACGTTTTTTAATGTTGTTTGTGGGTAATCTAAAAAATTATATTAAATGTAAAATATCTATTAGAGTTTTCAATAAGAGAAAGGTTTTCACCTATGTTCCGTAATACGGATAGGGATCCCATAGTAAATAATAAAATAGCAGTTTTTTCTCAAAATAGCAAAAAATAGCAATCAAAATGAATCATGTAGTTAAGGTATGATTATACACTGTTTCGCTCATTTGTTAATTCAACTGGATTAGGTTGAATATCAAACTTTTTTCATAAAGATACGTAAGGAAATGTAAAATTGCTCATTTTGTGGTGTTCTTTTCTAGAAATTCGTAGATTCTTACGATCAAAATCTAATGACGCATGTTTTCTGAAACGCAAGTCCATCTTAAATTAATAAAAATTATCGCCAGAAAAGATTAATTTTCAGTGTATTGTTTTAAATAATGAAGCTCATAAACTTTCAAAATATTCAACATCGCAATGATATAACCGGAAATAAACTATAATGTACTTTATGCAGTAAAGGTGAGTTAAATGTATTTTATGGTCATTGGTATCAAATTATAAAAAATTGCGCGTAGGAAAATTACAATTTTTGTCTTCGGCTTTTGCCCTGCATTTTGAGCGATTTCCCCAGTGTGATATAACATATAACAGTGTAATATAACAGGAGTGAGAAACTTTCAGAAAAATGTGCGAGAAATGTAACATTACAAAAAATCGTCATTTTGGGTTATGCACTAAAAAATATAGTGATATTCGTAGCCTTCAATACCTATGTAGGGTAAGCAAGCAGGAGAATTAAATTTAAATGTATAGAGTGTAACTTCTGTAACAACACTTACTGTCTTAAAACAAGTCATAATACCATGTTATCTTCTGTTTGTGATTTATTTATGAATATTATGTCCAAGGTTTTAAGAATCATTAACGCATTTAATTTTACTCCACTCTTTATTAACGCATTTTTTTAATTTGAGTTTTAAAACATTTTTAGACAGTTTTGAGCAGTCCCATTAGATAAAAAAATTCCAAAGTGGTTTGCTAACAAATCAGCTGTTTGATTAACACGAAATTCTGATTACATAATTAGGAACTCATATTAAACATGTTAACTCCATGTTAACATTGTTACATGGCTCCATGTTGACATAAGTTATGGTAAAGACACAGTATAACAGCAGAAGATTTCTTATTTATGTATTTAAACGCTTCCTGCACAGAATAGCAATCTGTTACAGACAGGAATAGAATTATTCTCTCTCTCTTTTGTGCATGCGCATTTGAATGTCAAAATTATTTCACAAGGAGATGCTCCGTTGTTGGAGACAAAGAATGCGGTGATCCTCTTAGTCCAGTCAAATAGTCAGAAAATAGAGCCGATAGATGCAAAAAATCTGCTATAAGATTTTATGTTTTTAAACTGTTCATGGGGATGCAAATAACAGGAATTAATGGTTTCCCAACAAAATATCTCGAGGCTAAACTTTTTAGAGCGAAAAAAACACGAAATTTTTGGACTTTTTTCAGTTTTTTGCTTATAACTCAAAAATTATAAACTTTTTGTGTACCATACTTAATCACAAAAAGAAAGAACTTTAAATTCTTTACAAATTTCACTAGAAATACCTTTTTTTTAAACCATTACTAAGCACGCTACGGCATTTTGAAAATGGCGCTTTTTTTTCAACTTTACAAAAAGTGACCTAGTTTTCGCCTCCTATCCCGAAAAACTTTTTTTTCGTCACTTACTGTGGAAACGAAGCGTACCTACTGATGAATAAGTGAAGGGGGAAACTTTCAAGGGAGGTTTTAGCGATATGGACTCTGGGAATGATTCATATGCAAAACATATGTGATAAAATAAAGGCACACTGTAAAGTAGTTTGAAGTTTCGAAACAACACGTGGATGCCAGAAGTTCCCGCATTGATGGAGACATTAATGACTCAAACAAACTGCGAGATTGGTTGTTAGTGCAGCTTCCTTTCTCCTAAAGTGATTACGTAATGGCCATCAGTAGTCGAATTGTTGGAGGGGTTGACGTTAACTGCTATTTGGCTAAAAAAATAGGACAGGCGAGAGTCAGAAGAATTAATTTCAAGACAGTGAAATTCAAGAATAAGAATAAGGTAGTAACTTTGGCTTCTATTGTCAGCAGTTTAAAATTCGGAAACGTTACAGTTAGTTCTGTTCATCCATTGACTCTCTTCCAAAGTGTTTGTTTAATGAAGCAAAGTAATGAAGAGGTGCAGAGTTTACTAATATATGAACTTTCTCCCTATCCAATGTCTCTGTTCTCCAACGACGAAGGGATGAGAAAAGGCCCAAAACCCTCGTTCTACAGTGTATTCATCCCACTAAACAATCTGGATCTCATTGGAAAACATAAGTTTTTGGTTGTTGACGGCGGGTACCTTCTTCACAAATTAACTTGGCCACGAAATGTTTCCTTCAAATCTATTGTTAAAAGTTATGTTTCTTACATTCAGAAAAATTTTGGATCACAGGTTGTCGTTGTATTCGATGGGTATCAGAATTGAGGGGGAACAGAATGGAAAGAAAAATGCAGAAAGAGTTCGTCTATCTAGAATGCACACTTCTACTGAAGTAATAGTTGCAGCAGAAATGTTAAACAGAGTCCTAGGAACAAATTTCTGGCCATAATGACAGAAACAAGAACTGCTGCATTTCATCACTGAGAACACTTTCGAAAATACAAAATTCAAGCTGACCCGGCAGGAGAAGACTCCGATGTCATGATTACCTCAGCCATTTCAAGAACTCAAACTTCTGAAAGTGTCGTAATTGTTGGAGAAGATATTGACCTTCTCGTGATCATGATGGGATAGGGACACCAACACAAAAATTTGTTTTTCCAAAACCAGGATGAAGTAACATCGAAACTAAGTGGTTTTCAACCATGTCATACAAATACATTTATAACAATGTTTTTTTCACTCATGTCATACAAATACAATTATAACAATGTTCTTTTTACTCATGCAATCAGCGGATGCGATGCAACATCCGCTCTTTTTGGACCAGGAAAATCAAAGTTTTGACAAGTTGAAAAAACATGATCAACTTGAGGAAATAGCCTGTGCGTTCAATAAACCAGAGACTACCCGTCAAGAAATCATCAAGGCTGGGGAAAAATTCATTATCGCACTGTGCATTGGATATGCATAGGCACAATACAGACATTGAATATCTTGAGGTTTCAGTTATTTTCTAAATCTGCCACAAAAAGCAAAGTCCATGTTGCAAGGCTTACCACCAACGCACGAGGCTGCGCAGCATCATTTCCTCCGATGTTACCATCAGGTGCAAGCTTGGCTGGGAAACAAAATCCCTCCTGAAGAATGGGGATGAGTTCGCAGTTCTGACGATCTCTTTCAGCCAGTTTAAATGGGCCAAAACCTAGCACCTGAATCCTTGCTGCATGTTGTTTCATGAAGCTGTAAAAAGGGGTGCACTAAGGAATGCTCTTGTTAAAAATCAGGACTGAAGTGCTTGGCAAATTTCAAAAACTGTAACGGGGTCAGCTGCGAAAATGTTAGATGACATTATTTACCCAGAAAAAGAGGATGATGAAGCTGATGCCTGGGAAACTATCGACCAAACCAACAACGACGATGACTTTGATCACCAGGTTGATGATGTCGCAAGGAGCTCGGAGAAGATCAAAACTGTTGAAGAACAAGCAACCCCCTCGTCTGCTTCTCAAGCGGAGGTTGACGAACCAGACCCACAAGCGCTCCAGACGTTTCTAAGTATAATAAAAATGTTACTGTACGCGTATTCTTTATTTTCATGTAAATACCTACTATTAATGTTCTTCACTTAAGTTCTAAATACGAAATATTTTACAATCTTGTCAATTTTTTACAATGTTACCGTTTCAATTAATCATTATAAATATCATGGAAATACCTGTAATATAAATAAGTTACGTTAAAGGGGATAAAATGAATGAAAAATGATGTCAAAAGTTGGTTTTTGCGATTTTCCACAAAGTTGAAAAAAAAAGTGTCATTTTCAAAAAGCCATAGCGCGCTTAGTAATGGGTTTAGAAAAACGTTGTTCGAATGAAATTTGTAGAGACTGTAATGTTCTTTCTCTCTATAATTTAAGTAAATACACAAAAAGTTTATAGTTTTTTAGTTATAAGCCAAAAACTGAAAAAAGTCCGAAAATTTCGTGGTTTTTTTGGCTCCACAAAGTTTAGCCTCGAGATATTTTGTTGGGAAACCATTAATTCCTGTTATTAGCATCCCCATAAACAGTTTAAAAACATAAAATTTTCTAGCAGATTTTTTGCATCCATTTTTGACTATTTGACTGGACTATCTGTGCATATCGGTTGAGTATAATCAATAGATAAACATATGAAAGCCATAAGGTGCATAGGCTGGGGGGGGATGGGTGGGGGTATTATAATGGCTGCTTAATGGTAACTGCTTATTAACTAGGTTGGTTGGTTGGTTGATTGGGGTTTTATGGCACAAAGTCCCTTTAGGGACATGCTGCGCCAAAAAAAAAGATTAAAATAAGAACATCTAATTGAAATATAAAATCGATTTAAAACTTTGTCATAAAAACAAGATGAATGAAAACAACACAATTAAATAACAAGAACGAAAAATCATGCGTCAAGCATAGATTATGTAGCACTTTCCAACGCTTCCAAAATAATTTTACAAATCATACCGTTTAATAAGCTAAAAGATAACTTCTAAGTAAACAATTTGGAAAACGCATAACATATTTAAAAACATAATTTCAGGAATTTCCAACATATACAATATTCGGAAAAATATCCGAATACTTTTATTCAGCCCTGTATAGGATATATAGAATTGTATATATACTACATAGGATGCTAAATTTTAGTTCAGTTAGGAAACGTGTAGCACATTTTAAAATTCTCCGTCTGGAGTTTGTCAATAAACAGAAATGTGTTCGCGAACTTTTGTGCTGCCCTGTATAGGATCTACAGAATTTATACACACCACGTAATAGACAAAAAGCAAGTTAACATTAAAATCGCGTTCAGTAACTTAAAACGCACTTCCAGGAATTATTGTTAACAGACAGTAGATAATTCTTTTGCGTGTCCCTGTAAATGAACGATGACTGCTATACACACAATATTCCGTAGTAAGTCTCTTGTAATGCACCTTAGTGATCTATATAAATTTCAATGCGTTTAAAATAGTGAAATATTATTTAAATAAACCGCAGACGATTTTTCTCCATAGACGTAATGTAACGGAATTATTTTTACTGTCCCTGTAAAGTAACTATAAGTGCTATGCACACCCTGTTCCATATTAAGCTTCTTCTAATGCACCTTAGTGATATATATAAATTTCAATGCGTTTAAAATAGTGAAACATTATTTAAATAAACAGCAAATGATTTTTCCCCATAGACCGCAATGTAACGGAATTCTTTTGAGTGTCCCTGTAAAAAAACTATAAGTGCTACACACTTCCGTTGAAATAGGGAACATGCTATAGATAACGATAAAAACATATAAAAATTGCAGAGCAATCCGAGCATATTTACGGGAGTTAGAGCACGGACAGACGGCAGACGGCAGACGGCCAGACGGCCAGACGGCCAGACGGCCAGACGGCAGACGGCCAGACAAACCGAAGTCATAAGCACTTTTCAACTAGGTTGGAAAGTGCTAAAAAGAGTGATATGATGATAAATGTATAATTAAAATCATTCAATGAAAATATAACACATGTAATAGAAATAAACACATGTTTTCACAATTAAAATATAAACAATCTTTAAACTAACAATTTGTAAAATGTTCAATAAACTAACAGTCGGTATAAAACTAACAGTTGGTATAAATTTTCAATAAACTAACAGTTGGTAAAATTTTTAAAGTTTCGAGCAGAAATACATTTACAATCACGTGGGCTCAAATTCCTCAAAAAACAGTATTATCATCATCATTTGAGTCATTGAGAATAAAAAAAGTCATTTTGAGAAAAAGCCGTAAGTTTTATTTGTATTTTAAAAATATAAAATTCATAATAAAAGAAACAAAACTACCAATTTTATAACTTTTTCAGTAATTAAAATAAGATAAATCAGATGCTAGTTTAAATTGATAAACATAAAATAGTTTGCAAAATGCTGCAGAATATAGGAGCTTGCGTCAAAAATAATTAAATTTAAATGTAAAAATGTAGGGCTTTTCCTTGCAAAAAAATTAATTTTAAACATACAAATTAAAATTTTGTTTCGCATTAAATTTTTCATGCGAAACATTTAATGCGAAACAAATTAGTTTTGTTTCTTCTTGCTAAGTGGATTAAATATGCACTTTTTATAAAATAAAATTATTTAATGCAAAATATAGGCCATTTTTTTTAAGGATTTTGATATTTAAATATATGATTCACATACACTGCAGAATAACAATTCGGACAGTTTACTAAAAATAATATTAATATCAAAAGGTCCGTATCCAAAACTGTCAATTGAAACAAAATCACTGTCAAATTTATTACTTTTTAGTTTTTTATAACATAAATTAGAGCTTTAGGACATTTTTTAAAATAGCATTTAGTACAGAGATTACCATTAAACTGACGATTTCTTTCGCTCTATTATTCATTATAAAATGGATAATAAATGCTAAAAAGTGCAACAGTATTGCAAAATTGGGAAAATATTTTTCTAAAAAGAACATTTTTGTTTCAAATTAAAAGCTTAATAGCGAATAAAAGTAAACAGCTAAGCTGAATTGGGATCGTGTTTCAGAGTAAAAGTAAGTAATCAAAAGTAAACAAACTTGGAGAAAGTGGAAGTTGAAGTTAATGTTTTAAAGCTTTCTTATTATTATGTACGGTATTCAATTAAAAACAATTAACGAATTTAGCATATTTCTAAAGTTGCGATAATGTGAAAGCATGATAACAAAATGTTGACAAGCCGCCATGACAGTTTTCTCAGGGCATTTAAATACACAGTGGGGTGTTTTGACGATGTAGGTGGACAAAATTATTGCGTTGGAGTTTACTTAGGTTTTGCTTATTTTTCGAATGTATCACTAATAAAATGCTCAAACAGTGATAAATATTTGGTTTATTTAATTATTTATATTATTATTATTATTATTTACATTATTATTATTATTTATATTATTATTAGAATTATTTATATTATTAAAAGTGGTGTAAAAGTGGTTTAAAATTGACTAGCAATATTTGAACAAAACGTACATACTTACACTCTAAGCTAATAGAACTTAATGATTAAATAATAATTAAAATAATAATAATACGGTTTAACTGGTCTACCAGGGTGGCTTTTATTGAAGATTTTTTCGTTTTCTATTGTTTGAATAACGCAATCTGGTAGGTGAAAGGTTCCTAGAAATTAGGCGGAATTGTATTGATAAAAACGTTGTCTATTTCTTTCCGATTTTGAACATTTTTTTTAAATTTGAAAACAAAATGTCCGGACACGTGATTTCAGGCTCTTAAAAATGCCTTCTGTTAACTGAGGATTCCCCAGTTTTTCCAACAAAAATGAAAGGACAGCTTCTAATTTGCTTTCCTTTGTGTTGGAAACCCATAAGTCAACAACAGATTGCCGAGAAATTTGTGCAGTCATGCTGAAAAATAAAAGCTTTAAAATGAAAACCTATTTAAAAAAATAAGCTTTTATGTTTTGTGTGACTCTATAAAAAAATATAATATATATGCTACCCAAATTATTTTCAGTTGAAAAAATGCTGTTGTGTAAATCAATAACTTATATAAATTTTATTGAATTTGAAATAAAATTTTTGCTTATAGACGGTGATGTATCAGAATTATCTGTGTGACCCTTAAGAGAAATATAATTGCTGCTCACTTTATTTTCACTTTATAAGATGGTATTGTGCATCTCGATAATCTAGATTAATTTTGTTGAAATTGAATTAAAATTTGTGTTTATAACTAAAAATTTATCCACAATCTTTTGTGCGTCCCTGTAAAAATTGCATAATTGCTATGTTCCTCAAATTATAATATAATTAAATGAACATGTAAAATACACATGTAAGCCAAGTTTCAGCTCAATCTAATAATTATAAGTGGATTAAAATTGATTTTCAAGATTTAAACTAAACTTTTTTGTAGCCCTGTAGATACAGTATAACCTCTACTTTCCTCAAAGTACAATAATACTGTATTGTCATTGAAACTACACATGTATTGAAAGTTTTCGATTAATCGAATAGTTGGAAGTGGTTTAAAATTAACTTGCAAGATTTAAACTAAACTTTTGTCTAACCCTGTAGAAATAGTATAACTTCTACGCTCGTCAAATTATAATAATATTGTATTATCATTAAAACTACACAGGAATTCAAAGTTTCAGATAAATTGGATAATTAAAAATGGTTTAAAATTGACTTGCAAGATTTTCACTAGATATAATACATACACTGAAAGTTGATATAAAGCTGGTTTATTGATAAAAACTTTACTATTCGCATTCTTTCGCAGGCGTCTTCTTAAATTTCCAATACTTTAGAAATAACACTTTTATTAAAAAAAAAATCTTATTGCTTAATAATGCTTAATAATGTATTAAAAGTCAAGATAAAGTTTGTCATCAACAACATGAATCATTTAAAAACAATTTCTGAAAAAAGGACTTAAACTGGTTTAATGTCGCTTATTTTCAAACAACAGTTGGTTAAATCTTACCTTGACAAATATGTAATATATTTTCAGTAAACTCGGGCTTTCACATTAAACAGTGATGTTAAGACGTGCTTTCGAACTTAGGGAAATAAATGCAACCGTTGAAACACCCTCAAACCAATTGCGCAAATGTCTTCTTTACGGTCGTAATTAATCGACCCCACGTATTTTCTCGACAAAAATCATACGGATCTCGACAAAAGAGACATTCTGCTACCAGAATATTCCGAGAATATCGGAAAAATGAATTTTGTCCATCTAGATCATCAAAAACGCCCCTCTGTGGAGTGGTGTGTACATTTTCCCTAATATCTCAGTAAATAATTATCGCACAATTAAAAGATCAAGTTATTCAGAATAATATTATCTTTCTAAAGCTGTAAAAATCTAAAAATCAATTTTTTGACCATTTTAAAGGTGTAGTGTCTTATATAAGGTGTATGTTATAATAGATAAACTTAAGAGAAAGTTTATCTACTACAAACGATTTTTTTTTGTTTTCCCGCAGTCAGTGTTAGTGATGAAATTACTAAATGGATAGAAACAATGTTGCAGTCAAACACGTACTTAGAAGAATTTAAGAGATTTTTCGAAGAAGAGCTTGCTTCTACAGGTATGAGAAAATATCTTTTAAAATTCCTATTCATTACATTGAATTGTTTGCTATGACATTTTGAGGTTATAAAACGCATGTTAATGAATTCTGCGTGTCCTTTCTTTCTTTTATTAAAATTTCATTTTTACTGACAAATTTTACTAACATCGTACGATTTACAAAAAGTTTATTAAATATTTCTAGCAGTATAAATAAATATGATTAAGTAATTATTTTTAATGATTTAAGATAAACATCAGAGATTTCAAGGATAATATGCCTTGCGATAAATTCGTATTTAAAGGAAAAGTAAAATTGTATATTTTATATGTAGCGACACTATTGCAGTTTGCAAAGAATGTAACATCAAAAAGCAAGACAATGTACAAAGAAAGCTGACTTTGGAACATACAAGTTTTAATTCTGTCTTTTTTCTTTTTCTTTTTGAGCTTATGAGTTAAAAAAATATCTGAAACGGGGATGTCATACGGGCGGAGCTTCCCTAACAATAACAACAACAATAATAAAAAAGAATTATCATAAGATTCATGTTAAGTAATGTTTAAATTTCTGAATTGCTTTGTATGTTATGTTTAAAAATTGTCTTGCACAAAGGATTCTAACAAAACACAAAACAACAACAACAGAAAAAAAAAACCTATCTTAGTTTAGCTTACTTATACTCTCCATTAACGAACCCCCCTACACCTAGTTTTAAGAAATTTTTCTAAGTTATCACTATTTTGTCTACCGGGCTTTGAGTCAGTTTCAGAAGAAGCGTTTTGGCGTGTTTTCGAAAGAATCTCTCGTTTAAATCACATCACAGGCACACCTGTATAAAATTCTTGCCCCTCCCTGGATTTCGTTTTACCAGCGCACAGTGGAACGAACACCGTAAAAACCAGAACATTGATAAACATTTGAAGTTTTTATTTTTAGTTGTATTACCATTGAAGATTGTTCCTAAGCACATAATGTACACAAAAACACCATAGACTTATCAGAAATTTACTATTAGGGTAAGTCCGGGATAGTTGCCCTATTTAAGCTCTTCATTTTTCTTTTTTATAGCAATGATTTTTGTAGTGTACATGTAACCTATACACTCCACATTTTATGTAGAACATCATAAAAATATTACTTTAGTATAAATACCATATAAAATAGTGTTTTTTATCAAAAAACTTAATCAATGATTTTGGCCATTTATCCCGGACCCCAGGGTTAGACAGCCCCACTTGATTGGGATAGATGCCCCATTCGTAAAAGAATAGGAAGTATAGGTAATTAACATTTATAATTCAAAATCTAGATTTGCATTTGACTTAATATTCTATTTACATCCAATTAAAAAAAATAGAAAAAAAATATTAGTTTACATGCTTTGTATACTAATCCTGCATCACACTCCCACATCAAAGGATATTTGCTATTCCCAATTCTTCGAATAAATGGGTATACAAAATTTGAATCCACTCGAATAATTCTAACGAAAGCTAAACTTGTTAAATCTAAACTTAGAGGGATTACCCTCTCTCCCCCCGCCCACCCCCACCCCTCTTTTTATATTCGATGTGCAAACTCTAATAACTAATTCGGAAAGGAAATTTAATATTCTCAAATTAAATAGGTTAGATTTTTATGTTTCTTAATGAATGAGTTCAAAATATTTAATATGGTCTACGGATGGTTCAACTTATGTAAATTTAAATTAGGGGCGCGGGGGGGGGGGGAGAAAACTTACCAACAATAAATGGAATATCTTTCTTTGATGAATAAAACAGTTATTTCACGAAATAAATCACTGTAACTTCGTCTACTACGCTTTTTTATAACAATTGATAGTAGAAGAACGTCACTAGGTCCGACACACGTCGAACAGCTGAAATACAGTAACTAGGGCAACTAACCCAATGGGACATCTAACCTGAATTTACCCTACATTGAATACGCTTTTTTCAATTATTTAAAATGCTTAAATTTGCCCAAATTTTCGACTTTCGTAGTTTAGTTGCGTTCTAGTTTGAAAAAATATCAAAATTAACTGCGATCACCTGCAACCTAGAGACTAATTCCAATTATAACTATTCAATATGCAATGTTTATAATTGGAATAATTCTCTAAGTCGCTGGTGGTAGCAGCTAATATTCATATTTTTTCAAACTATAATGCAACTAGATTAAAGTACCAAAGGCGAAAATTTAGGCAAATTTAAACATTTTAAGAAAATGACGAAAACATAGTCGTCTTCGCTGAAGTAGTCGCGAAAAGTACTCCAAATTTACCTTATAAAGAAAAGTACAAGTATCTATTATTATTAGTTTTTTTTTACCAAAATGTTCTTAACTATCTTTCTTATTATCATTCCGGGATTCAAAATAAATGAATAATAATATACTTAAAAGTAATTTTTAACAATTTAAACAGTATAACATTAAAACCAGAATCGACCATCATTAAATTAGGCTAGAAATTCGAGGGGATAATTTCTGATAAGTCCATATTGTTTTTTGGGTACATTATATGCTGAAAAACAACCTTCAATAATAATTTTTAAAAAAATCAAATTTTCATTACTGTCTAGGTTTTTACAGTGTTCGTTCGTTCAACTGTGCGGTGCACAAGATTTTTATCGCGCCATACTCTTCTACTTGCTATTAGAAATTTCATTTACTTCAGGTACTTGTAACTGCCTATAAATACACTATATTACATGAAATGAACGAATGCATGAATTTAAACGAACTGAATGAATACAAGAATTTACATGAACTGAATGAATACATGAATTTACAGTATATGAATGAAACATACTAAAATTTTCAATTTTGTTTACAGATCAGGGAAGGAATGCACCTGAAAATGGACCGCTTGAAAATTGTGGAAGGAATGAAGGTAACGAAAATAAAGAGAGACGAATTGATGAGTCCACTGACGGTGACAATGATCAGAAGATGATGGATGTTACCAAAGATAAACTAAAGGACGAAGCACAAAAGATTTACAAAGAGACTTATAACTTGAGGCGCTATGCCTTATTAAAAAACACAGTTAAAAAGTATTCAGTTCGCCTTTAAAGTAGTGTATATTCCGGCGTATGATGTTACCAAAGATAAACTAAAGGGCGAAGCACAAAAGATTTATAAAGAGACTTATAACTTGAGGCGCTATGCCTTATTAAAAAACACAGTTAAAAAGTATTCAGTTCGCCTTTAAAGTAGTGTATATTCCGGCGTATGATGTTACCAAAGATAAACTAAAGGGCGAAGCACAAAAGATTTATAAAGAGACTTATAACTTGAGGCGCTATGCCTTATTAAAAAACACAGTTAAAAAGTATTCAGTTCGCCTTTAAAGTAGTGTATATTCCGGCGTATAACACGTTTCAGCATATAATGCGCATCTAAAATTTCAGATTATTTTTTTTCTTCTAATTTTAGGTTTATTCGCTGTATTGCTTCATGAATTTTTCATGGGATATGCAGCAAAAAGTACTGTAATATAAAAGATATAAGAAAAAATAATCGCGAAAGCGAAACTATATTATATTAGGTTGTTCGGAAAGTTCCTTCCGTTTGGGAAAACCAATTCGTAAGGGAAAATTCTGCCCGGCAATTATTAGGCAATAGATAACGGAAATAATGTCTAATAATTAAGTGATATAATTTTCTGGTACTCTCTCCAACTCTCCCAAGCGGAAAGAACTTTCCGAACAACCCAATAAATACATCTCATAATCAGGGGTCGACAAATGCAGTCGCCAAGTCGCCAAAATGGCAACGAAAACATTTTTAGGGATTGGTCAGTGATATCTCAAATTCCACTCGCTAATGTTAATCCTATGGGCGAGAAATGCATTCTTATTTTTAAAATATCTCATCAGAAAATTAATATTCTTAACTTTTGTTTTCTGTGTTCTTTTCTTAAAGGATGTCTCTCTTTCATTTATTTTACAAAATATTTCTAAAATATATGCTTTATTTAATATTTTATGTATTAAAAGCTGACTAACTAAGCATATATTTTAGATATATTTTGTAAAATGAAAGAGATACATCCTTTAAGAATAGAACACAGAAATAGAAGATCAAAATATTAATTTCCTGATGAGATATTTTAAAAATAAGAATGCATCCCATGCTCATAGGTTTACCATTAGCGAGATGAATTTAAGATCTTACTGACCTATACCTTTAACTGGCGACAGGAAGCCTTGTCATTGAATGATCGCAGCCAAGAAGCAAAACAATTAAATGTGCAGATTTTCAAGAATCATGCCAAACAAAATGTTTATAAAACTTTTATTTAAAGTGAAGTGCATTGAATGTGCTACTTTAATGAATCTTTTTATGATTTTGCCTAAATAATTTCTTTTAAAGTTTTCTGGAAAGAGAATAATAATTTTTGTCAAGAACAATTTTTTTCTTAAGATTTTGAATATTTTATTCATTTACATTTTGTAATGTATTTTCAAATAATTAAACATAATACGTCTGAATTAGAATTTAAAATTAAAAATAGAGACATTTAATATCAGATATTTAATAAACAACAACAAAAAAACCCTCCACATTAATAGATAGGCGAGAGTAGGGTAAAACTGGGTGCCCCGTTTTCTCGCTGATGTGTGCTGCCCTGTGGACAGCGCCCATCTTAACTACATCCCTTAGCGCCCCCCTAGTAGTGTGCCATCGGCTTTTGAAGCGAGTTAATCTCTGTGTCCGTGCAGTGGTATTAGTAAGAAATTCAGCTCAAATGTTTACATTTTTTGCCGTCTTTTCTGCTCTTTAAATAAATCCAGCCTGACGGATCTATTTAGGTAAGTAAACCACTGTTTTCTATATAGCTTCCACACGATGTTTTTACGCCACGTAGATTTGTGTACGTCCAGCTATCCAGGAGAACGAACATGTTGCTTTTTGGTCGTCTGTTGTAGCAAAACCGGGTATGCATGATTTTGCATTGAAATCCGCAGTGAATTATATCTTCTCACAGCAGGTGGTGAAGGATGGATGCAATGATCAGTCTGCAAAGAGTGGCTACATGAGGAGTACCTCGGATACAAGAAGTAAAAGCTGAGAAAGCCATTGCATGACAACATTAAAAATTGCTTGAAAACCTGAAAAAATATTTACTAACCTTAAAAAATGAACACATGTTTTAAAGTTCGATTCAAAATTTATTACATAAAGCTTTTTGTTACCAGAAGTGTAAAAATTTAATTTCTGAGGGATACAATGTTCAGTCTGCAAAGATTGGGCACATGAGGAGTGCAGCGGATACGAGAAGTAAAAGGTGAGAAAGCCATTACATGACAACATTAAAAATTACTTGAAAACCTGAAAAAAAGTTACTGACCTTAAAAAATAAACACATGTTTTAAAGTTCGATTCAAAATTTATTACATAAAGCTTTTTGTTACCAGAAGTGTAAAAATTTAATTTCTGAGGGATACAATGTTCAGTCTGCAAAGATTGGGCACATGAGGAGTGCAGCGGATACGAGAAGTAAAAGGTGAGAAAGCCATTACATGACAACATTAAAAATTACTTGAAAACCTGAAAAAAAGTTACTGACCTTAAAAAATGAACACATGTTTTAAAGTTCGATTCAAAATTTATTACATAAAGCTTTTTGTTACTAGAAATGTAAAAACTTAATTTCTGATGGATACAATGTTCAGTCTGCAAAGATTAGGCACATGAGGAGTGCAGCGGATACGAGAAGTAAAAGGTGAGAAAGCCATTACATGACAACATTAAAAATTACTTGAAAACCTGAAAGAAAGTTACTGACCTTAAAAAATGAACACATGTTTTAAAGTTCGATTCAAAATTTATTACATAAAGCTTTTTATTACCAGAAGTGTAAAAACTTAATTTCTGATGGATAAAATGTTCAGTCTGCAAAGATTGGGCACATGAGGAGTACAGCGGATACGAGAAGTAAAAGCTGAGAATGCCATCAGATGACAACATTAAAAATTGCTTGAAAACCGGAAAAAACGTTACTGACCATAAAAATCTGTATACATGTTTTAAAGTTTGATCCCAAATTTATTACAATGAAGCTTTTCATTACTGGAAGTGTAAAAACTTAATTTCTGATTAGTACCCAGTTTTACCCTACCACCAAAATTCGGAGCTGTCTCAGATGGTCCTAGAAAAAGCCTTTTCCAAAGTAGAAAGAATGTTTCTGTGGCAACAGGTGTGGGTTTTCCATAGCCCACCTGTCCCCAAACACTTTTATGTGTTGTTCCGATTTTTCTGCCCTTCTAGATTTTTGACAACAAAGGAAACCGTTAGGTACCTACTTTTACCCTACTTTCCCCTAAAAAAATACTGTAGACATTTCAAGCTTTCAACAAGGTCCTCATCAGTATAATTGTCAATATAAAACAAAGCTATTGTTTACACATGTTCACGTTCCAAATATGCAAATTGATGGGGATTTATTATTTCAAATGCATATATTGAACATGAGCATGTGTAAACAAGAGCTTTGTTTCCGATTTAGACCGGGAGGTGGCAGCAAAGACAATCACCTCATCGAGTTCACGGCTGAAATTGCAGAATTAGTTAAAACTTGATTCGCATATTAAAACGCAATCGGTCTGCCAAGTCATATCTTGGTGGAAAACACCTTAAAACTCGATTTTAGCGGTTGACTCGTAGGTTTACCATTGTGTTTTCCTGCACCCAAAGGTATGAAAACATGGAGGACTGGGAGCAGGAACACACAGTGATAAACCTACGAGCCAACCGCTAAAATCGGGTTTTCGGGTGATTTCCACCAAGATATGACTTGGTAGACCGATTGCGTTTTAATATGCGAATCAAGTTTTAACTAATTCTGGAATTTCAGCCGTGAACTCGATGAGGTGATTGTCTGTGCTGCCGTCTCCCGGTCTAATTGGCAATTGTGGTGATGAGCAAATTGTTTAAAGCTTCAAACGTCTGCAGTAACTTTTTATTTTATTTTATTTTGTTTATTAAATATCTGGTATTAAGTGTCTCTTTTTAAAAAATATAAAAAAAATTGTAATGTATTGTTCATTTTTTTAGAGTTATATAATTCTGATAACTTTCGTTGAGAAATTTATTTTATATTATCTTTCTAAATTTATTAATTACTGTGTTAAGACAATTCAAAATATACTATTACTATAGTCATGATTATTATTTTCAATCCATATATATATATAAACTATTGTGTAAATAAAAAAAAAATTCACAACGATTGGGTAAAGAAGAGGGAGTGGAGGAGCATAAATATTTTTTACTGTCTACGAGATTTTTTACAATTTGTAAAGCCCTGATCCGAATTTTTATTTATTAAAATAATAATATTATTAAAATTATAATAAATAACTAATAACCACATTATAAATATTATTTTTATATTCGATACTTTTCGAGAAAAAAATCGATACTGAACGTTATTAAGCTTATAATGTACGTTTCTCTCTCTCTCTCTCTCTTTTTTTTTTTTTTTTTTTGGACAGATGTTGCAGAAGCACCAGGGTTTCTTTTTGGCGCTAAATTGGCGATTGTTTGCCTGACGTAGTCGGCGATTTTTATTGATAGACCAGATACAGCGTGTTAATCAAAAGCCTCTGGTATTAATAGCTGAGCGGTTGCATTCTTGACAACGTGTGCGTTTTATAATAAAAAAACATCGTGTGTGTTTATAATAAAAATTGTGTGTGTTTTATATTAAAATTATGCGTGTTTTATAATAAAATAAACTATTTCATAATAAAATAAAACTAACATGCATTCGAAACTGGGGTTTTCTCGCCAAAATGGCGCAAAAACAATAATCGCACCAACCCCGGTGTCTCCTTGAGATCTGTAACCCCCCCCCCCCCCCTTTTTTAAATAAATAAATAAATAAATAAATAAATAAAAATAAATACATGTTCTTCAAAATGGATATATCATGTTCATTTTTGTTCTTAATATTTCTCTTTGATAATTAGCGTATAAATAACGCACGTCAGTATATTTCTATTAAAAAAAAAATAATAAAAATAAAAAAAAGCTGAGCATTATACGCCGGAATATACAATAATATGATTAGCAGACCCTTTTTGGTTATCTACAAGAATATATTCTTGGTCTGTTTTTTTTTTCCTTTTAAGAAAGGGAATTTTTTGATCCATAACAAAAAATACTATATTTTTAAGAGTAGAAAATCTATAAATAGATTGAATAGCATTTTCAGAATCGGTATACAAGCAAACAGTCTATTTTGCAAATTTAAACAGTTTATTACATGTATCATCAGTGTATGTTATTGTCAGATTTATCATTTTATTCATCAAATCTGACAAAGATAGTCTTTTAAAAATCAGATTAAAAAAAACGTATTTTATCAGTGGATGTCATTGTCAGATTTGTCAGGTTATTTACAAAATCTGATACAAAGTTATTCGACAATAAAAAAGTAAGATTTTTAAAAGATATTTTATCAGTAGATTTTATTGTCAAATTTATCAGATTATTCATCTAATGTGATTTAAAGTTATTCGATAAAAAATCAGATTTGAAAAAAATATCTTATCAGTGGATGTTGTTCTCAGATTTGTCAGTTTATTCATAAAATGTCACATAAAGTTATTCGATAAAAAAATCAGATTTTTAAAAAAATATTTTATCACTGGATGTTATTGTCAGATTTATCATATTATTCATAAAATCTGACAGAAAGATCTTCTATAAAAAATCAGATTTCAATAAAATATTTTATCAGTAGATGTTGTTGTCATATTTGTCATGTTATTCATAAAATATCATAAAATTATTCTATAAAAAATCAGATAAAAAAAATATTTTATCAGTGAATTTTATTGTCAGATTTGTCAAATTATTCATAAAATCTGATATAAAGTTATTCGACAAAAATTCAGATTTTTAAAAATTATTTTTATCAGTGGATGTTATTGTCAGATTTGTCAGGTTATTTATAAAATCTAATATAAAGTTATTCGATAAAAAAATAAAAAAATAATAAGATTTAAAAAAATATTTTATCAGTAGATTTTATTGTCAGATTTATCAGGTTATTAATCTAATGCAATATAAAGTTATTCGATAAAATATCTTATTTAAAAAAAATATTTTATCAGTGGATGTCATCGACAGATTTATCATATTATTCATCAAATCTGACAGAAATAGTTTCTTTTCTATAAAAAATCAGATATTGTAAAAATATTTTATCAGTGGATTTTATTGTTAGATTTGCCAGGTTATTCATAAAATCTGATATAAAGTTATTCGATAAAAAATCAGATTTAAAAAAAATATTTAGTAGTGGATACAAAGATTTGTCAGATTTGTCAGATTATTCATAAAATGTGCTATAAAGTTATTCTATAAAAAAAAATCTGATTAAAAAAATTATTAGTGGATTTTATTGTCAGATTTGCCAGGTTATTCATAAAATCTAATATAAAGTCATTCAATAAAAAATATCAGATTTTTTAAAAATATTTTAGAAGTGGATTTTATTGTCAGATTTGTCAGCTTATTCATAAAATCTGATATAAAGTTATTCGATAAAAAATCAGATTTTTTAAAAAGATTTTAGAAGTGGATATTATTGTCAGATTTGTCAGGTTAATTATAAAATCTGATATATATGTATTAGAAAAAAAAATCTGATTAAAAAAAAATATTTTATCAGTGGATTTTATTGTCAGATTTATCAGATTATTTATCTAATGTGAAATAAAGTTATTCGACAAAAAATCAGATTAAAAAAAATATTTTATCAGTGAACGTTATTATGAGATTTATCACATTATTCATCAAATCTGACAGAAATAAATTCTATAAAAATTCTGATTTAAAAACAATATTTTATCAGTGCATTTTATTGTCAGATTTGTCAGGTTATTCATAAAATATGATATAAAGTTATTCTGTAAAAAATCAGATTTTTAAAAAAATACTTTGTCAGTAGATTTTTCTGTTAGATTTGTCAGGTTATTCATAATATCTGATATAAAGTTATTCCATAAAAAAAAAACAGATTTAAAAAAATATTTTATCAGTGGATGTTGTCAGATGTGTCAGGTTATTCATAAAATCTGATATAAAGTTATTCGATACAAATTCAGATTTTTAAAAAAATATTTTATCAGTGGATTTTATTGTCAGATTTATCTCATTATTCATCTAATGTGATATAAAGTTATTCGATAAAAAATCAGATTAAAAAAAATACTTTATCAGTGAATATTATTATGATATTTATCATACTATTCATCAAATTTGACAGAAAGAAATTCTATAAAAATTCAGATTAAAAAAAATATTTTATTAGTGCATGTTACTTTCAGATTTGTCAGGTAATTCATAAAATCTGATATAAAGTTATTCTGTAAAGAATCAGATTTTTAAAAAATACTTTATCAGTGGATTTTATTGTGAGATTTGTCAGGTTATTCATCAAATGTGGAATAAAGTTATTCAATAAAAAATCAGATTTAAAATAAATATTTTATCAGTGAACGCTATTATGAGATTTATCATAATATTCATCAAATCTGACTGAAAAAAATTATATAAAAATTCAGATTAAAAAAAAATATTTTATCAGTGCATGCTATTGTCAGATTTGTCAGATTTATTCATAAAATCTAATATAAAGTTATTCTGTAAAAAATTAGATTTTTGAAAAATACTTTATCACTGGATTTTATTGTCAGATTTGTCAGGTTATTCATAAAATCTGATTAAAGTTATTCGATAAAAAATCAGATTAAAGTTATTTGATAAAAAATCAGATTAAAAAAATATTTTATCAGTGGATGTTATTGCAGATTTGTCGTTATTTATACAATCTGATATAAAGGGTATTCGAAAATAATAATAATAATAATAATAAATCGGATTTTTTAAAACATTTTATCAGTGGATTTTATTGTCAGATTTACCAGATTATTCATGTAATGTGATATAAAGTTATTCGATAAAAAAATGAGATAAAAAAAAAAAATTATTGTATCGGTGGATGTTATTGTGGATAAAAATGTCGCTTTATCAGATTATTCATAAAATCTAATATAAAGTTATTCGATAAAATGTCAAATTTAAAAAAAAATTATGAGAGAATATTATTGTTAGATTTATCAGGATTATTAATAAAATTTGGTATAAAGTTATTCGATAAATATCAGATTAAAAAATATATATTTTATTAATGGATGCAATTGTCAGAATTATTAGATTATTCATAAACTCTAATATAAAGTTATTGAATAAAAAATCAGATTTTTTAAAACTATTTTATGAGTGGATGTTATTGTCAGATTTATCAGATTATTCATAAAATCTTATATAAAATTATTCGATAAAAAATAAGATTTAAAAGAAATATTTTATCAGTAGATGTTATTGTCAGATTTATCAGATTATTCAGAAAATCTGATAGAAAGTTATACGATAAAAAATCAGATTAAAAAAATAAATACTGGAAAGTTATATTTTGCTGCAAAAAACCGTCTTGTAACTGCATGTTGCAAATAGAAATTGAAAAAATAGAAAACATATAAAGAAGATTAAATAGATGGTGAGAAAAAAATAATAATAAGATTTTTATATATAAAATCAGACTTCTCTTTCATTTTTTTAACCGACTCAAAAAAGGAGAAGGTTATCAATTCGACGTGTATGTAATTTTTTATTTATTTATTTATTTATGTTCACCGATTACTCCGGAACTATGCGTCCTATTTATGTGATTTTTTTTTATTCGAAAGAGAATACTCTCGAATTGGTCCCATTTAAATTTTACGAAAATTGGTTCTGTACTTCTTCAGAAATTCGACAAAAACAAAAAAAAATAAAAATAAAATAAGCATTTTAAAAATAGTTAATTTGTTGGGCAGACGACTTTCATTTAATATCCTAAAATATTCTATTACGTGAATTTGCAAATAAAAAGACTGACATATTTAAATCAGCTTTAACTTGTCGGATTATAATTCAGCATAAATGAATTAAAGAGGGGGGAATTAGCCACTGTTCCCCCTCTTTATACTTAACCAATGAGCGCCTTATCCAAGGGCGGATCTGGAGAGTCTTCAAGGGGGGGGCGATATCAGAAATTTGGAGGTTAATATCCGACCCGCAATCTTGGTCGGGTCGGGCCTAATTTCTTTAAATTGCGGGTCAGGTTTACTTCTGCTTTTTGCTACGGGTCGGGTTTTGGGGCGGGTTGACTCCTACTTGCTTACTGCGGGTCGGTTTTGGGTCGGGTTAACTTGTTTTTTGGTACGAGATGGGTTCGGGTTGGGCTAATTTTTACTTTTTTTGCTGTGGGTCGGGTTGACTTCTACATTTTTTCTGTGGGTCGGGTTCATTTACATTATTGGGTTGGGTTTTTTCACTCTTGCGTGTTGTGTTCGGGTCGACCCTATTTTTTAAAAGAATGTCTAAAATATTTTTTCCGAAAAAATCTATATGCAGTAAAAATTTCTTAACGGACAGTCCCAAATAGCAGGAAGGTTTATGTAGGGAATACTTTTTAAATCTTTTATTTAGTAAAACCTCTGAATTACGGACACCTTGGAGCCGTCGCATTTATCCGCAAGCTCAGAAGTAATAGCATGTACACTAAGACCTTCGTACGGTCACTCCTGAAGAGCGGAGACAGTCCCCAATACAAATATTTGCATATTTTTGTGCACTCCTCTGAGTAAGAGATAAATTCGATGGCACCGAGGTGTCCTTTATTTAAATGTTCTACTGTATTTGAATATTAATGAGTATATACATACTATATCATATGTTTATATTTCTATATAAAAGAAAATTGAAATTAGAGATATAATTGAATACTATATTTTAGAATTCTATTAAAATATGGATTAATTGTCTTACATTTCGGTTTCGGGAGAACGAAGATTTTTTTTTCGGGGTTTGGTTTGGGACAATCCGATCCGAGCAGGTCTCTAGGTGGAATTTTAAGTTGTATGTTCAAAAGGTGGAGTTATTTTAAATGGGATTTTTGTAGTATCTTGAAAATTGCCCAATGCGCTAAATTTTTTAGGAACTCCAAAACCTCGCTGTATTAAAAATTACGGTATAAGAAATTACAGTAGTCTCTAGGGAGCGAGAGCAAATAATTGAATTAATAATACAACAAATAATTGAATCCTAATTGAATTTAGGGATATTCAGCCGGAAGAGGGGCAATGTGATAGTAATTTTTGTGGAATTTTTCGTAGTTTAACACCGGCTATTCCTGCAGCGAAGGTAACCCGGCGCTTCGCAAGCAGCTGGCGTAAAACAGAATTCTGTGATAGTGAATTTTGAAGTATTAACAAGTATGAGATAGAAGAAAGTTTTGGGATCGGCACATCCCACTAGTTAAAAATATATCTCTTTGATTTATTAAACCAAATTAAATTTCTAAAAAATATGCTAAAAAAATGCACATCACTACAATTTTTACGAAAACAAATACTAGTATGTTGTGACTATCACAAAACTCTCTTCGGTATAAATCAAATCGTCTGCAATAAAAATTAAATGACAATCTATTCGTTCTTGCTAACGCGGAAATCGTGAAAAACAGAATATAGTGGCGACATCTGTTGGGTAGTATATACCCAATTCTAATAAAGGTCTATTTATACCAAGGTCAAATATAATCTAAAGTTTATTAAAATTCCGTGCGTTAATTCTTGAGATGTAGCTATCACTGAAATCGCTAAAAAGGCAGCATAGCCGCACCAACTGTTGAGTAGTTTAAACCAAAACCTCCTCAGCACCAATTTATGTCAAGGTCTAACTGAATATGAATTTTCCGCGAATTAGTTCTCGAAATAGAGCGCCCACAAAATTTGTGTCACATATATATAGACAGACAGACACATAGACATTTTCTAAGAACAGTCAATTCGTGTTCAGGACCTCTTAAATTGCAGAAATAAGTCGAAAATTTTTACCAATCCAATACTTTGTTCTTGGAAAGATAGAAGAAAGTAAAAAATGCCACCCGAACATAAGATCGGAGGAAAGAATTTAGAGGTATGTATGTACGAGCCAATAATGGTTTTCATACGGGTTGAGTCTGATACGGGCCGAACTCTTAGTTTTTATACCGAGTCGGACCCGGTTCTGGAAATTTCGACTCGTGCAGATCTCTAGGAAGAATGAATTCCATGCCAAACTCGTCTCGGAAAAAAGAAGTCTAGCCCGGCCCGGCTCGAGTCTGCAGAAAAAAGGAATACCCGGCCAGGAAAGAGTGGAGAACAGGCAAGGTCGGAGTTTTGTGAATAAAAATTGTCTCGAGAATTTTCTTTGGGCGACACCCTTTCCCACACAGACATCTGATGTCGGTTTGCAAACCATTTATAAGTGCAAGAGGGGGGGGGGGGGGTTGGCGATCGATCCGTCATTGGTCGCAACCGGGTCGAATTTTCAGCTTTTATGCCGGGCAAAGGCCTGAAAATTTCGGCCCGTGCAGACCTCTAGAAAGAATGAAATCTAAACCAGGCTCGACCCGAAAAAAAAGAAGTTTGGTCTGGCCCCAGTCTCCAGAAAAAGCGAGGCCCAGTCCAGACCTAAGTCTCCAGAAAAAAATAAGGTTCGGTCCCGACCCGACCCTTAATGAGTGAAAACCTGTCCCGGCCCGACCCGCGGGTCGGGCCAGGCTTCACCAGATGCCTTTTCCCGTGGAAACCTCTAATGTCAGTTTACCGACCCTTTTTCAGCCCAAGGGGGGGGCGATCGCCCCATCGCCCCCCCCCTTAGATCCGCCATTGGCCTTATCACAATGAACGTATATACAAAATTTTAAGCAAATCGGATATTATCAAGAGTTATTACGTACGGGTCACCAGTTGTTGGGCAGACGACTTTCAGGTTGCAAATAATAAAAAGACTGACATATTTAAATCAGCTTTAACTTATCGGATTTATTTTTATAGACCAAACTTTTTAAGATCCAAACAAAAACTAAAACTTTTGAGTGTTGCCAAATTTGAAAAGCAAAATTACATAAAATTGTGAATTGGATAAATATAATACAATGTGCGGATAAAAACTATAAATTATGCCACAACAAATATACTTTTGAATCTTTTAAAAGTTCCATTGTTGCAGTTTCATAGCGGTTTGGCATATTTTGACAAGCGTTTATTGGCGCACAGTTAAATACATTGTTGTTTCAACTCCCATACAAATGTACGAATTACAAAAAATATTTGGCGATTTATCACTCCAAAAAATCAAATTAATGTACATAAATATAATAATATGCATGGTAAATACAATGCTCTTAATTTAATTTCTTATTAACTATTATGTAAAAAAAAATATTTTTTACTTTGTAGTAGTTTTTGAAGTCGGTTCTATTTTTGGTTAAAAAATTTATTTTTCGCTTTTTAGTAGTTTTTTTTAAGTCGGTTCTATTTTTGGTTAAAAAGTTTATTTGTTACGTAGTAAATAACGGGTTATAACTCAAAATCTGCAAATAGTATATTATGCCATTGAAAAAAGATCTTAACATCTTATTTATTAATGATTTGTACTACACAGGGGCGCGTCTGTAGTGTACAGCGCCTGCATGCAGAAATTCAGTTGGCAACTTATAACCTTTGTAAACGCATTTGTGAAGAAAATGAAATTTGAATTTGACTTTACCAAATACAGAGAAATAAAATGCAGAGACTGTTAAGAGCGCTGGAAAACAAATCGTGGCCAGAGTGAATGAAACAGCCTGTAATTTTATTCAAAAAGAGCAAAAATCCCAGCCAATTATTCTAAACACTAGGATAACATTTACCAGAATGAGGATCAGAAAAAAAAACTAGTCGGATATGTCAATCCCAAAACTTTCTTCTATCTCACTTAGGTTTCGCATACTCTAAATAGAATCAGCACCAATTTATATCAAGGTCTAACTGAAACACAAGTTTTATTGAATTCCGTGCATTAGTTCTTGAGATATGACTATCGCTAAAATCGTGTAAATCCTGCAAAATTCTGCATAGCAGCGCCACCTGCTGGGCGATTTTTACCAAAAACTAATCACTGCATAGCAGCGCCATCTGCTGAACGATTTTTACCAAAAACTAATTAGCACCAATGTATATCAGGGACTAACTGAATATAAAGTTTTATTAAATTCCGAGCATTAGTTCTTGCGCCCACAAAATTTTTGTCACATACAGACAGACAGACAGAGTCACAGACAGACATTTTCTAAAAATAGTCAAATCGTGTTCAGGACCTTCTAACACGTATAAATCCGTCGAAAACCGGAAGTCGAAAATTTTCATGAATCCAATACTTTCTTCTTGTAAAGATAAAAGAAAGTAAAAATGTATGATTAACCCTTTAATTACGGTCATGCACATAGTTGAAACTACGAAGGATTAGTTACGGTCTTTTAATTTGAATACCACCATTTTTGAATAATTGTACTACAAAACGATTAAATACGCTGAAGAAAAGACTAATGTTTCCTAATGTAGAAAAATACAGTATAACCACAAACGAAAATATACAATAACCTCTACCGAGTTACCCACGATTTCAAAAGGCGTTCGTTATCATTAGAAACCTGAGAAACAAATATACTTTCGAGATTTATAGCTGCCATTGATTTTCGGAAATGTTTCAGAGTAGTTTTTATAGTGTATTAATCCATTTTCCCAACCTGGAATACAGGGTTTTCGGATGATGTCAATAGTCAAGTAAATATTTTCATGGTCAACAAACAGGTTTTATAAACAAACACAATAAATTAACATAATTAATATTAATATTAATATTAATATTAATATTATTTTGTTACGCTTGCATGTATAAATTCAGCATCTGAAAATGTTTAATTGAGAATTGATAGCATCCTAATAAACAGTATTCCTGTTTGTGAAAACTGACAATACTATATAAAAACTACTGCTAAAGAATTTTAAAGACAAAATACTAATAGGTGTAACTAGGGTAAAATCGTATACCTTATCAGTAGTTGCTTTTTGAATACAAAATTTCAAACAAAATTAAATGAAACTGCGTGTAAACTTTCTGCACTTATCCTAGTACTATAATATCATTTTAAATAGAATCAAGTAGACTTAATATAAAATCCCCCCCCTCCCCCCCCAAAAAAAAAAAAAAAAAAATTGGGTTAATGTGAGACCACAAAAAATACCAATTTTTATAGTAATAAAATTGGCTGTGTGAAAATTTTTGTAGCAATACATCATTTTATTTACATTTATTACAAATCCACTCAAAATTAAAAAAAAAAAATCTACAGGTGGAATATCAATAAATATAATGCAGAAAGTCCGAAGGTAATATCTATTTTCTTTGTAACCAATTATTATTATTATTATTATTATTATTATTATTATTATTATTATTTTGTAAAAATTACGTGAATTTTAGATCAAATAAGTAGACCCTCGCTTTTATTGAAACAATTATACAAATTGAATATAAAAGGTTGTGAAAAACTTAATCAATCTGAAATTCTGAGGAACGTACTGAGTGAATTGTGCCGGCCGGATTTATCCAGGATAGCACCCGTCAGATTTGTCCAGTTGGCAAAACATCGGCAGATTAAGCCCGTGGTACCTGGTTCAAATCCTGGCCTTGACACTTTTCACGCATTTGGAAAATTACAACCCATATGATTTATTGACCAATTAGAATAATTGTTTTAAAATTAATCAAGTGACTCATTTTGATATTCGGAAAAGCTGATTTGAGGCTTTACTATTTTCCATAAATACTGCCCAGTCAGCATTAAACAGCATCAGATTATCTCCAGAAAAGAGAATTCCATGTTTATTTGATCACCTTAAAAAAAAATGAATAGCAAAATTTGGAGGCTATACGAAGTACCAGTTTTGCTACACCTGAATCTGAATTCCCAACTTTCGGTTCAATTAATTTAGGTCTGTGGTTTTTAAAGTGCGGTCAGCAGAACCCAAGTGGTTCGCAGCGTATCTCTAAAGGTTCACGAAAGAGGGTTGCAAAAAAGTTGGCTAAAATTAAAACAAAATCACGCTGCTGTTATTTGTTTTAACCTTTTTTTTTTGATTAAAATTGGCCTTTTTTGGTGAAATTTGTATTTTATACAGTGAAGCATTTTAATTTCAAGCTGCACATTTTAAGCTGCACTGTAAAAAATGACCGATGTTTCTTATTTTATGAAAATATGCTATAACCACGAACGAAAGTATAATATAAGCTTTTGAGTTATCCGAAATTTCAAATAGCATGTTACATTGTCCTTTGAATCCCCAGAAACGAATACATTTTCAAAATTTAAAGAATAATTTATAAAAACAAATTATTTTTAGCTGCCCGAATTTTTCAGAAACGTTTCCGAAGGGTTTTTATAGTGTATTAATTAGTGTCCTCAGGCTGGAATACCTGTTTTTCGAATGTTATCCATTCTCAAGTACACGTTTTCAGCCGCATAAGTTAATTTATACATGAAAGAGTAAATAAATAATTTTAATTTTAATGTTATTGTTAACGCTGTTAATTTTGCATGTTTGTCTGTTAAACATTTTTTTTTAGCATGAAAATGTTTACTTCAGAATTGATAGTATTCGAAAAACAGGTATTCCAGGCTAAGGACACTAATTAATACACTATAAAAACCCTTCGGAAACGTTTCTGAAAAATTCGGGCAGCTAAAAATAATTTGTTTTATAAATTATTCTTTAAATTTTGAAGATGTATTCGTTTCTGGGGATTCAAAAGACAATGTAACATGCTATTTGAAATTTCGGATAACTCAGAAGATTATATTATATTTTCGTTCGCGGATATAGCATATTTTCATAAAATAAGAAACATCGGTCATTTTTTACAGTGTGTTTTGTAACAAATTTTAAAGCCATTTTATTGAGTTATAATGTAATAAATAGCATAATTTCTTAATAATAAAGACATTAATATTTGAATCGTGAAACGCATTTCCATTTTATTCTACACAGACACAACGTTCGTGGCTGTAGCTAACTCGACTCACCAGTTATTTGAGGCGAAAAACAGAAGTATGGAGACACCCTGTAAATTACAACCCTGTGGTCAATTGGGCAGTCATGTAAACACCATCCAAAGAAAAAAAATCAATATTTTCATGTTTGGTGCCCAATATATTAAGTTTTTTGTGACGTTATACAAAGTATGCAAAGTCTGACGACTGCACTAATCAAACGAATACAACGATAACTGATTTAAAATATAGATAAAATGCTTAAGTGATAGAAAGAGAAACACAAAAGGCTTATAAAAACATTTTAATAATCGACATATGTTTCAGCGCTCATACGGCGCCGTAAACATATCGATCATCGCGTTCGATCATTAAAAGGTTTTTATAAGCCTTTTGTGCAGTGGCGTATCCAGGATTTCATTTCGGGGGGGGGGGGCTGACTTAAATTTCGATAATGTTCTGAGTCTTACGAAATATGTTGAACTGCGTTATAAACAGAAATCACGTTTAACAATAAGGCCGTAGGCAGAGAAAAATGGGGGGGGGGGGAGGTACGGGGCCGAACTCGATCCCCCCCTCGCCGAAATAAGTTGAAAAGTGATAATGAATTGTTTCATATACTTTCATTTAAAAGAAAGTCATTGTAGCTTATAATCTGTAAAGTTGTCTCCTTCTCCTCTAAATTCTGGCTACGATTCTTGCTTGACAATAAATTAATTTTGCTTGGGACAATCTCAAACGATTTTTTTTTCATAATTTTTTTCTATTTTAGGATTAATTCCCTATTACTGCCAAGGCACGTGGGGCACTTTCCCAGAACCCACATATTTAAGGGCCCCAAAAATTTATGGTGTTTCAAATCAATTTTATTGTAAACAATCTTAATAGAATAATAAGAAATTAAAATTTCTAGATTCATTACACAACTTATGTAAGTTAAAATTGTCAGTGATATCATAAGTATATTTATAATTTTTCTTCTCATTTGAAGATTTAAGTTTCTCATAGTGCACCCAATTTATTTCAGCTTCTTCATATGTGTTTTAAAATTGTTTAAAAATGTTTTAATTTTATGACTATCATATTTATAAAATATCATTTTCTTTGGGAAGTGTGTGTTTTTAAAATTCGTGCAACATTAGTTCATGTTTATTTAACATGATATTTGAGACGGTCAAGTTAATTTTTACGAATAAATTTCCATAATAATAATAATAATAATCCAAATTCAGTTCACATTTATTCTCAGTTTTTCATTTAAATGGGTGCATTACATAGTTATATTAATACACTTCTCATTCACAGTATTTGTAAAAATGTGATAATCTACGATTAGGGCCAAAAATATTTTCTGTTGCTATGGCCCAAAATTTTGATGATCAGGGTCTGTTCAGGATAAACAAACTTTCTTTGCAAAATCTCTTTTTTTAATACCAACAAAAATTTAATTCAAATTCTTAGGGGTAGCAAGCATTCCTTCTTGATCTCCCCCTTCCCTTCGTATACATGCTCCTGGTATTTTGATCAAACGTATGGATATTAACCTTCAAGAAATATATGTTAAAAAAACTCATCAAATTTGTGAAGGAAGGGACAAGTTAAGAATTAATTGGAAACTAAACATCAGATTTCCCTTTTTTAAAAAAGAGTTAAAGTTATTGAATTATGGCTAACAATATTACTGGACTTTTTTTTAAAAACGGTAAGTAAAATTGTAAGAATTTTTTTTTTAACCCGTGAGTTTATTTAATGCTATGCTTCTTTTATTAAATACTCCAAATGGTAAAAATGCCGATACTAAAGTGTGTCGTGTCAAAATAAGAGCGATTAGAAAAGAACACTTGTTCGTAATATTGTACTTTCATAGAAGTGTAATTAAGAATTTTTATCTTTTGCTGGATCACTCGTACACTGAAATATTAAAAAGGGCATCTTCCTCCCTGCTCATCAACGGGAAACTTTCTGACACATTTTTAAACGCAAATGACGCTGTCTATGGAAGAGATTTGGAATCGAGATGAATTTTCCATTTTTTGGTAAATAGATTACTTATCGAGTTATAAGTGATTCTGGTAAAGTATTAACGACTCGTTTTTCGCGTTTCTCAGGCTGCCGCGTCGGTAATACGATTCAAAACGCCAACTTGGACAGTGCTTCCTGAAAGATTTTCTACCTTTACAAAAAAAAAAAGGGAAAACGTGTTTAGATTGCAAAGTTTCTGAATAAAAAGACCTGTGAATTTCATGCGTTTCCGAGTAAAAATGAATTAAAAAATATTTCATAAAGTAGCCAGTTTGTATTTGAGAACAGCCTTAAATCTAGAAAAGCATGTAACGTAAATAAAACTAGTTCGCTAGTAAAAAGACCAGGAACAAACAAATCAACAGGAGATTATTTTTTTAGTATTACTACTGGGCATCTTTAAAAGACCCTTCCAAAACCGAAAATCAATAATCTTGCTTGACATTGCCATTCACAAAAAAAAAAAAAAAAAAAAAAAATCAGTTCGTACATTTGCTGATTTGGCGATAATGTTTAATGTAATTGCGCACTAATATACCTCCTTAGTCTTGGCATCATTTGTGGAAGAGAGTTAAATATTCTTTAAATTAATTAAACTACTTCTAGATCTTGCCAATTGAGCATATTATACGTATTCAATTATCCACTAAAACATATATGGAACTGTTTTTCAGTCATTTGAAAATAGATTTTGTGGTCTCAAGTAATTTTGATTGCAGAACTGAGAGGCATATGGGCCTAACGAGAAAACAAATTCGTTGCGCGCCAGAAAATAAAACAAATTTATCTCAAAAAGAAAGAAACAAAGTCTTTTTTTTTAAATTTCACTGCGACCACTTCGGAAGGGAATGGAGCTGTTACCCCATAACCCCCACCCCTTGTGTACTAATATGGAACTAAATAAAATAGATTGGGTTGTCCATTGCATGACAGAAAAAATAATTCTAATTTTATCTCAAACATAAAGAGAAAAATCGGCACTTTTTTCATTCCATGTTTGACCATTTTGGGAGGTGGGTGGTCTGTGCCCCATCACCCCCTTCCCCCTCTTTGGATATGCTGTCGTGTTACTCTGTACTAATATGGGAGCAAAGAGAATAAAGTGGGTAGTCTGTTGTATAAAAAATAATACCAATTTATCTCAAAGAAGAAAAAAACAGCATTATTTTCATGAAATGTTCGACTATTTTGGGAAGAGGGGGCCCTCTGTAACCCCATCAGCCCCTTCCCCTTTTAAGATACGATCTGATATCAATGTGAACTAATATGGGGCTAAAAAGAAGAGAGTGTGTAGTCTGTTATATAACCAAAAAAAATTACAAATTCATCTCAAAGGAGCAGAAAACAGCACTTTTCTCATGAGATTTTCGACTATTTCGGGAAGGGGGGCTGTAACCCATCACCCCCCTTTTCCTTTTTAGGTAGGCTCTGATGTCATTGTGGACTAATATAGGGTTAAAAAGAAGTGAGTGGGTAGTCTATTGTATGACAAAAAAAATAATACAAATTTATCTCAAAGAAGAAAAAAACAGCACTATTTTCATGAAATGTTCGACTATTTGGGGAGGGGGGAGCTGTAACCCCATCAGCCCCTTTTTCCTTTTTAGGTATGCTCTGATGGCGATGTGGACTAATATGGGACTAAAAAGAAGAGAGTGGATAGTCTGTTCTCGGACAAAAAAAAAATATCTCAAAGAAGAAAAAAACAGCACTATTTTCATGAGATGTTCGACTATTTTAGGAAGGGGGGGGCTGTAACACAAACAGCCCCTTCCCCTTTTTAGGTATGCTCTGATGTCAATGTGGACTAATATGGGACTAAAAAAAAGAGAGTGAATAGTCTGTTGTATAATAAAAAAATACAAATTTATCTCAAAGAAAAAAAACAGCACTATTTTCATGAGATGTTCAACTATTTCAGGAAGAGGGGGGGGGCTGTAACCCCATAAAGGAAAAAACAGCACTATTTTCATGAGATGTTCGACTATTTCGGGAAGAGGGGGGGGGCTGTAACCCCATAAAGAAAAAAACAACACTATTTTCATGAGATGTCCGACTATTTCGGAAGAGGGGGGTTGTAACCCCATCAGCCCCCATCAGTGCCATTGTTTAAAAAGAAGAGAGTTGGTAGTCTATTGTATGACAAAAAATATATATATACAAATTTATCTCAAAGAAGGAAAAAACAGCACTTTTTTCATGAGATACTTGACTATTTCGGGAAGAGGGGCTGTAAACCCATCAGCCCCATTCCTCTTTTTAGATATTCTCTGATGTCAATGTGAACTAATATGAGGTTAAAAAGAAGATAGTGAATAACAAAAAAAAATACAAATTTATCTCAAAGAAGAAAAAAAAAGCACAATTTTCATGAGATGGTCAACTATTTCGGGAAAAGGGGGGGGGGGGGGCTGTAACCCCATAAAGAAAAAAAACGGCACTATTTTCATGAAATGTCCGACTTTCGGAAGAGGGGGGCTGTAACCCCATCAGCCCCCTTCTCCTTTTTAGGTATGCTCTGATGTCAATGTGGACTAATATGGGTTTAAAAAGAAGAGAGTGGGTAGTCTATTGTCTGACAAATATATATATATATATATATATACAAATTTATCTCAAAGAAAGAAAAAACAGCACTTTTTTCATGAGATACTCGAATATTTCGGGAAGAGGGGGCTGTAAACCCATCTGCCCCATTCCTCTTTTTAGATATGCTCTGATGTCAATGTGAACTAATATGGGGTTAAAAAGAAGAGAGTGGGTAGTCTGTTGTATAACCAAAAAAAAAAAATTACAAATTTATCTGAAAAAAGAAGAAAACAGCACTTTTTTCATGAGATTTTCGACTATTTCGGACGGGGGGGGGGGGGGGGGGGGCTGTAACCCCATTAACCTCCTTACCATGTTTATGTTGTGATGTCAATGCGGACTAATATGGACTAACGAGAATGGCTAATCTGCTGTCAGAAAAAAAAATTAGAAATTTATCTAAAAAAGAAAGAAAAAGGCACTTTTTTCATTTTACTCTTGACAATTTCGGGGGGGGGGGGGCTGTAGCCCCATCAGCCCACCCCCTGGATACGCCACTGCTTTTGTGTTTCTCTCTTTCTATCACTTAAGCATTTTATCTATATTTTAACTATAATTAGTGATCTTATTATGTTATTAGATAACTGATTTGTCAAAATTATTCTAACTGTTTGGGTTTTACTGCTTAATATATGCATGTCGATGCAGATACAGTACACTTTCTCAAATATGTAAGGTAGATCAAAGTTTTAGCAGGTTTTAAAATTTTGCTCAATTTAGATTGCCTTTTAAAACACATACAAACAAAAATCTATTTAAAAAAAATGTACTTTATCCAAAATTTAACGAAGTTTATCTTTTTATTTTAGCGGGAAGAAGTAGTTCAACTAACACGTTAAAATAGACGGTGCATTGTACATTGAAATAATACTCATGCATTAAATAACATTTAATTCTGAAACTCCATTTAGTCTTTTATTATAGTTTTTCATACACCAAATAAGGATAAATGTTCAAAATACCGCAATATTATTTAATTTGTAAATTGATATGTATTTATTATTAGAAATTGTACACATTCTTCTGAAGCTATTTAATTTAGAGACTAGAAACCAGCAAAAACATTAAAATAGATTAGATGGATTAATAATGTAACTTTTTCCTTTAATTTGTTTTAAGAAAAATGTAATTACTTTCACAATCTAATTATTTATTTTTATCTTTTTAAACACGGTAAGCTTTTGTCGTTGTTTAATTTTCCTAAACTTTATTAATTATTTAATAATTTCTATTGCATTTCAATCCTTCAAAATTGTTTGGTGCTGCCATCTATTATTTAATCTTTCAAAGTATAACTGTATAGATGTCTAATGCATAAATGAAAGAAAATAAATTACCGTAATTTCCGGCCTATAATCCATGGATCAAAGAATCCTGTTTCGGCACAGAAATTTAATTTAAAAATACTTACTTATCAAATCACTGTAAATATTTAACTTCAATTATTAAAAAAAAAAATCTGTGTCTAAATATGATTATTTGATCCACGGATTATTGGCCAGAAATTACGGTAAAGTAAAAATAGTTTTTATTAGTGTACTTAAAAGCAGAAATACGCGGCATTTAAAATTCATGTTTCTTTTATAAATGAAAATTCACGTTCTTTATGTGAAGTGGCATTCCCACGTAATAAAAAACTATTTTAAAGATACAAAATTAATGTACTATTATATGTATATCTTTAAAAATTTCCTCAATTTTTTTAAAGATATTATAATAGGAAAGAAAATGAAAAGCATTTTTATTATTAATGCGATCTTTAATTTACATCATTGTAAGAAAATATTTTTATTGTTGATTCATGTGGTGATAGATTAAAAAATATTTATGCCTGAACAATATATATATATATATATATATATTTTTTTTTTTTTTCTAATTTTATTTTCAGTACAAAAAATCAAAATTTCATCTACATAAATACATTTATTGATGAGTAAAATTTTAAAAATATTATATTTTAATCGGTGACAAACAACTACACATAATTTCTATAACTCTAGCACATCAGGAAGTGTGTGAAAAATCGATTGCAAATTACATACATGGACCAAAATATGTTAAATAAAGTCATATAATAAAACAAATTGCGAACATAAACATTTTCACAAGACTATAAATGTTTAGTAGACCCAGAACAAAAGAGGATAAAAAAAAGTAGATCACAAAAGATTATTTATTTATTTATTTATTTTTAAAGAATAAAAATTAAACAAAGAATTAAATTAGTTAACAAAAATTGTCAAATGTCTAAAATAATCAGTTTTCAGAGAATTAACATGTACATTACCATGTACATTGTACCATGTACTTTCATGTACATTTGAAATAATTATAAATTATTTGGTAGCGAATATAACAAAGCTTTTTTACTTTCTGAAGTTATTTCATGTGTAATACCCATTTACAAATATTGCAGATATATATATATATATATATATATATATTTTACATGGCATATTAGAATGAAAATATGTATTAATGATAATTTTTGCGGCAGATTCAATATAAATTTATCAAAAGGTGAACATTACTCCAATAGTATTTTATCTAATAGCAACATAATAACATTTTTCTAATATTTTATAGGATAATAAACAAGCAAATATAGGTTGGTGGGCAAACGCACCCTTTTAAAAGGAATGAGATTTTCCAAATGCCATATAACGACCAGGGCTAACGACTGTGTGTTTTAAGTGGAAAATCCCATCAATAAATAAATAGATAATAAAATAAAATTTCGGAAATAAGAAGCAAAAAAAAAAATGTTTTGAAATATTTTAATAAACATAAATATGGTCCATTTTTTTCCTAAGTAAAAAAAGAAAGGGATTAGTGATAAAAAAAAAGATAGGTGGTAATTATCACCAAACACGTTTTTATTTATTTATTTATTTATTTTTTGACATCTAAGCAAAAGATATGTAAGGGAGTTTGCTCCTTAAGAATTTCCAAGGACCATGTTACCATTATTTCAGATTAAAAGTTTTCACCTTCTGTAATCCTAGAATTTATGATATTTTTCTGTGATTAATGCCAAATATAAAGATTCTACCGGGAAATTGTGGCAGAACTGCACGCATCCTATAAATGTTAGGTGGGTGCAATGATGTTTAATCATTAAAACAAATTTAATTAAATCTAATTATGGTTGTTATGTTTGTTTGCCTATATTACCAGAAGATTAGGCTTTAAATGAGTGAAGTTACTATTTTCTTAATGTAATTAACAAACATAATTTTCATTTAGTTATATTGTGGGAAAAAAAAAATAAAACGTCCGTAAGGAATTTTCATATTAAATTAGATAGTGCTGTTATCTACTGCTTAAAGTTTAAATGATAAATTATATTAGTTTAGTGCTGCCATCTATTATTAAACATGTTCAACGAAAATCTCAATACTCAAAGCAAAATAAATTTTCATGAAAGATGCATTCGCAAAAATAAAATTAAACACAGTTAGATGAATATCAAATTTGACGATATTGTTTTTAATATTTGACTTTAGACATGTTGGGAGAAAATATGGCAGAACAATAGATCAATTTGGATATTATATAGATATCGAAACTTATCTATATAAAAGAAACGGATTTTTTTTTTTTTTCATTTGCTACTTCGTCGTAGTTAAACCGTTTAAAGGTATTTTAAAATTAGACGTCGTACTGCTTGGAGTAAGTAAGTTTGATGAAAAATGAATGCTGGGTAGCTTTACGACGTAATCAAAATTATCAAACAAGTAGCTTAAAATATTATAATGTACAGTTTAATTTTTATGAGTTGGTTGGGTTGGGTTGATTATTGACGGCCAATTATATGCACCTGGGATATAGGCCCGGGGGGAGTGCCCTTCGTGGGGGTCTTTCTAAGGGAACCTCATCCGTATTTACGCATGGATAAATCCACGGCTCGAAGAAAACCACGAAAACTCCGAACGATTAGGCCGACGGGCGCGATTGGGATCGAACCCAGCACCTCCCGTCTACCAGCTTCGAGAGCACAACCTCTCAGCCACTGGTGGGGCTTAATTTTTATGAATAACTCGTATTTGAAATTTCTAAGCTTAAAATTAATGCAATTAAAAATATTTTTTGGTTTCAGGCGTATTGAAGCCTGCATTAAGTACAATGAAGAAAATTAATCTTAATGCATCTTCAGAACTTCTATGGTAAAGGAATGCAGTGCAAAATATTGATTTGGTGATGTGATTCAGCTTAGGTAATATTCACTGGGGAAAATGCTGTATTTGAAACTTGAAACTTGTGATTAAAGAAATTGCACTGAAAAAGACTGAGACTGATTTATCACTTTAAACATTATTAAAAAATATATATATATATGTAAGTAAATGATATATAAATAGGCACTTTACTGAACCAATATGACAAATAATCGATGAACAACAAAATATGCACTTTAATTTCAACTAATAACACTTTTGTTCGAAACTATACAACAAATTTACATTACGATAATCCAACCAGGCCTAACGGCTATATCCATTTTACATCTCGCTTCATAATAAAAATTAGAACACTGGCTCTTAGCCAAATCTCGCGATTCCAACTATTTACAACTCGCGCATCAAAGTCATGGACAATAATAGAGTGTCAGTTCAGTGTCAGTTCATTTGATGATCATTTACGTGAAGTGTTTCAACTGAAATCCTACAAATCGGTCATCCTGACGTGATGGCGTCTCGACATCAGCAACTTGATTTGTTATGTTTTTTTTCATGCCTAACAGTTATTTTTTTGAGATTTTTATTTCTTTCTGAGTATTGCTCTCTGTCTTTAGGATCACCATATCTAATATCTCTGTGATTCATTTCCGGATATTGCTCTCTATATTTACAAACTACATAACTATTGCTTCTAGAATGATAAGAATTTGAATAAGCATCTCGTCCACTATAAGCTCCTTTAAATCCATGATGAGAATTATTCTTATGTGATGGTTGTAAATATCTTTGTTCATTATAACTAGCCTTGTACGATCGTCGGCCACCATAATTATAATTATTTCGACCATGATAGTAGCCTCTGTTCATGTATGTAGGGGAAAATTTTGGATTATACCTTGTTTTTGAATTAGGTGAAGTGTTTTCTGTTATGTCTTGAGGTATCAAAGAATTTTCAGTTTCAAAGTTTTCAGTAACCTCAGATTTATTTTGGTAAGAATTCTCGGAACTCTGTTTCCCATATCCATATTTATTGTTATTTCCATGGTTAAATGACTGTTTAAAATATCTCTGACCATATCTATTATTGCTTCTGTTATCAAATGGCCCATTAAAATTTCTGTTCTTTCCCTTATGATCAAAATTCCTATTGCGATCTTTCACATAGTCCTTTCTACCATGTGCAGGACTACTGCTTTCATAATTTTCTTCTGGAGATGCATTCCATTCATCGGATAATCCTGTATCTTTTGTCCTATTCGGCTTATACGATTTATTAATCTCCTTATTTTCTTTCTGTTCACTAAATTCGTAATCTGTGTCAAATTCACCCCGTCATTTACGCAGTCGATTTTAACCATATCTTCATAACCTCGATTATCGTTGTTTATACTTCATTAATTTTTGTCGGTACTTCGTTAATTTTAATGTATCCTACTCGAACTTTGTTGCCGCTTGTTATTCTAACACTATCTTCCGTTACTTTTAACGTCATGCCTTCTACTGCTTTCCTACCTATTATTAAATCGCAGTCCGCCTCTTGTACCACGTAAAATTTATCCTGGATTTCTGTTTCATCCACGTAGACTTTATGCCAGAAAAAACCTGTTGGCTTAATTTCTTCTCCACCTATGCCTGATATGTATATATTGTCTCTGGTTAGTTTTGGCGCGTTTATTGCAGTATGATATCCTGAACTGGCGATTGAAATATCGCTTCCTGTATCAATTATTACGCTTGTTTTTATTCCGCTAATATCTAAGATTCCTCCTTTTTTACCATTTAACATGCTCATATTAACTATTTTTCTTTGCGCGTTTTGGGTCTCATTTTGATATTTTGTTTCTCGCCAATTTTGATTACGCTGCGGGTAAAAATTTGAATATTCTTGTTCTGTATTATTCGCCATGGCACATTTCGCACTCACGTGACCAGGGTTGCCACGCGCAAAAAAGATTATATGCGACTCTTTGCTTCCATAATTCATACTGTGTCTATTGTCAATTTGGCGTCTTTTCAAATTGGCGTAATCAGCCACTCGCGATCTTCTGTCATCAAAATCGCTACTTGTATCCTTAACTGATTGTTTATTGTAAACCCTTTGTGCTGTTTCGTAATTATCTAATTTATTAACTAAGTCATCAATTTTCTTTATTACTAATAATTCCTCTATAAAATGTGTTTTTGTTTCCGTAGGTAAATTATGCCTGATTGATTAACAACAATTAATTCTGCCAAATCTTCAAAGTTATTTACGTGAAGGCCTTCAATCCATTGTTGAAAATACACTTTTATCTCATAAGCGAAATCTCGCCAATTGGCTGATGGCTCCTTTTTAGATGAGAAAAATTTCAGCCTAAACTCCTCTGGTGATAGCTTGTAGCGTTTTAGTAGAATATTTTTTATATAATCATAATCGTGAATTTCAGGTTCGTTTTCCCTTGTTATTATATTGATCACATCTAACGGCATTAAATTAATTAAATAATTTACCCATTCTTTTTTATCAATACCCGTTTGCGCCATTTGCCTTTCATACATAGCTAAGTATAAACTGATATCATTCGAGCTATCATATTTAGTTAATAATCTAAGCAATTCAAATTGCTTACCTGGATTTGTCTTTGAGTCTTCATTAATATGTTCTCTTGAATTTTCTTGTATCTGTAATTTCTTAATTTCAAAATTCTGCTCCGATTCTATTTTCCATTTTCTCTCTTCCATTTCCATTTTCAATTTCAATCTATTTTCTTCAATCTCTGCTTGTAATTTCTTCTCTTCTCTTTCTACTTGTAATTTCTTCTCTTCCAGTTCTGCTTGTAATTTCTTCTCTTTCTCTTCTCTTTCTTCTTTCTCTCTTCTACTTGCTATCACTACTTCCAATCGATCTCTTATAAAATCTTCTTCGTAACTCTCCCAACTCTTGATCAGCTTTATTAGAACAGGTATTGTCGGTTTTTCTGGAGCTTCAATTCCGCATTCCTCGCAGAGGTTTATTAGATCAATTCTCTTGGCTTTATTTAGAGTTCCCATCTTTCAAAAATTGTACTTGAAGTGATACGATTACGGTTTCACCTTGCTGATTCGTAACCCAACTTTTGATACTGGCGTTTTACAATACTTTACGTTTGGTTTCCATTTCACTACTAGTGGCTCTTACTTTTAATAATCCCGGCATTCCGAGCCCCCAAAAATGTAAGTAAATGATGTATAAATAGGCACTTTACTGAACCAATATGACAAATAATCGATGAACAACAAAATATGCACTTTAATTTCAACTAATAACACTTTTGTTCGAAACTATACAACAAATTTACATTACGGTAATCCAGCCAGGCCTAACGGCTATATCCATTTTACATCTCGCTTCATAATAAAAATTAGAACACTGGCTCTTAGCCAAATCTCGCGATTCCAACTATTTACAACTCGCGCATCAAAGTCATGGACAGTAATAGAGTGTCAGTTCAGTGTCAGTTCATTTGATGATCATTTACGTGAAGTGTTTCAACTGAAATCCTACATATATATATATATATATAGTGACTTTACGTGTAACAAAACTACCAGCAATCTTTTTTTTTTTTTTTTTTTTTTTTTTTTTTTAACCAGAAATTTTTATAAATAAATGTACCTTGTTCCTTTACGTAACTTATTTCAATCATTTACTGAATAAAATTTCTGGTTCAACATATGTTTATTTGCTATGGAAAGAGAGACAGAAACAGAAAGAATGGTTGCCAACACATGGGCTGATAAGTTCCCGGTCTGGCACACAGATGGCGTTGTAATCGCCGAACCGATATATATTTTTAGTAAATACTAACCTTTAAAAGGTAGCAGAAAAAATGACATGACGATTCGCAATGGGGATAAAACGTTAGAGTGGTTTCAGTTGAACGACTTTGTTGATAAACACAAAAATGGATAAACAAAAATTTCAAGAATTGTTATTTGATGTGAAAAAACATCGTTCAAACAAAAGCTTGGCTTGATAAGCGTTATCCGGACACTGCACCAGGTAAATCAACCATTATTGATTGGTTTGCTGAATTTAAACGTGGTCGTACGGACACCAGTGATGCACCACGCAAAAGAGGTGGTCACTCAGGAAAACATAAAAAATTCTACAAAATCGTTTTGGGGAACCGTAAAGTGAAGTTGCAGGAGATAGCTCAGACTCTGAAGATATCCAAGGAACGTGTAGGTTTTATTTTGAATGAACATTTGTCTATGAAAAAGCTGTTGTTAAAGTGGCTGCCGCGAATGTTGACTTTTGACCAAAAACAACAGCGAGTTCTGAGCACTGTTTGGAGCTTTTTCGTTATAAAATTGTGTTATTTATTATTAAATTAATATTATTATTCATTTACTAAATTAATATTATTATGCATTTACTAAATTAATATTATTAAATTATTATTATTAAATTAATATTATAAAATTATTATATAAAATTATTATTATAAAATTATTATTATAAAATTATTATTATTATTATTAAATTATTATTATTATTATTAAATTATTATTATTTATTATTAAAGTTATGTTATTTATTAAAGTTATAATGTTATAAAGTCATAAAGTTATAAAGCTTTGTTAAAAAGTTGCGTTTTCTTTATTAGACCGGGAACTTATCAGCCCATGTGTTATGATGTATAATGAAAGCTTGTGTAAATGTTTCAAAAAAAAAAAAAAAAAAAAAAAAAAAGATGTAAACATTTGAATAGTGTAAACTATTCTCTTTATTTGAAGCAAATATAATAATAAGTTTAATAGATTGAATTCAGCTTTTGACAGAAATTAAATAGGTTAACAAATTATTGCTAAAATAAGCAACTTCTTATTTAATTTAATAAATTTAGTTAAAAAGCAAGTTAGAGACAATTTGTCTATAAAAAATAATAAATTACTGAGGACAAACAAACTATGCAAAGATAGGAATCCTTACTTAAAGAATAGGAATCTTTACTTAAAGAATAGAAACCTTACTTAAAGAATAGGAACCTTACTTAAAGAATAGAAACCTTGCTTAAAAAATAGAAAACCTTAGCTACATAATTTAACTTAAAATAATATCTTTAAATTAAAGTAATCTCCCACTTTTCTTTGTGTTACTTGAACAAATGATCTTCGTGCCACATCATTTTCCAAGTTTTGCGACATACTCGAAAATTTGGTCGGTAATATCGGCGAACAATATTATTAGCAGTTGTTGAACCTCTGTAGAAAGCTTTCTTTCTCGTCCTTATTGTCACTGGCATTTTCTTAATATCTCAATAACCAAGGTTACATCAAAGTTACTTTTGAAAAAAATAATGCACAAAAGTAGTTTTGATTCTGATCGGTCAGTTTGAGAAAAAAATATTCGCATTATCCGATGAGTAGTACGCTTGAAGCGATAGCTTTGACATTAATTTGCAAATAGGAAATGATGGGGAAAACGAAATTGTCCTCTTTAACCGATAATACTTCTTAAGCGGAGACGCATTAACGAGAGTCCAGTAGGATGGCGAAATCTGGGTGTGCCATGAGCCACTTTTGATATGAATCTTCTTGAACAATACCCACATCTCAAAACTTTCTCTCTTATTCAACAATCAAGTTTTCATTTACTGTATATTTTTGGTAAAATGTTACGAATAAAATCTTATGTTGACATTAGCTATAGTAAAAGTATTACACCAGGAAATTGATGGTCACAATAAAAATAAAAATAAAAATAAAGAAGGCTAGCAATATTTAAGTAATTTACATTTAGGATTTTCATGACAATTTGCATTTCAGTGGATTTTCAGAAATGAATTGCCAAGTTATTACAGTATATTATTAAATTACAGTTGAGGAAGTAGAGATTACACTGTCGAAAATTTCTGTGAAAACACAGTTCAGAAACAGTGATTTATCTGCAAATTTACATTAGTTCTCGATGGATAGATTCGCGATCATTTGTTCATACGTTTTTTATAAATTACTAGCAAAACCCGCGGTTTTGTACGCGTAGTTATTTAAATACGCCAAGTTGTATTTGTGTACCTTTGAAATGGATGTAGAATTAATTAATTAACAAATAATATGTAAAATTCCATATAAATCGCAATTTAGAGCGTTTTTAGAACGTATTCCGCTCATTTCACCTTTTGAATTTCGAAGTTTATTAGTAACCATTCTTAGCGAGCATTTGTGTCCTAAAAGTAACCGCCGTACCAAATTTCAAGTTTCTAGACCCTTCAGTGTCACAAAAATAATAAGTTTAGAACATTTTTTTCTGCTGCACACTTTTAAATTTCCATAAAAGCCCGCCTGTTCTTTGCGTGTATTTGCGTCTTAAAGATAGCAGCCATGTAAAATTTCAGGTTTCTCTTAACAATTCCATAGAAATCGTAATTTAGAACGTTTTTAGAACACTTTTCGCGCATTTTAACCTTTAAAATCTTGATTGTTTCTTAAAACTGTTTTATGTGTGCATTTACTTGTTAAAAGTAACAGTCCTGTCAAATTTCAAGTTTCTATCCCTCACAATTCTATAGAAATCGTAATTTAGAACTTTTCCCGCGTATTTGCCCCTTTTAAATTTCGAATTTTTTTAGAAACCATTCTTAGTGAGCATTTGTGTCTTAAAAGTAACCGCCATGCAAAATATCAAGTTTCTAGTCAGTTTTATCAAGTTTCTACAGTATCATAAAAATTTTAAGTTTAGAGCGTTTTTCTTTTCTAGAACTCTTTTACATTTCGAATTAAAAAAAAAATAATAAACTGTTCTGTGCGTGCAATTGCGTCTTAAAAGTAACAGCAATGCGAAATTTCAAGTTTCAATCCTTAGCAATTACATAGAAATCGTAATTTAGAAAGTTTTTAAAACGCATTGCTTTCTTTTAAATTTCGAATTTTCTTTGAAACTGTTCTGTGCGAGCATTTACGGCTTACAAGTAACAGTCAAGTCAAATTTTCGAGTTTCTAGCTCTAACAATTTCATAGAAATCGTAATATAGAAAGTTTTTAGAACAATTTCAGCTCATTTTACCCTTTTAAATTTTGAATTTTTAAAAAACTCTTCTGTTTGTGCATTTGCGTCTTAAAAGTAGAAGCAACATCAAATTTCAAGTTTCTATCCTGAACAATTCCATAGTAATCGTAATTTAGAACAATTTTAGAACGCTACGTACACTCGCATACAATGTGTTTAAATTTGCTCACCGTATGAACAACAAAACCACAACCGTCTTCTGTTTTTACGCAGGTAAATTTAGGGACCTGAGTATTTTTATTAATTAAATATACAGAATCTACGGTCAAATTTGAGAATTGTTCCTCTATTTTTAAATTCCTACTATTAGCTCACACTCTCTCTATATATATCTTGTTGGAATTTTCGATCGTTAATAAAATATTTTCTATTCATCCATTCAAGTTCAAATAATTTTTTTTAACTTGTACTGGATGACAATTGATGTTAATACAGTTTTTTCAAATATTAATTCATTAATTAAATTAAATTAATTAATTTTAATTTTTATATGGGAGAAAAAAATTTCTCCCATTGTTTTCATAAACGAAATGAAAGATTTATCTCAAATGAGTGATGCCAACAAAAAATAAAATATCGCAACGATGATTATAAAATAATGTTCAATAAAGATAACGTGGGACATTAATGCTGTACGGGTTTTATTTTATATATTTATGATTAAAAAGTAGGAATTGACTTAAATTTTTTTTTTATATTACTTGGTTAATATAATCTCGCTTTTTAGCTTCCTTTTACGCAACACTTAAGATAAATGATTACCATTAAATTCTTGATTATTTCAGAGAAAATGTTTAATCGTATAACGGACATATGAAATAGAATTTGAAATCAACTGATATTCTTGTAATTTTATTGCAGATTGTTATCCGTGTCTTATAAATTCTTGTATACTTTATCACTATCAATTTTCTTTTGTTTTTCCACACTCTAAAAACGACATTTTCAAAACGGAGCAAAAAATACTCAAATCTGAGTATGTTGCATAGTTAAAATGGCTCCGAATCAAAATTACTCCAGTTTGAAACATATATATTACTCATGTCTGAAAACATGCACATTCTCAAGAATAGAACATCATGTGCTCATATTTGAATATGTCCATCTTTCAAAAATGAGTATGAACTGACTTCTATGTGCTCATTTTTGAGTATTTCCATGTTTCAAAAATGAGTTTGAACTGATTCTAATCATTTTTGAGTATGTCCATGTTTCAAAAATGAGTATAAACTAACCTCTATGTGCTAAGTTTTGAGTATGCCCATGTTTCAATATTCTGAGTATTTCTGGTATTTTAGAATTGAGAGCATTGGGTCCTGATATTTGAAACAAAAAGTTTCATAACAAAATGAAAACATCGATTTACTCAGATTTGAAAGTGTCATTTTTCTCACTGCATTCACGCTCAGTCGTACTTATGAGTATAGTGGTATTGAAGCTTATATGTTTCCATTTAAAGATGAATTTCTTTTCGCATGCCTGATTTAAGTATGAAAGTAGTGTGTTTAGCCCTGTATATAAATGAATACTGACGGAAATTAGATCAGGCAATAAACAATAATAATTGAAATTGTTCTTAGCGACTGGCGGATGAAATTTAACTCTGTTGTATATTAATTACGATATTTGGGAAGACATTTTGTCAAAGAAAAAAAAAATAAGATTGTATAATCTTTATTTAAATATAAATTCTTTAAACATAAAAAAAAATAACTAAAAATAAAGACAAAAGAAAATATGAAATGACGTTTTTATCCCTGAATAATGACATTATTCTAATTTTTTTCGCTTTAAGCAATAAAAGTCCAATTTATTTAATGCAATAGTAATTACCATGTAAATAAAATTCTACATAAGCTTTCAGTATTAAAATGATATATTCATTTTTAAAGGGAAAATGTAAGAAATTTAAGATAATACGATTTAGATTTAAACGTAAAAGAAAATTGTCCAAGCCCATAAAATGATACTTACAGAAAGTCTTTTTAATTGAATTTAAAACGCCCGCTTTTTTTATGATACATACATTTAAGAAAAGCTATGAATTTCTTTTTATTTTTAAAATAAGAAACTTAAGCTTTGATCATATCATGTAATATTTTATTTACTGTTTTTAACGGAAATTCAGCACAAGTAGCATAATCTGCAAAGTGCTGGAGATTTTTAGATTCATTTTAATCGTTTTAAATAAGAAGAAAAATTTAATTTAGAATTTTAGAGACATTTTTTAATTTTCACGCGTGCATCGTTATGAAATAGAGGTTTCAGGTTTGGTTATTTCTTGTTTGCTTGTATGCATTTGTATGCAGTTTACATACTCACGTGTAAATTTTTCTGGGATCTTTTGGTTATATCTGTCGATTCATCTATCTAGCTATTAATACAACTTTTGTAATAAATAAATAAAATTATTGTTTCGAAATTTAAATATGTGGTTGGGGGGAAACATTTTTTTCTTTTTGAAAACGGTCATTTCAACATCTGTTTTTACAATCTCACACTGTAAAACATTTTAGTCTAACTGCACACCAAAATTGTTTCATTATACCAAAAATTATTGATGATATTTATTGCACCAGGAGCTTTCTCGCACACCACTTTTGGTGCAAATTGTTTGTCATCATTTTTGGCGTACAGTTACACTACTTTTTTTACAGTGCGTTGTAGCTAATTAATAAATAGGGGAAGGTTGCCTAATATCGCACTCATTTTGAAATTTTGATCTAATTCGGCTTGACTGCACAACAAATTGAAACTGATTGACGGCATGGGTTCATAAAATATTCTATTATAACATGTTTAGCTTATGACGGTTTCCAATAAAAGAAACAGTTTTTTTTTTCTTTTTTTTTTGCAAATAACTATGCAAAACGCCTTAGTACCAACTTTCAAAAAGTGTTCCTAATATCGCACCCCCCCCCCCTCCCTCCCCCGATATTAGGAACTCAACATAATTTTCACTCTTTTCAAAATTTTTTGTAATAAATATGAGCTGTAACTTTACTAACGAAGAACCATTTTAGCCAGCCAAGAATTTAATTGTCTATAGGCATTTAATTAATTATAAGCAAACGCATTGTAAAAAACGTGATTTAATTAGATAAATTTTTACTTGCTTTTTAAAAATAAAAATAAATAATGGGCACCGAATAAATTGCTTAAAATAAGAATCTAAACTCCTATCCTCCTATACAAAATTCCATCTGCGATATTAGAAACATATAAACAAAAATATAAATGTCCGCTATTTGACAACTTCAAGGAAATAACAAGTCAATCAAAACATAAAAAATCAAAATTTGAATCAATAACAACATTTCCATAATGATTCAAAACTTTTATTACTTAACTTTGTATATTTATAATTTTCTGAAGATAACGTTAAAAAAAAAATATATATATATATAAAACAATAAAATCTTCACTACTGGGAACAACACTTCCCTACGGCAACAGATATGACATTAGACTAAAATTACTAATGGTGGATCAAGTTTAGACAACAAACACCAGAATGCAGTAGGTACTTCATTTAGAAATCATGGGGTGAGATATTAGGCCTCTTACTAAAATTTGAAACATCTATCGGTTATACATGTCGACTCATCTATCTATCTATTACAACTTTTGTAATAAATAAATAAAATTATTGATTCGAAATTTAAATATGTTGTTGTGGGGAATCATTTTTTTTTCTTTTTGAAAACGGTTATCTCAACATCTGTTTTTACAGTCCCACACTGTAAAGCATTTTAGTCTAACTACACACCAAAAATGATGGCAACTACTTTACGCCAAATGTGGTGTAATGTGGCCAAAAGTGGTGTAACATAGCTCTTGATGTTTCATTAGACCAAAAATTAGTGATGATATTTATTACACCAGGAGTTTTATTTTACATCACTTTTGGTGCAAATTATTTGCCATCATTGTTAGTGTACAGTTACACTACATTTTTACAGTGCATTGTAGCTAATTAGCAATTACCAAAAAGTTAAAACCTATGTGATTACAACATTTTGGGATAACATTATTTCTATAAAGCATTTTGCTCTGAAAAGTAAATAAAAATAAACCGTTGTGATAAATGCTTACACTATCGTAAGAAAAAAAAATTAAGTTTTAAATAATTTAATGCATGTAACTTAAATTAACCAATATAAAAAGGACACCATTTTTGGGTTACTTTAGTGTTAATGTCTGGAAAACACAATATGAATTATTCTTACGTTTTAAAAAATAAATAAATATGCGTTATCTTTATTATTTTACGCATTGAATAGGTTTACTAATTAATGACTGCTAAATACCATTATAATAAATGCTGAGCGAAACATTTTTTTCTTCTTGTAAATGAATGATTTTAACGTTAAAAGAATAATGGTAAGTTGTTTATAAAGTAATTACTCTATCATTAAGTAAATGAGTTTTCTATAATTTTTAGCATTTAAAGAGTGAAAAATTAAAGTAATTTATCATTTGAAAATGATAAATTAGTTTCATTTTTTTTTTATCTTTTACCAGAAATTTTCATAATAAATTCTGCTGATTACTTTTCATTGCCACAATTTAAATATAAAACAAGAAAGAAACATCATGTGTTAAGGCATGTTGTAACTTTTTTTTAAAATCGATTTTTTATTTATTTATTTATTTTTTTTTCATATTTTTACCTCTTAAACCCTCAAAAACTTTGTGGTAAGGGGCTGTTCATAAATGATGTCACACTTTTTTTGACCCTCTTCCCCCCTTTGTCACAAAGTGTCACACTTCACCATACCCCCCCCCCCCCCCTCCTTCCCCTTGTCACATGTCACGCTATATTACATAAACGTATACTTGCAGTTCAGAAACAAAACACTACATTATAGATCATATTTAAAATTTTATTTTTAAACTTTGACTATGTGTTTTAATGACATTTGTGAGCATGACAATAAAAATGATTTGTGTATTTATTTTGTATGAAAGAGGATTAAGGTTTACAGCAAATAACATAATTAATATACAATAATAATAAAATATTAATATGAAAGAGCAAATGAAAACAGTAGTATTTTGGAATTTGAAAAGGAATTTAATAGATTTGGTTTTAAATCTTATCTTTACTTAACACAAAATACTTTAAAACAGATTGATTTTTAAAAAGAAGCCTCAATATTAGTTTTACTTAAGTGGAATTGCCATCTCATTTCATTTGTCACATTAATATGAACATTTATAAAATTATATATTAAATCATAAAATAGTCTGAATCATTTACTATTACGACTCTTTCTCCCATGGAGAAGATATATGTTTCGTTCATCGAGTACACAGGCATGTTGACATTGCTCTCATGGATATTAAGCCCTCTAATGCCAATGTCGTCTTTATCCCCCCAATCTGCAAATTCCAAACCAATCTCCAAATTAACCAAAATGTGTGATGTCACACTTCTTCTTACCCACTCCCACCCTCTTGTCACAAACTATCACAATTTCACCCCCCCCCCCCTCTAAGCGTGATATCATTTGTGGACGGCCCTAAGCAGTTTTTTCGAAATTCGTATTGGTTTGAAAGTTATCAGTCTTTTGGTGTTGCAGTGAATAGGCTCATTTTTAGCGTATTGTGTGTGGCGCACATGTAGAAACAAAAAAATTGAGAAAGAGGAAGTCCAGGAGGGGAAGTCCAGGAGTCCATTACATGGGCCTGGTAAAAATGACTTTATGTCAGTTGAAAATTGTCACTTTTATCTATGCTTGTTTAAAAACGTTGTAAAACTTTGAGCCTGTTTTTCTCGAAACCCTGTTTTACAAATCGGTACCAGGTAGAACTCGAGATTAGATCGACCGATTTGGTAGAAATTTTCATGTTTTTCTAGCATAACGCGTTTTTCAATATTCGAATTGTAAATATATATATATATATATATATATATATATATTTTGCGCGATTTAAATCCAAAAATCTTCGTCTAAAATCGACAACTTGGAACGGTCACCATTTTCTTCAGGATTTAAAAATTGATAAATCCATCCGAGAAAAACTACAAAATATCGTAAATATTAAGTTTTTTTTTGTTACAAATAAGTAGACTCCGCGATTCATCTGGTACCGCGTGGAACGCTTCAATTTTTGCACACCCCTTTATCAAAGACCACCAGAGGAGCCATTTTTCAACTACTTACCAAATAAATAATTGCTTTAAAACTTCAAGATATGCTCTTTTATTTGCAAAAATCCATTATTATTACTGTATAATTGCGCTAAAAAAATCGCAAAAAAGGGGAAATTCTAGTTTATACTCTTTTCTCAGTTTATCGACGAAGAAAATATTATAAATATTCACTTTCTTTCTCATGAAATAATTAAGATTTTTTTCTGAAACATTAAACCTTTGAAAGTTCTTCAATTAATGAAAACTGCAATATCGGAATTTTAATCAATATACTTTTATATATTAATTAAAAGAACTGATTAACTTAAAGTTTCACCAAAAAATATTTTTGAAAATTACTTATATTAATATCTTTAAAAACTAAACTAAAAGACGCAATACATATATATATTTCCATTTATTGACGAAGAAAAAATATTACAAGCATTCACATTTTTTCCGTAAGATAATTAATACTGCTTATTTAATTGTTCCTCGGTCGAAAGCTTTTATTTTCGGTCGAAAAAACTTCGTTATTGGTATTTTAAGTAAACATTTTTATGCATTCTAATAAGAAAAAGCGAAGTGTAAATAAGCCGTATATTTTCGCCCTGCGATTTTATAAAAAGTAAATGTTATCCTTAAGATCAGTACATGTTATTTATTTTTTTATAGATGAACATACAATCTTTGAGTCTGGAAAACAAGAGTAAGTTGTAAAAATAGCCTTTTAAAGGTAACGTGTTTGCCACCTTTTATTATACATTTAGACGTTTTTTTTATTTTTTATTACATGTTTCAGTTAGAGGAACTCGGTGATACAAAATGATACATACCTCTTTTAATATAAAATTGCTTAAGCTTTAGATTAAAGATAAAGCAATTTTGATTCATTGCACCCCTCTAAATGAAATGTGTAATGAAATATCGAATAAACATTGAAATGTGAAAAAAGGGGGCAAACACGTTTACATTGTAAGGTTTAAAAAAAATTAATTATTTTTATTTTTTATAATTTATTCTTGTTTTTCAGACTTGGCTTTTTCAGTACATTTTACCCAAGTATACCAAACGATCTGTCATTCGGTCAAGTAGTTCAGGAATTATGGGTTGGGTTGGGTTGGGTTGATTTATGACGGCCAGTTATCAACACGAGAGATATAGGCCCTAGGGGGAAGTGCCCTCCGTGGGGGTCTTTTTAAGGGATCCTAACCCGTATTTACGCAAGGTTCAAAGAAAACCATGGAAAACTCCGAACGGTTAGGTCGACGAGCGCGACAGGGGTTTGAACGCAGCACCTCCCGTCTACCAGCTTCGAGAGCAGAACCTCTCAGCCACTGGTGGGGCCGCAGGAATTATGAAGGTTTAAAATTTGAAACTCCTATTGTTAAATTCATTATTAGTCCTTGCAAAACATATTCCAATGCGGGTAGATTTTTAAGCATAATTCAAGAACTAGTTGGCGGAATGAAGTGTAACTTTGGATTCGTATATTTGAAGCTTTTAAAAACCTATTTATGTTAATTAATGTACAGGTTACAATTGAATATTTTTTCGAATAGGGGAGAGTAGCCGAATTTGGACCCCTTCACTTATTTTCAGGAGTAACTCACTTCATTTTTGGAATATCTGAAAACTATCACTACACGTAGTCATTCTATTCATCTACCAACTAAATAAATCTTTAGAGCAATTTTATTTTGAAAATTTTAAGTTTTATTTTAATTTAAAAAATTTGTCAAAAGTGGTCCAAATTCAATGACTGTTCGCCTAATTTGGACCCCCAGTCTCTTAAATTGGACCAAACAATATTAGGCTGTTTTAATGAATAGGGAATCTAACTAATTTTATTAAAAGCAAATTTTGCGATTAATGAAACAATTAAACAAAACAACAACAATGAAATATAATGGAATCAAATGTCTGAAAGTGAGAGTAGTTGTTTTAAATCAAAATGTATTCTAAACATAAATCAATGTTATAAGTAATTAAGAATAAAAATTATGGAACTAATTGTCAGTTACTTGAATATCATGTAAGAAGTGATGCAAGGCTTACACATGAATTTCTTTTGTTAATTTTTTATTCCAGCGCACATAACATGAAACCATATTTGGCATCTGAACTCTGAATCATTTCTGCTATTTTATTTATCTTACAAATTAGGCAAAACCAATCATCACTGTCTTGATTTTTCTTTTTAGATTCTGAATCATTAGACTTTTTTTTGCAACAGAAGTTTTCTTTAACTTATGTTTGTAGTCCTTCCCTTCCATCATTTTCTTTCCAAATTGAATTACGCCTATTTTTTAAAACTTGATGTTCCAATTGTTTTTGTGCTTTGAGAGCTTTCTTTTTGTCTTTTTTTGTTTTTTCATTTCAAGGTTTATTTTATATGGCAAAGATGTTAACACAGCTGTTTTTTGGCTCGCTCTGTACTTTGACGTTACTGATTTTGGCAAGGGAGATAACATTTCTAATGATTCTTTGGTTTTTTTTCGGGATATAGTAGCTGCAGCCTTCTTGCGGGTTAATCTCTTCATAACTTACTCTTAACTTTTCGTTTCCTGTATCTTTGACAACTTTTGCTGTTACTGATGTTTTTCTTCCACACTGTTTGTCTGTGTCGTTTTTATCATTTTTTTTTACTCTCTTAGTTTTAGTAGGTTTCATGATTACTGACTCTGACTACGAAATCTCACTAGCAGGAGAATCTACGGATCTATCTGCAGTGCGTATCTCCTGGTCAGGAATAAGTGCAGAAGCAGCTGCAAAATGATGATTTTTAAAAACATGCTTGTTAGGAGGCCAAATTTCGCTTCCTTTAAAAGCTTGAAAGTGGTTTCAACAGTTCATGCCCTGTTGTAAGCGATAGTTAAAAGCTGGGGGACCTGCAAAGTTGTTAAAGGGAAACATTTGTGAGCTCGAAGCCACAATTCGTGTGCCCTTACATAATAGGTATTTAAGGGTTTGAAAAAGGCAATAGCCTTCGAAATTCATTACTTACTTTTCAAATTTATTATCGTATATTTGGTACAATTTAAGCAACTCAAATTGATCCAATTAAGGCAACTGCGCCATTTTTTAAAACAGATAATCTCAAGACTGAAAACAAGAACGAAAGCAAATAAATCTGCGTGAAAAACAAGCGCAATAAACACATAAATTTAGATATGTATTTGTATATGCAAACATAACAACTTACCTTAGTTTTAAAGTATTATCTTACGTTTAGTAGGAAAAAATTTAGATAAAAACAGCTAATTTTAGAGTTAAAAAAAAAAAAATTGCCTGAAAACAGCACGTGGAAGACGGGTGCTTCTTCTAATCATAAATGACGTCATTGTAACGAGTAGGATTTCAGCGGTAGATGGCGTCTCTTTCTGTAATTACCGGCAGAATTGCAGCGGTTCATGTAAAGTGGAGGTCCAAATATGGCTACTCTCCCTCATTTATTTCGAATATATATCTACCCTATATATATAAAATCCTAATGAAACGAATTTGTGAAACGATTTTATGAAACGAATTTATGAAACGATTTTATGAAACGACTGATTAAACAACTGATTATGTTTCAGGGCTATTTTTAATAAAATATTAAACGCTTGATGGTGAAATTAATACCAATTGTTCATAAAAATCCGCGGATGTCAAAACTGGTAATAGAATTTTGAAATTGGAATTAGTTTTCGAGATATTAATTTTTTTCTAATTTTAATGACATTTCTGTAATGATGGCAACTAATTACTCAGTTTTTTGTGACAAAAAAGGGGAAAAAATTGAAAAGTATCCCGATAGGGATTATTGATTTCTTTTTATTCGTCATTTTCAAATTGAAATTGGATTTATCTTTTATTTCAATCGATAATGAAGACAAGATTGTGATTAAATTATGTTTTTCAGTAAAATCTGAAAAAAAAAAAATCACATTTCTATCGTCAGGATTCAATCGTCTGTCAGCATTTAATTTAATTTATAAACTGAAAATGTTTTGAATAAATTCGTCCAAATGACGCCATTTAGGTACATGCAAAAGAAAGGGAGGAAAAGGAATTAATAGTAATTATTATTTATTGATATCATTTTGTTATTTTTTTGTAAAATTTAATTAAACGACTTTATAAAATCATTAATTTGTATATTTGAAACTAATATATAAAATAATAATTGCCCAACTGAACGGAAGAATAAAATATCCTGCTTGGTTTTCTATCCTGCTTGGTTTTTTCCGCCAAGCCTTTTAAAAAAGCGTCAAGACCCATATAATAGAAAAGCACCAAAAGTTTATTGGGTTTGTTTTCATAACTTTTGGCAACAAATCTATGTATATTAACGAATCTATCCCTTTTTGAAGCTCGAATTACGCCAAACCTAAAAGCAAAGGATCCTATAATGGAAAAGTACCCGATTTTCTTATGGACAATATTCAAGTGACATAACATGGTGTAAAATTATCGGGGATAGCAAATTTGTTTAAATATCTCATCAATTGATGCCGAATAAATGCAGGCATACATGCACAAAATATTTAATTAATTTTGTATGATAAATAATTATTAGAAAATTCGTATATACATATTAATTAAAAAAATAATTTACATATTTAAAATAACATGAAAATATGCATGATGGTGCACTAAAATAGGGAGAAAATTAAAACCTGTTACTGAAAATGTCTATAACATAGTACTTTTCAATACCGTGGTTCTTAATGTTATTCACAAGCAGATGTAATTTTTCTCATCCTTAAACGCAAAGGAAGAATAGAATACAGATCGTTGTTATAAAAGTCCGAGAGGTAGCCACAATTTAAACCTAACCATTTTATACAAGTTGGTTTTCACGTTGTAATTGATTTTACTTATCATTCCCGAAAACAGTCGTCAGTTGTCGCAACAGCTGTGTATGAGGCCATGATAATCAAAAAATGCCCCATTAAAACGTTAAAAGCATGGCAACCCAATTACAGATTTACCAATATTTATAAAATAAAGCACGCTGTCATGTTTTTAGAGGCCTCTAAATCTGAGCGGGGTTGGCGAGCGTAGCTCGCAGGCGGTAGGCCCCCTAGTATATATATATATATATATATATATATATATATATATATTGACATTATTTGTCGAAAAAAGAAAAAAAAAGATTTGTAACCTGAAATTTTTTTAACAGAAAGCGCTTTTCAGAAGCTTCACGTATGCGAGTCCAAAATTACAGCGTATTCCTCTATGTCGATTTTGAGATATGCTTAAAAAACTAACACCATTGCAATCTGTTTTGTAACGATTATACAAAATGAATTTAAGAATTTATGAATTTAACATTGAGTGTTCCAAATTTTAAACCTTCATAATTTCTAAACTACGTGGCCGAATGACTTTCAGTTTCTTATCCTAAGGTGAAATTTACTGTAAAAGCCAAATATGATGTCAAAATTTGGGGTTCGTGTTGAATATTTCAGAGTTTGGTATAATTTCAATTTCTAAATAACCCCAAGCTTATTTTTAAACATAAATTGAAAAAAGACATAATTTCCATTTGAATGGCTATTTTCGTTGTCTTTTTTTGTGACAATTTATAGATAAATGTATGGGGTGTACTCATTTTTTTTTCTGTTAGACTGTACATTCCAAAAAAAAAAAAAAAAAGTGAATATAAGTAAAAAATATTCAAGTTAAAGTAAAAGATATTTATACGTAAAAAAATAAGATAAAAAATTTACGGCATTGACCACCTTAAGCAACCAAAGCTTAAATATGGTTTGTATTGGACAAATTTTCTACTCAATGAGTGTTTGATATCATTACATTGAAGCTTACTTATCCTTTTTAATGAACGTAGGACTTTAATTTTGAGGAGTTAACAGCAATACAACAATCAGTCTTCCAATAAATAAATACTTCTTTTTAATTTGCATTACATAAAGTGAATAATTGTAAATTAATATTATTATATATTTATTTATTTAAATATTTTTTCTGCTTTTAAATTTTCTAAAATGAAAGTTACTAATTACTCCTTATGACAAATTTTCAATGTGAAGAAGTTAGATTTAACAATAAAATAAACACTAAAAATATGAACGTCCTTTCTCTATCATTAATAACTTATGCATATGTATTCTTATTTAAAAAGCTTTTAAAAACCTTCCGTTGAGGAAAACGTATTGTTGGTATTCTAATAAATATTTGTCGATATTTTTAGCTGGAAAATTTGATTGATTGTAAATTATACTAATGAAAACCTCAACAGGGCTAATAGTGAAGCATATTAAATTTTATATATACTGTTGTGAGGAGCAAAGGAAAAGAAATGGAAAGTCTTTCAAAGGCTGCTTTAATTTTTATTCCAAAACTCTTTTGCTTGTAAAAATTTCTTCTTGTTATCAGAATAAAAAAACTATAGCAAAACTTGAAACTTATGAAACTTTATGAGAGTATAGTAATTAGTATTCCTGCATTAGTTAAAAGTTATTTTAAAAACATTTTAGCATTTAAAGCACATAATATTAATTAAACAATTTTATTATTTAAAAATTACAAATTTTTTTCTATTTTCTTTTTCAATTTCCCATAATAAAACTGATTAAATACATTCCATGTCAAACAGTTTGCTTAGAAAATTGTATATAAGCTTGCATTAATTTAAAGAAACCTGTTTTTCTAAAAAATTTTTTTTCTATTTAACAACATGGCAAACATTATAAATATTCCTATTCTTTCTTATGATGTAATTAATGTTTTATGTTTACGTGTTCCTAATTGTAAAATATTGCAAATATCCAGCCTAGAAATCTCACATTATTTGCATTTATTATTATTTTTTACATTATTTAATTTCTCTGGAAAGAAATTTCCATACAAATATCTTAGATCTAATTTTTTATAAAATAAAAATATAAAATAATAAAATTATATATATAAATCAGGGTTGGCAAGTTTTTGACGCATGACGGTTTTTACCGGTTTTAACCATGGTTTTTACCGTCATGTCAAAAACCTCCTTGTCAAAAATGTCAAAAACTGTCAAAAACCCATTTTTTAGTAGTTTGTTTTTACATTTTTTTTTCATTCTATCTTTAATATTAAGTTGTTTTACATAAAATATTCAGTATCAAAAAGACTCTAAAGTATATTTATCCATCCAAGAAAAACAAAAAAGAATTGCATTAGAATAATACGTGTACATCTCTGTTAGAAGATCTCTACAATAATCTTAAACTATTTGGCAAAGTCTAAAAAAAATTAGATTTTTTGAAGAAATCCTGTAATCTATAAGTATTAGATTAAACAATGTGTATAATTTCGGTACAATTTATTACATTGTTGAAAACAAAACCTTAAGATTCTACTTATTAAAGTGCAAATGAAAATCACCATAATAGCATTTATGAAATGCATAAGATATGCATTTTAAAATATTATATCGAAGAATATTCAAATTTGTTCACTGCCGGTCTATGCTTAACATCTGTTGTGATACAATGTAACAGCATTTTTACATCGCTGAAATAATTTTAATGTACTTTAGTAAAAATGTATATTGTATGTTATTTAATAATTATAATAACCTTTTATTATCATTTAATATTAATGTTAATTGCAGTTAGTAGAATCTATATTAGTGAAGATTATGACAAATATTGTTCTTTTCTTTTACTCTAGTATTTTTAAATCTTTCCCATATTAGGAAATGATCTTCTTTTAAATAAATTTAACAAATGTAATTGTAAATAATAATAATAACAAGAACAACAAGGTAAAATCAATCTAGAAATGTATTGTATGCTACATCTTACACCATAAATTGGAGGGCAATCGAAAATGATAGGTTTTTGACAGAATAAACTGGTAAAAACACGGTTTTTACCACTGTCATGTCAAAAACCCAACCCTGATATAAATATAAAATAATTTTTTTTATAAATTAATTTATATATATGTGTATTTTTAATAACAAAGTAAATATTATAAATATTCACCTTCCCCTCATTGCGGTAATTTTTTCTTTATTTATTTTTCTAATTTCGAAACGCTTCAATCGAGGAAAACTACAAAATCAGATTATATGGTGAAGTACATAATAACAAACAGTGAAACAAAACCAATAACAACATTCACTACATTTTTATCGGCATTATAATCAGCAGTTTTTTATTGTATTTTTAAATAATACTTGATAAAATATATATTATATTTTTAATGAACGTCCAAACAGGTCCAATATCTAGTTTAATGTGTATAAACTCATTATATATGTATTCATAATATTGTGCACCAAAAAAAGTCACTAATGAGAAAGGTTTACAACATTTTTTAGTTTTTATTCCAGTACTCTTTTACGAATATTTTAGGGTATTCTCTTACAAAAGTATACTAATAACGTTTCATGCTAAAATTTCTGGTTAAAAAATTTAGGTTATTTTAAAGGCTTTTATCATACTAAAGTATGCTAATTACGTTCCATGCTAAAATTTCTGTTTGGAAAATTTAGGTTATTTTAAAGGCTTTTCTTCAGTTTACGAATAAATCAAGTATTATAAATAGCGACCTTCTTTTTTTCATTGTGTTAGTTAGTATTTTATCTTCCTCTATTCTTAATTACAAAGCATTTAAAATTCTACAACCGAGGAAAAATAGAGAAAGGATTAGAACATCTGATTAAATGTAAAATATATTACTAATGAACACTCAAGCAGACATAATAACGAAACTCAGTATATTTTTATTTTTAATGTTCTGAAGAAAAAGAATCCACTAATGACAACTACTTTCACTTTCAATACAGAATTCTTTTACGAGTAAAAGTATTTTATTTTTTATCAAATAATAATAATAAAAAAATATGACAAAAGTTCAAAATGAAATTTTTGTCATAAAAGGATTATTATCATGAAGTAATTAGTCTTGCATTAAGTAAAATGCGTTTTATATTGTTTGCAGCATTTAAAGCACAGAATATTAAACTAGTTTTTAATCTTAGTAAAATAGAAATTATTTTTATACTTTTATGCTTTTTATTCATACCCCCACAAAAAAATCACTAATTACTTTCGAAGCCAAAAGGTTTTGGAGAAAATATGACAGAAAAACTTTCATTAATAATTTGAAGATGCTTATATTCTTGATTTTTTAAAACTTATTTAACTATAATGCACACATTATAAATATCTCCTTTCTTTCTCATGAGGTAATTAATTGTTTTACATTTATGCATTCCTAATTATAAAACATTTAAACTTCTTCAGCCAAATAAAACTCCATTGCATGGAAAATTTTTAATTAGAAATACGAAGAAGTACTGTGTACTTACTATTACTGATTAATTTTTTTTTCTAATTTTGTTTTAGAGATTTTAGATATTATTTATTTATTTATTTATTTATTTATTTATTTATTTATTATTTATATTTATATGTCATTTAGTTATTTATTGCATATTTATATTTTATTTAAATATTTAAATTTATGTTTTATTTAGAAAGATATTCATATTTATATTTAGATGTTTATATTTTATTCAGAATATTTACATTTTATTTAGATATTTATGAAAATTTTATTTTAGATTTGAAATTTTACAATATTTTTATTTGGGTTTGATATTGTGAAATGATTTTTATTTAGATATTTATACTTGTATTTTATGATTTAAATATTTATTATTTAGATTTTTTTTCTGTTAATATTTTTAAAAATATTTTCGAAATATTTTTAAAATTTTTAATAATTTTTGTATTTTTTTTTCTAATTTTTAAATTAGAAATGATCAAAAGTTTGGAAATATCATCGAAATATATATGTGGAGCAAATTACGTACAAGAATTTTTTTTTCAATTGAAAGATGCTCATATTTCAGAAGCTTTTATTATCAATTTAACAACAAAAAACACCATAAATATTCATCTTTTTTCTGTCATACAGACTGCAAAAAAATGGTAAAATGCTTCCTGGTACAGCAAAAAAAAAAAAAAAAAAACTTTTCGAAAATTATGTATAATTACCCAAGATCCGATCATTTGTGTTATTGATCGAATTTATTATAAATATAACGTTGATATAAGTTAGGCAGAGTTGCCAAGTCTCCGGCTTTTTGCACACCAGTATTTTCTTAGAGAAAATGTTGTTTTTTTAAATCGCAGAGTGCTCTGATTAAATAAGTCAACTTTTTCTGTACTAAAATATTGGTATCCAAAAAGCCGGAGACTTGGCAGCTCTGGTTAGGTTATATCTGTAGTCTATAGAAAGGAGTGTAAAGGAGGAATTTTCAAGTGCTTATGTTGATATTTTTTGACAAATTTTGCAAATTTATTTTCTTATATATACAGGGTGTCCCAAAAGTCATCGACACATTTTAAAATTTAATAAAAGATCAAGCAATTGGCGTACGAGAGTGTGGTTTGGATGAAAATGCTTCTTATGATATGAAATTCTGTTTAAGCAAATAAAAAATTAGTTCAAGAATTTTCTCATAGATGGCATTGCTTCTGGAAAGTTATTGAATATGGTAGAATGCCTTTATACACAACAATAGCGAAAGACGCGCAATGCGTATGCACAGTTTTTGTCCAAACTATGGCAACCCACATTCCAGAAGTTAACAATACTCGTCTATCCCTCCTCACTCGTTTAATTAAACTCAGGAGGACGAGTATTGCTAAGTTCTGGAATGTGGGTTGCCATAGTTTGGACAAAAACTGCTCATACGCATCGCGTGTCTTTCGCCATTCTTATGTATAAAGGCATTCTACTTTTTCGATAATTTTCCAGAAGCAGCGCCATCTATGAGAATTTTTTTAACTAATTTTTTTTTTATTTGCTTAAACAAAATTTCATATCATAAGAAGCATTTTCATCCAAACCACACTCTCGTACGCCAATTGCTTGATCTTTTATTGAACTTTAAAATGTGTCACGGACTTTTGGGACACCTTGTATTTCAATTTCCCGCTAGCCAATGACAGACAGCGGACTGCGAATGCGTTTCATAGCTAAAAGATTAATAGTTGACGTCACATCATCTCTTTTAGGGAAAAATAGTTTTTCACATTTCTCCTTTTTTCCCCTGACAAAAGAGCGGACAGCGAATATATTTCACAGCTAAAATATTAAGAGATGACGTTTCACCATGTTAGCTCTTTTAGGGAAAAATATATCTTCACATTTATCTTTTTTCTCCTGACAGAAGGCCAGACAAATTTCAGATCAGTTTTTGTCGCGTGGGCGCCAGTCTTATTCTGTTGCTGTTAATGTAACAGTGTCTAAGAAAAAGTGTTTTTCTGTTGCCGAAAAGGAGGAAATTATCGAAAAGGCTAAACATTTTTACGGCACTAAAGTAGATCTGGCAAAATCGTTGAATATTTCTTATTCCACATTTTAAACAATTTTAAAAGAAGAAGTGAAATTGGAATTACATTCCGAAAAACTGGGAAAGTTTCCTAAGAACAGAAAAACTCTCAAAACATCTCCATATGAAGAATTAAAAATTTTACTTGAATGGTTCAATGGCGTGCGGGCAGCTAAATTCCGGAAAACGAATCCATTTTAAAGGAAAAAGCACTTGAAATTTGAGGTAGATTTCAAGTGAAAGATTTCACAGCATCAAACGGTTGGATAGACCGATGTAAAAAAAGAAATAACTTATGGTTGAAATCTATCTCTGAAGAGTCGAATAGCGTAGAGCATGTTAGCGTTCAAGAGTGGATACCAGAGAAAGCATAGCCTTCTCTGGTGGATGGTTATTTAAAAAAGAACATTTTTAACGCTGATGAATCTGGGTTATTTTTAATTTGTTTCCAGACAAGACATACACGATTAAAGGGGAAAATTGCCATGGTGGAAAACTGTCAAAAATTCGTTTGACTGTTTTGCTGTGCGCAAATTCAGATGGAAGCGAAAAGCCATTTGTAATCGGGAAAGCCAAGAAACCTCGCTGTTTAAAAAATGTAAAACATTTACCAACTGATTACGACGCCAACACAAAATCATGGATTACCCTATCCCTTTTTGAAGATTTTCTTCGGAAATTGGATAAAAAGATGCGCATGCAAAATCGAAAAAATATTTTATTTCTTGACCAATCTACAGCTCATGTTGATCTCAAATTAAAGAATGTGCGTGTGGAATTTTTCCCTCCAAATTGTACAAGTAAACTTCAGCCGTGTGATTTAGGAATAATCCGAGCATTCAAAGTGCATTACAGAAAGACACTAATAAAAAAGGCATTTCTTGCACTAGACTTTGGTGATCTCCAAGATGCCTGGAAGCAAAAGATTATGTGTTAGAAAGCCTTAATTTGATCTGTTCGGTGTGAGATAATATGGGAAAAGAGTGCATTTCCATTGCTTTTGTAAAAGCGGGATTTCCGAATTCAACCGATGATACAGTGAATCACATACAGACGAGACAAAAGAGGAAGATTTTATTGTAAATATTGAATTTGATCATCCAAAAATCTATGGTCATGAATATGTTGAATGTGATGCCACTTCAAGAATTTATACCATATCTGATTTCATTCCATGTTATGACAGTAGAGATGATGAAGACGACGATCCAACAGATAGTGTTCCTTCATCAAAAAAAGTACTTGAAAGTTTGAAAATTGTAAAAAACTTTTTATCTGCTAATGAAAACCAAGAACTGGATTTATGAACACTTGCAAGTACTGAAAATGCTGTAAATGACATTGTGTCTAAAAACAAAAAAACAAGGTAAAATAACAGATTATTTTTAGTGTAACAAGGTGAGGGTCTGTTTCATTTATTTCTTTTCAATGTGTTAGTTTTACTTAAACCCCGATTTTACGATTTACCGCTTAGTACGTTATTTTCCGTCGTCCTGTGAAAAACGTAAAACCGGGGTTTTACTGTATATGTTATTGATGCTCACTATAGCATGTACAGTTGAATTTTAGCATTAATAGCATGTACAGGTTCTTTTGAGTGTCCCTTTACAGGGACACTCAAAATAATTCCATTACAATACAGTCTATGAGGAAAAATCGTTTGAGGTTTATTTTAATGTTACATTATTTCAAACATATAAGATATATATATATAACTGAGGTGTACTACAAGAGGCTTACTATACAATATGGTGTCCATAGCACTTATACGTGGACACTCAAAAGAATCCCATTCCATTACGATATCAGGGAAAAATTCATTTGCGGTTTATTTTTATAATGTTTCAGTATTTGAAACATATTGAAATTGATATATGTCACTGAGGTGCATTACAGAAGGCTAACTATAGAATATTGTGTGCATAGCATTCATCGTTCCTTTACAGGGACACACAAAATAATTCGGTTCAAGTACTGTCTGTTAAGAATACTTGCTGGACGTTCGTTTTCAGTTTCGGAAAGCGTTTTTAAATTTAACTAATTTTTGCCTATTTCTTAGTCTGTATAAATTCTGTAAATCATATACAGAGCAGCACAAAAGATCTCGAGTAGATTTCCGTTTATTGAAGGAAATTCCAAAAGAAGAATTTAAAAATGTGCTGTGCGTTTTCTAAATGAACAAATATTTAGCATTCTATGTAGTATATATAGCAATCTATAAATGATATATAGGGCTGAAGAAAATAATTTGGATATTTTTCGAATATTGTTGGTAATTTTTGAAATTGTGTTTTTAAATGTGTTATTTTTTTCTCCAAATTGTTTACTTAGACACTGAGCGGGGCTAGTTGAGCTTAAGCCGAAAGTTAGGGCTCCCTGCCTGGTTTGATTTTGATCTTGTTTACTTAGACATCATCTTTCACCATATTAAACAGTAAAGTTTTATAGAAGTATTTTGGAAGTGTGGGAAAGTGTTACATAATCTACGGATGACGCATGATTTTTCGTTCTTGTTTATTTATGATATTTGTTTCTAACTTTAGACACAACAGACAATGACAAATTTATTAAATTCTACGTGGGTATAGATATATTACAAGAACGTTTACTGCGAGTGAGGATAGTTTCATTTCTTGTTCTTTTGCGCTGTAGTTAAAGTTTATACACTTGCATGAAATATTTAGCATTTTAAATACAAGGTGTCCTTAAATGTTCATAAAATGTGTCCCGGTATCCTTACCTCATAACTTATGATTTAAGAATATGACGGAAAATATTATTACACATTCGTAAATTACAACTCAAAAAGGTTTTTTTTTAATAACACAAAGTTGCATATGGGTTTAATGTTGAAACTCAAATTGCTTTTCATCAAATAATAATTAATATTAAAATTTCATCAAAAATTTTCAAAATACTATTGCTTTTTGATAAATTTGATCAAATTTTAATATTAATTATTATTTGATTATAATCATTATTTGCTGAATAGCGTTTTGAGTTTCAACTTTAAACCCATATGCAACTTTGTTTGTGTTATTAAAAAAACTTTTTGAGTTGCAATTTACGAATATGTAAAAATATTTTTCGTCATATTCTTAAATCAAAAGTTATGAGGTTAGGAAACCGGGACAATCATTTATGGACAACCTGTACTTTTCTTCGATGATATATATATTTTTAAATTTTGTTCGGACAGACCTTACAAGGAAGGCCTCCTTAAAGCGCATATTCAGAAAATTTTGAAAAACATAATGCTGATGAAACTACTCATGTATTTAATTAAGGAAAAATGAAATTTACCTGCGGAATCCCAGCAGAAAATTTGCAAAAAAAAAAAAAAAATAAATAAAATAAAATACTTTCGAGTATTTGGTGCAAAAAAGACGCGCTTTGGTTAGCAACAGTTTTTCCTTCGCCAAACGCAAACGATTTTAATGTATTTTGAAACTTCTTGTAAAATGATTATTCGAATCTTAATAAATTTAAACTTAAACGATGAAATATTTACTATTTTTTTGTATAACATATACAAGCTGCTTGCTGTTACAGTTATTTAATTTTACCACTGAAAAATATGTCCTATGTTTCAGAAGCTGCAAATATCTATTTTATGTTATAGCAAAGCTGACATTTAAGTTACGTGTATTATTGAATTATTAAGTCTGTTTATTTTTAAGTTGCAAATGTGTATCTTCACTTTTAGTTGACAATCGAAATTTTAAAAATATATGAATCTGAAAGGCATATTAAAGTAAACGAAGAGTTTGGAGAAATTCTTGTTATGAGACATATGATATTTTTGTAAACTTTTAAAGCGTAAAATTGTCATTAGCTTAAAAAAATTATACGAATGGGTTAATTCTAGGGCTTATGATACTATACCCTCTTGTTCAGAATTGTTTGCATTTTGCGTTCAACATTTTCATTTCTCTGAACATTTGCAGTAATATTATTTAAAAATATTCTTCAAATCAGAATAAATAAATCACTCACGTTTTTTTTTCTCCATTTATTACAGATTGAATAAAATTTTGCGATTGTATTATCCTCCATTCCACGATTTTTTCTAATTTAAACGGCTTTATCGGTTATAAAAGTAATTTTTAAATGTATTTTAAAAGGAAAAGCCTGATGACAAACAGATTCGTTATACATTTTTATATCGAAGAAGTCGTTGTTTCCATAGCAACAACACTTTTTTCTTTAATTGACAATGTTCAAAATCGGGCCTATTTTTGAGCTTGAAACAATTTTAATCAATTTAAATTTTGTTTTAAATCGTAAAATACAATCGTTAAATTTCATTATATATACATATAAATGTGTACACAAAATTGCAGTTATAAAAAAATTATTTATTACGTAAGTTAAATTTACATAAACAAGTTCAGCATGAAAAAGTTTTTTGTTTAAAGAGTATTTGTCAAAAAAGCGTATTTTTTTTAATTTCATTCAGTCGCCAACCGGTAATTCGCCAAATAAACGAAAATTTCATAAATGTTTACGGACGTTATATCGAGGTTCCGCAGAATTTTTTTAATAGACGTATATATCCTTATGAGAAGAACATTCTGTAATTTTTTCAAATTTTTCTCAGTATGCGCTTATGGAGACCTTCCTTGTTAGTTATTATTCTTGAAAGTTTTAAATAATTAGATTTTAATTACAAAACTTATTTCATTATAAAATAATTATTCCTTACAGTTTCACTTCAAGAAAATTTATTCATTAGAAAAAAATAATGAAACTGACGAAAAACAGAAAATAGCAAGAAGGAAAGCAAAAAAATAGCAATGTCCTAAATACAAAGTGCTGATTACAAAACAAACTAGAGCTATAAAAACTAGACTATAAATAAATTATAAAAGGTGACATTTTGTTTTATTTGTAAACAGAACACGGAATAACAGAATTACAGTAATCAACTTTTGAATGCTTATTTTTGTGAGAACATCCAAAATTAATTCATCAAATTAATGAATTTTCATACTATTGTAAGAGGAATTTATATTCAGCGTTCTTCCGTCAATTCCTAGAATAATTGAATCAAGAAAAAATATAATTAAATTATAAAAAAAAAAAAAAAAAAAAATACTCTCGTAATACTATGAAAAAGCAGACAAAATAAGGGATTAAGACACACAAGGCTATATTCGTCACTAACATAAGATTTCTACATAAGGTGTTTTACTGGATTTTAAATAATTAACTTTTTTTTATGTTATTTCTTTCTAACTTGCATTGTGGAATTAAGGTTAATTTAGTTCGCTGTGAAGTCAGAGAATAAATTCCATAATTAAATAAAAAATGGGAAATAAATACACAAGACTGATTTCTTGTTACTGAAAAAAACATTTCTGCGTCAGATGTGTTATTTGATTTGAAACAATTATTTTCAGTATTTATTTATTTATTTATAATATTTGTTTCTAACTGCAGGTGCTATAGACGATGCAAATTTATTAAGTTAGTATTAAGCACATTTACTGAGATTTAAAAAATATATATTTCTTATACTTTATATTGTTATTAAAATTGAAATCATTAAATGGAATTCGAATCAAGAGTTTAAAATATTTCCTTTCTCTGACATTTTTTAGATTTTTTTCACACGATTTACACACGAGGGTTAACTCAGGAGAAACGAATCACCTTAAACGAAGATAACCAAAGTTGCATAAAAATGGTCGAAAGTGAAAAATTCAGTAAACGGTCAAAACATATCGATATAAAATTTCACGCATAAAACAACTCAAAGAAGACGAAAGAATTGAGTTAAAACATTGTCCAACGAAACACATGATAGAAGATGTGTTAACTAAGCCCGTGCCCAAACCTGTACTAGAAAATCATAGAATCTCTATAAAACAATTAGTCAATCCCTCTGAAGAGCTTAAGGGGAATGTCAGAATTATTAACCTCATTCACAGGATTTCCCAAAATAATTTCACTCAACGAATAAAAAAACAAAGAAGCAAATGTCTAGTAAACGGAACTTTCATCGCAGCAGAAAAATATCTCCTTTCTTTTAATCCATTGATTACCTTCAGATTTAGGGGTTTTCACATTGGCATATCGTTTTTTATTGAGTTGGGCACATCATAGCACGATTTGACTTTTTGTGCTGAAATAATTATTTGATTAGATGACAAGGAGAAAAATGAACTTGTGTTGTTTAAGATTAGTATATTAATACACTTAACTGACGATTACGTTACACAGTTAAATTAAACAATTAGATACATTATTTAGCATTACTTTGCGTCATTACATATTTTTATAGCGTATTACTTAGTACAACGGAGCGTTCATAGCGTTGCTCTGAACTCCTTTTCAAAAAATGAGTCATAAGATTTGACTACCACGTACGTACAGAAATGTAAGATAAAAGAAAGTGTGTAAAAATAAAAAATAAAATTTAATAAACGAAAAAGATTGAATCCGAAAAATTAGTAATTCCACAAATGTAAAGAAAAAAAAAACATTCTTCTTCTTCAGTATTCTCTTTGTGAAGCAAAAATGACATTGAACAGAGACTTAATAATATACGGATATCAACAATAATTAGGGTGTTAAATAAATAAAACATACAAAAATGATATTATATATTACTTATATACAGACCACTCCAGAGTAATTAACCTTATTAATTTTTAAATGCTTTTTTTATAACATTCATAATTAATTCTCCAAATTAATGAATTTTTACATTTTTGTAGGAAGAATTTCTTTTCTGCTTTCTTTCGTCCATTCCTAGAATAATTGAATCGAGAGTATCCTTCTAATGAAACAAATATTTGAAAGAAAAACTATAATTAGATTATTAATGCAAAAGTGAATTTCTTAAAGGAGAAAAAAAATTAAAAAGCATTAATTTTTGCACTAAAATAAAATTTCTGTGATAGATATTTTGCTAGATTTTTAATACTTTTTTTTATAATTTTTGTTTCAACTTTTAGGTGTAATGGGCAATACAAATTTATTAATTCTCTGAGGGGACATAGAATAAATTTTACAATTAGATGTAAAACAGGATTAAACAAATCAGGATGATTTTTTGTTGCTGAAATAAAAATTTTACTCGGAAAACGTAATTATTTTAATTAATTACATAGAATATTTGTTTCTAAACAAGGGCAATTATTAAATTTTAGGATATTAATTAAATTTGTTGCGGACAGAAAACAATTTGATAAAAGTACATATATTTAAAATAGATGGATTTACCTTTGTGCCGTTATATTAAAAATAAAAGAACAACGTAAAATAGCACAAATAAAAATATATAAAATGCAAACAGCTGTTTTAGAGCCTCTAAAGCTCCATCATCAGTGCTAAATTCAAAAAGATTAAAACCAAATCAAATGTTAAAGCCATGTAAATATGCTTGTGTCTTTTGCACGCGCCCAAGATTGAATGGCGTTGAGTTTTTCAAAACAACAGCGGAATCAGGAAACACATGTGGCCACATGTGGAAACACATGTGGATACCAATAGGTGCGCCCAGCCAGACCGGGCGAGATTAAGTATGGACAAGAAAAAAGAAGGGGGGGGGGGGAAAGAATGAATTAAATGAAAGGCAGCCAGACACAAAGTTAAAAGTACATCTAGTTTAATGGTGGAATAGTTTACCTCTCTTTTATTTTGTTTCTTATTAAAATTTAATATTGGGATGAAACATCCAATATTAAAATGTTGCTTATCTATGTCGTCTTTCTATTTTTATTCTTGCAAATAACAATTAAATTTGAAGAAAAAAATACCGAGAAAGGAAGAAATGGGAAAAAATTACAATTTCCTCAAACAGAAAGAAAAAATATAGCCCTTTATAACTTTTTCTGTACCGAGCTAGAGTAGTGTAGGGTAAATTGCGCAGAATTTAACAGTCAATAATTAGCATGTTCTTTAACAATAATTAGCGTGTTCTTTAACTCATCCTCTGCAGCAATAACTTTATTAGGCGCTGTTATTACTTTTTCTATCTTTACAATAAAAAAGCATTGGAATCATGAAAATTTTCGACTTTCGGTTTTCGATGCATTTATACGTTTTAAAAAATCCTGAACACGATTTGACTGTTTTTAGAAAATCTCTGTCTGTGATTCTGTGAGTCTGTCTATCTGTATATGACAAAAATTTTGTGGACGCTCTATCTCAAGAATTAATGCACGTAATTTAATAAAACTTTGGATTCAATTAGTCTTAGATATAAATTGGTGCTGATTAGTTTTATGTGTAAATCGCGCCATAGGTGGCGCTGTTAAGGTACATTTTTCATGATTTTTACGAAAGCTATATCTCAAGAACTAATGCAGAGAATTTCAACAAACTTCGGATTCTGTTAGACCATGACATAAATAGACGCTGATACATTTTTGCGTTCATAGTCCAACAGGTAGAGCTGCTATGCTACTTTTTTCATGATTTTAACGGTAGCTATATCTCAAGAACTAATGCATAGAATTTCATCAATCTTCAGATTCTGTTAGACCTTGACATAAATAGATGCTGATTACGTTTAGTAGTATATAACTCAACAGGTGGCGCTGTTATGTTTACTTTTTCCTTCATTTTCACGATAGCTATATCTAAGAACTAATGCACAGAATTTCATCAAACTTCAGATTTAGTTAGACATAAGTTGTTGTTGATTAGGTTTTGGTGTGAATCTTCTAACAGGTGGCAAATATGCTGCATTTTTCAGAATTTACACGATTTTAGTTATAGTCATATCTCAAGAACTATTGAACGGAATTTAATAAAGCTTTAGATTCAGTTAATACTTGTTTTAAATTGGTGTTGATACGCTTTGTGTGTATGTGAAACCTGTATGAGATAGAAGAAAGTTTTTGGATTGGCACATCCGACTAGTTTAACTTAACTTGGAATTTTTGTAATAGATTTTTCACTTATTTCCTAATATGGTAGAATAATAAATATCATGTACACAGGTGTGTTTCCAATGACACTACAATAACTTAATATTTTTAGATCTTAAGTATAAATCAATAAGTTAATTTTAAAGCATTTTACCGTTATCCGGCAGCAGGTGATAAATCGCCAAACATTCTTTATGATTACCACTGTTTACGAGTTGCAAAAACAATGGAGTTAATAATGCGGAAAACCTCTCTCATGCAATTAGGACAACTAGCTGTAAAACTATAACATCGAAATACTGTGTCTGCGAAAAAGAATACCGGGATTACAAATTTGTATTACACAAATAAAGAAACACATAGGGATATAAAGTATGAGGGTCCATAAGCTGTGTTTTTGGTCCATGAAATAAGCCTAAACTCGATTTTGTTATACTGACTTAATTATTTCACTTTTTAATATTAGAAGGTTTATTCTGTACGATTTCAACAATAGTTTTTGCATTTAGTTCGGATTTATATGACTTACACAAGTTCAAAATTCGTATTATTCGTAGTGTTTGATGAAAAATACGCAATTTCTCCTAATTTTACCTCATTTATTTATATGAGCGCAATCGTGAAACACTTTCTTCTTTACATATATTATAAAATACATCAAAATGTACAATATATGTAAATATAAAAGTGTTGCAAAGCTGCGCTAATAGTAAAAAAAAAAAATATATATATATATTAAAAATTGATGTCAAATTAGGCGAAATTGTGTATTTTTCATCAAAAACTACGAATAATACGAATTTTGAGTTTGTGTAAGCTATATAAATCCGAACAAAATGCAAAAAAAATATTGTTGAAATTGTACAGGATAAACCTTATAATATTAAAAAGTGAAATAATTAAGTCAGTATGACAAAACCGAATTTTAGTCTTATTTCATGGGCCAAAAACACGGCTTATGGACCCTGATCCTTTAGTATTAAAATATTAAGAAAAGTACTAAGTTTTATTTCCATTTCAATATGTTTCGAGATGCGTACCATTAGTCGCTCGACACACCCAGAAAAAGGAATTGATTAAAACTACAAAACATGTTTTGTTGAGTACATTTCGGTTGTTTTAGCAAAATTCAAGTAAAATTGAACCATTTTACTTGAATTAACAAAACATTTTTTGCTGACGATACAAATTTTTTTTTTTTTGGAATTGCAAAAAAAAATTTTTTTGTTGATTCAAACTGTTGGAAGTAAGCAACCACCGTGCTCAGAGTTTCCTTGAGAAACTTGGTTGTGAGATATGCATTTTGTGTGTTTGTGTACGTTTTGTGTGAACATTAATATAACATTTGTTGGATGACTCCAGAATATGCAGAAGGAATCCAATGAAGCCAGTACTTTCAACCGCTCACGGCAGATGTCAGCACCATGGATTTCTGGTCGAAAGACATTTATTAACTTTTAAAAAGAACTGCTTACTCGACAACTTTCTATTGTGTTTGAATACTGTTAATCTAGACTTTCGATTTACTTTTTAGTTCCTCGCAGATCGTCATCATGATAAGTTGGTAATATCCAAGCTATGTATTTTCATGATTAATTAATTATCTGAAAGCTTCTGTGCTTCAGTTTTATCAACGCGATTTATTATTTAAGAGTGCAACATTCTGTTTTACACCTGTTTGCTTCAATATTTGTGTTATAATAAATTTATTAATCAAGAAGCAAGGATCGCTGTCGATTATTGGATACTCCACAATTATCATAATAATAAATAATTATTAATGAATAATTATCATTTCAGCTCTTAATACTGAGGAGGTATTAGCGATCTGTGATTCTGCTATCGATGAAGATAACAAGGTAAGGAATTATTATTTCCTTTAATTAATGAATGTGACTAAATTCAGCATTATGCTACCGAGCGCATTATTTTTCATTATTAATTCTTATACAAACAAAATTTAAATTGACCAGTATTTCAACAAAAAGTTTTGTTGGGTCAACGAAATTTTTGTTGATTCAGCAAAACTTTTTTCTGGGTGCAAATGTCGAAACGATGCTCATTCTCCCTCCATGTCCGGTGAAGCATCTCTGGAGGAAGAGTTTCAATTGCGGCTATGGACGTTTTGTACACAATGTTCTTAATGTATCCCCAGAAGAAGAAGTCCAGAAGCGCTTTAAAATTTGAGGGGGATGAGCTATCGAAATAAATTGTGTTATTAGAGCGCATACCCTTTCTATAAACAACCCTTTAAATAATTAGCATTTCTAGATAATTCTACATCTAGGAAAGACAACAGATTATTATGCTCAATTTCCAAAGTAAACTGTGTATTACGGTCAATTTTGTTAACTTCGTTTAAAAATTCTTTCAATAATTCAAAACCCCAATAGCAAATGACGAACATAGGACTCAAATGACAGCCGTAATATACAGTTTACTTTGGAAATTAAGCAGAATAATCGGTTTCTTTACCTAGATGTAGAATTATTTAGAAATGCTATTGATTTGAAAGGAAACAGTTTCACTGATTTCGTATTTTCTATTTTCAACCCTGATGATGAGTACGATTGTACTTGAAAGTACTAGGTTTTAGATATACAATTTTTTATTTTATTTTGTATTGTATGTATTTAACATATTAAACACTTTTTAGTAATTTTGACTGAATTAAATATAAATTTATTCATGTATCATGTTCTAGCTAAATGAATAATGGATTCATCAATATTTTTTATTTATATTATAAATTAATTTATAGCGTTTTAATAATGTTTAACCATATGATATTTCCCGTTCCTTTTCCCTTAACTTTAAAAATAGATCTATTGACGGGAATGCCCAGAACACTTACCAGGAGTTGAAAATTTCGGAAGTTAAATTACGTCACGGAATGTCATCGCAATTTATACAACATTCCAAAACAGTGTAGTCAACAATACAAAACAACTAATCCGAGGCTAACGAAAAAGAAAGGCTACCGCGGTGCTTTACGCGTATCTTTTTTTACAGACCGCCGGAGTCACGTGATGCTCGAATGCACCAATGCAGGTGTACGAAAAGAGCATCACGTCACTCTAGCGGTCTGTAAAAAAAGGTAAGTGGGGTGCACCGCGGTAGCCTGTCTTTTTCGTTAGCCTCGCAACTAATCGGACTATGCGCATTCTGATGCGAGCGCCGAGAACACTAAGAAGGAGTTGGAAATTTCGGAGGTTGAATCACGTCATGGAACATCATTACAATTTATGCATCATTCCAAAGAAAATTTTGCCAACAATACACAACCTACAAAACAATAAATAGTAGAATACAAAACAATACAAAAACTACAAACCATGTGCGTTTTTACGGGAGCGAGTAGAACTGTAACCAGGAGTTGAAATTTTCGTAGGTTGAATTACGTCATGAAACTTCATCACAATTTATACACCATTCGAAAGACAATGTAGTCAGCAATACAAAACAACGAGTCTGATTATGCGCGTTTTGACGGGAGTGCCCAGAACACTAACCACAAGTTGAAAATTTTGGATATGGAATTACGTCAGTGAACGTCTTCACAATTTATACACCATTCCAAAAACAGTGTAGTCAACAATACAAAACAACGAGTCTGATTATGCGCGTTTTGACGGGAGTGCCCAGAACACTAACCACAAGTTGAAAATTTTGGATATGGAATTACGTCAGTGAACGTCTTCACAATTTATACACCATTCCAAAAACAGTGTAGTCAACAATACAAAACAACGAGTCTGATTATGCGCGTTTTGACGGGAGTGCCCAGAACACTAACCACAAGTTGAAAATTTTGGATATGGAATTACGTCAGTGAACGTCTTCACAATTTATACACCATTCCAAAAACAGTGTAGTCAACAATACAAAACAACGAGTCTGATTATGCGCGTTCTGACGTGAGTGCCCAGAACACTAACCACAAGTTGAAAATTTTGGATATGGAATTACGTCAGTGAACGTCTTCACAATTTATACACCATTCCAAAAACAGTGTAGTCAACAATACAAAACAATGAGTCTGATTATGCGCATTCTGATGTGAGTGCCGAGAACACTAACAAGGAGTTGAAAATTTCGGAGGCTGACTTACGTCATCAATTCTCCCAAATGGTCCGCTTTTTTAATAAAGTTATTTTTTAGTAAAATTTTATTTTTAGATTTTTCTTGCAAATTTTCCAGAAACAACCTTCGGAGGTTAACTTTTGCGGAAATGTTGTAGAAACCTACCATGAAATTTTCTGTTAAAAAATATTGGTATTCAGTTGGCGGACCATTTGGGAGCCCTGCGTTATGGAACATCATTACAAGTTATACATCATTCGAAAGAAATTTTTTCCAACAATACAAAACATACAAAACAATAAATACAACACAAAACAATACAAAAGAAAATTACAAAACAAAAAGTACAAACTATGCGCGTTTTTACGGGAGCGACTTAGAACTCTAACCAGGAATTGAAATTTTCGAAGGTTGAATTACGTCATGGAACTTTATCACAATTTATACACCATTCGAAAAACAATGTTAGTCAGCAATACAAAACAACGAGTCTGATTATGCGCGTTTTGATGAGAGTGCCCCGAACACTAATAACCACGATTTGAAAAATTTGAATATTGAATTACGTCATCGAACGTCTTCACAATTTATACATCATTCCAAAAACAGTGTAGTGAACAATACAAAACAATGAGTCTGACTAAGCGCGTTCTGATGTGAGTTCCGAAAACACTAACAAGGAGTTGAAAATTTCAAAGCCAGAATTTCGTGATGGAACGTCAATACAATTTATACATAATTAGAAAGAATAGAATGTCAATTTTGTGGGGTTTATTTAATAAACAGACTAATAATTCTTAATGATCAGATTTACATATTTATCGCTGCGTAATTTAAAATATGTTATTCTAACTGTGCACAAAAATAAAATATAATAAAATAAAATAAAATAAAAAATGTCCACATTTCATGTATTTTTTTCTGACTAAAGCATAGAATATCAAGCTTTCGTGAGATAAAAAACAATGACTTAAACTTTTTGTAATATAATAAGTTTATTATTAAAACTAGTTATTAAAAAAAAAAAAAATCCAGAATTATTTTAAAGGACCACTTGAAAAAATATCGAAAAAGTCACAAAACAGAAATATTTTAATTGCTGGCTTAGAAGCTCAACTACCTAACTTTTAATAACAGCACAAATAAAATAGATACGAAATATTCAACAATGACAGTAAATTTAATCCATTTAAAATTTATATAGGGGGAAACCCCCAGTAACTCACACTTTAAGGATTTTTTCTTGTTCAAATCACTATTGCAAAGTTTAAATATATTTTATACTTATCTTTGTTTTTGAAAGTATAGTAAAGGTACATTAAAAAATTATTATTGACAAAATTTCGAAAAAATACACTTTTTATTACTAAAAATTAATTTTTGTTATAAATATTGTCAATATTTCCAGTAATTGACATCATCCCTTTTTTGAAAAACCAATAGCTGAAAAATAAATTATAACAGTTAAGACAAATAAGTTACCACTAGATGACATTACTTAGCAGAATTTTACAAGAAAATGCTTATTTGAGTTAGATTTCTGCTGGAGTGTCAGTTACTGGTTAGGTGTCACTAACTGGGCGTTTCACCCTACACGTAAAAAAATTAAGGGGTCTTATACCTTTTGAAATCTTTCTACCGCCAGTGAAAAGAGATGTTGTTCCGAGTTCTCATAACCTTTTAAATACTTATTGAAATTGCACAAACCTCTGTAATATATTTACACAATATTTCAGGCTTTATAAAATGTAAAAATAAACACTTACAATATAATATAATAATTTTAAAATGAAAAATTTAAAAATAATTTCAAAATGTTTCACATGATATGTCCTAATCCGCACGATAATTTAACTTAGAATTAATATATGAACATACAACTTATGCTAAAATGACAGCTAAACTCTATTTTATAGAATGAATTAATATTATTGGGATAGTTAAATATCTTCATTATTTTTTAATGACTAATTAATTATTATTTTTATTTTTTTCCTATTTTTCAAACTTAATTGAACTTTTTAAATAGTTTCTGTCAATGAATTTATCTATCATTAATTCATTCTATATAAAACAGAGTTTAAAGGTGATTTTAGCATAAGGTTTATGTACATATATTCATTCTAAGTTAAGTTATCGTGCGGATTGTGGCATACCTTGTGAAAAAATATGCAATACTAACTGAATTTTTTAAAACTATTATATTATGTTATAAATGTTTATTTTTTCATTATATAAAGCCTGAAATATGGCTTAAATATATTACAAAGGTTTATGTAATTTCACTAAGTATTTAAAAATTTATGAGAACTTGAAATCACATCACTTTTCACTGGCGGTAGAAATATTTCAAAAGATATGAGACCCAAGTTTCATCACCCATTGCACCTAAAATTAGAAATATATATATATCAAAAAAATAATAATGGGATTAATTATTTGGATACCATATTTGATTATTTCTTTCAAAGCGTATCATCTTATGTGTTTGAACCAGTTTTATTTTTAATGATGTCTTCGCAATGAATTTAAAAAATCCTTGCATTAATTATTACACATTGCACCTAAAGTTAGAAACAAAAAGCATAATTTAATTATTTAAAACTAAAAAGAAAAGAAAAAGTGTGACGTAAAAATTTTATTTTGGTAGTGAAAGACAGCTTCATGTGTTTTAAATATTTTTGTCTTTTCCTTATTATAATTATTTTATTATTAATAACTTAATTATGTTTTTTCAGACAAATTTTTATTCCTCTATAAGAAACAGTCCTGTTTGAATTATTTTATGATCAGGCGAAAGAAAGCAGAAAATAAATCAAAAACGACATATAACAAAAAATATGAAAATACATTAATTTGGAAATTTAATTATGAATATTTCCACAAAGCCAAGCATTCAGAAATTAATTAGGTTAATTACTGTTATTTCATGGTCTGTAGACAAATAAAAATAAATGTCACTTTTGCGGGCTTTATTTAATAAACATCCTAATTATTATTAAAGTTCGTATTTATTATTTATTGCTAAGTAGTTTATGTAATGTAATTCAACAATCAAAACACTAATAAAATGTTTTTTTTATATAATTTTATAATTTATTTATTTTGGGAAGAGGGGGGGGGGGGGGTCATTCTAATTTTTTTTAATCAAATAAATATATGAAACTTTTTTAAAGTAATAAAATAATGAAATATTAATTTTTAGAGTAAATCTTATTAAAAGTATAATAGGTGGAAAATATAATTTTAAATTCTAATTAATTTTCCCTTTGTAATTATAAGAGAAAGAATTCGGCAAGTATTTTATGAATATAGCAAAAATACGTTTAAATCTCAAGTAGTAATTTATAATTTTTGTTTCTAAGATAAAGTATTTTTTTTGTTAAAATTTTCATTTAAAATATGTCTTTTTTAGTATGTTTTATCGTTCACGTATTTCGAATACATTAATTTATTGCTAGATCCATCAACTTTAGCATAAATACTAGAATAAAAAGTATTAGCATAAAAAAAGATATGTCTCTATAGAAAAAAAAAGTCGTCTAAATTTAGACGATGAAAAAAAATTATTAATACTTTTTTGATCTACTAAAAGAATAAAAAATACCTATGTGTACTTTTTTTTTGATAGAGAAATTTTTTATACGAAGTGTAAGGTAAAGTAAGAAATAAGCTACCTTTGTTATGGGATTTTCTGAAAAAAGATAAGAAAATGAAACTAATTTATGTTTTTCAAATGACGTAATTACCTTAAAATTTTACATTTTTGTGCTTAATAGTAAAAAAACACATTTGATTAATCAAAGAGTAATTGCTTTGAAAACAAATTGTTATTAATCTTTTGGTATTATAATCCTACTTTCAGTAACAACAACAACAAAAAAATTTCAAGGCAATTATAATAATGGTACAGACCCCCCTCACCCCCCCCCCCCAAAAAAAAAAACACTCCATACATTTAAATAGTCACAGAAAAAAAATTAAACAGCCATTCGATTGGAAATTATGTCTTCTTTCAATTTATGTTAAACAAAATAAGCTTAGGGGGTCGTCTCCATACATAAATTTTAACAACACCTACATTTGACACCATATTTTGATTTTTTTGGAAAATTTTACAGTATAAGATACCAAAAAGGAAATAATTCGATCCAGTAGTTTAGGAATTATTTCAGGTTTTAAAGTTTGGTACTTCTAATGTTAAATTCATCATTAATAGTTTCAAAACAGATTGCAACGTGTGTAGATTTGACATTTGCATAACTGAAAAACTATTTTGCGGAATGTGCAATAATTTTTTATTCGCATGTTGGAAGCTTCTAAAAATGGATTTAAGTTTTAATAAAAAGAAAAGTGCCCAGTTAAACTGTTGGCATTGAGCTCACAAGCTATTCACACTAATTGTATATTATACTCTTATTTCAAAGCCCTTCGAAAAATAAAGAAATCGACAACAAACTTGCATACCAAATTTGAAGCAAATCGGATAATTCTGCTTGAAATGCCCATTTATCTAAATTAAAGGAAGATTAGCGTCCCGTTTCCCCGCTTTATACTTAACCAATGAACCTCCAAATTTAATCAGGAAAGCGCCTTATCAGAATAAACCCGTATACCAAATTTGAAGCAAATCGGAGAATTCTGCATGAAAACGCATTTATCTAATTAAGGGGGATTAGTCCCCCTTTCCCCCCTTTATACTTAACCAATGAACTCCTAAAAACTAATAAAGGAAGCGCCTTATCAGAATGAACCTATATACAAAATTTGAAGCAAATCGGAGAATTCTGCATGAAAACGCATTTATCTAATTAAGGGGGATTAGTCCCCCTTTCCCCCCTTTATACTTAACCAATGAACTCCTAAAAACTAATAAAGGAAGCGCCTTATCAGAATGAACCTATATACAAAATTTGAAGCAAATCGGATATTTCTATCAAGAGTTATCACGTTACGTACATACATACGTACATACAAAACCTGTGGTCACATTAGCTCTCAGGCTTTGATAGCCTGTGAGCTAAATATGAAGTTTCTAAAAATGGAGCTATGTTTAAAAATATCATAAAAATTCACATTTTTTGAGGAAATTAATTTCAAAATATATACATGTTCAAATTAAATCTTTGAAAAAAAAAAAAAAAAAAAAAGGAATTATAAGCTATAAGTTTTTTATGCCAATTGATTTTTAGAAGCTTCATAAATGCGAATCCAAAATTATAGCTCATTCCGCAAAGTTGTCTTTCAGATTAGTTTAAATAACTATCCGCAATACAATCTATTTTGAAAGGATTACAAATAAATTCAACACAATGAGTTCCCAACTTTAAACCTCCATAATTTATTAACTATTTGACCGAATGACTTTTTGCTTGGTATCATAGGTTAATGTTTTCCAAAATATCTAAATATGATGTTAAAATGAGGTGTTGGTACTGAAAAATTCAGAACTTGTTAAAATGTTCCTGTGATTGTATTTAGGAAATAGGAAAAAACTCAAAATAATCAATCATTTTGCTTTGTTATGAAATTTAATTAATATTTTTATATTTTTTTTTGTTTCAAGGAGTGCTCAGAATAATCAAATTTTTATTAGTAATATTGCATTTTTTATTGATCCTCTACACGAAAAAATAGGCAAAAATACAATCATGGCAGGTTATATTACACACTGTAAAAAAAGAAAATGCTTCTTAATCTACGAAAACGTAATATAACCAAGGAAGAAAACATACAATAAACTCTTTTAATTTACCCATGATTCAACCGGGGCCGATGAATAAGTCGTTTCCTCCTTCCCTAGGACTCAATGATCGGAAGCCGCAGTACACCAAAACTCGCTGGGGAAGTTCGGTATTTGGCCTATGACCCGGTTCCCTAGGGGTTTAGGGTTCCAGCTATGAAGCCGTCGGAGGACTCCAGCGTCTCTCCAGGTGTTTTTGTGGTGATGTCCTCGAAGTTTGGGCTCCAGCGCATATCGCAGGGACCTTTGTCGTCAAATTCTTGGGTTAAATGGGAGTGATGCGCAGGTGGCGGTGCTCCCACCGGCCGCAGCGATTACAGAAGGACTCTCCTGGTCGATCGGGTTATAAGTCCCCCCAGGACTTGGGTGCGGCGGTTGATGGGCGCACGCTCGGCGGAAGCCATTGATGGGCGGAAGCCATTGATGGGCGGAAGCCATTGATGGGCGGAAGCCATTGATGGGCGGAAGCCATTGATGGGCGCTGCGCCTGGCGGCGCAGCTCAGTTTTAACCATGATTCAAAAAAAAATTTCTTTCTCTATAGAAACCCCAGAAACCAAAACATTTTCGTGTTTTTAAAAAGCATTTTTAAAAACACAGTTTCGTTTACTGCTACTGATTTTCGGAAACGTTTCCGAGTAATTTTTACAGTATATTAATAAGTTTTCTCAATCCGAAATGTAGGTTTTTCGGATGCTATCTATTGTTATTGAACATTTTCAGCTGCATAATTGAATTTATACATGCGAGAGTAACATAATAATATTTATTTTAATGTTAATGTTAATGCTACAAACTTCTCATGTTTGTGTATAACACAAATTTGTTAAACATGAAAATTTTCAATCCGGAATTGATAGAATCCGAAAAAACCTAGATTTCAGGTTGCGAAAACTGATTTACACACTATAAAATTACTTGGACACGTTTCCGAAACTCAGTTGCAGCAAAAGAAACTTTATTTTTATAAATTCTTCTTTATGTATTAAATTTTTATAAATTATTCAATATGTTTGTTTCTGAGGTTTGTGAAGATAAAGCAGATTTTTCGGAACCGTGAGTAACTCGGAAGTGACCATTGTACATTTTCGTTTGTGGTTTATTATATTTTCTTAGATTAAGAAACAGCTGAGTAAAATTGAGAATTAGTGAGTAGTTGCAAAGTAGATGAAATACTTTATAGCATTTTTTAAGTTAGTTACTATGATGAGAACTATATACATATATTTTTACTTTACTCTACCATTTGCAGACATTAAAAACAAATTTCACATATAATGCTAATGTAGATGTCATTTTCACAGGTATACGTTACTTTCTTCCAAATAGGAGAAGTCAGTCCTTTTAAAAATAGGAAAGGATTAAAGAACATGAAAGATATATAAGATTAAATAAAGAGACCACAGCAATATCCCGACTAAACAAGAAATACCAAATACAGATACATTTTAAAGAAGTACAGAAACTTGGAAATTATAGCAATTTAAATTATGCTTTAATGTGTGAAGCCATTGAAATAGATACAGCAGACTTGCAATAATATAATGCATGTAATAATAGGCAATAGATGGCGCCATCTGTTACAATTTGAAAAAAACGGAAAAGTTAGAATGAAATCAAGAGGCGATGACGATACAGATAAATTTTAAAGAAGTACAGAAACTTGGAAATTACAACAATTTAAATTATGCTTTAACGTGTGAAGCCATTGAAATAGATACAGCAGACTTGCAATGATATAATGCATGTAACAATAGACAATAGATGGCGCCATCTGTTACAATTTGAAAAAAACGGAAAAGTTAGAATGAAATCAAGAGGAGATGACGAAGGTCAGTAAAACTGAAGATTCCCAAGGCGATGGGCGAAAATATTTTTTTCTTTTTTAGCACATATAAATGTTTTTAAAAGGATTGACTTCTCCTATTCGGAAGAAAGTAGCGTATATCTTTGTAAATGACATTTACATTGCTTTTATATGTGAAATTTGTTTTTCATGTCTGTAAATGGTAGTGTAACGTAAAAATATATGTACTTTATAGCAGTTTATCGTACCATCGTTCTTAATATAGGACAGTATATTAATATAAGACACAATAAAAGTTTTGGTAAACTTTTAAATTTTATGCTTATGTATGTTGTTTCATTAGTCAGTAATCACATTCTTGCGAAAATATTATTTATGTTGTAAAATATGGATTAGAAGTTATATAAATTAAAATGATGGATTGCACATCACATAAAGAATGTCAATAAAAAGCCACAATAAATAACTATATTTTATCAATGCCGTTTAGTGTATTTTTTTCGAAAATCGCAACGTGATACTGTATATTTTTTGAATTATTGATTTTTTATAAACGATAAAGACCTATTTCTTTCACAGAAGACATTTTTGTCTTTCTCGGAAAATTGTTGAAAGTTTAGATGTGTGTAAAGAACGGTTTCTATTTTATCGCTCATTCATCACGTTTAAATATTTCATAATTTCATTATTTACATCATAGAATAGAGATAAAAGTGTACTTTCGACTAAATTTTAAAACTATAGCTCAATTTAGAGTCGTTTTATGACTTTTAAAAAATATTTCAAGCATGAATGTTTTTAAATCTATCTTAGTAAGAAACACTTGTTTGCTACAATAATGTAAAATATCTTATTGCAAATTTACCGCAATTCGCAATTGAATACAATAAAAATAGAACTAGCAGATTATATGAAGATCAGTAAAACGATGAAACACAACACTTGACGTTAAATTAAACTCTGTGAACGAAAAGATAGATTTTCAATTTATGTTTAACATAAAATGAATATCAAGTCATTTTGGATAAAATTTAAGTTGCATCAGGATTCACTCGGATATAATTGACATTATCTCGCTAAAATTCTACAAATTAAGAAAACTTGCCTAGTTCCACAAAAATATTATAATGTATTTCTTAGTATAGCATAACACAATGAGAGGAAATATGTTACATCCAAAAACTAATTTTTATACTAAACCAAGAGCCATTTATCTTAAAATCTGTTTTATTCTAAGCAAACTTCAATGAAAGCATAAAATCAGAAAAAAAAATAGTTTGAAATTCCTTAAATTACAATTTTATAAACTGAATTTAAAAAAAAAAAGTTAGCAGTGTGCTTCCATGGAGGGGTAAAGTGTTTTCAATTCAAATCGTACATTTTTCAAAAAAGTGTGATATTTTTCTAAGTAAGAATTGAATATTTTTCAAACAAATAATTAAAATATTGTGGTAACCTGAAAGGAAACTCTTTTATTGGCAGAAATTGAAATGCATTTTTTTTTTTTTCTGATCGAACAACAGAAATTTAAATGACTTTGAAAAATATGAGAAAAAAAAAATGAACCGTATTAAAATACAAATCAGTTTGAATTGCAGAAAGCAAAAGATGAGTAAAAAGAAAAACCAACTCAGCAGACCCAATATCATTAAGTTAATCTCGAAGCTACAGTAGAAGTCATTCGTCTTATGTTTCTTTTTACATTAAAAGAGAAACTGAAGTAAAAAAAAATACAAAGTGCGGAATCTAATCTGAATCTAATTGAAATGCTATAGATTGTAGACAGAAATAGATTGCAATAGCAACGAATAATTTTATAATAAAAAAAATATATATATGATAATTTTGAAAAAAAAATGTAGAGTTATTTTGATGGGAAAATGATACTGGTTTAATGTTTTTCAAATGCAAATGTATGTATGTTATTTCCATTCCATATGTTCAAAGAGATTCATAAAATATGTGAATTGCACGAAATTCTATTGCAATATGATAAAATGTGAAATAATATGTAAATATGATATAAAATATACGGGAATATATTTCTATGCAGAAATAAATGTATGTTAAATAAGATTAACTAATTTGTTGGTAACTGAATTTTTATTCTCGGGTGTTTGAGCACATATACTACATACTGTAATGAAACGTAAAGTTTCTTTAATTATAATACTTTTGAGGCAAGAACTTTAATAACCTAATAAAGAATAAACTGAATGTTAGTATGGCAATTCATATCCAAAGCTACCTTTCCCAAGTATAAAGAATTCTAAATTAAGATCAAACTGTGTAATTATACTGTTACTCCAAGCAAAGGTTTCAAAATTAAATAAAATATAAACAAAATATAACACTCCGCTGATTTTATTCAATTCTGAACGCATATACTACTTCCATATTAAAATAAAAGAATATAAGTTGTTGCAGTTTTAATTTTTTTCTTTTTTCAGAATGGGAAACATTTGATTAGATTAAGTTCTACTCATTTGATATCTTCTTTTTTATCTTTTTTGATGATACAGCATAATTAAAGAACTTCTAGAAATAAAATTAAATTAGATACTTAAATCATTCTTTTCGAATTTATCAGTATAAAAAACGTAAATTGAATTTTTAGAAGAATCCGTGTTATTATTTTCTTCGTGGTATTAATTCAGAAAATCTTTCACATTGCTACATTATTTTTTAAAATTTGAAATGAAATGACATATACTATCATGCATACATTACACGTTTATAATGATACAAAATATTTCCCGATAAAAAATAAAGTTCTCAGTAGTTCCCAGTATTAGTTTATAATTAGTCTTATAAGTCTTAAAAAAACTTTACTTAAGAAAAAATTTAATATAATTTCCCTGGTACCAAAACAATATTGGACTAATTAGTTTGCATTGGCCACATCTTACAAGGGAGGTCTTTGAACACAAACTTTTGAATTTCGTCAAAGGTTACTGACATAAGAGCATGTGTAAATGTAGCCATAAAGTTAAAAGTAGATACTAAAATAAAACTGGGAGGACACAAAGAAATATTTAAGAACGACACCAGGTTTCTTGAAATTATACCCTATCGCCCATTGGCAAATTTTATGCCTTGGATTATGTCGATTTTTATGAGGTGGAAGATGGTTTAATTTGTACAAACAACACGTGTTATTTTGCAATAGAGAATAGTTGTTAGGATAAGAACGACCATATAGAAGGAAAAAAAGATGCACTTGCCATCCTTTGGGCATAAAAGATTTATCATTTTTGGGCCTAAATTTTTACCACAAAAGCTGAAGTTTTTGGCGAACTTGTATTATTTTCGCTTCTTTCTTTCGCTAAATTTTTCAACATTTTTTGCCACAAATTGAAATAAAAAATGTTAGTGGTTCTTTAGTATTTTTTAACATTTGCAATATAAGTATAGAATAAAGATATCGTTTTAAAATAGTGGTAGCAAAGTGGGAAAAATTTAGGAATGCTGGTTTACTATATACGAGTCACACTCATGATTAATGCACGTTGTGGGTTAAGAAAACGGAAGGCGTATTGTCTCTAGCCCGTGTGCCAGCTGTCTAACTGTCATCACTATTTCTGAACAATGACTTAATAGCACTGCAATTAATGTTTTAAAGTAGAAAACCAGAAAATGCATTAATTATTATAAAAACGCTTGAAAAGGGCAAACGTTTCTGTAATATACGCGGAACGTTACCATTTATTTACTGTCTAAAGGTTAAAATGTTTACTGCTTTCAAGTTTGTTTACTGTGTGTTAATTTTACTCATCTTTTCTTATTAATGAAAAATTTTATTTCCACCAGTTTTCGCTAAAAGCAATCTTGTAATACATTTGCTTTTGGAATTATACTTACTTAGCACTTGAGGCTCGTCAGAGGTTCCACAATCTCTTTACTAGCGGTAATTTCGTAAACTAAATTTCTCCTTGTTTATTTTAGAACGTCCCACGATTAAATAAGGTCAAGTAAACTGATTATGAATCTCCCGATGGAGACGCTACTACCCTAGATCAATTTTCGTCAAAAGGATACGCTCCACGTGTAGTGGTGTATGCATTCCATGACAGTTGCTAGGAGTGTGTCTGCGCGGTACTGTAAAAGAAATCTGGTTTATAAAGAATAACAGAACATTTACTGAATCATTTTGGAAAGTTCCGTAGAAATATCATTAAACTTCCTGTGGAATATAAGGAATACTTCTGTTGACAAACGAAACGTTGCACTGAAATGTCAGTAAACATCCTGCAAAATTAACAGAAATATTCCCGATGTTTCGCAGGAAGTTTACGGATGTATCAGTAGAACATATTCAGTAAAGTTTCAGTTATTTACAAGAAACGTTCCTTAGAAATAAACGGCAACCTAACTGACCATTATTTCTAAGGAATATTTCTAGATTTTTTTTACAGTGCATGGTCACAAAAATAATAAATCAAAATACTCAATTTGTGAACAGATGCAGCATAAGGGACACATTATTAAAATCTAGATAGCCATCCAAATGTAAATCAGACCTTGGTGGTTTTTTGTGTTAGTAACTTAGCTTATTGTGTGTTAACAATATAATAAATTATAACACCTTGTAATAACCCCCTCAGAAATTAAAGAATATCATTTGCAGTAAAATAGACCTAATTAATTTTGAGAATTATTCAGGAGTATATGAAATACCTTTTATTAAAGAAGATGGATCCAAGAATTACTACATAGGCATAACCAGCAGGAAATTTAATTACAGAAAAAAGAGCATATATCTGATATTAAGTATAATAGAAAAACTACAGCCCTATCGAGATTATATCAAGAAGAAACCATCCAAATACATTTCAATGAAAGTAAAATAATATTTCCCTCCAGTCTATACTATCCATCCATAATAAGAGAAACCATAGAGATACTAACACGCAAAAATACAATATGTAACGATGCGGCATTTTTTAATTTACCGAAACTGTGGCTCGAGTTACTCCATGGTCACAGAAATGAAAATAAACAACCGAGTAAAAAAGAAAAGATAACGTGCGTAATTTCTAAAAAAATGTACATGGAAATAATAACTTTAAAGTCTATGCAATTATGGAATATTATCATTTGTTTTTTGAAAATGACTCGGGGTGAGTCGAAACATGTAAAACAACGTAATAAAAGTTATTTTAATTTGTATTATGTTGTTAACTGACACCTTTTAGTATTTTAAAACAAATTATTGTGCCCCTCCCCCCTCACAAAAAAAAAATTGTTTTCCGACTCCTGGTCTTTTATTTGCGAACGTAATTTCTGCCGCATCGTTTCGATTTTCCACGCCATTTTCCGACGTTCATTTTGGATTTTAATTTAAACAAGTCGGAAATTGTATGTCAAACGTGACAAATGAAGTGCGTTCGTACTATAACTAGTTTCAGTGAAATGAGTTAAATCGACTGTTATTATAATTTGATTAATTTCCGTCATAAAATAAGTACATTTCAAGTTGGGAATATTTTATGTATTTTTTGACATTTACTGAAAATTCCAATGGGAAACTTTAGCCTAGCTTTGACAATTTCAGAACTTGAAATCCTTATTTAGACTCTTTTCCATTTAATATCTATTTCTCCGGAAACATCTATCCAAAAAAACTGTCGGTATAGATTATAGGATTGCTATAATTAAACAATTTTAGTATACAAATTCAGTTGTTAAATTCAGTTATAAGGAAATAACATGACTCCTCTTAAATAGGACGTAATCACCTTGGCAACCTAGAATCATTACCTATCACGGGATATCATTAAATTACGTATAATAGGATTTAATAGAATGAAGAATGTGATTATAACTTGGTCATAGAGGTTATAAAATGCCATATACGTCATATATGTGTATAATATCATACATGTCAGATAACTTGACGCTGCATCTCGGTCGCTTGACAATTAATCCTCAGAAACTGCTGTAACAAGGAAGTACCGATTTTTTAAAAATTCAAATTACTTAATAAATATTTTTATTAATATCTTTCTAAGTTTTGATTCGATTTTCATAAAATTCGAAATGACTCGACAAAATTCTGCAACGATTCTATATATTAAATTTCAAACCCTTCGGCTTTGTAGTTTTTGCGCTGTTACATGCGGACAGACGGACAGACGGATGGACGGACGAACGAACCAGACGACGACTATAGATGCTACGTATTTATATAATCACGAACGCACATAAAAATAGTTAAACAATCCAAGAAATGAATTTAAGGTGCACAGCTACAGACATAGAGGAACCTTTCTACCAAATCTTGTAGCTAGCTCTACGCGCAGATATTTCTTCAAAATACAGAACACACACACACAGACGAACTCTTTCCTTATTATTATAGATTTGTTCTATATTTAAATATTTTGCTGAAAGTAAATTCATTTGATCTACCAGCAGCCATATTTCTGTATTTGGATATTTCGAACATAGATTTTATTTTTATTCATAAAAATATTTAATTTATATTTTTCTCTGAAAAACGTAATTCACTTAAAGTTGTTAAAAACTGAGTTAATACTTTATCAAACGAAGTATTTATTAAATATATCAAACATCTTCCACAGTTAGGCTTGGGAATGTTTTGTTTTTCTCTTTGCAACCATCTAATGAAGAATGATTCCTCAATACACGTGCTTGTATAATGCTGACGCTTCTACATATTTACAAAAGCCTGAACATTTAATTGGTTTATTTTATGGAAAAATCAACTTGTTTCATTAGCCCCAAGTTTCCTCCACATTAAGTTTAATTTTTTTTCTGGACATATATTTGCTTATGTGTTTTCATTTTTTATAATAATAATGAAACAGTATTTTATGTCACAGAACAATGAATAAAATATTTTTTAATTAGTTCATATTAGCTGTTATGAAATAATTATAAATTTAGTTTTTCTAAATCATAACAACTAATATGAACTAATTAAAAAACATTGTCTGAATTATTTCTGACTGATAAATTGTAATTTGTAAAAAAAATAATTAACAGTTTTCAAAACTAAAACTTTTTTGCAAAATTATTTACTTCATTTCATAACTGAGCTAATTATAAAAAATTACAATTATAATAATTAATAAAAAAACGATTTTTTTTCTACGGAAAGTAAGCGAAAACTAATCATATTTTTCAGTCTGAAAGAAAAAATAGGTCTAATAATCTTAAAATATTAAGTGTATTCATAAGTTTTTACTTACAAATTTTAGCGTAAAAAGTAATTAACTAATTTCATATAAGTGCTCTGAAATTACACCCTTAAACTAAGAAAAAACAAGTTGGAAATTGTACGTCAAACGTTACAAACGAGGTGCGTTCGTACGCACGTTTTAGAATTCAATTCATGATATCCCGTGCGTAGAACGGGTTAAACAGCTAGTTAAGTATATATTTTATGACACTGTTCATACAAATATCTTAACTAGTTATATAAATATTCAGATATATATGTATCAGCTAGTTATATAAATATTCAGATCTTGATGATTTTTAATTCTGTGAAATGAATTATATCGTCTGCAGATTAATTTCTGTCATAAAATAAGTATCTCGCTCGCTTGACGATTTAACATCCATTGGAAGCTCCTATAACAAAAAAGCACCGATTTAAAAAAAAAAATTCAAATTTCTTAATAAATATTTTTATTAATATCTCCTAAAGTTTTGATTCGATTTTAATAAAATTTGAAATGTCTCGACAAAATTCTGCAAAGATAATATATTTTAAATTGCAAACCATTTGGTTGGGTAGTTTTTGCGTTGTTATATGCGGACAGACAGACAGACAGACGGACGGACAGACGGACGGACCAAACGACGACTATAGGTGCTACGTATTTATATAATTACGAACGCACCTAAAAAAACAACTAATTTCCATTTTGGTTAAGGAAATTATTCATAAGATTTGTGTTTCAAAATCTGCAAAAAAAATAAATAAGAGATTTTATGAATGAATGAGTAATTAAGTAAATTATATTTACACAATCGTTGTTTAAAAAAAGTGATTATAACGCATTGAGAGTAACTAGAACTAGCATTAAATGAAAGATCAAGAACGTATAATGATAAAATTAGTTAAACAATTCAATGATTTTTAAATGTCTTTTTGAGATTGAAGCTTCTTGAGAATTATTATTAGAATACCTCAATAAATTAAATCTTTTCTTTTTTTAAATTATACTTTATCATTCTTTTCTCTTTTCTCTTTTTTTTTTTTGGGTTAATTTAATCTTTCTTTTGTTCAACAAATTGTCTACGGTTCTTTTTAACACTTTCCAACCTAGTTGAAAAGTGTTTATGACTTCGGTTTGTCTGGCCGTATGGCCGTCTGCCGTCTGGCCGTCTGGCCGTCTGCCGTCTGTCCGTGCTCTAACTCCCGTAAATATGCTCGGATTGCTCTGCAATTTTTATATGTTATAGTCGTTATCTATAGCATGTTCCCTATTTCAACGGAAGTGTGTAGCACTTATAGTTTTTTTTACAGGGACACTCAAAAGAATTCCGTTACATTGCGGTCTATGGGGAAAAATCATTGACGGTTTATTTAAATAATGTTTCACTATTTTAAAATCATTGAAATTTATATATATCACTAAGGTGCATTAGAAGAAGCTTAATATGGAATAAGGTGTGCATAGCATTTATAGTTACTTTACAGGGATAGTCAAAAGAATTCCGTTACATGACGTCTATGGAGAAAAATCGTCTGCGGTTTATTTAAATAATGTTTCCCTATTTTAAACGCATTGAAATTTATATATATCACTAAGGTGTATTTCAAGAGGCTTACTACAGAACAGTGTGTGTACAGCAGTCATCGTTCATTTACAAGGGACACACAAAAGAATTCTCTACTGTAAGTTAACAATAATTCCTGGAAGTGCGTTTTAAGTTACTGATCGCGATTTTAATTTTAACTCGCTTTTTGTCTATTATGTGGTGTGTATAAATTCTGTATAGCCTATACAGGGAAGCACAAAAGTTCGCGAACACATTTCCGTATTATTTAACTCCAGACGGAGAATTTTAAACTGTGCTACGCGTTTCCTAACTGAACTAAAATTTAACATCCTATGTAGTATATATACAAATCTATAGATCCTACACAGGGCTGAATAAAAGTATTCGGATTACTTAGATGATATCTTTTAGCTTATTAAACGGTATGATTTGTAAAATGATTTTGGAAGCGTTGGAAAGTGTTACATAATCTATGCTTGACGCATGATTTTTCGTTCTTGTTTAAACATTTAATTAAAATTATTTTAACGATATTGCCTTTTAAAGACTTTATAAAGGTCGCTTAGTTTCATTTAAATTTAAAAACTTAATTTATTATATGTATGCCGTAGTTATTGAAGCTAAACGAAAAGATGCCTTTAAATGGGTGGTGCTTTAAATATACTCTAAAATAGTATTTTTATGATAAATGCTCCAGCCAAATTTTCGTGAGATACAGTATGTAAGAAAATAATTCGAATACCAGTCACATCCCCCGTATCACAGTGATTCGTTTTTAAGACTTTGAAAATAAGTTATTCGGTGGAGTAATAAATTCCAAAATATATCTCGTTGATTCCATTAATTTTCAAGTATAAATTTAGCTGCATTTTCAACGCAATAAAAACCGCTTTAAAAACGCTGTTAAAAGTCTCAATAAGGCCGCAATTCTGTCGTTAGATGTCGTATTTATCAGCGGCATTTTAATTTTTTTTTTTAAAAATACGAATGTGTCCGAATACTGTCTAGATAGTTTTATTATTTATCAACGGCCTTTTAATTCCGTAATAAACGTTGAAAAATGCGAATATGACCACAATACTTTATTGTATTTTTCAACGACATCTTAATGTCGTAAAAAACGTTTAAAAATAGGGAGAAAACATATAATTTTAACCTTTTAATACAAAATTAGCTTTTCCAATTAGTTTCCCTTTTTTAGATAATTTTAAATTGCTAAATTTCCACCCTTTCCAAAAACACATTTTGCAATTTTGGTTTCTAAAGAAAAACAGATTATTATTTTTTTTTAATTCAGTTTTCCATTACCTTTCTTTCCAGTAAACAAAAAATAAATTATTTTTTAAGAATATTCATTTCTTTTTTTAGTAAATATTATGAAAAAATGGTATTTAAATTATGTTTTAAATATTTCTTCTTCCTGTTAATAGATGTTTCTTACACAAATTATCACATTACACTTTAAAACAAAGCTGAATACATCTAAATTTCTGTTTTTAACTAACTTTCATGCATAGAGGCAGAAGAAAGTATCGTAGTTACTTATTTCCAACTGTTTTCGATGATCTTGTATTACATAAAATACAAAGAGCTATTAGAATTGTTAAACAGTTGTTTGAGGTTTTGATGATTTGAAAATCAGAGACAGTGTGATTTGTTTCACAATCACACATGATATCGATTATCATACGTGATTCATATGATTATCATACATTATAATTGAAAAAGATCGACACAACTACGATACTTTTAGTAAGCATATCTTCTACGCACCGTCTGAAGGTCACAACTGCAAAACAGTTACAGCTAAAAAATCTCTGTGAACGCCAGAGTAAGTTGCATAGAAAAGTACTGCGTTTTCTCAATTATTTTGGAGTTATGTTTTTTTTTAAATGTGTCCAACCTTTTTCTATGACCCCGTATTTATCTAAAAAAAAAAAAAAAAAATTAAATAACTCTTTATAATATCAGAACATGAAAAGACATTCATTAGCTGAAAGATACTAACACAAATAGATTTTCCGTAAAGAAACATTTTTTTTTTTTTTTTTTTTTTTTTTTTTTTTTTAAGTGGAAAGTTTAAACAATCTAAAAGATCTAAATAAAAGACTCTTTTCTTTCATTTATGAATATTATAAAAGCAGACAAAATTGAAATTAAGAGCAAAAACGTATACTTAAAGTTGTTTTAAAACACATTCGTTTTAAGTACATATAAGGCCTTTTACTTATTTCTTGAAGTTTTACTACGCCATTAAAAGTACAGTTTGACATAGTATAAGGCATATAAATGACAATTAAAAATTTTGTGCGGAAAGTGTTTTTAATAGAACAGGAAATGAATCTTTATTTGTATTTTTTGTTTTTGTGTGTGTGTGTGTGTGTGTGTTTATAAATATTTTATCACCCACACTTCCTTTACTCCACACAAAATGTGACTTTTGTCAAAACTTTTTGATAATTAGAAGGCTAAAAAAGTATATAACATTAAAAATTCTAGAAAAAAAAAATAATTGTTTTAACCTAAACATATTTGATAATATTATGGAGATATATAGAGAAATGCTTTGAAAAAGCTATTGTGATATCAGAACATGAAAAGCATTTATCAGCATAAATTTTTTAGCATAAAAAAGGGAAAAGCTTTTTATAATATGGAAAGTTTATTTAAATTTTTAAACAAATAACTTTCTTCTTCCATTAATGAACGTGATAAAAGCAGACAACCTCAAAAACGTCGCCATAGAGTAGTTTAAAAACATATTAGATTTAAGTATATAAAACATTCTTCTTATATTCTGAAGTTTATTTTTATGACAGTCATTAAAAGAGCAGTTTGCCAAAGTATGAATGGCAAATGAAAATTTTACGTGGACACTGTTCTACAGCATAGGATATACATTTTCATTTAGTTATTTTAGCTTAGTGTTTTCACCCATTATTCTTTACTATTATATAAAAGAAAATGAAGTAAATAACTTTACAAATATGTTTTTTTAATGCTAAAAAATAAGTATTTTATGCATAATGCATTTAAAAGTTAAATATCTGATTTACACATGAAATTTATTTTTACATCATACGAATGTATTTAAAAATAAAATAAATTATCTACACATGGAATTTATTTAAATATCAATATTGCTACTTATTATTTTTTAGATATATATAAGCAAAATTTAATAAATATACTAAATACCGTATTTACGCATGTATAATGGTCATCCTGAAATAAATATGGTATAAAGTAAAGAATATAGAAGAGAAACTGGGAATGTTTTTTTTTTTACTGTACAGGAGGTTTGACCATCTGTCTTTATTTTGTTTTTAAAAATAATTTTTATTGCTGATAAGCACAAGATAGAAGCCTTTTCTACTAGTTAATGTCATTTTCCAACCATTTATGGTGAAAATATTAATTAAAAAAAAGTGGAATTATATAAATTTCATTCTTAAAAATTAAGTTTTCCATTACCCAGACGTAGGTTCCCTTGCTTGTGGTAAATAAAGTTAAAGACGACTTTTTTAAATATGTGGTATACTTAATTTAATTATCTAAAAGATAATTAATTACAACTTAGTACAGTGATTGGAATTCATATATTTCAAAATGGCAGTTGCGGGATGATTGACTCAATGCATTTTGGTGACGTTTGACATGGATTAATCTCACGTTTTTCGTCTGGTGTAATTAAACATATTTTCGTAATTTGTTTGTTTTTTAATCAATAATAATAATAATTAACTTTTTTAGCATTAATAGCAAACTTAATTCATATATATATATATATATATATATATATATACTGCTCAAAACAATTAAAGGATATTGCAGTTTTAGGTGGATTTTGTATCTGGGAAACTTTTTAGCTGATTGATACATGGTCGACAGACATAGTAGGTTATATGAGAATAAATTACACATGTTTGGCAGAAAAAAATGCATTTTATTGCGCATTTGTGTACAAAAGAAAAAAAACACAATTTGTGCATATGAGAAAAAAAGAATAAGAAAAGGTGTTTTCTTCAAAGAAAATCATTTTCAGTAGGGGGTATGGTTTCCACGGGCGGCCAGCAACGTTGAACACCTTTGAGGCATGGACTCAATGAGGCTATTAATGACGAGTTGGGGTATTCTGCCCCACTCTTCCAGAAGAGCTCTTTCCAGTTCTTGGAGAGTTTGTGGGGGTTGTTGGCGGCCAGAAACTCGTCTTCCTAGAGCGTCCCAAACACGCTCGATTGGATTCATGTCTGGAGAACACGCTGGCCATTCCATTCGAACGATTCCTTCCTCGAAAAGGAAATCCTCCACCAGGTTTGCACGATGTGGCCTGCAGTTATCGTCCATTAAAATGAAGTTATCTCCGATTGCTGCAGCGTAAGGGACTACAATAGGTCTGAGGATCTCATCCCTATATCGGCGACCAGTCAGAGCTCCATCTCGAATGATGTAGAGGTCAGTGCGCCCGTCAATGGAGATGCCACCATACACCAACACTCCTCCACCGCCAAATCTGACACTTTCGTGCACTAACGCAGGATTATTCCTACTGCCACGGTCCCTCCAGATGAAAATACGCCTATTATCCGGATGCACAGAAAAACGGGACTCGTCAGAAAACAGAATATTGCTCCATTCATTTCTCCTCCAGTTGACATGCTCGGTTGCCCACTCCCTGCGGTCACGACGATGTCTTGATGTTAATCTAACACATACCATCGGTCGGCGAGCATACAGACCTACAGCATGGAGCCGGTTTCGGACAGTCTGAGTTGAAATCGTGGTGCCTGTAGCCGAGCGAAGGTGTTGTTGGAGAAGAGTAGCGTTCATGTTTCGGTGTCTCCGAGCTGTTAACGCTAAATACCGATCTTCATTGGGCGTGGTTGCCCGTCTACGACCTTGCCCTGGTCTTCGGCCTGCACATCCACTCTCCAAAAAACGGTTCCAGATCCTGGAAATGACACTTTGTGACACTCCAATGGCTTGCGCTACTTCGGCTTGAGTTTGGCCCCCTTCTAACCTACCAACAATTCTCCAAGCTTCTGAATCTGTCAAATGACTTCGCTGAGGCATCGTACTCATCGAAACAAAGCAATCACTGAATGCCGATCATCCTTGTCTTCATTCTCTTTTATCCAGTTGAAAGTCAAATTTCATTCGCTGCCGCTGAAGCGACGTTTTTGACGTCGAACTCAAAATTTGCATACTCCACAGTTTGAAATCAGAAAAATTTGCATTTGTGATTCTCTTCTTCTATTTTCGGCAAAAAAAATTTCGTTTATATCTTTATTTTATATAAAACTTCAAATATCCTTTAATTGTTTTGAGCAGTGTATATTAAATAAGGACTAAAATACAATATTTTAAATGAGAATGAATGGAAAAATACAAGATATGAAGTATAATTAAAAGACAAAGGCTTTTACAATTAGAAAAAATTACCCAGAATACAGATACACGAACCTTAGATATCTATATTTTGTGTGTAATGTACAAATGCCATAGTTTTTGTTAAAGATATTGAGTTATTTTCTTATGTGTATCTTCTTACGCTACCACATCCGACCATCAGTTGTGCTGTATTGTACTTACCTAGTTATGAAAATATTCATTAATTTGTAAAATTGCGAATATGAAATATTATTTAGAATCATTAACATTATCAATTTCCCAGATAAAGAAATATATTTCGAACCAAAAAAATTATTTAAAAAATAAATTATGAACAGTGCTGAACAGTGTGGGCTCATTTAAGGGGCTTCCCAGTTGTGAACAATTTCACGACCAGTCTATTAGTGAGATATCTTGCAATAGATGGAGCCATTGGGAGAAAGACTAGCCGTAGTTGTAAAAACTACTTACAGAATTTAAGGAAAGCGAAGTAAAATTAAAGTAAAACATTGAAAAAAAATTTTTAAACATTTATTTCAGCATTATCAAATCAAATCATAAAATAACTAATGCATTTAATGACTTTTAAAGTAAAAAAAAATAAGCGAAAATCAATAAAATACTAAAAGAAAAACTGCTAACCGTTTTTATTTTTCAAATATATTTTTCTTATTTTTCAAGCAAAAAGGAATGTCGTAAAATCTAAGAGAACGTAAGCTAAGAAAACACGCAACTAAAATAAAATACTAAAAGGTTTTAAGTAATTCTAAGTAACGAATAGTAAAAAGGTTCTAAAAGAATAATAAAAGCTGCGTGACTATTTAAAACTAGCTTTTCAGCAAACACAAAATTTAAAACAAATCGTAGTGGAAAGATTCTTAAAAAAAATAAATGCTGTTTTTTCTTTACTTATTAATTTGGCATATTCATGGTAAAGTATTAATATTATTTTACAGATATTGTTTTTAAAATATATTTCTGGCACATTCAGCAGTATATTTTCTAGAAAGAAAATGTTTTTTAAGGATTATTAAGCATTATTAATAAAATGAACTTACTAGAGAATATTTTCAAATGTTAGGTATGGATTTTGCCAAAAGCGGTATAGTTTGTAAGATCTTGCCATGAAGGTCTGTCTACTCGTGACTTCATACATAAAGAAGGAAAAAAAGCCAGAATGCTGCATCAGCAGCTAGGTGTCCCTTTTTAATCGTGATAGGGGAATCTTTAACTGAACCAACACTGTAAATATACTATATACTGGGTAAGTCAAAATGAATATTGCGATTACAAACGGCTATAACTATTTAATGGAAAAGAATTTATCGATAAGATTAACACAAAATGTAGACGGAACTTCAAAATTTTGTAAACATACGTCATAGATGTTCTATGTGACTTCCCTTGGTCACACGGACAACATCTAGGTGGTAATCCATTTCACGCCATACATTCTGAAGCATTTGTTCAGTCACCGACGCAAGCGCATTACAAATGCGTACTTTGAGTTCTTCAACTGTTCTGGGCATGGGAGGCACATCCTGTCTTTCACATAATCCCATTGAAAAAAATCGCAGGGTGTCAAGTCCGGAGATCTCGGTGGCCAAGAGCAGAAGACATCGTCGGTATCTCCACTTCGACCGATCTATGGGATTATGTGAAAGACAGGGTGTATGTGCCTCCCATGCTAGATGTTGCTAGTGTGACCAAGGGAAGTCACATAGAACATCTATTACGTATGTATACAAAATTTTGAAGTTCCGTCTACATTCTGTGTTAATCTTATCGATAAATTCTTTTCCATTTAATAGTTATAGCCGTTTGTAATCACTATAATCATTTTACTTAACTTTTGGATATTTCTTAATCCAGGAAAATATAATGCAACCACGAAAAAAAATATAATTACCTCTCCCGAGTTACCCATGATTCCGAAAAGCATTAATTATCATTAGAAACCCCAGAAACCATTATATTTTCAAGATTTAAAAAATCCTTTATAAAAACAAAGCTTTTTTTAGTGCTATGGATTTTCGGAAACAGTTCCACGTAGTATTTATACTGTATTAATCGATTTTCTCAAAGAGAAATATCGGTTCTTAGGATGATATTAATTCTCAATTATTAATTTTCAGCTACGTAAGCAAAAATTACAATTACATATTTTCAACTGCGTAATTGAATTTATACACGCAAGGACTAAAAATTAATATTAATTTTTATATGTTAATGCTGTTAATTTATCACGTTTCTCTATAAAACATGTTTGTTTAATATGAAAATGTTTAATTCAGATATGATAGCATTCGAAAAACATATATTCCGGTTTGCGAAAACTGATTAATTCACAAAAAAAGTACTTGTAAACATTTCCGAAAATCAGTGGCTGCAAATGTAACTTTGTTTTTATAAATACTTCCTTAAATCTCGAAAATCTGTTGGTTTATGAGGTTTTTAAAGATAAAGAATGCGTTTCGGAATTGTGGGTAACTCGAAAGATGTTATTGTATATTTTCGTTCGTAGTTATCTTATATTTTCCTAGAATAAGAAACATCTGTCTTTTTTTTACACTAGTGTAAATTCATAAAAGTAATATTCTTCAACTTATTTTAATAAACACTTGTAATATAGTATGCATGCAGCAAACGTTATCATTTCCTTTCAGTTTGTCATATGCGAGTAAAATCTTATTCAGTAAAATTTTTTGCGTTGAATTTAAATTATGCTACAAAAATACAATAGAAGTGGGTTGCGGAAATAACACACGTACGTTCTTTACAAAATGTAGTGCATTATTTTCGGGAAGTACCTAGTAGATAATTTAAAACGACTGCATTATTTATATCTACTCTAGTATAAGTAAGTTTTGTTTTAGGAATGTCTTTGTTATTTGAATAAAAATGAGGTATTTTCAAACTTTTTCTATCTAGAGTGATTCTTTAAGTCTGTGTTCCCTTGGAAAACCAGTGAACTTAGCTGGGGTGTCTAGATTTGAGACAGGTTCAGTCCGAACCCGAGACTGTGCACAAAACGGGCTCGAGTTTGGTTTTTATACTATTGTTGGGCCTAAAAACGCGGCCTACATACTGAGCCTTATACAGGATGGTTCAGAACTATATGTCAAAAATGTAAAGGCAGGTAGAGGGGACCTAAATAAACAGATTTCGTACAAGAATGTGGGTGTTGAAATCCAGTGTTGAGGCAGTAGAGAACGCTGTTGAGTTTGGCGGATGAAAGTATTTCGCTGGCTTCAATCGTGATTTCCCGCATGGATATCGAACAACATTCATCGTTACACCAATGCGAAGCTTGCCGACATGCATTTCATGTATGGGGCTGCGCAAGAAAATGCAGTGGCTGCTCAAAGGATGTGCACGTACAACGTCTTTCGAACCTGTCGAAGGACTATCCTCTATTGTGCGTAATATTTCTTTTTCTACTGCAGGAATTCTGTGATATCTTCCAGTGTCTGTATTACGCCTGGAAGCATAAAACGATCTACTGGCGCGCAACACCCGATGAAGATGCTCAAATGTTCGGCGATCTCGCAGATTCCTACCCGGGAATAGTGCCATGTACATCGTTTGAGCAGCTGTTCCATTTCCTTGCGCAGCCTCATATATGAAATGCATGTCGGCAAGCTGCGCATTGGTGTAACGATGGATGTTGCTCGAAATCCGTGCAGCGAATGACGATTCAAGCCAGCGAAGCGCTTTCATCCGCCGTAGGGATCCTACATTAGAGAGAGATTGGACATTGACGGAAAGGCCGCCATATTAGTTACAAAGCAGGTGGAACGCCGTAGAACGCAATGCATTTTCATACGCATCCAACACTTTTTATTCTATTAAAATCACCAGAAATTCATTTCATATGCCTTCACAGAGTCATTCAGAACATAAACATAAGCACAATTCCGTTTTAATGAATAAGAATTCTAAGAAAATGCTTTTTCTTTTATTCGGCTGAACTGCAGGGTTAACATTTCGGGACTTTACATTATGCTTAAAATATTCGAATTTTATTATAAACAAATATTCAAGTTTTTGGGTTTTTTTTTTTTCACTTAAAATAAACATTTTAATTTATGCATAACACAAGAAATGCTACATAATGTAATTTTTTGTAGCGTGGGTATTTATTTTTTACTTTCCTCTGTTTAAATGGTCATGACTCATGATATAGATTAGTTAGGTTACTTTTTTAAGTAAATAAATAAAATTTCTTAGAGTGAACTCTTTTAATTTTATAAGGTTAAAAATATATCATTTAATAGCAATAAGAAATTAAAAAAAAAATACTGAAATATTCAGAAAAGTATAAATTTTTTAAACTTATTCCTAATATACCTTCTTTATTAATGTATTTACATTAATAAATTTAGATAGTTTTAAAGAAACTAATTGGTAGTATGAAATTAAAAAGCTTCAATTTTCTAGAATAATACACTTTATAATACTAAGTATATCTAAAAATGCAAAAAAGAAAAAAAAAATACATTCCGAGAAACTGAATAAAAAAATTTACACACATATGCTTAGTAATGTTTATTTATATAGAGGTTTATATATTGTGAATTTATATATTTTTGCAATTGTCAGAGTCAGCGCTTTTATACATAGATATTTTTTTTTATGCGGAAAATTTAAATGCTTACGTCTTGTGCTCTCAAATTCCACGGATATGTAAAAAAGAAATTATTAAAAAATGAACATTTTAGCAATTTATTCAATTATTCCTTATAATTTATAAACAATTTCATATTTTAAAAAGAGTGCACTATATACAATTTTATTCTGTATTACGTTCTTAAAATAAATGTTTCAAAATGTAAACAGAAATTCATCGCCAATAACGTTTGTCAATTACCGCCAACTGTGTCAAACTTCGAAACTCCAAATTATTTACACGTTTTTCTCACTCACTACAAAAAGATTTAAATCAAAATTAGTTTTAAAATGTAAAACAAGAGACGCAGAAACGAAATTGCTTTGTTTGTGTTACTCATTTCGATAGTTATTATTTAATGAAACTGTTTAAAGTTGACCGCATACTAAACAATTGAACTCTGACAATTTAAAATATGTTACAAAATAAATAAACATTACTAAATATTAAAAAGTAACTATAAACAACAAAACAAAATTATCTATTAATAGTGTACTAAGTCTTGATACAATATTTAAAATGTTGAATCTTTAAAATCCAAATTTTCTTTAGAAAGCAATACCAGCGTATACATACGACGTAACTAAAATGGCGGATTTATCAAATCTGCCGGCGACGCAATGTCCAATCTCTCTCTAATGTAGGATCCCTAATCCGCCGAACTCAACAGCGCCCTCTACTGCCTCAACGCTGCATTTCCGCACCCGCATTCCTGTACGAAATCTGCTTATTTAGATCCCATCTACCTGCCTTTACATTTTTAACCTATAGTTCTGAACCACCCTGTATACTGACCTCGAAATTGAGCGGACTCGGTCTCGGGCTGAAAGTGAAAAAAATATTTATTCCCAATTTGAAAAAAAAAAAAAGGAAAAAAAAAGATGTGTTCAATTTGCTATTTTTAAAAATGTAGTCTGAATATCTTGAAAAGTTATACTCTACTTTAAAAATCAGTTTGAAATATAATCAAATTGTTATTGGTGTGATATAAGGAGAAAAATTTCTCTTTGATTGTGAAGCCTTTCACGGTCGCTGATAGTATCATAAAGAAGCCGTGGGACCTATCCTCGGTTTCTCTTTAAAGTCCTTTTACAGAATTAATGGAAACACAACTTATGTCTTTCTGCCATAGTCTTACAATATTTTAAATTAATAAGAATTGTGACTTTTGCAGATTTCTGTCAAGTGTTTCGACATAAAGTACAAATTTGCTATTTTTAACGGATTTTCAGGGACATGAAAACCACGAAACGTTGATATGAGGGAGCATTTGAGATCAATACGTGTTTCTATGTAAGAAGTGCTTTTAAATAAGAAAATTAATATTAATTTTTTTTTTATGTTATGGACAATTTTGTGTTGCGAGCTTTTTGTATCGGGCTAAGGATGTGATAACACAATGTTTTTCGGGCTCGAATTACCAAATTTTGGGTTCGGGAGGGATCGTGCTCCCCCCCCCCCAAAAAAAAAAAAGAGGCAAACCCATCTCTAGTGTCTAGATGCTGTTCAACGGTATACATTACATGACGACGTACGAAATGCTAGGTTTAACTGAACAAAATGATAATGGACACGAAAATTATTACGGTTTGATGCCCTGGTTCCAGCTGAATTATGAAACTGGACTTTGGTTTGTATTTGAAGTCGAATCTAACTGTTTTAATAAATAAAAGAGTTTTACAAAGTAATTAAAGCTTACTAAAATTGTGTCATCATGGTTAATAATTATTAAAACGTAAAGGCTTACATATTGTTCACACGCAAAAAAAAATGACACAACTTCAAAAAATTCATTTTGCGTATTATTACACTAATAGTCAGACTTAGGCGCGTCTTTTTACGGTAAAAGTGTCTTAACTGTAGTTATCCGGAAAACAGCAATATTACGCTATATGCCAGTTTGTCACTGCAGAATAGGGGCGAATTGTGTGTGTAATAAATTTACTTAATCCTCCCTATCTCTTCTATGTCTTACAAGGCGAGTGCCAAGCTTGGTAATCACAGATTTTGATTATTTTTATATATGTTGTAGGGTAGAAGCCCCTTAGTCTCAGGCTCAATGTATTTCATACAACGCCCTTTAGTTCTCGAGAAACGGGGGGTCTAATATTATAACACATCTTAAATACTTACTTTGTAACGAAATAACTACGTTGGTTGTAGCTCAGTTGATATGGCGTCTGCTCGTTGATCCGAGGGCTCGGGTTTATGGCCGAAACAAGCAACATTTGTTTTTCTCATTTTTTTAAAAATAAATATACTTGTAATTATAATTTAGCAATCTCAATTAAAAATTTTGTTTAAATAATTAAATTTTAATTTAGCATTTTTGATTTTTAAACCATTATGAACATTTCTCATCATTTAAAGCGATTTAAAAAAATTGGATCTATTATTTACTAGTAAAAATTCAAAAATCGCTACAAAATGAGCATATTTGCTATCGAATTATAGAATTCTTCTCCCATTGCAGTAGAAAACGAAGATATTTCAGATGCTTTATTATTTGTTAAAAATCCATTGTTTTGCAATAAAATTTTACAGTACTTCAACGCATTTGTGACATCACTTTTCTGATTTTCATCGAATCTCGACACTTCAGATTGATCTTTTTGTGAACTACAGCTTGCTTCTTCCATTTTTATACGATTATAAGCTATTATAGAATAATATGCACTTGTGCGATAAAGATTGAAAACAAGAACCATTTAACTGTACCAAACTAAAAAAAGAAATAACCTTTTGTCTGTCTGTAGTGACAGTCAAAGTCTGTTGTGACAGATAAGTCTGTTGTGGCGCCCCCTAGTTACAATAAAATAAAACATAAATATGTTGTAATTTAATTCTTATGCTAATTTTTTATATAATTAGGCTTCTTACTTTAAAAACAGAGTAGTATTATCATCGCATTGACTTCCCATGTTAAGGCAATTTATAAATGATGTTTCTTTAAAATCACGAATTGACACAATTGTTCAATATCTTTTCATCGATAAAGCATATATGAAATACATTTTAAAAGTGATTTTTTAAACATTAACCGTTTAATGCTGTTTTATACAACGATTTAGTTACAGATAAAAAATTAAATTTGTTAATTTTATAATTAATGCACAATATTATAATTTTTAATTCAGATTATTAAATTATAAGTACAAGTATATTTATAAAAAAAAAAGAGAAACAAACGTAGCGCGTTCCGGCCTCGAACCCCGGCCCTCGGATCAACGAGCATACCAACTGAGCTACGACCAACGCAGTTATTGCGTTACAAAAGTATTTAAGTTGTGTTATAATATTAAACCACCCCCATTTCTCGAGAACCAAGGAGCGTTGCATAAAATCCATTGAACCTGAGACTAAGGGGCTTCCATCCTACAACATACATAAAAATAATCAAAATCTGTGATTACTAAGATTGGCACCCTCCTTGTTAATTCTTAAGGGTTTTTGCACTATTATGTATACCAATTTACAGCTGAATCCAAAGTTAAGTGCTATAATGTGATGTTACATTAAAAAAAAATATAAATCTTCTTTTTCCTTTCTTGTAAAATGTAAGTGTTTTTGAGTTGCGTTACTTTTTTCAGAGTGATCTATATGTTCTCGGGATCATCTGTTTTTACTTTCTTCTATCTTTACAAGAAGAAAGTTTTGGATTCATGAAAATTTTCGACTTCCAGTTTCCGACGGATTTATACGTTTTAGAAAGTCCTGAACACGATCTGACAAAAATTTTGTAGGCGCTCTATCTCAAGAACTAATGCGCGAAATTTAATAAAACTTTATATTCAGTTAGTCCCTAATATAGATTGGTGCTAATTAGTTTTTGGTAAAAATCGCCCGACAGGTGGCACTGCTATGCTGCATTTTTTGCGATTTCCGCAATAGGTCTATCTCAAGAACTAAAGCAGTTATTTTTATCAAACGTCAGATTCAGTTAGAGCTTGACATAAATAGACACTGATTACATTTTGGTGTAGATATCCCAACAGGTGGCGCTGCTAGACCACTTTCTTCATTATTTTTACGATAGCTATATCTCAAGAACTAATGCACGGAATTTCATAAAACTTCAGATTCTGTTAGACCTTGACATAAATAGACGCTGCTTCCGCTTTGGTGTAAATTACCCAACAGGTGGCGCTGCTATGCTATTTTCTGATTATTATCACGATAACTATATCTCAAGAACCAATGTACGGGTTTTCATCAAACTTCAGATTCAGTTAGACGTTGACATAAGTTATTGTTGATTACGTTTTGGTCTAAATCTCCCAACAGGTGGCGCTGCTATCCTGCATTTTGCAGGATTTACCCGATTTTAGCAATAGTCATATGTTAAGAACTAATGCACGGAATTTAATGAAACTTTAGATTCAGTAAGACCGTGATATAAATTGGTTGCCTATTCAATTTAGTGTATGTGAAACCTGTGTGAGATAGAAGAAAGTTTTGGGATTGGTACATCCGACTAGTTTAAAGTATAAGAATATATTAAATTTAGTTTTTAATCTTAATAAATTTAGTACACCGATATTTATGTAAAATATCACGTTAACTATTTCTCTGGTTGAATAAAGTGTGAAGAATAAAATATCCATTTCAATTAAAATTTTTATTTCGTGTTAAATTTCCAATGTCTCGTTCATTTGTCTTTGAAAGAGAATTAATCTAAAACAATAACACTAATTTTAGAAACATCGCAATATATATTTCCGACTAAATCAACTAATTTTTTTATTCTGACAGCTGTAAAAAAATCGAAATGCAGTAGAATTTCGGAATCTGAAAGTAGCCTCAAATTTTCTATCATACATCATACAGTAAAATGTATAATATCAAGAAGATCGTAAAAAGATCCGAGCAATTTTCTTTTTGCAATGGAAAATATATTTCCAAAAAGTTTTGATTTGGCTTTTAGAGAATTTTTATATCGAGTTTTAAATTGACTGCAATCGAAAGTATGATATTCTTATAAGAAATTTTCCAGCATTTTAAAATTGCAGTCCAAAAGATAATAAATTTTACAGTAGGTTTGTACAGGACACTGTAGTAACTAAGATTTATTGTATAGGAAACCAGGGTCAAAAATTCATTTATTTAGTCAAAATAACAGGGCGTCTCACTTCAATCCGAAGTCGCGTTTCCGTTCATAACTTTAACACTAGTGAAGATGGCACTACAAAGGATGTGAATTTCTTTTCACTTTGCTAAACAGCGTACAATGAACAGAGTAAAACTATGTATCCAGATCGGGGATCGAACCCCGATACCTTGGTACAGCGCACATGTGCTTTACCAACTAAGCCATCCGGACGACAACCAGTCTGTCATTTTTTCACTTATACACGTTGGCAAGGCTAAAACTTCGCAGCGCAAGATGGAATGTTGTTGTTGTTGTTGGTTTGACCCAAAGGGTCCGGTTTTGCACCTTTCTATTTGCCTCCAGCGCATTTATTAGGAAACATCCAGTCCTCAGATGACGAAGAATAAAAATGATTATAACAGTGCTCACAAAAAACAGTGAAAAACTATAAACTCAAAGCTCAAAAGACTTCAATTAATCTAGAAATGTTGTAGAATAATAATCACCGAACATTTCAATACACAGACTATGCCTACACCATAAAAAGACTTAAAATCATCTGTAAAAACTTTTAAAATATATTTATAGACTATGTCCGCATCATACAAAGACTTAAAATCATTTGTAAAAACTTTTAAAACATATCTGAATTGTATATATATCATTGTAAATGTCAAATTGTATTATACATATATAATTCTTTCAATTCAGTACTATGTAAAAGCCTAATGGCCTATTGGCCTCATTTTTTTTTAAATAAACTTGCCAAGCAGGGCTTGTAGAGCTTAAGCCGCATGGTAGGCCACCCTGCTTGGTTGAATCTGAATCTGTATAGCTGTCATAATCCACTACGCATGATCCATAAACCTGACTCCTCCTAATTTTGAACCAATTCCAGATTTGCATCTGGATTGGCACCCCCAGAGGTAACGCTTATATAAAACTTGGAGGACTTTGGAGCCACGAACAGATTTAACGTGCACCAGCTCCCATTAACGTACACGGTCCCACAGCAGAGGCAGACGAGAGAGGATGTCACCCTCCCAAGCACTGACCTTGGTCGATACTGCTTGGCTTTCGGTGATCTTACGAGAACCGAGCTTTACCGTCTGCGCCACTGCGGGACGCAAGATGGACTGTCAACATGAGCATACTATTCAGTGGCGTATATGAGACGAATAAGTTCCCAGCATCGGATAATATCTAAATTTCCAATTAAATTTTCAGCAGGACTGAAACTACGCCATAAATCTTTAAATTGATTTGATAATTCACTGATAATTTAAAGATTTATGGCGTAGTTTCAGTCCTGCTGAAAATGTAATTGGAAATTTAGTAGTGAAGATATTTTAACAAAATTCGCAACAGATTTATCTTTGTATGATTCGTAAGCATATTGTAATGATTTCGTTAAAATATCTTCATTACTGTTAAAGTAATGAACGAAAACGAGACTTCGGATGGGAGTGAGACGCTCTGTATTTTTGATTATATAAATGGATTCCCGATCCTGCTTTCCTATACAAAAATTGTTTGTTACAGTGTCCTGTCCCAATATTTTATGTTTGTACGAAGAATGTGGAATCACCCTGTATAATAACCTTTTTCGAGTTACTCATGATTCCGAAAAGCGCTTTCTATCGTTAGAAACCTCAGAAACCAATATATTTTCCATGTTTAAAGGAGCAATTATAAAAACAAAGTTTCTTTTGCTGCCACTGATTGTCGGAAATGCTTTCGAGTAGTTTGTATAGTGTATTAATCAGTTTTCACAAACAGGGATATACTAGATGCCCTAAAATAGACTGACTGATTTTAAAATTCAATAACTTCCAAACAGTGACATATATTAAAAAGTATTATTGCGGGAGAGTATTGTATGTTATCAGATGTTTTTTTTTAAATTGCGATTCCTGATTTTAGTTTAAATTGCCAGCATAGATGGCGAGCACTACATGTCCAATTGAGGCAGAAACAGCAATCACCCAACACTGATGCGAAGGAAGGAGGTTCATTACATGGAGTGGGTCTCATTCACCAATAAAACCTTATTCAGAATCGGGCCCTAAGAACAAGATTGTATTAGTGAATGAGACCCATTCCATGTATTTAACCGTCTTCCTTCGCATCAATGCTGGGCGATTTTATTTTTTGTCTCGATTGCACGCCTATTGGTCACAGCGCCATCTATTGCTGCTAATTCAAACTAAAATGCGGAATCGCAGTAAAAACTCTTGACATCGTACATAACCCTCCTGCAAGAATTTTCTAAATATCTGTCACCGTTTGGAAGTTATTGAATTTTGAAAAATCAATCAGTCTATTTTAGGACACCCTGTAGATTTTTCGATGCTATAAATGACCTTTTGTGATCTTATATTCAAGTCGTCAATTCGCATATACCGTATATTCCAGCGCACTTTTGAAACTAGAAAAACGGTAAAAGTTTACAGACACGCATTGTACGCGTACAAAATTAAATTGTATTGTATAAAAATATTTGTATAAAAATCGTATAAAAAATATGCATGAAAATTATATGTATAAAAACTGTATGTAATTTGTATAAAAATTAAATGCTTAAAAAGTATGCATTAAAATAGACATCTCTATATTAATGAATAAGATAAGAAGACGTGGTTATTTGAATGAACGAGAGTACGACGATTTCAAACCAGGGTTGTAAAAATCCCGGGTTTATTAAAAAAACCCAGGCCGGACTGGTAGTTGGGCGGGTACCCGGGCAGCTACCCATTACAACCATAAGGGTTGTAAAAAAACTCAGCCCGGGCGCGTAGCTGGGCGGGTTCCCGGGTAGCTACCCACTTCAACCCTGTTTCAAACGCTTTGTGAAGGATTCAAGCAGATAGGCTTGGCAGGAGCAGCATATGTCCTCACTTTACAGTTACTTTTTTTGTATGTTGGAACTAATTATTATATTTTTGATGCTCTTTGTTGCATTTTTATGATTTGCATCATCTCATGAAAGTTTCTTTACAAAAAAGTGGGAGCGTAATATGGCGAATATATCTAAATTTGATATTTAAACGTATAAAACCAACAAAAAAAAGTTCTAAAATCACAAGTTCTCTGAAACGACCGAACCGGTTTAAAAAATGCTTTCAGGATCTATAATGGTAACTATCCCTACTTAAACAAAGGGTATTTATATATATCTATTTTTTATCTCGGTACTCCTACACCCAAGCAGGTGAAAGAACGAAATAAGTCCTAAAATTACGATTTCTTAGAAAATGTTAGGTCTAGAAACTTCAGATTTTAAATAGTCCTTATATTTTAGACGTAAAGGTGCACAACAAACAGTTTTTTAAGAATTCGAAATTTAAACGTTTGAACGGTGAGATGAGCAAGAAATCTCTAAAATCACTATTACGCTGAAATTATTCAACCAATTTTAAATCTTCTCCCAATGTAGAATAGATAGTATTGGAATTTACAAATAGATAAACTTTTATCCATTTTTCATAAGGGGGACAGCAAATAGTTTGCAATGACGATTTTATGGTTTAATTAGTAAAATTTTGTATTTGAAGTAGCAATGTAATTTTCACTCTTCACATTAGTAAGCACACAAAGTATGTTTTAAAGAAAATATTTCAAAAAGTTTGTTTAATTCCCGTGTACAAAGCGACGGGATTTGCTAGTATTTAAATATAGCGAATAGACAAATTTAACTCTAAATTTTGTATAAGTTTTATTTTTCCACTTGAAACAATATAATATATTGAAATTCCAATCGAAACCTTAACAAGAAATTAATACCATGAGTCAAACATAGCGTATAAAACATTTTTCAACACATTTAGAATACTGCAACAAAACTTCATCTTTTTAGAATATGAAAGTAAACAATTTCGAAAATGTAAAACACATTTGAAAACACAGTTTCAGAAATTACCATCTATAATCCAGAAAGTATCCGAATTTTTATATGCAGCCCTGCATATGATCTAAAAATTTGTATATTTATTAAATTATATGCACAAATTCAGTTCAGTTACACTCTAAAAACGACATTTTCAAAACTTTAATACTCAAAAAATACTCAAATCTGAGTATGTCGCATAGTCAAAATGGCTCCGAATCAAAATTACTCCAGTTTGGAACATGTATATACTCATTTCTGAAAACATGCACACACTCAAAGAATAAAACATCATGTGCTCATATTTGAGTATGTTCGTGTTTCAAAAATGAGTATGAACTCACTTCTGTGTTCTTATTTTTGAGTATTTCCATGTTTCAAATATTAGTTTGAACTGATTCTAATCATTTTTGAGTATGTCCATGTTTCAAAAATGAGTATGAACTGAACTCTATGTGCTCAGTTTTGAGTATGCCCACGTTTCAATATTCTGAGTATTTCTGGTATTTCAGAATTGAAAGCATTGGATCGTCATATTTGAAACAAAAAGTTTCATAACAAACTGAAAACATCGATTTACTCATATATGAAAGGGTCATTTTTCTCAGTGTAGGAAACGCGAAACACAGTTTAAATTTCCCTTTCAGCAATTTCCGTCAATTCTTTTGGGGAACCCTGTACATGATCTATCGCATTTATACATACCAATTAATATGCAAAAAAGTAGGTGAATTTAAAAACGTATACCACAATTGAAAACACACTTACAGCAATTATAATTCATAGACAGTAGCGTAATTTTTTTGTTTCTCCTCGTAAATGTACGACAAATTCTATGCACACCTTGTTCTATAGTAAGCATCTTGTAGTGTACCTAAATGGTGTATATCAAAATCAGTAAATTTTAAATAGTGTAACATCATTAATATACACTGCAAGCAATATTTCCCCATAGACCATAACACAACGGAATTATTTTGATTGTCCCTGTAAAAGAACTATAAGTGGTACAGACTTCACTTTCAATAAGGAACATGTCATGGTCAACCTCAATAACATATAGCATTAGCATGGCACATTACGCGAATTAGAATACGGACAGACAGGTGGATAGACAAACCAAATTCATAAACACATCTAACTTTATTGGAACGTGTTCAAATTTGTTTATATTCTGCAATTGTTTTCTATAATTATGCATTTATTGAAATAAAACAATTAATCCTTCAACTATGAAAAACAGTATTCTAAAATGAAAAACAAAATTTCGTGCATCTTATGTCTAATAATATAGTTTAAATATATGAGATTCGTATCAACGAAAAAAAATTATTTTCTTAACTTTTATCTTTAGGTCTATAATTTTAAAATGCTATAAAATTTCTTATAAAAAAAGTCATACTCCCGATTGCATTCAGTTTGATAGCTCGATGTGAATTTTCTAAAAGAGAAATCAGAAGTTTTTGCAAAAAAAAAAAAAAAAAAAAAAATATTGCAAAAGAAAATTGCTCTGATATTTTTACTATCCTCTTGATATCGTATATATTACCCTATGATGTATGACGGAAAACTAAACCTATTTTCCGATTCCAAGATTCCCATAAGTTTCAATTTCTTTGTAACTCACAGAATAAAATAATATTTGATTTTCAGGAAAACATATCGTTTATAAAATAAGAGTTATTTTTGTTTCGCATCAATATTTTCTGAAAGACATAATGCATATGGACATGGCATTTTAACAATAAATAACATAATTAATTGCAATGAATGTTTTATCCTTTGAATTGTATTAAATAAGAGTATTAATTAATCGAAGAGTTTTACAAACATGCATAAATTAAATATCGATATACTAAATTTATTAAGGGGATCATTAGTGCTGAATAATCCAAAAATATATTTTGTCTTTTATATTTTTACTTTCTTCTATCTTTACAAGAAAAAAATATTGGATTCATGAAAATTTTCGAGTTTTCGAAGTTTTCAACGGATTTATACGTTTTAGAAGATCTTGAACAGGATTTGAATGTTTTTAGAAAATGTCTGTCTGTGAGTCTGTGACTCTGTCTGTATGTGACAAGAAAATTGTGGACGCTCTATCTCAAGAACAAATACTTGAAATTTAATAAAACTTTATATTCAGTTAGTCCTTGATATAAATGGGTGTTGATTAGGTTTTGGTGAAAATCACCCGAAAGGTGACGCTGCAATGTTGCATTTTTTACGATTTCCGCAATAGCTCTATCTCAAGAACTAATGCACTATTTTCATCGAACTTCAGATTCAGTTAGACCTTGACATTAATAGAAGCTGATTACGTTTTGGAGTAGATATTCCAACAGGTAGCGTTGCTATACCACTTTTTTCATTATTTTTACGGTACCTGTTCCGGCTAATTTGTGAAATAGCTATTTAGCCAGCGAATGCGTAGTTTGAACTCATATTTTCATGTGAACTGAAGAGAAATAATTGTGTTGTTGATATGTAGATTTTAGATTTGTTGCGTCGAATACTTGGCGCTAATATTCTTTTATGTATTTAAATGTCATTAAATGTCCTTTTGTGCCGTAAAATGATTGATTAGCTTAGATTAGTTTACTAGATTAATGTCCACTGAATCACACGTAAGATTTAGAATATATTTATCATTTTACTCAAATTAGTTTTGATTGAATTTCAAAGAATAGAACAGAGAATCGTATATTTTTGGTGCAAGCGGCCTTGAAAAGGATTATGATAACTTCGTTCGGAGAGTGATTGCGCAACAGAAAGTAATTATTTTGTTTGACTGGAAATCGGTGTTTCTTTTTATGATTATATTTTGTTTTGAAAATGTCTGAAAATAAACAAACGAAAATGCGTGATACCATTGCCCCCTCTACAATGCCTTGTCGCTGAGCAGACGACAGGCCTGTGACGTCACCGACTGGAGGCAGATCCACTAACCCTACACGCGGCCTTTCGCCTCCAGAAGAACGAAGTTTTAGCGGGCAAAGTCACGTTGTCGTTGTGATCGGTACGGTACGAGTCTGGAAGATTATTAAATATTTGATCTTGTTACAGAAGAAATACATGAAAAGGTAAGAATTTATGCTATTTAATATATTGTATTCATGTTTTTTATATTCATTAAGTTTTAAATATATTATTATTCATAATATTTTTCATTTTATATCGTTTTTTACAAAATATATACTAACCCTAACATTAGCGATATAGGATGTTGTTCTCCATAGATATCTTGAATTAAAAAAAGAGTATTTATGCATTAAAATAATATTATAAATCCGTTTCTTCTTATTGTAACCTGTTCTTGTATTCAATAACTTTAATTTATTAATAGTATTTATAGGAATTTAATTTCTTGAAGATTATTTTCCGTCAGTAGTATTGAGTTTGTTTATCAGGCATGTTTTTTTTTTTTTTTTTTTTTTTTTTTTTTCTTGGAACATTTTATGAAAAGTAAAAGTTATTTTTGTGAAATTTATTATATTTTTGTGAAAAATAATATTTTGTTTCGAAATATTAAGTCCAGTTGCTCAAATTCAAACAGCACTTATTAATAATAATTTCAAGTCCTGCTAAAGTTTTCTTTTTTGTAAATTACACATTTTAGAACATAACAAAATAAATAATGAAGAGTATGCTTTTCTGAAATAAACTTTTGTTTGTGAATAAGCCTATTTTATTATTTTAAGTTATTTCGTCAAGATTATTTTTAGTAATAAAATTTTTGTGAAAGGGTCTGTTTTATTAAAAGGGATTTTGTGAAACAACAAGTTTTATTAAAAGGATTTTTCTGGAGAGCCCGAAACAGGTTCTAAATTTTGCGTGGATCAGCCCCTGTATACATTTTTTATATTCTAACTTTTAAAATATTATAAATTAAAAATTGACTTCAAGGTTAACTTATTTTGCCTCTTTTTTTAAAATTGTGAATTAAAAGTAAAAAAAAAAAAAAATTAGAATAAAATCCAATAAAATTTATAATTTGTATCTGATAAAATGTATATCCATGAATCTTTTTTGTTAGCAGATCCAAATCTTGCATATTTTATTTTTGCGTGTGTAAATTAGAAAAAAGCTTTTGATGTTGAAATAAAATGCTGTTGGTTCATATTGTTTCTTATTGATTTTTTTAATGAAATGAGTGAAAGGTATGTATGGAAATGGAAGTGTGTTTTTTACAAAAAGTCTATTTAAAAAAAAAAAAAACACTCAGCATTATTTATTTTGTTATGTTTTAAAATGTGTAATTTGCAAAAAAGAAAACTTTAGCAGGACTTGAAATTATTATTAATAAGTGCTGTTTGAATTTGAGCAACTGGACTTAATATTTCGAAACAAAATATTATTTTTCACAAAAATAACTTTTACTTTTCATAAAATGTTCCAAAAAAAAAAAACATGCATCGATTCCTGATAAACAAACTCAATACTACTGACGGAAAATAATCTTCAAGAAATTAAATTCCTATAAATACTATTAATAAATTAAAGTTATTGAATACAAGAACAGGTTACAATAAGAAAAAACGGATTTATAATATTATTTTAATGCATAAATACTCTTTTTTTTAATTCAAGATATCTATGGAGAACAACATCCTATATCGCTAATGTAATGAGTTTTGTAAAAAACGATATAAAATGAAAAATATTATGAATAATAATATATTTAAAACTTAATGAATATAAAAAACATGAATACAATATATTAAATAGCATAAATTCTTACCTTTTCATGTATTTCTTCTGTAACAAGATCAAATATTTAATAATCTTGAATCTAATTGAAATAGGTAAATATTCATTTGAAAGATGAAAAAATTACCCATAAAGTAAAAACACTCATATTTTTAAATCACCATATGAGAATAAATTTTGACATAGGATTTTTTTTTCTCTGAAATATAAAATTATTAGGTCAGTCCATTAATTACCATGTTAATTTATACTGTAGACCGGCCATTTTAAAATCTTCTGTAAATCATTGGGGTTTAAAAAAATTGAACCCAAGTAATTTATTATTCAATGAATTACTTGGGGGTGACACCAGTATTTTATGCTCGTTATGTGATTTAACTTATTTTATTTAATAAAATTTCTTGTTTGATTTTATTTCATAACATGAAAGGGATGACAGCTATAATACTGATTTTGAAATGCTATTTTCCAATCTGGTTAAAAAATAAATCTAAAAATTTAACATCTGGTAAAAATGACTATATATATATATATATATTTAAGATATAACATCTTTACTATGAATCACATCCCCCCCCCCCCTTTTTCCAGAAAACTAAAAGTATTAATTTAGTTGTATATTGATGAATATTATAGATTATATAACATATTTCGGGTACTAGAAATTTAACCAATATTAGTATTATATTTTAAAATACTTCAAAAAATTTAAAAACCATAGCAAATTTATAACACCAGTATTTTTAACCGACTCAAAAAAGGAGGAGGTTATCAATTCGACGTGTATGTATTTTTTTTTCATTGTGTTTATTTACATTAAAAGAAAAAAAAAAGTCAAAAATAGGAAAATTCTATATAATTTCTAAATTTTTACTTTCATTTTTTATGTAAATAAACACACACAAAGAAAAAATACTGGCTGTCATTATTAAAAGATTATTTTATAAATTTAAGTTTTTCTCTTTAAAATATATTTCCTTCTGCCGCGCCGTAACAAAACGAATGGTGCGAAATTTTACCGAATTCCGTCATCACCATCCTACGCTCACGACAAAGTTTGAAAGAGTCAAGGGGTCGTTGTCAGGGAAACCGCCTTCACCTTTGACGTCACGAATTTCAGCGCATAGGCATTGTAGAGGGGGCAGTGGTGATACGCATCGTAATCTTCTCAATAAAATTTTTGAAAGTATCGATCAATATTTAACTAATACAGAATATTCTATACAAGAATTAGAAGAGCTTCTTGACAAATTGAACGAAAAATATAAAACTATTAAGGAACTTGATAACACCATTGTAACTATGATTAATGCTAAACATATCGAAACCGAAATTTTAAATTGTGACTTGTATGACCAAAAAGTAATATCATATAGATCAAAACTGAACTTTAAGATAAAAAATTTATGTTCTAATGATAACAATGCTTATGTTAACAATGTTTATCCAGTGCGAGCAGATCATGCTACTACCGAACTGAAAAAGGTAAAGCTTCCAAAATTACATATAAATAAGTTTTTTGGTGAACCTGATAAATTTACAGAATTTTGGAACACCTTCGAAACAGCCATAGATCAAAACACAAGTCTATCAGATATTGAGAAATTTAGTTATTTGAAAAGCTTAGTTTCGGGAACGGCTGCAAACACAATAAGTGGATTCAGTCTAACGGAAAAAAATTATGCAGCGGCCGTATCCCTTTTGAAAGAAAGATTTGGTAGACATGATATGCTCGTACATGCTCATTTGAATAATTTATTAAATATGGAATATCTGAAAAGTTCTTCTGACACTCGGGGTTTAAGAAATCTGTATGATAAATGTCTAGTACAAATTCGTAATTTAGAGTCACTAGGTGTAAAATCAGATACATACAGTGGATTACTTTGTCCAATATTACTTAAATTAATACCCCCAGATTTAACGTTAGAATTCAATCGGAAGTTAAATGATGGAGAAATGTGGAATATAGAAAATCTCATGAGTTTTCTTAAACACGAAGTTGAAAGTAGAGAAAGGGTATTAATTATCCATGATTTAGATGTTAAAAAATCATTTCCCAGTGATAATAAAATTGAACATAGATCAAAATTTATTGACAAACAATCAAAATATAAACCGAGATTGCTATATAGTACGAAAGGATTTAAACAGAATAATGTTTCAGCTGCTGAATTAATGACTTCTGTAAATAAGAATTCTTGTTTATTCTGTAACAGTATTGATCATAATAGTGAAATGTGTGTATCTTTAACTATAGATCAGAAAAAAGAAATATTAAAAAGGCAGGGAGGATGCTTTTTATGTTTACAGGCCAAACATAGAATTAAAGAATGTGAAAAAACTAAAATGTGTGATATTTGTAACAAAAAACATAGTAGGGCCATTTGTTTCCAACTTGAAAATGATTTAAAGGTAAATACGGATAAGAGAGTCGTATCTGTTTCACATTGTGATAACAGTTCTACTAATAATGTACAAAATAAAAACACACAATGCAACATTTTTTTGCAAACTTGTTCCGTGATGGCAAAGGATCCGAAAGATAATAGAACTGAACCAATTCGTATTTTATTGGATAATGGTAGTATGAGAACATTCATAATTCGTGATGTTTCACAAAAATTAAATTTACCTGTTATTAGAACAGAAACTTAATCTGTTTATGCTTTTGGAGCCGAAAAGGCAACTGATAAAACGTATAATGTAGTAAAAGTAAAATTAGAAAATAGAGATGATCCCTTTTCAAATATTGAAGTTGAAGCCCTCGAGACAGATCAAATTTCAGCTGCATGCTTACCCACTCCTGATAAATACATTCGTAAAACTTATAGTAAATTAAAAGGGTTACAACTAGCTGACAGTTACGAATGTAATAATAATAAAATTGCAGTATTAATTGGATCAGATAATTATTATAATGTTGTAACTGGTAGAATTAAAAGATTAAAGGATAAACTCGTAGCTACTGAAACCCTTTTTGGCTGGTGTTTACAGGGTTACATGGGGTCAGCCAACGAATTGTTTAGCATGAAAATTATAGTTGAAGAAAAAGATATATCGGATCAAATCAGAAATTTTTGGCAATTAGAAAGCTTAGGAATTGAATCCGAAACTAAAGATGTTAGTAATGTAGACGAAGATATTATGTCTGAATTTCAATCAAGCATAGTTTTTAAAGATAATCGGTACAAAGTTAAATTCCCATGGAAGTCTAATTTGAAAATGTCTCTTAATAATAATCGTGAAGTGGCATACAGACGATTTTTGAAGTTGAGAACAAATTTTACAAACGATCCTTTGTTATTCTCGGAGTATAAAGCTATTTTAGATAGTTATTTAGAAGAGAATATTATTGAACCTGTTGAGAACAACACATCGGAAGCAAACACATTTTACTTACCCCACAGAGCAGTAATCCGCGAGGATAAGTCGACTAGCAAAGTCAGAATCGTATTCGACGCAAGCGCCCATGCTAAAGGTGAACTTTCACTAAACGATTGTTTATATACAATATTAAATCTGATCCCTGAACTGTTCAGCCTTTTAATCAAATTTAGAAATTTTCCTGTAGCGATTACTGCAGACATACAACAAGCATTTTTGCAGATTGAGATAGATGAACAAGACAGGGACTTTACAAGATTTTTTTGGGATGATGAACCATGGGTTGAAGATCCAGGTAAGGAATTTAAGATCTTCAGATTAACAAGAGTTCTCTTCGGTGTGAAGTCAAGCCCCTTCCTTCTGGCAGCTACTATCAAACATCACTTACAAAGGTATGTAACAACATTTCCTGAATCTTTTGCTATTTTAAATTCATCGTTGTACGTTGACGACCTGATTACCAGTGAAGGTGATGTTGATTATGCATTTAAAGTAAGTAAAGAAGCCTTTAAAATATTTCAAAATGCCAGTATGACTTTTAGGAAATGGAAAACAAACTCATTAGAATTACGTGAAAAATGGGAAGCACATGGTTTACACGTTGATGAAGTAACAGATAACTTAAATCTTAGTAATCAGCATTTGATACCTTCCAAGGTTTTAGGGGTTGCTTGGGATCCAAACAGTGATAAGTTTTCATTTAAAACTCAAAACTTAGAAAAATTCCTGTCGAGAAAACTTAGTACTAAACGTTATCTATTGCAGACTGTTGGTCGTATTTTCGACCCAATTGGTTTTATTAGTCCTTATACTATTAGAATTAAATGTTTAATCCAAGAAGTTTGGTGTTTAGGACTTGACTGGGATGAAAATCTACCCAAACAATTGGATATTTTGTGGAATGAATGGTTCGAGGAAATCAAAGAACTGAATAGTATTAATGTTCCCAGATATTATTTGGCAGATATTACCATAGAAGAAGTTGATCATTTTGAGTTACACAGTTTTTCAGACGCTTCAAAGAAAGCATATGGTACAGTAGTGTACCTTAGAGCAGTATTAAAAAACAAGAACGTTGTTACCAGCTTTATTGCAGCAAAAAGTAGAGTGGCCCCATTAAAAACTGTTTCTATACCTCGCCTAGAATTATTAGGCGCACTTTTGTCTGCTAGACTTTGTCATAAAATTTCTAAAAACTTATATTTTCCTGCAACTTGCTACTTTTGGACTGACTCTACTATTACTTTCTATTGGATTAGAGGAGAGTCAGAAAGATTTAAAATGTTCGTCAGAAACCGAATAAAAGAAATAAAAGATCTTAGTGATCCACTTAGTTGGTTTCATTGCCCTGGACAAGATAATCCCGCCGATCTAGCTACTAGAGGTTTGAAAGTTTCAGAATTGAAAGATAATCATCTTTGGTGGCAAGGTCCCCAATGGTTAAAACAGGACAGATCTCTTTGGCCAAAATTCGAAGAACCATTTGATAAATTAGATATTTCTGAAATTAAGGATCAGTTAGAACTAAAGAAAAACACTGCTGTGAAATCAACTATTGTTGATAAAAATGAAGGAAACACTGATTTAATTAATCGATATTCTTCTTTTATGAAATTAATAAGAATTACTGCATGGTGCTTGAGATTTGTTAATAACTGTAAACCAGAACCAAAAATTAAGAAACATGATTATTTAGATACTTCTGAGTTACAAAATGCAACGAAAAAATTAATAAAGATTGTACAAAATTCCACATTTCAAACGGAAATTCGATGTTTAAAAGGAAAATGCCCTCTACCAAACAACAGTAAGATCTTGAATTTAAATGTGTTTTTAGATACAGATGAACTGTTAAGGATCGGTGGAAGACTGAAGTTTTCTAATGTATCAGAATCTCAGAAACACCAAATACTGTTACCAAAGTCTCACTATTTCACCGAACTATTGATTGAATATTATCATAAAAAGTTTCTACATTCGGGTACTCAGACCACTCTTTCTTTATTAAGACAGTTTTATTGGATACCATCTGGTCAGAGCCAAGTAAGACGAATTGTAAATAGATGTATGACTTGTCTTCGAACAAAGCATCAAACTATTCAACAAATGATGGGTGACTTGCCCCGTGATAGAATTATACCCTCTAGACCATTTGAGAAGACTGGCGTGGATTTAGCCGGTCCTATTATAACAAAGCCTAACTTAAAAAGATAAAAAATAACACTAAAGGCATACATTGCTATATTCATCTGCTTTTCGACCAAAGCCGTTCATTTGGAAGTTTTTTCAGACTTGACCACAGAAGCATTTTTAGCCTGTTTAAGAAGATTTGTTGCTCGACGATCTAAACCTTCCATTATATGGAGTGACAATGCCACAAATTTTAAGGGTACTTGTGCTCTTTTGAAATCCTTTTATCAAATTTGTGCTTCGAATGAAATTCAGCGTTTTAGTGCAGAAGAAGGAATACAATGGAATTTTATACCCCCTGCATCACCACATTTCGGCGGACTATGGGAATCGAATATCAAAACAATGAAGCGAATCCTCTTGAAGATAACTAAATCTTCTATCTTGAATTTTGAAGAACTGACAACACTCGTGACACAAATTGAGGAAGTTATGAATTCACGCCCGTTAACGCCCTTGTCTGCAGATATAAATGATTTACAACCACTAACACCTGGTCACTTCCTTATTGGAGGTCCTCTCTTAAGTATTCATGAAAATAATGATGTTTTAGATTCTTTACCATTTTCTTCTAGGTGGACACTGATTCAAAGATTAAAAATGCAGTTTTGGCAGCGCTGGAGCCGTGAATACTTGAATGAACTCCAAGTCCGCAGTAAATGGAAAAAACCTTCACAAAATCTTGAAGTTGGTCAGCTGGTCTTGTTAAAAGATGGAAATAACAAATTCACAGATTGGAAATTAGCTCGAATTTTGAAAACCTATAAAGGTGACGATGGACTTGTTCGCGTCATCGATCTGAAGACATCCACAGGTATATTACGTAGAAACATTACTAGAGTACTGCCTAGTACTAGAGTTACTGCCTTTGCCATTTTATGATGATATTGGACAGCCGTCCAACGCCGGGCGGGATGTTCCCGCTAATTTGTGAAATAGCTATTTAGCCAGCACATGCGTAGTTTGAACTCATATTTTCATGTGAACTGAAGAGAAATAATTGTGTTGTTGATATGTAGATTTTAGATTTGTTGCGTCGAATACTTGGCGCTAATATTCTTTTATGTATTTAAATGTCATTAAATGTCCTTTTGTGCCGTAAAATGATTGATTAGCTTAGATTAGTTTACTAGATTGATGTCCACTGAATCACACGTAAGATTTGGAATATATTTATCATTTTACTCAAATTAGTTTTGATTGAATTTCAAAGAATAGAACAGAGAATCGTATAGTACCTATATCTCAAGAATGCACGGAATTTCATCAAACTTCAGATTTTGTTAGACATTGACATAAGCAGACGCTGCTTCCGTTTTGGTGTAAATTGCCCAACGGGTGGCTTTGCTATGCTATTTTTTAAAATTATTATCACAATAACTATATTTCAAGAACTAATGCACGGAATTTTATCAAACTTCAGATTCAGTTAGACATTGACATAAGTTGTTGTTGATTAGGTTTTGGTCAAATCTCCCAATAGGTGGCGCTGGTATGCTGCGTTTTGCAGAATTTATACTATTTCCGCAATAGTCATGTCTCAAGAACTAATGCACAGAAATTAATAAAACTTTAGATTCAGTTAGACCTTGATATAAATTGGTGCTGATTCTTTTTAATGTATGCGAAACCTGTGTGAGATAGAAGAAAGTTTTGGGATTGGCACATCCGGCTTGTTAAAAAATGTATACAATTCTACATCGAACAAGATAAACTGCATGAAAATATTTCTGTGTTTTTGTTACTTGCGCGCACGGTAAAAAAAGCATTTACAAACAGATAATTTATTTTCCACAAATAACAAATTACAAATATGCTTTATGTACAAAATGATCATATCTACAGTCTGCACCAACTGTTTTTTACACAAATAACAAATTACAAATATGCTTTATGTACAAAATGGTCATATCTACAGTCTGCACCAACTGTTTTGTTAATTAAATGGCAAAAATGTTATTTGTGGCAATTAGAATGTGCTGTTTAAAGTGTATCACAGTATATAGTCATTCCATAGCTTCGAGCCTTTACTCTTTTTAGGTGCGTTCGTAATTATATAAATATGTAACACCTATATTCGTCGTCTGGTCCGTCCGTCGCTCCGTCTATCCGCATATAACAACGCAAAAACCACCCAACCGAATGGTTTGAAATTTAATAAGTTTTTATTACTAGTTCAATAAGTTAAAATTTAATAAATCGTTGTAGAATTTTGTCGAGTCATTTCAAATTTTATGAAAATCGAATCAAAACGTTTGAAAATATTAATAAATGTTTTCTTCATTGTATTTTAACTCCTATCATACGTAATCTATATAATAAAAGCGCAAGTCATGTGACTGAGGAACACAAATACTGCCTGACCATTTCTTTTTTTATATGTCAGGCGGCCATTTTTATTCAAAATTATTTTTTCGAATGAAATTCCATAAGAGTTACATTTTTAGAAAGATCGTTAAAAAAAAATTGTTGGTTTAAGAGATGAGTTACATTAAAAAAAAAAAAAATATTCTGAGATAACTTCAGTTAAAATTAGGTTAACAGTCCAATATCTATTAAAGTAAATAAACACAAGAGATTCGTTCATCGTGAATTATAGAAATATTAAAGCATGGAAGTAATCACTTGCAAAGCAAGATCCCCATGGTGAATTTTGCAGCGCTATCTGGTGTAAAAAAATCGTATCTGCAAACGTGGCATACGTAATAAGAGAAAAGAAAGGCATGCTCAGTTCGTTCATAACAGACTATATAATGCATTTCACTGAAATAATAACGACGATTTTTTTTTGCATTGTAAAATTAGTTATAGTAAAGAACGCACCTCATTTGTCACGTTTAACGTACAAGTTCCAACTTGTTTTTTCTTTTACCACTAAAATTTTGACATATTAAACCACCGAACAGTTGATGCCGGTTAAGGGGCTTCCGAGTTGCAGACAACTTAACACCCAGTCTATTGTGAGTAGAGTGTCTTGTATTAAATTGAGCCGTTGGGAAAAGTTAAGATGTAGCATTAACTACATGATAAAGGAAAAATTACAATGAAAAGGATAGATGTAAAATAAAGAAAAGAGATGATAATAAATTTGGAATAAAAAAGTAAAACGAAAGAGATTAAGGATAGAGTCTAAATATTGGGAGGAAAGTGAAATGGTATATCTTTAGTTACAACTAACTACTAGTAAGGAATTTGAAAAAGTAAAAAATAGGGTTCGGAACATGTTCATGAAACAGCACATAAATGCCAGGTGGTGAAAAGGCGGACAAAGCATATACAAAAAAAAAGCACTCAAAAATGTCATACTTTTTTTTTTTGTATAGCTTAGATGTTAAGTTTTAATTAAGAAATTAGGTATTTATACTGTGGAAAAAATTACTAAAAATGTTAAACCACCAGGATCGGCAATAAATTATAACAAAAAATTTTAATTAAAATTTAGTGGTATTAATATAGCTTAAAAGGTGTCAGCTATGACATTCGAATCGCAACAAATAAAGTTTGCGTCGTTTAATTGAAAAACACCAATAGGTGGATATTATATATGTTATCATTTTGTACATATCAATGCAAAATAAATTTACAAACGTCGTCTACAAACGTTTTTTTTTTTTTTTTTTTTTTTTACAATTTTCTTTACAGCCAATTTTTTTATAACACGTTATGATTTGCAAAGAATGAAAAAAAACCAATTAGTCCGATAATTCGATTTAAACGGTTTGTTTTATACAGATTATACGGTAGTAGCAACATTTCAAATTTTCATAAAATATGCTTAGGTAATGAAACACATAAAGACTTTATAAAGTACCTCATTTTATGGAAGTCATACGCAGCAGATGACTTCCGAACAGAATGTTATAAATATTGCAAAGACCATTTGTGTGTTATTCCTGTGCGTGCAACCGATTTCATTGCTACTTTTGTAGACATTTTTAAATTCAGCAAAAAAATATTTTGTTGGATAATATATTACTTACATATAACTAACGAAGGTAAATTTTAACATGTGTTGGATGCATAAAACGTTAGGACATGGTTAAAACAATTAGAATAATACAGTTTTTTCCTCTTACTCAGCAGTAAGTGTCCAACATTTCGTGGTTCGAGCTCTAAATCCCTCTATATTAAAAAAAGAGTAACGATTTGGAAATGGATCAATGAATCTTCCCGGCTTTTTTTTCTTTCCATTGTTGCAAGGATAAAAGAGAAATAATAAATATTAAAGACACGTGGCTTTTAGGCCGAATTTTTTTTATTTTCAAGTTAAATTTCGGTGAAAATATTTATCCGCGTGCACTTTATTTTTATGAGCGAATAAAAATTCATATTTATTATGACGTCACGGGAATATTGTCCATTGGGTTTATTTGATGATTATGCATTTGTTGATGCCATTTTTTCACTACAATTAAATACAAAATGTATTTTTATTTGTATACATGGTGTTTGGAAATGTGCCAAACGATTTGGAAAAGGACCAATGAAAATCTGCGTAGATCTTTCCGGCTTTTTTTCTTTTCTTTTCTTCTGGAAAATAGGGATTCCTGCGCGATACCCAACGGAATCGCGAAGAGATTAAGCGGGGGTTGGAGAATGCAGTGAGCAGGAGGGCGGAGCCCCCTAGTTTATATTAAAAGAAATAAGCATGAAATGGTTTAATATTCACATCATACTTGTGTGTTCTATTTTTGACAACAAGCATGAGCTTTAACGTTGTTTGTTAATCCTGGAATACTACACTTATTTCGTTTATTTGTAATAAAGAGTTTGCTCCATTGCGGTTTCAGGGGTGCGCTAGATATAAATACAATTCTTAATACTTTTAAACATTTGTAATTCAAAACAAAACATAGAAAATAGGTATAGTAAAGATAAACAAATATCCTAAGAACAAGGATAAGAAACTGGTGTACCACAAGTATACAGGGTCTATGAGAGGGTATTAAAACTGGGTTTACAAGGAGCATCAATGGATCACCGTGTCCAGTTTATCACAGTATCGAGAAATACTGAATGCTCATTAACAAATAATTACATAAAAACTGTCAAAATATCTATAGTTACACATATCTACATTTGAAAAGTAGAGCTGGATTCTGAAAAATACGCCCTCGAAACGATAGAAGAAAAATCCGAATTCCTGCAGAATCAAATGCAAATTTATAAAACTCGTTTAAAAAAAATCGCTGGACTTTATAAAATTTATTTTTAACCCATATTTGACAGCTAAACTTAATTGGGAATGCCAACTCTTTCGTATTTTTCGGTTTACTGGAGGCGGACGTGAATGTTATTAACCCCCTTCGGAACCGGCAGCTTTTACAAAAATTTTATTCGGTTGGAACCACTTTTTTTAGAGAGCTACCTTTAGTTAAACTATCGCAAAAATGCTCGAATTAGAGAAAGTGAATATTACTTTTATTTTTTACTGGTGCCTAAAACAAATTCTTTATGCTCTTTTTGAGGGTGCATATATGCACCCATGGTCCCGAATGGGTTAAATGTGTGTGTTACTACAGTGTTTTAAAATCACAATAAGTGTTTTCCAGCTGATCCAACTAATTCAGAAAATACTAATAGAAAATGGTTGTTGGATGCATGTGTCAAGTATGTGCAACAAGATTCCTCATCGAATCAGCGTGTCAGTTTATCGCAGTATCGAGATCTACCGAGTGCATTATAACAAATTGTTTTAAAAGTCACCTCGTTTGTCCTATGTATTAAACGCTACAGTACTACCTACATTTCTGGTCGAAGTGTTTAAATTAGTAAATATCGCTTTTAATTTTTTCCGGTGACATTTTCCGTTATTTGGCCTTCTTATTTCCAATGCCAGCGACGGTAAAAAGTGGAATTAGGATGCTCATGATGTCTGATATTGCTACTGGCATAGCCCCAACAAACAACCGCATTGAATATTTCACTAGTAGACGCCATGCCAGTTAGTCTCGCGTGGTTTAGGTGGTGATTGGGTTTAATGCCTGAAACTCTCTGCCCATTCTCTATGGGAAACAAAATACAGTTATCAAGAAATAACACAGCACCACATCTGCTTCCGTTTAGAGACGTTTGAGGGGATCCTGAATGAAGATTTCAGTTCTACAATGCTTCGATCCATCACTCACATAATACAAATCAGTGGCTTTCTCCGTAAAATGTTCTAGTTTTAGATTGCCAGCTTTTAGCCAAGATAAGGAAAATATATGGGGTATCTTAGCCCACGAAGATTAGAAGAATGGGGAGCCATATGATTTTACACCCAGAAAAAGGAATTGATTAAAACTACAAAACATGTTTTCCTGAGTACATTTTGGTTGTTTTAGCAAAATTCAAGTAAAATTGAACCATTTTACTCCAATTAACAAAACATTTTTTGCTGACAATACAAAATTTTTTTTGGAAATGCAAAAAAAAAAAAAAAAAAAAAAAAAAAATTGTTGATTTAAACAAAATTTTTATTGATCTATATTTAAACAAAACTTTGTTTAACCCCTTGAGGGCTGGTGGTATATATTATATACTTCCTAATTTTAATCCGAATCAAATCAGAAACTTTTAATCAAATTTTACTTTTTTAGCTTTGATGCGAAAAAGTTAAAAAATTGTTTTTCCATATTTTGAACTAAATTTTATAGTAAATTCGGGTGGGAAGTCACCGTTACAAGAATACAATTGCTTGCCCCTGAAAGGGTTAAATATAGATCAATGGAAATTTTGTTTGAATCAACAAAAAAAAATTTTTTTTGCAATTCCAAAAAAAAATTTTGTATCGTCAGCAAAAAATGTTTTGTTAATTCAAGTAAAATGGTTCAATTTTACTTGAATTTTGCTAAAACAACCAAAATGTACTCAACAAAACATGTTTTGTAGTTTTAATCAATTCTTTTTTCTGAGTGTACTGAAGAATTCCAAGTGGCCATTACTAAAGCGTAGCCACCAGCTCTGCCACCAATAACATTGCATAAACTGATGAGGTCTATCGAAACAAGTTTATTTCAAGTTATCAGAAACCATTTGAATATTATTAATAAGTATACACTGTAAAAAATATTTTGTATATATATGGGTGATTTTATGTGAAATTTCTGTGTTTTAACGGAAACATACTGTTTTGAGTGGATGTCGTAAATTTTCCCGGAATAAACGGAAAATTTTCTCTTTATCTTTACTCGTTGAATGTTGTAATTGGAAATGTTCCTTTCAAGACAGACAAACGAAAATATACCCTTTTAATTGAGAGAAAACGGAAAATTTTCAGTTAAATTTTCGTAATTGGTGTTTTCGCCTATAACCCCGTCGTTCGATATAGAATGCAGAGCATTTATTTTCTAATGGAGAGTACCTAGGTTCGAATTCTGAAGAGGGCAAGGCTATAAACATGAGTGTGATAGGATTCGATACAAATTGGCTCAATCCTTGTAAATATGCTTTAGAATATATAATTATTATTTAATTTTTTTTTTAAATATTGTGCTATTGATCACATTAAATTCTAAAAAAAAAAAAAAAAAAAGAAATTTCTCGTCTTGAATAGCAGAAAATTTCCATCTTGAAAACGGGGGAATACAATAGACGGCAACTTTGCTGCCAGTATATTATCTGTTTATTCACGGAACTTCTTTTACAGTGTACACATATGAGAAAAATATTATTAATGAGTAAGATAATGTGTAAAAGTTTAATGGCAGTTTATTTTCATTATGCGTAAACTTTTAAGACACTAAATAGTTGCGGAGTTTTACAAATTTCTATCAAATTCATTGAAATAAAATTATTTATTCATTTTTATATGGTTTTTTAAAATTATGTTACACAATCGTCTTTAATAAAAAGCTATGCGTTGCTGACGACTGGGATTTTCGATAATCGTTGCCACAGATTAATCTCGGAAAATGAAACATTTGAAGTTGCGGAAAAAATTAATAGCTCGAAGAGTATTTGTCAGAAAATTGTTAGACAAACTTCGTTAGAAAGTTAAAAAATTGTATTCTTTATACGCTTTATATTATTTAGGTTTTCTCAGGAACTTTTGGTCAGAATTGAAAGTTTAATATATCAAAACGTTAGAAATTAAATCGACATTAAATCGGCAATAACTATAACAACTGTACTTTAGTTCGTTTGGATAAATTTTCATTTAAAAATATAAAATCATTCAACATTGATTTCAGGTATTTTTTAGGTTATTATCACGGGCCGGGCAACGCCAGGCATGTCAGCTAGTAGAATAAATAAATAGCGTTCTTTAGTTTGTTGTTATTTAATAAAACAACATTTTTGTTCTTGAGTTTTTAAGGCAGACTTTAGAAGCATCTGAGTAATTAATTAGTCATATTAACAATAAGAGTAAAAGATTAAATAAAAAAATTATGTAAAAAAATATCAAAAAGCCCATGAAAGATTATAACAACAACACATTCTCGGTGATTTCATAAGACTGTTTCTAATGCATTTATGATCTTTTCAATTTGTTTCTTATACAATGTATGAAATGAGATCTTCAGATAAACAAATCGTTGGGTATGATCAAAATTGGCACCATTATAAAGCTTTAGAAATTTGTATTATTTAGTTTGTTCAATGGTATATAGCTCTCTATCATTGTTAACATAAATCCCAAAACGAAGGCCATCGCCGAAAGATGACTCTTTGATACATATGCGAATCATATGTTTACTTTGCGGATACACAATAAAACTATGGTACGATGTTAATGAAATTCTGAACGTTATCCAACAGTGTCATTAGAACGAAATTGTCATTATTATAAATAATACTTGGGGCTTCTAACTGTATCAAAGACACAATTAAACAACACGATTACAAAATCTAATGTCTATTTTGTTTTAAGTGCACATTAAGATTTTGATTTTTTACTTTGTTATTTCCTTTTACATTTTTCCGGCGCCAATTTTTATTTAGAATGCTAAAAGAGATCAAAGTACAGTGGTGGCCAAAAGTGTGGACATTTTTTGAAAGTTTCATGTTTTTCAACTTTGTGTGCTTGTAGAATATATTAATTTTCACTTAACTACAAACGTTTACATATCAAATTGAAGGTAATTTAATGTAGAATTTAATAATAAAAATAGTATTACAATATCTGCATTACAAAAAAAGTTATGCAACTAATAGTAAGATCTATCTTAGATTTGCATTTTTTTAAAGTGATACTTACACAATCAATACTTAGTAGGATAACCCTTATTTTTTAAGACATCGAGTGAACGAGTGTTTGGAGTTCATCTTTCGTAATCACATGGTGCCAAGAATCAATTATAGCTTCAATAAGTTGTCTTTTATTGGATGGACGTTTTTTTTGTACAAGAATTTTCAAACGTCGCCACAAATTTTCAATTGGATTGAGATCAGGGCTGTTTCGTGGCCATGGTAATATATCTATGCCTTTATTTTGAAACCATGCTTTGCATACTTTTGCTGTGTGGCATGGAGCTGAATCCTGCTGAAAAATAAATGGTGCGTTGTTGGGGAAGAGATCCCTGATGGAAGGTATCAATTTTGGTTCCAGGACAGTTTCGGTGTACTTTTTGGCATTCAGGATGCCATCAATCACTTGAATTCGGCCCACACCATCTGCAGACATACATGCCCAAATCATGACATTTGTTGGGTTTTTTGTAGTTGCTTCAATGCAATCAGGATGAAGTGCTTCTCCTACTCTACGTCTCACGTATTTTCTACCATCACTGCCAAAGAGCGATATTTTACTCTCATCGCTCCAGATTACTTGCTTCCATTGATTTTCTGACCATTTAATGTGTTCTTTTGCCCACTTAACTCGTTTTTCGCGTTGCTTTTGATTTAAATATGGTTTTTTCCTTGGAATTCTAGCTTGTAGTGCAAATCCTGATAACCTTCTTCTTATTGTTCTTGAACTTACTGCAATACCCGCTGCATTCATTTCACATCTAATGGCATCTGATGATATTTTTCTATCTTGAAGGCATAGCCGTTTAATTTTTCTATTGGCAGTTGCACTTGTGCATTTTTTTCGGCCTGATTTGGCCTTATTTTCCACTGATTTCGTTTTTTCATAACGTAAACAGAACTTTCGTACACCAGAACAAGTCACTGAACCAGCAACTTGTCTTACAATTTCAGCATAAGAGAGGCCATTTTCTCTCAATATGACAATTCGGCTTCTTTTTGTAGATGTCCAATTAGTTCTTTTTGTTGATGACATTGTTTAAAATTAGATTTTAAAAAAGATTAAAAAAGGACTTTAAATATTCAAAAACAGCAATACTCTATTTAATTGTACTAGTATGCGTCATTTAGCAAAATATTTACACAACAATTACTCTTTTACCATCCAAATAACCTAAACTATAGTTACAGACATTTGATTGGCCCTCAGAACAGTGTTTGTGATTAGCTAGTACGCTTTTATTACAAAACACGTCCTTATTCAAAACGATTTGTGTTTGTTTGTTCTACTAAAATGAGCATAACTTTTTTTGTAATGCAGATATTGTAATACTGATTTTATTATGAAATTTTACATTAAATTACCTTCAATTTGATATATAAACGTTTGTATTTAAGTGAACATGAATATATTCTACAAGCACACAAAGTTGAAAAACATGAAGTTTTTAAAAAATGTACAAACTTTTGGCCACCACTGTATATTCGAAATCTCTTTCTACGAGCAAGGTTAAAACAACCAATTTTAACGTTAAGAATTAATATACGTGAAATCAGTAACTCGACTATTGCACTGTTAGCCTAGTGTCTTCGGAGAAAAGAGAAGTGATCAGCTGCATTGATGTATGTCGTTCATGTCTATTTTGGAATTGTTAGCTCGTTAGATGCTTTGACTTCAGTACTGCGATTTTGACTTCAGTACTGCGATTTTGACTTCAGTTCTTTTTTTAAAAATTTAAAAGTTAAAAAAGTGTAATTTTAATTTTAAACGTTTTAAAAAATTTATAATGTCGAGCCAAAAACACAATGTCGGTGTCTATTATTTAACTTTTCCACCAATGTCTTTTAAGTTGTTGAAGATAGTTTTGAAACACAATCCAACTTTAGCAGCAAGCTTTCAGTGTTTGCTACATCTTATTATTAAAGAGTGAATCTCGACCACGACACTATTAATTTTCAAGACTTTCATTTCTATCAAAAACATTTTTAATGCCAATGTTCAAGTGTGCGTTTACTATTCCTCCCTGGGCCAAATGCGTAGTTGATATTGCGAGCATTTTCCGATGCTCTGCGTCTCATTTTCACTGAACAATATAGATAAAAAAAAAAACTGTAATGCTACATAAGTAGATAAGATTATGTGCTTCAAAATAATATGTAATCATGTAATATTCCATTAACATTTTTAAAACAAATTCTGGTTGAAAAGGTCAATAACAAAAATCGCCATCATTTTTTTACACAGACTAATAAATTACACATTTTTAGCTGGGTTTTATCTAAGGTATTAAAAAAATAATAAAAAAAATCTACTAAACAGATATTGACTTTCCACGGACATTTTGTTTCTCTAAATGTTTTATATTTGTACTGAAGCTTATATTTATGTATATCTTTTATAAGGAAATTTTTATAAATATTCACTTTTAAAGAACTTTCTAAATATTTATGCACTTATTGTATTTTTTTTAAATACAGCCAAAATATACAAATAAATATGCACAAATACAATTAAAAGTAATCCGGTGGTGCTAGTGTTTGTTAAAGCTGAATTACCTGCGTTAGGTACAAGACGTGGGGGGGGAGGAAGTGGCCCTCTATTAGAGTCTTTCTAAAGAAAAGCTATTTTGTAAGGAATAACCCATATGTATGGCAAGGTTAGAAGAAAACAAGGAAAACTCTGAACGGTTAGCCCGACGTTCGCGACATGTGTTCGAACCCAGCATCTCCCATTTACTAGTTTTGAGATCAGAACTTCTAAATCAAATACGGTTTGGATATAATCCGGATGAACATGCATGCAGTGGTATTTTTGATAAATACTGTGTGACCACCGTTGTGATCCCAAACGCTTGGATAGATTTCCGTTTAAAAATATAAAATTATACAAAATCGAGGGTGTATGTTGCCAACGATAGTGAATGACGCTCCCAACACTAAATTTCTCCAGGAGAAAAATATCTGAATTCAACATTGATTAGGTATTTACATGAAATGTTATTATTTCGGGCACTGACAACGCCACGTTGGTCAATTTTGTTTTCTATAAAACGGATTCTTAAGATTTTCCACATTTAGAACTCACTTTCTGTATCTGTAAAAAAATAGCATAGTTTTCCAAAGGTTGTATTCCATAATAATTTTAAATCGTTTAGTTCTTATCTTTTAAGTTCACACAAAAAAAAAAAAAACATCGCGCGTATATGTAAATGCATATCTTTTGGTATTTAATTTTTTTTTCAGTACAGTAAAAACTATAAAATTAGCTTGTTTAATGTGATCTGTGAAAGTGAAAAACACAGTATATCTTCTCTGGGATAATGGAAATTTAACTAGTTTACCGAATTTAGCTTTTAATTTTTTTAGAATTTATTCTAAATAATGTAGTGCAAACAGTAATGATAATTAAACTAGGAATAATATATATATATTTCCAATTTTAAATGCAATAATGCTGAAATAAATTAAAAATAGTTTAATTTTTACAATGAATTGAATTAGTATTAATTTCAGATTTTTTTGTATATTATTTTTTATATTATATATATCTACTTATAATAAAACACTAAGGCAAGAAAGTGTCTGTAACCATTCCGGGCGCGACCACTCTGGTCTGCGAATCGACCGTAGTTAAACTACATGTTAGGCTTAATGAAAAACCTATGCTAACAACTGATAATATCTTCTACTTGAAATCATCTCTGCTCAGCATATTTTTTCTATAAAACATCTATATCATATCCTATTATAATGTTTTAAGTTCTTAATTAAAAATCCAGATTAAACCATGGAATCCCCGATATAAACAAAAGAACACTGTTGCCATTCAGAATTTCCGATTCTTGAAACAAATAAATGACTTTTTGAACGCTTCATTAAAAACATACAGGTTAATAATTATTTGATTATTTTCTTAAAATATTTGTAAAAGCATATTAAAGTCTTTAAATATTTTAATTTTGTTTAAAAGCTTCAAAAACTATTTTTGCAGCCATCTTTCGTCCATTAATATAAACAATCGAATTTTGTTAAAAATACTAGTTAATATTTGCATATAATTAACATATTAAAATTTAATGTGAAATCATTATTATTATTGTTGTACAAAAAAAAAAAAAAAAAAAAAGGTGGTAAACCATTTACTTTTGAGAATCATTCATCAAAATTATTTATACTGTACTGATTGCCAATTGGTAACGTGTGTTTTACTGTTTTAACATCTTTGTTGATCTTTCTAAATGCTGTTTTGAACACGCAGTGGATTTGAATCTCTTCAATCAATTCAGTTTTTATTGTTGTTTTATGTAGTTTAAAGATCGTTTTAGCGATGCCTGATGAAAATGATGAAACGTTGATTGAACGTAGACGGCCACGGCGATTAATTAGAGAAAGACAGTCGAGGTGGCTTGCTCGGAAATCACAAGCAACATTGAACCTTAGTGATGGGTTAAATATTGTTTTGGCGCCATTTACCGGCTTTAAAATGTACTTTTTTATAATACGAACCTTTCAATAATAAAATCTTTATGCGGTTTGTTTGTATGAAGTCTTATGAAAATGGAACGCAGATCAACAATCCGTGATTTTTGACGAGTGTTTTCACACACGGATTATTTTTTTTAATATTTAATTTGAATGTTTTGTCCATTCGTTGAACTATTTCAAAAATTGAATATTGAGTCAATAGCCTGTCATTTTTGACGGGGGGGGGAGGTATATACTAGTACATATATAAAATTCAAAAAGGAAGTTAAATACGCGTGCATATCTTTGTTTTAATCATTATTTTAATGTATGTTCGTGCATGACTTGAAGTCATGCTTCTCTTTTGATCTTATTTTATTTTTTATTTTGGAAATGAATCCTTTCGTTGGTGGTTTCGTATAAGTTTCACCTGGATAGAAAAATGGTACGTTTGTCTGTCTGTCCGTATCCTACACTGTTAAAAATGTGCAGTAAACTGTCCAGCCATTGGAACGTTTTTATCGAAAACGATTACTTAACCATAATTTTAATCGATCCTTACCATAATATGGTCAATTATATGGTTATAATACCTTTATAATATGTTCAAGTAACTGTTATGTATAAAAACTATCGAATGACTGGACAATTTTCTGCCAGATTTTTAACAGTGTAGTCTTTGTTTTTACTTTCTAGGTTCTAACTTGTATAAAAACGGATCAATTCCTATGAAGTATGAGTATGATTTTAAGTAACATAGTACTATTTTACGTTTTAAAAATGTTCATCATATCATGTATTCACGTGAAAAAACATATAGGATCGTCTACAGCGTGTCGAACACGTACGATGGTGTTAACAATTGTGCTTAAAGTAAATAAGAATAAAAATAAAGGGATATCACAAAAACACACTGTTGTGCCAAACTACTCTCGCTGAAATATATCACCTGGCATGCAATAAGTGTATGTTTTGAAAGGTATTTACGTATTAACCGTATGCCAGTGGATTGTTGCGAAAGAATGGGTTAGATAATATTATTTATAGTAACGCGTAGAAAATTTATGTATATGTAATGTAACCATTACATATGTATGTTTTAAATACATATACCCTTATGTTTATACATTTACATATTTACCATTAGCACATACATCAGTATATATATACTTATGTATGTATATGTCACATATTTATAACCCTTATGTATATATATGCATGTATATGTTACATATGTATAACCGTATGTATGCATATATGTTATGTAGGAATAACCCTTATGTATGTGTATGTAATGTATGTAAATGTAGGTGCTTTGATATTAGTAACATGCCAGAGGTTAATCGTCAAAGAATGGCACCGATAATCTTAATTATAGTAAGTCATTGGAAATTCATGTATATTATGCATATATACACGTGCATGGAATGTATTTCTAACCCTTATGCATTCACATACATGTTTATGGAATGCATAAATAACCTTTTCAAAAAAAAAAAAATGTAGATAGTGAAAAGCTTTAGATATCGCCACTAGCATGCGGTAGCTTTTTAAATGTATATTCACGCGTTTTGAAGTCTGTTTTTTTATGTTACTTGACTACTACTTGATGAATAAAAGTCATAAATTATCATTGAAAAGTACTCTCTAAAAAATAAATTTAGAAATTTAGTAGCGAAAAGTATTCTTAAATCTTCACAATAAAGCAAACTGAATTTTCTCAAGACATCTTTATATAAATTATCCATTTTATCATCAGACGAACTAATGTGTTTCAAAACATTTTATAAAGCAATTCACTTATCCATTAAAAAGACTCGTTCATCAAAAACTATTCTTAAAAATATATTTGTTCTGCACAGAAAAATTAAGAACATGTTATTTTTTTCTTAACCTTAAGAAGCCGTTTGTGGTTTTTCACGGTGAAACAATCAATCTTCATTTTCTACGAGTCCAGTTTGACCACCGTAAGATGAAAAAGCTCAATTACTTTCGGTATCTAAAATATTCAACGCTCGCATTCTGTTTTTTAACACTTTCCAACCTAGTTGAAAAGTGTTTATGACTTCGGTTTGTCTGGCCGTGCTCTAACTCCCGTAAATATGCTCGGATTGCCCTGCAATATTTATATGTTATAATCGTTATCTATAGCAATGTTCCCTATTTCAACGGAAGTGTGTAGCACTTATAGTTTTTTTACAGGGACACTCAAAAGAATTCCGTTACATTGCGGTCTATGGGGAAAAAACATTTGCGGTTTATTTAAATAATGTTTCACTATTTTAAACGCATTGAAATTTATATATATCACTAAGGTGCATTAGAAGAAGCTTAATATGGAATAGGGTGTGCATAGCACTTATACTTACTTTACAGGAACACTCAAAAGAATTCCGTTACATTACGTCTATGGAGAAAAATCGTCTGCGGTTTATTTAAATAATGTTTCCCTATTTTAAACGCATTGAAATTTATATAAGGTTCATTACAAGAGACTTACTACAGAATAGTGTGTGTATAGCAGTCATCGTTCATTTACAGGGACACACAAAAGAATTCCCTACTGTATGTTAACAATAATTCCTGGAAGTGCGTTTTAAGTTACTGAAAGCGATTTTATTTTTAAATCGCTTTTTGTATATTACGTGGTGTGTATAAATTCTGTAGATCCTATACAGGGAAGCACAAAAGTTCGGGAACACATTTCCGTATTATTTAACTCCAGACGGAGAATTTTAAACTGTGCTACGTGTTTCCTAACTGAACTAAAATTTAGCATCCTATGTAGTATATATACAAATCCATAGATCCTATACAGGGTTGAATAAAGGTATTCGGATTACTTAGATGTTATCTTTTAGCTTATTAAAGAGTATGATTCGTAAAATTATTTTGGAAGCGTTGGAAAGTGTTACATAATGTATGCTTGACGCATGATTTTTCGTTCTTGTTTTTTCTTACCAAATAATTCATTTGTAAAGTATCCTAAATATTCAATACACTAAGTACTTTTTACTAATTATTTTAAATAAGATGTTTATCTTTGTAATATGATGTATGTTATTATGTTTAAAAAAAAATTGTTTTAATTTTTTTTTTTTTTTTTTTTTTTTTTTTACTTGTAAAGTACGTTCTGAAAAATAAAATGATGTTGTGAAGGAATTTGATATAAGTTATTTTATACATGCTACTGTAGACATAATATCGTCCATACGCAGAAAAAGTGACACACACTACTCTAAAACATTCATTTTGCGTATTATTGCACTAATAGATTTGGATTAGATGCATCCTGATACAGGAAAAGTTTTAAAAATGTAGTTATCCGGAAGACCACTGGATTACGCTATGTTTCACTTTGCCACCACAGAAGGCGGGAGGCAAAGGATGGAGGAGGCATAAATTTACTCAATCCTCTTTATCCCTTCTTTTGATTTTCAAGCGATTTACACGGTTATGTACGCATTTGCATGCTGCATGCAGTGCTAAGTAAAAAAAATGTCAATCTTCTTTTGCCACACCTGCGATATACAGCGTTTTTGAGTTGTGTTCCTTCTTGCAGGTGAGCGATATGTCTAAGAAAATATTCTAAGGAAAAATGAAAGAAATTTCAAAAGACTTTCACTAGCTGTTCTTTTTTTTATGATTTCTTAAAAAACCGTTACTGCGGAAAAAGAAGACAAAAAATCGACAAGTCAGCAAAATGAAGAAACGCAATATTTTCCCCCAACAGAGCTATTCTGCGTTACTTTTTGATCATAAAAATTTCAATAAAAAATTCAAACCCGAAAATTTTATGTTAATATCCATTATTCAACTTTTACCTCTTTTAAACTTTATATAGGTTGTCTTATGATCTTTTCATTTGCTGGTGCTTAGTTAATTTCCTAAAGATTTAGGGATTAATTTCCTTAATGCTGTGTGGTAACGAAAGATACATCTTCGGAGGATACAAATATACAATCTTTGTTTTATAATGTAATGTTTATATAGGAAGGATATGAAACTTTTATATAAATACGCAAAAGCCATCTTTAAGCATAAGAATTAAAAATTAATTTTTATAAAATAAGTGATGCATACTTTCTAAATCAGAAATGGAGGGTACGGAAATTACATAAATATTTCTAGTTCAGTACGAGTATTTCAAAATTAATGACAAACGACAATGTGCACATTCAGGGCTAACAACTGAAAATAACAAGAATGCTTCTACTTATTTTTAATAGTTGACGAATGCTACAATATTTTGGAATTTATTTCACAGAATTTTATTATAATGGGCGATACAAGAAAGACTTGTAACAGCAGTTCAAACGTATTTGTTGAAAATATTACTTTTTTTTTTATAATAAATTTTAATTTACACAAAAAAAGAATTTTCAGAGAAAAAAAGTAGATTATTGAATGCATAAGAAATATATTTATCATTTTCACAAATTGAGTAAAGATTCTAATAAAGGAAATTATGTGTAATGTTTAACGGAAGTATACAAGTGTACATCAGTTCATTTAAATAAATAAATACGTTCAAAAACCATCAGTGTTGATCAAATATATGTTTTTAATTTTTTCTAAGATCTAAAAACTCTAAAATATTTTTAAAAAAAGTGTCAAAAACTAGCTACCATGTGCCGAAAAAGTAACGGTTTTTCTAGAAAGATCCAACAGTGACGTCATAGAAGTAGAAGACGAGGCTAACGAAAAAGACAGGCTACCGCGGTGCATTCCACTTATCTTTTTTTTACAGACCGCTAGAGTGACGTGATGCTCTTTTCGTGCACCTGCATTGGTGCATTCGAGCATCACGTGACTCCGGCGGTCTGTAAAAAAAGGTACGCGTAAAGGACCGCGGTAGCCTTTCTTTTTCGTTAGCCTCGAGTAGAAGAGTGCTTAACACTAGAACTACCATGAGCCGTCATTTTGACGGTTACCAAATCAATACATTCCAATTCGAACCAGAAATATTTTTTAAAAATCAATTAAATAGAAAACTCACAAAAATATGTTAAATAAATAAGTTAATTAGTTTTAAATAAAAATTCTGCTGCGAAATAATTTAATAAAACTTGAGTAAAATTTCCGGTCGTTCTAGTGTTACAGGAGATGTTTCTGTGATGACTGTGTGTAAAATCTTAAAAATTCACATGAATAATACTATCTGAAAAGTCTTCTTTTTTAAAGTTGGTGAAATAATCCTACCTTATAATATCTAAACTTAAAGTTTTCATGAGAATAATTTCAGACTGAAATTGCTTAATATAACAGAAAGGCTCTTTACTGTACACAGTGTTATAAAAAATTGTAAAATATTGAAAATTCGCTTTAGGACTTCCAAAAAGGTTTATTGCTAACACAGGTAAATTTATTATATTGAATATAAAGCTTGAAATAGGACTGCCTTTTTTTATGTCCCAACATCATCAGAAAACACAAAAGCATAAACGATACTAAAGAGTTTTTCTCAAATCTTGCTTGATCCGCTATGTGTGGGGGAAACCATACCTCATATTCTATCAGGGCCATAGATATGAAATTTCGTGCAATGTCGAATCTTGGGAAATAGGTATAGAATTGTGATAAAGAGAAAAATGCCCAGTTAAACTGGGGCATTGAGTTCACAGGCTATTCACACTAATTGTATATTAAACTCTTATTTGAAAGAATTTGAAATAAGCCCTCGAAAAATAAAGAAACTGACAATATATTAACAAGGGTATCAACCCCCCGTTCCCTCCTTATAATTCACTAATGAACTCCCCAAATTAATCAGGGAAGCGCCTTATTACAATGAACAACATATATACAAAATTTAAAGCAAATTGGATAATTCTGCATGAAAAACCCATTTATCTAAATTAAAGGAGGATTAAACCCCTGTTACCCCTTTTATACTTAATCAATGAACCCCCAAAACTAATCAGGAAAACGCCTTATCACAATGAACCTATATACAAAATTTGAAGAAAATCTGATAATTCTGCATGAAAAACCCATTTATCTAAATTAAGGGGGGGGGGAATGGACCCCTTTCCTTCTTTATACTTAACCAATGAACCCCCAAAACTAATTAGGAAAGTGTTTTATCACACTTAACCTATATAAAAAAATTTGAAGAAAATCGGATAATTCTGCATGAAAAACCCATTTATCTAAATTAAGGGGAGGTTAGCCCCCATTCCCCCCCTTTATATTTAATCAATGAACCCCTAAAACTAATCAGGGAAGCGTCTTATCACAAGGAACCTATAAACAAAATTTAAAGCAAAACGGTTGGTTCTATCAAGAGTTATCGCGTTACATACATGCGTACATACAGAACCGGCGGGCACATTAGCTCCCAGGCTTTAATAGCCTGTGAGCTAATAAAGGTTTAGAAAATCACCAGCCTCACATATTTGATGGCCAATCGCATACTAAAGAATATATTAGCGTCATGTAAATGAAATTGTGCACGATTGTAAATTCTAAACCTTCAAGTTTAACCTTTACAACACCGGTGGATCTGCCAGCAATGAATAATATTAGATTGGCACAGATTTGAAAGCATAGATTTTTAAAAAATCATGCTTGAAAATTATTTAAAAATCCACTAAAAAATTTAAGTAAATTTAAATAAAGTCTTCAGACAAATTGCATATGAAAGAACAATCGGTTTCCTATTCGACGGTGTAAAAATGAAAAGTGAGCAACGTTTAGAAGTTAAAACAATTGCAGCAAAAGCGAAATTTAATTTATTGGACAGGTGTTGCCATCGTCAGTAGGACGTCAGCTTTCATTTCTACATTTTTCAGAGTTTGCTGTGATTATTTCTATGGCCTCCCTTGGTAATGCGTAGTTTATACTATTATAAATGGCTATTTTCTCGACACTGTTGAAGTCTTTCGTAATCGGTGCTTTATTATTTAACCAGTCTATTGCAGTAGTAGTTTTATTTAAGTTTATATCACGCTTGTGTTCTTTTATTCCGTCTTCAATTTTTCTAATTGTCATACCTATATATAAAATTGCCATTACTAAAAGAGGCCATTGTAATAATAACAGCTAACTCTGAAATTTGTAATATGATGCATGCGAAAATTGATAATAGATGGCGTCGCTTATTAAAAATAGGGAAAAATGCAGAAGACTTCAACGAGAGTGACTAGTGAGGAAGAAACCGAACAACATTAACTGATGATGCCTAAGACCAGAAAGTGAAAATATTTTTTTTAAGCTTTAGTACATGTACACTAATTTTTGTGTGCTTGAAGGTAGTTTTCAGAACTTTCAGACTTGTGCACTATCTTTTAATGTGTTTTAAAGCAATATAGTGTCTGAATAAAATGAGTAGAGCAAGTAATTATTATCTATGCACAGGGGTGCAAAAATCTAGGCGCCAATGGGCTGATTCCGACCACAAAATTTTATTAGTTTTATTTGTCAAATTTTACTAGTATACTTCACCTAAATTTTATCAGTATTCTTATTAGGCAAAGAATACTGAAAATTTAGTGGCGGAAACCGGCCCATTGGCGCCTAGATTTTTGCACCCCTGTCTATGCATCCTTTAAATTCTGAAAAAAAAATCAAAGTGTATGATTATAAATAGTTGTTGAAGGACGGTCCAATTGCAATATTTTTTTTTTTACTCGTTTTAGGGTAGTTAAGTGTTATTTGTATCATGATATTTGTCTATCTATATTTTTTCCATTCCGCTTGATGCTGTTCTAGCCAAATCCGAATAACAGCTACGAAATGTTTAATTATTGTTAAGGTACATTATACTTATAACATTTAAAATAAAACACTCTATCACAGGTAGTTCCTTTACAAGAATAAATCAAAATGTTTATCTTATAATTATCTACTGTATCAATAAATGTTGCTTTGAAATTTTATCACGTGTTTGATATAGATAACACGTGTTCTACCTTTAAAAATAGTCATTCTGTCTCACATAGTCTTTTTTCACTGGGACACATTAAATGTTTTTGTATATCATTATTCATAGCAATGATGTCTTGTAGCATTTTATAGTAAAGCATTAGGAACATAATAATACACCTAATTTTTGCATAAAATATATTAATAATTGACATGATCAAAGAAAGAATGCATATATGTTGCTGGATAAAACAAAGGTTGCGTAATGATTGCAAAAGGTGTACACATAGTACTATATAATCCTGTAAGTGTATGTGTGTTCCGTGTGCTGTGCACGCATTCATGCATACATAGTCACAGGTTTGAGCCTTACATTCATTAATTTTAACAAAAATAAACTAGTCGGATGTGTCAATCCCAAAACTTTCTTCTATTTCACACAGGTTTCGCATACACTAAAAAGAATCAGCACCAATCAGGGTCTAACTGAAACTCAAGTTTTATTAAATTCCGTGCAACATTTCTTGAGATATGACTATCGCTAAAATCGTGTAAATCCTGCAAAATGCTGCATAGCAGCGCCACCTAATGGACAATTTTTACCAAAAACTAATCAGCACCAATTTATATCAGAGACTAACTGAATATAAAGTTTTATTAAATTCCGAGCATTAGTTCTTGAGATAGAGCTATTGTGGAAACCACGAAAAATGCTGCATAGCAGCGCCACCTGCTGGTCGATTTTTACCAAAAACTAACCAGCACCAATTTATATTAGAGACTAACTGAATATAAAGTTTTATTAAATTCCGGGCATTATTTCTTGAGATAGAGCTATTGCGGAAATCGCGAAAAATGATGCATAGCAGCGCCATCTGCCGGGCGATTTTTACCAAAAACTAATCAGCACCAATTTATATCAGGGACTAACTGAATCTAAAGTTTTATTAAATTCTGAGCACATACAGACAGACAGACAGACAGACAGACTCACAGACAGACATTTTCTAAAAAAAGTCAAATCGTGTTCAGGACCTTCTAAAACGTATAAATCCGTCGAAAACCGGAATTCGAAAATTTTCATGAATCCAATACTTTCTTCTTGTAAGGATAGAAGAAAGTAAAAAGACTAATTATTTCCAATATATACCAGAAAAATTAACTTAGAAATATATTTATTAAAATGTATATTTTACAAAAGTTAGTATTGATTTTGGAAATACACTAGAATCAAGTAACCATGCTGATTTCTAAGACAGCATGCGAAATACTAAAATTAGAGTTGCAAAAAACCCCGCAGTATTTGAGGGACGGGGATAAAACCGGAATTTTGAGGAATATTGGAAATTTTGAAGACGTTTTGGAAGTAAACAAACTAGTCATTTTTCACTTTCGATTTTTTATTTTCAAGAAATTTCAGACACTGTTCTGAAAATTTTTGAATAGGTTTTTCATTGTGAATTCACAAGACTTAGGATTTTGCGCTCGAAATTTTTACAATTTATTATAACATATCATTTGTTTTACAACAATGGCGGCTGTGAATTGGTAAGGATTTGAAAGTTTCTTTAATAATTAAAATTGTTTAATATCTGATAGCTGGCATATTTATTATTAAGGCATACTTTATATTGATTTTCTTGTGAGTTGTAGTGCATTTTTGCATTTATTTCTCTTAGTTTTGTTCGTTTTCTTTTTTGTTTACACTTTCTGAATCGGAGAACAGGGGTGATGTTCATAATAATATCAGGCATCTGTCATCTACCTCTCGCAATTTTTACCTATCTACGCTTAAAATATCAACTTACGTTATTTTAATTTCTCTTACTTAATATTTCTGAAGCTTAAGCATGTATTTAATTAGTTTTCATGTAGACTGTGCCTTTTTCTGTATTTAAGTTGTTGGTTTTATTTACATTTGTAAAAAAAAAAAAGTTTGTTTACAAATTAAAACATTCCATGTCTAAAACTTTCTGAAAATTCCCGGGAATTTTTAATATTTCCCTCCCCAAATACCCGGTTTATTCCCGGGAATAAACCCGGTATTTTCCACCCTTTGCAATCTAACTAAAACTGAAATTGTTTCGTAGCGAGGCCCTTCTTACATTCAAAATCCGACCAAAAGTCTAAATAAGTGATACTGATAATAAATTGATATCTGATGTTTGCAATTCTTATCTTGTGCATATTCAAAATTAAGAGGGGACATTTAATGCCTTTATTAATTAACTAGCAGTACTCTTCAAATGAAAAAAAAAAAGAAACTTGATAATAATCTGCTACATTCTACATCTTTAATGAATTTTATGTGACGCGCTCAGATTTGTCAAGTTTTTTCTTTTTTATGCATCCTGACAATTTGCATACCTTGACTGTACATGTATTTTAAATTAAAATATGCAAAAGTTAAGTTTAAGACAAAATTTTCTTTTGTTTTGACCACATTTATTTTAAAATTTAACTTGGAATATATTTGGCAATACATAATTTTTTCAGTCAAAAATTAGATTTTTTATATAAATCTGCACTCTGCGAAGAACAATAACTTAACTGTCATTGAAAGATATATAAGTGAGTTTTTATAAAGATTATAACCTCTGCCAACTGTAATGCATCCGACGCATAGCATTTCTATTCTCGCAAACTAGTTATCCGACTCCATAATAGGCAGCAAAGGCCAAAAACGCTCTAACCCTTGTTCGGAAACTTTGAGCAAAAATATATGGGGTCTCAAGCATTAGGGTACAGCGCCTAGAATAAATAATGTGGAAACCGGCTACAAAATAGTACTAAAAAATTGAATCCGATAAATGTACAACGATGCTGAACGATAAGAGGTCGATCGCAGCGACATCTGCTAGCTCTTTTCAACGTAAACATTGTATAAAAATCAAATTGAGAAAACGTTTTGGCCAGTGGTAAGTATTTTAAATACTTAAATTATATAAAAAAATAAATTCCCTAAAGGCGTTCATTACGAGCAATTTACTCCATATTATGTTCATGTACACTTACTCTGATATATACACCAGATTAATAAGAACCTGCTATGAATGGATAATATTTGGGTAATTTTTTAATTCCCTGACAGTAAAAATGTAAATAAGAAAGATATTTGCCAAACTTACACAAATTGTGAAAAATAAATGAATGTTTTTTGTTTGTTTTTTATCTGTATTATAACAGGTTTTACAATGTTTTTTTTATGGTTTTGTAACTTCTCAAACTATCTCCAATAACCACGCGAGTGGCTGATTTAAACTTTATATTTACATATAAACTAGCACAATTATCGTAAGACTACTAGCCGCAATTGGCGACCACTTTGGTCTCCCTTAAATGTATGTTAAGCATTGTAACACCTTACTTTTATTCATAATTTAATTTTTTTCCCTAATCCTTCGCCAAACCGGAAGATTATAATAGACAAATCAAGAACTTTTGCGATCATGGTAGCATTTCGCATATTTTTTGTTATTGTTTCATCGTTCTTGACAAAAACCGCTTAACAAACTTAAGCATTTGCTTAATGTCCTTTTGCTTATCAGTTGCAATATGTTCGCTAATGCGGAGATTCTTAAACATATTAAGTAATTTTCCCTAATTGGGTCTATTGCTAATTGGTGTATTTTAGTTAATACAATTTTATGCTTATTTTGTGAAAGTCTTTAATGATATCCACATTTACACTGAACCATATAGTTGCTAATTTTTTTTTGTTCGTTTCTTGCTAACTTTGGCTGCAGACTCGATTACGGAAGATTAGAAAATCTATCATTATTCTCATCTAAAACGTCTTGAATAATGTGCCATAATTGGGCTACATATCATTACACGTAATTTTGGGTACAGCTGTCGCAGACGCACCTGGGTATCATTTTGGCGCCAAAATGGCGATTTTATGCCTGGGCAACCCAGCGTTTTCGGCTAGATTTTGCTTCTTATGGCAACTCGGAAGAGCAGATTCCGTATGTTTTTTAATAAATTAATCATTGTGTATGTTTTATAATAAAATTGTGTGTTTTTTAATATAAAATAAACTATTTCATAATAAAATAAAAGTAACATGCATCTTTAGCAATCTCTAATTGAAAATGGGTTTCTCGCCAAAATTGCGCAAAACAAAAATTGTGCCAACCCCCATGCGTCTGCGACAGCTGTTCCAATTTAAAATACATGTCGTTCACACTTTTCATTCAAAATAGAAAATACATAAATAAGAAATAATGTCATAAATCAGAACATTTGATTTCAAAATCAAAGTATCGTTTCTAATTTGCACACGCGAAAAATAAAAGCTGGTATTGGCGATTTAAAAATAACATAAGAGTACTGAATGACGTTATGTATTTTATAAATGTATATTAAATTGCTGTTTTGAACGCGATTGGTCATTAACAATGGTAAATATGATTGGTGATTAACAATCCTTTTCGGCGATCTCCCTTCCTGGCACGTATAATGCATAAATACCAAATTAACTAACAAATCGGTTCGAAATTTGATTCATTGAATATTATTACATGAGTTGTATTTGTTTACATTCAGTTTACGTCGCGAAAAGATCCAGAAGGAAGTTGAGTTGCATAGCACACACTTATTAAACTTTGATTGTCTCAATGGTGCGAATTATTTTTTTTGACACCAGGCAGCGCAGCGGTCCAAAAATTAATCCGTTGAGAACTTGCTTTAGGAACGATTACCTCCACGGTTTAATATTTTAAACATTCACGACAAATGAATGTTTTTTTTTTACTTTTATAGATTTATAGATAGAGAATTTGAACTGCGAACCTAATTTCAACTGAAGTTATTGCAGAATATATGCATAATTGAATGTAAGTCATCTCTCAAATATTAATTTATTTTGAACGATCTTTCTAAAAATGTAACTTTTATGCAGGTTTTATTCTTAAAAATAATTTTGAATAAAAATGACCGCCTGGTATATGAAAAAGTGAAGCGGGCATCCCGAAACTGTTGATGACAGTCATATGACTTGCGCTTTTATTATAATAGATACTTGAGTAAACAATGCCCTGTCATTTAAATGCACAAATAATTAAAATGCACAAAAATATTTTACAAACATATAAAGCTAACATAACTTTATCATATCAATAAAGTGATTGTTCTGATGTAATTTTAATATTTAAAATTTCTTCTTTCATTTTTTTTGCTCTCCTTTTCCATTAAAGTAACTTTACACATCTTTCAATTTTCTCCATGTGAAATGATAAGTAATAATTAAATTCAACTTTTAAAATACATTCAAGAGTAGCATTTGTTTGATAAATTACAAGTAATAATATTAATAATCAATTTGCAGCATCATGTATGTATACAACGGAGCTAATTCATATATGAATTAGCTCCGCTGTATGCACATATATGTGTACGTGCATTAGTGCAAAATTTTCTTATTTTTATCTTGTTTTTTGAGTAATAGGCTAACGCTGTCCGGATTTTTATTTTCACATTTTTGCAAAATCAAATCATTCTTTCCGTTTCATTGCTGAAGCGATTTAGCAATGGTGATATATAGTTATTCTCTTAAAAATTATTCTGCAACTTATTTTATGTCATTGCTTGATTATCAACGTATTTCAAAATACATATATTTACTAAAATTTTGTAATACAATGTTTATGTTGAAATGAGCTATCAGATGTCGCTGCAATCGCCCTATTGCCGTACAACATTGTTGCACATTTATCGGCTACAATTTTTTAGCACTTTTTAAAGCATTACTGGGATAGCCGGTTTCCACACTATGTATTTTAGGGTGCTTCTGTGAGTGGTGACATATGCACAGGGCTCATTATTTCTTAAGAAAATATTTTCAGTTGCTCAGACTGTGCTTAGACAGGCATTTTTGTCCGAAGTAGGGCAAACCTAAATTTCAGAACTTGGCGATACCCGCCTGGACAAGTTCAATTACAAAAGTGAGACAAGTTAACAAGCATTAGCTTGACGATAATGGCAGTCACGCCAACATTCTTGACGATAAACTTTCCCCAGAATCATCTCAACCACTCAAATTTCATATTCCGTATATCGCCACTCTTATATCAAGGCACCCTATTACGCTCCCGTGCCTTATAATATACAATTTTCCAAAACTCAGTACATTGTATAAAAAAAGAAAAAAAAAGAAAAAAACCTTTTCTTGATCTAGCAAGAAGGTTCAGGAAAATATTGTGTAACCTCTTCCGAGATACTCAAGATTACGAAACGCAATCCGCTATCTTCCGATATGCAAGGAACTTATAGAATTCCGAAATTAAAGAAGCATTTCTGTAAAAAAAGTTACTTTTGCTGCCAGTGTATTAATCAGTTTTCTGAACACGAAATATCGGTTTTTCAGATGCTATTATTTCGTAAGTAAATATTTTCAGCTGCTAAACAAACTTTATACATGTCCTTCTATATTAAAAAAAAAGTAATCTCGAACTGAGCCAAAAACGATTTAGAAATGAACCAATCAAATTCTGCGTAGATATTCCGGGTTATTATCATCGCTTTTTTACTAGGGACTTTTTTGAGGAGCTATTACTTTTTTTCTCTAGCCATCCTACAGATTCGAAAATCATACCACCAGACGCGAAATATAACAAGCTTTGAGAAATTAAAAAAATTATACAATAAAAACATATCGGACAATAAAAACTCAAAAAATCCTTAAAAATCGAGTAAAATATCTTTTATTGAAAAAGTCATTTTTTTATATTGTTGCCAATTTCTAAATAAGCGCAAAGGATTATGTTTTATCTCAAAGAAAAAATGTATTTGCGCGAGACTATTAAAAACAATAATGAAAGTTTAAAATAATAATTAAATGATCACGTGTTGAAAGCAGGAAATAAAGAAAATTACGTCATAAAAATTGTGTTTACATATGAATATTAAAAATAAAAAAGATGAATTACATGAAAAAGCATTATAACCAGTTAAATGAAAAAGCATTATAACCTGATTACAGAAGATAGTCGCCGTTCGTGATATCATCATCATCATCTTTTTAAAACAGGATACATTACCAGGTTTTAAGAGTCTGTGAAATCAGAGCGGGGGTTGGTGAGCGTAGCGAGCAGGGGGCAGATCCCCCTAGTAAAAGAAACAAAATGTTTATTTGGCATGTTGCCTATTGAACATGTTTTCCGGATTTGAAACATTTACTTGAGAATTGATAGCAACCGAAAAAATAATTTTTCGTGTGGACACTGGATTGAGAAAACTGGTTAATGTACTGTAAAATATACTCCGAAACGTTTCTGAAAATTACGGGCTGGAGAAGCATTTTTTGTTTCAGTAATGCTTCTCTAAATCTGGGATATATATTTGTTTCTGAGGTTTCTGAAAAAAAAGGAATAGTGGGAAACCCGGAGAGGTTATATTATATTATCACAAACCTTATTGCTAGATCAAGAAAAAATTGTTTTTTATTTTGTTGTGTAGGAGATTACGAAGATTATGGCGTTTGGATTGTATCAGATAGTGCACGTCTTTTCCATTATACCAGGTTGAGATCGGATCTTGACTATACAATTTGAGACTGTTGATGGCCACCAAAACTCCCTAATAAAGGTACAGGGACCTTGGACATAAAAAATGTTTTTGCTTTTTTTATTCGACTAACGAATGTTTGTTGGATGCATGCAGGATCATATTCGGAACACGTGAAGTACGTTCCAAATTCCATCAATATTTTATTGGGCTTTTACAAGTGTATCTAATTTTTTTGTTCTCACGAGAAAAAAAGTAGAATTATTTATGGGTAGAAACAACGCCCCCTAGATAAGAAAGCCTTGACACGCGTCACGAAAACGTCATACCAAGCAGGCAAAACAAAGAAAACAATTCGAACAACTTGCATGTTTCGATATCATTGGTTCATACAATTAATAATAATTGTTTACGACTAATAGTTAATAATTACACGAGCCATCGAAATCGAAACATGAAAGTTGTTCGATTTTTTTTCTTTGTTTTGCCTGCTTGGTATGACGTTTTCATGACACGTGTGTCACGGCTTTCTTATCTAGGGGGCATTGGTAGAGAGGAAACATTGTATCGAAAAGGAACAATGAATCAATGAAGTTATCTTAACTTGGAGAACGACATGCTTGCAATGTTGCCAGTCTGCTACTTTTATTTAAATTAGGATTGCTTAATTGCTAACACTTTATTGTAAAAAATAGTATAATTCGCCTTATTTAATATGTCATTAAATATGACGAATGTTATTATTTAACAAAAGTTGTAGCAATCAGGATATTTGAATGAAAACTGTTTCGGAATGGCAACACTGCCTGCGTGTGGGACTGACACAGAAAAAACCCCAAACATCTATCGTTATTAGCAATGCAAAATAAGTCCATGGTTCATACTGATGAATACAGTTTTTAAAAATTTGGAAATTTTGTTCATTGTATTATTATAACTTTATTAAGGAGAAATAAATTTCGGATATGTTTTGACTTATTACTTTCCGTAAACATACAGTGTAAAGAAAAGTGTTGTAATCATGCTAAAAATCTGATTATGGACATATTGGTATATCTTTATATTTTCAGGTTACCTGTATCCGTTTTAAGCATATTTCATATGTATGTGTGTATGTATGTGTGTATACTAGAGTTTCCTCATGTTTTAGATCTCTAGAGCTCGTTTTTGGTTGTTTTACGATGATCTCGTTATGTATGTATGTATGTGTGAGAATGAACACGATGTCGCCCGAACTTTCGATTGAGTTCACATTAGGTCAGAATGTTACATGTCACTGTCACAAGAACTGTATATATTTTCGAAGACTAACGGGCTTGGCATCTAAACCTTTTTTTCTCCTATTTTTAAACTATTATGTAAAGATAATCAATAAACAATTTCTCTTATGAATATGAATAAAATCTTGTGTGGATAAATATACTAAATGGACAGACGCACGTTTCGTGAGTAACTTGGACTCACTTCCTCAGTGTCAATAAAATAAACTTAAACGCTATTGTATCCCCCCCAAAGTCATGAAATTGAATCTTAAAACCCAAATGAAAACAACAACACACCGAGAAACTCATCACGCATGAGCCACCAATCAGATTAAGCCGGAAGTGATTCACTATCACACAGTAACTCAACCCAGAAAGGTGAGATCTAAGGTACACTTAAAAAATCATTGACCAGGGAGTTACCAAATTTATGAATATAAACTGCCTCAAAGAAGTCTAAATCTAATGGAGTGTTACATTTCTTAATAATAGTGGCTGAACCAAAGTTAAAATTATGTCCCTCACTCTAGCAGTGGCAAGCAATAGAGGATTTTTGTAATTCTTTTTTCTTAATATAATTTCTGTGTTCATTGAGTTTGAAACGGAGTTGTCGTTTAGTCTGTCCTATGTACGACAAACCACATTGACATTGGATATTGTAAATGCCCCAAAAGTTTTGATGTGAAATTTTATCCTTTAACTGTGAAAAATTTAGTTTATTAACTGGCTTAAAAACTCTTATATCTCAATTAAATTATTTTTATTGTTCACGTTCAACTTATATCAATACAACAACCTTGTTTCACCCTTGACTTAATTTAGAAAAATCTTTTCTTCTTATTTATTTATTTATTTATTTTATTATTATTCACAAGTAAAATATTTGTACTTTGTTTTGTAACAAATAACGATTTTACTAAATAAAAACGTATGGAAATTTATGTATTAATTTTGTTGCAGAAGAAAGAACAAAATATCGACATTTAAAAAATCAAACAAATTTGCAAAATATATTAAAATATACTAATATATTTTTTTTTGTGAAAGATTGGGTTGTAATTCTCCTACACTTGAAACTAAATGTCACCAGGTTTGTTCATGTTACGCCAATTTTAGCTGTGAATTCGATTACGGAGGGATAGCTCTATAATTGAAGTAGTTTAGCAAAATAAATTGCATATGTGGTGTTGCATATTTTTTCAGTTACTTTTGGATTACCTGCTATCTGAATGCAAAGTATTCTATAAAATGTTCAGAAAGTTAGGTGGAGTCACTCCAAACTCTTTTTTTTTATTTATACAAATTGCAGTAATAAAATAAATTTTAACTAGATGGAACCCGTCAAAACGTGACGGAAAAAAATACTATAACAATATCAGTAAAATAAGCGTCTTTATTATTTAAGTAGGGCTTCGTATGAAACAGTCTTTCAAATATTTTATTTACCCCCCCCCCCCCAGTGAAATGCTATTTCCGATGCAAACTCCAAATGAACACTCCGTAAACAAATGTGTAATGCAAATCAGTTTGACATTACCACCATATTCCCCACGACAAAAAAAAAAAAAAAAAAAAAAAGGTCATGGACCTATAAAGTATCATACAAATAGTCCTATCATAAAGTATCATGCAAATTTCCTACTTTCATCTCATATTCAGTAAATAAAAGAACATAGTATAAGCACTCCCCCCCCCCCCCCCCCCGCCGTGATAATGCAATCGAATCAGCTCCTATGCGCATATGTATTGTATCTGCCCAAAGGCACCGTTGAAATTTGACGTTAAAAAAAGTTTGAAAATGTCCTCTTTAATCATTGTTCGTTTCAAATCCATATCTTCTAAAACGCATCCATTGTTTTAAGCTAATCAATTTTTATGTAAAAATGAAGAATTTTTGTTAAAAATAATAAATTAATATGCAGATGAGGGAGAATTTTAATGTTTTCAAATTTATTTGTATGGTTTCTTCTATCCCTTTACATAATCAGGATGATTATTCCTTTTCCATGACAGGCGGTCTCTTATACAGTTAAATATCCAATGGATCTTTAAAAAAATAATAAATAACAGTTCCTAGCATATTCTGATTCAACATATACATCAACGAATTCAACGTATCAATTTTATGTTAATCATAAACTAAAAATAGTTTTTTTTTTTCTTTTGACAGATTTTATATTAGCGCCAAAATACTCTATCTTATGGATAATCTGATCTTATGATTTATCAGGTTTTTATTATTATTTATTTTTCACTTTTCATGAAGGTTAGGAATACCTATTTTCAATTGTTGCAACTTTCCAAGGGGCTATTTTACATTATTAAAACAAACGGATGGTCATTGTTGAGATAGAATTGAAAAATATTTCATGCTTGAAAATTATTTAAAAAGTCGTTAAATTAAGCGGCCGATTTCAAATAAATTTCAATCGAAAGCTAATTTTTTTTCTAATTGAGGATGTAAGAATTGAAATTGTAAAATTTAGTAAAAAAATTAAATTTTTAGTATTTAGAAGTGATGTAAGCGCGATGAAAGCTAAAGCGATAGTGCCGTTTGTTGTCACAACCGTTATACATTTCTAAATATTGCCACTGTGTTTTGGTTGGCGTCCAAAAGTAGACTACCATTTTTTGACATCGAAAGAAAAATTCACAGTGAAAGAAATAAGACTTTGCCGCTAATAAGGAACTGTTAAATGAACTTATAACAAACCTACCAAAATAATTCCTATAAAATATTAGCCTTACATTGTTTATTCTAGCTAAAAATACAATCATTATTTCAAGTTTTTTTTTCTCCTGAAATTCTTTACTTTTGTGAATTTTTTCATTAAAAAAGGAAATCTTAATAATTTAAATCTCATCAAAAACGTCACCTGTAAAACATGCAGCCAAGTCTCGTGACTCTTTTTCTGTAAAAAGTTCTGAGATCGTGTAAAGCCAAGTTTAGCTATCTTATTAACTCTGAAATTTTCATTCACATATCACTCCTAGTCTCTACATGTTTAGTTAAATATTATTTTGTGACTTGGCAATTACGCAGCACAGGGAAGTTATTACACCTTACTATGTTATGGGATGGCATGGTATTATTTGATTAAGACTAATTATATACATCACATTCTCGTGCTACGTAATTGCCAAGTCACAAAATAATATTTAACTAAACATGTAGAGACTAGGAGTGATTTGTGAATGAAAATTTCAGAGTTAATAAGATAGCTAAACTTGGCTTTACACGATCTCAGAACTTTTTACGGAAAAAGAGTCACGAGACTTGGCTGCATTTTTTACAGGTGACGTTTTTGATGAGATTTCACTTCTTTTTGTAAGTAATCCTCCTTTTCTTGATTTTGGGTTCTTTTTGGAGATCATCCACTGATTTTCGCTAAGCCTACGCTCTGTCCCTATTATTTACAGGTATCAAAAATTTGAAGCTTTAGTTTTGTTTGCAAAGTACTGTAGATAAAACGAGATTTCAGGTTCCTAGGCCAGCACTAAGTTATGGGAGGGGAAGTGTCAAAAGTACCATCAAAGAGGGGAAGTCTCAATTGCTTCCAGGATAGGTGCTATCCATCTGAGATATTACTCGCAGTCCTAGATACTTGATAATTAGCATAAAAGAACTTTTTAGTATAAAAAGAAAGCCAAAATTAAAATTTCCGGACATTTTTAATATATCAAACTATATTCATTTTTTCGATGTTATTTATTTTTTATTTTTTTTAGCTTCTTTTTTTAGCTTTTTTTTTACATTTACGGATTTTTTAATTTTTTCTTACTCTGTATACTAAACCCTACCTTTCTGCGAAATGTCAAGCTTCTAGGACTACAAAATCGGATTATTTTCAAATTTTTGACTTTTTATAAATTTATTGATTTTTCGATTTTACTTCTAAGTTACCTGATTGTCATGCCAATGTAGTAACTTTTTGATCCGTCTTCTTATGATCATTTAGGTTCAATTTAGAGGTAAATCAAGTGAATGTTACAGTCACCATGATTTTATTTAGACAGAACTATCAAACCATAACCAGCCAGTAATGTCGGGAGGGTAGGGTGAGCTGTGAAAATTTTTGTGGGGCTAACATCATTTAACAATCCATATTTCATATGCGAAGTAAATAGAGTATAACCTGTGAAAGAAAACAAACATGTCTATAAAGAAATCGCCTATAACGTAGCCAGTCTATAGTGGAACTTTCCTATAACGAAATTCGTAAACGAAAGAAAAGCATAATCCGGGGGAAATAACATAAAACAATTAGGGGCGTTGTACTAGCTAATAGGACAATTATCTTAAAACTAATGTTTTAGCAGTACAAAATCAAATTGTTTTCGAATTTTTGGTTTTTTAAAGATATTTCGATTTTATTTTCGAATTTAATGAATTTTTTAATTGTTCCTTTTATTGAATAGTAAATGCTACCTTTACACCAAGTTTTAAGTTTCTAAGAATACAAGATAAAATTATTTTCAATTTTTTATTTTTTCGACTTTTTTTTTATTTTCTGGAGTTTTTAATTTTTTCTTATTTTGTATCCTTTATTACAAATTTCAAGTTTCTAGCGCTACAAAATCGAATTATTTTGAAATTTCCGATCTTTTTCGAGTTTTTTTTTATTCTATTTTCGAATTTATTGTGTTTTAATTTTTCTTTTTTCTGTATCCTAAACAATAAGTTTATTCGAATTTTACAGATTTTTTATTTTTTTGTATCCTAAATACTGCTTTTATTCCAAATTTTAAGTTTCTAGCTCTACAAAATCGAATTATTTTCAAATTTTCGTTTTTTTTTCGATTTTTTTATTTTATTTTCGATGTTTGTTGTGTTTTTCTTTTTTTCTTTTTCTGAATCCTAAACACTACCTTTACACCAAATTTTCAGTTTCTAAGACTACGAGATCATATTATTTTCAATTTCTCACTTTTTTTTTTTCTTTTTCTTTCTTTTCTTTTTCTTTCTTTTTTTTTTATTTTTAATTTTTGAAAATTTCGAAATTTTCTTTTCGAATTATCCATATTATTTAATGTTCCCTTATTTAGTATCTTAAATATTACCTTTATTCCAAATTACAAGTTTCTTGTGCTACGAAATCGAATTATTTCCAAATTTTCTTTATTTTTCGATTTTTTTATTTTATTTTCGAATTTTATTGCGTTTTTATTTTAACGTATTCTGAATCCTAAACACTACCTTTACCGCGAATTTTAGGTTTTTAAGGCTAAAAGATCAAATTATTTTATTTTTTTCATTTTTTTCGAATTTTTCGAATTTTTGAATTTTTTTTCGAATTTTCCGGATTTTTTAATTTTCCCTAATTTTGCATCCTAAATACTACCTTTATTCCGAATTCCAAGTTTCTAGTTCAACAAAACCGGATTATTTGATAATTTTCGTTTTTTTTCGATTTTTCCGATTTTTCGATTTTGTTTTCGAGTTTTTTTTTGTGTGTGTTTTTGATGTTTTCTTTTTCTGAATTCTAAACACTACCTTCACACCAAATTTTAAGTTTTAAAGACATTAAGATCGTGTTATTTTCAATTTTCAACTTTGTTCGAATTTGTTGAATTTTCGAATGTTTTTTTTTTTTTAATTTTCCGGATTTTATAATTTTTTCTTTCTTTGTATCCGAAACACTAGCTTTATTCCAAATTTTAAATTTCTATGGCTGCGGGATCTACCCAATCTTTTTGATGACGCGAGAGTGAGTGAGTGTGTGAGTGACAAAAAATCGAAACTTTGAGTTCATATACCGTCTGCACTAATTTATGGGTATTTTTTGAATTATCCATATTTTTGAATTTTTCCTTATTTAGTATTTTAAATACTAGGACTTCCCTCAAAGGGATTAGTCTGAGTGATATTGGAGAGAACATAGGATTAACAATTACAATATAAAGAAAAAGAGCAAATTAAATGATAGAATTACAAAATATCATATATAAATTCATATACACTGTTAAAAAAATAGAAAAGAAGTACCGTTCATCAGATGTGTTGTCATAATTTTTTTTAACATGTGGCAAAGGATCTCATTTTCTTAAGCGCGTATTGCGCAAAACTCGAAAAAAAAAAAAAAACGCCGGATCATTTAAAACGCCAAGCTTTTTAAAGCTACGTAATTGGATTTGCAGCCAATAGATTATTCTATCAAGCGTGGCTTAACGCAAATTTAATTTCATTGTTGCACCTTTTTTGTGTGTGAATTTAAAATTTTTCTTCCTTGATTATATATCTATTATTTGTATAACTGTTTATAAAAACTCTTACATTTCAAACCACATTGATAGCATGTTTTGCTACAAACCAGATTGCAAAACTATAGTCTAAATTACTATTAAAGTATAGAAAAAATCTTTCGATGACTTCTGTAAAATAACTTTTACATTAAATCTCCATATAGGCAAAATTGAAAATTATATATATTACAAAGTTAAGCTTAACAGATACTTCTTGATTATTCTATAGGAGGCTCTGCACCCTGCGCCTTTAATGCGCCTTTACAGCGCCAATCCGCAGACTTTTCTTTTGCCTGTCTCTCTGTCTCTCCACAATCTGTCTGTTTCCCTATCCGTTTTTCTGCCCGTCTCTCTAACTGATTGTCTATCTCTCTACACGTCTCGCTACCTGCCTCTATATTTCTCTACCGGTCTCGCTACCCGTCTCTATATTCCTCTACCAGTCTCGCTACCCGCCAATCTATTTCTCTAACCGTCTGTCTATCCGTCTAACTACTTGTATGTCTAGCCGTGTCTCTATCCACTTCGCTACCCATTTGTCTATCTGTCTCTCTACCCGTCTGGCTATACGCCTCTCTACCCATCTTCTTACCCATCTCCGTACCCATCTACTGTCTCTATACTCGTCTGTATACCCGTCTCACTATCCGTCTGTTTTTGTACCCGACTCTTCACCCGTCTCGCTATCAATCTCATTACCCGTCAGTACACTCGTCTCTGTACTCATCTCTCTACTCGTCTCTTTGTCTACCACGCTACGCGTCTCACAACCTTTCTCGCTACATTCCAGTCTACCGGTGTCGCTACCCGTCTCGAGACCCATCTCGCTACTCCTCTGTCAACCCTCTTTTTACCTTTCTCTCTAGCCGTCTGTCTATTCGTTTCTCTACCCGTCAGTCTACCTATGTCGCTACTCGTCTCTCTACCTATCTCTCTACCCGTTTGTTTAGTCGTCTTTCTACCTCTCGCCACCTCTTCCCAATTTTTAAACAGTTCATTTATTATACAGAAGCCGTTTATCAGTTATTAAATGCAAACAGAAGTAATTTATCTAATAAGTGTAATCAGATGCATTTTTTTTAAATACATACATAAACCTGAATAATAATTCATCAGTTTTGTGTTCATAGTTGTTTATATCATTTGACAGTAAATCTCAACTTCTTAAACCTGAATTGTCTCAAGCTTTTTAAAAAAACCACAAGGTCTGTATAACTGCAAAGTACCCTGAGGGCTATATTAGCTACATGTTATTAAGTTTCGTTATCGCGTTTGCAGCTAATTGCTTATGTCAGAAAGCGTGGCTTAACGCCATTTTAAATTCATTACTGTAACTTTTTTTTTTTTTTTTTTTTTTTTTTTGGGGGGGGGGGTGGTAGGGGGGAAGGGTTTCAAATATATACATTTAAATTAAAACTTTTGCCTCCATGCCATTAGTGTTGTTTGTATTATTAACTAATACCTTGTAGACCGAGCTTCATTTGAAACAAATGTAAAAGACTTCTTCTACAGTTTTTTTGTAGGAGAAACTTTCGTAATTGGGCCCAAAGCCAATCGGAGTATTTAATATCATTATTGTAACTCTTATAGAGTTAAAACAATATTGTTGCTAGCTTTACTCTTGTTTGAGACCAACCTTGCATGTGTATCTGAATGGGAAAAAGTTTCGTATCCTATGTCGGTTGGCGAAAAAAATTTTAAATGGTGCCAAAAGGTAGTTTTAGCAACTTACAAAATTTTCCAAGAGAGCGGTAAAACATGTTTTTCAAATATTTACAAACATACGTTTATTAAAGCATGTTTTTGCGCCATCTTAAAAATTTAAGCACGATGCTAAAATGAAATTTTATCGCCATATTCGATATTTTAATAAGTAATGAAAACACATAAACAAACTTATATAACAAACCTAAGAGGCATTTTTGTGATAAATAATTGTTATTGTCAGGGGGTTAAATTGTAAACAATTAATAAACGGCTAGTAAATAATAAATAGCATTTAAAATCTAAGGTACTTTTCGGTTAGCCGGGCGCCAGTGAAATGTATATAACTATATATACATATATATATATGTATACATACACACATATATGTATGTGTATATATATATGTATATATACATACATGCATATATAAATGTGTGTATGTATAGATATATGTATATATATGTATACATAGATATATAAATTTCACTGGCGCCCGGCTAACCGAAAAGTACCAAATCTAAAAATGGAGAAGTGGTCCGTATAAAAATTAAGCGCTTGATATATGTAAATTTTTTTTTATTTTTTAATATTTCCGAATGCACAGATAAAAAGGTAAAAATCTCTTTTCCGAATGCCAAATAGAAAATATACAAAATAGAAAAATATCTGCTAAAAAATATATTTACATAATACTACATCTGCAAAAAAATAAGATTTAGAAAAAGTAAGCCAAATCCTTCAGATCCCAACAGTCACATCGAAAAACTTATCACCAAAAAAGAACTCGCCAAATCTTACGGCACAGGAGATGGATTTTTCCCTCTGAATGCAGAATATTAGTTTTTTTCTTGTACGATGGGTGATTATAACTGTTTCATTTCACATACTACATACCGTTTGATATATTGGTACTTTTATGTTATCTGGCGCAGTTGATAAATCGCCAAATATTGTTCCTATAACATTTTCATATTGAATTCATTTCATTTAAATATAAACCTTTCACTCATTTAATTTAAAATACATGCCTTTCATTAATCCCATTTAAAATGCTAAAAAGAGAAAAAAAAAGAAATAATGCCGTAAATCGAAACCTTTTATTTAAACACCAAAGAATTTTTTTTTATTATTTACACTTGAGAAATAAAAAAAGCTGCTATTGCTGAGATTTGCGCCAAATCTCTAATACCAAGTCTACTAAGTTATTGCGGGGTTTTTCTTTCAAAGAGAAAAAAATCCAGATTAATTTTCGATTTCTACTCAATTGAAATATATTTTATTGTGCTGAATATTAGTGCGTGCATATTTTTTTTTCTCCTTGTACTCCATGAACTTTTCAATTCCGATTGTCTACGAAAATCTCGCGCCGGGGAAAATGACGTACCACAAAATTTCGTGACGTATGTACTTTAATTGTGCTTTTTTATCTATTTTTTTAATATAATTTCCAAACGGTTTAGCATTTATTCTTGGTAATAAATAGACGTCGTTGTCACCTTTATAGGTACCTGCTGTAAAAATTTGAACGAAATCCGTTAAATATTTTTTGAGTTATGCTTGACGAAAGGTTTTAATATCCATCGTAGCTATATATGGGGCAAAGTAATACTGCGCTGTGTATGAGTCTTCGTTGAACTCAGACAATTACCTTTATTCCAAATTTCAAGTTTCTAGCGCTATAAAATCGAATTATTTTCAAATTTTCCTCATTTTTCGATTTATTCGATTTTTTTCGATTTTTTAATTTTATTTTCGAATTTTATTGCGTTTTTTATTTTAAAATTTTTTGAATCCTAAACACTATCTTTACCGCGAATTTTAAGTTTCTAAGGCTAGAAGATCAAATTATTTTATTTTTTTCATTTTTTTTCGAATTTTTCGAATTTTTGAATTTTTTTTTCGAATTTTCTGGATTTTTTAATTTTTGCTTATTTTGCATCCTAAATACTACCTTTATTCCGAATTCCAAGTTTCTAGCGCAACAAAATCGGATTATTTGAAAATTTTCGATTTTTTCGATTTTTTTTATTTTTTCAATTTTTCTTTCGATTTTTGTGGTGTTTTTGATGTTTTCTTTTTCTGGATGCTAAACACTACCTTCACCTTTCGTCTTATTTTCAACTCTCAATTTTGATGGAATTTGTTGAATTTTCGAATGTTTTTTTTTCGAATTTTCTGGATTTTATAATTTTTCCTTTCTTTGTATCGTAAACACTACCTTTTTTCCAAATGTCAAGTTTCTAGGGCTACGGGATCTACCTAATCTTTTTGATGACGCGGAACGATTGAGTGAGTGAGTGACAAAAAATCGAATGTTTGAGTACATATATCGTCTGAACTAGAAAAGACAGAAAGTTGTAATTTTAAATTTTGGTCCTGTTTGCCAAATACTCTAGAAAAACGAAGTTTTGAATTTTTGGGATACTCCAGCGCGGAGATGTGGGGGGGGGGGGGGGGGGGGTCAAAAGTGCCCTGAGTTGCTTCCAGAAAAGTATGCTTACGGCTGTCCTCTCTCGACTTGGCGGAGGCACTGCCGTGCCTCCAGATCCTATAATTCCTATAACTTAATCCTATAATTTAAAAAAAAATTGGTAACATGTAATCAAGGTATGCAATCAAGATGAATAGCAACCAATAAAGGCTCCAGTTCTAATCTTTAACATTAAAAATTGAAATATCAGTTAATATTACGCCATGTTGACACAATCATATAAATTTTTCTTTTTAGTTTTATCAATGTTAAAATGGATTTCAAGCTAAGCATAACGTTATTTTCACCGGTACAAACTTTTCACACGTACATTTATGCTTAAGCACCATGCATACAAAAAAAAAATATTTTGCATTTAATTGTAATGAAAAAAATGGCATCAGCAAAGTTATAATGCTAAATGATACAATGTAAAATGAACCCAATGGACAATATTTCCGTGACGTCACAGTAAATATGAATTTTTATTTGTGTATAAAACACACGGATAAATATTTTTACCGAAATACTTAAACATTTTAACTATATTTTAACTTACAAATTAAAAAATTCGGCCTAAAAGTCACGTGCTTTTAATATTTAATATTTATTTTTTATGCTCGCAATCATTGAGTTCAAAAAATAAACTCTGTACGTCGCAACAGTGGGCGTTAATCCGATTGCCGACTTTATGACGTCATAAGCAGAAGTAAAATTTTAATTTAAGATTACGGCTAATTAATTAAATTTTCGAACAAACGATTGTACGATAACAAATCTGTGACCAAATATCTTTCATTTAAAAAAAGAATGATGTAATTTGATGTAGTAGTTTGTTCTCCCGGATTGTCGAAACAAAACGCTTAGCGTTTTAAATATATAGATTGTGATTAGTACAGTTGTATTTGTATAGTGTTTAAACAAGCTCTTCCGGTGCCATTATTTTGTAAAAAAAATAGCTTTTGATTTTGACAATAAAATCCTATGTGTTTGCTGGGGATAGTAAGGAAGGCGCCATTGCAAACATTCCTTGGTTGGCGAGATACAATGCAGAATTGTTTGAGATCACTGATATAAATTTGTATTTAAGAAACTTTTAAAGTTGTATTTAAAAAAAAAACTGCACCTGTTCATATTTCCTCAAGGCGGGTGACAGACAGACAGCACCTGTTCATAAAATATTTCATTGAATCTACACTCATGCTAATAAAATAAAAATGATGACCGGGCAATTTCAATTTTAGACCGAATATTTCATCGAATATTCCAGAAATGCTTGACGAATCGTCCTCGAACACATAACGCTGTATTAATCCCTTTTCTGCAATTGTTGTCCGAAGAAAATAATGTGTGCAAAGTTTTCCAGGCTGAATTCGGCAGAATCGTGCATATTATTTATAGAATTGATAAACATCACGTAATACAGTAAAAGTTAATTCAATTTTTAAATGCACTGGGGCATCCAACCTGGACTTCCCAGGATAGAGAATACATGTAAAAAACATTTTTTTTTTTTTTTTTTTTTTTTTTTTGAAAACTCTAATAGATTTTTTTCATTATATATTTTTTTAGATTGCCTCTTAACGACAAAGAGAACTTTTATATGAAATAGTCAATTATATATTCAAATAAAAGTTTGAAATTTATTAAAAGCAGTAATTTCGTTTTGGTCTCGCGCAAGTTAATAGCCGAAGAAATCGCTAAAAATTCGTTATCTACAGCAGTTTTTTTTTCTGATAATGTCAGTGGATTTAAGTGCTTATTTCAATTACATGTCTGTTAAATTTGTGTTTTATTTATTCTATTTTATTTATTGCTTAATAATAGTTTAATATCGTTATTGAATATTAGCTGGAAACAAATGCTGAAATTTTTATATTGTTTAACTTGCAAATGGATTAATATTTTGTAATCGTCTGCCAGCGATATAGAATTATTTTTAAAAAATCATGCTTGAAATTTAATTTAAATGCTATAATAAATGAATAAATTGCGATACAGTTTTAAAACAAATTGCATTTCAAAGTAGATTTTTTCTCCTATAAAACGGTGTAAAAATTAAAAACATGCGATGTTTAGAAATTAAAAAAATTCCAGTAGCAAAAAATCGCAAAACCGAAAGTTCATTGTCAACTGTTGCTATTCGCAAATTGACGTCAGCGTTACGCATGGACACGTTTGTCCTTTATAATATAGATAGATACTATAGCTAAACACGGACGTCTAGGAAATATCATTCATAATCAGTCCTGTTACTGTGTGTCTCTGAACGATAATTGCTATATATTCAATAATTTACAAAAAAAAAAAAAAAAAAAAAAAAAAAAAAAAAAAAAAAAATATATATATATATATATATATATATATATATATATATACATGTTATAGTGCACTTTAGTGACGTATGTCAATATCATTAAGTTTGAAATATGGTTTGGTAACATGATTAAAATATACTTCAAACGATTTTTCACCATGTTCTCTGATGTAATTGAATTATTTTGTGTGCCCCTAGAAATGAACTATAAATGCTTGATATATATAATTAATTAATTTTCAGTAGCAAGCATGCTATAGTAAACCTCAATAACGCATCTATTATACGGCAATCTGAGTACATTTACGAGTGTTTGAGCGTAGACAACCAGACGGCGGGCAAACCGAATTCATAAACACTTTTTAACTATGTTGGAAAGTGTTAAAAATGTAGCTTTATTGTCAGCTGTGATTTTATTACATTGGATTTGTAAATTTATTTGCTTATGACAGCTGTTGATTTTCTCTATTTTTTTCATATATAGAGCGTCATAAAATGCTTGGGGCAAATGTTTAGGGACATAACCAGGCCCATAAACAAGCCTAAATTACTGTATAATCCATGGGCCTAACTCAAGCAGTGAAGCACTAGAGGTCGCTTTCTGTTTGTGCTAAAGGTAGTGTCTGCCTCATACATTTTCAGTAAGTGATTGCTGAAATTTGATTCATGTATTACTATAGGTTTATAGATAATTGAGTACTATTTTTTTTTCTGCACGTTACTAACACCAAAGAAAAATTGAATTGCGAAATTCTACAGAACGCAAATGATGTGAAAAGACGTGTATATATATTTTTTAATGTCTAATTTAAAAGAATTATGCTAAAGAATATATTATTGTCATTCTCCAAACAATGTTATAGATATTTGAGAATAATAATAAAAATTTCTGAACATCACTAATACCAATGAAAAATAGTAAAGCTAAATTGTAGAATGCGCAAATGATGACAAAAGACATAAAAATTATTTAGGTCTAATTTAGAAGAGTTATACTAAGAACGCACGTAATAGTGTCATTCTTCGAAGAATTTTATGTGTAGTTGAGAATATATTTTTTTGTTGTTGAAAGTTTGACATTGTGTTAGATCAGTTCTTCTTAAACTGATATGGTCTAGTCTTTCTAATACTGCGTCTAATTTGATCTCCCCCCCCCCGCCCCTCTTGAATGAATTGGTCGTAATAATAAAATAGACATTGCTTTGAAAATTTTAAACTTTTTCTTCTAATAGTTTGATTGGTAAAAATATATACATAACGGAAATTTGAAATCGGTTACTCAACATTGTGTTGCAAGCAGACCTTTTATGATAGTTAGAAAAGAAATTCTCTAGCGCTTCATTACTTCATTTATGCACTGTAAAAAATGTCCAAATGTTTCTTAATCTACGAAAATATAATATAATCATGACTAAATTTATAATATAAACTCATCCTTGTTAACCATGATTCTGAAAAGTGTTTTTTTATCTTTCGAAATCTCAAACATCAATGACATTTCGATATTTAAAGAATCATTTATAAAAATAAAATTTCTCTTGCTGCCCGTAATTTTCGAAACGTTTACGAGTAGCTTTTAATGTGTATTAATCCCTTCAGAGTCGCTTAATATTTGAAAAAACTATCAAAAAAGTACCTATTTTATTATTACAGAAATTCAATAATTATAAGGTTTCTAAATGAAATATGCAATTAGTTTTTTTTAAGGCAAAAAACCAATATGTTATAGAGCAAATTCCCATTTGTAGAAATGTCATCATGCGAGAATTCTGTGTCTTAACACCTTAACCCTTTGAGGGGCGGTGGTATATATTATATACCACCTAATTTTAATCCGATTCAAACCAGAAACTTTTAATTATATTTTACTTTTTTAACTTTGACGGGGAAAGGTTGAAAAATTGCTTTTCCTTATTTTGAACTAAATTCTTTCGTAAATACCGGTGTGAGTTCGACGTTACAGGAACAAAATTGCTTGCCACTGAAAGGGTTAAGCACCCCCCCCCCCCGATAAGTGTAAGCTACTTTTTTTTTATAATAATTCAGATTATTTGATTCCCACCCATTTTTTGATGTAGAAATATTCACCGTACTTTACGGCAGATAAAATAATGCGAAAATAAAGCCAATTACACTATTTAAAAAAAAAAAAAAAACTGGTGGGAGTCAAACAATCTGAATTAAAAAAAAGTAGTCTACACTGCCCGTGAAAATCACGGGCGCGAGAATTAAGAGGTTAATGTTAGCTTTACACCATACAAATTAATACGAATAAGACCTTTAATTTTCACAACTTTACAAATTTTTACAAATAATATTTGACATAATATATATACATTAAACATTGATTATCAATAACTCTTTTGAGTATGATATATTTCGAAACATGCAATACAAAGTCCAACATCACAATCAGCGCAATGAAATCTTCAGATGGAAATTCCAGTTAAATTTTTCTGGTTTCAGAAGTTTTTTCCAGCAGTTAAATCTTGAGCGCGGAAATATGACGGGCACGAGAAATAACGAACGACACCTCAGCCCGTGATATTGACGGGAGCGAGAATTAAGGGGTTAATCAGATTTCTAAGCACGGAATATAATATTTTCCGATGCTATCAACTCTCAACTAAGCATTTTCATGTTCAACAAACATGTTTAACCGACAAACATGCAAAATTAACAGCGTTAACATTAACATTAAAATTAAGATTATTTCATTATTCTTTCATGTATAAATTCACCTGTGCAGCTGAAAACGTCTACTTGAGAATTCATGACATTCAATAACCAGGTATTCCAGGCTGAGGAAACTGATTAATACACTATAAAAATTATTCGGAAACGTTTCTGAAAAATACGGGCAGCAAAAAATACTTTGTTTTTATAAATAATTCTTTAAATTTTGAAAATATATTGTTTTGGGGGATTCAAAAGACAATGGAACACGCTTTTCGGAAGATTATATTGTATTTCCGTTCGTGGTTATAGTATATTTTCATAAAATAAGAAATATTGGTCATTTTTTACAGTGTGGCTATGCAATTGCTTGGTGATCTATGCTTTTCTAGGTGTGTTCCAATTCCCTTAGCCAGTCACGTTATATCTCTAAAAAACACGAGATTTAAAATTAAAACATGTTACAACAACTTTAGAAAGTTAATACCTTATGCATAACCATAACACATTATAAGGAACCGGAAATCGATAAAAAAAAATAACTTATATGGCCATGAAAAAACAAACACTTTTCTAACAGCGTCACATAATCTCAGTTTGTGAATTCAAAATTATTTTAAGTAGGCCATTTATAATCCTGAAGGCGAGTAAATCAGCCTACATAATACAGGAAATATTTGCATTGTAAAGACAAGTACAGAACCTGTCCTAATATAGCAGAAGTGATTAGGAAAATTAATGTAATATTGTAGTTTCCGAGGATTTCAAATACGCCTCCGTAATCTTCCAAAATTATTTGATAAAGGGGTAACCGCAAGCCTCTGAAAACGTAAACTTCAGTTTCCGAGGTTTTCAGAAACGTTTCTGAAATCAATGGGTTCATTTGTTAGCCGGAAAATTTAGAAATGTTGTTTCTTTTAATTTCAAAAGCCTGTTGCTTTCTGTGGTTTATGATTGGTTCTTCACCTAAATGTTTTTGAATACAAGGGAAAAGTTTCCAGAACTGTGAGCAACAGTGATGTTACACTGGGTTTTCATAACTATTTACTTATATTAGGAATTTTATTTTATTTTTTTTAATTTTTTTTTATTTTTTTTAAGCATTGGGAACATGGTTGTTGTTTTCGAGAATGGACCTCTTGGCGTCGTCACTTTATATTTTAAGTGTTTGTAACAAAATTCTGTAACTTTAGAAGATTTTTTTTTAAAGCGTTTTTAACGAAATTCTGTAATTTTAGAAGAATTTTTCTTTGAATAGGCAATAGAAATACATAAAATCGGTACAAAAATTTTAAAGTTACAAAAAGGATGGATGCAAACTATCAGATATGAAAAAAGCCGAATTCAAAAATTGACGTCGGATGAGAAATCGTCTCATAAAGCAAAAAATGTGGTCTTCAACTTTAATTTCTTCAAAATACCTTTAGCTCAAACATCAATCTAAACAAGAATTAAAGTTAATGTAGGAAGGACCCGACAAAATATTAAGGTATATATTAAGGATAAGGTTTAGTAATGGAAAATACGTTTCAATAACTGCTGCGATGGTTCAAACGAATATTTTTGCGAGGACAGAGAATGCCAGGATCTCTTCAACTGTAGTAATGGAAAATGCGTTTATTTGTAGATGGTTCCGATGAATATTTTTGAATAATTTTTATTTTTAATTAATTAAAAAAAAAATTAAGCTTTAGGAACATTTTCCTAATGATTGTTGTAATTGTTAAATTATAATTTTTTTTTCTACAGAGTACTGGACAATAGAAAGTTTTCAAGAAACAAATAATTAATGTTATTAAATTTTTCAGTTTGTTTCTTTGTACGCAATTACAGTGCTTTTTGTAGCATGTTTTGAAGCCAATATCCTTTGTTGAAACAATGAAGAAGAACGGAATTATAACTAAAGCAAATACATAGAAAATTTTTATGATATTGATTGATTCTGCTTAGATGGCTGTTCGATTGTCGAAGTGTAATTTTACATTTAACAAAAATGATTTATTTAAGATTATATTCAAAAGTCAATTAGTGAAAAGAATAAGAAATTTTGTAAAATATACCTAAGTTTTGAAAAATTCATAGAGTTTACGAAATTGTTTACTAGTTTATGAAAGTCACAGTAATTCTAAATGATTTTTTTAAAACTTCAGTACAATGATGGAAGAAGGCAATGCATTCAAAAATTCTTACTTAACATGCAGCGAATATTTCTCTAAGAGAATTCAGTAAATGGCATGAAAATACTTGCACATTATTGCTTCAACCTGCATCATATTAAAAGTGCAATTTATATTCTGTGTACAGCGAACTAGAATATTATATATTGTGTACGTGTAATGCATCGAAACAGCTAAAACACGTACTCGTATTGCGTATACACTGTATATTGTCATAAATCTTTTTGCTTTTCTGCATTTTAGTAAAAATATACAAATTATGAATTGTATATTTTCACAAATGAATTATGCCGACGTATTGGAGACATTTATTCATATGAGAATAATTATGAATATAACTTACGCAATTATATAAGGCAAAATTTTATCCATAAAGAAATTTAAATGTAAGTCAGTATTAATGTTTTAGTAATGTAAATCATATAATGTACATTGCGTGTTATAAAAAAGATACATATACCTTTATTCACAGGTCGTTTACAATAAAAACACAACAAAAGTATCATTAGATTCCGAATAAAATCTTTTTTCGGAATATGATTGCAATTTTGGATATAAAGGTCATCTGCATATTAAAGATTTTACCAACTTTCCTTTTTAAAATAGTGATAATCACTTTTGTCACGTTATTTGAGTTTCTTTAATCAAATTATCCCGGAAAAATATGCAGCTATGCACTATTTTCTAAGGGTTGTTATTTAGCTTGAAAGGTCAGCAAATTATTTGATTTTTTAATACTTTCCAACATAGTTGAAAATTGTTTATAAATTCGGTTTCTCTGTCTGTCTGGCCGTCTGGTCGTGCTGTAACCCACATAAATATACTCGGATTGCCATGTAACTTTTTATGTTAATGAGGTTTAGACTAGAATCCTCGCTATTGAAAATAAAGTGTGTAGAATAGTTCGTTTACAGGGACACACAAAAGAATTCCGTTACATTATGGTCTATGTGCAAAAATCGCTTGCGGTACATTTTATTTCAATATTTCATTTTATTGTCAGTAAAAGTGAATTTTTTTAATAATATTCTGACAGCGTTGGAACGTGTTTTATAATATATGCCTGATGCATGATTTTTCGTGCTTGTTTTATTTCTAAGTATGAGGTAGAAATATGTATGTGTTAGTGTAATAAAACACATATTGAAATTAAAAAAAAAACAAATTTGTATTATTTGTTTTTTCAAAAATGTCTGTTACGTTGTATGTAATGTTACTAGGTGTCCCAATCCATGCGGGATGTCCCGATTTTAAGGAGTCAGGAAGTGCTTTCCGCAAAACCGTCTCGCGGGACACCATATGTCACGATTTTTCAGAGTGCACAACACAACATCTTTAAATTTTTCCCACGCACCTTGCTATTTCTTACTCCGTGTTGAGTTGTTGGAACACTAAAAATAAATTAAAACTTCGAATTTTTATTGAATTGATTTGTATAGTTACACTCATCTTCAACAACGCCTTCGCTCGGCTATTGACACCACAGCTTCGACTCAAACTGTCCGAAACCGGCTCCACGCTGTAGGTCTGTATGTTCGCAGACTAATGGTATGTGTTATGTTAACAGCAATACACCGTGGAGCCCGCAGGGAGAGGGCAATAGAGCATGTGAACTGGAGAAGAAATGAATGGTACAATATTCTTATCTCTGACGAGTCCCGTTTTTCTGTTCATCCTGATAATAGGCGTATTTTCATCTGGAGGGAACGTGGCACTAGAAACAATCCTGTGTTCGTGCAAGGAAGCGTCAGATTTGGCGGTGAAGGAGTGATGGTCTATGCTTGGCAGACTTCCACATCATTCGAAATGGAGCTCTGAGTGATTAGCAATACAGTGATGAGATGCTCAGACTTATTGTAGTTCCTTACGCTGCTGCGATTGGAGATGATTTCATGTTAATGGACGGAAATTGCAGTCCCCATCGTGCGCACTTGGTGGAGGATTTCCTTTTTGAGGAAGGAATCATTCTAATGAAATGGCCAGCGTGTTCACCGGACATTAATCGAATAGAGCATGTTCGGGACATTCTAGACAGACGATTTTCTAGCCACCTACCACCCCCACAAAACTCTCCAAGAACTAGAAAAACCTCTTCTGGAGAAGTGGGACAGAATACCCCAGCTCCTCATTAATAGCCTCACTGACTCCATGCCTCAAAGATGTTCAACGTTGCTGGCCGTCCGGGAAAACCAACACCCCCTACAAAAAACGATTTTCTTCGAAGGAAACACCCTTTTTTTCGTTTTTCCTCACATGCACAAATTATGTTTTTTTTTCCCTTTTGTACCCAAATGCTCAGTACAATGCATTTTTTCTGCCAAACATGTGTAATTTTTTCTCATATAGCTTACCACGTCTGTCGATCATGTATCAATAATCTAAATAATTCCCCAGCACAAGATCCATCTACAACTTCAATATCCTTTAATTGTTTTGAGTAGTCTGTATAATTTCATAAAATAATTCGAAATCAGTGAGAATTTCTTTCACTGTAAAAAAAGTCTCCTATATATACTAATGATTTTATATGAAATTTCTATCTTTTATCGACAACTTTTTTGTTTTGAGTGGAAATCATATATTTTCCTGGAATAAAGGAAAATTTCCTTTTTATCCTTACTCGTTGAATGTTAAAAACAAAAATGCTCCTTCCAAGGCAGACAAACGGAAATGTTCCTTATCAGTTGAGAGAAAATGAAAAATATAGTTTAAATTTCGTAATTGTTGTTCTGGCCTGTAATCAAGTCGTTGGATGTGACCCGGTGGTGTAGAGTACAGAGAATTCGTCTTCTAATGGCGAGTACCGAGGTTCGAATCCCGAAGATGACAAGGCGATAAAAAACGGGTGTTATAACATGCAATACAAATATAACTTCCGCATAAATATGGATGATCATAATTATATAGATTTATATAATAATTCATCTTCATAAACTCAACTTCGGTACTCGCCATTACACTCTCAGAAAAACTGTAAATTTATGAGCGTTTGCCCTTCAATTTTCACGGGCAACAGCCTTATTTGATGAAAAACGGTCTGATCCACTAAATAAGCGGCCTTATCCCTTAGATACTTAGAAAATTAAGAGCAATCCAAATATTATTACAGTTCTAGCCCATAATTTAGCAAAAATACGGTACGACCCCATACATTGTCGTCCACTAGGGTGTAACCCTTCATTTTACTCGTGTTTCGAAAATTTTAACCCGCCAAAACAGCGATTCTGTGATGATTATCTAACGTGCTACGTACTACGGAACAGTACGCAAACTGTTATTGTGTTTTAAAGTGCATTATAATGCTATATTACTTTGCTCCGTAAAATTACGGGTTGCACAAAATAATGGGCATGGATTTTTTTTTTTTTTTTTTTTTTTACGGGGTATGACTGGAATTGCTGCTGCCGGCCTCTGCCCGTAATTTTACTCCAATTTTTTTTACAGTGTAGATGACGAATGCTTTATACCCTACACCACTTGGAAACATCCAATTATTATATAGATTTTTTGTAACATTGCACTGTTGCTCATATTAATTTATAAAATTAGAAATTTCTCTTCTTTAATAGCAGAAATTTTCCATCTTGAAAACGGAGGAAAACCGAAACAGAAGTTTTAGGAAAAACGGAGAAGAGACATCGACTTATCTGCCGGTACGTTTTCCATTTTTTCACGGAATTTATTTTTACAGTGTAAAGTGTTTTTTCAATTGTTTTATGTGTTTTCCAGCCGATTTAATTTATAGTATAATATGTAGTGTGAACAAAATTTTAGATAATATACAGGACTGCACAAAAGAACTCGAATAATTTACCATCTATGGTTGTTTATTTCGTAAATTGCACTTTATGACGGAAAAAAATTTCATTATGTTATGTAGTGTGGTGTTGTAGATCTATAGTTTCTATATAAGGCCAGCGACTAAAAATAGTATATATTAATATCTATGAGCGGTTATTGCTTAAAATGCTTTGTCACTGAATGAGTATGTTTTTTCACTGAATGAGTACTTTTATAAGTATAACATAACTTTATTTATCATATATATAATGCTAAAACAAAATGGCTTCTTTACATATTTGCTATTATACGTTTATAAGCATAACATAACTTTATTTCTGATATATAATGCCAAAACAAAATGGCTTCCTTAATATTTGGTGTGTGAAAGTCGTTTTCCAAGCCTTTGTGAATAATGAACAATGCATCTATGAAAGCAAATAATGTGTTTAGAATCCCGATGATGTTACTCAACAATACTCTGCTAGAGTTGAACATTTTTTTTTTATAATCTATGTTTAATGCAAGATTTGTATTTCTTTCCTTTTTTTTTCTCTTATTATTTTTCTGCTATTTTATGAAGCAGATAAAGTATAAACATTTCACTGTTTTTTTAACTAATGTTCACATTTTCCTTATTTCAAAGAGTTTGTTTTCATAAAACGCTTTACCATAAATGTGGAAAACAAATCTAAATATCATTGCGTGATAATTTCACATTATAACCAAGCTCGTTGAGTTTGTAAAAAAAATTTTTTACAGTTTTAAATTTATTTACCAAAATAAATAAATATTTTAATCAATAAATACGTAAAATATATTAAGATTAATATTTCATTTTGAATTAATATTTTTACAGTAATAAAAATCGGCTATTATGTCATACACTCACGCACAGTTTTTTTTAAAAATCGGTTATAAAAAAGGAAAAAAAGTCGCCAAATTTAGGGGATTTTTTCCTTTAATGGCAACATTAGCTATTGTGTTAAGTTATTTTTTTGGCGCGGATTTGAAAATCACGCCAACCAAAAAGTCGCCAAACATCGGTGCGTGAGTGTAAAGCATCTGTTTCAAAAAATCATAATAATCGAAAAATTTCACTGTACTAAAATATTAAAATTTTATAAAATATCCTAAATAATTCAACAAATCTTGTTCTAAAAAAAAATGGCGTTTTAAATAATGTAACAGAGTGTGAATCGCAAATACTATATTTCGATTATCCATTATTCATTTAAAGTTACAATATCTGACGGAACAGAAATTTCATTTGATATCAATAAAAATAAAATATCTTTGTTGAACCATACGGCACATTTTTACACAGTCATGTTTTCTGAATTGGAAAGTGCAAAAACTTCTTTTACTAACAATATTCTTTTCAAAATAACAAGGCCATTACATTTTATCATTTTGAAACATGCTTATCTTTACAGAAATCTAATGATACCTGCTTGAAAAGAAAATGTTTCTTTTCAATAGACAAAGTTTAAATTTGATAAAGAGATTTTTTTTTTTCATTTCAAGTTCGAAATAATTTCATATTTTGTAATTTGAAAACTACATCGGTATTTTGTGTAGTTTTGCGATCATAAACAAAATATAAAACATCTTTTTTTGATTTTTAAATTACATATTAGGAAAAGTTAATGGGGAAAAAAAAAGCTATTCTATATATATATATATATACTTTTTAAAAAAAAAGCATTATTGGTTTTCAATTTTTTGTTGAAAAGAATGTGGCTTGTTACAAGGGAAATATCATGTTATGTTACTTTAAATTCGTTTATGTTTCTCTATATATGGAATTCTGTAAAAGTAAGTTCTGTTTGTATGTATGTGTACATAAAAAATGCGATATTTGAAGTTATTACATGAAAAGTGAAACCATAAAAGAAATAGATCCAGGAAAACACATATTACATGTGTTTCAATGTAAAAATATTTACAAGATTAACAACATTATACGTAGGTGATTCATGAAATAAGTTGAACTTAGCGCTAGCCGGCGATATATTATAATGCGAAAAAACTCGTTTGAGAAAAATAAATAATACTGCATGGGGCTTCAAAAGGAAGTGTTATTTGTGTTGTTCTTGTGTCCCGCAGTGGCGCGGACGAATAAGCTCGGTTCCCGCAAGAATACCGGAAGTGAAGCAGCATCGACCGTGGTCAATGTTTGGGAGGGTGAAAACCTCTCTCGGCTGCGGCTGCTGTGGGACCGTGTACGTTAATGGGGTAAAATTTGTCCGTGGCTCCAATGTCCTCCAAGTTTAGAATCAGCGTTACCTCTGAGGGTGCCAATCCAGGTGCAGGTCTCTCATCTAGAGCTGGTTCAAAATGGTAAGAGACCAGCTCTTCTGGACTCGGGTTTGTGAGTGCTTAAGCTATTTGGTAAGCCTCCCCAACCAGCTGACTCCTGACTCTTGTGTTGTTCTTGCATATGTATTTGGTGAGTGGTTTGTAATGGTCCGTGAATTGGATTCATTCTCGAAATCAGAGGTTCGCGTAACTGTACGCTTTTTGCATGTTAAACGCTTAAATAAAGACATTTATGCTGAAATTAAAGCTGTTTACGGTGCATATTCAGTATATTGCCCTGAAAATCGCCGGTGCAAACAGTCTGAAAACGGATGCCCAGATCTAACTGAGATGTAAACAACTGAAGGCGACATTTACACCTCACCACTCTTGAAAAATGAATCCGTAACTGAACAGTTCATTGAATACTTTCGATACATTAAAAACAATTTTACGATGAATGCGTGTACGACTTAACCCTCTCTTTCACGATTCTTTATCACAAATCAGTCTTTGAATTAGCAGAATTAAAATGCTATTAAAGATTGCGATAAAAAAATGATTTATACCATAAACGTGGACTGGATGTTTAGAAAACATCATTCAGAATAAAGTTTTGTCGAAAATGTTTTCAAAAACATTTATATTATTATTTAAATAGGAGCCTCATATGAGGGTCAAAGAAGTGAGAGAGTTAAGAATATAACATACAAATTCCCCAACTCTCCAAATTGGAGTATAAATCCAATTGATGCACCATTAGAAACCGCTGACCAAATACGTATGTAGGAGCAGCAATGATTACATTTCCTTTCAAAGCCCTAAAATGTACAATTCTTAATCCTCGACAACTGCATTTGCTCTCATTACAATATATTGGCAATATAACTTACTTTTTAAATCAGCCACGGAGATATGTATAATTTTAAAAACACTTCACTTAATATAAAAATTCCTCCCTAGATATTATCTCGCTCTTCGAGGTCCTCATTAATTAGAAAACTGGAGGTACAGCTCGCGAAAGTTTGGTACTTCGAAATCAGACGGACATAGTTGGATGACTGAGTAACTACTATGAAGTCTGGCCGCTCACTTTAACTCACTTTTTGCTTCTACACTATGTGAAAGTTAAAGTAAGACAGAGCAGAATTCTCATTCACCTACAATGTTGCTAACGTAAAACTATGAGATGGAGAACAAAACTCAATCGTCCACTAAAATACCCTAATTAAACAGTAACTAGGCATACCATCCCAAAGTAAGCGCGTATTTAATAGAAAAAACATTTCTTTATATTACAGTTTTCTTGGTAATAAAATAGACCTAAAAATCAATATAATATATCAAGGCATTCGGACATTAAATTCACATATTTTATCAGCAAAACCTATACTGATTCTCTCTTTAACTAAATTAATTAATTTAGAATTTAAAAGAGGAAAAAACATTGTTTACTGAAATATGTCTTATAAAAGGGTACATCAAAATATGCTAATTAAATGCAAAATATTTACATAAGATTCCGTTAGCAGAAAATAAAAGAGGCAAAACGCATGTCACGATCTTACTAATACGTTTGCAGTCTGTTTTTAGAAGAAGATTTGTTCTTTCGTTTATTTAAGAGGACATATTATTGTTAAACTTCCAAAATTCGATTTTTCCAAAAAAAAAAAAAAAAAAAAATGTATGAAAAACCAGCATTATCTAGCATTAAATACATTGTATCCATTAAAGACCAGAATACAAACCATTTCGTATTATTACGCTTGTCATGTAAAACAAGAATGAAAAATCATGCGTCAAGCATAGATCATGTAACACTTTCCAACGCTTCAAAAATAATTTTACAAATCATACCGTTTAATAAGCTGAAAGATAACATCTAAGTAAACAATTTGGAAAACACATAACATATTTAAAAACATAATTTCAGGAATTTCCAACATATACAATATTCTGAAAAATATCCGAATACTATTATTCAGCCATGTATATGATCTAAAGCTTTGTATATATACAGTAGATTCTCGTTACAACGAATTCCATTACAACGAAAAATTCCGTTACTACGAAATTTGACAAATACCCTTTTCAAATTCCATTAACTCCAATGTATTAAAAGTTCCAATTTAACGAAGTGAATTTTATTAGGAATTCCGTTACAACGAAAAATCTTCATCGAGCTCTTTTTTTTTCAATTGCTTAACAGAAATGAAATATACTTCGAATTAGAATGTCGAAGATAAAAAAAAAAAAACGTTGTTTTGGGGATAGCTGCAATTTCCGATTTTTTTCTCCTTTGCTATTTTTTCTTTTGTCTACTTCTGTTTCCGAATTCCTTTTCTTTCATTAGCCCATTCGCTTAGAAATGATCACATGACAGACAGCAGGTGGACTTCACTGTGAAATGAGTGTTTGTGCTTGTTCTGGGATATCTCTATCGCCAATACCTGTTGCAGTGTGTTTCTTGCTTCGTTCGTTGATAAAATGGTTTGTGTGAAACGAAAACAATTTTTGTTGGGTGGAAAAAAAGCTATAATTTCTGAGATTGATAAAGGATTGCGGAAAAACTGATGTGACTAAAAAATATGGAATAACACCATCGACTTTATCTACATTTCTAAAAGACAAGGAAAAGATTGAGAGACAATTCCAAATTGCAAGCATTGGTTCCCATAGAAAACGAATGCGACAGTTCAAATTTCAAGATATTGATAAAGCCGTGTTCAATTGGTTCGAAGATTTTCATTCACGCATTGTACCTATAACTGGTCCTCTGATAAGTCAAAAAGCTCAAGAGTTCGGAACAATGCGTGGTATCGAAAATTTCCAAGCCAGTGTCGGATGGCTCAATCACTTCCGTACTCGCCATGGAATTGTAATGTAATCAATTTCCGGCGAAGCAAGTGATGTACCTACAAAGACTGTAAATGAATGGAGAGCAGGAAAAGTAGTTGTCCTTATAAAGACACACAGCTCCGATGATGTTTTCAATGCTGACGAAGCTGGAATATTTTATCAACTTGAACCGAAAAAAACATTAACATTTAAAGGCGACAAACGCATTGGATGAAAAACTTCAATGAAACAAATTACAGCACTTTTTCGTTGTAACAAATCTGGAACCAAGAAGAGAAAAATATTAATTCTTGGTGACTCTGGCAAGTCCCGTTGCTTTAAGAACTGTCACTTATTGCCTTGCCATTATAAATTCAATAATAAGGCACGGATGACACAAGATATCTTTAATGATTGGCTATTACAATTTGACAATGAAATGAAAGCTAAAAAACGGAAAATTCTTGTCCTGAATGATAACTCCATGTCTCATAATAATCCCCCAAATTAGACTACATCCAAGTTGAGTACTTTCCGCCGAATTGCACTTCTATTCTACAGCTTCTAGACCAAGGCATCATTCGTGCTGTAAAATATCGCTATAGAACTCTTTTACTAAAAGAAATCCTTTGCGGCTTAGAGAATGGCAAAATACCAAAAATAAATCTCAATAAAGCTATTGAAATGATCTCTGGTTTGTGGTAAGAAATTAGCCAGAAAACAATTTATAACTGTTGGAAACATGCCCGATTACCTGAGACCGAAGAAAATTAATCAGAAGTTTTAGGTTTGGATGAGTCCTCAGAGTTAAACACAATTTGGAAGGCTGCCAAAAATTATCCTCAATCCCTGATCAGGTGGATTTGGATGATTTCTTATCTGTGGATGACACTATTCAAACATGCTCTGAAGTGATTGATGAAGATATCATTTTATCCATTAAAACTACATTAGACCAACAAAATGACGAAAGCAGTGATGACGATATTGATGTCACCGATGATTCAAAAGTTACCTCTTCGAAAGCTCTCTCATGCTTGGAGAAAATGCGTGCTTTTGTTTCTCATCAAAGGAATGTTCCTGAGGAGGTATTTTCTCACATTCATTCGTTGCACACGTTTTTGTTCACAGATTTTCTGCAATAATGTACTACTAAATAAAGGTTAGTTCGTAATTTTGTATTTTTAATATTAAATTTTAATTTACTAACTTTTTCTATGTTATTTTAACTAGGCTTCCATTAAAATCCACTATAATGAAAGGTAAATTTATCTTACATAATTCATTTACGTGTATGTGTAATTCATTAGATAAATAGGAGTAATTCCATTACAACGAAAAAATCGTTACAACGAAATATTTTAGTGGTCCCGTGGAGTTCGTTGTAACGGAAATCTACTGTACTACATAGGATGCTAAATTTTAGATCAGTTAGGAAACGCGTAGCACAGTTTAAAATTCTATTTCTGGAGTTTCTGTCAATAAACGGAAATGTGTTCGCGAACTTTTGTGCTTCCCTGTATATGATCTACAGAATTTATACACACCACGTAATAGACAAAAAGTGAGTTAAATTTAAAATCGTGTTCAGTAACTTAAAACGCACTTCCAGGAATTATTGTTAACAGACAGTAGAGAATTCTTTTTTGTGTCCCTGTAAATGAACGATGACTGCTATACACACACTATTCTGTAGTAAGCCTCTTGTAATGCATCTTAGTTTTATATATAAATTTCAATGCGTTCAAAATAGTGAAACATTATTTAAATAAACCGCAGACGATTTTTCTCCGTAGACGTAATGTAACGGAATTCTTTTGACTGGCCCTATAAAGTAACTATAAGTGCTATGCACACCCTATTCCAAATTAAGCTTCTTGTAATGCAACTTAGTGATATATATCAATTACAATGTGTTTGAAATTGTGTAACATCATTAAAATAAACCGCAAATGATTTTACCCCATTGACCGTAATGTAACGGAATTCTTTTGAGTGTCCCTGTAAAAAAAACTATAAGCGCTATACACTTCCGTTGAAATAGAAAACATGCTATACATAACGAAAATAACATATAAAAATTGTAGAGCAATCCGAGCATATTTACGGGAGTTAAAGCACGGCCAGACGGCAGACGGCAGACGGCCATACGGCCAGACAAACCGAAGTCATAAACACTTTTCAACTAGGTTGGAAAGTGTTAAAAAAATGTGTCAGATATTCTCAATATAAGCGTTGATTAAAAGAGTACTTTTCAGTGGTTTCTCAAAACGTTAAAACCATGCTTTTTACTTACCCATCATACGTAGTATAGGGTAAGTCTCGTAATAGTTTTGCAAAATCAAAAAATTTTTTTTTGACGGATTTACACGTTTCAGACACTAGAGATTCCGAAAAATATATATTTTGAAAAAAAAAAATTGCCGTCCGTCTGTCTGTGTGTCTGTAAACGCTCTATCTCCCAAACAAATTGAGATAGAGACTTGAAAGTTGGCACATACTTAGTATGTAATAATGGCAAGAAGCTTATTGAATTTCAGTAATCTCGATTATCCAGAATTATTTTTTTCGGACTCTCGAAATAATCGTTCTGATAAAAGGTATATAAAAAAATTTCGAAATTGTTTATTTTAAGGAGTGAATATAAAAGACATTAAAAAAACATAAATTTTGCATAAATAATGAAGTAGATCGGATAATTAGTTTCCGAGATATTTGTAATAATATTTTCCTCACTTTTCGATTTTTCATGACCTTGTATTTCATTCAAATTTCAATTCAAAGATATATTTTAATTGGAAATGAGACGCTTAATCCGACGCAGTAAACCGTTAGTTAACATGATTATCAATTTTGGAGTTATTTTCATATTTTATATTATGCATATCCATGATGGGTAAGTATTACGGTGGTCCCCAACGACAAGTTTTTTTATGTCTGCAATAATGATGTAACTTTAGGTTCAGTCTTAATATAATAGATACAATCAGTAAATCTGTGGAAATTGCATGTAAAAATATTAAGTATTTCAAGAGAGATATTGCGTACAATTAAACAAATGCGTGAAAATTTTAACATTCAGAGATAAACCGCTTAAAAGTATTTGTTCATTCATTATTTGCCTTGCAGACACCTGACACATTTTAGTCATAACTAGTGTGTATATGGGATTATATATATATATATATATACGATTTGTTTTAAAATGCTTAGAAAATATTGCTTTTTCATATATTAGTATTATTTCGGTATAACGCATTTTTTAAAGAGTTAACAGTACTTTTCCCATTTAATTTCTTGTCGACAGAAAAATATTACATATTTTTGGCATTGTCAGTAAGAGACATATAAAACTTTTCGAGAGATCATTTGAAAAAAGAACTGTTTTAAAGAAAAAAAAAAAAGGAACTCTCAGAATCCTTTCAGTAATTCCCAAACTTTATTATTTGACCCTCCTTAATGTTAAGTATTTGTTCGCGATCCACCAAATATGTAGTCGTAATCATCTTCTACTACGCATTGGAAAATACGGCTGTTAATGAATGTAAAAATATATAATAGTAAAAAAAATGTAGTTTAAAAATAAATGTGATTTATAGCGTTGTTTTGCAGAAAAGAAAGCGGCTGTATCAGAGTTGAAACTTTTTAATAATTTTAAATCTCTCTCTGCACAAAGTTTAATAAAACGCAATTTATGTCGAAGTGATTTAGGTATTTACTTTACGATTTTTGCCCTTAAAGAATCAACACGTTACGTTCGTTACATTTTGTAGCAGATAAATCTAATACGTAATATTTTTTTTGAAGAACGGATCGATCATTCTATGAACAACCCACAGTTTGAGAATCAATGCGTTAAAATCACTCCATAATTATGTGTGAGCATGAAAGAAAGTTAAATTTAAATTAAGTTATATCTAAAGAGAACTTAAATTAAGTGGTAGTAAAGTTACAGTATGGTTTGTTGAAAGTAGTAGATTGAGATAGATTTTTATTATGTTATACCGTTTCAGCTCATTGCTATTCATACATGAAAAACATTATACCGCTTTTTCGTTAGATGGAAAAAAATGCTTAAGACATAAAATATTTGTTGTCAAAGCATGGATATAAATAGAGTTGTTTAACTGACGATCACTGTACGAGTAAAGTGGCAAAACCTTGTCAATGACATCAAAGATTTCAGCCGTGCCTTGCTTTTTTTTTCTAAAGTTAGAGATGTTGATAGCGATGTGTATGTAAGTTTAACCTTTTCGCATCCGTAATATTTTGAATTTTGGGGAATTTTTTTTTTTAACCTATAAAAAATCAAAAATAACTATCGAAATCCCAAAATTAAGTTTTACTGAAATTTAACGAATATGTCCTTTACTTAAATCTAACGAATATAGTTATTTTGTGTGCTATTGATGTGATAATTGGCTAAGAAAAGTTTTTGAAGATGTTTGAAGAATGTCTTATTAAAACAGGATTAAACAGATATAAGAATTTTCAAGTATTTTGTATGTTTTATTACAATTTATTCGTTCGGAAAATTAGCCCAATTTTAAATGCGTGAAATATATGTTTGAAATAAAAGAATTAACAGTGTAAAGAGAATGAAACACACTTTTAATATTACTATTATTACCATCACTAAATGCTGAAACATAAATAACAATAAAATCACAATAATAAAAGTGTATAGGTAGACTATTATTCCTACATGCAGATAATAACAAAAATAATCGCTAATCAGGATAACACAATGAAATGACATGTCCTATAAATAGAACGGCACACCTCGAACGGCTTAAAGATTTCATTTTCGGTCTTTGAAATTCTTTGTGTTCTACTTGTTATATTGAATTTTTTCATGCATTTGGTGACACAAGTTATTAAAAACGTTTCGTGATTATCAAATATTTGGTGAATAAAATTCCTTCTTTAAACAATAAAGAGCGATACCTTATTCACAATCCTTTTTTACTTTCTTCTAAGAAAGTATTGTAATCGAAATTTTTTCAACTTCCGGTTTTCGAAAGATTTACACGTTTTAGGGGTCAGAGATCCCGAAAAACACATTTATACAAAATGTCTGTCAGTCCGTCTGTCCGTCCTTATTGTATCATCGAAAAGTGTATGAAGTTATGCATAGAATTGAACCAAATTTAATTTATAGGTTTTTGACTGTGGTCAACAGGTCCCATTTGAATTTCGAGATATTCCACAAAAAAGAGGCGCCGTAATAGAGATTTTGGTTCTAGATTTTCATTATTGTATCATCGTAAAGTGTGTGAAGTTAGGCATAGAACTGAACCAAGTTTATACACTAATTAATTTTTCAGCAGAAATGAAATTACGCTGTAAATTAATGAAATACAAAGGATGTGACTTATCACTTTACTAAACAGCGTATAACCATTAGAGTGAAAAATGTCCAGACCGGGGTTCGATCCCTGGATTCCTTGGTATAGCGCACCAAGTGCTTTACTATCCAGGCGACATCCAAACTAGCATTCTAAGTGATAATGTAAGATATGATATAAGATATGATTAGAAGTGATAATATAAGTGATCTATATAAAGAGTGAGAGAATGCTAGTTTGGATGTCGCCTGGATAGTAAAGCACTTGGTGCGCTATACCAAGGAATCCAGGGATCGAACCCCGGTCTGGACATTTTTTCACTCTAATGGTTATACGCTGTTTAGTAAAGTGATAAGTCACATCCTTTGTATTTCATGAAACAAATTTTATTAATATGTTTCGACAATTGCCTGCACGTTCAATTTGAGGTATTCCACTGGAAGGAGGCGCTGATAGCATTTCTCTCAATTTTTCGTAGTTGGGTTGCAAATCAACTGCTCGTGTGTGGAGGGTACTTCACATCCAAGTAATCCGGCAATTCACTAGTAGCTGACGAACAACAGAATGAAGACTAAAATTTATTTTATTGGCGATGTGATAGCGAATTTTAAGTATTAACATGACTGAGATAGAAGAGAGTTTTCGGATGTGCACATCCGACTAGTTTCAGTGTGCCAAAAGATTCTGTCTCTCACAACACACAAACTGTTGGAATGTGTTGCATAATCTGTTTGATGGTACATTTCTAAACGTTCGCTGTACTGGATATAAAAATTACACTGAGTAATTTAATAAGTATTTGAGACGTTCTAATGTGGATTGTTATGATGAAAAAGGTTACCTAAATGAAGAGTCGTTCTATCGAGCGTGCAGTGTATCAAATACAATTTAAACTAGTCGTTGAGGGCCACCGTATTACTTACCCTGCATGGATATGAACAGTATAAAATATGAAAATAAAACATGCGTAAACTATTTATAAAATGCATTGCAATTCGAATAAAATCGTGGTTTGATGACGTCATAAACTTTAAATGCTCTATTACTGAATTGCGTAAGAGAAACATTCTTATAACTCCGAAAATGATAATCCTATTAACTAACAGTTTACTGCGTCGGATTAAGAGTCTCATTTCCAATTAAAATATATCTGTGAATTGAAATTTGAATGAAATACAGTGCCATGAAAAATCGAAGAGTGTGGAAAATATGATTATAAATATCTCGGCAACTAATTATCGGATCAACCTCATTCTTTATGCAAAATTTATGTTTTTTTATTGTCTTTTATATTCACTCCTTTCGAAAAATTTTATAAACCTTTTATCAGAACCAATATTTCGAGAGTCCGAAGAAAATAGTTCCGGATAATCGAGATTACTGAAATTCAATAAGCTTTTTCTCATTATTACATACTAAATACATACCAAATATCAAATCTCTATCTCAATTTGTTTGGTAGATAGAGCGTTTACAGACACGCAGACAGATGGAGGGCATTTTTTTTTTCTAAAAATATGTTTTTCGGAATGTCTAAAACGTGTAAATCCGTCAAAAAAAAAAAAAAAATCGATTTTTAAAACGATCACGAGACTTACCCTATACTACGTATGATGAGTAAGTAAAATTTAAATAATTTGAACTCGATTTTTGCGTTTCTTGGGTTCGTCAAAAATCTTAGAATTATGTACAAGTTTTAATAAGCAGAAATAATGCTATAAAAATATTCGTTAAAAACTGCTATAAATTTTATTAAATGGTAATATGAAAGATCTGTCCGTTTAACTAAATAAATTGTAAGAAATATGAAATGAGTTGGCAAAATTTCAAAACGTACAATAGTTAAAACTACATCATGCATAAAAAATTATAATTTTGTATAAAAAATGGAATATTAAATCTATTTTATAGCTCAAATATGAGTATTCTCAAAGAAAATTTCAATTTACGATTTTCTACATGAGTTATTATTTATTCTCAGAATTACTTTATGGAAGCATCGAATTATTTCCTTTATTTTAATATGCTTCGAGTTTTATTGCAAGGAAAAAGACGTTCATGAAAATTTTATGTGATCAATCAAAACTTTTATAACCCATGATAAAAATGATAATAAAAATTAAACCATTTTCTTTTTATCCTTTTATTTTGAGCACATTGAACATTGAAGGCTGTAATTTATAGAATAAATTCATCAAACTTTACCGTTTTTTTTTTAATTTTTATTTTATCTTATAAATGATAGTATGAAATTAGTATGAAATAATGACTATAAAGAAGATTATTTTCCTGTGTATAAATATGCTCTAGAATTTTGACTTTATATTTATATTCCCGAAATTTAGGTTAAATTAAATTTATAACTTAAATATTTTTTAAATATATTTATTGGGTTGCCCGGACGATTTGTTCCATTCATGAAAATTAATACGTACCGCAAAATTCTGCCCGATAATTCTTAGACATTAGCTATCGGAATTAATGTCTAATAATTAAATGATAAATTTTTCGGTATATTAAATTTGGCAAATGGAACAAGTTTTCCACACAACCCAATATTTTTTAAATGGATAAAATTTAAAAGTAATTGAAAAATTAAGCTTTCCCATGAAATAACTTTTTATTTCATTTGGTAATAATAAAAATGAAAAAAATAATAAAAATTATTTTGAGGTACCGGGATTACATAAAAGGATTTATTTTATGGTTTAGACCTTTTCATAATAGTTCTTTATATATTTTTATTACATTTCATAACAACATTCATGGCAATTTTTAAAGTTAATATTAGTTTGAAACTGTAATGAGTAATTTTGCCCAGAAAAAAAGTATTATTAGGCATTATTTATTTGATAAATAGGAAAACATCAAATTTCTAACAACACAAAAGTCAAATAAAGTTAATAGAGGCTGGAACAAGCAATACCCTTTAATATACTATTTTCTGCACAATCAAAATAATTTTGATGTACTGTAATCCAATAAATGATTTAATTTTGGTCTAGACCTTTTCATAATAGTTCTCTATATATTTTCATTATATTTCATAACAACATCCATGGCAATTTTTAAAGTTAATATTAGTTTGAAACTGTAATGAGTAATTTTGCACAGAAAAAAAAAGTATTATTAGACATTGTTTATTTGATAAGTAGGAAAACATCAAATTTCTAACAACACAAAAGTCAAATAAAGTTAATAGAGGCGGGAACAAGCAATACCCTTTAAAATACTATTTTCTGCATAATCAAAATAATTTTGATGTACACTCTCAGAAAAAACTGTAAATTTATGAGCGTTTGCCCTCTAATTTTCACGGGCAACAGCCCTATTTGATGAAAAACGGTCTGATTCACTAAATAAGCGGCCTTATCCCTTAGATACTTAGAAAATTAAGAGCAATCCACATATTCTTACAGTTCTAGCCCATATGTTAGCAAAAATACGGTACGACCCCATACATTGTCCTCCGCTAGGGTGTAACCCTTCATTTTACTCGTGTTTCGAAAATTTTAACTCGCCAAAACAGCGATTCTGTGATGATTATCTAACGTGCTACGTGCTACGGAACAGTAAGCAAAGTGTTATTGTGTTTTAACGTGCATTATATCTTGTGCATTATACTGCTATATTACTTTGACCCGTAAAATTACGGGCTGCACAAAATGATGGGCATGGATTTTTTTGTACGGGGTATGACTGGAATCTCTGCTGCCGGCATCTGCCCGTAATTTTACTGCAATTTTTTTTACGGTGTACTGTAATCCAATAAAAGATTTAATTTTGCTCTAGACCTTTTCTTAATAGTTCTCTATTTAATTTTTATTATATTTCATAACAAAATCTAGAGTTATTTTTAAATTGAATATTACTTTGAAACTGCAATGAGTAATTTTGCACAGAAAGAAAAATTAAGCATTATTAGACAATCTTTATTTGATAAATAGGAAAACATCGAACTTCTAACAACACAAAAATAAAATAAAGTTAATTCCTGACCGAACAAGCAATACCCTTTAAAAAATCCCTTTTTGCATTTTTGTTTTTGTTATAATTAAGAAATTAACTTCTTTTACTGAAATGTGTCGATGTATCGTCGACATCCGACGATGTATCGTCGGCATACAAACAAGATAGGCTGTTTGTTTGTGATGAAACTCATGAGAGAAACATTTTCAGCCTAAAATAATAGGCTAAACTTTCAATAAAAATAAAGTAGCTCCTTTCACATATTGGAATTTTGTATTACATTTAAGAATTGAATTAATAACCACCCTATATACCAGCGTATAACGCACATTTTTGTAACGAAAAAATTGGTCAAATTTTATAGGTGTACGTTATATACCGTGCAAGTGTTCAATTCAGACACTTTTCTCCGGGAGAGATTTCTGTGGCTCCAAGGGAGGGGACATTACAGAGTTCCGGGGGGGGGGGGATTTTCACTTTTTAGCCATTAAAAGCATAAAATCTCAAATTTTGGGAGGGGGGACATTTCAATGCTCCGGGGGGGGGGGATTTTCACTTTTTAGCCATTAAAAGCATAAAATCTCGAGGGGGACATTTCAATGCTCCGGGGGGGGATGTCCCTCCCGGGCCACCCCCTGAATTCAACACTGATGCCGGGTATAAAAATTAAAGTTTAAAAATTAAAAGTAAGAATTCAGATTCCTACAATTACGAACAAGAGAAGAAGACATGATTAATTTGAGTGAACGAGAGTACGATTCCAATTGCTTTGTGATGATTCAACGCAGATAGGCTTGACAGTAGCATATGCCATCAATTTGTATTTGCTTATTTTATTTATGTTTGTACTTGTTATTATATTTGTTAATGCTCCTTATGGTATTTTCCTGTTACATATCTCATGAATGTTTCTTTGCGCAAAACGGACGCGCGTAATACGACGATTAAACCTAAAAATAGAAAAATAATTGTAGGTGTGCGTTATGTACCGAAGCGCGTTATACGTCACAATGTATGGTAACGAAGCTGGAAAGTCTTTTCCTCCCTGATTACAAATTTTATTTATATCTGCTATATATAAGATAGACATGTGAAACTGGTGCCGAAATGTTGGAAAACTAACGAAGTTTTTTTGTTGCAGGTTTTCGCAACATCGCTGTAGTGTAGCAGTGTCTAGTGTCCAGGAAACTTGACCAGATAACGAGAAATGGCCGACCACCAACTTCAGTTGAAAGAGCAGAAGAAGTGATGCAGTCTTTATGCAAAGTGCCAAAAAATCAGTAAGTACAGCCTCATGCTAAAAAAATCTGTCTTTATAGTAGAGGACAAACTGAGTTTTTTTATGATTTCAGAACATTTACGGTTTTCTGAACACTGACACTGAAACACTTTAGCCACGTTACGGAAACCTGCAACAAAAAAACTTGGTTAGTTTTCTAACATTTCGGCACCAGTTTCACATGTCTATCTTATATAGAGCGGATGTGAATAAATTTTGCAATCAGGGAACGATTTTTCGGCTACTCTATGTATGTACAGGGTGATTCATAAGTAAGTATACAACTTCCAAATGTTGTAAAACAGGAAGAATTTAAGGCACGTTCCCCAAATTCAAACCGTAAGGTAGGTGTACTCATAAAGTTTTTTTCCCACTGCTGTGGGAAGTGACATGGGCGATAGCTAGTGTGCCACACGAATATCCGTAGAAATGGCTACGTCTGCAGTGGAGAAGGCAATTAGCGTTCTTGAACTGAGCAAAACGGAATCTGTCACCATTGTGCAACGGCCTTTTCGAACACGATTTGGAAAAGAACCTCTGACCAGAAAAACAGCCAGATATGTTCTATTTGTACACCGTTAGTCACATAATACACATCAAACCGTTAATACATTTCTGTCCACTTTGAACAAACAGCCCCTAGTTTCAATTTTTTTAAACCAATCATAAATGGATTTTCTGGTTAGAGGTTCTTTTCCAAATCGTGTCCGAAAATGCCATTGCACAATGGTGGCCGATTCCGTTTTTCTCGGTTCAAGAAACAAAATGCCTTCTCCACTGCAGACGCAGCAATTTCTACTGATATTCACGTGACACGCTAGCTATCGCACAGCAGCGGGAAAAAAAACTTTATGAGTACACCTACCTCACGGCTTGCATTTGGGGAACGTGCCTTAAAATGTTCCAGTTTCACAGCATCTGGAAGTTATATACTTACTTATGAATCACCCTGTATTTTTCTTCTAACTGCTATTTTAGCAAAATACTGAACACCACTAAAAATATAGAGCAAAAAAAGAAAAAAAAACCTAATTGTGGCGGGAGCAAGTGTGATCTTCCTTATGAATACTACTTTGAGCCATTTCGTTTTATTTATATCTAACAAATATATTTTTTTAAATAACATACGCATTAGCTTCGTCATAAGGAAAAAGGATTTTTGATGCCATTGTGAAATAGTGCTTATTAGTGAAACATTTTCTAGCACAATTACGAAATAAATCTGCAAGAAAGATAAATTCGCTTCCCTGATATAATGAATTTTTGCTTGAGCAATAAATCATAAGATATGAAAACAAATTTGGGAAATGACTAAGCTAAGATAAAGTGTAGTTTCTTAAATAAATTGTAATTATCGAATTTAAGAAATGTATTGTGATAGTTAAAACTGAAAATAAAGAATTCTTCTTGAAAAAACTGCTATTCATAGTTAAAAATGTTTTGAAGCTAAATATTTAACACGTTCACTGCCGGTTTAAAATTACCGGAATTTTATTTTATTTAGAAAGTTCGAATTCATGCCAGAAAATACTAATAGCGATATTTACTTTATTTAATTACAGACATTTCGTGATTACATAAAATAAAAATTCTTACTTCGAAATTTCCGGTACGAATTCGTCAGTTTAGATTGAAAAACCACGAGTATACTCGTGGTTGGCAGCGAATAGGTTAATAGAGAAATAACTAAATGTTCAAGGTAAGAAACATTAAGCGTTAAAACAATTTACTTAATTAATAAAATTTTACTATTATACATGTATTTAAGTTTATTTAACCCTCTTTTTACAACTGCGAATATAGGAAAATATTGAATATTTGTAAAATAAAAATAAATAAACCTAATTGTGGTGGAGGAACAAATAATCTCTATTTTTAAGAGCCCATTGAGTCTTGCGAAGACAGTCGTAAGCTAATGTTAAACCAATAACAACATTCTTTTCAAATTTCTCGTATGCATCACGATAATTTTTAACGATTTTTGTTCTGCGTAGTATATCTGATGCCGATGTCACAAAGTGTATATTTTTTTACATTTATCGTGTTTGGTAGCAGTTTTTTTTATGAGTCTACTGTTGTGGTTCCTTACAACCACTGCCATATTTTTATTTCATTTAATTTAAGAGATATTTTATTAATCTTTATTCATTTAATATTAAAATTCGCATTTTAAAATTATTTTAATTCCTTTCTTTTTAAAGTTTACCCTGTAAGCTTTTCTTTCTTACATAAGATTTCGTTTTATTTTAAAATGATTAATATAGTTTTGAAATCTGAGCTTACGGGAAAGGAATCTTCGAGTTCATTCTACAACCTTCTAAACGTGATCTCACTTCCTCTTGTAGCTCATCCCCTAGCCAATCAAATTCAAATCAGTTTAATACGTAATTTCAAAAGTAGTAACACTTAACTACTAATTGGCATCTTATCTTTAAAAAATCTATAAAAATTTAAGCTATTTAAAGCAGTTTTTCATATCCTATTACATTGCACGTTATGCCAACGTAAAGTTCTAGTATTTTTGTCCCTGCCAATTGGAGATTTTAATTATTACGTCAACCCCCTTTCCCTCTTGCACCGCCGATTCTGCGCGCTTTGGACTCACTGGTATTCTTTTACTACAGGCGTGGAAGGTAGCTTGTCTTTCTGCGAAGAATCATGAGCGTGCAGCGAAAAACAGTAAAAATGAAAGAAATTTTTTATAATTAAATTGGTTTGATGGGCGGCATTTTTCGTCTGATTATGACAAGGGTGATAGCATTTCCACGAACGGTGATGTAACGACGATTTGTTAGTAATGATGAGTGGGCAGAACCTGCTAATTCTGTATAGCAAGAGTAATTTATTTCTATTCGACCTGTGATTCGTTCTGTTTTTTTTTTTTTTTTTGGGATGCCTTTACCATTGTAAAAAAATCTCATCTATGCTAGCTTGATTGGATTGTAAATGCGAAGACTGACTGATTATTTTATTTGTTTCCTTCTACCAAAGACGCAGGCAGCATTTGTGTAATTTTTATTTTTTTTAAGTCAACTTCGCCTTGACACAGTGGAATTGTCATCCTGCAAAAGTATGTAAATCTTATTTTTTTTCTCCCCTGTTCACTATGTTTCTCACTGAAATATAATATGAGTATATATGCCATCACTCTCTCTATTGTGACTTGTAGAATTATTCAAATGTGTTTTTATCCTTAATTATAATTCTTGCATGTTCTAACATCTAACCTTTTTTTAACATAATATATATATATATATGCATGTTAATACTTCTGCTATTATTATTGGTATATTATGTAAAATGGTTGAAAATACATTAAGCTCTCTAGGTGTTTGAAAATCCACAAATTAAAAAAATGTTTATGCATATAAAAAATATATACTTTGGATCCAAAGATTGTTTTAAGTCTTTACATTAAAAAAAAAAATATGCTTATGTATTTTTCATGTTAAAAAAAAAAAAAAAAATGTTTATATTTACAAATGTTTGAAAATTTGAATTAAACATATTCAATAAGCATTCAAGATATTTAGTATAAATATTTTGTGTGATAGTTTTTGTAAGACCAATATTATTAAAGTTATGTGGTAGAATGATACATTTATGTACTTTTCTGAGAACTTAAATATCCTCTCTTTGCCATTATTTACTTTGAAAGTATTATTGTTGCTGTTGTAGAATAACACGATATCAAAGTTATTCAACTAAGAAAAGTTGATTTCTTAGAAAGTACTATATATATGTATATTTGAATGAGAGTCTAAATATTCTCTCTTGACCATTTTCTTACATTTTGAATTTTGTTATGGGAAAATTCTCGTATGGGTAATTTATTGAATTTATATAAGAATTATTCTATTAAAAATGTTAATACAAAAATTGAAATATAGTTCATCGATTGTGACTAGAAATACAGTTGTGATTCAAAGGTCTAATTATTGCTATGTATTTTCTAAAATAGAAATCTTTTATTACTGATATTGTACTATATTGAATGATGGAAAGCCATTATTAATATGATTACCAATTTGTATCATAAAATATTATTTGTTTATGTGTACATTATTACAATTTTTTTGTCTTCACCCTTTTAGTATATACTGAACTTCACATATCAGTGAATGCACTTTTAGCAACTTTATTTTGAAAGACTTTGTTTACTTTTTGCCAGAAGAATGTAAACTTATAATTATTTTTATTTTGTTTCTCATTATTTGAAGTTATATGTATATTGTATATAGATTAGAAAATATTGACTCGATGTAAAAATTATTAAATTTTCCCATCGCACCAATATTTTCTCTTGATGAGGCCGGAGTAATATGTTGTGGTTCCTTACAACCACTGCCATATTTTTATTTAATTTAATTTAAGAAATATTTTATTAATCTTTATTCATTTAATATTAAAATTCGCATTCTAAAATTATTTTAATTCCTTCCTTTTTATAGCTTCCCCTGTAAGCTTTATTTTATTACGTAACATTTTGTTTTATTTTAAAATGATTAATATAGCTTTGAAATCTGAACTTCCGGGAAAGGAATCTTCGAGTTCATTCTACAACCTTCTAAACGTGATCACACTTCCTTTTGTAGCTCCTCCCCTAGCCAATCAAATTCAAATAATTTAATACGTAATTTCAAAAGTTGTAACACTTTACTACTAATTGGCATCTTATCTTTAAAAAAATCTATAAAAATTTAAGCTATTGAAAGCAGTTTTTCATATCCTATTACATTGCAAGTTATGCCAACGCAAGGTTCTAGTATTTTTATCCCTGCCAATTGGCGATTTTAATTATTACGGCAACCCCATTTCCCTCTTACACCGCCGATTCTGCTCGCTTTGGACTTACTGGTATTCTTTTACTGGAGGCGTGGAAGGTAGCTTGTCTTTCTGCGAAGAATCATGAGCGTGCAGCGAAACACAGCAAAAAGTGAAAGAAAAATTTTATAATTAAGTTGGTTTGATGGGCGGTAATTTTTGTTCTGATTACGACAAGGGTGATAGCATTTCCACCAACGGAGATGCAACGAGGATTTGTTAGTAATGATGAGTGGGCAGAACCTGCTGATCCTCTAGGCAAGAGTAATTTATTTCTATTCGACCAACGCCACCTAGATTAAGGGAGAAGGCCCGGATGCTCTTCTCCGTTTTGGCTATGACGTCACTAGAAGCAGGGATAACTACCAACGTTCTAAAGGCGGACGTATTTAAATTTCGCTTGGTTATGTGTATTATTAATTATCAATTATATTGCTCCTTTACGAAATATATGTTGATTAATCATGGTTTATACTTGTTGTGTACAATCTTCTAAAATATTCCCCTTCGAACAAAATTTCTACTAGCTTCCTACCAGTTTAAAATAGTTAGAACTCTAATTAAATATATATATATATATATTCGAAAAAGCACAGAAAAAGAAAAAATACACCATTTTATTATTAGAGAAAAGTGCAGTAGGAAGGAATGATTTCTGCCTTCAAACAAATTAGCAGCTGAAATGTAAAGCGCCAGCATGCCCGTGATCTATTATTTGCTGGATTTGCTGATAAAACCGCAGAGTACTCACTCATCAAAAAAATTAATTTTCTTGCTGGCAACCCTTTGTCTTCTTACTCATTATTAGATCTTGTGTTTTAATGTGGGGATTTTTCTTTTGAGATTAATGTAATAGAATGACAGACAAAAATAGTATAGAACTGTCCTGGTCGGCATATAATGAATTCTTTGAAGTTATAAAGCAACAAGAAAGTGGTAATTATTCTGTAACATGTAAACTTTGTCCAGTTAATAAGAAGTTATCAGTATCAAAATAATCTGCTTACAACCTGAAGTTACACATAGAGGTGAGTTAGCATTTTCTTTATTAATAATACTTACTAGATCGCATATCGTATCGAATATCTAAATCATTGTTCATTAAAATTCATAAATCATTAAAAAGAGTATTTTCGAATTAAGATCCCTGGTTCAGAAAATATTCTTATCGAACTGTTTATTATCGCAAAAAATTATTTTATTAATACATCTTTTGATCGTTGTGAAAATTTGTCCAATATATGCACATACAAATTAATTTACTGCATATTTCCTTTTGAAGATTCCAATAAATGAAACAAAGGTGGTTGGAAATAAAAATATATTATATAAAAAAATGCCTAAGAATGCTTAATTTTATTTTTATGGCTATTTATTTTTACTTTAGGTGCACAGGTTCTTTATCGCTAAAATAATTGATTTGTAATGTTTTAAATTTGATTTGATATTGGTTAGCTTGGTGTTTTAATGAAATATCTTTATCTTTGTCTCCAGAATAAATCTAAAGCCCAGTATGTTGGAATTCGGGTTTTCAAAGGGAAACAAACAAAAAGAGATAAAAAGGAGAAGAAAAGCTAGGATTTAACTTATGCAAGTCTATATGATCTTGTTCAATTTTTAAATTGCTTTCAGGAACTATATTTAAAATGTAAAGAAATAAGACTGTTTAGCTCTATTTAAAAAAACAATGTATATTCAAATTTAAGGTTGTTCTCAAATCCAAACTGGCTACTTTATGACATATTCTTTAATTCATTTTTGCTCGGAAACGCATGAAAATGCAGGTATTCTTATACAGAAACTTTGTAACCGAAAAGCGTTTTCCATATTATTCTTTATTTTATTTTATTTTATTTTTTGGTAAAGACAGAAGATTTTTCAGAAAACACTGTCAAAGTCGGCCTTTCCAACCGAATTTCCGACGCCGCAGCAGGGGAAAGGGAAAAAAAGTGACACGAATCGCTTATAACCCGATAAGTAATTTATTTATCAAAAAATGGAAAACCCATTTCGATTCCAAATCGCTTCCAATTTTATGCCACTGTGTTTAAAAATGAGTCAGATAATGTGTCAGAAAGTTTCACGTTTATTTGAGAACCACCTTAAGCGCTACTGTGCTATATCACTCTCATAAATTCATAAGATTATTACAACTTTTGTTTTCAAATTTCCTCTTTTTAACACTTTCCAACTTAATTAAAAAGTGTATATGGATTCACTTTGTCTATCTCTTACTCTCGTAAATGTACTCGGATTGCCATGAAAGTTTTATATGTTATTGAAGTTTACCATAGAATGTTCAGTACTTAAAATGAAGTGTGTAGCATTTATATCTCGCTTACAGGGACATTCAAAAAATTCTGTTACATTATGGTCTATGGGGAAAAATCGTTTGCGGTGCATTTAATTAGCGATGATAACTAAAGTAGCGAAAAGTAGCGAAGTAGTGACTACTTTTGAAAAGTAGTTTGTAGTCGCTACTTTTTAAAACAAGTAGTTGTAGTTGTAGTTACCTACATTTTTCATAAAGTAGTTGTAGTTGTAGTTAACTACATTTTTCATAAAGTAGTTGTAGTTGTAGTTAACTACATTTTTCATAAAGTAGTTGTAGTTGTAGTTTGCTACAAACAAAAAGTAGTTTTTCCGACCCCTGGTTGAAATCTATTTTAATATCTATCTTAGCAAAGTAATTATGTACTGTTTATAATTAATAATTATATACCGATTAAAATAATATATTTTCAGTTTCTATATTAATAAACGGTTAATTAAATGTTACGGTTAAATAACGGTTGACGGAAATGATTAATTAGATAATTTTCAATTTAAAATTAGCTTAAAAAACTGATTTAGAAACGTGTTAACGTACTCATATGTCAGCAATATTTGGACGTCTAGAATTGTTATTAGAAAAACATGAGAAATAAACAAATTAGGAACAATATTTCACGGTCAAATGTCAGTATAATCTCGGACACAACATTTTTGTAAAATAAACTGGCCAGTAATCATAAAGTAAAACAAAAAAGCCTGTCTGATAATGCTTTATGCCTTAAATTTCCATATAATTGTACACAAATTCCAAAATTTGCATAAATCGAAACATGCAAAAACCCGAAAATCTGGACGTGCTGGAGAAAATCTAAAACTGGATTCAGAATCAGCACAAAAAACTGAATAAGAAAGAACTGAAATACAAAGGATGTGAATAATCACTTTACTAAACAGCGTACAACCAACAGAGTGAAAAAATGTCCAGACCAGTCACTAGGAGCTGTATGCCACCAGGAGTTGTGCTCATGATTGACGTTCCATCTTGACGTTCCATCTTGACATTCCAAGGTTGTAGACTAGCCATATAAGAGTGAGAGAATGGTAGACCGGATGTCGTCTGTGATGGTTAATTGATAAAGCACTTGGTGCGCTATATCAAGGCATCCGGGATCGAACCCCGGTCTGGACGTTTTTTCACTCTGTTGGTTGTACGCTGTTTAGTAAAGTGATTATTCACATCCTTTGTATTTCAGTAATTTACAGCGTAATTTTAGCTCTGCTGAAAAATTAATTAGTATAAGAAAGAACTGATTTCGATTTTGGGACAGAGCAAAAGTTCATATTTGTTGTTCAGTGTATCACAAAGGCACGTGTCCCAGGCCTACATTTTCAGGAGCTCCAAAATGCATTTTGTCCACTCTTTGTATATGCAAATTAATGCAAATTGCCATTTACATTTCATATAGAAAATAATATTTTTTCCCCATTCATATAAACTAAACCATTCAGTGTTCTTCACTAACGACAATGAAATGCAACGTAAACTTCGAAATGTCAAGAACTAATATTGCATCAAACATGTTTCATTTAATCCTTTAGATTTTAGAACTCTTTTGCTCTAAATAGCATATAGTGCAAAAAATTTTGCCTTCCCACAATTTTTTGAATGCATTTTTTACATCTGTAGAATACAATAATCTTTTTTAGAAAGGTATGGTTTAAATTTTAAAGTGCACATAAAGGTGTTTTTCATGTTTATAATGCAATTTTCTTGAGAAAGGGGGGCCCAACATGGTCTTTGTGCCCCGGGTCCCACATAGAGATGATCATGTAAAATATGTCCGATTAACGGATGCTTTCTGTCACACATGTGGAGTGCATTGTTGAGAATTGACTTCTAGTAGCGTTTTTTTATAAGCGGACATTTTCAATTTTGGAACCGGTTGGAACCGGTTCTGAAAGTAAAATTACCCTTATATAAAAAAACTGGAACCAAAATCGAAAAAGTAAAAACTAACAACGTTAGAGATCGACCTCAGCTATCCTATGAAAAAAAAATCATTTAAAAATAGTAAAATGCGAACGAGAAATTGCGCGATAACCTTCCCACAGACTTAACATTAGCTGGAGCGTTTTTTCGCGTGACTGATGTAGGCTCTTAAGTGTGTTTGTTAAATGATAGGCAATATGTGAAATCACCTTATTCGTTTTCACATTTTTGTCATAGCAAATGTAAGGGTTATGTACTTGTTGTACAAAATTTTAAAAAACACATTGAACTCACAGGATGGAAAAAATGTATTTCAATATTTTATTTATGTTGCAGCCGTTTGCCCACAATTCAGAAAACACATACACACTAACAAGTCTTTCATTCAAAGCAGAGATTACTCTATACTGAAAAAGAAAAAAAACTTTTATATGAATGCAATTTTTCAGACAGACATACACAAACACCAACTCATTCTTTTATTCTGTGCAGAGATTACCCTATATCAGGAAACAAGAATGAAAAATCGTGACATAAATTATGAAACACTTTCCAACACTAATAGAATGTTACAGGTGTAATTCCGAGTAAAACAAAAAAACATATATTTCTGAACTTCTCAGCAATTTTTCCGAAAGTTTTCAGCGGGAGTGGAATTTCTCTCCTCTAACGGTGCTACAGAAATTCCTCCTCAAAAAAAAATGTCCTCAGGTAAGGCGACCAGACTCCGTGGGTCGAGACGAATCTCTTTTTTTTTTTTTTTTTTGCTGGTCAGATTAATCTAATCGTTTTCGGTTCGGGTGGAGTTTCAGATTCCTGAAGGTTGGATTCGAGTTAACCCTATTTTTCAAAAGTCAGTTCAGATTAAAAGCTATATAATACTAAACACAGATATTTGTCTCTGTGTGTAGCTGTTTTGTGAAAAGACCGCTGCGCGAAGAACTATAATTGGCAAATATGTCTGAAGATGTGTAATTCGAAGCCAGCTTTTGAATATTTTGATTAGATTTTCATAATTTTTTATGCCTATTTTCATTTTGTGGCAAATTTTCCACAACTAATCCAAAGTAAAAGGAATCCTGTTTCAATAACTTAGCTCAATATATAGTAAGTTTGGTCTGTTTTTTAAATAAAGTATTCGGAATTCCTACAACTATTCTTGAATTTTTCGAGAATTTGTTATGTGATTATTAGCGTTTTGCGGCAATTTTCTAGCATTCATAAAAGGAATCCGGTTTCAATCTCTCCGTTCAATATAATAAATTTTCTTCTCTGCGATTTTTAGCGCTTTTTCCCATTTCACGGCGATCTTTTGACATTTGTAAAAGGAACTCGGTTGGTTGGTTGGTTAATTTATGAAGGTCAATTTTCAACTCCAGGGATATAGACCCTAGAGAGGATTGCCCTCCATGGGGGTCTTTCTAACGGATCCTAACCAGTATAAAAGGAACTCGGATTCAATCTTTTAACCCATTGCAGCAAATTTTGTTCTTTGTGATTTTTTTTTTGAATTGTTTTTTAAGTTTAAGGCGAGTTTTTAATAATTTATTCTCTAAATCCGTTTTTAACCTCTCCGGTATATCTTTTCTTTAAATACTTATGATTTCTTTGAAAAAGTTTATCAAAACGAACCGAGTGTCAATAGTGAAAACCTAACCAGAGTTCAAAACAATTTAGTCAACCTGGCCCGCAAAAAAAAAAAAAAAAAAAAAAAAAGCAGCGTAGAGCTACTCGATGCAGGATTATCAGCCAAGGGATTGTAGATTTTTGAATGAATGGATTTTAAATCATAGAAAGAAAAGAAAGGTAGAAAATTATTATTGAAATTTTTCAGTGACACAAAATTATTGATGAAAAGTTTGTTATTCCTATGAAGCAAAAAAGTGTGCAAATTTTGTAACCAATTGGTGATGTTCGTGTGCTCATTACATCATGACCGATAAATGTGTTCGAAGAATTTTTTCCGCAACTAATTAACAATATTCACCGCAATGAACAAAGTTTTAAATTAATTGTGTTTCCAAGATAATATTTTCAGTTAATTGTTTTAAATTTCAAAGTGTTAAAATTATATATAACCATTGGTAGCACCAACTAAATGCATTTTAATTGCATTTTCAACGAAATTTTAATAGCTTTTTTTTACATTAAAATAATTTGCAAATTTCATATGTTAAAATGATTTATAATAGTACTCATTCTGGCTAGAGTTTCTACAAAAAATGACGAGCTAGCGAAATGAGCTTGCACCGCGTAGCGTTCCCAATGTAAATTGCATTGCAATTCACGAGAGTTGGGGAGCGTTAGCGAACAGGGTGGAGAACCCTCTAGTATAATTTTATTAGTCTCCAATTTGCAGAGTTTGAAAATTCCGACGTTTTTTTTTTCATCACTTAACAATATTTAATTGTTGTTACGAAAACTTTTCAAGTTACGGGTTAATTGATTGTTGTTAATTAACTGATAATTAATTGATTGTTGTTACAAAAAGGACTCATTATTGAAATATATATATGTATATATATGTTCACGTCGCTAGGCAATAAAACAGTTTTCAACAATGAATCTAAATAAACAATGCAAATTTTAACGAATTCTTTTCACCATTCTCAAAAAAATAGTCCTATATGTAGGTTGAAATAAAAAAGTGCATATATCACAATTTCAAAAAATAAAAATAATGGCAGAATACTCGGTTGAGATCACAAAAGATGAAAATTATTCTTCTGATGAAGAATTTGAAGTTCTGGATGAAGCAGATCCATGCTGCAAAGTTCTATACACACATCCTGAATTCCAATCAATTTTTCGATGTGCAGAAAATTCTAAAATATTTGTTGAATACGAAACCAAAAATGCAGCGAAGAAAATTACAATAAATGATTCATTTGATTATAGCAAAGAAACAATTGCACGAAAAGATGAAAATGTGGAAAGTAGAGTCAATATTGTTAAAGAAGTTACTGTGGTTAAATAAATGAATATATTAACAAAACAGTTGAAGAAAAAGTAAAGAAAAGAAGATCAGAGAAATCAAACGTAAATAAAGATTCTCACAACATCAAGATATCAGGAAAAGAAAAGATCAACAGAGAAAAGTTCCGGAATGCAGTTAGTGAAGAAAGGAAAGGTAAAGACAAAAAGAAATACTCAGCAGAGGGGATTATGCAAAGAGTGCTCATTTGGACTCTGGGTTCCTGTTTCAAGCATTCAGAAAAGTACCAAGGAAATTTTGAAATAAGCAAGTAGTTTTTAAAGAGCATTCGTCGGGCTTTTATAATAATAGTTATGGATAAAAATATTTAATTACTGTTTCCTCTTCAGTCAATCAGCGGATGATAAAAATAATTTGGTTTAGAGTGATGTTTGATGTGTTCCTCTCTTTCTCCAGTTCTTTTCTCGTCTCTCTCTTTCTCCCTCTTTCCCCTTTTCTCACCGATCGCCCTTCTCTCACATTTCCTCCCCTCTCCTACCCTCTTGCACCCTTTCCACTTCTTCCCTCTCTCACTCTGTCATCTGCCCTTCCCCTCTCGTTCCTTCAGCCACCTCCTTCCCCTTACATCCTCCCTCTCCAACTGCTCCCCTCCTCTACTGTTTGTCTGATCACCTTTCTCTTTCCTTTTTTTAAGTAGTTAAGTATTTAGTAATTAAGTTAAGTTTAAGTTTTATTTTTGTAATTAAGTAGTTATGAAGGAGAAGGTGTGATGATGGATGGTAGATGGACAGTTGGAATTAGAAGATGTGAGAGGAAAGAGTGGGGTTGAGGGAACGAGAGTGATGGAAGATGGGCAGGGAGAGAAAAGGAAGCAAAGGAGGCAAGAGATGGTTGAAGGAGTTGGAAAAGGAGAACGGAGGAAAAGCTGAAGGAAAGAGAGGGAGAGGGAAAAGCAGAGAGCTTGAGATAGAGAAAGATACTTCACTCATCACTCAAAATTAATTATTATTTGAAATGAAGCTGATTGTTTGAAAAGAAAACAAAAATACACCCTGGTGACAAAATCTCGACCTTATGCATTTTTGAAACATCTGATTTAAAAAATATATATTTCAACATTTTTTGAGCATACACATAAATAAATGAAGAAATGACTATAATAATCCGACGCTGCTCTTTTAAAAACTAACTTTTTGGATAAACAAATTCAAGCTGAGAAATTTCAAATAAAATTAAGTTTAAAACAAGAAACATCACAAAATGAAAAATGATTATGAATGATGGAGTTAAACACAAATATCGATGGAAATTTTTTTATAAACAGCATTCACGTGGTATACGTATGTACAACAACTATATTCATATTTCTTCTGTTATATAGACAAATGAAATTTTTGTAACAAGCCATAATTAAAAATACCAAAAGTTCTTAATGCTTCCCTTTTTTTTTATCTAAGTGATTTCCATATAAACTATTATTCATGTTATCATATTTTTCAATTATTCATACTATTCAATATTATCATATTTTACAAACAATGGTTTTGGAAATATATATATATATATAATATTAATCTGGTACTCGTTGTTTTGAATATACTTTTTATCAGAGCTATACAGTGTTTATTTAGTGATTTTCATATAAAATAATCTCTTTTTTCAAAAAAGGGATTTGAATACATCTCTCTCTCTCTCTCTCTATATATATATATGTAAAAATGAAAACACGTGTGAAAAACAAAGGATGGGACATTATAGAAAAGGAATTGAATGGACACTGCAGGAATTATACTTATTAAGAAAGAGCAAAAATTGGAAAACTACGAATATCTTATAGAATCATCAGAAGGGCTTTATAAAAATATTCATAGTAAATATATGTTATTTCATCAATATTTGTCAGTATTACGCCTAAAATTGACTAATATTAAGCCCCTAATAACATGTATAGATATGAAAAAAGACAACTAAAAACCTGCATGAGTTAAATAACAAAATAAATAAATAAATATTCAACATAAAAAAATGAGATAAATAATCAATTATTCAACTTAAATAGAAATTAGATCAATAAATATTGTGCAAGACTCACCAAAAAAGACTACTATTACTGTAGATTGAATAAGATTATACGTACTTGACAAACAGCCAGTCATCATTAACTCAAAGTGGCTGCTATATCTATGCAAACATTGCTTTAAAAGAAAATGATAGTGGAAAATAAATTGTTTATTGCTGCCATCTATCACAGAAAAATATAAGTAAAAGTTGATATTGTAAGCAAGCTAAATTATAAGTCTATTGCTGCCATCTCTTATGAAAGAATAGAAAATAGAATCAAAAGATAAAAAAATGTACAAAGCAAATAATATTTTTAATGTGAGGAACTAAAGGAAGTAAATAAAATTTAAATATAATAAAGTTGAAATGGAAAGGCCTTACAATTGTGTATTATATGTATTGTAAAAATGTGCTCTAACTCGCGTAAATATATTCCGCTTGCCATACAATTGATATATGTTGTTGGGGTTCACTGTGTCATGTTCGGTGATAAAAATGAAGTGTGTAGTCCTTATAGTTTTTTTACAGGGACACTCAAAATAATTCCGTTACATTACGATATATAAGAAAAGTCATTTGCGGTTTAATCTGATGATGTTACACATTTTAAAACTTGTTGAAATTACTATGTATCACTGAGGTGCACTACAAGGGGCTTACTATAGGATATGGTGTGCATAGTACTTATAGTTCCTTTACAGGGACATTCAAAATAATTACGTAAAACTATGGAGAAAAATCGTTTGCGATTTATTTTTTAAATGTTTCATTATTTCAAACATATTGAAATTGATATATATCACGAAGGCTTACTACAGAGCAGGGAAGTCGGCGCCCGCGAGCTTCATGACGCCCTTCGAAAGTTTTCATGGCGCCCTTTTAAATAATTCCTTTTTGGGGAGTATCTTTTTTTTTTTTAAATCAAAATTAATTTAAAAAGATTTTTCTTTAAAATCATTAATGTTCCTCCTGACGTTTCTATTATTGGCGGCGCTAAGCTTTCTTCATTTTCCTCTACACAATATTTTGATAGGCCTCTCTCTCTGAAAATGTAATGCTAAATTTACTATGATTTATGCTTTTTTCTGTCATTATTTCTCACATCGAACTTTGCATAGTATGGGGACTTTTAAGCTCACATTGTGAGTTTTGTAAGACGTTTGTATATCGTTACTCCCTACAAGGGTTGCCAGTATGCCCTCCCTTTTTATTAAGAAAATACCAGAAGATACAAGAAATTCCGAATAGTAATTTATAGTTTATTTAATGACATGCATTTTAGGATTACTTAAGGTAAAAATTATTATTTCGGAATTTCCGGTAAGAATTCAGAATTTCTGAATAAAACAGAAAGCCAAACTGAAAACTCTGTTACCTAATATAGAAAGGCAATATTATTGTAAGTTTTCAGACATGTAATTAAAGGTCCTTCAATACTGTCCGTGCTCTAACTCGCGAAAAAGTACTCGGATTTCTGTAAATTGGATATATGATATTGAGGTTTACTATGTCGTGTTCGCTATTGAAAATGAAGTGTATAGCATTTATAGTCTGTTTATAGGGACAATCAAAAGAATTCCGTTATATTACAAATTGGGAAAATCATTTGCGGTTAATTCTACTGATGTTACACTAGTCCAATCATGATGAAATTAATATATACATACATGAGCATAGAGGTGAACTACAAGATGCTTGCTATAGAATATGGTATGCATTTACAGGGACATTCAAAAGAATTTCCTAACATTACGGCATATTTTGAAAAAAACGTTTGTGGTGTATTTTAATGATATTACACTGCTTCAAACATATTGAAATTGATATATATCACTGAGGTGAAGTGCAAAATGCTTAGTATAGAATACATAAGCACAGCATTCACCGTCCAGTTACAGGACATATAAATGAATTCGGTTACAGTAGAATATATGTACAATAATTGCCAAAAGTGCATTTTCAGTTGTGGTACGCTATTAAACATTTCCTGTTTTGCATATTACTTTGTGTGCATACATTGCAAAGATCATTTACAGGGCTGCACAAAACATCTCCAATATATTTCCGTTTATACGTGGAAATTGCTAAAAAGAAATTTTCAACTGTGCTAATCGTTTCCTAGCTAAACTAAATTTTACAGGGTGTTGACAAATATAAAAAATAAAAAGAGTTTACATATGTTTGTTATGTCATCAAAAGATTTTTAATTTGATGTTGTATCTGTATTTTTAATGATGTTTTACTAATTTTTTAGTTGTTTCGTTAATTAAAATAACAATTATGTCATTAAACGATGATGTTATGATAATAAAACAGAAAATCTCTGCAAAAATATTGCGATGCGTAGAATCTATTAATTTTAACTAACGTTACAAACCGAAACAAGCCGAAATGATAATTAAGAAAAATTAATTAAGAACTCTTGGATTTAAGTCCAAGATAACGAAAGGGTAAAATAATGTTTTATTATAATACTAAAGCTAGCATGTGATGTACATTTTAAATTTTTGTTTATTTTGAGGATAAGTCAGTTTAGCGTTTCTAATGAATGATATTAGTTAACTTCTATTTCCATGCTTTCTCTTGCATTTTGAGAAAAAATTATACAGATCAGCCATCTAAATAAAATGGGGCGTTGCAATGGGCCTATTTTCAAAAATATGGAATTCTGCCATGAAAAAAGTGTATTGATGGGCATGATGTGAGACTATTTACAAACTGGTAAACACTGATGGTATAAAGTGAAAAACTGCGATAAAAGAATATCCATTGGAAAAAAAAGCTGGTTGGATGGCTCCAAATAAACATTTGTAGCTGCATTAAGGTTCATTTATATACTTGGTCTGATGAATCAACATCAGTATAATGGAGAAAAAAAGCAATTGAATTTAAGTCATCGTATAGTTATTGATTGAAATACTTATCTCAGAGAAGTTATATCTAATCTTCTAACAAGAAAACCTGAAAAAATTGGATGGTCAAAAACAATTGTAGATATTGATAAAAGTTTCTTGTAAAAGCGAAAAAAAATCAAGCCGGTCGAATTCATCCTCAGCAACGGTTGTTTGGAGGATTATTCTGAGAAACTGATGAATGTTTTTTAGTAAAAGCTCCCAACAGAACTGATGGGAGAAATAAAAGAATACATAGAAGATGGCTCTATCTTTTTTCAGATTCATGGCAGGCTTATAAAACCGACTAAATTAAATACTATAATTTTGTAGATCCAGATACTTGTGCACATACACAAAACATCGAATGCATTTGGGGCTCAACTAAATGGTGAAATAAGAAACACTGCCGAACAGCACGTCAACACTTAGATTCATGTTTAACTGTGTTTATATGGCATCTAATGCATAGAAAGGTTGATTATTTTGTCACTATTTTGAATGGCATTAGAGATTTTTGGCCTCCGGAATAATTACTGAAAATTTTGACCTTTCTTGCTTTTTATAATTTCAGGTTTAATGTAATGTTTATGAATGATCATTAACACTTTTTTTAATACAAATGAAATGTGCATTAAAAGATAGTTTCTTACTGCTTATATTAACTTTTTTATATGTATCATTAAATATGTAAAAGAAAATATTTATGTTTCATCCATAAATGCAATATCTAAAAAAAAAAAATCATATTTTTGCTTTAATTTAATAATTCTACATTTAAATTAACTAGTAAATCTTCAGATCAAAGGCCACAACATAAATTTTTCAAAACATTTCATTTCGCTTTGGCACCTTGAAATCCACAGTTAAGTTAATAATGTTAGATTATTTGTAAAATTCTAATCATATAAGTTTTCTTAAAAATTCAGAAAATCTAATTTTTAATAATGTCAAATTAGCTTGATTTTATTTAATTTCCCTTTCTGATATGCTAAAAAATTCAGTAACTAGACAGACAACTGTTAAATTTTTTAAAAAAATGATTAAAAAGACACACATATTATTTCAAAATTCTAAAAATGATAAAGAAAATTCTTAAATATATAATCTTATTTATATAAACAACTCCCGACACATTTTTTTTTTTTTTTTTTTTTTTTTTTTTTGCGCCCTTTTGACGAAATTTGCGTTTTCGCGATCTTTTGACGAAATTTGCCGTTTTTCGCAATGTTTTTGACGAAATTTGCCGTTTTTGTCACGATTTTCTGACGAAAGTCACGTTTTTCCCGCGATCTGGTGACAAAATTTATCGTTTTTTCGCGATTCTATGACGAAAGTCACGTTTTTCCCGCGATCTGTTGACAAAATTTGTCGTTTTTTCGCGATCTTTTGACGAAAGTTGCCGTTTTTCGCAATGTTTTTGACGAAATTTGCCGTTTTTTCGCGATTTTCTGAAGGAAGTCATGTCTTTTCCGCGATCTGTTGACAAAATTTGTCGGTTTTTCGCAATCTTTTAACGGAATTTGCCTTTTTTGCAATGTTTTTGACGAAATTTGCCGTTTTTTTCGATTTTCTGACGAAAGTCACGTTTTTCCTGCGATCTGTTGACAAAATTTGCCGTTTTTTCGCAATGTTTTTGACGAAATTTGCCGTTTTTTTCGCGATTTTCTGACGAAAGTCACGTTTTTCACGCGATCTCTTGACAAAATTGGCGACTTTTCTTAGAACGAATGACGAGATTAATTTTTTTCGGGAGATCTTTTGCCGAAATACCGATACATTTTATGTCCGAATTTACAGATTTATGACCGATATATATATTTTTTATTTTATTTTTGGAAATCATTGTCTTAATTTTTCGGAATTTTCGGAAAATTTGGACCAGAATCACCCCTGAGACAGTATTGAAAATATTTATTAATTTTTTTTCTCCCTTAAGTGTGTTTGTTAAATTATATGCAATATATGTGAAACCACACTTTCCGTTTTAACATTTTTGTCATAGCAAATGTAATGGTTGTGTACTTGCACAAAAAAAAAAAAAAAAAAAAAAAAACATTGAACTCACAGGATTGAAATAAATTTATTTCAATATTTTATTTATCTTGCAACCGTTAGACCACAATTCAGAAAACACATACACACTAACCAGTCTTTTATTCAAAGCATAGATAATTCTATGCTAAAAAAGAATAAAAAAACCTTTATACGAATGTAGTTTTTCAGACAGACATACCCAAACACCAACTTATTCTTTTACTCTGTGCAGAGATTACTGTATGCCAGGAAAGAAGAATGAAAAATCATGACATAAATTATGAAACACTATCTAACACAAATAGAATATTACAGGTGTGATTCTGTGTAAAACAAAAATAAACTAGTCGGATGTGTCAATCCCAAAACTTTCTTCTCTCTCACACAGGTTTCACATACACTAAAAAGAATCAGCACCCATTTATATCAAGGTCTAACTGAAACTCAAGTTTTATTAAATTCCGTGCAATATATGTTGAGATATGACTATCGCTAAAATCGTGTAAATCCTGCAAAATGCTGCATAGCAGCGGCACCTGCTGGGCGATTTTTACCAAAAGCTAATCAGAACCAATTTATATCAGAGACTAACTGAATATAAAGTTTTATTGAATTCCGAGCATTAGTTCTTGAGATAGAGCTATTGTGGGAAATGTCGAAAAATGCTGCATAGCAGCGCACCTGCTGGACGATTTTTACCAAAAACTAATCAGCACCTATTTATATCAGGAACTAACTGAATCTAAAGTTTTATTAAATTCCGAGCAATAGTTCTTGAGATAGAGCTATTGCGGAAATCGAGAAGAATGCTGCATAGCAGCGCCACCTGCCGGGAGATTTTTACCAAAAGCTAATCATCACCCATTTATATCAAGGACTAACTGAATCTAAAGTTTTATTAAATTTCGAGCATTAGTTCTTGAGATAGAGCTATTGCGGAAATCGCGAAAAATGCTGCACAGTAGCGCCACCTGCCGGGCGATTTTTACCAAAAACTAATCAGCTCCAATTGATATCAGGGACTAACTGAATCTAAAGTTTTATTAAATTCCGAGCATTAGTTCTTGAGATAGAGCGCCCACAAAATTTGTGTCACATACAGACAGACAGACAGACAGACAGACAGACAGACTCACAGACAGACATTTTCTAAAAACAGTCAAATCGTGTTCAGGACCTTCTAAAACGTATAAATCCGTCGAAAACCGGAAGTCGAAAATTTTCATGAATCCAATACTTTCTTCTTGTAAAGATAGAAGAAAGTAAAAAAAAAAACTGCCTAGTTAAACGGAGGGCATTGAGCTCACAGGCTATTCACACTAATTGTATATTATACTCTTATTTCAAAGAATTTGAAATAAGCTCCTCGAAAAATAAAGAAATCGAAAATATATTAAGGGGGATCATCCCCCTGTGCCCCCCCCCCTTATAGTTAACTAATGAAACACCAAAACTAATCAGGAAAGCCCCTTATTAGAATGGACATATATACAAAATTTGAAGCAAATTGGATAATTCTGAATGAAAAACCCATTTATTTAAATTAAGGGGCGATTAGTTCCCTGTATCCTCCTTTATATTTAATCAATGAACCCCCAAAACTAATCAGGGAAGCGCCTTACCACAATGAGCCTATATACAAAGTTTGAAGAAAATCATAATTCTGCATGAAAAACACATTTATCGAAATTAAGTGCCCAACCCCCTTTTATACTTAATCAAAGAACACCTAAAACTAATCATGAAAGCGCCTTATAACAATAAACCTATATATACAATTTGAAGAAAAACGATTATTTCTATCAAGAGTTATTGCGTTACGTACATACATACAGAATGGGCAGGCACATTAGCTTTCAGGCTTTGATAGCTGTGAGCTAAAATCTATTTCTGAACTTCACAGCAAATTTTCTGAAAGTTTTCACCGGGTAGTGGAATTTCTCTCCCCTAACGGTGCTACAGAAATTCCTCCTCGAAAAAATGTCCTGAGGTAAGCCAAGTTAAAATGAAGCAAATTAATAGCAAAGACTCCGTGGGTCGGGAGAAATCTCTTTTATTTCTTTGCTGGTCAGGTTACTCAAATTGTTTTCGGTTCGGGTTGAGTTTCAGATTCCTGCAGGTTGGGTTCGAGTTAACCCAATTTTTCATTAGTCTGTTCAGATTAAAACTATATAATACTAAATATAGATGTTTGTCTCTGTGTTTGCTGTTTTGTGAAAAGACTGCAGCGTGCAGAACTATAATTGGCAACTATTTCTGAAGATATGCAATTCGAAGCCAGCTTTTGAATATTTTGATTAGATTTTCATAATTTTTTATGCATATTTTCATTTTGTGGTGAATTTTCCACAGTTAGTAAAATGAATTCAGTTTCAATCATATAGCCCAATATATAGTAAGTTTTGTCTCTTTTTTAAATAAAATATTCGGAATTCCTACAACTATTTTTGAATTTTTCACGAATTCGTTATGCGATTATAAGCATTTTGCAACGATTTTTTTGACATTCATAAAAGGAATCCAGTTTCAATCTAATAAATTTTCTCCTCTGCAACTTTTAGCGCTTCTTCCCATTTCACGGCGATCTTTTGACATTTATAAAAAGAAACTCTGTTGGTTTGGTTTGTTTGGGTGATTTATGATTGATTGGTTGATTTATGATTCATTGGTTTATTCATGATGGCCGATTATCTACTCGAGCGATATAGGTGCTAGGGGAGAGAGCCCTCCGTAGGGGTCTTTCTAAGGGATCCTAACCCGTATAAAAGGAACTCGGATTCAATCTTTTAGCCCATTGCAGCAAAAATTCGTTCTTTGTGATTTTTTTTCAAATTTAAGGTGAATTTTGAATAATTTATTCTCTAAATCCACTTCCAATCTCTCCAGTATATCTTTTTTTTTTTCATCCGAAAAATACTCAGGATTTCTTTGAAAAATTGGATCAACATGAACAGACTCTCAATAGTGAAAACCCAAACCAAGCTCAAAACAATTAGTCAACCTGGCCCGCAATGAAAAAAAGCAGCGTCAGCCTGTTCGATTCAGGACTATCAGCCAAGTGATTGTAGATTTCTGAATTGTATGGATTTTAAATCATAGAAAGAAAAGAAAGGTAGAAAATCATTATTGAAATTTTTCAGTGGCACAAAATCACTAAAGAAAAGTTTGTTATTTTTATGAAGCAAAAAAGTAAGCACATTTCGTAACCTATTGGTGACGTTCGTGTGCTCCTTTACATGATGATCAATAAATTTCTTGAAGATTTTTTTCCACAACTAATTAACAATATTCGCGGTTTTCTTTTTTGCACGTAATCGTTTGATGAAATTAGAGATTTTTTTTTCAACTGATTATAGATATTTGCGATTTTTTTCATCGACCAATTGAAGAACATTGCTATTTGTTACTAAGATCTTTGCCGAAATTTACAATATTTTTCCATGATAGTTTGAAAAAATTCCCAATTTTTTCAACAACAGATTCACAATTTTATTTTGCAATATTTCCAAAGAATATTTCCTCAAAGAAAACTTTGACACTCATTTCCCTTTGACTGGGGAATTTACCAAAGGCCACATGCACCATTATTGCCACAACTGATGGCAGTTTTCAGCATAAGTAAGATCAATTACACATTGGAAAATCAAATTGTATAAAATGGTAGTAAAAAATGCAGCTTCCTCCCAGACTTTTATAATGTCTAGAAGAAAAGTTTTCTTTTAGAAGTAATAAGATAAGAAAATAGTTTTAGATATGATGTAATTTTCAACATTAAGTGCTACTTGCACGTAATAATTTAATTACTTTATATTTTACCTTCTTAATATTCATGTGTAAATCTATTTTCCCATTGAAAAGTGTTTGGAAATATTACATGGGCTTTTTAAAATATGGTAACAGTAGGAAAAAATGGTTATTTCAAACTAAAAAAATTACAAATAAAGTTAAAATAATTTTTTTTAAAAAAATAAGCAAATTACACCAAATTATTGATAAACTATAAATCAGTAAATCTAAAACTATAAATCAGTAAAATTCAGCCTTCAACTGCGAGAATTAAATTGACAAATTCAGCTCGTTATATCTCAACAGCTCAGATTAAAAAAATATTTAAGATTTTAGAATATATCATTTTAAGACTATAAAAATAATTTAAAAAATTTACAACATAAAAGTAAAAATTTATTGACAAAAAGTGTTTTATGTCTGCAACAAATAGAAAAAATTTAATGACAAAAAGTGTTTCATGTCTGCAACAAACAGAAAAAATTATGTAGTTCTTACAAATATTGTAAATTTTTTTGCACAAAATGCAAAGAATTTAAACTTGCCATTATGAAAAATCTATTTCTGGAATCTTCAGTCTTTTTAAATTACATCAAATTAGATTTTTTTTTTCGGCAATAACTACACGCAATTAGTTGCTCTAGCAAAACATAAAACTTTGGTATGAAAAATTACTTTAGTGTCAAAGTCTGTTTGGAATTCTACAAACAATGTGTTAATTTCAGTGTTGATAAATAGCAACAATCAATAAAATCGTCTTTTAAAGTTCTCTGTGGAAATAATTCCTGACTTTTGTGTATGTTGTACATATGCAACATAATAACACAAATGATTATAAAATCTTTTAAAAATATGAGCTTCGCTATTAAAGAATTAAGTAGAGATTAAATATAAAGAAAAATAAATACAAACAACTTCAACAAAGTATGATGATGTTTATTTTTTACAAATGAGAACAGTATAAAATACAAATCCGTCCGAATATATTATACAAAACATTTGCTTGCTTCCATTCCTTGAAAGTCCTAAAAATCAGTATCTATACTCCTCAAAATATTTACAGTCCCAAACAAGAAGAAAAAAAAAGGGTGTGAATTGATCTTTCTTGAATAAAATGTACTTGCTTGTGTTGAGCCTGTAAAGAAAAATAGTATAATAACCACACTAAGATTAGAGAATAAAATTAATACAATAGACACAGAGTTGCTACATAAAAAATACAGCATATTCCATTGTTGCATACTGTATCATCCTAATACTGCAATTAATTTTCAAAAATCTAATTGAAAATTAAAATCAGCAACATAAATTCTTACGAAGAAAAGTTTGAATCCTAAAATACGAGGGCAATTCGGAAAGAAACCTCCGTTTATGAATTAAAAAAAACTAATGAAAGGATACGTTTTTTATTACTCACGTTTGAAAGGCACATTCTTCAGCTACTTCTCAGCATAATCGAAGTATTATTTAAAACAATTATCATAGCTGTAAATCAGCTTTGAAATTCCATCGTCACAGACTTCTGCCGCCGGCCTATTCAACAGGGCTGTTCGTTCTATTCTATCCACACCACTATTTTTTTTAAATTTGTAATATAAGGACATTTCGAAAATTAACTTCCGTCGATGCGTGGTACTATTAGTAGTGGGCGGAGTGCAACCATTGCTAAATCAAGCAATCTGTAATTCCGTAAAATTTTAGCAATCTTAGGGAGAGTGTCGAACTACCGCGTGTTTCCTCGTTATAACGTCACAAAATGTGCGCTGCTATTGAAAATCCTGCCAAATGCGAGGTACGAGGAGTAATAAGATTTCTTTGGGCGAAAAAACTGTCAGCAGCGGACATTCATCGTGAACAGTGTGCCATATATGGCCCAAACATTATGAGTGAAGGTGTAGTGTGTCAATGGGTCAGGTTTTTCAAAGGAGGAAGAACAAGCATCCATGATGAATCAAGGAGTGGGAGGCCGTCTGTAGTGAGTGATAATCTCGTCGAACAAATTGAAGACAAAATTCGTCAGATCCGTCGATTCACAATCTCGGAACTTTCCCAAGAATTTCCAAACATTTCTCGGACTGTTTTGTACGAAATTGTCACCGAAAAATTAGGCTGTCGGAAGTTCTGTACTCGATGGGTACCAAAGATTTTCACGGAGACCCACAAAATTATTCTAATGGGCGCTGCCTTAGACTTTCTTTCCCGGTACAACACGGAAGGGGAGAAGTTTTTGAATAGAATAGCGACTGGCGACAAGACTTGGATTGCGTATGTAAATGCTGAAACAAAGGAACAGTCAATGGCATGGGGTCATACCGGTTCTCCAAACCGGCTGAGGAAAGCCCGTCAAACTTTGACATCGAGGACGATTATGTTAACCGTGTTTTGGGATGCTCATGGTATCTTGCTGGTCGAATTCATGAAACTTGGTAAGACAATAAATTCTGAAGTTTACTGTAACACTTTGAAGAAACTGAAAAGAGCCATCCAGAACAAACGTCGCGGCCTGCTGACATCTGGAATTGTGTTCTTGCACGATAACGCTCGCCCTCACAGTGCTCAGAGAACACAAAATCTTTTGAGCCAATTCGAATGGGACGTATTTAATCATCCTCCCTACAGCCCCGACTTGGCTCCTTCTGATTTACATCTGTTCAAGGAAATGAAGAAGTGGCTTGGAGCACAGCACTTCGCTGACGATGTGGATCTTCAAACCGCTGTGATAAGTTGGCTGAATTTGCAGACAGCTGAGTTTTATTCAGAAGGGATTGGTAAGTTGGTAAGTTGGTACATGGTGACTATGTTGAAAAATAGAAGACAGCTGTATACCTTTGAGATGTAAATAAAAAAATTGTTGAAAGTAGGTGTGTTTTTCATTTATACAACAAAACGAAAATTAGTTTCCGAATTGCTCTCGTAATATTTTACTTGACTTACTATTTATAAAACATTTTTGTAGTACATTTATCAGCAAATTATATAGAAAAATATGTTAAAATTCTTTGGATTGAAAGAGTGGTGCGAGTTGAATTTAAAAATAATCGCAGTTGAATAGGCCGGCGGCAGAAGTCTGTGAAGATGGAATTTCAAAGCTGATTTACCGGTATGATAATTGTTTTATTTAATACGGCAATTATTTTGAGAAGTAGCTGAAGAACGTGTCTTTCATACGTAAGTAATAAAACATGTTTCCGTTCATTAGTTTTTTTTAAATTCATAAACGGAGGTTACTTTCCGAATTGCACTCGTAACAATCTTGTAATACAGTAGAAACACAATACTGGTGTAGATACTGATCTACTGGTATACACACCATTACATTGTATGGTGTAATTTATGCAAAATTTATAACTATACTTAAGGAAATGAAAAAAGCCCAGAAGCAAAATACTAATTCTAAAAACTGGCCAACTTTAAAACAAGCAATTGCTTAAAGATAGTGTATCATCCTTCAATCAACTATAAATAGAACCACTAGAATTTTGAAGTCCCAAGTCCCAGGGAGCCATACACTTCCAAAGTTGGAGTCTTTTTTTTTTTTTTTTTTTTTACTAAAATGGATTTATTTTTAGTAATAAAACAATTTCAACACAAAAATAAAGATATATATATATACTTGCTAATTGGTAGAGAGCTTTGCACACCATTACCTTTCAATGCAAATAGATGGTTCGCATGATTTTCAAGAACAATAATGTGTATAATTTAATATAAAAAGTTCTATTAATGATAAAAATATAAAATGTATATATTTGTGATCCATGACTATCATACTTCAAATTAAAAATAGTGTTTCAATTATAAGTATTTGTGTTCATAATATAAAATAATAATTTATATAAAATATCTAACATTTCTCGTCAGAGAAAGCTTTAGCATCGAAACAAGACCACCCACCGTAACTGTTCCAGATGATGAGCTGCCAGGGTTGGTACTAAATCAAAGGCAACAAGGGCACAATTTATGGGCCCCCATAAACTAAGGTCACTTATACAGTGGGTGATCGGTTAACGAACTTAATCCGTTCCAAAACAATGTTCGTTAACCGAATTGTTCGTTAACCGAATTGTTCGTTAACCGAATTGTTCGTTAACCGAATTGTTCGTTAACCGATCATAGATTTAGAACAGATCTGTATGGGAATTCAATTAATCCGTTCTTAAAAGCTAAATAATATATAAAAATTAATATAAATTCTCCCTAAATTTATTTAAATGTAATAATAATAAAAATACATTACATACATGCAGTCTTGTCCTTCTTTCAGTCATGCTTTTTTTGAGTTTGTGGGGCATTAAATATTTGACAAAAGCTTATTTTTATCTTTCTGAAGTTTTCAAGCTTCCCATTTTAATAGGGTTAATATACGTCCGTATTTAATATGGACAAATCTCAGTTTCATGGCTTTGTCCGTGTCATGCCGTACTTAAAAAAATAAATGGCATGCCCTTTGTAAAAACTTTTAGGATCACATTCACTGACTACAGCGTTGTATCATATAAGTTTATCACTTTTACCTATCAAAAACCTCCATTAGTTCTGTAAAAGATCGTGTTTATTGCAGAGCCTGATAAAGCTCAAGTGGAGCCTAGAGCGTGTTAATAATTTAGGAACTAAATTTCAGTTAAAATAATTAACTTCCAATTAAAATTATTTCTTTAAAAAGGGACAGAAAATATAAAAATTAATGTTTTTGTACTGTACATTCTAATTTGAGGACCCTAAAATGTAAGGCTCGAACCCCCGGTTGCCCCTGAATTAATTAGGCCTGTTAAACTGTTAAAATGTTCTCTCTGAGTCGATAATAGTAGATTCAATTAAATACAGCTCTGCAAATCTGAAACACAACATTGCATCTTCTTGGCTTTGTTTTGTGAGGTGTTCGTTAACTGAACATTGTTCGTTATCCGAACATAAAAATCTCTCGCAAAATTGTTCGTTAACCGATTTGTTCGTAAACCGAACAGTTCGTTAACCGATCACCCACTGTAGTAATAAAAGTGCCTAACCTGGTCTTGAGACTGGACCCTGTGATTCCTATAACACGGGTAGTACTAGCCCTAGGTGATATTTCAGGACATTTTTTTCGATATTTCAGGACACATTTGCTTGGCATACTAACCGAAAAAAACCTTTAACTCCCTGTTCAATACATTTTATTATTATAAATAGTGTAGTATACATGCAAAATTGTTTTGTTTTAAAAGTATACATTTAAAAGAAAAGTAATTTTACCAGCACTCTTTGACCAAGCTGCTAAAAAGTTGCAATTTTTGCATTACTGAAGGACGAAAATCTCTATTTTTTTCTTCACTGATTGTCAAAAATTGTGAAAGATTTTCTTTTTTATAACTGATCGGTAAAAATTGTAATTTTTTGTGACTGACAGACCAAAAATCATGAACTTTTTTAAACGACTAATCAATAAAAATCGTGATTTTTGGTAACCGATCGCCAAAAAAATTGCAATTCTTTTTGTGCAAATCAATGAAAATCACTATTTTTAACGATAGATTGAAGAAAAACACGGCTTTTGTGATTGTTTTGCATTGGTAAAAAGGTAGACCTACCCCTATTTGATGATTTCAAATGCCGCTATAGCACTAAACTTGCAAAATTTCAGGAATTTTAGGACAGACTACCATATTTTAGGACATTTCAGGGTTTTTTTTTCAGGAATTTTAGGACAGACTACCATATTTTAGGACATTTCAGGGTTTTTTTTTTCTGGAATTTTAGGACAAGTACGACCCTTGCTATAATAAGCAGGTATAACTAATGCAGTGATATTTCTGTAGCAAATAAATGCTTTGCTATATTTCTATTGGCACAATGTTCAGCTAATAATAATAAGTTATTACGACCAAAATACAGGGTTACTTTCAAAGATTCTTATTCGAATTCTATCTCTAGGAGTCATAGTATTATGTCTAAACCTCTCTAAGTATAGAGGTCTTCCAGAGTTACTCTTAAAGAGTATGAAAAAGATCTGTATATAAATTTTGCTTTTACAGATGTACAGCATCCAATTAAGATAACGCATCATATCTTGTCAGCAGCAACGTAGCTTGTTATACTACTTGATTTCTATTGCTGTTTGCTTAAATAAGCAAAATATTCATTTTAGAACAACAGTATAAATGCCATAAGTTTGATCTTTAAAAGATCCACAGAAAAATTAATATTTTTCTCCTGTTCACTCATTTCAAGATGTTCCTGTTTTCTGATATATATGAGATTACAACAGCATCTAATTATGTACCTAAAGGTATGAAGATAATACGATACTTACAATGGTGTCTTGTCTTACTTTTTATCTATATTTTGTGAATTGAAAATTAGGGATTTTCAATTCAGAAAATCAAAACTAATCAATATCTTAATTCATAAAATTGTTAAATTATAACTTGAAAATACACATTCAGCCAATAATAATAAGTTGTTACAAACAAAGTACAGGGTTACTTTCAAAGATTCTTATTCGAATTTTATCTCTAGGAGTTGTAGTATTATGCCTAAATGTGAGTTATTTTAATTAACCTGTTGGCACAGGTAATTTAGTTATACGCCGACAGTTGGCGATAGTATGCAGGGAGGTTTTGAAGTTATGTCGTGAATGCGACACTGCGAAACTCGTAATTTTAAGTTGTAAAGATTAAACTTAGTAAACAATTTTTTTTAGTATAAACTTTAACTTTAAAAATATATTTTATGAATTATTGAGTGTATAGATATATTTATTTAAATGAGTTTGGAAATTTGCATATTTTTATCTTTCATGCAAAGTTCAGATCAGCTGCATTGTATTTTAACCATGACTGTAACCTTTTCAAAAAGTATTTATTTTGGTTGAAGAATAAACCTGTGTATATTCGTAGCTTGCTTCGTGTCATTTTCTTTTCGCAATTGTCATGCCTGTGGGGAGGTTAAGATATATAATTTTAATGTAAAAATGAAATTAAAACTTTGCTTAAACATTCGTGTACGGTGAAGCGTACCACATTGGTGACCCAAGGACTTTTTGTATTGTTAAATATGACCGAGACTAAGCCGGAAAATAAGTTAAGCCTTGCTGAGACTAACGCAGTAAGCATTAAGATTCCTCCGTTTTGGGTTGACAGGCCCGAAATGTGGTTTTATCAAGTGGAGGCCCAATTTCGCATAAGTAGTATAACGGCTGAAGACACAAAATTTAATTATTTAGTAGCACAATTAGAACCTCGTTATATTGAAAATGTCTGGGACATTATTAAAGACTCTAAGACCGATAAAATTTGGCTGTGAAGGAAAGACTGCTTAGTGTTTTTCAAGAAAGTGAGAATAAGAAAATAAAGCTTCTCATTACTGGTTTGGAGTTAGGTGATTCAATGTCAAGTCAACTGCTTCGGAAAATGCGAACTCTTGGTGGAACTGAATTTTCTGATAAAGTACTTCGAACCTTGCGGTTGGAGAAGATGCCTGACTCTGTTAAAAATATACTTTTTGTAAGCGAAGAGTGTCTTGAAAAATTAGCTACAGTGGCTGATAAAATTATGGAAATGACCCCAAGAACGTTAGACGTGGCTGCTGTTCAACATACACCCAGTATGGAATGTCTATTTGAAAAGATTTCAAACCTGGAACAACAAGTAGCTAGCTTGACTGAGCAGATGAGTTCCCATGGTCAGTAACAGGGCTACAGTCAAAATAGAAGCAGGAGTCGTAGCAGGTCAAGGAAGAGGAATGACTCTAAGGGAAAGTTTTGTTTTTAGCATTTTAAGTTTGGTACAAGATGTCGTCCTGAGAAATGTAAACAACCCTGTAGTTGGAAGTCTCCGGAAAACCAGTTGTTGCAGTAGAATCTGCTGTTGGTCCTGCTGCAAAAGAAATTAATAACCGCAAGCATCGTTTATTTGTCAAAGACAGAGAGACAGGATGACAATTTTTAGTTGATAGTGGTTCTGATGTGTCATTGGTTCCTGCAGGATTAAGAGCTGGAAAACCTTATCCGTATGTGTTATATGCTGCTAATGGTACAGAAATTCCAACTTTTGGCATGAAAACTCTTCCTCTGGATTTAGGATTAAGACGCTCATTTCAATGGTCTTTCATTGTGGCAAAGGTAAGCAAGGGAATTATTGGTGCTGATTTTTTAAGTAAATTTCATTTATTGATAGACATTCATAATCAAAAATTAATTGATGGTGTTACTCAGTTGCATGTTAAAAGTGAAGTAAGGACTGTATCTGATGAATGTTTCATTAGTACATTTGACCATTCTTCTCAATTTTGTGATTTGCTAAAATTATATCCTGATATTACAAAACCTAATACTTTTAGTACCAATTCTGTAAAGCATAATGTTAAACACTATATTGTTACTGAGGGGCAGCCAGTATACTCTAGAGCACGACAATTAGATCCTGCAAAATTAGCTTTAGCGAAGCAGGAATTTCAGTTTATGTTGGATAATAACTTTATACGGCCATCAAACTCTCAATGGGCTGGTCCTTTGCATTTAGTTAACAAAAGAGATGGTACTTTAAGACCATGTGGAGACTATAGGTGGTTGAATGAAAGAACAGTACCTGATAGATATCCAAGTCCGAGAATTGAAGACTTTCATCTTATCTTAAAGGATAAAACTGTGTTTTCAAAGATTGATCTGGTTAAGGCATATTATCAGATACCTATTGCTGAGGAAGATAAACCCAAAACTGCCATTATCACCCCATTTGGATTGTTTGAGTTTAATTTTATGAATTTTGGACTGTGTAACGCACCGTCTACATTTCAGCGTTTTATAAATGATGTTTTTCGTGGCTTAGATTTTTTGTTCCCATATCTGGATGATGTGTTAGTAGCTTCCTCTTCAGAAGAAGAGCATAAAGAACATTTAAAATTGGTTTTTGAAAGATTGAATACGTATGGTCTTAAAATAAATTTATCAAAATCTGTATTGGGTGTTGACCAAATAAAATTTTTGGGATATCTAATAACAGCTGAAGGATCACGCCCTCTCCCTGAAAAGACTCAGGTAATCTTGGATTATAAACTGCCAGTGACTTTGCATGATTTGCGTACCTTTCTTGGCATGTTGAATTTTTATCGCAGATATTTGAAAGATGCTGCAAAAACGCAGGCAGTCCTTCATGAAATGTTGAAGGGTGCGAAAAAAAAGATCGAAGACCAGTTCCTTGGACTGAGGAAGCTGTAAAACAATTTAAAAAGTGTAAAACAGATTTGTCCAATGCTGCACTGTTGTGTTTTCCAAAGCCTGGATTTCCATTGTCTTTGTGCACAGATGCTTCAGATTTGGCTATAGGTTCAGTTTTACAGCAGTATGAAGATGGCGGATGGAAGCCAATAGCATTAATCCCTTATCTAGGTGGCGTTGATTCGACAGGTGCTACGTTCTGTGTTTTCAATTGCTGATAAATCATATAATGATTTGTTTTTTAAAACAAGTATCTCCTTAATCCCTGAGAGAAGGTTATTATTTTTCTCATGATAAGTGCATATTCAAAACGCATTGATTGTGTACTACTCGTTCTAAAAAAGGATGATCTATAAATATGAGTTTCCATTATGAATATAATTTTTTTCAAGAAAAATTCTATATAAATAAAGATTTTCGAAGCTGGATTCTCAGTACAATTATTTCATTTGCATCCACCATTTTTGTTTATTAGGTGACTTCAGGTAATACTTTTGCTTTTATTTTCTTTGTTCTTGATTATCAAGTATATATCAATATTTATTTAACGAATCATTTTTAATAATGATTGTCATGTTGGCGTGGGCTTTTGCGGCCATTATTCAGTGTACTCGATACTATATTCTACTTAACGATCACGAGATATAAATTGTAATATTAATATTATTTCAGTGTTTTAAAAAAAAACTGTATGATAAAATTCTTTGCGTTTTATCGTCCAACCACCACATTTATTTTCACTTTCGGAGACTTTATTTTAGACTTAACACATTGACGGACAGTAGGAACAAGTGAAGTTCGAAAATTGACACTATATGTTTTTGTAATTTTTAGAATATTAGAAGTATAGTTTTACTGTTTCTGCTTAAATAAACTTAATTTTGATTAATTCAGCACCTTTAATTAGGTTGCACTACTCCCTTCACAACCACGTCAGGGTAGCTAGTGGTCAGAGAAAAATACAGTCAAAAAAAGTGAAAAAAACACCAGTATATTCTTATAGAAAAATTTATGTTGATTATTCGATCAAATAATGAATTTGAATTTTTCTATAAGAATATACTGGTAATTATCATTTTTTACTGTATTTTTCCCTGACCACTAGCCACCCTGCACGTGCATACTGAAGCTGCAACTCCTATAACAGGTGGAAAACGAAATTCAACCTAAAAAATTGTTTCCAAAACATGACACTGGGCTTATACTTGTACGCCAGTAAATGCACATATGTGCTGCTATAGCCGTAGTGTCTAAAAACGACCGTTTCGTTTTGGGCGGCTATAGCCGTCATGCCACATTGTGAACTTCGCTTTGGCGGCTATAGTCGCAAGTGTCCGTCAACGTGTTAACAGATATTTTTATAAATAAACAGACAGAAAGAGTATGAAAAATCTACAAAGTGATAGATTGAATGGCTATCTCTCTGGAGGTTATGGACTCTTGCTGGAAATCACATTTGCCCAAATATGCCATTTTGTTATGTACATGAGATTAGGAATTATATTCGATTTACCTGAAGATACGACATTTTGGCACTATATTGAAGTCTGTCAACTTAAAGACAGATATTTATTTTATAGTGAAAAAAAATATCTAGTTAAGTGGAAATGGTTAAAATTCATATTGCATCATAATATACTCGAAATTGTATTATTACTTTCCCATAATAGGGTAAATTTTGTAATCGTTTTAAAAATCGAATTTTTTTTTGTCGGATTTACATGTTTCAGACACTGGAGATTCCAAAAAACATATTTTTAGAAAAAAAAAAATTACCGTTCGTCTGCGAATCTGTGTCTGTATGTTTGTGTGTCTGTGTCTGTATGTTTGTATGTCTGTGTGTCTGTAAACGCTCCATCTCCCGAACAAATTGAGATAGAAACTTAAATTTTGGTATTTACTTAGCATGTAATAATGTGAAGAAGCTTATTGAATTAACCTTGATTATCCGGAACTATTTTATTCGGACTCTCAAAATATTCGTTCTGATAAAAGATATAAAAAAAATTCGAAATTGTTTATTTTAAGGAGTGAATGTAAAATACAGTAAAAAAACATAAATTTGTCAGAAAGAATGAAATTGATCGGATAATTAGTTGCCGGGATATTTGTAATCCTATTTCCACACTCTTCGATTTTTCATGACTCTGTATTTCATCCAAATTTCAGTAAGTCTTGTAATCGTTTTAAAAATCGAAAACTTTTTCTTGACGGATTACACGTTTCAGACACTGACGAAAAATATATTTTTAGAAAAAAGAATTGCCATCATTCCGTTTGTGTGTCTGTATGTCTGTGTGTCTGTGTGTCTGTAAACGCCCTATCTCCCGAACAAATTGAGATAGAGACTTGAAATTTTGTATGTACTTAGTATGTAATAATAGGAAGAAGCTTATTGAATTTCAGTAACGTTGATTTTCCGGAACTATTTTTTTCGGACTCTCGAAATATTCGTTCTGATGAAAGGTAAATACAAATTTTCGAAATTGCTTATTTTAAGGAGTGAATATAAAAGACAATAAAAAAAAACATAAATTTTGCATAAAGAATGAAGTCGTCGATCGAATAATTAGTTGCCGAGATATTTGTAGTCCTATTTTCCACTTTCTTCGGTTTTTCATGAGTCTGTATTTCATCCAAATTTCAATTCAAAGATATATTTTGATTGGAAATGAGATGCTTAACCCGACGCAATAAACCGTTAGTTAATATGATTATCATTTTTGGAGTTATAAGGATGTTTCTTTTACGCAATTCAGTAATAGAACATTTAAAGTTTATGACGTCATCAAGCCACGGTTTTATTCGAATTGCAATGTATTTTATAAGTAGTTTACACATGTTTTATTTTCATATTTTATATTATGCATATCCATGATGGGTAAGTATTACGGTGGCCCCTAACGATTACTTTTTTATGCAATAGTGTTAATATTAGGATGAAAGCTGAAATCTACATTAGTGTTGACAATTCTGTGCTACATGTCCAAGAAATTAACTGACCATCCTCCTTATATTGATGCACAAATGAGAAATGAAACGGTATGAACCAGCAAATCACGCAAGTGTCTGTCTTTGTGAGTTACAAAACCCAGAATATAAACATGTTAAAATGGCCCTTCTTAGAATTTAAGATAGTATTCCCGCGACAGATCTCATAACTCTCTCATAACTCTCATAACTTTGTGATGCATGAAACATCGTATAACCTATGGATATAAAAAAAAAATAAAAAAAATAATAATAAAGATTATTCAAAATTGCTTTAAACTATTATACATACTATTATACATATCTTTTTTACGTTTTTTCTGAAGGTATCGTTTAAAGACAGCTTTATTTCTCGAAGCACTCTCAAAAACAATTTTATCAGTTAACATAAAATGTACAGACAGCAAGTTGCTGAAACACCTGATTAAAAGATAGTTTTCTTTTTTTTTTAAATTCATTTTCTGATTGGATAATTTTAAGAAAGTTTGAGCTTATTTATGTTCGCGAATTTTTCATATTATGAGAGAAAAAAGAGACACGTAAAAATTTCACTTCTAATACGAAAGAGTACTACGTAGATTAGAAGAAGGAGCAGCCCTGTGATTTGACGAAAATGCAGCTTTAGATTTGAGGATTTCAGTTAATTTTTACATTATATTGGTGAATTTTCTATATTTTGGAAGGAAATAGTTAATACGAAAGAGTACTAGGTAGCACAGAAGACGGAGCACTCCTATGATTTGACGAAAATGCAGCTTTAGATTGGAGGATTTCTGTTAATTTTTACATTAGATTGGTGAATTTTCTATATATTGGAAGGAAATAGCTAATACGAAAGAGTACTAGGTGGCACCGAAGGCGGAGCCCCCCTGTGATTTGACGACAAAGCAGCTATTGGAGTATTTCTCTTAATTTTTACATTATATTGGAGAATTTTTTATATTTTGGAAGGAACTTTTTTCTTGAACTTCGGCTGGTTTAATAATAAAAATAAATAGTTCTTACTGTCCAATCGTCCAATCGTTCTCATCGTCCGAACTGTGAAATTTTTATCGTTTATAAAAGTTTTTGAAAGCCTGTCTAAAAATTTCGAGCTAAAATATGAATATTTAGTCGTGAAAACATGAGCCAAAGCTGTGCCGAAGACGCTCGAATTTTCGCGTTCTGAGCGAAACTTTCGCAGATTTTATTAATTTTTACAAACTTCGTAAGTTTCGAAATTTTTATAGGTGATCCAAATACGGTGTGCTAAGGACATTTAAAAAGACCGTGTCGAAATCTTTTAGCGTAGAAAAATAGAGCTTCTCCCGGAGACACAATGTGACCTGCAGTCGCGAATTTTTTCGAATTAGTTAAAATTCGTATTTGGAGAAAATAATTGTTCCGTCATAGAGAAGAAGTTTTACGCTTTAAGGGAATATTTTTAGTTTTCCCGTGTCTCTGTAACTGAGCCCGATACGACCATCGGCGAAAAGGAGAAAAAAAAAAAAAACCCGCCCAATCAAACTTTTTTTTTTTTTTTTTTTTTTTTTTTCAGAAAAGTTGCGACGTTTTAAACGTGAAAGTACAACATTTATGAATATGTTTTCGGTTTTTCCGTATCTGGTATGGTTTTGCTGAACAATTTCGACAAAACGCCGATGAAAAACAGCCTCTGATATTCGTCTCTGCATTAGCACTTCCGGATGTGCGATAGGCTGCAGTCTGTTACGTTTTTGTCTGCTATGCCATTTTTAATTGCTGTTTTTAATAAATATCGAGGCTAATTATCACAAAATGAAAAGTCTGAGCCTCAGGTGCATCAGGACCAGATTTCTATGTGCGGTAGATTTTCCCAGCCATCGCACATACACCGACAAACATATTTCTTTTATTAGTATAGATTGGCGCTTCCCAAACAGGGTGGTGCAAAATTTTAATTTAGATTAACTATTGAAAACAAACGATTAAAAGTTTAATCATGACTAAAGATTGACTATTGAACTTTACCGTCAATCTTTAGTCATGCATAAACTTTTAATCGTTAGTTTTCAATAGTTAATCTAATTAAAATTTTGCACCACCCTGCGTATCAGGGCCATAGATATGAAATTTCGTACAATGTCGAATCTTGGAAAAGAGGCATAGAATTGTAATAAAGAGAAAAATGCCCAGTTAAACTGAGGGCATTGAGCTCACAGGCTATTCACACTAATTGTATATTAAACTCCTATTTCAAAGAATTTGAAATAAGCCCTCGAAAAATAAATAAATTGACAATATATTAACGGGGGTATCATCCCCCCGTTCCCCGCTTATAATTCACTAATGAACCGCCCAAACTAATCAGGGAAGCGCCTTATTACAATGAACAACATATATACAAAATTTAAAGCAAATCGGATAATTCTGCATGAAAAACCCATTTATCTAAATTAAGGGAGGATTAAACCCCTGTTACCCCTTTTATACTTAATCAATGAACCCCCCAAACTAATCAGGAAAACGCCTTATCACAATGAACCTATATACAAAATTTGAAGAAAATCTGATAATTCTGCATGAAAATTTTCGAGGGCTTATTTCAAATTCTTTGAAATAACAGTTTAATATACAATTAGTGTGAATAGCCTGTGAGCTCAATGCCCTCAGTTTAACTGGACATTTTTCTCTTTATTACAATTCTATACCTATTTCCCAAGATTCGACATTGTACGAAATTTCATATCTATGGCCCTGATACGCAGGGTGCTGCAAAATTTTAATTAGATTAACTATTGAAAACTAGCGATTAAAAGTTTAATCATGACTAAATATTGACGATAAAGTTCAATAGTCAATCTTTAGTCATGATTAAACTTTTAATCGTTAGTTTTCAATAGTTAATCTAATTAAAATTTTGCATCACCCTGTTCCCAACCTTTTTTCCTTCACGTACCCCTTGAATGGGCTATTCCTTTCGGAGTACCCCCTTTTATCTGAATCACTCCCCAACTCCTTCTCCTCACTCATATAACGCAAATATGCTTTTTTAAAATTAGTAATATAATCATTAGTAAATACTCATTAAAAAGAAAGAAGTTTTCCTATTAATATAAGTGTCGTAGCCCCGCCTACTCGAAAATAAAAATAAAGATCTGCTTTTCAACGCGTTTCAAAATAAAGCATTTAGAATAGATGCTCTGACGTAATTAAGCCGTTCTGCAATTATAGAAACGGAACAATTAGATAAATGTGGTGGAAAAGTAATATTGTATATAGATCATTGACGGTTTTCGCGAAGATGGAGGTAAATATATAAGTAGTCATGCTATATGATTATCGATGGGCGGAGCTAGTGACATTGAATTATCAATGAATTATTATGTCTAGTGCGCCCTTCCGCTTATTTTGAGTGTAACATATTGGAATTACACATGAGACAAACATTGCACTGCAAAAAGTATCAACTTTCATGCGATTTTCTCCATTACCGATATTATTTTTACGTACCACAGGTTGGGAACCGCTGGTATAGATAATCAATTATTTTTTACGTAATTATTTTTGAGTATTGTTAAACATTCTTAATATATTACATTGCTTTGCATAGAAGAACATTTCCGGGCATTAACATTACTTATTTAAAACCAATTACTGTGCATTTTGTAACATTTAATCTGAATTTTAAGAAATATCCCCATTTCAAACGTATAAATATGTATGATTTATGATGAAATATATTTTTCTCTAACTTATTATTATTCAAAGCATTACAAAGACATCAAAATATCAAACATTTTTATCTAGAATATTAAAGAAATGACACATTTTGGCATTCAAAACTAAACATTTATGGCATTAGAAATACAATGCTTAGTCAATACGAATGAAATAAATAATAATATTTCAATACATATCGTATGGACACATAGATAAATATGTTAGTTTTTAATTTGACATTTAATAGATATATTTAGATTATAAATACATTTTCTTATTACAGTAATTCCTTTTAAACGACGAAGAAAGACACCATTTTTTTATTAAAAAAGCAATAAATATTTATATGTGTATTTTTATAGCAACAGTAATTATTTGTGTGTAGAATGTAGCGGAAGAATGGATGACAGGAATAAATATGACATTTCGTTATATCAAATTGTTACGCTTTGAAGTGATTTATTTCAGACCTTCACTTTAAAGGCATCATTTATTAATATTTCAGATTTATTTTAAAGATGTATTTCAATCATAAATACAGATTATATAATATACAATACACACAAAAAAAAAACTTAATTTGGGATAGAAATATAAATTTTTATTGATACAAGAAAAAAGAACATTGTAAAATTTTCATTTTGAATCACAGAACGTACTTTATAATTGTATGTGGTTTATTTTTTCATAAAGTTTCAGCTGCATATATGTGCTATTTAAATGACGTTTATGGTTTTTTATTCTGCAATTAATTTTGCAATGCAAAAAAGAAATGGTGTTGCAATTTTAAAATTCTGGAATTTTGCCAATCTCACTGTAACTGTCAGAGACAGAGTATTGTTCTTCACCTAAGTTTTGAGCACATACCTAAAAGAAACTTTATCCCACTAAAATTCCGTTTTTTAGACTGTATGGTAGATACGGGGCTCACAAATTGAAAGGTGTATGCATGTAATTTATAATTTGTTTCAATAATATGAAAGACGATGAGTATGAAATAATACATAAATGAAATCATTATGATTAGCAAATAGAAATGAATATAGGAACTGTCGACTAAGCATCACATAACATGTTATCAAGGGACTGATTTTATGATGCGACCACACAGCGAGATATTTTTATCACAAGCTTTGGCATTTCGTTAAAAATATCTCCATATTAAGAAATTATGTATTTGTCAAAACGATTTACAATGCTGTTTATACATAAAAAATACCTTAAAATTCTTAAGTAACTAAGAAATATTGCTTGATCGAAAAAGCTTAATTTCACTAACATTATATTGAATGTGCTTTCAGCATACATTTTCGCTTTCAGTAAACATTAAAAAGAAATTAACCCTGTTGTTACCAGTAAATATATACAATTATATTATATATTACTTATAGTTTTATATTTGATATTTGTAACTACACCATATAATACATGAAAAATTCGTGTCACTTGCTTCTGCATGAAGCAGGTATTATAACTTTGTTTAAGTAAAGATAATACACCAGGAGACCGTGCAGAAAAATCAAAGGAACAAAAATGGACATAATGGTCCTTCCGTATGGTTATATTTAAAACCTTAAAAGGCAAATTTAGATTCACTTTTTCTGTTTATGCGTCCCTTTGTGAAAGCTGTGCCCTTAGGCTACAAACCCAGAAACACTTCCGGCTCGTTATGCCTGTTTATCGGAGAAAAGAAAAATAAGATTAATTCTAACTTCAAACACTCTGACATGTAATTGATGGACAACTGAGGTGTAGATTATCGTCTTCATTTTCTTTTTTTTTACTAAGATAAAGTCTGTTATTACTAAGTGTTTAAGTCGATAACTTTTACACATTTCTTAAGTTTTCGACGGCACATTTTTAATTCCTCGTCATTATTTAAAATTTGAAAATTGCTATATACAACAGTGTACGACTATATACAGCATTGTTTTGTTTACTGAAATCAATAAAATCATCAACCTTCCTTCTTTACACGCACGCAGGATCAACAGCGAGCATATATGGGATACAGTAGGTCTAAGGGGATACAGTAATTAATATTTGTATATATTGTACCCATTTTGGAGAAGAACCCAAAAAAATTCTTCTATATTATCTTTCTTAATTATTTAATGGCCTCGGATATAATAGACTTATTTAATTGTATCTCTGCAGACGCGATATAACGAGGGATTACTGTATTATTTAATCCGTGTGTTCAGCTTTGAGAGAAAATGTTAACCCTTGGACCATTTTCGATAAAGTAGTTGTGATACTAGTTTTAGTTCGCTACAATAAAGAACTAGTTTTTCCGATCACTGATTAATTGTAATGCAAAACATGCATTAACAAATATAATAAATTATACAAATATGATACATATTATGCAAATTATACAAATTGTACAAATATTTATAAAAATAAAATGTTATTATTATACAAATGGAACATTATTATACAACTATCATAAAGATTCAAAAAATATTATTCAATAATTTCTGCATGAAATGTTTGTCTTTGCTTGTAAGTTTTCTTATGTTGAAATACCATACCAACATAAAACGCGTTTAATTAAGAGGAAAATATTAATGTAAGTATTTTAAAATTTTGTTTTGGAAAAAAAAACAACAGTTGGAAATAAACATGTTTTTAAAAATGTTAATATCTGCAAGTAAGAATGAAATTAAAATTTCTTCATTTTTTCAGAAAATCCTGGCAGTATGTCAAACAGTGGCAAGTATTCAAAACTTTTACAGCTAAATATGCATGACAAAAATAAAAAAATAGATTTAAAACAACTACAATAATCTATTAAACGTACAAAAAAAAAAAAAAAAAACATGCAATATGCAAATATTATTTTTTAAAGAATTTCTTCTCGTATTTTCTCACATGTATCAGATTTTATTTTATTAAATCTACTTTTAAGAATTTTGAAAAACATCATCGTTTAAATCCTTTATTAAAAATTCTTCAATTTCTAAAGCATTTCAAACTATATATGAGGGAATATTACATTAACACAACTTCTCCAAATTTGATGGAAAGCTTGGTATTTTAAATCAATGACTGGTTATCAAAATTTTTAGAAAATGCAAGAAAAGCTTTTCTTATTAGGGATTCCATTATTATTTTACACTTATATTTTTATATTGCGGGTTTTGTAATTAATCTGCCATTTCTTGCAAATATATCATTTGCATATCTGTCATTTCTTGCAACATGTTGCATTATATTTCAAGATGAAAATTTTATAGTTTGTGAATCATGTGTAGTTGTAAACAGAATATAGTATGAGAAATCGTTTTGCATAAAAACTGAAAAAAATATTTCCCAATCTTAATGTGTCGTATAGCTGTTTTAAAAGACGATACTAGCGGTGTCAAAAAAGAAAAGTCTCATTTTTAAAATTATACTATAAAAGATTTGGAGAGAAAAACATATTAATAATGCAAAATAAAGATCAAGCTCATTAGGGGCAGAGGTTTATTTAAAATACGTTTTATTGCGTAAAAATGAATAAATTCTAAATAACTTAAAATAATGAGTTGTAAATTGTACGAATCTAATGATTTATTTATTAGTTTTTCTATGCTTTACAGAGAACTGCTATTAATTTTATATTTTAACAATTGTACATATTCATAGCACAAAGGGACTCTGCTGCAACTGCATGAAAACAACGTAATTTATGAAATATAATAAAATTTTTAAAATAATAAAATACGAATGTAATTTTCATAATTTTCAGTTAAGCACATTGTAAAGATGAACACATACTTACAATGAAGAAAATTATAAAATTAATATTATAAATATTTTTAAAATATAGAATATAATCCCCCCCCCCGGGAAACTTGAAACATTTAATAAAATAAAAATGTGACACCACGTCTTGCTACGCACACTGCACTGTAAAAAATGACCAATGTTTCTTATTTTATGAAAATATACTATAACCACGAACAAAAATATAATATAATCTTCTGAGTTATCCGAAATTCCGAATAGCGTGTTCCATTGTCTTTTGAATCCCCAGAAACCAATACATTTCCAAAATTTAAAGAATTATTCATAAAAACAAAGTAATTTTCGCTGCCCGTATTTTTCAGAAACGTTTCCGAAGGGTTTTTATAGTGTATTAATTAGTGTCCTCAGCCTGGAATACCTGTTTTTCGAATGCTATCAATTCTCAAGTAAACATTTCCATGCTCAAAAAATATGTTTAACAGAAAGACATGCAAAATTAACAGCATTAACAATAACATTAAAATTAAGATTATTTCTTTACTCTTCCATGTATAAATTAACTTATGCGGCTGAAAACGTTTACTTGAGAATTGACGACAATTGTAAAACAGGTATTCCAGGCTGAGGACACTAATTAATACACTATAAAAACCCTTCGGAAACGTTTCTGAAAAATACGGGCAGCGAAAAATACTTTGTTTTTATAAATAATTCTTTAAATTTTGGAAATGTATTGGTTTCTTGGGATTTAAAAGACAATGGAACACGCTATTCGCAGTTTCGGATAGCTCAGAAGATTATATTATATTGTCGTTCGTGGTTATAGTATATTTTCATAAAATAAGAAACATTGGTCATTTTTTACAGTGTGTAAAACAAGACAAATGTTTCCTGATCTACGAAAATATAATATTAGCACTTACGACAATGCACAAAAACCTCTTCCGAGTTACCCATAATTCCGAAAAGTATTCTTTTATCTTTAGAAAACCCAGAAACTAATATATTTTTGAGCTTTAAAGAAGCATTTATAAAAACAAGATTTCTTTTGCTGCCATTAAATTTCGGAAACGCTTCCGAATAGTATTTATAGTGTATTAATCAGTTTTATTTAATTACTGTATTTCAAACGTCAAACAGGAATATAGGTTTTTCGGAATCCATGAACGACATTTTGTAATCTTCCATTCAGGTCTTCAATTCATATATACCGTATATTACAGCATAAAACGCGCACTTTTGAAACTACCGTATTTTCGGGTTTATAGTCCGCGGGTTATGCAAGAAAAAAACATTTGGAATAGCCGCTGCGGCTTATACACGGTGCGGGTTATACAAAGATTTTTTCTTTAGAAAAACGGAAATCGTGAGATTTTTTTACAATTTTTTAACCACAAAAAATTTCAAAAGTCATCGAAATTTGTGAATTTTTTTCGCTATCCCGCGAAATTTAAAGAATTTTCCCGTGTTTGTAATTTTTTTTTTACTGTTTAAATGCTATTATTATTTATTTCTGGGTTTTCAAGAATTGTTGCAACTATCGCCCAGTATTGCACTAACAGAGCTATAATAGCTACCTGACCTCTGCTTCAAAATAATGTAACCTTTGACTTAACAAACGACGACCCAGTAAGTTTCTACGACCAGTAAGGTGGTTCAGGACAAAAGTTTAATACTCAACTCAATTAACACTGATCGTTCGTCTCATTTCCGATTCTGTTTGACTAACACGTGCTACTACTAAGAAGATTATTTTTTTCATATTGTTACATGTGCGATGCCTAAAAGATGTGCAAGTTATACGGCCGCGTATAAACTGCAAGCGGTGCAGAAAGCCGATATTTCGGGCAATAAAGCTGTTGCCCGAGAATTAGGCATTAGGCATTGATGAGAAAAGTATTCCGCAATGGCGGAAAGATAAAACAATCCTAGAGAAAATTCCGAAGTGCTAAAGATCAAGGACGAGAAAAGGAGTGCAATGGCCTGATTTAAAAGAAAAACTTCATAAATGGATTCTGAGAGAATTCTGAGAGATCGGAGGGCAAACCAATTTCAACGACCATTATTAGAATGAAAGTCAAAAGTTTTGCAGCAGAGTTAAATTTAGAAACATTTAAGGGAAATGCATCATGGTGAAACAGATTTATGAGAAGGAAAGGACTATCCAATCGAATTCGAACAACTATATCCCAAGATCATCGAAAGGATTCAGAAGAGAAGATTGCAATGTTAAAAAATTACTTTGAGAAAATCATCAAAGAACATAAATGTAAGCCTGAAAGTATCGTAAATATGGACGAAGTGTCCATGGCTTTTGATATGCCTCCCAGTAGGACCGTAAATACTATCGGTAAGTAATGCTTTATACATATTTCATTTCATACAATTAATCTTTTATTTATGAAATTTGTTCAAATTAATTTATAAAAATTTTCAATTAATTAATTTGTTAGGTTTTTAAATGTCCTAAACTTAAACTAACAGAACATTTTTAGTAATTAAAGATTAATCTTTTCAAGGTGCAACACTAATACACAAATAATTAATATAGTTAAATATAAATTGTTAAGCAAGTTACATTCTTGCGGCAGGTTTGAAAGGGATACATGCTGCAAGCGAAACCGGGAAAAGTCTGGACTGTCAACAACTCATAGCTGTTACTACAAGTATGAAGATAAAAGGTTTTGCAACCACACTGTTGCCACAACTCGGGCATTTAATTCTTTACTGACATCTGGTGTATGATAAGGGAATAGGTCGCCACAGTACTCCCACCAAGTGCCTGAGGCACTGAGGTACCTCTCCCGTGTGTTGAATCGGACACAACGACCAGAACGAGTTGTCACAAGAGTCTTTGGAAGTGGATCTGTCTTCACTGGGTCATGTTGGGAAGTTGAGGCATTAGTCTGTAATGGTTGTTCGGTACTCTGTTGTGGTATGGGTAACTGCTGGGTAGTTGTGGTGGTGAAGAAATCAGAAGCTTCCATGAAGGCGGGTTTCAGTATATCAATACTGATAACAGTTGTCTGCCATTCATGTTGATAGTGAAAATCTTGTCACCTCTTTGCATTACACTGAACGGGCCATCATAAGGACTTTGAAGGGATTTCTTGACAGCATCATGCCTCACAAACACATGAGTGCATGTTCTGAGGGACGGATGGACAAAAACAGCTGTCTTGGCATGCTCAGAAGTTGGAGTAGGTTTTAATGAATTCATGGTGTCTCGCAATGTTTGTAAGAAGTCGTGAGGTTGGATATCAATTTTTGGGTAGCCGATCAATTCACGTGGGAGTCTTAGTGGTGCAACATAAACAAGCTCAGCACCAGTGCAGTCGAGGTCTGCTTTGAATGAAGATCGATGTCCAAGCAAGACAATAGTGATTCAGTCCATTTCGATTCATGGCATCGAAGTGCTTGTTTTAGGGAACAATGGAATAGCTCAACTAAACCATTGTTTTTGGGTGGTACGGTGTTGTGCGGGTCTTCTGGAAGCCCAACATCTTATTAAGGATGGAGAATAGGTTGCTTTCGAATTGTCTGCCTTGGTCTGAAGTTATGAGGGTAGGGATTCCAAATCGTGAAATCCATTTTGCAACAAAGGCTTTTGCAACCGTTTCTGCATATATGTCAGCAATAGGAATTGCTTCAGGCCAGCGTGTAAAGCGATCTATGCAGGTGAGTATGTACTGAAAACCATCTGATGATGTTAGAGGTCCCACGATGTCAATGAGCAATAGGTCGAATCTGCGGTAAGGTAGCTGGAAACTTTGGAGTGGGCTGGATGTGTGTCTAGACACTTTTGCCCTTTGGCACTTTTTACAACATCGAGTCCAAAGGTTTGATATCTTTGGGCATAGATGGCCAAACAAATCAAGATTAGATGAGTTTTTGGATGCTCTAGTACCTGGGTGTGATAAGTTATGCAGGGCTGCAAAAATACTTTTGCGAAAATCTTTGGATACATAAGGTCGAATTGTATCACAGCTAATGTCACAATGTATACTTAAGATTGGAGTCATTGCAACAGATTTTAAACACAGAGAGATCTTGTCGTTATTTAGCAGCTCTTGCAACTCGACATCTTGTCATTCAGCTTCTGCAATTGTAGCCAAATCGATTGACAGAACACTGACAGATTTGATTCTTGACAACGTATCTGCTACTACATTGTCAGAGCCAGGGATGTGTCGAATATCCGTGCAAAACTGGGAAATAAAATCCGGTTGTCGGAGCGGACGTGGAGAGATTGCATCAGAGTTTTTAGTAAATGCATTTGTTAAAGGCTTATGGTCAGTAAATATTATGAAATTTCTGCCTTCCAGGTAATTCCGAAAGTGTTTGACAGATAAATAGATAGCGAGAAGATCTCTATCATATGTGCTATATTTAATTTCTGTTGCACTCAGTTTACGGGAAAAAATTTTAGTGGCTTTGTGTCACTTTGAGTTAAGCAATTTAATGTTGCCCCAACAGCAATGACGGAAGCGTCAACCGTTAGGTGGAGTTCATGGTCTGGTGCAGAATAGGCGAGGGTTGCAGCATTGGCTACCTCTGATTTACACTGATTGAAAGCAAGAAGTGCCTCATCAGTTCAAGGGACAGGACGTTTGTCATTTTTCTTGCAGTCACGAAATAAATTGTTAAGAGGTGCTTGTTTTTTAGCTTCCTTTGGCACAAATCGTCGATAAAAATTCAACATCGCAACAAAACGCTTTAATTGTGAAAGTGTTTCTGGTTTGGAATATCTTTTATGGTAGACACTTTTTCAGGGAGGGGTTGAACTTCTTCGCCGTCACAAGCCAGCCAAGGAATTTTACCGAGTATTGTCCTAGAACGCAGTTGGTGGGATTAATTTTTAAACTATGTAAATCCAAACGGCTACAAACTTAGTCGATATGTCTAATATGCTCGACTTCATTAGCAGAACCAACCACAATGTCATCATAATAAGGTATACAAAACTCTAAGTCAGGTTGGAAAGTGATACATGCTGCAAGCGAAACCGGAAAAGGTCTGGACTGTCAACAACTCATAGCTGTTGCCACAAGCATGAAGATAAAAGTTTTGCAACCACACTGTTGACACAAACACAAAGATAGGGATTTTAATTCTTTACTGACATCTGGTGGATAATAAGGGAATAGTTCACAACAAATTTTTAGATCACAAGACTTTATCCATTTCAACTACTGGGAATGAAAGGTACTGCTTTAAGATTGTATTGACCTGCTGTGCAGATGGCACAAAATCTCTCATGTTCGACAATAAGGTTGTAGCCAGAGAAAAATGGGGAGGGGGTAAGGGACAGAACCCGACACCCCCTCTCCTACAACGGTGAAATATATTGAAAAGTGATCATGGGTTGTTTCGTATACTTTCATTTAAAAGAAAGTCATTGCAGCTTATAATCTATAAAATTGTCCTCTCCCCTCTAAATTTTGGCTACGATTCTTGCTTGAAAATAAATTAATTTTGCTTGGGACAATCTCAATCAACAATATGTTTTTCATAATTTTTTTCTATTTTAGATGAATTCCCTATTACTGGCATGGCACGCGGGACACTTTCCCAGAACCCTACAGATTTAAGGGACCCAAAAATATCTGTTGTTTCAAATAAATTTTATTGTAAACAATCTTAATGGAATAAGAAATTAAAAATTTCTAGATTCATTACACAACTTATGTAAGTTAAAATTGTCATGATGTCATAAGTTTATTCATAAATTTTCAACTCAAAAGTTTTAAGTTTTAAGTTTGCATAGTGCATCCAAAATATTTCTTCTTCTTTGGCAACATAACTTGGAACAAGTACGAAATAACGCAAAATCCAGCTGCAAAAAGTACTATATCGAGTACAGTTTGAGAAGTAAATAAGCGACTACGACAGTTTAACCGATTAAGGACTGAATTATTTTGTGTCTTTAAAAATTGCAATACGAACTAAATTATCTTCATTGATGTTAGTAGAGTGGGAATTTCCTGTTTTTTTATATATCAGATGTAGATTTAGGAAATATGGCATGCGACCATATGGTTACGCTAGTACTTTATATGATCAAAATAGGCAAAAGGATATTATTTTACTTACATAGATTTATTTTACTTACAGCTTACAAATGATTATAAACATGGCAACATAACATAAAAAATAAACATTTGAACCTCCATAGACATCTAAAAAACTATTGAGTATAATATTTAACAAAATATTCCACACAAAGTCCTACACCTTACTTTTTCCATATGTACGTCCCACATATTTACATAATTGTCCGTCACATCTTCTTCTCTTGTTTTCTGGTACATTTTCAACAAAATGATCCATTCGATCATATCTAACATCAGCTATCCCACGGCCACTAGTTTTGGAAGTTGATAGGTGACCTCCTTCTTTTGGCGTATTCTGCTAATGAGTAATGTACGATTTCCTGCCAAAAATCAAGCTGCTATATGTCTGTTCCTGTTTGCTTCTTGATTATCCATGAATTGTTGATACATACATCAAGCAACCACGTAAATATGCACCACCACCATTTTCTTACCTCGGATGTCAATTCTGTATGTGCCAATATTGGCATCCATTTGATCTGTTCCACCCATATATATATTGTATTAGGATATGGCATTCGGTCTAGGAATTTTCACTCTCTTATTGCCAGGTTAGGAATAGCGATCAGTTGTAGTGATAGGATATATACCATGAACATTCAAAGCAACTGTTACGACTGAGTTGTCCTTCCATCTAGTAATACTGATGTTTTCATCCCGACTATAAACTTTACCATCTTTAAACTTTTTATACAATCAAATACTGTTGTTTTTGATAAAAAGTCATCTTTACAAGCTTTTTGCAACATTTGAAATGCTTTTGTAGCAGAAATTTCATTGCCAAAACTAAATATTATTTGCTCAATAACATTCGACATTTCAAAAAATTAACAGAGTGAAAATTCTTATCTCACTAACAACAAATTTATTTTCAAAAAATAAAATGAAATAAATTCTTGAAATTGCCAGATGTTTATAGAAGTCGTAAAAATGTTTGATAAAATTTTGCAGAAGATATCTACTATAGATGAATTTTTGATCACAGTAGTATAATAACTTTACAATAAAGTACACAGCATGATTGTAATACAGAAGTTAAAATATAAAATGTTACAAGATTGATTGAAACAGTTATCGTTTGTGCCTGTAAAATACTTATAATAAATAAAATACTTATAATAAGTGTGCCTGTAAAATACTTATAATAAATAAGATAACTGTCTCAAAACAAAACCTAATACTGTGTGGATTAATAACGCATCCAAATTTCATGGCAATCGGTCAATTTTTAGGAAAAACAGGACCGAATATAGACAAATCCTGAAAAACAAATGAACGCTTAAAAACGACTATATAGAAGACTAATGTAACCAAATAGTAACGCAATGTTATAACCAATTTTTAACGTATAATTATTATATATAAAATTTTAATAGTAATATATTATTGTTCTTTGATGCTTTAATGGTATGAATACGCTATATAGATTCATTTGAAAACTAGTTATGAAGCAAGAAGCTTGACTTAGCTGTACTTTTTCGCCATTTTAGAAACACAGATTCACAGTATTGTTTTCTCTGTTCTACCACACAATTGCATAAAATGCTAGACGACTAATACCATATATTGTTGATCGATTGAACTATTACCATGCCTGATATGATAAAACATTTATTGATTTTAGATTATTTTGGTACAGAAAAATATAAATGTAAATTATTGTTTACTGTGACCATATGGTAACGCTAGTCCTTAATGGGTTAATTATAACATATAGCAAATAATATAAGGAATAAAAAATAAAAGAAACGCAATAAATAACTTTAAATTAGTAAATAAAGTTCTTATCAGTAGTGGAAAAAAAGCGAACTCCGAAAGGACAATCGCCGCATACGTCATTCTTTAATTTCAAAATAACTGCACATTTTTAAAGTTTTTTTCGTGTATAATTGGTCCCTGTGTTAATAAAGATATTGCATTTTTCTTAATTCTTCTGTACGTTCGGTTTCAATATCTGCGTAGCACACGCTAAACATAACATGTATACTCACTGTCGGTAGCCATCTTGGATAAGAACAGAGAAACACAATTTTCAGAGCACTCTGATTGGTGGATTTCGAGCTGATATCTATCGTAGGCGATACAAACAGCCGTAACTTAGCGCTTGACGAAGTTACAAGAGGCAATCGATCACAAGGAAAGTTTTCGAGCGCTTTCCTCTTGAAAAACGTGTTTCGGAGGAAATATCTGATATTGAATATGATAGAAGAGTACGTGTGATAGCAGCTTTAAGTTACTTCAAACTGATACTTTTTCATTACAAATAAAAACAAATGCCCGTTATGTTAAAATAATGCAAAATTACTGATACGTATTCCATTTCGCTAATAGATGGCAGCACTACAAAACATTTTTTACTGCATTTACAGATTTTTTTAAGATTTTGCCAAAATCAATATAAATTATTAAGTAATATTAATGTAATAGTAATTCTGAGTTACTACTGTTTAATTACTTACTCAAGATACTTCGCTACTATACTTTTTTATTACAAAAAGCTACCTGTTATATAAAAATATTTTTTTTTTTGTATTTGCATAATTTTTGTAGTGATGTCTTTAATTTTTAGCTGAATTGCTGTAGGCATTATGCATCACGAAACATTTGGTAAATTCCTGTTACAAATTATAACTAATGACCTCTAATTTCGAACCCAGAATGAGATATACTTTCGTAGATGGTGTATAGTCCGCGGGCTATACACCGATGCAGCTCCGCGGCTTATACACGAACTTTTTTACTGTGCTGCTCGATTTAAGGGTGCGGGCAATACACTGGATGCGGGCTATACACCCGAAAATACGGTAGATAAATAGTCAAATTTCACAGGTACGCATTATACATCATGTATAAAAATTAAAAGCTGAAAAATAAAGCATAAAAATGTAGATCTATATATTAATGAATACGATAAGAAGACTTGATTATTATTAGCACGTACGAAAATGCACGAATTACCCATGATCTCGAAAAGCATTCTTTATATTCAGAAACCTCAGAAACCAATATATTTTTTTGATTTAAAGAATCATTTATAAATTTGCTTTTTTTCTTTCACTGATTTTTGGAACCGTTTCCGAGTATTTTTGTAGTTGTTAATCAATTTTGTCGAAACGGAATATGGGTTTTTAGCTCACAGGCTATCAATGCCTGAGAGCTCATGTGCCCACCCGTTCTGTATGTATGTATGTATGTACGTATGTACGTAACGCGATAACTCTTGATAGAAATATGCTATTTGATTAAAATCTTGTTTATAGATTCATTGTTATATGGCGCTTCCTTGATTAGTTTTGGGGGTTCATTGGTTAAGTATAAAGGGGGGAAAGGTGGGGTGTAATCCCCCCCTTAATTTATATAAATGGGTTTTTCATGCAGAATTATCCCATTTTCTTCAAATTTTGTATATAAGTTCATTTTGATAATGCGCTTCTGTGAATAGTTTTGGGGGTGCATTGGTTAAGTATAGAGGGGGAAAGGGGGGATAATACCCCCCTTCATTTAGATAAATGAGTTTTTCATGCAGAATTATCCGATTTTCTTCAAATTTTGTATACAGGTTCATTGTGATAATGCGCTTCTCTTAAGAGTTTTGGGAGTTCATTGGTTAAGTATAAAGGGAAAAAGGGGGGCTAATCCCCCCCTTCATTTAGATAAATGAGTTTTTCATGCAGAATGATCAGATTTTCTTCAAATTTTATATATATATTCATTGTAATTAGAAGCTTCCCTGATTAGTTTAAGGGATTCATTAGTTAACTATGAGGGGGGGGGGTAACGGGGGGATGACGCCCCATAATATATTGTGGAATTCTTTATTTTTCGAGGGGCTTTTTTCAGATTCTTTGAAATAAGTGTATAATATACAATTAGTGTGAATAGCCTGTGAGCTCAATGCCCTCTGTTTAACTGGGCAGTTTTCTTTTTATTAGGATTTTATCAGTTCCCAATAAAACATTTTCTGCTGCGTAATTGAACTGTTACATCTGCAATTACTTATACATATGCAAGATTCAGAATATAATATTAATTCTAATGTTAAATTTAATGCTGTTAATTTACCATATTTGTCTGTAAAACATGATTGTTGAACATAAAAATACTTATTTAAGAATTGATAGCATACGAAAAACCTATATTCCATTTTGAGAAAAATGAGTAATAAACTACTACAAAAACTACTCGGAAATGTATACGAAAATCAATGTTAGCAAACGAAACATTGTTTTTTATATATTATTCTTTAAATCTCGAAACTATATTGTTTTCGGAGGTTTCTAAAGATAAAATTGATAAGATTTTGGAATTGTAGGTAACTCGAAAGAGGTTGTATATTTTTCTTTGCGGTTATATTATATCTTCCTAGATTAAAAAATATTTGTCTTTTTAACATTACAGATAGATTATAAATAGGAATGAAAAAAAGTGTTTTGCTTGATTTCAAGTAATTGCGTTTTTCTAAAACAAAATGCAGTGTAATTATCGTAGCAAGCCCGCCGTGCTATGTATATATGCAAACCAGCATACAGGAAACCCAGTTTTCATTATCCAATAGCTAAATCATAAACTGTTAGTTTTAGACGTATTGTTTCTGCTGTAAATAAATAAATAAATAAAAGTTTTAAATGTTATTATTTATCATCTTAAAAGTCATTTAGTTCAAAATGTTTTTTTTTTAAATTTTTATTTTTTTAGTAAAGTTACAAACTGGAAATTTTTATAAAATCTCTTGGTTTTTTGTTATTTTTAGGAAAACTTTTTCTAACAAGTAAAACAAAGAAATATCACTTTTATACGGTCAAAACTTACGAATTTATGATACTTTGGATTTTAGGACCTATCCGCTTTTTCAAACACTAAAAACGCTTTTTTTTATTTTTAGGACAGAAACCGTTGAAATTTCATAAAATTCAAACTACCGTTACTCTCAAAATTTTAACTATACAAAATTTATTTTTTACGTCTAATGCTACCGATTTAGGAATTGGACAATGGACAATAATAAGAGGAGATACCGCGTGTAATTTGTGTTGTTTCATGTAATTACTTTTTATATACAATACGACTTGTTTTGTGTAAATAGACAGCATGTGGATAGTTATATAGCATTTATTTGCATGTATGAGAAAAGATGTGCCACAAAATATAAGGGTACAGATTTTCAAACGATATTATCCAATCAATATTCTAAGAAAAAAATTTCCTGCCTCATATATTGTCTTATGGTTAAATGTTGTAACTCACATTTTATTCTTTAAACTCGTTCGTACTCAGTATAACAAAGAGAAGATCGATACATTAATTTTATTATTACTTTCTTTTAGTGAAAAAGTAGCTGAGAATAAACATATGGGTTTAAAAATTCGAAGCTGTGCAAATAATAACGCTTTTAGTTTTTTTCTTTCATTTTCTCGGCAATTCCTGACAGTATATCAAAATACTTGGCACATTCAAAACATTCAAAATAAAGTATACATCATAAAAAGTTATACAATGCCTTAATTAACTAAATTAAAGATATTAAAAATATAACATGCAACTAGGCATTTTCTAAGATAAGAAAATAGCAATACCATTTTCCCATATATCAGATTTTATTTTTATTAAATCTTCTTGTGGGAATTTTGAACGGGCGTTTTTAAAAGCATTTTAATTTTTTAACAGGCAATATTGTGTAAATAAAACTTCTTCATATTTGATTGAAAGCTTTATAATTCATGTCAAGAGCCTTAAAAAGCTTCAGGAGAACATAATATAATGAATTTTTCATTATTTTGAAAGCTATCAATATTTTATACTTTTTTTTTCTTTTGATTGCTGTGTAGAGTTTAAAATAATCTCTAATTTTTTTACCTCCATATTCCTGTGTATGTGACATATAATATTTCCATAAATGAAAATTTTATATGTGTACTCTACAACATTTGTTTATTTCGATCATCAATGATTTTATGATTAATTGTAATACAAAACATACAGGGTATTATACATATATTATAAAGATTCAAAAAATATTATTCAATAAATTCTGCAGGAAATTTTGGGTTTTATTTGCGAGTTTTCTTATGTTTAAATGTTCAAATGCACACTTTAAAAAACATAAGAAATATTTAATTAATAGGCACAGTTTAATATAAGTAGTTTTAAATTTAGTTTATGCAAAAAGAAGTTGAATAAACATATTAAAAAATAAATAAACTCTGCAAGTAAGAATGGCATAAAATTTTCTTCATATTGTCAGAAAATTGTGACAGTATTTTAAATATTTAGAAAGCATTCAAAACTTTAAAAACCAAATATGCATCATATACAGCAGTGGTTCCGATCGTGGGACGTACGCCCCACATGGGACAATTTAATTTTTTAGGGTGTCAATTCCAAATTTGTTACAAACCCATTTCCACTCAGATGATTGTTTTCTTTAATTTCGGAAAAATAACGTTGTAGCCTTATACACAAAAAGATTTTTTTAATACAAAATACAACTTTTCTGGTTATTATCGTATTTTTCATTTTTTAAAGCTATTTATGTACAACTATTTATTGAATCCGACTTCAGTTTTGATTCAATATATATGAAACTACTTAAGGCTTAAGGGTATATCTGAAACTGACTGTTTTGATGATATTTAGTCTAAAAAATATTTAAAATAGCTAAACGATTCAATACAAACCATATGAAAATTATGTATAAATTGCACCAGAAAGGAAAATGGACAAATAGTAAATTTATTATGGTTCTAGTGTAGGCCTCATATACAGTAAAAAAAAAGTATATGTATTATGACATCTACAATAAATTTTAAAATCAGACACACGTGTGTTAAGATGGGAAAGAAATATGGCTACTTAAAATTAACAACGATACACTGAGAAAAAAAATATATACCTCCTTCAACTAGAATGAATAGTTAGGCTGTTTCTAAATCTCTAAACTAGAAATATATAAGTTTGAGCTATGCGAATAGGGTAAGCAACTAAACTGAATAGACGAAATGATCGAGAATTTCTAGTCTCTTGTTTTCTAGGTGACGAAACGATAATGAATCGTGCAAACTGCGAAAAATTATCACTTTATTTCTGGAATGGATTTATAAACTAGTATTATAGTTACTAAAACTAGCGTCTTGTGTTCGCATCTATTTGCAGACATTTTTAAATAAGTCTGACCACGAGAATATAGGAAAACACTCTTGAATTCTAATAGGAGACACTTGAACTCTCTGGTAAAAGGAACTAGAATTTATAGGGATGACATGGAACTATTTTTTCTAGAGCCACAATTTTCATTCTAGTTGAGAAGGGCAGATTTTTTTCTCAGTGAACCTACATATTTTTTTTACATCTAATTGCTCTTTACATAGAGCACGGTCATTTTTGCGCAAAAAATTTTTATAGGGATAATTATTTAGCATTTATTGGTATGCATGAGAAATGATACACCGCACAATAAAGGGTTAAAGATAGTCAAGAAATATTATACAATGGATATTGTAAGAATTTTTTTGCTGCCTCAGACGTTTCCTTTTGTTTAAATAATGAAGTACTCGTTTTTACAAAAAAAAGAAAAAAAAGAAAAAAAAGAATCATGCCTTAGGCATATAGATTATGAAACACTAACAGAACATTATGAAAAAGTTTAATTTTTTCATACAATGAAAATGTATATCTAAATAACCAATTAAAAAAACGCATAACTCAAAAAAGTTCATTTTTAGCCGACAGTGTATACGAACTCTTTAGTCTAGTCCTGCACATAATCTATACATTTTATACGCACGACGTAATACATTAAAAGTTAGAAGAACAATTAAAAAATGCATGTCACTGCATAAAACGCACTTCCAGCAATTATCGATCCTGTAACCAAATGCTTTTGTGTAAATCTATAAATGAATGATGAATGCTTTCCACTCCATAAGTAGTAGCAATACCTCCTAAATTTATATCAATTTTATTATGTTTGAAATTTTATAACATCATCAAAATGTGAACTGTTTTGACCCATACACTCTAAAAACGACATTTTCAAATCTGAGAAAAAATTACTCAAATCTGAGTATGTCGCATAGTCAAAATGACTCCGAATCAAAATTACTCGAATTTGAAACATGTATCTACTCATTTCTGAAAACATGCACACACTCAAGAATAAAACATCATGTTCTCATATTTGAGTACATCCATGTTTCAAAAATGAGTATAAACTGACTCCTATGTGCTCATTTTTGAGTATTTCTATGTTTCATAAATGAGTTTGAACTGATTCTAATCATTTCTGAGTATGTCCATGTTTCAAAAATGAGCATAATCTGACATGTATGTGCTCAGTTTTGAGTATGTCCATGTTTCAATATTCTGAGTATTTCCGGTATTTCAGAATTGAAAGCATTGGGTATTCATATTTGATAGAAAAAGTTTCATAACAAAATGTAAACATCGATTTACTCATATTTGAAAGTGCCATTTTGCTCAGTGTAGATCGTAATGGAATGGAATTATTTTGTACGTCCCTGTAAATGAACTATAAATTCTACTTATTTTACACTTCTGAGAAATCTTGATGTAATCTACCTCGGTGATATAGATCAATTTCATTGTTTTTGTAATATTGTACCAACAATAAAATAAGTCGCAAATTACGTTTCTCCATAGACCATAAGGTAACGGAAATATTTTGTGTGTCTCTGTAAACGAACTATAGATTCTGCAAAATTTTATTTTTAATACCTAACATTCTATATTAAACCTCAATAACAAAAAATATTACATAGTGATCTGAGTACAGACAGGCAGACGACTCAACAGAGAGACAGACAGGCGGTCAGACAAACCTTATTAATAAACACTTTTCAAATATATTCAATGGTTGGAGTATCATAGTTGAGATTTATTCCAATACACTGTTAAAAAAATCTGCCCTTCTCAACTAGAATGAAAATTGTGGCTCTAGAAAAAATAGTTCCATGTCATCCCTATAAATTCTAGTTCCTTTTACCAGAGAGTTCAAGTGTCTCCTATTAGAATTCAAGAGTGTTTTCCTATATTCTCGTGGTCAGACTTATTTAAAAATGTCTGGAAATAGATGCGAACACAAGACGCTAGTTTTAGTAACTATAATGCTAGTTTATAAATCCATTCCAGAAATAAAGTGATAATTTCTCGCAGTTTGGTTTGCACGATTCATTATCGTTTCGTGACCTAGAAAACAAGAGACTAGAAATTCTCGATCATTTCGTCTATTCAGTTTAGTTGCTTACCCTATTCGCATAGCTCGAATTTCTATATTTCTAGTTTAGAGATTTAGAAACAGTCTAACTACTCATTCTAGTTGAAGGAGGTATAATTTATTTTCTCAGTGAGCAAAAAATGCCGGGACCAGGACTCGAACCTGGGTACTTTGGCTTGCCGTGCCAATTCTCTTCCTACTGAGCTATCCCAACGATATCCTGTAACATTTCACTGTTATGTGTTGGACAAGGCTGCGAATTATTTCATTTATCCGAGCTAGCTAGCCTATACTATAGTATTTTATATGATGAATCTAATACGGAAATTCCTGTATATCATGTAATTAGATCATAATGAACAGAGAAAAAGTAACGTTCCTAGTTGGCACGGCAAGACAAAGTACCCAGGTTCGAATCCTGGTGCCGGCATTTTTCGCTCTGTTGGAATAAATCTCAACTATGATACTCCAACCATTGAATATAATTTACCTAGTTGAAAATACTTTCCACTGTTCATTATAACTTTTCAAATATGTTAAAAAATGTTAAAAAAGAAACATTTAATTAAGAAACAAGATATTTTTTTTCTGAAAAAAAAAAACGAAACAAAAACAAACAGCTGGGAATAAATATATGTCTTTTAAAATGATAAGCTATGCAAAAAATTACGCTATTATTATTTTTTTCTTTTCTCAGCAATTCCTGACACTGTAACAAAACATTTGGCAGGTATTCAAAACATTCAAAATACAATACACATCATAAAATGTTAACTAAAGTAAGCTATTTAAAATAGACTGCGCAAATATGATTTTTCTTTAAAAAAAATTCAATAACATTTTCCTGCAAATAGGATATTTTCTTTTTATTAAATCCTCATTTGGAAATTTTGACAGATTATTTTTAAAAGAATTTTAAATTTTGTGACAGGCAAAACTGTGCTCTTAAACTTCTTGATATTTGATTGAAAGCTGTATAATTTATGTCAAGAGCCTTCAAAATTTTCAGAAGAATAAACGATAATACGGCTCTTTAATATTTTATAGCTATTAATATATATACATATATATATTTTTTTCAGTGAAGCTTAAAGTTAAATATAATCTGCAAATTCTTTACTTCCATATCCCATATAACATTTCAATAATTGAAACTTTCACATTGTTTGGATCAAGTGTAGTTTTACTGTGTAAAATTAATATAGTACGCAGTATACTTTACATAAATAGATAACAACATAATTTCGGATTTAATGTCTTATATACAGGGTGATTATAAAAAAAACTATCCCGATATATGAGCCTCTAACTATCATACGTTCACAGAAACTGAATGAAATTTTGGTTTAAAGTATTTTGAGGTATGCGCTCAAGAATCATATGAAAGACAAAAGTTAAATTCTAACAGTTACGGTTACAGTGACAAAATTTCGAAAATTTCAAATGGCAACACCTATTTTTTTTATTGGAATGTGATCTTCATAGTGAAAAACCATAAAAAGCGTTGGAACGGTACCTGTAGTACGAAAATCGCCGGCGCTAGACAGACTAAGAAGAATAGTGAAAACAACCAATAAGGACAAAGAAGCAACAGAAAACAAAACATTTTATTGTGTTTCATACATTTTCCATTTCACACGCGACGGCACTTTACATGCAGCAGATGGTGGATAGCACTGAACAATAAAATGCTTTACTTTCTGTTGCTTCTCTGTCCTTTATTGGTTGTTTTCACGTTTCTTCTTAGTCTGTCTAGCGCCGGCGATTTTCGTGCTACAGGTACCGTTCCAACGCTTTTTATGGTTTTTCACTGTGAAGATCACATTCCAATAAAAAAAGTAGGTGTTGCCATTTAAAATTTTCGAAATTTTGTCACTGTAACCGTAACTGTTAGAATTTAACTGTTGTTTTTCACATGATTCGTGATCGCATACCTCAAAATACTTTAGGCCAGAATTTCATTCAGTTATCTGTGAGCGGTATGACAGTTATGGACACATATATCGGGATAGTTTTTTTATAATCACCCTGTAGTTTCTTATGCAGGCCTTAATGCATAGTTTCTTATGTTTACAAAAGGTCTACATTATAATTTTAAAGTTATACTAAATAAACATTAGCGAAATAAATTCGAAATAAATATTAACAATTTCAAAGTCAGTGGTTTAAAAAAAAACATTTATTAAGTACAAATTCGTACATTTTAGATAATTTAGAAATAGTAATTGCAATGTATAATGATAGATCGTTATTTTAATTATCATTTTTCTTTCACCATGAACTGCTATGAGTTTTATGAATTAGTCCCTTATTGCATGACTTTTTTGTGTTACAACGAAATAATTTGCTTGATATCCTACGAGCGTTGTTAAAATGTAATAATTTTTAAATTATTACTTCAATTTTTAAGTCGAAATTCTGAATTTCATAGTTTGTGACATTAGTGGCACAAAATGCTTTTTATCTATACAAAACATTTTGGTAGATATGGCACAAAGCCCGAAAAAATAAATAAGCATCATACTAAGTATCCCTTCTTATAATAGCCCAATGGCTTTTTTTCAAAACTGTTACTTTTAGAGGCATAAGTTACTATTGCAAAACAGTTTTAATTGTTGTACTTCATCATATGGGCATATCCAGTTATGTCAAAATATTTCACGTTTAAAATGTTTAAAATTTGCATTTTATGTGGTACCTGCCAAAATATTTATTTTTATTGATATTTGTTTTTATGCTGAGTGAATATTACTTTTTTTTATATGGTCCTACATTTTGATTTCGTATTATTAATTAATAGTGCACTATTAGTATAATTTTTTTGTGGCATAATAAGTAAAAATAATATTTTGATAGTGATCTAGATAAAATAACCTAATATAAAAATGAAACAGTAGCTCTTAAAAATATTACTACACCCTTTATTTTGTTTATTTTTTCTACTTTTCAGTGTTAAAATATTTCGTTGTTGCCAGATAAGCATTTCGTCGCTGGTATACCATTTTATTGTTGTCCAATAACTAATTCCAGAACTGTTAAATTTAGTATAGTTTTAATTGCAAAACAGTTTCAATTGCTGTTCTACATCATATGGATATCCAGTTATGCCAAAATATTTACTTTCTTACTTCAGTGCATTTTAATGATGTTACATTGTTTCAAACATAATGAAATCGGTATGCATCACCGAGTTGGATGGCCACATGCATTTTATAAAGTATAGAGTAAGTAGCAATTATAGTTCGTTTACAGGGAGGCACAAAATGATTCCATTACGATATGATCTATGGGGGAGGGATCGTTTGCAGAGTATTTTAATGATGTTACACTATTTTAATGATAGCGATATGCATTATTTAGGTGCACTACAACACGTTTTCAATATATTATTGAGTACGTAGGATTTATCTTTTATTTACAGAGACACTCAAAAGAATTTGGCTTCAGATATGACTATATGAGCCATAACTGCTGGATGTGCGTTTTCAGCTGTGACACGCATTTTAAAACTTGACTATTTTTGAGTGTATTACAAGGTATAAAGATCATACACATGGCTGAACGAAAGAATTTGCACACATTCATTATCATGGACATCAATTGCTAAAGATGAATTTTTACTGCGTTGGTTTATTTTTAATGTTTATTTAGATATCTCATTTCTTTGTACTAAAAAAAAAAAGAAATTTCTTAACAATATTAGGATCAGTATTGTTAAGTTATTCCTAAACTATACCATGATGCATGAGTCATCGTTTTCCCCCTGCAACTCGTAAACATGTGTAAGCATGCTTTTGTGCACCTCATAAAGTCCTATCAATTTCATTATGTTTGAAATTGTGTAACATCAGTAAAATACACAGCAAACTATATTTTCAATATAAAATAATACAACAGAATACTTTTGAGACTCTCTGTAAACGAACTATAAATGATATACGCTTTATTTTCAATACCGAACATTCCACGGTAAACTTTAATAACTTACATAATTACATGACAATCCGAGTATATTTACGCTAGTTAGAGCATGGACAGACAGACGGCCAGACAAACCGAATTCATAAACACTTTTCAACTATACTGGAAAATGTTACGAAAAAATATATTACAACTTATTTAATCATAGATTTTCTAGATTGAACACAGCAAATTTTACAATTAAAAAATAATGGCTTTCAGAAAGCATAAAAGTTGGCATCTAGGAATAGACGCCTTTAAAAGCAACATATTTTTTAAAGTTTTGATTTTGAGATATTGTTTCAGTTATATGTATAAATGTAACATATAATTTGCTGTATATGTAATTTCTTTCAGAGCTTAATGGGTCATAAATAATATTTCTCACTTAAAAAAAAAAGAAACACTCCTAACCACACCTCCTAATTCTTTGGCAGAGAGCTATAAAGAAAGTCTTTGAGTTATTTAGTAAAATGCGCTTATTTAGTAAAAAAATCACATAAACGCTGTCATAACATTTTATAACAATATGAAATGTGTTTTAAAAGGGAACTTTTCGAGAATAACTCATAGAAAATATTTTATGTATTCCATAATAACTAAAATTTTATGTCTCTTTATGATTTTTCTCAAAGGTAAGTAAAAAGGGATATGATTGGATTGCAATATTTTATAATAATCTATTATATGAAAGTTTTGAAGAGAAAATATATTTTTTAATGAAGAAAATTAATTCAAATAACATACGTTTTCATTTTAGTGTTTCATTCAATTAACATTTTTATAACTATATTTTCAAAATATCCAGTGTAAATGATTTATACAAATAAAGTGTTTCAAAGGTAAATACTTTTTTTCGTCCACTCATAGCTTTACCCAATAATGAGAGGCTCTCCATTAATACGTGAAGGACAAAAGAAATTCATTGACACTGCTCAGTGTTGGATAAAGCAAGGAATGGACGCAAAATAGTATCAGGGAACTGTAAATTATTACCAATGAATTATTGTAAATCCTGTAATTATCTATGAATGATTGGCTGTAAATTATTACCTATGAATGATTTATACAAATAAAGTGCTTCAAAGGCCAGTACTTTTTTTCGCCCTTTCATAGCTTTACATAATAATGAGCGGCTCTCCATTAATTTCTTGTACTCTCATCCATTAATACGTGAAGGACAAAATAAATTCATTGAGACGGTTCAGTGTTGGATAAAGCAAGGAATGGACGCAAAATAGTACCAGGGAACTGTAAATTATTACCTATGAATGATTGTAAATCCTGTAATTACCTATGAATGATTGTCTGTAAATTATTACTTATGAATGATTTATACAAATAAAGTGTTTCAAAGGTCAATACTTTTTTTCGTCCACTCATAGTTTTAACAAAAAGCAGTAATACACTACTGCGCATGCGCGGCAGTGTATTACTTCTTATTGTACTGTTTATTACTATTAAATTTAAGGTATAATACTGACAGCTGGAATGCCAGTATTATACTCTAAAATCAACAATTTTTTTACAGTGTAGAAATCTTCATGCGAGTTTTATTTTAACGAGCAGGGAAGACCGAGCTATGCTCGGTCAAAATTAAATTTGAGTTCAAATATCATGACCCCTGACCAAAATGACCCACTAATTGAATTTTCTCGAACGTGTGACTCAGCCCAACAGTCTTCTCGTGCCCGAAAACCATCGGATGCAAAATCTAGCGTAAATAGTCTGAGCCGTTTTTAAGATAAAATAGCTTGACCCATAATGACCCACAACCAAAATGACCCACTAATCGAAATTTCTCGAACATGTGACCTAGCCAAATAGTCTTCTTGTTCCCTAAACCTGTAGGGTGCTAAATTTATTTCAAATCCTCTGAACCGTTTTTAAGATAAAATAGCTTGACCCATAATGACCCATGACCAAAATGACCCACTAATTGAATTTTCTCGAACATGTGACCAAGCTCAACAGTCTTCTCGTGCTCGAAAACAATTGGATGCAATTTTTTTTTTGTAAATTGAGCCGCTTTTTAGATCTTGACCCACAATGACACAGAAATGACCCACTAATAGAATTTTCTCGAACATGTGACCTAGCCCAATGATTTTCGCGTGCCGGAAACTCGTAGGATACAAAATTTAATCAAAATCGTTAGTGCCGTTTTTTAGGTAAAATTAATTTGACCCGCTTTGACCCAAAAATGACCCACTAATCGAAAGTACTCGAACATGTGACCCAGCTCAATAGTCTTCTCGTGCCCGAAAATAATCGGATACAAAATTTCGTCAAAATCGTTTGAACCGTTTTTTAGATACAATTAGCTTGACCATGACCCAAAATGACCCAAAATGACCCACTAATTGAATTTTCTCGAACATGTGACCTATGCCGACAGTCTTCTCGTGCCCGAAAACCATTGGATGCAAAATTTAGTATAAATTGAGCCGCTTTTTAGATCTTGACCCACAATGACCCAGAAATGACCCACTAATCGAATTTTCTCGGACATGTGACCTAACCCAATGATTTTATCGTGCTCGAAACTCGTAGAACACAAAATTTAATCAAAATCGTTAGAGCCGTGTTTTAGATAAAATTAATTTGACCTGCGTTGACCCAAAAATTACCCACTAATCGAAAGTTCTCGAACATGTGACCCAGCCCAATAATCTTCTCGTGCCCGAAAATGGTCGGATACAAAATTTCGTCAAAATCGTTTGAACCGTTTTTTTAGATACAATTAGCTAGACCATGACCCAAAATGACCCACTAATCGAATTTTTTTTAACATGTGACCTAGCCCAATGGTTTTCTGGTGCCCCAAAACGGTAGGATACGAAATTTCGTCAAAATCGTTAGAGCCGTTTTAAAGATAAAATTTGCATATATATATATATATATATATATATATATATATATATAACAACACACAAGAATTGCTCGTATTAGAATATATGATTCTATCTATCGAAATAGGCATAGCATTTATTTATACTGAAAGAAATAATTATACAAATTTTAAAATTGGATGTAATTCGTTTTGTGTATTTTTTTTTTATTCAGTTATTGGCTGTAAGCAATTTAAGAGAACAGTTTAAATTAACATATTCTGTCACTTTGCGATTGTTATTAATTTAGTCTCTAAATTTTTATTGCAGACTTTATGTAAATAATTACAAATATTAACTTAAACGATAAAAGAAAATTATTTGAACAACTTTTCTCAGTTTTAAAAATTATCCTAATTGCCTGAAAAAGAATGTCATTCAGAATGTTTAAAATCATTTACTCTTTTTCTAAACTGACCCTAATCCATTTATTTGAAAGAGGAATTAATTGTCTGTTAAATGCCACGCTGTCAATACTTTGAATGAAATAATTTCCTTCTTAATTTTCTTTAAAAGATAAGGGATGTTTAATGTTAGTACTGTTAAATAAGATGCATTGAAGCACCCAGAATTCTTAAAGTAATATATTTTTTTTCAATTTTTACTTACAACTCAAAATGTTCGGAAATTTTAATGATGCCTTATAATTTGTTTTTGATTTGAGTTAAAAATTCTCTACATATTCCGGTATAATTTTAATTTTAATTTTATAATATTTTTTTCTAACATATTGAATTACTGAAATTGTGCTTCTAAATTCTAACAGATACGACGGTGTAGCGTCACGACCAAATGGATAGCAGTCAGGATGGCTTTTTAGAGGTTTTTTTATTACACTGAGCTACAGGACAGCATAATGTTCTAAAACAACCAGACAGAAAGAATTCTTTAGACACTATAACTAGACTAACGTTAAAATAGTCTGTGGACAGTATTACATACTGCCTGTGGGTTTGGCCTCGCTATAAACTTCTTAGCAATGTCCGTTATTTTCCCGGAGGGGGGGGGGGCAGCTTATTTCTCCCGGTAAAATTATGAACCTTCGTCCAGTCTTCGCACACTTTTCTCATGATCGGACTAAGTCGGACTAAGTCGCACTTACCTGCTCGCCTCACTAGGGAGAGAAAAATCAGAGATGCATCCAGCTCGCTGTCTTTCTTCAAGTCCTCTTTTGGCCTCTTTCAGCCGTGTATATGTATAGGCTCTACCATTGTATTTCGAGTGGATGTTGAGTATGGTTTCATATGGTTTTAAGCATGTGGAGAATTATTACTTTCCCATGTCAGGAGAGCCTTCATATTTTCAAAGTGTTCATAAAATTATGATACTTCAGCTTGACAAAACTGAGTTTGGTCCAACACTCGAAAACATTTTACGGCCTGCGAATGAAAAGTTATTTACAGAAAGATCGCTCTTATAGAGGGATAATCCGTATTAGCTTGAGAAAAACGTGACCTTTAACTTTTGTCAGGAAACCGATTAAAATATCTCACAACGGAAATGTTTTATTACCTCTGTTTTTAAATTTTAGTTTCATTCTCGTTTTCTTAAACCTTTACTAAACCCATCGGAACGATAATGTATATCTTCTTGCAGTGTTAACTAAAATGTGGTAGTCGGCTTAATCTAATAATGTAATAATCTACTAGCTTCACAGTGCATATTCTTAATTTGCGTAGGGATTTAAACAAACACAAGTTTAGAAATATGCAAGGTCGGTGTCGCGTCAATTCGTCGCGCACAATTCATCGCGGAACAATTCATCGCGCACAATTCATCGCAGTGTCAATTCGTCGCGCACAATTCATCGCGGAACAATTCATCGCGCACAATTCATCGCAGTGTCAATTCGTCTAAGCGACAACTCATCGAAGCGTCAATTCGTCGCAACGAAAATGTTTTTGAAGGCTGTGATGATAAAATAAAGATGATTTAGTAAAATTATTTAATGATAATTTGTTTTTTAGATATAATCGCATCTAAATTGTTAGTTATACTTCTCTATACCTAAAAAACTAATTATCATTAAACATTTTTACTAAATTGTCTTTATTTTATTATCATAGCCTTCAAAAACATTTTCATTGCGACGAATTGACGTCGCGACGAATTGACACCACGACGAATTGACGCTGCGATGAGTTGTCGCTGCGGCGAATTGTGTGCGACGAATTGTTCCGTGATGAATTATGCGCAACGAATTGACGCAGAACCTGCAATGTCAATTGTATATTTCCCATCATCTAGAAAACTTAGAAACGCAGGGTAGAGCATCGTCTCCCATTCATGTTAAAACCCGGTATAAAATGTGTTAAAACAGTGAGTAATAAAGGTAATTTGTTTTTTCTTGTGAAACATTCTGTTTTATTATACAATTTCATTGAACTGGGTTAAAACAATCTTATTCAAATATCGGTAATATTTGTATCCGTATCTTTAAGTTTTATGACATTAAAATGTGGTAGTCGGCTTGATATAATAAGGTAATAATCTGCTAGCTTCGCAGTGCATATTCTTAGTTTGCATAGTAATTTAAATAAATACAAGTTTATAATTGACTTTGTATATTTCTCATCATTTATCTATAAACAGAAAATCATAATAGTTGTATTGATATAGATAATCAGAGATGGAGTTGCTGCATGATGATTTTATTAAACTGCGTTAAAACGGTATTCTTCAATTCTGTGCAGTATTTGTAGCTGCATATTTACATTCTATGCTATTTAAATTCAATTGTCGGTTCACTCTAAAAAAGTAATAGTCTGATAGCTTCGCAATGCATATCCATACTTTGTATAAGGATTTAAATAAGCACAAGTACTTTGTATATTTCTCAGAATTTATCTCTGAGCAAAAAATTGTAATAATGTATTGATATAGATAATCAGATGGATTTGCTACACGATGATTTCATTTAACTGCATTAAAATAACTGCATCGTCTCCAATTCTCCTCAATATTTGGAGCTGCATATTTATATTTTGTTCCATTTACATTCAATTGTCGGTTCACTCTAAAAAAGTAATAGTCTGCTAGATACATAATGTATATTCTTAGTTTGCATAGGAATTTAAATAAAATCAAGTTTATAATTGGCATTGTATACTTCTCACTGTTTGTTTATACAGGGTGGTTCTAAAATATATGTCAAAAATGTAAAGGCAGGTAGAGGGGACCTAAATAAGCAGATTTCGTATAGGAATGTGGGTGCGGAAATCCAGCGTTGAGGCAGTAGATGGCGCTGTTTAGTTTGGTGGATGAAAGTGTTTAGCTGGCTTGAATCGTCATTCCCCGCACGGATTTCGAGCAACATCCGTCGTTACACCCATGCGAGACTTGCCGACAGGCATTTTATGTATGGGGCTGCGCAAAGAAATGGAGTGGCTTCTCAAAGGATGCGCACGTTCAATGGTTCTAGAGCTTGTTGAAGGAAGTATCCTCTACTGTGCGTAATACTTCTTCTACTTCTGAAATTCTGCAATATCTTCCAGTGCCTGTATCACGCCTGTATCACGCCTGTATAAAACGATCCACTCGCGTATAACTGCCGATGAAGACGCTCATATGTTCGGTGCTCCGGCAGATTCTTACCCGGGAATCGTTCCATGGACATCCTTTGAACAGCCGTTTCATTTACTTGCGTAGCCACTTGCATGTCGACAAGTTTCGCATTGGTGTAACAATGCATGTTGCTCGAAATCCGTGTGGGGGATGACGATTCAAGCCAGCGAAACGCTTTCATCCGCCGAACTAAACAGCGCCCTCTACTGCAACAACGCTGCATTTCAGCACCCACTTTCCTATACGAAATCTGCTTATTTAGGTCCCTTCTACCTACTTTTACATTTTTTACATATATTTTAGGACCACCCTGTATATGGCAAATTTTAATACAGATATATCTAAATAAGCGAACTGATTATAAATATCTGCTTTTTGATTTCATATTTATGCATTTATTATATTCATATGGATATTGTTTATTTCTAGTTATCAATTTATATTATTTCTTTACCATTAAAAAAACCCTTAAATATCTAAATTTTATAAAACTTGGTACACGGCAAAAAGTGTACCATCGGTAAACATGTCGCTTTTTCTTATGGTAATGTATTTTCGTTTAAAGTAACTATAAACTGTAATGCTGTTACGAGAAATTCAGTTATGTATATTTGTTGTTGAAATATAATAGCCATTATGTAGATTTACAGTTAATTGAAATGTAATTTATCTCAGTGCCAGTTATATTCTCTGTTAAACATGAAACGCAGAATTTTCAAAGTTTTCACAGGATTTCTAGAAAAATTGCTTCAGAAATCTTAATTAATTTCGTAAATGTAAAACAGAAAATATACTAAGTATTCCCTGTTTTATTGTGATGTTTTTATTACAAGTCCTGTTAAAATAATTAAACATAGGCAGAATTCAAAAGTTTAATATTATGCAATTTCTCTACAACACTACAAAAAAAGTGTTGATTTTACAGCATAATACTGGCACTTCAGCTGCCAGTATTATACCGTAAATTTAACAGTAATAAACAGTAAAATAAGCAGTAATGCGCTGCCGCGCATGCACGGTGGCCTATTACTGATTATTTTACTGTTTATTACTGTTAATGTTACGGTATAATACTAGCAGCTGGAGTGCCAGTATTATGCTGTAAAATCAACACCTTTTTGCAGTGAGTTATGTTCTGTGATTTAGTCTAATTGTATAATGTCTGAATTTGGCTTGAAATAAATGTGAAATGTATGCATTTTATATAAATTGGTTTTGCCTCATAATTTTCTATTAGCATTTATGATGGATCTATGAATAAAACAAGAAGCACATGAGTAATGTAAGCAATTTTAGGTAGCTTTCATTACAAAAAGCTACCTATTGCAGCCGTTCGGAGGTAAGCATTTCTAAAAAAAAATTGATAAATTTTCACTGATCATGACCCCCCAGACCTCAAAACCATCTTCCGTTCAAATGTTGACATATATATATACAGTGGTGGCCAAAAGTTTGGACATTTTTTGAAATTTTCATGTTTTTCAACTTTGTGTGCTTGTAGAATACATTAATTTTTACTTAAATAGAAACGTTTATATATCAAATTGAAGGTAATTTAATGTAAAATTTAATAATAAAAACAGTATTACAATATTTGTATTACAAAAAATATTATGTTCATTTTAGTAGAACAAACAAACACAAATCGTTTTGAATAAGGACGTGTTTTGTAATAAAAGCGTACTAGCCAATCACAACCACTGTTCTCAGGACAAATCAAATGTCTGTAACTATAGTTTAGGTTATTTGGATGGTAAAAGAGTTATTGTTGTGGAAATATTTTGCAGAATGATGCATACTAGTACAATTAAATAGAGTATTGCTGTTTTTGAATATTTAAAGTCCTTTTTTTCAATTAAACTAATTTTAAACAATGTCATCAACAAGAAGAACTAATTGGACATCCACAAAAAGAAGCCGAATTGTCATATTGAGAGAAAATGGCCTCTCTTATGCTGAAATTGCAAGACAAGTTGGTGGTTCAGTAACTTGTTCTGGTGTACAAAAGTTCTGTTTACGTTATGAAAAAACGAAATCAGTTAAAAATAAGGCCAAATCAGGCCGAAAAAAATGCATAAATGCTGCTGCCGATAGAAAAATTAAACGGCTATGCCTTCAAGATAGAAAAATTTCATCAGATGCCATTAGATGTGAAATGAATGCAACGGGTATTGCAGTAAGTTCAAGAACAATAAGAAGAAGGTTATCAGGATTTGGACTACAAACTAGAATTCCAAGGAAAAAAACCATATTCAAATCAAAAGCAACGCGAAAAACGAGTTAAGTGGGCAAAATAACACATTAAATGGTCAGAAAATCAATGGAAGCAAGTAATCTGGAGCGATGAGAGTAAAATATCGCTTTTTGGTAGTGATAATAGAAAATACGTGAGACGTAGAGTAGGAGAAGCACTTCATCCTGATTGCATTGAAGCAACTACAAAAAACCCAACAAATGTCATGATTTGGGCATGTATGACTGCAGATGGTGTGGGCCGAATTCAAGTGATTGATGGCATCCTGAATGCCAAAAATTACATCGAAACTGTCCTGGAACCAAAATTGATACCTTCCATCACGGATCTCTTCCCCAACAACGCACCATTTATTTTTCAGCAGGATTCAGCTCCATGCGACACAGCAAAAGTATGCAAAGCATGGTTTCAAAATAAAGGCATAGATATATTACTATGGCCAGGAAACAGCCCTGATCTCAATCCATTTGAAAATTTGTGCCAACGTTTGAAAATTCTTGTACGAAAAAAACGTCCATCCAATAAAAGACAACTTATTGAAGCTATAATTGATTCTTGGCACCATGTGATTACGAAAGATGAACTCCAAACACTCGTTAACTCGATGAAAAGACGCTGTGAAGCTGTCTTAAAAAATAAGGGTTATCCTACTAAGTATTGATTGTGTAAGTATCACTTTAAAAATATGCAAATCTAAGATAGATCTTACTATTAGTTGCATAACTTTTTTTTGTAATACAGATATTGTAATACTGCTTTATTATTAAATTCTGCATTAAATTACCTTCAATTTGATATGTATACGTTTGTATTTAAGTAAAAATTAATATATTCTACAAGCACTAAAAGTTGAAAAACATGAAACTTTCAAAAAATGTCCACACTTTTGGCCACCACTGTATCTATCTATCTATCTATCTATCTATCTATCAATCTATCTATCTATATATATATATCTGAGATTTGTCATGCTGTAACTCTCTTATTTATGAGTTGATTTGGATGTGACTGAGTATGTGTGTAGGACATACCAAGGTATTGACCGAGTTCGTTGGCCAGCTTCATCCTCTATCTTGTTTCAAAATGGGAAACAGTTAAATAATTTTAATTTTTTAAAAATAAAAAAGATGTACAAAAAAGTATAAATTGAAATAATTGTTTCTGTTATGTGTTAGAACGTGATACAAGAATCCTGAACGATTTTTTTTGCTATATCTTAAAAAATGGCTGAGATAGGGCAGTTCTAGGGTGACTGAGATTTTGAAACAATCTGAGATTTGTTATGCTGTAACTCTCATTTTTATGAACCGATATGAATGTGACTGATCATGCGTACAGAAAATACCAAGGTCCTTGTTTCAAAATAGCGGCAAGTTAATTTTTTAGTTTTTTTTAATATTCAAAAAGGTGTATAAACAATTATAAATTGAAAAAATTGTTTCTGTTATGTGTTAGAACGTGATACAAGATTTCTAGAACATTTTAGGTAGCTTTCAATACAAAAAAGTCCTTCCGGCCTGTACCGGGAGGAAAAGGTAGCTTTCCTATATCTTTGTTTTAAAATTTTAGCTAATGTTACACGAAAACAGCAAGTTAAAATGCAAAGAAACGGTTACAAAAGATTCGTTAATACTGAATTTGAGTAAGAAATTCGCCAAATTATTGAGCAATAGCCAAATTGGCTTCATTTATGAAGACTTATTTTGGTCGCCAAATTTGGCGATGATTCGCCAAATGTCGCCAATTTTGGCGAGAATTTGGCGCTAACGGATATGAATATATAGTTTTATGCGTATGATTGGGGAAATTATTACAACAATGAAAGAAATAATTTGGGAGTAATCGCGTTAATGTGCTGTTTTGTTTCAAAATGTCAGCCACCCTAGAATTTCAAACTGCTCTATCTCAGCCATTTTTTAAGATAGAGGTAAACCAAAAAATGCTCTGGAATCCTTGTATCAAGACCTAACACTTAATTAAAAAATAAATTTGAATTTTCAACTTTTTTGTATATTTATTTTAGTTTTAAATTTTTAAATGGCCGCCATCTTGAAACAAAATGGCGGACCAAGCTGGCCAACGAACTCGGTCGAGACATTGGTGAGCTTAATACACACAATTAGTTTCATCAAATTTGATTTATAAATACGAGCGTTATCGTATGACATAGGTCAGATATATATATATATATGTGGATATATATATAAATCAACATTTGAACGGAGGCTGGTTTTGGGATCTGGGGGTCATGATCGCTGAAAATATATCGAAATTTTCCGGAACTGCTTTCCTCCGAACGGCTGCAATAGGTAGCTTTATACTTTTAGGTAGCTTTCAATACAAACTGTGCTCAAACTGTGTTAAATGTTGTTGTTTGATTAAAAATTTCAGTTAATTAAAAATTAATGGAATAAATTTACAATGAAATAATTTACAAGACCAGAAGGACCCGTGCGAAGCTTTTGCACTGCAATCTTTGAGATTATTTCCTGGTACGTTTTAGCGCTAATTTTTAATTAACTGATTTTTTTATTTAATCACCGCGTTTTAACGAAATGCAGCTGTACTTTCTCAGAAACTTGTTCAAAAACTTTTCGAATACCTCATTCATCGTTGTATGTTTTGTATGTGCATAGAAAAAAGGATGTTGACAAATCAAATATATATAATGATTGCTTTTTTGAATAGATTGCCAGAAAATATTTTGCCAAATTTTCTTATCTAGCCAAGGTTATTTCTCTAGGTTGCCAAGACTATACTGAAAAAAAAAAACGACTTATAAAAAAATTTAAACATTGAATAAGATGTTTGGGGAATTTATATGCCAGCATGGCACAGATGTAATATACTCACCACATTTGCACGATTTTTTCCCCCGCCAATTTGGCGAAAATTTTGTTTTTGAATATTAGTTACAAATAGCATACAACAATAGCACGTGATATTTTATTTCAATATAAAAGTAAAATAATGTAATAAATGAAATAGCTTCTATTATTTTAAAAAAGGAAATACAAATAAATAAATCATAGTTTGATATAAATAAATGTGGATATACATAATAACAATAATTTATAGAATTAAACTACAAAATAAAGTAAATAAACAACGTTTAAAAAGTAAATAAACAAAGTAAACAAACAAAAGTAAATCGCCAAAGTTTTCGCCAAATTAGCGGTGGAAAAATAGCGCAATGTGGTGCGTATATGACATCTGTGCCGAAAGCATTTCCTGAGATTTTGCAAAACTGTTAAAGAAATGTCTTATATACGTAAATCAATATTTGGTACACCACTTTTTTGAAAGCCTATGGGAACTTAAACATGGGGCGTTCAAACTTTGTGGTCCAGCAGCCATTTAAGTGACATCAGACTTCGCTGGCATATTAACAGCTTAATGAAATATTAAAAAATAAATATTTACAATTTTTGTAAATCCTAATGAAATGTATATTTGGAAATTAATCCTTAAATTACGTAATCTACTGGTGCTCCGATTCCGATACAGTGCGCATATAAACAGCCATGATTAAACAAAGAAAACAAATAAACAATAGGTGACGCGCGCGTAAAAATTAAATTAAAAACCCGATTAAAAGCTCTATATTTTTTCAAAAAGCACGCGCAAGAAATAAATTAATAATCATATTTTAATTGCATTAGAGGATGACGTCATACGATAATGCAGTAGTTTATTTTTTGTGGCAACACTGATTTCAGAAAACCTTTCTTTTCCTTTATGAAATCAATGTCGATTTAATTTTTAATTAACAGCAATTTTTAATCCAAAAACATGTTTTAAAAAAATGTAAGTGTACTATGTCAGAAGCCAGTTCAAAAACCTTTCATATGGTATCTCATTCGTTGTTCTGCGTTTCATATTTTCTTAGAAAAAGGGATGTTGACAGGAGAAATAATATATATGACTATATGTGGAAGCCTCGTATGGGTCCACTGGTATAAATTTAAATCTTATATTTCAAAAGCATTTTCTAAGAGTTTAAATTTGTGATAGAAAAAAAATGAAACATTCGACTTGGCAGACAGATAACTCATAAAAAACGTATTTTCAAAATGTACATTAAATATAGAAAAATTATTTTCGAAATATACTTTAAACAAGGAAAACATTATATTCTTCGTGCCACGAAAGGATCTCATTCTGAAGTTTACTATGGCAGTAGAAAAAAACTTTTTAAGTTACTCTATATACTGTTTTAATTATTTTTGCTGTAGGCCTATTATTTTTGTTTTGTAATAATTTTTTGAAGTTGTATGGACACTTTTGGGACACCCTATATTATTACAAGGTGTTATAATTTATTATAAGGAATACATTATTTAAATTTATATACAACATTTTCTTCAAGTATTCATAAAATTATTTATTACTGCACCAAAAAAAAAAATAATAATAATAATAATAACTGTACATTTATCTTACTTGTACTGAATAACATAATGCTATTGAAATTGGATCAGTTTGAGAAACGTAGGAAATGAAAATTGATTGTTCCCTGTCAAAATCAGACGAAAAGGAGCATAAATTATCTTGTAATCCGTTACATATTTTAAAGTTACACTGCATTGTGAGTTTCTTTAATATAAATTGCAAAGGATAAACACGATAATGCTCTATTTTACAACACACATCAGTTTACAGAAATTCAATACTTAGCTGTTATTTGAAGTATCATACTTTTTATGTATGCATATCTATTTGCAAATAATAATAAAATATCTTTATACTAGTAAACTTATCCTTCAGATATGAATAACTACATATCGGTATTTTTTGAACGCATTAAAATCTAAATAAATCAGCTTTATTTCCCGCTTTTATAATTTTTATATGTAATTAAGTTTAAAATTTAGAAGCTCTTTATGACCTAGATTCTTCTTAACACTTTCCAACATAGTTGAAAAGTGTCTATGAATTCGGTTTGTCTGTCTGTCTGTGCTCTAACTCACGTAAATATATTCGAACTGACATGAAATTGATATATGTTATTGAGGTTTATTATAGCTTGTTAGGTATTAAAAATGAAGCGTGTATCACTTAATAATGTTTTACAGGGACACTCAAAAAAATTCCGTGACATTACGGTCTATGGGAAAAATTTATTTGTCGTTTTTTTGACAGGATTTCACATCGGTATTTTTGAACGCATTAAAATCTAAATAAATCAGACTTATTTCCCGCTTTTATAATTTGTATTTGTAATTAAGTTTAAAATTTAGAAGCCCTTTATGACCTAGACTCTTTTTTGTTTAAACTCCTGTATGTCTTAACGTGTGAATGTTAATTATCATATTATAAAAATGACTAAATACACATCAATATGTTTCCGTATCGCTTTTACACTTAAAAAAAGTGTTGCTTTTACAGTATAATACTGGCATCCCAGCTAGTAATATTATACCGTAAAATTAACAGTAAAAAACAGTAAAATAAGCAGTAATACGCTGCCGCGCATGCGTATTACTGCTAAATTTTGCAGGATTCACACGATTTTAGCAATTGCCCTATCTCAAGAACCAATGCACGGAATTTAATAAAACTTTAGATTCAGTTAGAACTTGATATAAATTGGTGGTGATTCTTTTTAGTGTATGCGAAACCTGCGTGAGATAGAAGAAAGTTTTGGGATTGGCACATCCGACTAGTTTGCAGTGTATTTGCTATTGATTTCCGCATCACATCATGCAGTATTTATCCTAATCTAGATAATAATACACAAACTTCACTTCTGAATACCTTTAACTACGTAAGAGTGTATTTTAAAAAAAATCAAATATTTCTTAATCTAGGAAAATAAAATATGGCCGTGAACTGAAATATGTAATATAACCTTTTTCGGGTTACTTAAGATTCCGAAAAGCGTTATTTCTCTTTAGAAACTTCAGAAACCATTACATTTTCACAATTTATAAACAGAAGCATTTATAAACAAAAAAAATGTGTCTTTCTAACACTGATTTTCAGAAATGTTTCCGAGTAGTTATTATAGTCTAAGAATTAGTCCCGGAAATGATGTTTTTTGTATGCTATCCATTCTTAAGTAAGCACTTTCATGTTGAAAAATCATGTTTTACAGACAAACATGATAAATTAGCTGCATTAGCGTTAATATTAATTTTTTTATTACTCATTTAGTAAAAATTCAGTAACGCAGCTGAAAATATTTGAGAATTGATAACATCCCAAAACCTATATTCCTGTTTGAAAAAACTAATTCATAAAGTGTATAAACTACTGGAAAGCGTTTCTGAAAAACATTGGCAATTGAAGCTTTGTTTTTACAAATGCTACTTTAAATCTCGAAAATATATTGGTTGCTGCGTTTTTTAAAGAAAAAGAACGCTTTTTGAAATCACGGATAACTCGGAAGAGGTTTTTGTATATATTAATTCGTGGTTATATTATATTTTCTTAAACTAAGAAATATTTTTTAGGTAGATTTCGTAAGGAATACTACCTATTACATTCTCCCCTAAGTTGCAATTTTTGAAAAATTTTTGCAGATCTACGCCGATCATGACTCCCAGACCCCAAAACCAACCCCAGTTGAAAAATTTATCTATCTATGTCACTTTTTTAAGGACACGATAACAGAAATAATTTTGCACAGAACTCTTCCAAACTCATTCATAAAATCAAGGGGCATAAAATCTCGGTCAAATTCGTTAATGGGCAAAATCAAACCAATGGGGGGGGGGGGTTATGAAAACAGAAAAAACCCGATAATTTCTTAATTATGATACGTATCGAATCCGTTTAAAGTTATTATTACTTCTAGGAAAAGGGCCGAAAATTTATGTATGACAGATTTTTGATATCATTAAAAATGGCTCTAAGGGGGGGGGGGGAAGGGGGTTTTAGAAGAAAAAAATTCCTAACTTCGTCAATTCACAAGATATCAAATCCGCTTAAATTTATTAAAAATCCTCTTAATATTATCTAAAATTTTATATTGAAAAGTTTTTTATAGGACCAACCCTTATAGCAAAAAAAAATTAAAAACAAAAAAAAAATCTTTGCCAGCTCCACCTGCAAACAAGTTAGGTTTCGAAGTGGGCGGTTCCAACTATCGTATCATGGCAAAATGGTCATTTCTTCCGCAATTCCCAACAAACAGGCGCCCCACGGTCTGCGTCTTCGAAATCTACCTGTGCCTGTAGGCCGAGCCGTCATGGATTTTTTTTATATGGTGTGGTCGTACAGCAAACTGTTCTCTTTTTAATCCATTTCGGAGACACACCAAAATTAAGCTTTATGTCAGGATTTAGCTAAATAATCACTGTGCCGCAGTACACTGATGTTTCGTAAGATGATCTTATATATAGTCCAAAATTTAAGGATCATCAATTAAATTATGATCTTTTAATTAGTTCTTAAGAGTGAATTTCTAAATATTACCCGAAAAAATGTTGTGTTTTAAAATGCTTTTTAAAATATTTCTCAAACTCTTAAAATTTTTCCAATGAAAGCACTTAAAAAACAAAACAAAAATCAATCATGCCTACAAAGAATCCTTGGGAAACATTTAAGCATATGCCTTACCCCAAAAATAATATTATGAAGCGCAACCGCTTCATTTAGTGTTATATGAATAGTGTTATATGAATATAATATGAATGCTTCATTTAGTGTTAAAATATAATATGAAGCGCACTGTTTCATTCAATGCTAAAATATAATAAACAGAAGAATGAAAACATGCAAATAATTTTTTTTAAAAAATATGTTGTCATCTTTTTGCTGCAAATTAAAAAAATATATTTTTCAATATTTGGTCGTGATTATGTACATTTTATAGGCGTCAATAATTAAATCCAATGTGATATTTTTTTAATGCTTTTGGAAAAAAAAATCAACTTAAACTATAGGTGTAATAAAATTAATAAAATTAGTATTATAAAACTTGTCAAAATGTACACTGCAAAAAAAAAAAAAAATTGTTGATTTTACACTATAATACTTTAACCCCAGCTGCCAGTATTATATCGTAAAATTAACAGTAATAAAAAGTAAAAGAAGCAGTAATACACTACCGCGACTGTTAATTTTACGATATAATACTGGCAGCTGGAGTGCTAGTATTATACTGTAAAATCAACATTTTTTTTTTCTTGCAGTATAAAATAAAATTTGATTTTTTCCATTTGTTTTTGCCATGTAGATGCAACACATCGAGTTTCTACATCATATAGTTATTATACTACGTAAAGTACAAAGAAAATTCCTGTTTTTCCGACTAACTTATAAATACAGAAACACATTTTTAGAGATTCAACAGGAAAGCATCGTTAATTCAAGCACGCAGCGGTTTATATGCAAATTAGGCTTTATAAATAACATCCACGAAAGTTCTCATGCCATGTAAAGGCAACACACTCTAAAATTGGGAGGAGTGAGAAGTTGACTCTTTGGAAGAGTGAGAGGCATTTTCAATCTTTTTGGAGTGAATTTTATAAAAATACACTCCTTAAAGTGTGGAATTTTCCACTCCCTAGAAAGGAGTGAAATATGTCACTCCGTTGTCGAGAGTGACTGTGTCACTCCTTTGACAAGAGTGAAATATTCCACTCCGCTGAAGAGTGAAAGCCTGGCATTATATAATTTTGTCCATATTTATTTATTGAGGGAAAGGAAATTATCATTTTTTCTTTTTCTTTTTAGGTAGATTTCGTAAGAAATACTACCTATTACATTCTCCCCTATGTTGGAATTTTTGAAAATTTTTGCAGATCTACGCCGATCATGACCCCTAGAACCCCAAACCACCCTCCAGTTCAAAACTATATCTATCTATCTATCAATCTATATAGCTATATCATTTTTTTATGGACACGATAACTTCAATAATTCTGCACAAATCTCTTCCAAACTGATACATATAATCAAGGGACATAAAATCTCGGTCAAGTTCGTTAATGGGCAAAATCGAAAGGGGGGGGGGTGAAAACAGAAAAAAACCATAACTTCTTAATTATGATGCGTATCAAATCCGTTTAAAGTTATTATTACTTCTAAGACAAGGGCCAAAAATTTATGTATGTCAGATTTTTGATATCACTAAAAATGGCCTCAAGGGGGGGTGGGGTGGAATAGGAGTTTAAGAAGAAAAAAATTCATAACTTCGTCAATTCACAAGATATCCAATCCGCTTAAATTTATTATAAATCTTCTTAATATTATCTACAACTTTTATACTGACAAGTTTTTTATAGGACCAACCCTTATAGAAAAAAAAATCCCTGCTGGCTCCGCCTACAGACACAGACTTTCGAATTTTGCTTTTTAACCATAAATGTAAAATAAACCTATGTGGAGAATTGATATTTTACCTTTTTTGTACTACTATTTATTTTTTTTTATCATTGTTCAGCGCTATATAATGAGGTTATTTTATTTTTATGGCAACACTAATTTGAGGAAAAATCTTGCATTTCATTTATAAAAACAATGCTGATTTAATTTTTAATCAATAGCAATATTTAATCAAAAACCATGTTTTAACGAAATGTGGGGTAGTACTATGTCAGAAGCTGCTTCAAAAACCTTTCGAAGGAGGATACCTCATTTGATGTTGTGTGTTTTGTAAATTCATCACTGCAAATAGAGGTGTCTTAAATTCAGACGCATATGTGACTGAAAAAGAAATTTAGAGTCTTAAGTGTCTGAATATGAAATTTCAGACATCATAGATGTCTAAATTTAAGACACATAAGTGTCGTAAAGTGTACTATGGTCAAACTAAGTCTGGTACTAAGTGTACTATGATCATGTTTAAAATAAACTGAGAAAAATGTCTGAATAATAGTGATATGTCTGAAATTAAGACATTTAGAAATTCAGACACTTAAGTGTCTGAATACGATACTGTATATTACTGTGTGGTGACTGTATATACAATTGCATTGCAATATATATGTCAGCACCATCAGAAAAAGTTTTTCAATGGAGGAAAGATGTTTAAAATATATTTTTATCCATTATATTTCGTATTACGTAGTGAAAGGAAGGGTCACCCACCCAAAAATTCTAAGAAATATGAATGAACTTTTTACTAACATTTTTTTCTTCAGCTATGAATTATTATATTTCCATTTGGAAGAAAAAAAAATATTTTTTTTTTAATAATCAGGCATAAAGAAAATACAATTAATTAAATTTCAAAATACTGAGAGGGGCAACGGCTTCCACTGTCCTCCTGCTGACACTTATGTTTTATGAAAATTCAATAGTTATTTGCAAATATTACGACAAAATCTTTAATTAAACTATGTTTTATATCTGTCGGAACTTTTTAAAACTATAATAGTAATTAAACTCAAATAATTGATAAATGTCAGTTTTCGTAAATTGATAAATGCAAGTTTCACTATGAAAAATATACCAAATAAAGAAATTAAAATGTTTCTAATTTATTCTCCTACAACGGTCTATTTCTCGCTGATAAAAAGTAATGAGATCAAAAAACTCTTCATATTATAAACCTAGGTTGAGTCAGTGATAACGCTAAATTAAAAATGCTGACCTGGCTGTTTTGCTTTGTTAGGTGACGTCAGTACGTCATTGGCATTCGCTCGGTAAAAGAAACTGTTTTAATGATTTTTACTTGTTCCACGAAGTTTGTCCAGATTTTATATGGGGTATAATTCCCTGATTATAATAAAATATACTATTTAAATTGTGGTTATCATAATGTGTGGTGTGTCATCTGCATCTGCAACTATATTAGTACAGTTTTTGTTCTTCAAAAATTTACTTCAATGACTATTATTTGATTAATAAAGATGCTGTTTCTGAAGAATAAGAAAGTACTCGCGAAATACCAAGTTCTAGAATGATATAAAATTTTCTTCAATATATATTTTTTTAATTTTGCTCATTCATCTCACATTTAAAGAAAGATGTAAAGGGCAAAGGAAAAGTGCATATATTTTTTAATATTTATATAAAAATGGATTTAAAATTTTGTGGATACTTTACAAAGGTAACAGCTCTTGCGCGATTATTTACGAAAATATAATTTTTATTTCGAAATGGAAATTTTACGCGAATATTATTACTTCTGTAATATTAATTATTTAAATTACTTTTTTAAGAATAATATGTATTATCTTATTTGTATATTTTTCTATCGAATAAATATTTTTCAGTGTTAGAAGAGTTGTGTTTTTTTATTATTATTATTTATGTATTTATTTTTTTTATTTTCCACTAAATTTATATCATTTACAGGATTAACGATCTTGTTTACTAATCCTTAAATCATCCACTTTATAAATACATGTTTTTTTTTTTTTTTTTTTTTTTTTTTTATTATAGTAAATAAACTGATTATTGCTTGAATACATAAAAGCAGAGTATTGCCTTTATTGCTGGTATATTCAGACCCATATTTGGCAAAATGTTTCGTATTATATTTTTGCCAAAAAAAAAAAAAAAATTCCCTTTTTTTTTTTTTTTTTTTTTTTAATGGTTAAAATTTTATATTTCGATTTTACAAAACTTCAAAACTTCAAAAATTGAAAAATAATATTAATATTGATTTTCCGATTACTTCTAGGTAAAAAGGTGATTTCAGATTTTAATTTGAAATTGGAAAAAGGTAAGTATTTTATATTATTTACGTACATAACTACATTTTTCACATAAAATTGCTGGAGATTTTTTGTAAAGTTTATTTATGCATTTACATGAAAGATAAGAAACTAACAATTGGACATGATAAAATGTACTATATATAAGGAAAATGATCTTGAAGCTAGAAAATATTTCTCCTGCATGTTATTAATATATATATATATATATATATATATACAGTGAAACTTCCATTTAACGAAGTCTCATCGTTACACTTAAAAACTTCGTTATGAAGAAAATTCGTTAAATAGAAATCAACTTAAATTCATGAAAATTTTTGTTCAGATAAGACAAACAGATAATGGATTCAGAAGCATTTGTTCCAGTTTCAATTTTGAAGTCGTCTTTTACAAAATAGTTGTACATGGTCGATGAAATCACGTCATAGTCCCAAGCTTTCATCAGCTCTGATACACAAATTCTCAAACTAATGTTTTCACTACATTGTCTTTTTTCTATCTTTTTTCAATAATGTACTTCAAGATTTTGTATCATTCCTTAGACTAATAGCTGAAGTTTAGAAGTTGTATTGGCAGGAACAAAAAAAACTTTGATGTTCTTCGATTTGCATTTTGAAGCACATTCTTGTGGATGTACAATTGTCTATCAGCAATGGAAGGTCAGAATGATAAATGTCTGACTCCAATTGATATTTTTTGGTCCAATGCATCTGGCACCATTGCGTCACTGCATCTTCTATATCAATGAATGTAAAAAGGAGATTTTGACTTCCATCAAAAGTCAACGATGGAGTCTCGGTGTGGGAGAGTGGTGATAGCAAATGTTTTTCTTAGTGCGAAAAAAAATCAGTTTGTTTGTCACCAAACAGAATGAAAATTAATTAAATGTGTTCATTTTCATACAATCCGCTGAAATAAATTCGCATATCCATCGCAACAGAAACCTCTTCGTTTGAATTCTGTACACGTACAAAAGTGGATAAACTTCGTTATGTAGAATATTTTTTTCGTAATATGGAGATTAATTTACATGTTAATGAAGTTCAAAGTCAAAGTTCCGCAGAAAATTTCGTTAAGTAGAAAACTTCGCTAAATAGCGACTTCGTTAAAGGGAAGTTCCACTGTATATATATATATGTAATTTTCTAATGACAGTTTAGTAACTCTGGTATTACCATCTGATGTATATAAGAGAAATTACTAACATGGCAACATAATTAAAAGTATAAAGTTATTAAATGATATTGTATTAATATGTTTTTCAATTGTAATTTTCAGTTACAGGTATTACTGGTATGATTTCGCATATGAATTTTTATTTTTAATGACAAATCATTTAATTCTGTTACACATTATAATTTTGAAGTTAATGTTTTCATGTTAACAAAATGAAATATATATATGGGAAATGTTATAGACATTTTAGCTTCAGATGGGGAACATAAAACTTGAAAAATAATCATAAGAGCATCCGAATGAAGTTATCATAAAATTCTGAATATTTTATTAATAAATTTTAATTAAAAAAATTAAATTACTATTATATTTAGTTGCAGGATTTTTTTTAAATCTGAAAACTTGTCCAAAAAATCAAAACTGTAATTAGATCCTGCGTTCCATCTGTATAACATATTTAAATTTCAAGGCACAAATTCATTTTGAAAGCTTTACGTTATAAAAACTGAAGAAAATGTAAATTAATTTTGATTTTGATTTTTTATTCTTTTTTTAAATAAAAAAGTTATTTCAAATAAAAAATGGAAATCAGAACAAAGCTACAATTTAATATATTTACTTACATAAAGTTAAGATGTATATTTAACACCTAATTAGTTTTTAAACTTGAATGAATTTTTCCTAGTGTTATTAAAAAAGAATAGATATATTTTTTAAGGATAGCTGACACTTTCTATTAACTAGCTTACAATTATTATCTTATCTATAAAAAAAATGCCCGTATGGTTATCTTAATAATATATATATATATATATATATATATATATTAAATGATATTGAGTTATTAAGTTCTTTCTATAGTTACTTTGTATTATTGATATATATTTGCATATGGATTTTTCATTTTAGTGACAGATTAGTTAATTCTCTTACAGATTATATTTTCGAAGTCAATGTTTTCATGTTAAACAAAATTAAATTTATGTTCGGAAACTGTTAAAAACATTATTGCTTAAAGGGGTATATAGAACAAGAAAACGAATCACAAAAGCATCCGAATCAAATTGTCGTGAAATTCTAAATATTTTATAAATGATTTTTCAATATTTCCTATGGGAATGTATTTTTTTTTTATATATATTTCCTCAGGAAAACTTGTTCAAAATACAAAAACTGCATTTATATGTATTTATTGTGTTCCATCTAAATAATATATTTAAATTTCGAGACACACAGCCATTTTAAAAATATAATACAAACAAAGAATCCAAATCGGTTTACTTAATCATACATGAAAAATAAAAAAAATAAAAAAGTCATATTGAATAAGATTCTAAATAAAGAATCAAAATAATGTGGAACTAAAAAAAGAAAAAAGAAAAAAGAAAAAAAAGAGTGGTGGTGGTGTGTATGTGTGTGTGTGTGTGGGGGGGGGATTGGGTAGATAGATAAGAACCATGTTTGGCCCATGGCAGAGACAAATATATTTTTTAAGGAGTTTTCATTTTTGTAATGAAATTTAGGATTAAATTGGTTCTTTTTGTATAACTATTTAAGTATGCTATGTACAAGATTAAAAAAAAGTTGCTTAGCAAATTTTAATAAACTCTTAAAATTTTTACAAAAAAAAATTCTTATTTATTTATTTATTTTAATAAGAAGGGCTCGTAACACCAGCGTGGTTTTTATGGATGTTAATATTTGAATAAAAATATAAAACATTCAGAAAAAGAATGAAAACTTGATTTTTCCTTATTATTATTATTATTGTTGAACTATTCTATTCAAATGTTAAAATAATTTAAAGCATACTTAAAGGATAGAAACTGGTACTTTCTACTAAGAAAATGAACTGCAAGAAATGAAAATGAACTGCAATGAACTGAAATGAATAAAAATGAACTGCAAAATGAATTTATGCAGTTAAAATTCTCAATAGCGGATACCTCGGGACTTCTGGGTTTGTTATCTATATACCTCCATTTAGCGAAATATAAATCAGGTTTGGGTTGCTTCCAGAAACAGGACCTGGTAAATGCATGGGCAAACTCTTCCCTGGCTCTGACACCCTCCCCTCTGATTTTAGGTGCCTCCCAAATTTGACATTTCTTTCAATATTTTAAACTTATAGAGTAGGATATAGCGGACATTTCGAGACTACAAAATTTGTCTACTATTCGGAGGTGTCCACATTTCTGATGTAAAAATATTCAAACATATATGTGTTGTGGATTGAAAAGCTGAATTTTCGCTAAATAGAGGTGTCCGCTTTTACCTCTAAAATCGGACACTTCCGAATAGAGGAAAAATTCTGTGGTCCCGAAGTATCCACTATTGAACGATTTTACTGTTTTTATATAAATATATTTTTTGTTTTCAATCTTATCTTACTGTAAAAGCTCAAAACATTGAATATAATCAGTACAATGTCGAAAGAGATTTAAAATATCAGCTTTACGAAAATTGCATACTAAATTTTAGCTCCTATAACATCGGGTGTGTGTGTGTAGGGGGGGGGGGTGCAGGTAGTGCCCTGGACCAGTTTGCCTATGCTTTAATCATGTTCTTCTTCTGGAAAAATTACCAGCCCTGCTTTGCGGTAAAATATATTCCCATTTATCGAGGATGTAATGTGGTCAAATATGGCTGCATTTAATGCTTTAAAAAAATGTGGTCCGAAATGGCAACTTATTGCCGACAGATCAGAGCATGAAAATGGCCGCAATTCAGACGTTTCAAATGTCTTAAATTCAGACACAAATCAATGTCTTTAAAATTTAAGACACTTTAAAGTGTCTCTTTTTTGAACCATCCGTTTCAGACACTTAAGTGTCCACTTCTTTTTATTCAGTTTACAGTGATAGAAAAAGGGATGTTGACAACAGAAATCATATGTATGATTTTAGAATATTAGGACTTTGCAAAATAGCGCTAATTTACTGAAAAGTACGGTCAAAAGATAAGTTTATATTTAAAACAAAAATTAAAGTGAAATCACACATTCATAGAATATCCATCTATTAAATAGTTATTAATAAAACTTTAAAAGCAACTAAAATACAGTAAACAATAATGTTTGATTAGATTTAAATTCATTAGCATTTGATACAGAGATCTAAATATGTAAAATTTGAATTACACATTAAAAAAATAAATAACATACATCACAAGAATTATTAAAATACTAAATACAACTTAATGGGTATTTGAAAAGAAAGAGATAATATTAACTGATTAAGATTTTGGTTAATTACTTGCCCTTATGGGCATTTTAAAACTATCATATCTTTATAAGGCATGCAATGAAAGCAAACACAATAGTGATAAGTTTGGAATAAAATATTCTAGTTTATTTCTGTCAGTAACCTAATTTAATTCATTATGTAACTCTAATTGAATTTTTCCTTAAGAGTTCAATTACTGTTACAAACTATGAATTGAATAAATGTTGCCAATAAAGTATTTTATTCCAATCTTTACCACGCTTGTGTCTATTTTCATTGCATGCTCTAAAATATATGATTCTTTTAAAATGCCCATAAAAGAAACATAAAAAAAAAATAATTCACCATAAAAAGTGAACATTCACTCCTATGAAAGAGTGGCTATTCACTCCTGTGAGGAGTGAGAAATCCACTTCTTTTTCAAGAGTGAATAGTCACTCCTATGAAAGAGTGGTTAGCCACTCCTATGAAAGAGTGACTATTCACTCCTATCAGGGTGAAAAAACCCACTCTTTTTGCAAGAGTGGATAGTCACTCCTCTGAAAGAGTGAGTATCCACCCCTGTTTAGAGTGAATATTCTCTTCTCGGGAGTGAGTATTCACTCTTTCAGAGAGTGAATAATTTCACTTTTGCCTAGAGTGAATAGTCACTCTAAAGAGGTTGGGCAAATTTTGACTCTGCGATAGAGTGAATATCCACTCCTCCGGAGTGAATAGTCACTCTTTCTTATTTAGAGTGCAAATCGAGTTTCTACGCCAGCTAGTTATTATACTACGTAAAGTACCAAGAAAATTCCTATTTTTTCGACTAACTTATAAATATAGAAATACATTTTTAGCGATTCATCAGGAAAGTGTCGTTCGTTCACGCACACAGAGATTTATATGCAAATTAAGCTCTATAAATATCGTCCACAAAAGACCTGATTTACTAGAGTGACAATCTGGTTACAAAGTTATCTGAAAAAGGATTTACCGTAATTTCCGGAGAATAAGCCGCGGGTAAAATGAGTCTGTTTCAAACCAGAATTATTTTTAAAGAAATAAATTCAAATAAGTGCCAAGATGTAACACGTTACATTTCATTAAAAACAATTTCCAGTAGGAAACAGATTTATTTGAGCCGCGGCTTATACGCCGGAAATTACGGTAATATTTACACATTTCAAGGGGAAAACATGAAAAAAAAGTATCACAACCTTACTCTATAATGTGTAAACTTTATATATTACTCTATATCCCATAACTTTAAAACGTGTTTTAAACGGTGTCTTCGTAATATTACGTAAATAAATTTTTATTACCCTAATCACAGAAAAAAAATGTTTACTTTAACTGCACTGTTTGAAAGATATGCAGAAAATTTAAGATTTTCTAATTAATACATAAAATAAAAACATTTTATAACGTTAAGCCTCAACCATTTATGATACATTTAAATAGAAGATAGAAACAAATAATGTCCACGAAAAATCACTTAAGAATAAATATTTTTTGTTTATAAATTATATTTTTTGTTTTCCTTACACATTTCTTTCGTTTACAATACTAAAAGGCTTTATAAGTAATTTCCGTTTTGTTGAATATTCAAAAAATCTACAAAAAGGCAAAATCTGAATAAAAAAAGATAATAAAAAATTTAACTTTTAAGATAAGTTTATCATTGCGTTGAATATTAACTGGGCTCTTTATTAATTTGTCTGCAATAAACGTACATAATTATTCAATTTTTTTATTATTCTTCTATTTCCTACTTTTCTCCTAACCTTAATTACCACCAAATTAATATGGCCTTCAGCTTCTTTTCTTGTGAAAAATACATTGTATTACAAAAGGCGTGAAGAGATTTTGCTAATATTAATAAAATACATTCTCATATTTTAAAGATATATATATTTTTTAAATTCTAAGCCTTTTATGCCAGGTTCACTAAATTAAAGCATATTTCATATGAAATATGTTAAAATCGGTTAAAAAATGGCTAGTTAATTTTCGTTATTTAGTTTCCTCCAGCATTATTATAAATAAGCTTATTTTTTTTATTAGAAAATGTTTTTTTTAATTAAAGAATATATTTGAGATAATATCGCAAAATATAATCAATCTGATCTTTGTTTCGTGAAATCCATAAAATAATTCTGCAGAATAGAATAAATGCATTACATGGTTGAATTTTACTTTGTCTATAGGTATATATTATGAAAGATTATTTTTGAATAATGATGTGATTTCTCTAACTTTTATGTATTTATTTAATTTCGTCAGCATTAAAAATTGTAGACTTCAATAAAATATTTTTTGAGTATTCATGTATTAATTAAAAACTCATTTTATTTAAGAAGAAGCAGTGTTTTAAATTAACTAAATTGAGTATATACATTTTATTCATTAATAAGTAAATTCGTTTACGATAGACTATACATTTATAAGTTTGCAGATTATTATAATTATTTTTGTAAGATTTTTATACAGTTTTCTTTATATCCTTTTTTATAAACTGTAAGTGTTTTACTTTTTACTTTAAAAAAAATAAATTTATTTGTTTTTAAGAAGGGATATTATTTTAATTTAGCCCTTCGTAAGCTTATTTTTTCGAACAAAATAAAAACACATGTATGATAAATCTGATTAGTTACTTTATCACTATGTGTCATATTTTTCATGCCTGATTTGCCTTTTTATTTTTATTAATATCGTAAAACCAATTTGCTTGATTAAATAATAGTGCATAATTAAACCTTCAGGTGAATGGGGGAGTGGAAAAAGGATAATATTCCAAAATAAGGATAATGAAGTGAGATAGCCATTTTCAAGGTTTTACTGTAAACTATCTTACGAGGGTGGTTTGATAGGTTCTCGGGCTGACCATGAAAGCACAAGATTTTTCACATAATTTCATATTATTTTTCAATGTACTCCACTTGCAAATTAATACATTTAAGATACACTCTTGTGTGTGAATTCTTTAGGGCAGCCCAGTACGAGGGTGGTTCGAAAAGTTCACGGCCTGACAAAGAAAATACAAGATTTTTGACAATATTTCATTTTGTTTTTAAACTTGCAATAAAATACATTTCAGAAGACTCTTGAGAAATGTTCATTATTTGGCGTTTTTGGTCGACATTTAACAAACGCGGCACGCATCGAGCGGAAAGCTTTTTCATACCCAAAACATCGTGTAAAATGAGGTGGGCACGGTCTATCGAGATGCTTGCAAGGTCAGCAAGTTCGCGTGTCTTCAATAGGTGATGGTGTTTTGATGATTTCGTCGCTCGTAGTGGTGTTTGGGCGTCCTGAGTGGTAATCATCCTGAATTGATTTCCGACAATGTTTAAATTCCGCAGCCCACTTTTTTATCTTCGAATATGAAGGACAAGAATCCTTTAAAATGGACTGCAACTGTTTTTGTATGTCAGTGGGGGTTAATTATTTATGACAGCTCGAACTTCAATTTTTTCTATTTTTAGAAAATGTCAAAACTTGTTTAGTTTACGTTATCGTCCAGCTATAACAGATAAATTCACTCTTCTGAAACTCGGCAGTATGTCATCCAAAGGATCATACTTTACAAACATCATTGTCATTTGGTCATACTTGTTCCATCTCCGTGTCAGGCAGAGAACTTATCAAACTACCATACAACTCGTACGAGTCGAAAAGTGGTTACATTCCTGCTTCACATCATGAGTTTATTTGGACTTGAAGATATCGTTGAGTGAAAGAAGGATAACATTCCCGGATTGTTACCCTTCTTCCACACAAGACTGTGCTGTTCTGCAATACCATTCAAATTGCTACACTGCAAAAAAAAAAAAAAAAAAAAAAAAAAAAAAAACTGTTGATTTTGCAGTATAATACTGGCACCCAGTATTGTACTGTAAAATAAACATTTTTTTTCTTCAGTATAGGAACTGCAATTCCACTTACCAAGTAAAGATACTTGAAAACAACCAGATACTCAATTTTAAGAGCTGGTGGTCACGGTATTTCAAAAAAAGTTGCTAAGATATGAATAGGAGAAACAGGACATTCAGCATTAGCAAGTCATCTACACTCATGAGATGAAGGGTTGCGTCACGTCTAAGGAATTTGTTGATGGTTTGACCCATGGAAATTTTAAAGAAGAAACAAGATCATGTTGAGCTTCCCGCAGTTACAGCGTACATGGGAAATATGACTGGGGCAAATAATCAGCGTAATAATTCGAATGTTTTAATGATAGTTTAAAAAAAGCAGGACATCTCCAAATATAATCACTATATACCTTTAGAGCAGCGGTTCCCAACCTGGGTTACGCGTACCCCTGGAAGTACGCGGCGGGCCTTCTGGTGGTACGTAAAAATAATATCAGTAATGGCGGAAATCACAAAAATGTTTAACTTAAAACACATAAAGAAACTTGATAGTTTTAGATTACAAAGTTATTATCATGTGTAACTCCAATATGTTACACTGAAAATGAGGGTAAAAGCCTACTAGACCTAAAAATGCATTGATAATTCAAAGTCATTAGCTCCGCCCACTGCTATTCATATTGCACGAGTACTTACATATTTTCCCTGATCTCCTTAAAAACTTCCAGTGATTATTACACAATGTTCTTTTCCCACCTCTTTTTTCTTATAATTCCTTTTTAATAATAATTGCAAAACGTCTAAATTACGCCAGAGCTGTTGGTTTTAATGTTTTATTTAAAAAAGTGTTGAAAAAGAGGCCCATATTTTTATTTTCAAATAGGCGAAGTTATATCATTAACGTATATTAATTGGAAAGCTTCATTCCCTTTAATGAGTATTTAATTTGAAGTGTTTACTTATTTGAATGATTTGGTTTTATTTTTAATATAGATAACTCGTTGAAATTCTGAATTCTTAAGAGTACTGCAACTGCTATTGAAATTCAACCTGATGATTCGGAAACTAAAAGTTCTTCGAAACAATCTGATTAATTAGAAGCGTAAGAGAACCTCAGCTTAGCTGTTAATAGGCTTGTTCTGATAAGTGATAAGCCTGAAAACATCAGTGCTCTCTTAATGAATAGAAAAAATAATAATGCATAATTTTTGAAATTTGGGTTTTCATTCACGGGAGATGAAGATTTTAATAATATGTGGGGGAAGGAAGGGGGTGGTGGGTGTTAATGATAAATAGGGGGTACTTCGAAATGAAAAGCCTAAGCAAGGGGTACGTGAAAGAAAAAAGGTTGGGAAGCGCTGAGAAAGACCATTTTATGAGAGAATACTTCAGTATCCCACGGTTGACACAGAAGATAATAACTGTAGATAACTGTAAAAATAACCACTTTTTAATGTTTGAAAATAGTAATATTAATAATTATTATTATTACCTCCAGACTTATTGTATATATTATGTTCAATTTTTAATTGTTGAATAAAGATTTAGGACCAAAAAAAATAATTGCTATTTTATTTGTTCTCAGGAATTTGAGTAGAAAAAGGATAAAATTCCACCATTTGTGATGAATAGTAACCAATAAATTAATGAGCATCTTTCTTTGAAATTTATAGGATGAACTCTCATCTACTAGACCTAGAATCGAATAATGGTGAATGTATCTCTAAAATCGATAGTTTTTTACATAAATGTTTTGTGTTTCCACATTATTGACATCAGCTGGAATGTTATCCGTTTTTCACTCACCCGTTCAATTAGTACATTCAACAGCTTAGTTCGAAATATTTCTTTTTTTCTTTGTATAAAAAATAAATGTAATGTATTTCATGGCAGTTAAACAGTGTTAATATTTCAGTGGCAGTTATTCATTAAGTGATAATATTTTCATAAGATTCGTTAAACATATTTTCTAACTTACGGAAAATATCTACAATAAATGTGCTAACATTTGCAATCAAAACACAACAATGAAGGTTTTTGTCAGTTAGAGCTAATCTATACTAATCAAAGAAAGATTTTGTTCGTATGTGCGTCTGTCATCCTCTCCATGATTGTTAAGAAAATCTACCACAGGAAAAGGTTTGAAAATCAGGATGAGGATAGTCTAAAACAGGTCCGAATGCAAGTGAGGCTCAGATTTTTCATTTTGTATTAATTAACCGAGATGTTAATTAAAAACCATAATGAACATCCCACCCTGTCGCTCTGCCACTGATCGTAGCTATTTCCGAAACTTTCTGGTGTTCCCCAAGCACAGGTATAAATAAATAAATATATATATTTATATATATATATATATATACACATATTGGGATAATATATATATATATACATATATATATATACATGGGATATATATATATACATATTGGGATAATATATATATATTATCCCAAATTTTCTTTTCTAACACTCTTATTCGTTTAGAAAAATATTCATATTTATCCCTTCATTCTTTTCTTTCCCATTTTTAAAAGTCTGCATCCAAAGTCCCATTTAAAATAACAAAAAGCAAAACCTACCCATTTATAAATAGCATCTTTTTATCTCTAACGACGTCTTCGGTTAAAATATATTAATATAACCCTTTCAAAAACTTATTTTCGGTATGCCGTTTTCACGTTTTACGTTTTCTCACCAATTAAAAAAAAAAAAAATGTATTCCCATTATGAATAGAAATACGAACTAAAATACCCACTTATAGATTGTGCAATTTCCTTTCTAGCGATGCCTTTGTTTTTACAAAATTTTAATATTTACTATTTCAAAAATAACATTTTCTGGAAGTCCTTCCAGGAATTCGCCAGACTTTTTTTTCTTAGACAATTACCAGATATCAATCATAGCGTTAGAAACGCATCTTGAAACTTTATTGTATTACTGTTTTAAAAGAGGATGAGGGAAGAAGCGTATTTTATAGGGAAGTTGCAATAAGCTAATAACCTTCTCATCTGCAAATAACAGCCGCTCGTTTGACCTCCAGCAACGCCCACAATCCTCTCAGCTACCAATCACAACTGCCCTCCAATGGTTGTTTGACTTCCAATGGTTTACTTGTGACGTCATTTGCAACTAACCTGTACTATTTAAATTTTGTCAGAAACTTTCGTTCAGAATTGAAAGTTTAATATAATTAAATGTCACTAATTCCTTTGGATAGATTTTTTTTTTCAAAAATATGAAATCAAATAGATTCGATGGTGAACGCTGCCGAAAGCAGTGGGACCGCAACATCAGGTTTGAATGATTTTCATTTAAAAATAAATTCGAGGATGTACGCTGTCAACCTCCCCCCCCCCCACGCCTTAGATTCGTACGAAAAGATTTTCGTTTAAAAATATAAAATCATTCAAGACTGATTTTAAGTGTATTTAAGGTTATTATCTAGGACCTGGGCAACGCCGGGCGTGTCAACTAGGTCTTAAAATATAAAAAGCGTTTAATTTGTGCAACGCTTTATTAAAAAATAATTCAGTAAATAATTAAGAAGCAAAATAAATTTTGAATATTTCTTTTATCTAATAAGTACATTAAACTCTTAAATTTTTAATACGGTAATAGAACCAAGTTTAATATAGCTGAAAAAAAGTATGCATCACTAATCTTTATTATGAAACAAATATTAGAAAAAAAATTACGTATTTCGTGTTTAATTACTTTAATTACTATTACTTTAATTTCTTATTACTTTTACGAATTTCGTGTTTAATATATCAATTATATTCCTATTAAAGAAGAGGTAGTATTTGGCAGCTGTAAAATTTAAGTAAAGTAAGGTTGAAATACACATAAATATTTACCTTCAAATGCACTTGCATATTAATAAGGGAAAAAAAAGATATATATATATATTACAACTAATTGCGAAAAATATTTTTGCAATTATCTTTAATGGAATTAAATACGGTTTTTTCCATTTTTTAAGTGATGAAACATATTATTTATATTCGAATCTCAAAATTATTATAAATCTGAATTTTCATTCACTAAAAGCAGTAGCAACATATATTTTTATGCATCATTATGCTAACATATTTTTGCAGCTAAATCCCATAATATCAATTTGCTTAATTAAATTTTAATGCATAATGAAACATTCAGTTAAATCTAATCTAATCAGATAGATTTTTTTTCATGATAAATAAACGCATATTTTTCTATTTTAGTTAATCAAAATTCATATATTAGTCATTGCATTATAAAATAATGTTCTCATAAGATACATTAAAAACATTTCGCTCTTTAGGGACAGAATTTTATATTTTTACATTAATAGTTAAATGCACAACACAACATTTAATGTTTTTATAATTTAAAGATATGTAATTGGAAATATATGAAAAAAAAGGAATAATTTGTGCAGCATTAAAATATACAACGCGTAATTGACAAACAAAATAAAATTTATGTAGCTGTTTTATCTATTATTTGAATTTATTTATCAAAATGAATCGATTTTCTGTACATACACTGTATACAGGGTGTTCCAAATTCATCTTTACAACTAAGAGCCTCCTTAGGACTTTGTACACTGTAAAAAATAATTCTGCAAAGTATTTCATTATCTTTAGAAACCTCGGACATCAATGACATTTCGAGATTTAAAGAATCATTTATAAAAACAAAATTTCTCTTGCTACCCGTAATTTTTTAAACGTTTACGAGTAGCTTTTAAAGTGTATTAATCAGTTTTCTAAGCCCGGAATATAGTTTTTTCCCATGCTATCCATTCTCAAGTAAACAGTTTCATGTTCAACAAATATGTTTAACAGACAAACATGCAAAATTAACAGCGTTAACATTAACATTAAAATTAAGATTATTCTTTACTCTTTCATGTATAAATTAATTTATGCAGCTGAAAACGTTTACTTGAGAATTGATGACATTTAAAAAACAGGTATTCCAGGCTGAGGAAACTGATTAATACATTATAAAAACTGTTCGGAAATGTTTCTGAAAAATACGGGCAGCAAAAAATACTTTGCTTTTATAAGCAAATAGAAAATGCTATCATCAGAGAATGCTATCAATTTTGGAAATCTATTGGTTTCTGGGGATTCAAAAGACAATGGAACACGCATTTCGGATAACTCAGAAGATTATATTGTACTTTCGTTCGTGGTTTTAGTATATTTTCATAAAATAAGAAACATTGGTCATTTTTTACAGTGTAGGCAGTTGAATGCTAGTGCTGGTGCAGCACCCTGTGCATCGTTGTCGGTGGTAATGCCAACTGTCTGGAGGCTGTACTAATAAACTTTGTTGGACTGCGTTGGAAACTTTGTCGAACATGTTCCGTAACCTCTTGACTCCTGTTTTGCTTGCTAGCGCCCTTTTTGTGCAAAACACTTCTGGTCTTCATAAACGTCTTGTATCACTCGCGTATTGAGATGCCTGGATGGTCGGTCACGTCGGTACTTTGTTTGGACTCATTATTTTGGACTTTTGTATGCGACTTCGTCCCTATGAGAAAAGGTCGCACACTCTGTTTTTTCATGCCTGTAAGAAACAACCTTTTTAGTAGAAATAAAACTTTATCAGCCGCTGTTACATGCATACAAAACCGAACTTTGCTAACTTGTTTCGTTTAGATTTTACGGAGAATCAAAGTTGTAAATAAGATTTTGTAAGAGCCTGTATATTTAGAAAATACTGTTCTGTTCTCGTATTAAACTGAGTAAATAAGAATAACTCAGCTTAACCCATTAACAGTCAAAACTATAAGGTAAGGGTTTTCGACATTTTTGTTGAAAGTCGTTTGCCACCACACATTTTGATAGGTAATTTTTGCTTTATTTAATCACGAAATGTCTGTCATTAAAGAAGACAATTTTTTAATTCTAAAATCATGATAGCTTTGTAATTAATCTAAGCATGCACGTTTACTTTTACCGTTGCGTCAACGCAGTATCAGAGGGCAATGGGTTAATATACACTGTTAAAAAAAAAAGTTTCTTAATCTAGGAAAATAGCCAGAAACGAAATTTCACAGTATTTTTATTTACATATTTATTTAATTTTATTATATGAGGATAGTTTGATAAGTTTTCGGCATGACAGTGAAAACACAAGATTTTTGACATAATTTCATATTATTTTTCAATATAGTCCCCTTACAACTCAATACATTTAAGACACACTCTTGTGTGCGAATTCTATAGCGCAGCTCTGTACGAGGATGGCTCGAAAAGCTCCCGGCCTGACAAAGAAAATACAAGATTTTTGACAATATTTCATTTTATTTTTCAACTTGCAACACAATACATTTCAGAAAACTCTTGAGAAATGTTTATTCTTTGGCGTTCTTGGTCGACGTTCAACAAGTGTGGCACGCAACGAGCGGAAAGCTTTTTCATACCTAAAACATCGTATTAAACATCGTGTTAAATCGTATTAAATGTAACGTGTTAAAAAATAAATCGTGTAAACCGTGGTGGACATGGTCTATCGAGATGTTTGAAATGACAGCAATTTCGCGTACCTTCAATCGACGATCATTCAATACGGCATTGTGAATATTTGTGATTATTTCGTCGGTCGTAGCGGTTTTTGGGCGTCCTGAGCGTTCATTATCGTGAATTGATTTCCTACCATATTTAAATTCAGCAGTCCACTTATTTATCGTCGAATATGAAGGACAAGAATCCTTTAAGATAGACTGTAACTCTTTTTGTATGTTCGTGGGGGTTAAATAATTTTTAACAAAGTCTTTTATGACAGCTCGGACTTCTATTTTATCCATTTTTCAAAAATGTCAAAACTTGTTTACTTTACTTTATCGCTCAGCAATAACCCATAACCCCCGCGTCTGCAACTCGGTGGCATGTCATCTAAAGGATCATACTTTACGAACAACAATGTCATTTAGTCATACTTGTTCCATTTCTGTGTTATGCCGATAACTTATCAAACTACCCTCGTATATTCTCAAGATCTAAAAAAAGCATTTTTCCTGCCAGTGATTTTTGGAAACATTCCCGGGTAGTTTTTATAGAGTATTGATCATTTGTATGAACTTAGAACAAAGGTTTTGCGGATGCTATCAATTTTCAAGCAAACATTTTCATGTTCAGCAACCATGTTTTACAGAAAAACATGATAAATTAACAGCATTAATTTTAACATTAAAATTAATATTATTTTATTGTTCTTGTATGTATAAGTTTCGTTCCGCAGCTGAAAATGTTTAATAGAGAATTGGTCACTAAAAACAGATATTCCAGTTTGACAAAACTGATCAATAGATAAGAACTACTCGGCAACGTTTCCAGAAATGAATGGCAGGAAAAGAAAATCTGTTTCTTATAAATGCTATTTTAACCCTTTGCATGTGGACCTTGTGTGGCCCCTTGGAATACTTGATAAACGTGCGAAAAAGGGAATTTTTCTTTCTCTTTAACTCCTAGCCTGTGACACCAACGAGCCAATATTGGAATACCCGATCTGAGTTCGGGCAAAAGAAAAATCGGTGTTTCAATTCCGTGGAGCCCGAACTCAGTTCGGACAACGCAAACGAGCCAATATTGGAATACCCGATCTGCGTTCGGGCAAAAGAAAGATAGGTGTTTCAATTCCGTGGAGCCCGAACTCAGTTCGTCCAATGTATAATATGTAATTTACTTTTTTACCAACAGAGGGCGATACTTTCCCGCGAAAAGTTCGGCAGTTTCGCGCCATTTGTCGGATTTTTGTAATTTTGCAGTTCTTCCCAAATTTCATTCAAACCACATTATGTTTGATAGTCAGGTATATAATTTTTTCGCAAGTTAAAAGTTCCTTTGCATTGTTTTAAGCATTGGACGAACTGAGTTCGGGCTTCACGGAATTGAAACACCAATTTTTCTCTTTCCCGAACTCAGATCGGGTATTCCAAAATTGAGGCATTTGCGTTGCCCGAATTGATTTCGGGCGTCACAGGCAAGGGGTTAAATCTCGAAAATATATTGTTTTCTGAAAAGTTTCTATAAATAAAGACACCTTTTCAGAATCGTGGGTAAATCGAAAGAGGTTACTGTACCTTTTCGTACGTTCTTATATTATATTTTCGTAGATTAAGAGACAATTATCTTTTTTACATCGCAAGATTAAATATACAAACCCGTTTATACGTAAACTACATATATATGCATGTGTTATGCATATATCTATGTATTTATACCATGCATTAGTTTTAAAAACGACTTAAATTCATAAGTAAGAAGCTCGCAAAACTAATAAGTAGGATTAACTATATAAAATAAATTTGTCTTTTGTATGGCAAAATAGTGAGGATTTTATATTTTTTACCTTTTATAACTATTTACGTTATTTATTTACTCTTCGTTACTGAATATGTTAAGCAGTAACATTAATATATATCATTCAGCGACTTGTATGTTAAAATAATATTTTTCTAACATTTTACAATTATTCAACAACACATTTTTTTACCCTTCTATTTTAAACAAAACAGTCATATTTATGTACGTATATCTTTTTTCAAAACTTTCTAGGACAATAAAGCGAAGAGATTACCCAGTTTAAATATATATCTTAACCACTAAAAAATATTTTTTTTACAGTTTAAAAACTCGAAAAATGTTCAGAGAATAACTGATTTACTTGAACTCCAGAACTTGTAGATTTAAAGGAAAATACGAAAAATAAGATTAACCTTGTTAGTCGATAGTTGAGAAGAATAATTCCATGTGTTTTCAGTTGAAAATTTTTTTCTAGGTACACGTTTTCAAATGAGCTTACATTTTCAAAATTTCTGAAATTCCTATATAAACTTCCAAACATGTAGTTAAGTGTTCTAAAAAATTTTCTCCTTGTTATTCTTACCTAATAAAGTATGCTTATCTCATCCCTACCAGATATAAATGAATTTTTAAGGAAAAAAATCTGTGTAAGGATGAAGGGATTTTATTTTATTCTGCAAAAATTTAGTTTTTTAGCATAATAATAACATTTATATTAAATAGTGAATGGTGCATCATTATTCTGAAAAAAGTAATTAGATACACATTTGACGATAAAAATTGTTTATGCTCAACATAAGGAGGGACCAAAAGACAAATGAAGCATACATTTCCAGTCTAAAATTTAAGAGGACCCCGAAATGTCTGTAAAATGAAGCCTCTAATTACCATTTTTTTACATTGCATTTTTAACATTTTTGGAGGGGAAAGTTTGCTTAACACAATAGAATATCCACATTACTTGAGGAAACTTATCTAACCTGGAAATTGGAATGTGATCAATAGACTGCTAACCAGTCAAATAGCATCATGTTATACTGTTTGCAGAACCACTAGCATAACTGAATAAACAATAACAACATATACTATATGCATACTCTATATAAAATATTTACGTGGAACATAAAAAAAAGTTGTTTAATGAAATATATGCAAACTTTGTTAAGACTCGGTCACTCCCAAGAATAATGTTCATAGAAATGGTAAATTTCTATCTATATTAGAATTTAGAAAACATTTACCAAATAAAAGGGGGCACAGAAATGATTCAGTACTTTCTCCTAAAATCAGAGGTTAATCAGTCCTTAAAAATAAAAAAATTAACTTCACTATTATTATTAAGTTAAAATTACATATAGATCATCATTAAAACGTTTTAAGTAAAAAATATGAAATGATGTTATGAAATGCGAAATGTGTTCGTGATTGCAACAAACATTTTTATGTGAAATATAATTTACACTGTACATATTAATATATGTCGCAGCCATTATTTCAAGGAATATCTTTTATTAAAAAAAAAAAAAAAAAAACACTCCGTATTCTTTATAGAAAAATTTAAAAGCTACTTATTAATTATTTTCAGAATAAATATAAAACATAAATATAATTAAAAAAGTAACATGAAATTATGATGCCATGCTTTGAAGTCAAAAGTAAAAATGTACCGTTGCTTAATCTAGAACTACATTTCTAATTAAATCGAATTTTATCGAGGAATTAAGTTTTGAAAGTACTATGTGCCTGTATAATAATAAAACGTATGAGAAAGTTTTTTGATCGTTTTTCATATAAGAATTTGTGGCAGTACAATAAAAAAAATTTAATGCACTGTAAAAAAATTGCTGCAGTAAAATTACTGCAGCGGAGATTCCAGACAATGTCCGTAAGAAAACGGGGTTTGTCCCTAGATAAATGGACTTTGCTCTTACATAAACGGTTTTTGCCCGTAAAAACATGCAATTTACGGAAATTGACCGTTTACTTAAAAAAAGGGGCATTTTCCGTAAAATTACGGCAGCAATTCACGGAGAATGCCCGTGAATTTACAATTTTTTTTACAGTGATGTTTTCAGATGTTTAATTTAAACAGTGTTTTTAATTGTCCTTAGTTAAACATTAAGGGGTGGTTTAAAACAACATAACAAAAAATCTTTTAATAAACAAACCACGGTCGAAATTTATTTATTCAGCCAAAAAAAAAGGTTGTCTCACTAAATTATAAAACCGGACTTTTCTTCTTTATCATCCTTAGGAATTTCCACAAAGTAGTGGTTTACCTCGACCAATAAAAGTATTTTTGAGAGTTCTTTTCCATTTTTTCCTGGCTAGGGTTGAGGAGATTATATTGGCGCCGGAAGGAGTTGAATGAGGGATCTCATAAACAGTGGGCGAGAGCGTTAGCGTCAAGTAAAAGGCCAAGCCAGTTACTTTCAGCTAGTAACTCACTTTAAACTGTTCATGTGAGATGGTATCGCTACAAACTCCATCCCCTGTGAGGAAGATGTCTTGTTTACGTCAGACGAGTGATATGCACTCATGAGTGATGCTTTCATAAGCATATGTGATGCACGGGATGACAGGCTTTGTGCTGTAAGCATTTCACAGACTTTTCTTGCAAGAATGATTTATTTAGTGCTGTCATCTGTCAGTTATGAGATGAGTTGATTGATGTTATTGAAGATTGTTGCATGTTTGTCCGGTCACCATTGAGAAGGTTGGCGCAAGAGAGGATCGAACCAACTGTTCATGTAGCGATCTCATCTCACATGAACAGTTTAAAGTGAGTTACTAGCTGAAAGTAACGGGATTGGCCTTTTGCTTGACGCTAACGCTCTCGCCTACTGTTCATGAGATCCCTGGTTCAACTCCCACCGGCACCACAGCAATCTCCTCAATGGTGACCCGGACAAACACGCAACAACCCTCAACAACAACAATCAACTCATCTCATAGCCAACAAATGGCAGCACTAAATAAATCATCCCTGCTAGCAAAATCTGTGAAACGCTTACAGCACAAAGCCTGTCTTTCCGCGCATCACATATGCGTACGACAGCATCACTCACGCGTGCACATCGCTCGTCTGACGTCAGCTAGACGTCTTCCTCACTGGGGGTGCAGTGTGTAGCGTTCTCATCTCACATGAACAGTTTGGAGCGAGTTACTAGTTGAAAATAACTGGATTGGCCTTTTGCTTGACACTAATGCTCTCACCTACTGTTCATGGATTCCTGGTTCAACTCCCGGCGGCGACAGCAATCTCTTCAGGGTAATAACATGACTTAACTTATAAACTTTCAATGAATCTTCAATAGCATTTTTTCAAATCATTCTTGTTATGTCTCTCCTTCGTCTTCCTTTCGGGATTCATTCTAAAGGGATTTTTGGAAGGCAACCTTCTTTCATTCTTTGAACATGCCCATACCATCTAAGATTTTTATGTTCAATCGTCAGTACAACATCCAATTTGACTTCCACGATTTCACGTATTCTACAATTTTTAACTTTTTCAAGCCTTGATGTTCATAGGGTCCAAAAGTCCATTTTGATAGAGATGGAGTTTCTTTTTTAGGAAGATATTTAAGGGTACTTTTCTTCATAACTTTAAAAAATAAAAAGATACTATAATGAAATGTCCAACATTGAAATGTCCTACATTTTTTAAATGAAATGTAACGATATAATGTGAAGTAGTAAAAGCGGTCATCATCTTTCTACATGTGAATAGGAATGAAATATTGCAATAATGCAATTTTTCCTAATGCAATTGATATTACATGCCGTCTGACAGACCGAAATACTGTACATTTCCATTACTTGTCGTGCTGTAATTGCATTTCACCCAGAACCAAGTACGTCTGTTAAATTTCGTTAAAATATCTTAAAAGTTTGCACAATAGCAATATTCGGATAGGACTGAGACACCACGCATCTTTGTATGAATAAGTAGATTATGGCCCTGGTTTCGAAGACAAAAATTGTATGTTGTAAAATGCTCTATTACCTCTTAAGATTTATCTAAGGTGTTGTAAATAACGCTGTATGTAAGATAAATATGACTTAATATTTGAATAAGAAAATGGCAAAAGTTTATTACAATTCATATATTTTACGCCACACAATTTTTGTAATGATAAAAGAATTAAAACAATACACATTTTGCAATGTTTTCTAGAAAAAAACACGTGATACTCATTTCTTTATTGGAAAATGTACAGTTATTTGGTTTTGAAGCAACTTCAAGGAATAATCTACTACTTTTACGTTCTCTGATATCGGAAATTTCACACAATATAGGTTTCTTTGAATAAATCGGTCACATCTTTCAATTTTCCTCGGAAAAGGAACACAAATGCATGCTTTTAGAAATATTCCCGTTATTTTCTAACCCAGTGAATCATATTTTGCCTATCGCTGAAAATTGTATTTCTTATTTGGAGGTGGATGTCTTAGCAGTGAGATTTAGGCAAACCGTTGGCGTCATTAAATTAATCGACACATATTTTTCTAGTGAAATACGTAGGATGTTTTCAAAATATTTATATGTCTGTTTTTGCATGGCTAGTAATGAAATGTTTGATTGAAAAAAAATGTAAAAAAAATATTTTTCTCACAGAAACAACATAAACTCCAGTATGGAGATATCGTAATGGCTGCTTCTCCTTCTGGCCTAAAGCTAATTATTTAAACCATTATCCGCTATAGGGCTGCATAAACTGAATCAAACCTGAGATATTTGGTTTAATCCGACTATACAGTTTTCCCTATTTTCCACTATCTAAAATTAATTTAGATCTTTTGAAACTATTTAAGTAGAAGTACACATACCTTATTGTAGAACATTTTTAAATTATTACATGAAATGTGGATTATTTTTCATGAAATGAATAAAGGTCAGTTATAAGCTTTCTGCAGTTGCTTATGCACTTAATGGCTATTTAGTAAATTTGTATATACTCTTAAATGTACCGATAATTTCAAAGTCGAATTGTACGTTATATGCACTTATAAAATTGTATTTTTCTTTTCCATTTTCTTTTTTTCCATTTTCTGCAATATCCTGAGTCTAAATATTTTAAATAAAATATCGAACCCTGTAATTTGCACATGCGGTATAAAGTGATAAATGTAATGTCCGTTAAAGCATATTTTCGTATCTAACTGCGAAATATATATTTCATTCAAAGCTATCTTTCTGGAATGAAAGATTTAAGGTTTTAAAAATTTCCATAATCAGATGCGGACTATCTTCAAAGCGCTTATTTTTATTTTCAAAAATTTGCAAAACTTTGAAATAACCATAAATAAATAAATAGACAAATCTATTAAAGATGAAAAGCGTGGATCTACAGAAAAGCATATTTATATCTTTAGATTTTATATTCATAGAAATGACGTTTTTATATGCATAAAAATCCTTCATTGCGCTTTGACAGAATAAAGTATGTTTGAGATTTATTACAAAATAATATTTCAAATGTAACAAAAGTATAATGATAAATTCTCGTGTAAGGCATACGTGATTTTCAAAAGCAGAAATTTAAGTTTAAAGGTTTAAATATTTTACTTATATTACAATTTGAAAATATAACTATGAAATAAAGTATTCTAATATTTTTTTTCTCAATTTAATATATTTGAGTAAACAGTGGGAAGATTTGAAGGGATGGAAAAAAATATCTTGTGATATTTTGAATTTTATGAATTTTAACATTTTCTGTCATTAAAAACAATAAAACTCATTTTAGTGCCAAAAAATACTCTGAAATTTCATAAAATTAAAAGTGTCATAGGTCGTAAGTTTACATTCTACAAGAGTGGGAATTTCGATGCTTTGCTTGTTAGAGCCGAGAGAAATGTTTTCTAAATATAATTTCTAAGACCCAGGAACCGTATAAAAATTAAATTTTCGTAATTTTTTAAAAAGTAGTTATTTTGTAAATAGATTTTCATATGATGAATAATAACATTTGAAACAATTTTCGAACTGGAACCGGAACTCTACCTCTAAAACTAACAGTTTAGGAATTAGTGTTTGGTCAACGATAAAAAGGTACATACTGTATACTTCGCTTTTATATAACTCTTTTCCTGTGTTACTTCACTTTTAAGAATATCTTCATAAATAATTGTGTATCTGGAAATATAAATAAAAGGAGACTTCTACAGTCACGCGTAGATTCAACAGCTCCGCCTTAAAATGCAATATGTTAAAAGTGAAGTTCACAACTTTTGTAGAAAGAGATAGTATGGTAAAGCAGGCTGTAGCGGATACCGATATTTCTCAGATTTGCGTGGATCGGATGAATATTTGAAGATAGTGGAAAGTTCAATCAACATTGCGTTAGACAATAAAACTTCGGAGGTTCTCCTCCCACAGGAAAATCAGTCAAAAAAATAATACCAGTTAATAAAATACAACTTCACGTGGGCATATTTCTTTATTGTACAAACATCAAAAGATCGGAAAAGAAGGGTGGTCTCCCAACAAATCCAAAATTACGAACTTCTCAGTATAAAAGTTAGATAAGATCTGATCAAATATCGCGGTACGTTTGTGAGTCAACACTTTGGTTACGGCGCCAAGAATACCTATGCATAGGACAATTTTGCCGGTAGAATTTTTGACAGTTAGGCGTTTGGCATATTAATTTAGAGGGGGAAGAAATGAAAGAATTGCCATGCTAGGTGACTTATGGCTAATCTTGTAATTTTGATAGGCAACCTGGTGAATGTTATGATAATAAGCGCAGCTGTAATTTTCTGGGAATGAATACATTTGATGAGATAATAGAATTTTGGCTGTTGGAAAGTAATGAAAGACTGCATTTACATTAAACAAGGAAGTTGAGATTATGCTTGCACAATAGAGCAGATGTAAAAACCATTTTGTAGTTTTCATTAAATTTTCCTGACAGAGAATAAAGTTAAAAGGATTGGTCAAAATATTTAACGTACTTATTGAATAATTGCAGCTGCATTTATATGCTGGAAAGGAAGTTCCTTTTTGAGGTTAAGTAAATACAGGGCATAAAATGAAAGAAAAGAGTCTCTAATGTAATTGATAAAATAAAATTACTTTTAATCTTTAAAATAAAAAGGGTTTAAGTAAAAATAAATTAATCTTTAGGAAACTTTAGGGAATAATAAATTTAGAATAATAATGAAAATATGTATATGATCTTTATATCATAGATCGTTTGTACGTTTATTACCACAGCATACTTCTCAGTAGTATATGCACATTTATTAAACACAATTTTTCTTGAAATACATAGTAAGTGAAATGGAATAGCAATTTTTATATTTATTCACAGGGGACTATTTAAAGCACGTATGGTTACTTATATTTGAACATGACATTCATTCGTTTATGATACAATCGTACGTAAATGAAATCGAGTAAATTCAGGTGCTCATTTTTCGTAGGTTTTATAAACAATGTAAAATACAATAAAAATTGATCATTTTTTTTTAGAAACATAAGTTTTTGCAGAGTTTTATGCTAAAATTTTATTTATTTATAGCAATTACAATGATTTTCTTTTTAAATATACAAGCTTTTATTTATCCTTTTTTCGAAGAATAAGAATATGGCTACATGGAAGAACTTATTGCATGTTGAATTTTTTCTATTATTATGCTTATCATTGCGATATATAATGCCTTCTGGCGAGAAATTCTAGGACAATCTGTGATATTTTTCAGCACATTGAGACAATTATGTATTTCGAATTCGACGCCATGAAAATAAGACTGTTCCGTCTAATCAGACAAGTACGAGTATAATAAACATAGGAATACACTGATATTGAGAATTAGACGAATAGGTTTTTGTGTATAATGTACGCACCAAATATGTGGAACGTAATCTCTTAAAATTGCTGAGATGTAAAAGTGTAGAAAATAAGATAAAGATTGGCTAAGAGCATGTTCGATGTATTTGCTGTACTCACAAAATCAGACACAACCCATGAGGAATTATGAAATAAACAGTCATAATTATTTTTATGGATGGTATATAAAGTCCATGACTCAGCACCACACAAAATAATGCGTCACACGATTGACTGTACACGAACAATGGACTCAACAATTAGTGAGCTCAAATCCGCGTTCTTCCGACTTATTAAACGTCGCATCTCTAGTGAACACGCTATTTAACATAAATCGCTTTAAATGTTTTCCGATGGGATCTTCCGTGCTCGGAGTTGCAGTGTACAAACAGACTTGAAGGGGCCACGGTTCCGCCTGTTCAACGATTGGCAGCGGTCAGCCGACCGCCGCCACTCGCTGATCGTTTTATACATCGGAAGACCACTTCGAGCTTTCTCATTGCTCACTCATCAATCCACCGTTCACTCTTTGTACGTCTGTTTTTTTATTGGGTTCATAGAACGGAATTCTGAATAATCATTGCTCTTTGCCTCTTTTTGTTTTCATTTCAATATCTCTTAAGGATTATACATCTTGATGATTGAAAGATCCAATGTACTTAAACTCATAAACTGTTTGAATATTTAGATGATGGAATTTTGTATCCTTTTTTCAACTTGTTGTTAAGTGCTCACTTTCTCTCCCATTGATCTTTACACACTACTTATAATAAGTTTGCTTTTTCTCCGAAACATGCACGAGACATTATCTTAATCCTCTGCTGTAATAACTTCATTGACTGCAAGATAGATGCATTGATATTCATTAAAGTTCAAGTCGTTTTACAAAACTTCCTTCTTCATTCTGTGGGCAACAATATATATATATATATATATATAAATATATATAATATATAAGTATAAATATAACATATTTTTAATAATTACTCTATCTTAAAATTATTCTAAATTTATTATTTTCCGTCTCTATTATTCTTTTTTATCGTTTCCCCTTTTTAAAACATCTAATTAATTTTCTTACGTGTCAATCTTTTTCTTTTTGTCATTGTGCCAGTAAAATTTTACATTTGATAGAACGCCATTTATTCTTCTTGGATAAAATTCTGGAAGCTACGGAAAACTTTTCTTTCCGCTTTTTCGAGAGGCTAATCGTTAACTTTTTATTATTCCGCTGTTCCTTCAAACTTCCAGGCTGTGGTCGGATAAAATTCATTATTTGAAGACTCCCACGACCGGGTTTAAAACCACTTGCACAACTTTGGAACAGGGCTTTTTCAGTGATATCGCCTGTTAAAAATAGCTGCGTGAACGGAAGAATGACTCCTGATTTTTTAGTAACGATGTATTTTTTTTTAGTAACGATCATTAAATGCCGTGCTAGTTTGAGAATGTTCAATTTTCTGTGATGAGATGTTAAAAAAAATCCCTGACGGCTCGGCCTACAGGCACAGGTAGATTTCGAAGACGCAGACCGTGGGGCGCCTGTTTGTCGGGAATTGCGGAAGAAATGACCTTTTTGCGATGATGCTGCAGTTGGAACCGCCTACTTCGAAACCAAACTTGTTTGCAGGCGGAGCCAGCAAGGATTTTTTTTTTTTTTTTTTTTTTTTTTTTTTTTTTGCTATAAGAGTTGGTCCTATAAAAAACATGCCAATATAAAAGTTTTATATAATATTAAGAGGATTTATAATAAATTTAAGCGGATTTGAAATCTTGGGAATTGACGAAGTTATGAATTTTTTTCTTCAAAAACCTCCCTCCCTTAAGGCAATTTTTAATTATATCAAAAATCTGTCATACACAAATTTTCGGCCCTTCTCCTAGAAGTAATAATAACTTCAAACGGATTCGATACGTATCATAATTAAGAAATTATGGGGTTTTTTCTGTTTTCACAAAAGTCCCCCCCATCCCCCCCCTGGTTCGATTTTGCCCATTAACGAACTTGACCGAGATTTTATGTCCCTTGATTTTATGTATCAGTTTCGAAAAGAAGCGGGAGTTGGAACCGCCTACTTCGAAAAATAACTTGTTTGCAGGCGGAGCCGGCAGGGATTTTTTTTTTTAATTTTTTTTTTTTTTTGCTATAACGGTTGGTCCTATAAAAAACTTGTCAATATAAAAGTTTTAGATAATATTAAGAGGATTTATAATAAATCTTAGCGGATTTGAAATCTTGGGAATTGACGAAGTTCTGATTTTTTTCTTCTAAAACCCCCTTTCCCTCCCCCCCTTAAGGCAATTTTTAATTATATCAAAAATCTGTCATACATAAGTTTTTGCCCCTGTTCCTAGAAGTAATAATAACTTTAAACGGATTCGATACGTATCATAATTAAGAAATTATGTTTTTTTTCTGTTTTCACAAAAAGCCCCCCCCCCCATCCTCCCCCCCCTTGGTTCGATTTTGCCCATTAACAAACTTGACCGAGATTTTATGCATCAGTTTCGAAAAGATGCGGGAGTTGGAACCGCCTACTTCGAAAAATAACTTGTTTGCAGGCGGAGCAGGCAGGGATTTTTTTGTTTTTAATTTTTTTTTGCTATAACGGTTGGTCCTATAAAAAACTTGTCAATATAAAAGTTTTAGATAATACTAAGAGGATTAATAATAAATTTACGCGGATTTGATATCTTGTGAATTGACGAAGCTATGATTTTTTTTCTTCTAACCCCCCCCCCCCCTTTCCCCCCCTTGGGGCCATTTTTAATGATATCAAAAATCTGTCATACATAAATTTTCGGCCCTTTTCCTAGAAGTAATAATAACTTTAAACGGATTCGATACGTATAAAAATAAAGAAATTATGAGGGTTTTTCTGTTTTCACAAAAAGCCCCCCCATTTCCCCCCCCCCTTGGTTCGATTTTGCCCATTAACGAACTTGACCGAGATTTTATGACCCTTGATTTTCTGTATCAGTTTGGAAGAGATTAATGCAGATTTTTTCCAGTTATCGTGGTCAGAAAAAAGTGACATAGATAGATAGATAGATAGATAGATAGATATATAAAGTTTTGAACTGGGGGTGGTTTTGGGTTCTGGGAGTCATGATCGGCGTAGATCTGCAAAAATTTTTCAAAATTTTCTACTTAGGTGAGAATGTAATAGGTAGTATTTCTTACGAAATCTACCTAAAAGTAACTAAACTCGAACTGTTTGATTTGTTTCTCGGGGGAAAACACCCAGGAATTTTCGACGATTGCGTTTATTACTTTTTATTCACTGGGTTATACGCTTGCTTGACTGTAACTAATTATGGTCGCTGACTGCACGCTCGTATTTTTAGCTATGAAATCTATTCTGATATAACTGCAAATAAGTACAGATGGGTGACAAAATAATACGAACACCCATGAAAAAGAGTGAAAGGGCAATATCTAGAAAAATATATGAAGAATTATCCTAAAATTTCAGGCATGTAAACAGCACTGTTGGTATCATATATTTCCGTGAACATTTTTTTTCCAAAAACCCCATTGGGGATCGTCAACAAATTGAAGAAAAACGAATATCTTTTGAATAACCCTGTAAAAAGTAATGCCCTTTAAGCATTGAAACTTTAGCACATGATTCACAGGCTTATTGTAATAAACTGTGTTCATTTTTATGAGTACACCATATATACCCGTACATAAATTAAGGTTTTCATAAAAACAATCCCGAATTTCACCAAGTGCTTTGCTTATAATTTGCAGAGTTCTTAATATAAAAGAATGTTTTTTTCAAAAAATATGACTAACAACATTGTACACAATATCCCGCAATCAGAAATAAAAAATAATAAATATTGGATGAAAAAAGGGCAGGTTTAAGAAATAATGTTTCACTGCGCATGGGCGAATGTTATCAAAATTTAATGTGCATAATACTTTACCCAAGTGTATAGAGCAACTTTTGTGAATGTCTCAAAAACATAACTTGAAAATTCTGAAAGTGGTCATCCACAGATTAAGCTCGAAATTCGTTGTTCCCAAAAAGAAGCAAAAAGATCAGGGGCTGTATCCAAATGATGACAAGTAGACAAGTATTTCTTAAGAAATACTTCTGTACTTGTCATACTTTGGATCCAACCCCTCATATTTTTGCTTCATTTTGGTAACAACGGATTTCAAGCTTATTCTATGGACGTTCACTTTCAGAATTTTGAAGTATTGTTTTTGAGACTTTCGTAAAAGTTGCTGTATACATTTGGGTAAAACACAGGGTCATTCATAATTCCCTCCGGGGTTTCGAAACGTTATAGTAAAAAAACGAAGACGAATATGAAAAAAAGAAACATATGAAATTATTCCGAAACTATTCAAGTTTTACTTACATACATTACAGGTGTTCTATGTGTGAACCCTTGGTCACACGGCATACATCCATGCGATAGTCCAGTTCCTGCCATACTCCGTTTCTTTAAATCTGAATCAGTGGTGTCAGTTCAACGGGCCTTTCGTAATAAATATCGAAAACAGGGACCAACTGACAAAACAATTCATGTGTGGTACCGGAAATTTAAAGAAACGGAGTATGGCAGGAACTGGACTATCGCATGGATGTATGCCGTGTGACCAAGGGTTCACACATAGAACACCTGTAATGTATGTAAGTAAAACTTGAATAGTTTCGGAATAATTTCATATGTTTATTTTTTTCATATTCGTCTTCGTTTTTTTACTATAACGTTTCGAAACCCCGGAGGGAATTATCAATGACCCTGTATTATGCACATTATAATTCGATAACATTCGCGCATGCGCAGTGAAACATTATTTAATAAACCTGCTCGTTTTTCATCCAATATTTATTATTTTTTATTTCTGATTGCGGGGTATTGTGTACAATGTTGTTAGTCATATTTTCTGAAAAAAATATTCTTTTATATTAAGAATTCAACAAATTATAAACAAAACACTTAGTGAAATTCGGGATTGTTTTTATAAAAACCTTAATTTCTCTACGGGTATATATGTTGTACTCATGAAAATAAACACAGTTTATCACAATAAGTCTCTTAATCAAGTGCTAAAGTTTCAAAGCTTAACTGACATTACCTTTTACAGGGTTATCCAAAATGTATTCGTTTTTCCACAATTTGTTGACGGTTCCCAATGAAAAAAATGATCACGGAAATATATGACGTCAACTGTGTTGTTTACACGCGTTCAGGATCATTCTTCGTTTCAGGATCATTCTTCAAATATTTTACTAGATATTGCTCTTTTCCCCCTTTTTCATGAGTGTTCGTATTATTTTGTCACCCATCTGTATGTTTTTCCTGTCCAACGTCATTGGATATATGATCGTTTGGAGTGCAACATCCTTAGTTCATTGGCTGTATGATATTTTTTATCGACATAAAATAACTTCTGAAATCAAGTAATTACTGCATGATGCTTAAATCGAATCTCATCGAATACATTTTACTTATACAGTGGACTCTCTCTATTCTGAACACTCATGGCACCGACCAAAAATGTTCAGATTATGGGGGTGTTCATTATAGAGGGAGATTGGGAAATGCATCACTACTGCTACTATATATTAAGTTTATAGACTGTATAGAATACTTAGTCTGGTTAACCATGCCAGTTACAGAGATGGAGGTGCTGAATTAAAAAACTATTAGAAAAGTTAATAAAAAAACTTATACTATTTAAAAAAAATTACAAAACATACAATTGCATACATACAATACATTACTTGAAAACATAATCGGTACATTACTTAAAAAAGTGAGTAATTTTAGTCTGTTTTTGCATTGTGTATGCTCGTGCAGTGTACATGTTATCTAGTTGTTTAAGAAGTGGAAAGGCTTCCGGGTGATGTTCAGCTGCATAGTTCAACAGGTCTTGAATGTCTTAGCCATATTGCTTGAAGGTAATCGTACTTCTTGTTTCATCGTTCTCTTCTTGTTCTGCTTCGTCTTTATTACCCTGTTCCTCTTCAACGATGTTGTCACAAACAGGAAGGCTTCCGTCGGCTTCGAGATAAGCTCCCGGTTCAATTTCAGTATGAAGCACCTGAAGAATTGACCCCAAGTCACTCATAGCTGTTGTTTCTTGGTCCTCTGTCCTTGATTGCTCATTCTCAAACAGGAATCCAGCTTTGTAGAAGCATGTTTGGATGGTGTTGGGGGTTACTTCATATCCAATGGACAGCATCCATGACGTTGACCTTCTTCGTTAGTTCGTTTGCCGAATTTGCCTCCTCCATCACCACGAACATTTTCTTCAGAAAATGGATTCGGTAGTGAGCTTTAAAGGTCTTGATTACTCCTTGATCCAGTGGTTGGATTATAGAGGTATAGTTCTGTGGCAGGAACTTCCGGCTCATATGCAGTTGCTCAGCTGCACATTTGTATGTGATCTGGCATTATCCACAAAAAGAATAATTTTTCTTTCTTCTCTCTTCATCATCTGGTTCATGCCCTCCAACCATTGTGAGAAAATTGTGAATGTCAACCAGCCTTTTCGATTTGATGTGCGCAGGCAATGATGCTTTTCACTTTTTCCGATCACAAGTGGTTTGAGCTTCTCACCGTAAAACTGGCATAGAGCATGACAGTAAGTCTTACTTTTGACCTTATTTCGCCCACGCATTCCTCGCTTCTTTCTGTTAGGATTTTATTTGGAAGATCTCTGAAAAACAGGCCGGTTTTGTAGGCATTGAAAATGTCAGTGGCATAGAAATCCTTCGTTATATCCGGCAGCTTTCTTTTCCATTCCTCCACAGTGTCGATATTTACGTCTGAAGATTGATTATTTTGACCATTTATTTACGACCATTGATTATTTTGAATTCGTTTTTATGCCGACTTTTGAAGCGAGTCAGCCATCCTTCTGATGCCTTGTATTCCGTGATTTTTTCCTTTTCTGCAAAATCCAGAGCAATCTGCTTTAGCAGGGGTCCAGTGACAGGAAGATTCTTCGTTCTCATTTGGCAAAAAAAAACTTCCAGACTTGATTGTTTATGTTCTCGTTTCCCGTTTTCTTTTCGAAAATTCTACACTTTGAGAAAGGTTTATTTGCTTCAAAAGCGACTATAATTTCTTTCTCTTTCTTGATGATGGCGTTGACTTGATCTACTGAAATTCCAAATTCTGATGCAATTTTGCTTTCACTTACTTTTGATTTTAATTTGCAAAAAGAAAGAAAGAAACCGAAGCGATAATGCTGCCAACCAGATGTGCAGAACAGAAACCATAATCCTTTTTTTGACCACTCCCTCTAACGCCTGTTGTCTCTTATCTGTCATTGGGGGGGGGGGGGGGGGGTTCTGTTGCGCAATTTTTCTATTTTTATCTTAGGTCGGGAGAAAAGGAATCACGTGACATGTTTTTACATTATTTTTTCTTGTATCTTTTTGCCTAAAAATTGATTGTTTTGTCATTTCATTTAATCTGATTAGCATGATTTACTTTTTCTGAAGTAGCAACAATTTCATATCTGTACTTTTTTGTTTATTAAAAATATAAGAATGTTATAGAAAGCTGCTCACCGGGCCCAATAGGGTCAAAACAACAACAACAAAAACATATAAGAATGTTCTAGTTAATTGAGAACACATACGGTAAATACAAAAATATTCTTTTGAATTTTTTTTTTTTTTTTTTTTTTTTTTTTTTTTTTTTTTAATAATAAATGTTTTGTTTTGTTAACTGAAGATTTTATCTGAATTATTCAAACAAATTTCAGCTTCGGGTAGATCTTAAAATCTAGAAATGATTTTGTCTGTTTATTTTTAAATCGAGTTCATTGAACCCTTTTATTCTTCTGCAGTAATTTTTCGAAATTTCCATGATGTGGAAATTCCCCGCATTCCGATTGCAACCACACGTTCAGTTTACGGAGAGTCAGGTTAGAATGGGGATCAAAAGCAGCGTTCATAATAGTGGGGTGTTCAGATTAGAGGGTGTTCAGAATACAGAGAGTTCATCTTTTGATAAGTCTATGGAGTTTTGCCGGGACCGTCAAAAAAGTGTTCATAATACCGGGGTGTTCACATTAGAGAGTGTTCAGATAGAGGGAGTCCACTGTATATATTGAATAAATAAATAACCGTCATTTATAAATTAAAAATTCAGATTTTATACACGCAGTCATGTTGTAGAAAAAAATCGACGTTCCTTGCTTCTTGTGTTAGGGATATTTCCGGTTTTAAACCCATTGTGTTAGCCGCCTGTCTTCTGTAGAAAAAATAGTGTTTTTCATTCTTTTTCAACAAGTAATTGCTTTATTCTTTCGACTTTATTTTTATTTCAAAACATAACAAACAAAAGATAATTTTGTTACGTTATTAAAAAAAAATATATATATATAAAATTATTGTCACTCTTCCAATGGGTCTTTTTTTTCTTCTGGTGTTTAGCAGTGACCACTGTAGCTGAAATTTGGTTTATCTGAAATAAAAATAACAAATAAAACTGGGCGAAAAAATTGGTAAAAACTGTTTTTTTTATAAGAAATAAAAAAACGAATTTTTTATAAATTTTTGGTTCAATCTCTACATAACTACATAACAATAGAAACTAAACAAATTAAAATTGAACCAATTCAGTTATTTTATAGTAATCGTGATCAGATGTTATATATATATATATATATATATATATATATATATATATACATAATTTACATAGAATCATTTATTCCAGCACCATAAAGTAGTTCCTCTGTAGTTGATAAAGTTACTCGAACTGGAACTTGCAAAAAAAGTCGATTTTACTAAATTTATGACTAGATGTAAACCATTAAGTAAGCACATCTATTTGGAAAACAACTGTTGTGTTACCGCCTATACTTAAACAAAATAAAAGTCAAACATAATTTATCATACCAATATATAAGAGTTATAAAATATTATAAAATGCAGTTTAAAACAATACTTTAAACTCCTTTCATTAGTTGAAAAATCAGATTTTAAAATAAAATGCACTTGTTTTAAAATATGTCTTCTCTATACGTCAGATTTCAAACGTAATATAAATGTCAAACATAATTTATACCCAAAGGAAATGACGAACATAATCTTTTAAATGTATCTTTTTAAAAACAATATCTTTCAGGATGATTTAGAGTCCAACAAAATGTCTACTTTACTTTGTTGGTCATCAATAGAATAGTATATTTCTCTAAGGAAATATTTTGTAACATAAAAATAAATTAAGAAATATTTTTACGTTTCATGGCAGTTGCTGAAAAAAAACGTACTTTCGTATAATAAGACCACAAGAATGTGATATATAAGAGAATATATATTTTTAATGACACGCATACATATAATCAAGATTAAGTTATTTTCTTCGAGTATTTTATACCAGAGTTTAATGTTGTTAATTTATATGAAATATGTTTTAGTTTAGAAAATCTGACACAAAAATCGCTCAGGAAATTTTTATGGCTGCTGCAAAAATGTAACGAAAGCTCTTACTGCAATTTTTAATGTAATATATTTATCATCTTGAAGAAAGTTTCTAATAAAATGAGTATAATTAATTTTTCTATGATTTTAAAACAAATTTCGAAATTAGAATTATTTTGGGAAATAAATGATTACAGAAGTAAAAATTGGCGAATATTTTAAACCCCCTTTTATAGGTATTCAATGTTTACCATTAAAATAAGACATATCAGTAAAAAACGGGGTTTTTAATTTTTTTATTAAACAATTAATTTCTTCTTTTGACTCTATTTTTATTTTTAAATAAAAATATAAAGATCAGTTTGATATATGACTTAAAACATAAATTAAATATATTTCAAATTATTGATGGATTTTTTTCTTGGTGTCTTGCGGTGACCATCTATATATTTAAAACGCTAAGCGTTTTGTTTCGACAATCCGAGAGAACAAACTACGACATCAAATTCAATCATTCTTTTTTTAAATGAAAGATATTGGGTCACAGATTTGTTATCGTACATTCGTTTGTTCGAAAATTTAATTAATTAACCGTAATCTTAAATTAAAATTTTACTTCTGCTTATGACGTCATAAAGTCGGCAATCGGATTAACGCTCACTGTTGCGACGTACAGAGTTCATTTTCTGAACTCAATGATTGCGAGCATAAAAAATAAATATTAAATATTAAAATCACGTGACTTTTAGGCCGAATTTTTTAATTTGTAAGTTAAAATATAGTTAAAATGTTTAAGTATTTCGGTAAAAATATTTATCCGTGTGTTTTATAAGCAAATAAAAATTCATATTTACTGTGACGTCACTGAAATATTGTCCATTGGGTTCATTTTATCATTAAGCATTATAACTTTGTTGATGCCATTTTTTTCATTACAATTAAATGCAAAATATATTTTTATTTGTATGCATAGTGCTTAAGCATAAATGTACGTGTGAAAAGTTTGTACCGGTGAAAATGACGTTATGCTTAGCTTGAAATGCATTTTAACATTGATAAAACTAAAAAGAAAAATTTATATGGTTGTGTCAACATGGCGTAATATTAACTGATATTTCAATTTTTAATTTTAAAGATTAGAACTGGAGCCTTTATTGGTTGCTTCATCTTGATTGCATACCTTGATTACATGTTACCAATTACTTTTTTTAAATTATAGGATTAAGTTATAGGAATTATAGGATTTAAATTATTAAGATTTCCTTTTTTAATAAAAAAATTCACAAAAGTAAAGAATTTCAGGAAAAAAAAAATGAAATAATGATTGTATTTTTAGCTACAATAAACAATGTAAGGCTAATATTTTATAGGAATTATTTTGGTAGGTTTGTTATAAGTTCATTTAACAGTTCCATATTCGCGGCAAAGTCTTATTTCTTTCACTGTGAATTTTTCTTTCGATGTCAAAAATGGTAGTCTACCTTTGGAAGCCAACCAAAACACAGTGGCAATATTTAGAAATGTATAACGGTTGTGACAACAAACGGCACTATCGCTTTAGCTTTCATCGCCCTTACATCACTTCTAAATACTAAAAATTTAATTTTTTTACTACATTTTACAATTTTAATTCTTACATCTTCAATTAGAATAAAAAATTAGCTTTCGATTGAAATTTATTTGAAATCTGCCGCTTAATTTAACGACTTTTAAATAATTTTCAAGCATGAAATATTTTTCAATTCTATCTCAACAATGACCATCCGTTTATTTTAATAATGTAAAATAGCCCCTTGGAAAGTTGCAACAATTGAAAATAGGTATCCCTAAACTTCATGAAATGTGAAAAAAAAAAATAATAAAAACCTGATAAATCATAAGATCAGATTATCCATAAGATAGAGTATTTTGGCGCTAATATAAAATCTGTCAAAAGAAAAAAAACTATTTTTAGTTTATGATTAACATAAAATTGATATGTTGAATTCGTTGATGTATATGTTGAATCAGAATATGCTAGGAACTGTTATTTATTATTTTTTTAAAGATCCATTGGATATTTAACTGTATAAGAGCCCGACTGTGATGGAAAAGGAATAATCATCCTGATTATGTAAAGGGATAGAAGAAACCATACAAATAAATTACAATTGAAAACATTAAAATTTTCCCTCATCTGCATATTAATTTATTATTTTTAACAAAAATTCTTCATTTTTACATAAAATTGATTAGCTTAAAACAGTGGATGCGTTTTAGAAGATATGGATTTGAAACGAACAATGATTAAAGAGGACATTTTAAAGCTTTTAATTTAAACATTTTAAAACTTTTTTAACGTCGAATTTCAACGGGGCCTTTGGGCAGATGCAATACATATGCGCATAGGAACTCATTCGATTGCATTATCACAGGGGGGATGGGGGGTGCTTATACTATGTTTTTTTATTTACTGAATATGAGATGAAAGTAGGAAATTTGTATGATACTTTATGATAGGACTATTTGTATGATACTTTATAGTTCCATGACCTTTTTTTTTTTTTTTTTTTTTTTTCGTCGTGGGGAATATGGTGGTAATGTCAAACTGATTTGCATTACACATTTGTTTACGGAGTGTTCATTTGGAGTTTGCATCGGAAATAAAATTTCACCTATTTTTTAAAATAAAATATTTGAAAGACTGTTTCATACGAAGCCCTACTTAAATAATAAAGAAGCTTATTTTACTGATATTGTTATAGTATTTTTTCCGTCACGTTTTGACGGGTTCCATCTAGTTGTAGTTTAAATTTGTAATATATGAATACAAAATAGATGTTTTTAACTAATTAAGGGTTATTCTAAAGGCTGGAAGAAGGAACTTATCACAAACCATTTTCAAAATGCTATTAACTAAATATTACTCGAACCGATGCAGAATTCTAATTCCGCCAGTAATATTTTTCTAGAACGTCCCATAAAACAAAGAGCGTGTATCGTAAATTTTGAGTTTCCATTATGAAAAAAATAAATGAAAAAGAAAACTATAAAATATTATCCCAATTACTATGAAACTGTCTGGTTTTGTCCTTGCTATATAAAAAGTTGAACGTTTGTTGCCATCACATCATATTTTGCCAATGTGTGCCCCATTTTCTTTCCAAAACATTTGGTATTTTGTATTTTTCGTCTGTCGTTACTTAAACTGTCATGATGGTATAGACATTTCTTTTGGTTCTGCACTTAAAAAGCACACCGAAATGGTAGTTTGATTTGTAATGAGGGCTTAATTTGCGCCGGATCCCACTGGAGCTCAGCTCCGGTACTTCTCTGTTTTTAGTAAATATTTAAATATTGGCCAGAATTCACCTAAGCTCATAAACACTGCGCTCCAGAGCCCAGTGCAATAACGCTTCCGAAAAACGAATCCTAAATTACCCTTTCCTTTTCCTCCCATCTCTAATATTTTGCTTTCTTTTGTATCAAAACACTTATAAGTGACGTAATGTGCCGCTCACGTAAGAGATGGAGATGAAACGGTCTCGATTTTTATATCAGTCTTCGGGTTTGGGCAGGCTCGAGGCTCAATCTGTCAATTTCAAATTATTTTAATGCTATTTTATCAGAATAAAGAATGAAAAGAAATAGTTCTTTTTCTATTCTGCATATCTGCAAACTATTCCTTTTTTGTGTTAACACTATTTCCGAATCATAATCATGAGCTTATTTAATTGTAGAATTCTGCGATTAATTAACATTAAGATTACGCAAAGGTTTCTATTTGGAAGTAGTAATAACTAAAAAGTGAAATAGTAGGATAGCTAAGTATACCAGATAGATGTATTTAAAATTTTTATTTTGCTAAATAAAAAAACAATGCTTTAAATTTTGAAAATAATGTATGAAATATAAATATGCAGATTGGAGTGACAGCGGAGAGGGGCGGTACGTTAGTACTGCAGAAGATAAGGGCTCCGGTACTTTTTTCCTTATATATTAAACACTGTTTGTAATACTTTTACTCAGTTTAGGGCACCGGTACTTTTTACTTACCCATCATACGTAGTATAGGGTAAGTCTTGTAATCGTTTTGAAAATCGAAAAAGTTTTTTTGACGGATTTACACGTTTCACAGACATTGGAGATTCCGAAAAACATATTTTTAGAAAAAAAATTTCTGCCGTCCGTCTGTGTGTCTGTAAACGCTCTTCCGAAAAAAAAATGAGATAGAGACTTGCAATTTGGTATGTACTTAGTATGTAATAATGGAAAGAAGCCTATTTAATTTCAATAACCTGGATTAACCAGAACTATTTTTATCGGACTCTCAAAATATTCATTCTGATAAAAGGTATATAAAAATTTTCGAAATTGTTTATTTTAAGAAGTGAATATAAAAGACAATAAAAAAAAACAAATTTTGCATAAAGCACGAAGTCGATCGGATAATGAGTTGCCGAGATATTTGGAATCCTATTTCCCACACTCTTCGATTTTTCATGACCCTGTATTTCATCCAAATTTCAATTCAAAGATATATTTTAATTGGAAATGAGACGCTTAATCAGATGCAATAAACCGCTAGTTAATAGGATTATTGTTTTTGGTGGATGTTTCTTTCAAGCAATTCAGTAATAGAGCCTTTAAAGCTTATGACGTCATCAAGCCACGATTTTATTCGAATTGCAATGCATTTTATATGTAGTTTACACATTTTTAGGTAGCTTTCAACACAAAAAAGTATAAAACTACCTATTGCAGCCGTTCGGAGGAAAGCAGTTCCGGAAAATTTCGATATATTTTCACCGATCATGACCCCCAGACCCCAAAACCACCCTCCGTTCAAATGCTGATTTATATATATAGATATATCCATATATATATATATATATATATATATATATATATATATATATATATATATATATCTGACCTATGTCATACGATAACGCTCGTATTTATAAATCGATTTTGATGAAACTAATTGTGTGTATTAAGCTCACCAATGTCTCGACCGAGTTCGTTGGCCAGCTTGGTCCGCCATTTTGTTTCAAGATGGCAGCCATTTAAAAATTTAAAACTAAAATAAATATACAAAAAACTTAAAAATTCAAATTTATTTTTTAATTACGTGTTAGGCTTTGATACAAGGATTCCAGAGCATTTTTTGGTTTACCTCTATCTTAAAAAATGGCTGAGATAGAGCAGTTTGAAATTCTAGGGTGGCTGACATTTTGAAACAAAACAGCACATTAACGCGATTACTCGCAAATTATTTTCTTTCATTGTTGTAATAATTTTCCCAATCATACGCATAAAACTATATATTCATATCCGTTAGCGCCAAAATTGGCGACATGACCAAAATAAGTCTTCATAAATGAAGCCAATTTGGCTATTGCTCAATAATTTGGCGAATTTCTTATTCAAATTCAGTATTAACGAATCTTTTGTAAACGTTTCTTTGCATTTTAACTTGCTGTTTTCGTGTAACATTAGCTAAAATTTTAAAACGAAGATGTAGGAAAGCTACCTTTTCCTCCCGGTACAGGCCGGAAGGACTTTTCATTTTAATATTTTACATTATGCATATCCATGATGGGTAAGTATTACGGTGGCCCCCAACGACTAGTTTCCTTAGATATTAAGCACTGTCTGTAATACCTTTACTCAGTTTAAATGAAATGATTTAGTTAAGACACAAATTTATAAACAATCCACATATCTTTTTTAATGTGACTATTTATATGCTTTAGCACTGAATTTGTTACAGGTGAACCAAGGTCATTATAAGAGGCATACATGACGAAGAAAGCGTTACCAGTTATCAAGTTAGTATGACGACCACTCCGGATGTCGACTTATCTAGTTTTTACCGAATTTAATCCAATCATTAAAAGCATCTTCCATTGGAGTTTTCAAAAATTGGCTGTCTTAGTCAATCTTAGTTTAACTTAATCCTTACGCGCTTCCCGCAATTATTATTTTTTTTTTTTTTTCAGGATTTGCCTAATTTTTACTTTCTTCTATCTTTACAAGAAGAAAGTATTGGATTCATGAACATTTTCGACTTCCGGTTTTCGACGGATTTATACGTTTTTGAAGGTCCTGAACAAGATTTGACTGTTTTTAGAAAATGTCTGTCTGTGACTGTCTATGAGTCTGTATGTAACAAAAATTTCGTGGGCGCTCTATCTCAAGAACTAATGCACGAAATTTAATAAAACTTTATATTCAGTTAGTCCCTCATATAAATTGATGCTGATTAGGTTTTGGTGAAAATCGCCCAACAGGTGGCGCTGCTATTCTGCTTTTTCACGATTTCTGCTTTAGCTCTATCTCAAGAACTAATGCACTAATTTTCATCAAACTTCAGATTCTGTTAGACCTTGAAAAAAGAGATGTTGATTACGTTTTGGTGTCGATATCTCAACAGGTGGCGCTGCTATACTACTTTTGTCATGATATTTACGATAGCTATATCTCAAGAACGAATGCACAAAATTTCATAAAACTTCATATTCTGTTAGACCTTGTCATAAATAGATGCTTCTTACGTTTTGGTGTAAATAGCCTAACAGGTGGCGCTGCTATGCTACTGTTTTCATTATTAACACGATAACTATATCTCAATAACTAATGCACGGATTTTCATCAAACTTCAGATTCAGTTAGACGTTGACATAAATTGTTGTTGATTAGATTTTGGTCTAAATCTCACAACAGGTGGCGCTGCTATGCTGCATTTTGCAGGATTTACACGATTTTAGCAATAGTCATATCTCACGAACTAATGCATGAAATTTAATAGAACTTTAGATTCAATTAGACCTTGATGTATATTGGTGCTGTTTCTTTTTAGTGTATGCGAAACCTGTGTGAGATAGAAGAAAGTTTTGGGATTGACACATTCGACTAGTTCAATTATGTTTTGAGAAAAAAATGTAATGTTTTGCATGATATTTGTAAGAAATGTGTATTAAAGGTGTATTAGGGTCTTATTAAAAACTTATTACTTTCCTAACTGTATTTAAAAATATAACATCTAACGTTAATATTTGTGTAAAAAGGTTTGATTAGTGTTAACTTTTATTTATTATTTCCATTTATATAATGTACGAGTATTCATATTAATTTAGGACAAAGTTATCTGATTGCATTTATAATATTTTTCTGTAACTAATAATCTTAGAATTATTTTTATCCACTATATTAAATACATAATTTATGTAATTATTTGTTATTTTCATTTCTTTCGTAATTCAATTTATTTCATAAATTTCTTGCGTTTCGATTAACACAAATATCTATTTGAATTTCATTAGTATCAGATATGAGTGTTTTTCTACCATTTTTGTTTTGTTACAGTAACCTAAGAGACCGAAAAATCCTACTTCATTAAACTTCTCTTTAATATTTATTTTCCTATAGATTTCCCGATAAATGTCTTGTCTTTTTTTGCGCGCATAGCAAAAAGTGTGTTAAGTACCATCATTAAGGTTATTGCGGTATTTTTCAGTTTTACTTCTTAAATTGTTTTAGATTGTGGTAATTAAAATGCGTGAATAACATACAGTATTGTCCCAAAATTTACTTTAAGAAGATGAATCATTTCTAATGCTATAATATAGCTACTTACATTGCATATGAAACATACTTTTCACAAATTTTCTTTTCTATACAGTATTTTAAAATATATATTAGTTCATAAATTTCTTTTTAAATGTTAAAATGTGTAAACTAAAAACATAATATACAGTAAAATAACTTTTATTAGATTGTTGACATGTTTCGGCTCACTCCAAGCCATTATAAAAAACAAATGAGAATATTCTATACTTGCACGGTCTTTGAAGTTATTATTTGAAACGCTATCATTTAATGTTCATGTACTTTTTAAAATTACGCACTTTTTTTTTTTTTTTTTTTTTTTTTTTTTTTTTTTTTTTTTTATTGGTTGTTTATTTCCATATTTGTAACCGCGGATTAACTCGAGCCACGATTTCGGTAAGTTAAAAGATGCTGCATCGTTACGTATTGTATTTTATCGTGTTACTATCTCTATGGTTTCTCTTATTATGGATGGCCATTTAAATTTCATGTACTTTTTTAAATTAGGCACTTAATTTTTTATTTTTACTTGGTTGTTTATTTCCATATTTGTAACTATGGAGGGGTAACTCGAGCCACAATAGATACAAATATGGAAATAAACAACCAGCTAAGAATAAAAAATAACGTGCGTAATTAAAAAAAATACATGAAAATTAAATTATAGAATTTCAAATAATAACTTCAAAGACCGTGCAATTATAGAATATTCTCGTAGACCACGTAGACAGTGGGCTGTTTGTTGTTAAAAAAAACTGAAACTGGCAAAAAAAAGTCGTAAAGAAACGTGAATTTGGTGCAAAGATTGCAAAGTAGGACTTTGCCATGAACCGTGTTTAGAAATTTATCATATTAAACTCAATTTCTAGTACAATTTTTTAAGTATTTTTGCATATTTTCATTAGTATATATATTTTACCTTTATATTTCATAAAATAAATCATAATTTAACCAAAATTAATTTTCAGAATTTCGCTTTTATATGATTATTCTACAAATTCAGTTTTCTGACAACCTTTTTTAATAATCTAATTTTATATTAAAAAAAAAAGAAAAAAAACTAATTTTCAAAAAAAAAAAAAAATATATATATATATATATTCTAACTGTAAAATTCTAACTGTACATTTAAAATATGTAATTTTAAAGAAAATGCACAATTTTTTAACCTATTTTGGTAAAAGAAATTACGCAGCGAGATGATTCGTAAATATAAATTAAATAGTAGAAAGTAAACATTTGTTTATTTACACTAAGTTTAACAGCTCCTAATAACTTTAATAATCACTTTCAAAGTTTTAAATTGGGCATTGAAATAAATGATTTGTTCTGATAAAAAACCTTTTGTTGTCTAATTTCAAACATTATATAAATGTCAAAAGAAAATTGTGCTGAAATAAAATGAACGACATTATCCTTATCTTTAGACACTGTTATCTTTTTATTTAAGTTTAGGATGATTTAAAGTGCCTCAAATTATAGTGTTTACTTTGTGAAGTATAATTATACAAAAGGCTTTTCGTAAAATTTTTACTACCAGAGTAAAAAATGCTATCATGGGAACAAAATAGGAAATTTTTAATTTTTTCTTTTTAAGTTTCAACTGTTTATTTCCAGCTCAAAAATTACTCTTATGTAATAAAATAATAAAAACAAAAATACTATACATTGTTAAAGGTATACTTGTTATAAATAATAAAGATTGAGTTATTTTCTTCAGCAATTATTTTACTGGAGTAAAATGTTATTATTAATTTATATGAAATATGATTCAATGTAGATAAAATGATGTAAAAATTCTCAATAAATGTTTATGGTTGCGAAAATTGTGCTGAAATAAATTGAACGACATTATCTTTATTTTTAGACACTGATATATTTTTATTTAAGTTTAGGATGATTTAAAGTGCCTCAAATTATAGTGTTTACTTTGTGAAGTATAATTATACAAAAGGCTTTTCGTAAAATTTTTAATACTAGAGTAAAAAATGCTATCATGAGAACAAAATAATAAATTTCGAATTTTTTTCTTTTTAAGTTTGAACTGTTTATTTCAGGCGCAAAAATTATTCTTATGTAATTAAATAATTAAAAAAAATACAATACATTGTTAATGGTATATTTGTTATAAATAATAAAGATTGAGTTATTTTCTTCAGCCATTATTTTACTCAAGTGTAATGTATTTATTATTTTATATGAAATATGATTTAATGTAGATAAAATGATGTAAAATTTCTTAATAAATGTTTATGGTTGCTGAATTTGAAAAAAATATGTTTTAATATTTTTGTTATTTTATATGCTATATATTTATTACCGGAAAAAACAAAGACATTTAGTAAAAAATATAAATAAACACGTAATTTTGAGATGGTTTGAAAAGGACAGGTTTACGATATTTACTTTTGAAAATTGGAATCCCAAAAATATGGTAAATATATTTTTTACTTACTCATCATACGTAGTATAGGGTAAGTCTTGTAATCGTTTTGAAAATCGATTTTTTTTTAACGGATTTACACGTTTCAGACACTAGAGATTCCGAAAGAAAAAAAATTGCCGTCCGTCTGTCAGTCTGAGTGTCTGTTTTGTCTGTAAACGCTCTATCTCCCGAACAAATTGAGATAGAGACTTGAAATTTGGTATGTACATAGTACGTAATAATGGGAAGAAGCTTATTAAATTTCAGTAACCTCCATTATCCGGAACTATTTTTTTCGGGCTCTAAAATGTTATTATTAATTTATATGAAATATGATTCAATTTAGATAAAATGATGTAAAAATTCTCAATAAATGTTTATGGTTGCGAAAATTGTGCTGAAATAAATTGAACGACATTATCTTTAATTTTAGACACTGATATATTTTTATTTAAGTTTAGGATGATTTAAAGTGCCTCAAATTATAGTGTTTACTTTGTGAAGTATAATTATACAAAAGGCTTTTCGTAAAATTTTTAATACTAGAGTAAAAAATGCTATCATGAGAACAAAATAATAAATTTCCAATTTTTTTCTTTTTAAGTTTGAACTGTTTATTTCAGGCGCAAAAATTATTCTTATGTAATTAAATAATTAAAAAAAATACAATACATTGTTAATGGTATATTTGTTATAAATAATAAAGATTGAGTTATTTTCTTCAGCCATTATTTTACTCAAGTGTAATGTATTTATTATTTTATATGAAATATGATTTAATGTAGATAAAATGATGTAAAATTTCTTAATAAATGTTTATGGTTGCTGAATTTGAAAAAAATATGTCTTAATATTTTTGTTATTTTATATGCTATATATTTATTACCGGAAAAAACAAAGACATTTAGTAAAAAATATAAATAAACACGTAATTTTTGAGATGGTTTGGAAAGGACAGGTTTACGATATTTACTTTTGAAAATTGGAATCCCAAAAATATGGTAAATATATTTTTTACTTACTCATCATACGTAGTATAGGGTAAGTCTTGTAATCGTTTTGAAAATCGATTTTTTTTTAACGGATTTACACGTTTCAGACACTAGAGATTCCGAAAGAAAAAAAAATTGCCGTCCGTCTGTCAGTCTGAGTGTCTGTTTTGTCTGTAAACGCTCTATCTCCCGAACAAATTGAGATAGAGACTTGAAATTTGGTATGTACATAGTACGTAATAATGGGAAGAAGCTTATTAAATTTCAGTAACCTCCATTATCCGGAACTATTTTTTTCGGGCTCTAAAATGTTATTATTAATTTATGTGAAATATGATTCAATTTAGATAAAATGATGTAAAAATTCTCAATAAATGTTTATGGTTGCGAAAATTGTGCTGAAATAAATTGAACGACATTATCTTTATTTTTAGACACTGATATATTTTTATTTAAGTTTAGGATGATTTAAAGTGCCTCAAATTATAGTGTTTACTTTGTGAAGTATAATTATACAAAAGGCTTTTCGTAAAATTTTTAATACTAGAGTAAAAAATGCTATCATGAGAACAAAATAATAAATTTCCAATTTTTTTCTTTTTAAGTTTGAACTGTTTATTTCAGGCGCAAAAATTATTCTTATGTAATTAAATAATTAAAAAAAAATACAATACATTGTTAATGGTATATTTGTTATAAATAATAAAGATTGAGTTATTTTCTTCAGCCATTATTTTACTCAAGTGTAATGTATTTATTATTTTATATGAAATATGATTTAATGTAGATAAAATGATGTAAAATTTCTTAATAAATGTTTATGGTTGCTGAATTTGAAAAAAATATGTTTTAATATTTTTGTTATTTTATATGCTATATATTTATTACCGGAAAAAACAAAGACATTTAGTAAAAAATATAAATAAACACGTAATTTTTGAGATGGTTTGGAAAGGACAGGTTTACGATATTTACTTTTGAAAATTGGAATCCCAAAAATATGGTAAATATATTTTTTACTTACTCATCATACGTAGTATAGGGTAAGTCTTGTAATCGTTTTGAAAATCGATTTTTTTTTAACGGATTTACACGTTTCAGACACTAGAGATTCCGAAAGAAAAAAAAATTGCCGTCCGTCTGTCAGTCTGAGTGTCTGTTTTGTCTGTAAACGCTCTATCTCCCGAACAAATTGAGATAGAGACTTGAAATTTGGTATGTACATAGTACGTAATAATGGGAAGAAGCTTATTAAATTTCAGTAACCTCCATTATCCGGAACTATTTTTTTCGGGCTCTAAAATGTTATTATTAATTTATGTGAAATATGATTCAATTTAGATAAAATGATGTAAAAATTCTCAATAAATGTTTATGGTTGCGAAAATTGTGCTGAAATAAATTGAACGACATTATCTTTATTTTTAGACACTGATATATTTTTATTTAAGTTTAGGATGATTTAAAGTGCCTCAAATTATAGTGTTTACTTTGTGAAGTATAATTATACAAAAGGCTTTTCGTAAAATTTTTAATACTAGAGTAAAAAATGCTATCATGAGAACAAAATAATAAATTTCCAATTTTTTTCTTTTTAAGTTTGAACTGTTTATTTCAGGCGCAAAAATTATTCTTATGTAATTAAATAATTAAAAAAAAATACAATACATTGTTAATGGTATATTTGTTATAAATAATAAAGATTGAGTTATTTTCTTCAGCCATTATTTTACTCAAGTGTAATGTATTTATTATTTTATATGAAATATGATTTAATGTAGATAAAATGATGTAAAATTTCTTAATAAATGTTTATGGTTGCTGAATTTGAAAAAAATATGTTTTAATATTTTTGTTATTTTATGTGCTATATATTTATTAGCGGAAAAAACAATGACATTTAGTAAAAAATATAAATAAACACGCAATTTTGAGATGGTTTGAAAAGGACAGGTTTACGATATTTACTTTTGAAAATTGGAATCCCAAAAATATGGTAAATATATTTTTTACTTACTCATCATACGTAGTATAGGGTAAGTCTTGTAATCGTTTTGAAAATCGATTTTTTTTAACGGATTTACACATTTCAGACACTAGAGATTCCGAAAGAAAAAAAAATTGCCGTCCGTCTGTCAGTCTGAGTGTCTGTTTTGTCTGTAAACGCTCTATCTCCCGAACAAATTGAGATAGAGACTTGAAATTTGGTATGTACATAGTACGTAATAATGGGAAGAAGCTTATTAAATTTCAGTAACCTCCATTATCCGGAACTATTTTTTTCGGGCTCTAAAATGTTATTATTAATTTATTTGAAATATGATTCAATTTAGATAAAATGATGTAAAAATTCTCAATAAATGTTTATTTTTGCGAAAATTGTGCTGAAATAAATTGAACGACATTATCTTTATTTTTAGACACTGATATATTTTTATTTAAGTTTTATGATGATTTAAAGTGCCTCAAATTATAGTATTTACTTAGTGAAGTATAATTATACAAAAGGCTTTTCGTAAAATTTTTAATACTAGAGTAAAAAATGCTATCATGAGAACAAAATAATAAATTTCGAATTTTTTTCTTTTTAAGTTTGAACTGTTTATTTCAGGCGCAAACATTATTCTTATGTTTATGGTTGCTGAATTTGAAAAAAATATGTTTTAATATTTTTGTTATTTTATATGCTATATATTTATTACCGGAAAAAATAAAGACATTTAGTAGAAAATATAAATAAACACGTAATTTTTGAGATGGTTTGAAAAGGACAGGTTTACGATATTTACTTTTGAAAATTGGAATCCCAAAAATATGGTAAATATATTTTTTACTTACTCATCATACGTAGTATAGGGTAAGTGTTGTAATCGTTTTGAAAATCGATTTTTTTTAACGGATTTACACGTTTCAGACACTAGAGATTCCGAAAGAAAAAAAAATTGCCGTCCGTCTGTCAGTCTGAGTGTCTGTTTTGTCTGTAAACGCTCTATCTCCCGAACAAATTGAGATAGAGACTTGAAATTTGGTATGTACATAGTACGTAATAATGGGAAGAAGCTTATTAAATTTCAGTAACCTCCATTATCCGGAACTATTTTTTTCGGGCTCTTGAAATATTCGTTCTGATAAAAGGTACATAAAAATTTTCGAAATTGTTTTTTTAAGGAGTAAATATAAAAGACAATAAAAAAACAATTTTTGTATTAAGAATGAAGTTAATCGGATTATTAGTTGCCGAGATATTTGTAATCACTTTTTTCACACTCTTCGATTTTTCGTGACCCTGTATTTCATTCAAATTTCAATTCAAAGATATATTTTAATTAGTAAAGAGACGCTTAATCCGACGCAGTAAACTCTTAGTTAATAGGATTATCATTTTTGGAGTTATAAGGATGTTTCTCTTACGCAATTCAGTAATAGAGCATTTAAAGTTTATGACGTCATCAAACCAGGAGTTTATTGGAATTGTAATGCATTTCATAAATAGTTTACACATGTTTTATTTTTATATTTTATATTATGCATATCCGTGATGGGTAAGTATTACGGTGGCCCCCAACGACTGGTTTCTTTAAGTATTCTTTTAAAATAGCTCTGAACATTTACGTCTGAAGTTCGAAAAAAAAAAAATTCTCGGCATTTCTTAAAATGCATTACATTGAAATTGCATGAATGCCATATAAATCGACTAAGTAGGGTAGTTGACTAAGAGTTATTTCGCGAAATATTCATCTATCTCGCATAATCGTCACACACACTGTGATTAAATTGCCTATCATGATTACATTGCCTAAAATGATAAAAATGTTGTTCAAAATGGAGAATTCAAAGCTTAAAGGAAACAACAAATAATTTTTGTACTGCACATTAGGGTCGTATTCCATTTTTTTCACTCAAAACTATAGAGTGCCTGACTCGAATACGAATTCAAATGTTTTATCATAATATTAACAACACTGAAGATGTACTTAATTTCAAACACACCGACCATTCTTTGCCTAAAATAAAAAGACATCACTGCAAGTGGTAAACGTGGCTACTATCCATATCCAAATGCAGTAGCACTCCGACATAAGTTCCCTCGACTTACGTCACCCCGCATTTACGTCGTCTGGCCTGGTGAAGACTTTTGGTTCTATGAAGGGAAGATATCCCTTCATAGACAGTCACGTGGTAGTGACAAACAGATAAAAAAAAGTAAATGACAAACCTAAAACAACTAGATGTGTCTAGGCTCCTTTAAAAATACTACATTTTGAGAAAAGCTAATTTTATCGTATTTTGTTTATTGTATTGCGTTGAAATGGGCGACAGAGAGATAGCGAAATATTAAAATGAATATGTTTCGTTTTATTTAATTTATCTGCAGAAGCATGAAAGAATTAACAATGACAGACATGAGAGAAAAAGTTAAAACACTTATACTATTCGATAGAAACCTTATAGATGGGATGAAAAGAAATAAAAACCATTGAATTTTTGCTATCTAAATGTACCCCGACTTACGTCGCTAGCCTTGGGACGAATTGCTGACGTAAGTCCAAGTATTACTGCACTGCTGAGCTGAGCGGGTCATATTTCCAAATGTACTTCGCAGTGCATACGCTTCACTTACAAAAACAAATTTATATTACCATCACTTTTACTGATATCTTTGCATTTCGCATAATTCAAAGTAAATATGTTGAAAAATTATTGCAAATATCTTTATTTTTTTTTAAAGTATGGAAAACAGTTACGCTTGAATTGGGATGAGGCATCCTATATTTATGGCTGCCGTAACCTACACCAAACTTGCTAATGGAGAAAGAATGCCAATTTCGTTATCCGACTAAAGCGTGGATGTTTGTAGTTGGTCGGATTTCACTTTAAATGGAGGTCCCGGCGTGTTTAACTCTCAAAAGATGACTGTAGAGATCCCAACCAACCAAACAAATGATAAAGTTGTTTATTTTAGTATGCTTTACACACCCCTTAAATTCAAATGATCAATATTAAATCATTCTGCTGAAGTATTAGCTTATTTTTTTAGAACATGCATAAAATATTTTTTAGTTGTTTACTTGAAAGGGAGCTCCTATAAACACTCTAAAATACTATAATAACTTTTCATAGAAAATTTATTCAGGATATAAAGCACGAAATTATTTTAACTACTGACTATTGAATTTTTTACGATTTTCTTAAAAGAGAATAGAAAATGTCGTACATAATGTCTACTTTTTCGGCCAGAAAAGAATTATTAATAAATAACACGTACATTTTTTGTAAAACATGCATAAAATATTCTTTTAAAATGTTTTTCTTGAAAGTGCGCTCGTATAAACACTCAAAAATACTATCATACCTTTTCATAGAAGATTTATTCAGGACATAAAGCACAAAATTGTTTTACTTGCTGCCTATTGATTTTTTTATGGTTTTTTTAAAAAGAAAATAGAAGATGTCGTACATAATATCTACTTTTTCGGCTAGAAAATAAATATTAATCGTAAAATATTAGGAAAAATCAGGATTTATTACCTTACGATTAAGTATGTATAACAATATGAGTGACAGCTATACATTTTTTGGTACTTGGCCAGGTCAGATATACGACTGCGCCAATTATACTAATTACAGTAACCCTATTTTTTTCAACAACTATTATATAGTTAATTTATTTATTATAATTTATAGTTTATAATTTATTAAAATTTATAGTTTTTGTTACTATAGTTAATAGTTTTTTGTTGCTTATTTATTATTGTTCATTTATTATAATTTATTTTATATTACCTACCATTTTTAACAATGGTATGTATTTAATAATGTTAAAGTATTGTTGTGAACATGACTGGTAACGATAAACAAGATTTGCAATTGGAAAACATTTTTGGCGATCTATCTGCTGGCCCGGATAATACGTAAGTACCCATTTTTTAAACATTTTGCTATAGTAATGTCATAGAGAATGCGCTTATACTCTTAACCAGATTTGCCAAGCGTCCGGCTTTTTGGATACCAGTAATTTAGTACAGAAAATGATGTTTTATTTAATCGGAGCTTTTTGCGATTTAAAAGAACAACATTTTCTCTAAAAAATTACTGGTGTGCAAAAAGCCGGAGACTTGGCAACTCTGCTCTTAACAGATAAGAATGCTTATATTTTATGTTGTCAAAATTATTAAATATTTGATCGAATGAATAACATTTGAATTTATCAATCTCCGCATTATTGCACCTTACATACATTTATATTAAGTTTATTTTAGTAAAACGTACATAAAATATAGATATAATGTGTTCATCTTGAAAGTGAGCTCATACAAACACTAAAACACTTCCTCATAAGATTGCATAGAACATTTATTCTAAATGAAAAGCACAAAGTTGTTTCATTTAGTACCTATTAGATTTTTTATGGTTTATTTAAAGGAAGAGAAAATGTCGTGAATAATACTTACTTTAATACTGAAAAAAAAAAAAAAAAAAAAAAAAACAACGACTAATAAGTAACTCGTAAAATATTGGACGAAATACATTAAAGTAAAATTTATTAAATGTAACAATGTTCTACGTTGAAAGCTTTTTAAAATGTTTTGTTCACTGCAGATATATTAAATATTTTTAAGGGAAAACTTGTATATTAAACAAATTTTGACCAATTAAGAATATTAGTCCTGAAAGAGTTTAAATAATTATATGCATTGATTATTCACTTATTATTAGCAGAAGGTTATTTAAAATGATTATTTTTGACTTCTGGGTGTAACTTCATTTTATAACTTAATATTGTTTTATAAAACGTTGCGTTGCCGTCTGAAAAAATGCTTTATTTTAACAACATTTTTTACGTAGCTGTATTTAAATGTTGATTGTATTGTGCATATCTATCCTAATTCCGCTAAAAAATTACAATATGTGTATAAACAAAACTTTTAGAGATACAAAAAACTTTCTTGTATGTTGTTTTCTTAATTTTTATACCCTTAAATACATCGATATTATTTGGTTGTATCTCGGCAGACGCGATATAACAAGGTGCCAGTTGTTATTTTTTGACTTGTTATAGGAAGGCTAAACGAGTTTTATTATAATAGATATTGTAAAATTGATTCCTATCTTTTAAGTCGATTAGGCATATAATAAAGGAATCTCTATGACACTATAGAGTTACTAAATTAAAAAAAAAATTCTATATGTGCTTTTGAATCTTATAAATTCCTATTTAATTTTTCTATTTTGTGTCAAGCTATTTCAACATTCTTTTAAAAATATATCATTCAAACAAAGAAAGAAATACAATAAATCCAATTCATTCGTGTCCAGTTTACATTTTAAAAATATTATTTCTGTCAGTCCTTTGGAATCTTATAACTCCTATTTCAATTTTCTATTTTGGAGAAGGCTATTTCAATCTTCTTTTCAAATACTGAATCATTCATACTAATGTAAGAACGAAAGAAAATAAATTCAGTTCATTCGTGTTCAGCTATAACTAATGCTTAGATGTCAAAAACATATTTCGATGGAATTTCTCTTCTTAATTATGATATGACAAAAGTGGTTGTCAAACGTTATATATTAGTGCTCAAGTTTGTAAATACACGATAAACATTGTCAGTCACAAATGGCTTTCAAATTAGGAATATTTGCTTATGTAAGTAAGATATTTATAATTAAACAAGAGATGAAAAGATAGAAGACAGCTTAAAAAGGTATAAATGCGAATTACACTGAATGGTGAACAATAGCAACAATAAAACAAGAACAAGAATTTAAGAATAGACAAGTAACAAATTGACATTTGTGTTTTTAATTAGATTTTTTTCCTTTTTGATGTGATATACAGTTAAACTTAAGTCAAACATCTGTAAATGGGATTTTCGGTATTTCCAATCGTTTTTGAGTTCCCCACTGTAATTATCTTGTAAATATTTCGATATTCTGAAATTAATGGCAATTTTCTCTTTTTTTTTTCTCAACCCTTTGAGATAGCGATGATTAACTATTAAATTGCGCAGTGTTGAACATACGAAATTTGTGAAAATATATATGAAACTATATAATTAATTTTATAAACATTAAGAAACTGTACAACTCAAGAAACAAATTCATTTCCATAAAGGAAATATTAAAACATTACTGAAATTCTATATTTGATTTGATTTGATTTTTGAAGTTGCTTTGAGACATTTAACTACCAAGACAGTTGTCTTGAATGATCTTTTTTTACAGTTACAAGGGGGCTCTGTCCCCTGCTCCCTACGCTCACCAACCCCCGTTCTGATTTCACAGTCTCTTAAAACCTGGTACTGTATCCTATTTTAAAAAGATGATGATGATGATATCACGAACGGCGACTATTTTCTGTAATCAGGTTATAATGCTTTTTCATTTAACTGGTTATAATGCTTTTTCATTTAATTCATCTTTTTTATTTTTAATATTCATGTGTAAACACGATTTTTATGACGTAATTTTCTTTATTTCCTGCTTTCAACACGTGATCATTTAATTATTATTTTAAACTTTCATTATTGTTTTTAACAGTCTCGCGCAAATACATTTTTTATTTGAGATAAAACATAATCCTTTGCGCTTATTTAGAAATTGGCAACACTATAAAACAAGTGGGTAAGTGTGATCGAAGATCGCTCAAAGGGTTTCGTTTAATATTCCTTTCAAAACACTTTATCCTTTCTTTAATAAATCCAAATAAATTTCATTTAGCAGCCAAAAAAAAAAAAAAAAAAAAAAAAAAAAAAAAAAAAGTTGTTTTTTATACAGTTTAAAATTTACCGGTCTATTTTTCTCGTTTTTTCGAATTTCTAAACCAACCCGATAGCGGTTGAAGCCCGTTATTATATTCTGTCATAATAATATCTGTCATGTGGTCTAAATGCGATATTAAAAAAAAATTAATTTCAAAATTAAACATGTTGTACACCTTCAAAATGTTAAAATATGCGACTATTTCCATAATCGGGTTTTTATCATAATTCAATACGTTCCTCAAACTCATATATTTACTATTCTCTATTACGCATATTCATACTCACTTTGTATTACTCTGAAACATTTGAAAAATCAGTTAAACTTGCGATATGACGTCAGATTTTCTTTTTAATTCCTAATGACGTGATATTAATCTGCTTTGTGTACATACACACATACTCATACTCCTTGTATTATTGAAAAATCTTTCTGTTTTATTACCACTATGACGTCAATAATTTTTATTTCATATTAATCTTTTTTTCAATTGGTGAAACTTTTTATTTCATTTTCATTTTTCACGTGGAAATCGTCTGATAGAAAATTAATTATTGTAGAAAGAATTTCATCATGGATTTTTAATTTTTGGCATCTGCTATAACGAAAAATGTTTAAATTTAATAAGAAAAGGCTGTTAGAATTTTGGTTTTTTATCTCTATTTATTAAAATAATACGAATTTTTTTTAATTTTAATATTTTGAGCTCTTCATAGCTGATATTCAGATTTAAACACAAAGTTTCAACCCTGTAAGCTACATAGTTTTTGAGAATGGCTCTGCGACAGACAGACAACGGAGCGGGAGTAATAGGGTTTTGTGAGATGAACGAAACCCTAAAAATGACTTTTTCAATAAAAGATTTTTTACTCGTTTTTTAAGAATTTTTTGAGTTTTTATTGTCCGAGCGTGATAATTTTTTTAATTTCTGAAAGCTTGTTATATTTCGCGTCTGGTGGTATAATTTTCGAATCCGTAGGATGGCTAGAAAAAAAGTAATAGCTCCTCAAAAAAGTCCCTAGTAAAAAAGCGACGAGAATAACCCGGAATATCTACGCAGAATTTGATTGGTCCATTTCTAAATCGTTTTTGGCTCAGTTCCAGATTACTTTTTTTTTATATAGAAGGATATAATATACAGCAATACTACATACATAATATACTTTTATACAGTTCCATACGATGCACAATTCATATTACAATTTCTTTTACACATATACCTTCAATAAATGCCTAACCATGTTGAAAAATTGATACGAATTATTTACAGGACAGATACGAGGTTCAGGAAGAATTACAATGAGAAGACTCCATAATGCATTGTAAAAAAGGAGAAATGCTTCATGATCTAGCAAAACGTTTTACGAAAATATAAAACTTCTTCCGAGTTACCAACGATTTAGAAAAGCGTTCTTTTGTCTTCAGAAACCAATAGATTTCTAGATTTAAAGAAGTCTTTGTGAACTAAAAGTTTCTTTCTGCTGCTCATATATTTCGAAAACGTTTCCGAGTCGTTTTCACTATGTATTAATCAGTTTTCTTAACATATAGGTTTTTCGGCTGCGTTCAATTCTCAAATAAACATTTTCATGTTTCACAAACATGTCAAAATAACAGCATTAATATTAACATTAAAATTAGCATTGTTTTATTATTTCTGTATATACAAACACTGTTACGCAGCTGAGAATGTTTAATTAAAAATGGATAGCAAAAAACCTATGTCCTTATAAATGCTTCGTTATATCTAGAAAAAACTTTAGTTTGCCAGGTTTCTACAGATAAGTAAAGCTTTTCGGAATCGTGTGTAACCAGGAATATTTCATTTTTGTTTTTGTTTTTGGTAATATTGTACTTTACTAGATAAAGAAATAAAAGATTTTTCTTTTATTTAAATATTTATTCAGCCTCGACTGAACTAGGAAGACTTCAGGCTGACGTATGTCTTTTACCCACGAACAAAGAAGCTCAAGAACACAATCAAGAAATATTTTGTAAATCAAGACAGTCAGTGGCAAGTATATTAGCAGGCCACATTATGCAAATTGCAAGATGGAGTGAAGATGAACACATTTGGACTTCAGGCCAAACTTTTCTTAGCCATTGGATGCAGAATTATTGTTACGTACCAATCTGTCAACAAAGAGAGGTTTGATAAACGATGTACTTGCTGTGATAAAATATATTGTCTTGTGAGCTAGGACTCCAGTATTCAGGTTTGTCACAGGATGTAATGATTGAATTTGATTGTACCATGGGCCATTTTTAACAGAAAGAGTTTTTAGTCGCACCTGTTCCTAAATCCTGGAAATAAAAATATGCTCACGAACTTGGTTGCCTTTAACTGTCGACATTCACAAATATTGTGGTTTTATTTTGTGATGAAAGGGGAAGTTTGCTTAATGGAACATCTTATCACTTGGATCATCATATGTTGTTTTTAGTAGACTTCATCATTTAGCGGAAATTCTCATTAAAGTGCATTTCGCAAAGAATAATCTTGGCCAAACTAGAAGACGGGGGAAAACTTGCTGATATTTTGCACCTGAGGCAACTGACGACTGAATAAACACTTGAGAATGAATTTCAATAGCTGTTAACATAACAGTTGTTAATATATCATGCTAATTTATCCTAATGTTATTAATTTATGCTAATGTTATCAATTTATGCTAATTTATGTTAATGCTCATTTCGTTTTACACTACTAAACAGTAAATACAAAAAAATATATTTTAAATATTGTCTCTTAATTTTATGTGATCCAATGCATCGACATATTGATCTGACGGATGCTGGTATTAAATTTTTTAATTGATTGAGATAAACTTTGTTGTTGATTGTTTTATAGACCACTTGTGACGTATTCTGCCAAGCACAGAGCAAGTCTCTACGCCCATGGATGTTTTGTTTTGGGGTTTATGTTGATGATTGACCAAATTCTAACCATGATATATTCTAATTAGCATTAAAAAAATATCTTTGCATATCCAGTCACAAAACTGCACAAAAAGTATTTTGGACATGTGAGACACCTGTTGTTGTTGATTGTTTGATAGACCACTTGTGAGGTATTCTGCCAAGCACAGAGCAAGTCTCTGCGCCCATGGATGTTTTGTTTTGGGGTCTATGTTGATGATTGACCAAAATATAACTATGATATATTCTAATTAGCATTAAAAAAATATCTTTGCATATCCAGTTACAAAACTGCACAAAAAAATATTTTGGACATATGAGTAAAGGAATATAGGTATACAAACGGTTTGTAATAGTATTTTTGGCTAATTCATTGTACAGCCATGTTTCTTTCTCTTTTATAATAATCATGGTATGTAATTCTGAAAACATGGTGTAATGTTTGTCTGAAACCTGTTAAAAAAGTCCTTATAGTGTTCGCAATGAGTTTTTCATACAGGAGATTTTGAAATTCCTACACATACAATTCTTTTAGAACTTACTAGAAAAATCTGCTTAATTTGTAAATATAACAGCGCAAATATCTCTAGTAAAATCAATCTCAAAATCTGAGGATTCCCTAATAGAACACGTATGGAAAGAAAATTTGTTATTATATTTTACAAATATGTGTTATCCCGCTAATAGGTCAATATGAAATAAAAAAACATTTTTGTTTTTAGGACGCAGGTGCAGTAAAAGAACAAATTACGAATAAAGTTTAAATTGTTGCTTTGTTGTGTAACGCGGGATTCAGATATTAATATCCCGTATTATGGACATATACGTACATCCAAGTTGAATTTTATTTATAATAGTTATTTTTCATTGAATATATCTTTTTAATTAATAAAGGCATTTTATTGCCAACAGGACATAATCTTTGAATAGCTGTGCATGAATACAAAAGCATGAGTTTATAAAAAAAGAAAACTAAACACGATGTATTAATACAATTAGTATTTAAATTTTAATTAGTAATGTTTTATTTTTTATGAAGCGTTTAGTTTCTAAAAATTAAGTAAAAAGATATTTAATCGTCGATAAAGTGTTATTAATTTTGTAAAAATAATCAAACTTCATTTAATAATGAAACAAAAAACCCTATCATCGTTTACTTATCGAATGACACGTTAATTAAATTTCTAATATTAATTAAACACTTATTTCTTTAAAATATTTTCAATTTAAAAAATTCATTACAATTTTTTAATAAAATTACTAAAAACTTATTCTTGGAAATGTAAACGTTTACATTAGCTATAATCTATTTTAATAAGTATATATTTTTTAAATATATTTTATTTAATATTTGTAATATAATCTTTAATACAATATATCTTTGAGAACTACTTTAATGTATGACATTTATTTTCCATTTGCATCTCAATTACTTAGTTTTTTGGCAGTTTAAATTCAATTATAAATTATTTGTTTGAAAAAACTAATTTATAATCAATTTTACTTTTTCAAAAGCGTATAATATAAAAAAAGTAATTCAGCATGTTTAGTTACATCATGAATAAATTTAATTTAATACAGTTTTAATTTGGTTTCTGTACGTTAAGATGGCATTTTGAATTCGATTTTTCACTAACTTCCTGATAGGCTAGAATTATAGGCTAGAATTATAAGATATATATATTAAGGTGTGTTTTCGAAGACAATACAGAACTTTAATATTTTTATAACTTAATTATAAATTAATAAATTAACTTTAAGGATTTTTCTGTTAGTCGACCGCGGATGATAAATCGCCAAATAATCTTTATGATTATACGCCTTTACAAATCACAAAAACAACTGAGTTGCTGATGCTCCCAACCACGCTAAACGAAATGCGCCAACTGATTGTAAAACTGCAACAACGAAATATTTTAAACACTAAAAAGTAGAAAATAAAAATAAAAAGTGTAATATATTCTTAAAAAAACACTCTTTTATCATAAAGTTATATATTAATTAAATTATGATCGTTCGTTGAGAAAACAATTTACAAATTCTGAATAGATAGTTTAAATAATAAGTTATTTTTCTTTCCTGTATCTTCGAAAAGAAACAGAGCAAATATTATGCTTTATTTTTTTTCTAATAAATTCAAAAGCCGCTTTCTATGAAGCATAAATGAAAGCGCTGAATTTTGAATATCAGGGACCTACGCAAAAATTAACCTGTTGTAACTTAAATTTTTTGGAACGTATCAATTGCAGTCATGAAATTAGATGTGATTGTTAAGGCTGCTCATCAGTAAACTTCCCGATTCCCTCGCTAATGTTATTCCTATGGGCGAAGGATGCATTCGTATTTTTAAAATATCTCCTCGGGAAATTAATATTTTTAACTTCTGTTTTCTCTGTACACTTCTTAAAGAATGCCTCTTTTTTTCTTAGTTGTCGATTTTTTTCTAAAATATATACTTAATTTTTTGTGACGTGTTAAAATCTTATTCAGTTTTGCTAAGACTTTAACACATAAAAATATAAATTAAGCACATATTTTAGAAAAAAATTGACAACTAAGAAAAAAAGAAACATTCTTTAAGTAGTGTACAGAGAAAAAAATAAGTTAAAAATATTAATTTCCCGAGGAGATATTTTAAAAATACGAATGCATCCTACGCCCATAGGAATAACATTAGCGAGGGGAATCGGGAAGTTTACTGATGAGCAGCCTTAAAATAGAGATTGAATGCTTATAAAATAGTCTTTTTTAAATCTATCTTTAATTTAATTAATTAATTAATTAATTTAGTGTACATTTCTTATGCAGAGACAGCGATGAAAAATGTGTCTGATATATTCATGAAATGCTCATAAAAAATAAACAAAATAGAAATTAATAATGCAATTATGACAAAAGAGTCCACAAAAATATTTCTAATATTAATTTTGTTATGAAAAAATACACATACATGGTGCTCAAAAATGTCCTGTTCACACTCTTTATCTCCAGAACGGCCACACCTACACTGTTAAAAATTTGCAGCAAACTGTCCAGTCATTCGACCGTTTTTATAGAAAACTGCTACATAACCGTAATTCAACTCTGTTAGATTTTTTTTTTTATTTTTTTTTATTGTTACTAATTACCTTTCTTTAAATTTACTCACAATTAGCAGTAGCCTTCACCTGTATGAATATGTAAGTATACTTAATATCCTCTAATAGTAGGTTGAGATTACAATTTTTGTGTCCTTTTGTGATAATCAACCGAGAATCCACAAGTAACATTAAGATGACAGGTGCAGTCAAGAGTTTAATTTCTGAATAACCCACCTGAGATTTGAGGTGGCGAATGTACTTAGTGGTGGCTAAAGACAGCACCTTGTCACAAGATGAACAGATCACAAAAGCACACTCTGTTTCATGGCAAGCATGAAACATCCAAAATTTTGCATAAGTGCTACTGAAGTCTTAAATATGAGTACAAAAGGAATTTTTGCGTTGTGAAAATTAAAGTATAATATTAAGTTAAATTATCTCATTATCTGACAGTTTTGAGTAAATAAATGTAAATTGCAGAAGCCATGAAAGTATGTAGTAAACTAGCAATGTTCCTCACACTGAGTGTATCTTATAGTTTAAAATAATACTCTTCAAAGTTTGATCTTGACTCTCAAAATAGGCGGAACTACTCCTCCTTAACAGATGTGAACCATAAAAATTCTTTAATTACATTAAGTCAATTTAGATACAATAAACAAACACTTAATTGAACAAAGTGAATAAGTTTATTTACAAGGAAGAAAGTAATTTTAAAACACATCGGTTCTTTCAAGAACACCTACTGAATTTATAGGATAAAATACCAGAAATATCTATTGAGATCAATATCGTAGGATCACAATCATTAGAAATCCGAACCGAGACATAGTTACAAGAAGTTACAAAACTCATACCTGAACACAAAGATTATTGTGTGCTCACTTCCTAACCAGCATACCGAAATGGTGATACAACAATGAATTTTAAATAAATTTCGAAAATCATAAGATATTTATATAACTAAACATTTTTACATTAAAACAGGATAGTCCCTTTGCTTCACATGATATAATAAAAACAGCACTCACCAGACAGCTTCCAGCAGTTGTACTTTACTGTTTTAATTCTCACAAACAGTTCATCCATACACTGGATAAGAGGGATTTTTTCTTTTTCTTTTACAGTCTCTAGACCCGGCGTTGTCTCGCCAACTCACTATCACACCTTTCACTTTTCTGCCCGTGGAGCACAGAAGCCTCCTGCCGCACCTCGATGATGAAGCCTCCGTCACAAGATAATCGCAAATCTCAGCAATATGATCCCCGCTAGATTACGAGCGAAGAGAACGCTTTCCTTTTCGCCGTCAGAGTCGCAGCCTCCCCCGTGCACACGCCGCCTCTGCCCGATACCGCTAAGACTTTTCGAGCCTTGAGTCGCCAGTCGATAGGCCTTACGATCTGCGGTAAGTTCAGCTCTCTAAGACCGGTGCTCACACGTCACTGTGCCGCTAACTCATCTTCCATATTGCCGTACCAGCCCCGTTTTCTTAAAATCAGCCGCATTGCCTGTGCTGCCTACTTCATTATTCCCGTTCTCTGTCAAAAATCACCTTTTCATCTTCGTCTCAAACCTCCTAACTGACATACACACCAGCCCCGTTAAATCTCTACCATCTGCCTAACCAATGAGCCTTCCGTGTCTTCCACCATTCTTTGCATACACTTAACTGAGAGTGCCCTATTGGTCAAGGGTGCACACAGGGTCAAAGTTGTTGCTAGGGTCCGCCCCGAAGAACCACGTGATAAAACAACCCTGTAGGTCCCTGTTTCATGGAAAAATCTTGTTGAATTTATGATGACAGCTCCTACCCATTACTGAAGCAATAACATGCAGTTAGATGCACTTTTAAATACACACGAACAACAAACCTTATTTTTATGAGTTTTAGAGAAACAGGCGATTGTTACTTGAAACTTTTTTACAATAAAATCTCCCACTCCTGTTGTAAAAGAAAAATATCTACTGTGTGGTCCTTTAAGAGCCACACTCTCTCCCGTGAGAACATCTTGTTTACAAGTAAAATTTTACGGGGAGGGGATGAAATCATCGACCACCACCCGTAACGTCTAAAACGAATGCAATTTTGAGAGAAGGAAAAATTTGCTCCCTATACAAATTGTGGGCTAAACTTTACACAATGTTTTATTTATTTACTTATTTAAATTTTATTTATTTATTTATTACATATTATTTATTTATTTATATAATTTTTACAAAACGGGGGGAGGGGGGGGGGTTAGAAGAAAACTGAAAAAGTACATTTAAAACTATAAAACAGTTAAAACTCAACTGTCATAACAACTCTATTCTGACCATAATACGGGCAATAATATGTTCAGAATCAAGTTAAATTACGGTTATGCAACCGTTTTCTATAAAAACGGTCAAATGACTGGACAGTTTGCTGCAAATTTTTAACAGTGTATAATTAACAAACTTTGTATCTAGGCATAGTAAAATTGCTATGCGTTACACCATGAGATTACATAGCGTGCCATCTAGCGGCAAACTGTGGAGTTTAATATACTACCTCAAAAACGGTACAGATTCGCGGAAAAAGTAAATTACAAAGTTGCAGCTTGTTCTCGATTTAGTGTAAAATGATGTCTCACATGCAAAATGAACTTTATTAGGAGCGCTGAAATATAAAAATTTTATATTTGCTTGATCACACAGCTTAAATACGAAACTAATTGCTCGCACAAATGTAAGGAAAATGCCCATTTCCTAATCAAACTAACACATGTGAGGAAAGTATGGTCTATTTTATTAAGAAAATCATGTTAAGTATCCAAAATATATTTAACAGCGACAGAAATGCATCATGCATTCTACATGTGTTCCGATGGTAGACACATTAACCATACTTAATTTGATTTTCTTATTAAAATTAACTGTACATTTCTTACATGTGTTAGCTTAATTAGTAAATCTGCATTCTGACTTATAATGCTGTACTTCTGCTTGCAATATTTCGTCTATTTAAACACGTGAAAGGATATAGAAAAGTTGCATTTCAAGGCTTCTAATATATTAACCTTTTAAATGTATGACATCATTGATACCCAATAGATAACAGCCAAAATCTTTTGAATTGATTTTTCTCCTCATCTCGAACCGTTTTTGAGGTAGGAACGCTAACGCTTCAGTTTGCCAGTAGGTGACGCTGTAAGTAGCCTCAGAACGTAGCGCATAGCTGCAATTTTCAAACTTCTACGTGCGGTAGATTTCGCTTGTCATCTCGCTCACACACGCAGAACTCAGACAGACAAACATCTTTCTTTTATTAGCATAGATGAAATAAATAAAAAAACTTTTTAAGCCAAAATATCACATAATGAAAAGGCATTCATGAAGCGATCAGTTCAATCACAATCACAATAAGTTTTTTATGATTACATCTCTCACTACTTTTTTAACTTCCTAATTCTTTCAAATATAAGGAGGAGGGGGTTCCTCTGTTGTGCCCTGTGTACGCATATGTATTTTTTTTTTTTAGCATTTGTATTCGTCATTTTTTCATGATCTGGGTGATTTTATCCTAAATCTTCCGCCATTTTTTCGGTGATCTAAAGCAATATTTATTCTATCTCTAATTTAAAGAAGAAATGACTTGCTCTAATTCATTAAACTTTCAGGTTCTCAGTAGGGAAATTCACAAAGTAATCACATATGAAAAAAAAAATCCTCCAAAATCACCTGTAAAATGTTAGTTATAATTATGTATATCAAAAAAGCAAATTATCATTAAATAATTCTACTAAATTATCCTTATTTTTATCATAATAGCTTTCAATGACATTTTCGCTGCGACGAATTGAGCCCGCGACGAATTGAACCCGCGACGAATCGAACCCGCGACGAATTGAGCCCGCGACGAATTGACGCAGAACCCTTTACTATACCTAAACACAGCGTTTATAACTATAGTTGTCGCCGTCCTGAGCATGTTCAGGACATTAAACGGCATTCTGTATAACTACTCATTCATATTTAAATAAACAGTCTTTTATCCGGAACAAAATTCTCTCTTTACTCATTAAAAAGAATCGGATGTATCTGAATTTAACCCACAAGATTCAAAATCCAAGCCGAAACCGACTCGAAATCCGAAAGTTAGATTCAATTCATCACCGGTCCACCCGATGGAAATTCGTATAATAACAGTAATATTTAATGTCAACTAGACACGAGCGTCAGGTAAAATTACATTACACGACCTCACTTTAATTTCTACTTTTTGACTTAGATTAAGGCGCCACACACGGTGACGAACTGTGATTACTTTTTTTGCAGACTTTTAAAGGGGTTTCCAGTATTTATAAAATTGGTTCACAGTTCCCTAACACAACCCTTTGCGTTACTTTTATACATTTTTAATTAAAAAATTGTAAGGCTATGATGTCATACACACACGAACAGTTTTTTTTTTTTTTTTTTTTTTTTTTTTTAAATTTTAAATTCGGTTATAAAAAGGAAAAAAGTCGCCAAATTTAGGGGATTTTTTTCCTTTAATGGCAACCTAGCAATTGTATTGAGTTATTAGTTTGGCGGGGGCTTGAAAATTGTGCCAACAAAAAGATCGCCAAACAACGCTGCGTGAGTGTAAAGCATCTGTTCCAATTGTAAATGTTAGTTATTTTTAAACAAACAAGTAATTTATTTTTTTTTTATGAGGATGGTGCAGAAGCATGTTTTTTACACTGAATAAAAAAAACAAATGATTCTTATTCTAAGAAAATATAACATAATCACGAACAAAAATATGCAGTAACCTCTTCCTAGTTACTCACGATATCGAAAAACGCCCTTTATCTTTAGAAACCCTAGAACCCAATATATTTTCGTGATTTTAAGTAACATTTATAAAAACAAAGTTTCTTTTGATTCCACGGATTTTGGGAAACGTTTTGGGTAGTTTTTACAGTGCATTAAACAGTTTTCTCAACCTGGATTTAGGTTTCTTTTCGAATGCTATCCATTCTAAAGAAAACATTTTTATCTTCAAGAAGCATATGTTTTATAGACAAACACGATAAATTAACGGAATTCACATTCACATTAAAATTAATATTATTTTGTTACTCTTACATACTTAAATTCTACTATACAGCTGAAAACGTTTAATTGAGAATTGATAGCATCATAAAAACTGATATAGGTTTTAAAAAACGATATTTGAATTAAAAAATACGAAGTAAGTAAAAAGTATACCGAAACTAATTTGCTGTTAAAACTTTTACTTTAAATATTATTTTATGTATGTCAAAAAAATTTGAAAGTTTAATGATGATAAATCACGCTGAAACTTCTTGTCTTAAAAGAGAAACGTTCAAAGAGAAAAAATAACGTGACGAAACTAATGAAGGCCATTGTCCTAAGGAAATCCCAAATACACTTGATGCCTTTAGTCAACATGTTCAGTGGATAAAGATTTAAGAATATCTGTAAGCACGTTTAAAATAAAAAATCTGTTCGACAAAGAACCCGAAATTTACTGTATATTTTAAATCCTTTTTTGGCAAGAAATACTCTTCGCAAGGCTATTCAGATAATCTTAGATTATGAAGGAAAATCCTGAAATGGGGATTATTCTTATCATCTGAAATGTTTAAAGAACGTGTTGAAAATGTTCAAAATTGTTTAAAGATCCTTTAGTGTTGGAATTTATTACTTTCCAAAGAATTGTAAATTTTAAAAAAAGAGAGTTGGCTTTACTTTCTTTAAGGAAATAAATGTAATTTTTTGTTTTTACTCAACTTTACGTAAACTGTAAAATAAAAATTTATTTTAAGACTTTATGTGAAATTTCTGTCTTATAACAGAAACTTTTTTTAAAAATTCAAAACCGTACATTTTCTCGTAATAAATGGAAGTTCTCCTGTTAAACATTATTCGTTGAATGTTTTAAACAAAAAATGTTTCACAAAAGGCAGAGAGGCGGAAATGTTTATTTTCAGTTGAGAGAAAACTGAAAACAACCAGTTATATGTTCGTAATTGATCTTTTGGCCTTTAACTAAACCTATGGATGTTGCTCCGTGGTGAAGGATACAGAGATCCTTTAATGGTTAGTACCGAAGTTCGAATTATGAGGAAGGCAAGTCGATATAAAACGGGTGTAATAATATGCAATGCAAACACATCAGTATATATAATTGTTATATCATTTTTTAAATATTGCGCTATTGCTCATAGTTAAGTTATTTTTGAAAACAAAAGTTTCCGTCGTGAATAGCTCAAAGTTTCCATCCTGAAAACGGGGGAATATCAAAAAGACAGTTTTGTGAAAAACAGAGCACTTTGCTGACAGTACATTTTTCGTATTTTCAAGGAATCTTTTTTTTTTACGGTGTATTCTATCCTTTTACTATCATTCTTTTTATTCTTTTAAACTTTTAAAATAAATTTGATTTAGTTTTTATTTTATAAAATGTCACGTATTTAATTTAGGAACCAAAACAATGAAATATTTCTCGATCAATACCAGATACTAATATTAATTTGATGGTGATTAGGATTCGTTTTATTAGTTGTAATGTCATAATAAAGGATATATCATACAGAATGGGTTTTTACACAGTTAAATATAAGTGTTTGATGTGATATTTACAAACAAACGATCATGAGGGAAATGCTAAACGTTTTTATTAGCAGATAGACACAATAAAAATAGTTTGCAGTTTTTGTTCCTGTAAATTTTACTTTGTCTTTATGAGAACGCTTATTACACTTCTGATTATTATTTTACATCTTGTTTCTGAGTATGGCTATTATAAAACAGGACTGTGATTAATATATATATATATATATATATATATATATATATATATGATATATGACACACTATGAAAAAAATTAAACTTTTCTGAAAATTTTATTATAAGTATATAATAAGCATATTCTTTTTATAAAAAAAATATTTACTGGAGAGTAAAAAAAGTTTTCAATGGTGAAAAAAGAGTATTGTTACACTCCGTAAAAATTACGAATGTTTTTTAATCTAGTAAAATATAATATAACCACAAACAAAAATATACAATAATCTTTCCAAGTTATCCACGATTTCGAAAAGCATTCTTTATCTTTAGAAACTCCAGAAAACCTCTCTATTCTCGCGATTTATAGAGGCATTTATACAAAACGAAGTTTCTTTTGCTGCTACTGATATTCGTAAACATTTCTGAGTAGATTTTATAATGTATTAATCAGTTTTTGTATATTTTTGTTTGTGGTTCTTTTATATATTATTTCCTTTTATTAAGAAACATTAATCTTTTAATACACTGCAAAAATAAAGTCATTACTGTTATCCTAAAAAATGGCCATATAATGTTGATAACTTTAGTCAACATGTTCAGTAGACGAAGATTTGAGAACATCGATAATTCATTTATTAAGAAAAACTTTCGTACAAAAAACATGAAATTTTCTATCTATATTTATATTCTTTTGGCTTGAAATTCTCTTCACGCGACTCGGGAGGTAATCTTAGATTATAAAAGGGAATCTTGAAATGGAGATTATTCTTATCGTCTTAAAAGTTTAAAGAACGCGTTGACGAGTAAACAATGAAAGTTCTAAATCATTTGAAGCTCCTATTAAAGTTAGAATTTATTAATAAATGTTTTACAATTCATTATATTTCTTTCTTTTTTTTAATTTGCTATACATATATATATATCTATGAAATTATTTTCCATTTCATAGTGAATTATATCAACATATTAATTCTGGTATGCGTTGAATTTGTAGAATAACATGTTTTGCAGTCGAAGGCTCTAGATGGAAGACGATGTTTATGAAATACACTAGGCATTTTTCCGTAAAAATAACAGGAAGTTGCATTATTATCAATACATTTATTGACAATTCACAAAGCATAGATAATTCGACTAATTATCAAGTTGAGAATTCATAACTGAGCTGTGCTACGCGATAAGATGTTAGCATGAAGATGTTACAGAGATATAAACCAATTTAAAGACACTTCTCCTCCAAGTGACGGGTTTTGTTTAGCAACTCAAAAAAAGTAAAAATTCTGAGATCCAAGGTTGTGTAACGTGTTTTATACTCCGTGAGGCGTAGGAATCTTTCGTCAATGCAGGGGTAATTTAACCAATTAGCGGGTTGCAAGGCTGTGGGACTCTATTATATTCGGCATAATTTTGAAGTGAAAAAGTTAGACGCGGGAGTGGAAATGAATCATGGGGTATTGAATGATAAATTTAATAAAAATAAAACGATATTAAGAGACGTTCTAGAGAAATAAAAATGTAATGTTTCAAACTATGAAGGAATAAATTAGTGGTTTTTACAAAGAAGTGTAGCTTTTAACAGATTAAGATTTTTAGAATATGAATTAAAATAATATGTTGATTAAAGCTATGGAGTTAAAATATAATTTATATTTAAGATATGATTAAAAGACGGGGAAAAAATGTCAAATATCAGAATGTGGAATAAATTAATTTAGATAAAATGGCGAAAATATTTTATTATTACATATATTAGGAACAAAAACAATTAAACTTTTTTAGTTCAATATGAGAAACTAATATTAATATGAAGTTCATTAAGATTATTTTCAGTAGTTGCTAATAGGATATAGCGTGCAAATTGGACATATTTCACGGTTTATATTTGTTTGTTGGCATTTTCGATTTCAGTGGTAAAATGTGACAATGCTTTTTTTTCCAAATAGTAAGAAATAACACATTTTACAGTTGTTTTCTACGCTTTTGTATGCGTATGAGTAATAACAAGAACGAAAAATCATGCGTCAAGCATAGATTATGTAACACTTTCCAACGCTTCCAAAATAATTTTACAAATCATTACCGTTTAATAAGCTGAAAGATAACATCGAAGTAAACAATTTGGAAAACGCATAACATATTTAAAAACGTAATTTCAGGAATTTCCAACATTTATTTCTAACATATACAATATTCGGAAAAATATCTGAATACTTTTATTCAGCCCTGTATATGATCTATAGATTTGTATATATACTACATAGGATGCTAAATTTTAGTTCAGTTAAGAAACGCGTATCACAGTTTAAAATTCTCCTTCTGAAGTTTCTGTCAATACACGGAAATGTGTTTGCGAACTTTTGTGCTTACCTGTACATGATTTACAGAATTTATACACACAACGTAATAAACAAAAAGTGAGTTAAATTTAAAATCGCGTTTAGTAACTTAAAACGCACTTTCAGGAATTATTGTTAACAGACAGTAGAGAATTCTTTTGTGTGTCCCTGTACATGAACGATGACTGCTATACACACAATATTCTGTAGTCAGCCTCTTGTAATGCACCTTAGGGATATATATAATATTCAATGTGTTTAAAATAGTGAAACATTATTTAAATAAACCGCAGACGATTTTTCTCCATAGACGTAATGTAACGGAATTCTTTTGACTGTCCCTGTAAAGTAACTATAAGTGCTATGCACATCCTATTCCATATTAAGCTTCTTGTAATGCACCTTAGTGATATATATCAATTACGATGCGTTGGAAATTGTGTAACATCATTAAAATGAACCGCAAATGATTTTTCCCCATAGACCGTAATGTAACGGAACTCTTTTGAGTGTCCCTGTAAAAAAACTATAAGTGCTACACACTTCAGTTGAAATAGGGAACATGCGATAGATAACGACAGTAACATATAAAAATTGTAGAGCAATCCGACCATATTTACGGGAGTTAGAGCACGGCCAGACGGCAGACGGCCAGACGGCAGACGGCCAGACGGCCATATCGGCCAGCCAAACCGAAGTCATAAACACTTTTCAACTAGGTTGGAAAGTGTTAAAAAGCACAATTTAAAATAAATTAAAACACTTAACAAAATAAACATTTGCCAATAAAATTTACTATAAATTCGTATTAGTGGTTTTCTGTTATAAAAACTGTTTAAAGTTAAATTATGATAATTAATCTTCAAATTTTGTGATTAAAGAAACTTTCAAAGCAAAAAATAATAATGTGACAAAGAATAATTAAAATCATTATTGTTATCCAGAAACAAAATGCCATAGAATGTTACATAGCATATATTTATATAACATATATTTTTACATAAAAATATCTTCAGTCAAAATGTTTAGTGGATCAACATTTAAAAATACCTGTAAGAAGTTTTATCTCTTCTTTTATGACGAGCAACATAAATTCCGCAGTTCTAATACGTATTAAATGAAGTATACATTACGTACAACATAATTACAAATACCTGTGAGACGATTTGTCTAATTTCCCATTCATTCAAACTTTTCAAAATAATGGAAAATATAACTAATTCATTGTAAACAATAGTAAAATATTATTATTTATAAAATAAGTTAAACTTGGTTAATGCGTGAAGCAAGGTAATTATAAAATTCCTTGCATTATCTGCTACTTCTAATACCCGTAAAGAGAAGAAAATCTTTGAAAAACACACTCAAATTTAAAGTAAATAATCAATTTTTTGCTCTAATTATCTTAGTGCTAAAGTTGGCAATATTCAGTATATATAGTAGTCCACGATATATAGTAGTTCATATCAATTTGTTAACATAGAATATTCAATCTGATATTTCTAAGTGTCATTTTTTAAAAACCGTATAGAAAAAAGCCCATAGACGCAAATCACATTATTCGTAGTGTCTACTAACATCACACGATACCTTTTTATATTGTGACTGTTTCTGTAACTATACTATAGAAATCTACAGTTTATTATGCTACATGAAATCAATATAACCTTCCAACAGACATTGAAATACAGCTATAGTGCTCATGGCAAAAATCATAGTATAGAAGTGACTCTATTGCAGATAAAAATAAAATATCAATTAGCTTAGCTTAACATAACTTTTCATTTAAAATATCTCCCACACTAAGTTATTGTGGAATTGTATCGCCAAACTGCTGAGATGCAAATAGTGTACATGTAAATAGTGTAGCAAACTGTTACGCACTATACACTAAAATCTAATGAGCTTCAATTTAAGTCAATACCTAACTTAATATGAAGTTTCATGGAATTATATGCTTTAATTCTTTAATTACATGAGTATCAAAATTAATGTAACACACAGATATGATATCGCTCCAAAAATAGTCAACCCGTAATGGGTAAAACCAACAAATTTCTGAAGTCTTAAATTTTCACGAATTCAATACTTTATTCTTGAATATAAAAGAAAGTAAAAAATATAAAAATAGATGAATATATTGACTTATTCCTTACTTTTAACTTTAAAAAGATAAAAGTTATTCGTCATTCAAGAAAGCTTGAAATGAAATGAAAAGAAGAAACATTCCATCAGAATTGCCAAAATATCATAAAGTTAATCTTGCAGCTGCAGAAGAAGTCATTTGTCTTATACAGTAAAACCTCTAAATAACGGACACCTTGGGAGCGCAGAAATTGTCCGCTATTCGGAGGTGTCCGCTATTGGGAAAACTTCAGAGATTCACAAAATCGCTAAGAAATGTTTAACGTTTCATTAATTGGCTTTTATATGTCTGAGAACTTCTATTATATGATTAATCAGAAATTAAAATTACTTTTTTAAGCAATAAAACTGAAATGAAATTTTACATACATTTTTCCACTGTTTATTACATTCTTACGGAAAAAAATCTGTTACAAAAGTTTGCTTTTGCTTGTGATTACATGTAAGTTGTATGTACTATGTGACGTTTTACAGCTATCGGAAGTTTTCATCCTTCTGAATCATCTTTTTTTGCAAAAAAGAAAAAAAAATATGTAACTGCTCACTGTATTTTGCTGCTTCTTGAAAATTCTTGATATTGCAGGAAATATCCCCTGGTTTCAATATCTGATTCATATCACTAGTAGAGTCAGCTTTTGTCGAAGATTCTGAAGGAATATAATCGCCTACGTCAACAGATTCTTCTTCAGTAGGTCATCATCAATGTTGATGGATATTTCCGCATTTCTTCACTTCTGATACATGTCATTAATTCACTTATTGCGTTAGTTCTGCATTTCTATCGGAAATAAGTATTTCATTTTCTTTTAAAATAAATCCTGCTTTCCTGAATCAATGGCGTACGCATTCCGGTTATATGTTTTTTACAGCTGAAGAAATCCGAATTCAAGAGCATAGGTAACATTAACTAATTTTAGGCTGTTCTCAACTGTATTCATAGAATCTAACTTCGAAAGAATGTGGCTTAATAAAAGCTTTCTCTACCAGGCTTTATAATTGTGTATAACGCCTTCATCAAGGGGCTGGCATACGAAGCTGTGTTTCGGGAAAGAGGGAGACACAGTTTTAACATTGTCCAAATTCAAATGTTTTGGATGAGAAATTCCATTGTCCAAAAACAAGAGAACTTTTCTTTGTTTTTTCATCCTATTATCAAAGGAAGTTAACCATTTAATCACTAAAAATCTGGTTATCCACGCTTTTTTATTCGCTCTCCACATCACACCAAATTTAATAAATTGGATGTTCTTTGAGAAACACATGGGTTTCAGAGATTTTTGAATTATAAGAGGGGTTTAAAATTCCCCTAATACATTGCAATATAATAAAATAATGATTCGCTCTTTTGTCATTTTTTCGCCGATACAGCCATCCTTTTTAAAGCACAAAGTCTTATTCGAAAAATTTCTGAAAAAGAGTCCGCTTTCCTCGGCATTAAAAATGTTTCTCTCCTCATAACCTTCACAAATTAATTGCAGTCATTCATGCCAATCATACACTTTTTTTCAGAGCTACAGATTTTGCTTTTCCACAAATTGTTTTAGAGATGGTGTGCAAGACCGGAATTTTTCCAGCCATCTACCCAAAGCCTTAAAGTCATGTAATCCGAGTTCTTTGGCGACTTCGAAAGCCTTTTCCTGAATCAAAGGCACACTGATAGGAATGGTTTTTGAATGAAGTGAAGTAAACCAATTCAGAATTATAGAATCAATTTCAATGGAACCAGTATACCTCAATTTCACATTTTTGGTGTTCTCGTTAGACTTAGTAATCTACAAATTCCTTATTTCTTCTTTATTTCGTAAAATCTCTCCCGCTTGTGTTTTACCTCTTTTAAAACATCCGGAAAGTATCCGCAAACTCAATTTCTGTTTTTCAGATTCACTTACACATACAATTTCAAATTTTCTTTTAATGTTAATCGCTTTCGTTTTGAGGTCATTTTTGAAACATAAATCACAAACAAGACACTAAATTCAGAATACGGAGAACTCAATCTATTCAGAAAACGATAAAAATGATTTTAACATATTTTGAAGCTTTGAATAATGTATGTCAATTAAATCTGATGAATCAAACAGTAATCGATACAAAATACATCATACGATATTGGGGGATTACCCAGGCGACTGTGGATTTTCCTGAGACCACCCTCTAAATTTATCTGTGGTCACAAAATTTGTGGCACGTTGTCCTGATAAATTTCGAGGCTTTTTACTTTTTTCCCCATTTTCTTTCTCATTAAAAATCATTTTTCATCCTTCATCGCCAAAACTACTGTCCGCTATTCGGAATGTCCGCTATTCAGAGGTTAAACATACAAAAATTTAGATTTTGGGAGTGGGGATTTGAAAAGTGTCCGTTAAATAGAGGTGTCCGCTATTCGGGAGTGTCCGTTATGGAGGTTTTACTGTATTTATTTTTAAGTTAAAAGTGAAATTAAATTAAAAATATTTAGAGCTTAAAATTTAATATAATTTATCTTTAAATTATAATACAATAAATATACACCAAAATTTTACATTTAAGGTTATTAATTGAAAATATATATGTTGGTTTTATTCTGGCTGTGAATAGCCAGCAGGATGAACTACTGTGCTTCTCTTCTTTTTATTCACTGATCACTGTATCTACATATTAAATAGTGATAAATACATTATACGTTGTATTTCAAATTTTTGTATATAACTACGTGTTTTAAATTAATGTATTAGAATGATATAGCAGAAAGTTTTAAGATATTCAGAACATCACAAATATATTATTGCTGATGTTAATGTAAGGAAATTACATTATCGGGACTTTCACATAAGTCGCCTCAGCTGAAAGATGTATGATGGCAGATTTATGACCAGAGACTCGCTGTCTACAATTATAGGCCATAAAAGTCAAATAAGAAAGATTTTGATTTAAGTTGGTCTGGGAGATAATATCAAAGAACACACACGTAGTTCCGAGAAAAAAAAACAACACGCTACAGAAACAACTGATGCATAGCCATTGGTTGGGGTTGGTAAAGAGGAGGTGAAACTGACCCTCTGTTATGCAAATTTCAGTTAAGACGGGAGATCAACTAGCCAATGAAAAAAAAAGAAGGATGGGCTTAAAGCACTGTCATGCAAATTTTGGGCAGAACGAAGGACGGCCCACCGTGGTGATGAAAAAGGAGTTGTGAAAAAGAATGAAAACAGAACACACATCGATCTCAGAAGCGAAAGTAAGAGGTGAAATAAAATGACGCGATGAGTTTTGGTGCGGTCCGAAAGAGGAAAATAGAGTGAGTGGTAATTTGATGGTAAGAAAGCAACGAACCCCAACAACATATATGGAGAGTGGTGAAGTTAAGCTAAGTTTTGTGAAATGAACATTTTCAATAAGTGCAGCGCTATTTAGTTAGCGGAAAGAGTGTTCTGATACAAAGAGAAACCTTCTTCAATCAATGTGTGGAGGTAAATATGACTCTGACCTAAGTATTTCCCCAGTTTATTTGATTTTATCAAAATATTATAAGAGAAGCTGGTAGTGTGACCTTAGTCACAAATGGAAGTCAGAATTTTAATTGTAAACAAATAATGTTGTCAAAGATCAATTTAAATATAAAAAAAAAACAAATATAAGTATCCTTTGCAAGGATAAAAGTGTTAATGCCAATATTATAGGAGAAATTTTGTTAGGAAATTAAATCAGATGTGTTCTGATAAATCTTTTTTTTCTTGAAATAACTGTAAATATTGTAAATAAATAATAGTGTTAATTATTTGGAGTCTTCTCATTTAAATTATCTAGTATGTGTTTGTTTATTTAGATTTCCACTTTAAAAGTCAGCTAAGGGCAAGAATGATCATTCTCAAAAAGGGTAATGGGCTACTTCGAAATTACACAATGCAATGGAGGAACATATCCAAAATTTAATCTCTAAGGATTCCTTTTATTATTATTTTCTTGGTAAATTAATTTATTCTATTAGCCAACCCCAGAGAAACCTTTATGTATTTAATTCTAAGCTTTAATTTTGATCAACTTGTCCCAGCAAAAGCGTTATGTTGGAATGGGCAGCAATTAGAAGGGAAATTAAAGGATAAAAATCTTAAATAAATAATATAACTGAGCCATGCATATTTCTCTTCAACAGATGTCAAAATTCCTTTTTATATGCAAAACACATAAAGATGAATGAGATACCATAGGAAACAAGCTTTTGACATAGTACACCGAAATTTCGATAAAACACGTTGTTTGATTGAAAATTGTAGTCAATAAAACGATGTATCAGAAAATCACCTCAAAGATTGCAGTGCAAACCTAACACATGTCCAATGCTATACAACACGGTTTACACTATATCACAAGTTTATTTCTTCAATATCTTTACCAAAATCATTTAAATTTCTGCAATTCGAGTTGAAAAAAAAAAACCATTACATTTCTCAAATCAGACCATTTACTTTTTATGTTACAATTTTCTTAGTAAATAATTGTGCATATGTTTATGTTTATATATAAATAAACCACGGTTAAAATTTAAATTAGTTTGCTTTTTTTCTTTTAACCCTTTCCGGCACAGACAAATTCTGTTCGTAAAATGAGAAACTGACTGTCCCCGGAATTTTCAAACGACTTTTTCAGAAAATAAGAATTCTTTATTTTAAGCTTTCATTCTAGAAACAAAATTTTATTAAAATATTCTTGGTGCCGAATGCAATTTTGGAATTAAAATTAAGTGTGCCCGGAGTGGGACCACTGTGCCGGAAAGGGATAAAACTTAAAATTCTTTATATATATATAATTCTTAATTTTTATTCTTTCCTTTTTATTCTTATTAGAGAAAAAAAAGAATTGTAATTCAACTAAATCAGGAAATTGCAATTCAATGAATATTGGAATATTTTCAGATTCTTTTTACACGTGTAATGGAAATGCACGTATAGTGGAAACCGAATTCACCAAGAAATTTAGATTTTTAATTCAGTGAAACGCCAATATTTTTTTCTTCAAAATCTTTACAATCCTTATGATCAAACGTTAACTTTTTTAATTTAAAATTTATATCGTTCTATTACAACCGTATGTTAATTAAATTCAAATTAGATTTTAAGTTCTGGAATTTTCCCAATTCGTTTCATTTAAATACAAAAAGAAACATAAGACGAATGACTTTTACCGTAGCTGTGAGATTAAACTCAAAATAGTTTGTACTGCGGATATGGCTTTTCTTTTTATTAATCCCATGCTTTCTTCAATGAATTTCTTAATACTATTCTTTTTTTTTTTTTTTTAGGTAGCTTTCAATACACAAAAGTATAAAGCCTATTGCAGCCGTTCGGAGGAAAGCAGTTCCGGAAAATTTCGATATATTTTCACCGATCATGACCCCCAGACCCCAAAACCACCCTCCGTTCAAATGTTGATTTATATATATATATATATATATATATATATATATCTATATATATATATATCTGACCTATGTCATACGATAACGCTCGTATTTATAAATAAATTTTGATGAAACTAATTGTGTGTATTAAGCTAACCAATGTCTCGACCGAGTTCGTTGTCCAGCTTGGTCCACCATTTTGTTTCAAGATGGCGGCCATTTAAAAATTTAAAACTAAAATAAATATACAAGAAAATTAAAAATTCAAATTTATTTTTTAATTACGTTTTAGGCCTTGATACAAGGATTCCAGAGCATTTTTTGGTTTACCTCTATCTTAAAAAATGGCTCAGATAGAGCAGTTTAGAATTCTACGGTGGCTGACATTTTGAAACCATCAACCCATCAACGCGATTACTCGCAAATTATTTTCTTTCATTGTGGTAATAATTTTCCCAATCATACGCATAAAACTATATATTCGTATCCGTTAGCGCCAAAATTGGCGACATTGGCGACAAAATTGGCAAAATGGGCGACATTTGGCGAAATATCGCCAAATTTGGCGACCAAAATAAGTCTTCATAAATGAAGCCGATGTGGCTATTGCTCAATAATTTGGCGAATTTCTTATTCAAATTCAGTATTATCGAACCTTTTGTAAACTTTTCTTTGCATTTTAACTTGCTGTTTTCGTGTAACATTAGCTAAAATTTTAAAATGAAGATATAGGAAAGCTACCTTTTCCTCCCGGTACAGGCCGGAAGGACTTTTTTTTACTATTTCTCTTTTTTTTGAAAGTCATATAAATTCCTGAAATTCAAGCTGGAAGAAAAAGCGTTACAATTTTTGTCAACAGAATAGCTACCTTTCATGTTATTTTTTTTAATTTATTTTAAAAATAACTAACTTTTACTTCGGATAACCCAATAGATTTTTTTAGGAAAATGAAAAGTTAAAAGTTAAAATGCTTCACCCATATGTGGATGAACATTGTTACCTTTTTGTTAACATTCTTAACTTTTTGTTCTAAATATTTTCGACTCTATTTCAATCGCATTTCATTTAAATTTAGATTATTTTTTTTTTCAAAATTTAGATTTTTCTATTAATTTTTAGTTTAATCTGAAACAAAATCTAAATCTAAAATAAAAGACTTTTGTCGTAGCTCTAAAATCAGTTTCAGGAATTTTTTTTAGCAAAGATTTTGGACTATAATACTTTATATTACTTTTAAATGCTAAAGGTAAAATTAACAACTATAATATAAATTAAAATAACTTTTATTAGTTGTTTTACATGTTTCGACTCTTCTGAGTCATTTTCAAAAACAAAATGAGAATATTCTAAAGCTGCACGGGCTTTGAAGTTATTATTTACACGTAGTTTTTAAAAAAATTACGCACGTTATCTATTATTTTTTACTTGATTGTTTATTTTCATATCTTTGAGTATGGAGTAATTCTAGCCACAGTTTCGGTAAATTAAAAGATGCCGCATCGTTACATATTGTATTTTTGCGCGTGAGTATCTCTATGGTTTCTCTTATTATGGATGGATAGTGTAGACTGGAGGGAAATATTATTTTACTTTCATTGAAATTTGTTTGGATGGTTTGGATGGAAACCATCTCTTACCCAATTTAGTAATAGAGCATTTAAACTTTATGACGTCATGAAGCCACGATTTTATTCGAATTGCAATGCATTTTATAAATAGTTTACACATGTTTTATTTTCATATTTTATATTATGCATATCCATGATGGGTAAGCATTACGGTGGCCCCCAACGACTAGTTTTTATTTTGTGTGTGTCTCTCTGCGTGTGCGTGCATGCAGAGCAAAATCTAAATAGAAGAATTAATCCTTAATGAATTTTCCAAATCAGTTTCGTAACAATTCTTTCTGTTTTTCTTTCTTTTTCTTTCACGCTTTATTTCAAACACAAATAAATTATTTCTGAAAATTTAACAAGTATGCATAAATATTTATAGACTGTTCAAGAAACTTTGTAAGAAAATAAAGATACGGTTTGTTTAGATGTATACCGTTTTAGACTTAGCAGAATCAGCTAAGCATGGCGAGTCGGAATAATAATAATAACAATAATAATACTGATCATGAAAATGATAATGGTAATAATAATTGAGTATTTCAGCAAATGTATTATGTCTTCCATTTATCTATAAAAATTATTATGAAGAATTCCATGAATGTTTTTAAAAGCATTTACCAATTTTTAAATTATCCTACAATCCATGATTTTTTACTCTATATGATCAGCATTAACTCTTACAGCATTGTGCACTGAAATATGCAAACAAATAAAATTGAAATACATACAAGACAATACATTCTAATATCGTAAAACAAATTAAGGGCAAGCAGCTTAAAACCACATAACTAATTACTAATTATTTTTTGGAGTCAGAATTCTCAGCAAAATTTAATATGCATACCTACTTTTTACTTGTCCTTGTCTCATACCATCATTTTAAATATTCAATTCGTTCATCACAATTTTTTATTAATAAATGATTATTTATAAAACGTCATATAATCCTGTCTTAACACACTGGCAGGTTAAAACACCATGCATAGATTAAAATTATACGAAATTAGAAAGTTTAGTATTTCTTTATAAAAAGCACTATAATTTTGCTTATTAATTTAACACGACTATTCTAATTGGTAAATAAATCATACGAGTTGTAATTTTCCAATTGTGTGAAAAAGTATCCAGATTTTTCCAGGTAGCTGATTTGGTAGAGAATTGGCAGAAAAGGTCCCTTGTTCGAATCTTGACTTGGACACTTTTTCACTCAGTTGGAAAATTATAACTCACATGATTTATTTACAAATTACAGTAATTGCTTTAAATTAATCAATTATAATTACCTATCCAACGTTTTCTTGGTGTTCCATTACCTGCGATTTATACTGTTGAGCTGTTTCTGATACGAGACTAGATGTCATTATCAAAAGGCTTACTGAGTGAATTGTGTCCGCCAGACTTGTCCAGGATAACTCAGTTGGTTAAGCGTTGGAAACTTAAGCCAAAAAGTACCTGGTACAAATTTTGTTCAGGGAACTTTTTCTCTCGGCTGGAAAGTTAAACCTCGCACATTATAATTTCTTTTGCGACATTAACGAGGAATTACACTATTAGCACTTCTATTATATGTCTAAACATTTAATAATTAAATACAAAGGGATAACTGTTTTCAGTACAATTTCAGAAATTTCAGAAAGGAAGTTCACCTTTTAATTGGCTTATAGAAATCATAATCATTCTTTCCCATGTAGTTTTATGTAGCCCTTTCTTCAAATATTGTTTACGTGCTCTTCAATTATTGTTTTCCAATATACTTTTTTATGCTACGGATACCCGGTTTTACGACAATAGAATAGGGATCGAAAAGCAAGTTCTCTTTAAACGTAAGCAGTAGTATTATGATGGCTTTAACTATTATAAAATTTGCTACACATAATAATATAAAAAAGTTTCAGTAACTTCAAATGTGTTCATGTTTAAGAATTTTGAAAATAAAAAATTAAAAACAAAGAATGTTAAAATAATCAAAACAAAGAATGTTAAAATAATTTTTTCGACACTGAAACTACATAAATGTCAATGTAGGTGTATTATAATGGCTGCTTTTCCTTCTGGCTTAAAGCATTCGGTCATTCAAACATTAGCTTAAATTGAATGAAATTTCAGATAGTCGGTTTCACCTGAATTTACGTTCTATCCAATTTTTTTCCTACTCAAAATAATTTACATTTTCCTGATAAAAACTGTAAATAATTTAGTGTAAGTCAAGCTTAACAAAATGAAGAAAATTTACACGAGGAAAACAAATAAAACACCCATTTTATTCTGTTGCTTTAATTTAAACGTTTTCAAAATAAAATATGAAGGATCGTTTAAAAATGTTTAATCAGATAATATCTTCAACATTTTATGAGTTCGACGGATTTTTAATTTAATGAGAACTGCATGTAATTATGATAAAGTGGCTGCAGTTTCCCTTTTTAAATTGAATATGATTTTAATACAGAAAGATTAATGGCAGTTTGTTTATACAAAAATTATTCTTTCATTACGTAAATGGTCGTTTTATTACTTGTAGCATCTAGACAAAATTAAACTAAATAGCTTTATTTTAAAAAGATAAACAAATTTCACAATTTTTATTCGTTTTCTAGCGTGTGTAATAAGTTACTTTTCTGTGCAAACTTCTATATTGAAATATTTAAAACTATTTAGATAATAAAAATTTCGTTATTGGTTTTCTAATTAATAATTAGTATATTTCAATTTTTAAATTAAATAACATAAATGTTCTTTTTATTGTACACTCATATACTTCATCATATATATATATAACCATAATAATTCGTCACACACAAATGAGGGGGGGGGGAGAAATTAAAAGATGACTTTCATGCTTGTTTTGATAAATTAGCAATATTGAATTCAATATATTGAAATAACAAAAAATTTTAATGATATAGTAAATGATTCAATGAGATGAGGAAAATTGAAGTGTTAATGGTAAATTTTATAAAAGTAAGTATTAATTATATCTACTACAAACAGTAGATATCATAGAAGTAATACAAAGTGAAAATTAACAAATGAAATATTAATAAAGCGTGTAATAGTTATAAGATTTCCAAAACCTAAAATTGAGCGTTTAATAATAATAATATATATATAGGACTTATGTAGACCCGTATATAGTGATATATACCCGTATGCAGTGGATCCCTGCGAGGATTTTGCACTGTAGTCTAATCATTTTTAGCAATATCTAATATTTTATAGATGCAGGTTAAATAGTCTAAAGAAGAAATATGGATAAAAATATCAGAAGCCATCATTATTCACGCCTGAATATCTTCTTCTTTATTTTATCAAAGTTACTATAAAAACTGATTGTAGATAGCAAAAGGCACGCAAGCGAAATAATATTAACAATCGTATTTTAACTGCATTAGAAGATGACGTCATCCGCTTCTTAAAAAAACATGAAACAAAGGAAAATAAATTGTATGCATTTAAAATACCACTTAATATAATATAACAAAACATTCCATTTATTCTAAACGTGAAATAGCACGGTTTCAATCAATCGATGGTGTCCTTTTCTTCTAAATATTTCAATTTCAATTCGCGTTTGAACCATAAATATAAAATAAAGCAGTGCGGGGAAATTTTAGTTTCTCTTTTTTCTACTATTTATTTTTTTCCATCATTGTTAAGCATCATTTACCTTGACTCCGCTGTTAATTTTTAATCACTTGCCGCCATTTCGCCATTGGCCGCGAGCTGCACCGCTTGAATATTTTTATGTTTTAAATACTTACCTCTGGTAATTTTAACCTTTGCACTGATGATGGAACTTTAGAAGATCCGAAACAGTTATCTGCTCTTTTCTACACACATATTTACATTTGTGCTATTTTCACGTTGTTCATTTATTTCTTAATTTAAATTTTTATGTATACTAGTTACATTTTCTTTTCTAATACATATGTTTTTAAAAAAATAAATTAAAATTCGAAAGGATGTATAAAAATTAAATATGTTAACAAAAATTTTGCTTTGTTTATGTGTGTCCAAAAAAATAATAATTTTGCGTTAAATTACATAAAATGTTCACGTTCTTTTTCATATAAAAGAATTATTATTTTCATCAAGAAGAAAAGACAAATTTAGCTCAAATACATGTTTAAAAATTTGTAAGGTGCAAAAAATGTAACTCTTCTTTACGAAAATTTATATAGTGTTTCTACTTTCGCAAATATTTTGAATCCCTAAAATATTACAAAAAAGTTTAAATTAAAAAATAAAATAAAATAAGCTAAAATTAAACAACATGTACCATAGAATGAATAAGAAAAAAACATAACTATAATAAAGAACCATAGAATGAATAAGAAAAAAACATAACCATAATAAAGAACCATAGAATGAATAATTAAAAAATCGAGGAATGTAAGAAATCTAATGGATATGATCTTTCATCTTTATAAAAGTAAAATATCTTGCGTTTTGTTTTACGCTAAAGTATAATGGGGACTTTTTTAGCGTAAATACCTGAACGTAACTGAAACGAGTATACACAGGTTGAACAAAAGAAAGATAAAAAGTATAATAATTTTGATGCAGAAATGAAAAACCCGGAACCGAATTCATAAACAGCAGATTTGTTTAAAGAGATTCATTCTAGCAAAATGAAAATGACATATCACATTCAAACCAATAGTGAAAGAAAAAAACGAACATAAAATTGTATTGTAAACATTCTTTTCCTACTAAAGTTTTAAATGTAAAATAATAAATGAAAGGAAAAATAATTAAAAACATATGCATGAAAAATTAAAATACAATGAGAAATAAGTTATTTCAGATTGAAAGAAAGATTGAAAGAAACAGAAATAAAAACATAAATAACCATTATATAGCTAATTTGGTAACTTCATTGAGAATTATTCCATTTATATTTTACTCTGTACACACAGAAAATCATTCAATAAATAAATATGAAAATAAGGTAAAAGAAAAAAAATCACAGCACAAAATTAAGTTTCTATTTAAGTGAAATGCAACTGACACAGATACAAGAAAATATTCATTGAAAACCCCCTTAAAATATTGCTAAAATTGTGGCCACGGTATTTTGATTTAGCAGTGAAATATTTTGAGATTAATGAGAACTAATTATTTTCGAAAAACGTATTACCCCCTCCTCTCTTCCAAATCCTGCCTATAGTAGCTCCTGATCAAACACACACACACACACACACATATATATATATATATATATATATGTTAAAGAGCATGGAATTCATTTAGTTCTTTATTAAAAATTATAATGAACTTTTTTAGGTCAATGCGCAAAAATCTTAACTTTTATAAAGATGCTTATTAAATAATATAAAAAAGGGTTATGTAATTTGACATAGCTATTTGGGATAATAATTTCATTGCATTTGGTCAGTTATTTCTGTTTCAATGGTTAATTTTTGCAATAAGTTTTTATATATATATACATATATATATGTGTGTGTGTGTGTGTGTGTGTGTGTGTGTGTGTGTGTGTGTGTTTTATTAGAACGATAACTTTCAAAATGACGACAGACGATATAAAAAAAAGTATTGTGGTAAGATAAGTTAAGTAACAGCAATAGGCAAAGAAAGAAAAATGCTACATAATGAAAATGGTCTTGGAACTACGGCAAAAGTTATTTATCTTACATTTTGTTTAACTTTAAACTGGAAATTAAGAGATAAATCTAAACTTTTGAAAAAAAAAAATAATGTAAATTTAAATGAAATACGATTGAAGTAGTGTCGAAAATATTTAGAATAAAAAGTTAACAATGAAAACAAAATGATAGCAATGTAAATCCATACGAGTGAAGCATTTTAAGTTTTAAATTTATTTTTTTCTAAAAAAATGCATGGATTTATTCGAAGTAAGACTTAAATGTTATTCCAACAAATAAAAAATAAATTAACATGAAATGTAAAATTTCTGTCGACAGAAAATGTAATACATTTTTTGCAGCTTGAATTTCAGGAATTTAAATGGCCTTTAGAAATAAGAAATATAATTAGAAATGAAATATAATAAGGAATAAGCCATTTTCATTGAAGAAAGCATTGGATTAATAAAAAGAAAAACTATCGAAGTAGTCCAAAGAATTTTCAGGCTAATCTTTCAGCTACAAAAAAAGTCATTCGACTTATGTTTCTTTCTGCATTTAAGTAGAATGAAATAGAAAAATTTCATATTTCAGAATTTAATTTGAATTTAATTGAAATACAATAGAACCGTATACAATTTAAATAAAAATATGTTAACGTATGGTCATGATAATAAGGATGGGGATAGATTTGATGAGAAAATCACCGCCACTAAAAATCTAAATTTCGGGATGAATTTTGTTTCTAATGTATGCATTTCCGTTACACATGTAAAAATAATCCGAAAAAATACCGACATTCATTGAATTGCAATGCACTTTTTTACTCTAATAAATGTAAAAAGAACGAAGGATAACAGTAAATAAGTGGTCCAGGCTTTTCGATGGTCATCATGAAGCTAACTTTAATAGAAATCTCTTAAAATCAAGTGGCTGACAGCGAAACTTTGATAGAAGAAGTTATTGCTTTTAAATATCCATTTCTATGCAGGTGGCAGAAAAAAACATAAAAAGATTAACGTGATCACCCAGATTACAATCTGCGTGCTTAAAGGAAGTAAGGATATGTATTTTACAAGTGTCTAAGGTTCTAATTATTACTGGCAATATACATCCTGTATATCCGCGCAATTGTTGAATCGTCATAACCTTTGTATACATCCAACATGCATGCTAGATCTATGATTCCGTAAACCTCGGCTCTATTCTTAGCCTACCACCATCGTGACGCAGCTATTGTACAGACCCATCATTCCATTTTAGTCGGTTCAACCGTTTGTGGTCCAATTACAGTATTCCTTGGCACATGCAAGATATTTAGCGTAGTGTCAGGCATTTACAAGTGGTACCTTTGTACGTCTTCTATTCCTGAAGTGCATTTAGTGGAGAGAACACAGTGAAACTTTCGAGTACGTCGCAGCTGGGAATTTGAAACATATACAACATTTGATTTGCGAAACATTCAAATACGTAAATTTGATTTGCAAACCAGTGCGCAACCAGTGCGCAACTTATTACACCATAGCGACATTTCTTTCGTCTCACTGTTATCTTCATTATCTTAGGGAAGTTGATTCCGGCTCCTTACACCAACCACTCTCCGTACTTCCTTGACTGGCACAGGGTCTCTTATCAAACCCGGTATAATTTTTGTTGCCTGTTTCAGTCAAAGAAACATACGCTTATCCATCATCCTTCTCTCAAGGTTTCAACAATGGAACCTGCGCAGCTGGTATTCGAACCACGAACTTCTGATTTGCAAATCAGTGTGATGTTGATTACACCACTGCGACATCTCTTTCATATCTCCATTATCTTCTCTATCTTGGGAGGCAGACGCCGGTTTCTTACACAACCTGTCTACCGACTATCTGTATGGCCTCGACATTCAGTTGGTCACCTTTCGAGGAGCCGTTTCAATATTTTTTCTGCAATTTTTTAAACATCTGCATGCATTTTCATGAACAAAATACTTAAAATAAACAGTTTTTTCTTATAGGTAGTACTTTCTCCTTTCTAAAGTAGGTGGCTGAGAGGTTCTGCTTTCGAAGCTGGTAGACGGGAGGTGCTGGGTTCGATCCCAATCGCGCCCATCGGCCTAATCGTTCGGAGTTTTCGTGGTTTTATTCGAGCCGTGGATTTATCCATGCGTAAATACGGGTTAGATTCCCTTAGAAAGACCCCCACGAAGGGCACTCCGCCCGGGCCTATATCCCAAGTGTAGATAATTGGCCGTCAATAATCAACCCAACCCAACCCTTTCTGAATTAGTCAAATTTTCTGTCTTTGTTTTAAAAAAATTAATTTACTATTTCAAAAACTTTCATTTCTGGAAGTCACTTCTTTTACTCATTCTTCGCATTTACCACACACTCCTTCTACGCATTCACTCTTCTAGAATACTTCGTTTGTGCACATGCACAAAGAAACCTACAGTTTCAAAAGAGAGGTATTATTTTGACTTTAAAAAATCATGCTTGGAAACTATTTTAAAAGCCATAATAAATGAGTCAATTAAAATTCAGTTTTCAAACGAATTGCATTTCAAAGTAGATGTTTTTAACTATATAACAGTGTAAAAATTAAAAATGCGCGATGTTTAGAAATTAAAAATATTGTAGTAGCAAAAACCACAAAACCGAAATCTCATCGTCCAGTGTTGCCATTCGCAAAATGACGTCAGCGTTACGCACGGACACGTTTGTCCTTTATAATATAGATAGATAGATATTAATTTCTACAGGTAAAAGGACATTTCTTTATCTTTTAAGTCGTTATCATTATAAAGCTGTAATTTTATTTTATTATTTTACACCGCCACCATTGTAAATAAAAAATATTTTGTCTCCTTTTTAGACTAATCTGAGAATTCGCTACTGATCTATTTCCCAATTTCCGGAATTTTCTAATTAAAATTCATACAAATATTTGATTAAATGACCGAAACCGAAGTTTTTTAAATTAATAACTGTTGAAATCTTTCAAATGAGGCCTACGTAAATGGTGCATTATAAATTATCTTATGAGACAGAAGGTGAATGCTTTTAATGATATTTTTTTGTCAATCATTAGGAAAAAATTGAAAAATATAGACGTCTAAAATTTTTTTTTAATGTATTTATATAGTTTTTTCATAACTAATTTCTCGAGATACTTTGAATTAATCAATTTTCTTAATTAATATATAAACATATATAGATTGAAATTCTAATAATGCATTTTCATTAATTGAAGACTTTTATATGTTTTATATTTCAAAAAACATATTAATTATTCCATGAAAAAACAGTAAATTTTCATATTATTTTATTTGCTGATAAATGGAAAAAGAAATGTAAAAAAATATATAGGCATCTTTAGTCACAAAAAAAAAAAAAAAAAAAAAAAAAAAAAAAAAATCACAATATTTTCATAATGAAGTTTTGTAGAGATGACAGGTAATCTGCAGCACTGATTATAGGATTTTGTGGAAAGATAATTAAACTAATTTATCTTTTGCAAATGATAAAATTACTTTAAAATTCTGTGCTTTTAATGCTTCAAGTAATAAAAAACCCATTTACTTAATGAAAGAGTAACTACATTATAAACAACATTGAATTAATCTTTCAGTATTAAAATCAATGATTTACAAGCAAGAAAAAATATTGCAATGCATATATTATAATGGCATTTTGCGGTCATTAAGGGGGAAACCTATTCAACGCATAACTTATAAAGACACTGAATACTAATATATATATATATATATATATATATATATATATATATATATATATAACTTATATATTCCGTTTTCAAGATATTTACGCTAAATTAACATATAAATAACGTATTTAAATTTATAATTATAATTTCTTTAAATAACTTTTATTATGATGTTGGAAGAAATTATTATAATACTTATTTTGCATTACTTATATATTACTAATATTGCAAAGCATATATTATAAAAATTATACTTTTTAAACGTTTCTGCTGCATGAGGAAACGTTTTTGATAGTTTTTATAGTGTAAAATGCTTTGGTATTTTCAAAACAATGATAATAATAATAATAATAATAACATACATCAACTGGCTTTATCAACTAGCCTCCCATTATTACATACCCTCAATTTACTTTTACCCAACTTTCACGACGGAAATTCACACCACTGTATCTAACGTTTAAGAACTTATACTCTGTCTCTAATTAATATTACATGTATGGTTGACACATACATTTATATCACAAACACATTACTCTTCAGTAACCTCTTGAAGTGATAATAATAACAGTAATATAGTCTAACTACCGTTACCTCCCATTATTACACACCCTTAATTCACATTTACCCAACTTTCTCGGCGGAAATTCATATAACTGTATCAACGTTTAAGAACTTACACTCTGTCTCTAATTAATACAACATCTATGGTTGACATACACATTTGTTTCATAAACCACAAACGTGTAACTCTGTAGTAACGCTAATTATATATCATGTCATAAGACGATGATGTTCGGATGCTGAAACAGGAAAATGTTAAAAATGGAAAAATACATTGCGATGTATACATACGCATAGTAATACTTGATGAAGATCATAATATAATGAGACCTCATCACATTAGATCATAATATAATGTAATTTGTTTTTGTTTCGCTATAAACGAAATTTAAATGCTACTTATGCTAATACTCCTGATAAAGCATTTTGTAATAATACATGACATAAATTTTCGCAAACAGACACACATGCATGCACGCACATGTACCAAATTGTCTCCAACCCCTAGCAAACATCGCCAAATAAGTTGTCAAAAACAAGGCCATCTTCGTGCTAACTGGCTAACCCGTTATTATAATAAGCCTTTTATTTTTAAATCAGCAACTAATGTTTATTAAAATTCTTTCATACCAGAACAGTGTTCACCAGATTTGTTTAAAACCAAATCACTTTCTACTCGCTATTGTGGTCAGCCTTTGATCCACGTCACAGATTAATCAATGTATGTTCGATGGTAACGCAGCATTTTTGCTCAGCATTTCATGTTTTGCAATGTGAAATGTATTCCATTATAGATACCAAGAAGTTTTGAACACGCAAACTTTTTTTATTAAAATATTTGTTAAAACTTGTAATTTTTAAGCAGATTTTTGCCATGTCTTATAAATCGTTTTTTTTTAAAATTATTATTATTTATCAATATTCATGTATTTACTCTTTTATTTATTCTCAGTAGTACCCTATGTGTTGAAGGTTACATATTTCTATTCAAAATTTATTTGTTTTTTGGATGCTTGATTTACTCTTGAAATTAACCGAAAATTTTATAGGTATAAATTAAACAAGGTCGAAAAATATTGGATCAGGCACCCCAAAACTAATAGAATGTTATTAAGAAGTTTCATCTTATTGTACAATAAAATTAGAAATCTAAATAAGCAATTCCAAAAATAAATAAATAAATAAATAAATAAATAAAAAATAATAAACTGAGAAAAATCCAGTTTTAGCAACTGCGGTCCATATATGATAATGAGTGCGAATTTTTTCGTGCAGCCTGTGCATGATCTATAGAATTTATAGACATCGCGCAATACACTGAATATTAGATACATTTTAAAATGTCTACCACAGCGTAAAACGTACTGCCAGAAATTATTATCGATTATAGTCAGTCCTGTAACTGAATTCTTTTGTGTGACCCTGTAAATGAATGACACATACTTTTCACTCCCTATTCTGCAGAAAGCATGTTTTACAGCACCTCAAAATTCATATTCATTATGTTTGCAGTATTACAACATCATTAAAATGCGCCGTACACCATTTTCCCCTTATATCATAATATAATGAAATTCGTTTTTGTGTCGCTGTAACCGAACTTTAAATGCTTCTAATTCTATTCTCCTGAGACATCATTTTGTAATCCATCTCAGTTATCTTTAAGAATCTCATTATGTGTGAAATATCGTAACATCTATTTCGCAAACCGCAAACAATTTCCTCCATTAAACCATAATGTAACGGAATTATTTTGGGCACCCCTACACACGAATTGTAAAATCTACCTACTTCAATTTCAATACTCAACATTCTATAGTAAACATCAATGACATATAAATTATTACATGAAAATCCGAGCATATTTACGAGAGTTTGAGCATGGACAGACAGCCAGACAAACCGAATTCATATAAAAGCTAGGTATGTCCTATATTAGTTGCAGTGCTTTAATTACTTAATACTAAGTTACTATTAGTAATATAAATTACAATTTCTCAAATGTTCCAGTTAGAAAATTAAAAAAAAACATTAATGAAATGAAGTAATGAAGTTTTTCTACACTATTGTTTTTAATGTATTATAAATGGGAATAACTAAAAATGTTAATTACTGTGTCTAAAAGAATATTAATATTTACTACATTTGCTTTGTTATAAAATTCAAAGAAAAATACTTTCGGTATTTAAAAATTTTTTGGAAAAAAAAATAATTTATGAAATTTTTTTCGTGAAGATATTTTGTTTAATGAATAAATTGACTTTTATTGTAATTATTCGAATAAAAATTCTTTTAACAGAAAAATTAAAATGAATTTTTCCGCTCATGAATAATAATGAAAATTCTCTTCGTTTTTATACTTTAGGCAATAAAAGACCAATTTATTTAATGCAGTTGTAATTACCATGAAAACAAGCTTTATATCAGTTCTTAGTATTAATATCATACGCTCATTTTAAAAAGAAAAACTTTGTGATTTTTTTAAAATGCGCATTGGCTTTAAAGATTCAAAAAAGAGATAGAAAAAAAAACTAAAACAAATTGAGTTAAGCATATAAAATGATAAATACATAAGCTCTTTTTAAAAAGATTTAAATAGCTTGGCTTTTTTATGATACACAAATTAAACCAAATCTAGGAAATGCTTTTTTAAAAATAATAAACTTAATATTTGCTCATAACATGTATTTACCGCCATTAATGTAAAAACAGTAGAAGTAGCTTAGCCATAAAGCGCTGGAGATTATTATATAAATTTTTAATCGACAAATAAAAAAATTATAATTTAGGATTTCACAGAAAAATGTGTAATTTTATGTTCGTGTGCATAGTTTGGGAATAATTATTTCGCTTTTAACTTCAAGAAAACAAAAAATGCCCAAATCAGTAAAATGAAAAAAAAAAAAACCTCTTTTTAAAATAAGTTAAATTACTTTTTTTTATGATACATAAGCAAAGCTACGAAATACTTTAAAAAATAATAATACATTTAAGGTTTGGTCATAAAGTGTATTTACTGTTTTTAATGTGAAATAAGTATAGTCCAGCAGAGGAAATTGTTGGAGATTATTAGATTAATTTTTAATGGACTTAAATAAATATATTGATATTTTAGATTTTCACAAAAAAATACTTAATTTTATTATCAAGTGTATGGTGTGTAATACACGCTGGAATACTTCGCTGTTGATTATTTCTGATTTGTTTGTTCCAATGTATACCTTTTCTATATAATCCCGTGTGATTTTTTTTATTTAATCTTATATCCAGGGTAAGCTAAAATTCCACGTACAGACTTTGAAGATTGTAGAAACAATTATTTTTTTATAGGGAAGGAGGATCGTAATTAATTTAATCACTCAAATATACAGGGTGCCTATTTCCAATCCGAACATAACCATTCTTCATAACTTTAACAAACAAACAAAAAAAATCAACAGATTTACCCATTTTTTGTGTGAAAACCAATGACCTGAAAAAAAACGGATGGAAGTGTACAGTATTTTGGTAATTGAAAATGTATGTACTGCCCATTACATTCTTAAATATGAAGTGTCTAGTTCAGCGTTATTTGGATGTGGATTGTGTACTCTTCTACCACTTCTCGTGGTATCGTTACATTTCACACAAACTTAAATCAAACATATAGCATATAGCTCTTGCATAGCTTCATTATTGTTAAAGTCATGAATAAAAATCTGAGCTACGATTGAAATGATACACCTTGTATTTTGGACTGAATTAACCGATTGTGACCTAGTTTCCTATATGAAAATTGCTTGTTGCGATATCTTCTACCACCCCTTTCAGTTTGTAGGTGAATTTTTGAATCCCCCTTGTAAACCGGTTGTCTTATCTCTCCAAATGCACAGTAGCATTTGTTAATACAAAATTAAATTAAATTAAAATTGAAACATTTATTTTAAATTTAAATATATCGTTGAGGTGGAATACCTTTTACCTTTGCCGCCTTTATCACTGTTTTATCTTTTATTTACATTCCCAGCATAACATTTGCAACACTATATCATAGCTACCAACTCTACCGGTAATTTTATTAAAACTGAACCCATATATGCCTTAGCAATTAAAAGCGTTCTGAACTAAAAAAAATACATTGTAAAATGTTGCTTTGTGTTTCTTTTAAACTTTAATGAATTAAGAAAAAAATCAGGTGCGAAACTTGTTTATTTAACCTAGTAGACTCCGATAAAATGTAATGAAAATTGGTAATTTGACAGTTTTGCTATATGTTTCGACATAAATTTAAAATGGATACACAACCTTGAATTTTTTTTTGAAAGCTCATATTATTCAGATAGTCCTATTTAACTTTTGTTGAAATTTAACTATTGTTTGTGCATAAGTCTGTTTACCCGCACACTTAGACACTATTCAGGGTCTGATTACCGCAGGGCGAATTTTTACCAGTAACTTTTAACAAGAATTTACGATTTATTCATGCAAAATTTCAATCATAAATAAAATGAAAATGTCTATTCGTTTTTACTGGTGGAATTTTTTCACTGCGAGAATCAGGCCCTGACACTAACTTTTCCGAATACACTGTGTAAAAATGAGAAATGTTTCTTAATCTATGAAAATATAATATAATCAGGAACAAAAATATACAATAGCCTCATCCAAGTTTGCCGTGATTTCCAAAAAGCGTGATGAGAACGTTTAATTGAGAATGGATAGCTTACTGAAAACCGATATTCTGATTAGAGAAAACTACTTAATGCACTATAAAAACAAGTCAGAAACGTTCCGAAAATCAGTGCAAAAGAAATTTTGCTATTCTATATTCTTTTCCAAATCTAAAAAATAAATTGGATTCTGAGTTTTTAATGGACGTTTTAGTAGTTTTGTATTGCCGCAGAATTCGCGGAGCGCGTCGTTTCACGTGATGTTCCTTGCTACGCCCCTTATGCCGAGACACTTGCTGAAGCCAGGAAGAAAGGGATAAAAAATGTGAAAACCGGACAAATTTATAAGGAACTAGTTGGATATCTCAATCCCATATCGTTTTTTCTATCTCATACACGTCAATGCTTCAAAATTCGCCATCACACCGCCAAATTTAAATCAATATTTTTCGTCATTCTGTTGTACGTCAGCTGCTTGCGAATCTTGGGGTTACCTGGATGCGAATAGCCAATGTATAATACTAAATTACGAAAAGTCCTTCTGGACTGTACCGGCAGGGAAAGATAGCCTCCCTGTTGCTTGGTTTTGAGATTTTAGCTAATTCTACTGAAAATACACGAAGCTAAAATGCGCGAAACCCTATTACAGAAGAGTCATTCCCAGTTCTCGTCAATATTGAATTTGAATGAAAATATCGCCAAATTAGACAGACATAGCCAAATTGTCTTCATATATGACAACGTATTTTTGTTGAGACGTAATTTGGCGAGAATTCGACGTTGGCGAATATAAATGTATAGTGTTAAGCATGTAAGTGTTGAAACGATGGTTACAACAATGAACGAAAATTTGGAAAAACCATGTTCACTAAAATTCATAAATTAAACTCGTTTATGGAGGAATCTTGCTGTATTGTTTCAAAATGTCAGCCACCCTAAAATTTCAAACTGCTATATCTCAGCCATTTTCTAAGATAGAGACAAAAGAAAAAATGCTCTGGAATCCTTGAATTGAGACCGAACATTTAACGAAAACTATTTTTAAAATTTCTTATTTTTTTGTACATTTTTTGAAATTGAAATCTTTAAATGGCTATCACAGCGTCCCTTCCAGGCGCAATATCCCCAAATTTAATTGGGGCCTGTAAGCTATAATCAAAAACATATATAAAAAAAATTATTAAATTATCTGCATAACTTCGTTCACTTTTCGATGATTCAATAGTGAAAATGGAACAAAAATTGCGATCACAGCGCCCCCTTTCGTCGAAATATCCCGAAATCCAAGTGGGACCTGCTGTCCAAACCAAAAACATGATCAATTGAAGCATATCATGTTCAATTTGAATCATAACTTCATACACTTTTCGATGATACAGTGAGGACAGACAGTAAAGACGGACAGATGGACAGACGGACATTTTGTAAAAAACATGTTTTTCGGAATCTCTAACCCCTAAAACGTGTAAATCCATCAAAAACCGGAAGTCGAAAAAAGTTTCGATTACAATACTTTCCTCTATTATAGATAGAAGACAGTAAAAATGAACAAATTAAACACCTCGAAATGTGGGAAGGGTTGGGCTCAGGGCTATGAAGCTATCGACGAACCCCTGCGACTTCGAGCTGTATGTTCGTCATTATTGTGATTTGTGAATAATTCATAAAATGTAGAAGTATTCAAGGCTGTAGACAGGTGTGTCCTTTAATCTGCGACCCCCCCCCATTTCAAATCAGTTGGAAACGACAAATTTATATATTTTTATTTAAAAGGAAAGGCACTGTAGCTTTAAAATCTACAAGGTACCGCCCATACACACAATAAATAAAATTACTGCTTCTACGCATTCACCACATATTCCTTCTACGCATTCACCACACAATCCTTCTAGGCGTTCACCGCTCACTCCTTCAAAGTATTCACTCTTCTAGAATATTTTAAGTGGAGTTTTCGTTTGTGCACATTAGGGTGGAGCGAAAAAAAAATTTTTTTTTTTTTTTACAAAAAATGGGTAGGTGCCAAAAGTTGCCTTTATACTAGTACATCAAATATCTGAAATTTCACCGCTGAAAAAAAATGGCTTGGGTCTGCGCTTTTGGTCCAAATTTCGAAATTTTGGGTAATATTTGACAATTTTTCAAAAACAAAAAAAAATTTCTGTACAATTGGTTATGATTTAAAAGTGTCATTTGAACCTTTATTGATAAAGATTTAAAATATTGAAACGATAAAACGACATCTTTATTCTGTATAACTGGAGAAAAACTGACAAGTTTCGGTAAAAAGGGGGCGTTGCCATTCTGGTACAGCATACAACGAATCGTTGAAAAAAAAATAATAGAAAGAAGATTAAAGAAAGAAGCACCGCAATTAGAAGATGCTGCATGTGAAATTGAAGAAAAGAATCAGTATGCAATGATTCAATAATAGATACAATTGAATTCCCATCTCCATCCTCCTATACCGGAACTCGAATGAAGTTTGAAACTTTTTCTAGAGCACGTGATAGATATAGAATTTCTGATCGGTCTGCTGCGCATAATTTCCATCTCCACCGCCGATCGACGATTGAAATTTTTACGCTTTCTGATTATTCGTAAAAGCAAACGCTTCTTAAGTCATTTCCGGTATTTTGGAGGATTATGAAGATATAAGAAGATATAATATAAGAAATTAATATATATTATTAGATTATATAGAAATATTAGATTATATAGAAATTAATTAGATTATATTACTATAATATTTATTATATTACAGTTATAAATTAATTAGATTATATAGAAATTAATAGATATTATATAAGAAACCAAGTTCAACCGGAAATGACTTAAGAAGCGTTCGGTTTAACAACTAATCAGAAAGCATGATAATCGCAATCGTCTATCAGCGGTGAACAGGAAAATTATGCGTCTGCTGCGGTTCTTGCTTCAGCGGTTCTCCAGAATTGTGCATGTACAGCAAATGATACTGGAAAACATAATGTACCCGTACCTGTTACAGATAGAAGCAAGGTAAGGCGTGAACTCCAATCGGCTTGTCCGTCTCAACGTAAAGAACAGAACCCTAAAACAGAAGTAAGAACCTTATATTTCGACTCCCGAAAAGATGACAGATTGTGAATAAAAAAGAGAAGTTTTAAACATGCGTATCGTAAAATTATTAAAGAGTGTTACTATCTTAGAAGAGCCTGTCTCCAAATATTTGAGGACTAATTTTGCCTAACATTTCCTCATATGGAGCATCAAAAGATATTTTTAAATGCATATAAAAAATTTTAGAAGAAAATTTTTATTTGTCCAGCCTCTCATGCTTGGGTTGTGATGGGTGTTCGGTGTCCTGTGAATACGGGGAATCATACTGGAGTAATCCGTCGAATGGAATAGAAGCTTGCAAGACCATTGCAATGGATCATATGCCAGCTCCAGTTAATTGAATTGTACCTGAGTCATTTTTTAGGCATGATCGATGGGAAAACGTCTGGCCCACATGTATTCACCGGATCAATAGGAAAATCCTTGTCCACGTGCCATTCACTCCCCATTGCAGTGTTTGAACCCATAAAGAGTAATTTAAAAAACATATCTCCTGAAATCGATGAAAAGGCACTCAGCACAGACCAGAAATACCTGCTGGACATTTGCAAAGCTATTTCATCAAGATATTGCTCAAAAGAAGTAGCGAATAGGAGCCCAGGAAAATGGTCCCACGGAAGATGGCTCACAACGGCGAATATAATTATTCGCTTTAATTATTCGCATTAACTGCGCGTCAGAGTCTATATTTTCACTCACAAAGTATGTGATCTAAGTTTATGTCTCAGGATGGTTTACCATCAAATGTAATTCATAGCTAAAGAATGTATCTAAAACCTTATGGAAAACTACTCGGTTACAAAACAACACAGCAAACGGCATAAAATGAATAGTTAAAAAAGTTATTCAGGACAATGGTTACTTTGCACACTCAGAGCAAATTCTGATTGCAATCACATTAAACAACTAGCTGCTCATCAAATAATAAATGCAAGAGGTAGAATAAATGATGACATACGCAAATTCGAAATACTGACAATCAACATTGAAGCAGAAGATTATATAAATGTAATTGATTGGAAAACTATTGCGATAACAGGACCCCCCAATCACTATGCATTTATCGGATGCAATTTTGTTGAAGATAATAGGCGGCTGTATATATTCCATCCCCAATGTATAGAACATCCCCAATGAGTTACTTTTGCATGCCTTCTCATACTCAAGCAGTAGAAAGATACGTGAAGGAAGTCACAGCCAGCATTATCCAAAGTCTGTGGATACGAAAGAAGAGATGACTACCAAGACTAGGTTGATATACAGAAAACTCGTGCCAGTCTGATAAAAAATCACAATTCATTGTATAAATAAAACATTGTGCTCAGATGGTCGGGTGGTTGTGCATAATTTGCACCAACCTCCACGTGGTACCTCCAAGTAGTTGTAAAAGCAACTAGCGTAGAGTTGCATTCAAACAACGATTCGTTGTATGCTGTACCAGAATGGCAACGTTCCTTTTTTACCAAAATTTGTCAGTTTTGCTCCAGTTATACAGAATAAAGATATCGTTTTACCATTTTAATATTTTAAATCCTTATTAATAAAGGTTCAAATGACACTTTTAAGTCATAACCAGTTCTGCAGAAAGTTTTTTTTTTTTTTTTTTTTGAAAATTGTTAAATTTTACTCAAAATTTCGACATTTGGACCAAAAGCGCAGACCCAAGCCATTTTTTTTCAGCGGAAAAATTTCAGATATTTGATGTACTAGTATAAAGGCAACTTTTGGCACCTACTCGTTTTTTGAAAAAGAAAATTAACTTTTTTCGCTCCACCCTAGTGCATATGCATTAATATACCTACAGTTTCAACAGAGGCATTATTTTGAGTTTGAAAGAGGGAGGAGCGATTTATATTATTTTAGTTTTCTCAGGCACTTTTGATCAGAATTGAAAGTTTAGTATGTTTAAACGTCAGAAATGAAATCGGTAACCACTATAACGAGGGCCACTTAATTCATTTGAATAGATTTTAATATAAAATTATAAAATCATACAAATTTAAGGGTATATGCTAGCGAAGGCAGTGGGGTACCTCTAACATTAGGTTAATTTGGAAATATTTTCGTTTAAATTTTTAAATTCATTCAACATTGATTTTAGGTAAATTTAAGGTTTTTCTTTTTATCACAGGCGTGAACAGCGCTTGGTGGGTCAGCTAGTAAGAATAATAATAAAATAAATTAGCTGTACTCAAAAACGTGAAAAGTGGTTATTTCTCTTTTTTTCTACCGGTTCAGAATAATATCATAGCAATCAAACTTTATAAATATTTTAATTTTTATAGTTAAAAGGACATTTCTTTATCTTTTAAGCCGTTATCATTATAAATCTGTAATTTTATTTTATTATTTTACACAGCCACCATTATAAATAAAAATATAATTGGTCTCTTTTTTAGACTAATCTGAGAATTCGCTACTTATCTATTTCACAATTTCCCGAATTTTCTAATTACAATTCATACAAATATTTGATTAAATTACCAAAACGGAAGTTTTTTTTTATTAATGACTGTTGAAATCTTTCAAATGAGGGCTACTTAAATGTGCATTATTAATTATCTTATGAGACAGAAGGTGAATGCTTTTAATGATTTTTTTTTCGATCATTGGGGAAAAAATTTAAAAATATAGACTTGTAACAGTTTTTTAAATGTATTTATATAGTTTTTTCATAACTAATTTCTCGAGATACTTCAAATTAATCAATTTTCTTAATTAATATATATACATATATTGATTTAAATTCTAATACGTATATTTTTCTTTAATTGAACAAAATATATATATATATTAATTATTTTATGGGAAAAAAAGTGAATTTTTATAATATTTTATTTGCTGATAAATGGAGAACAAAAATTTAAAATGATGAAAGGTAACCTGCAGCACTGATTATAGGATTTTGTGGAAAGATAATTAAACTTATTTATCTTTTGCAAATGATAAAATTGCTTTAAAATTCTGTGCTTTTAATGCCGCCAGTGATAAAAAACCCATTTACTTAATGAAAGAATAATTACATTATAAACAACTTAGAATTAATCTTCCAGTATTAAAATCATTGATTTACAAGCAAGAAAAAATATTTCAATGCATTTATGATAATGGCATTTTACAATCATTAAGGGAAAAATCTATTCAACACATAATTTATAAAGACACTGAATATTAATATATATATATATATATATATATATATATATATATATATATAAGAACAACTTATATTCCGGTTTCAAGATATTTATGCTAAATTAAAAGTAAATACGTTATGTATTTACTTTTACAAGTAAAACATCTTTAAATAATTTTTATTATGATGCTGCAGGAAGTTATTATAATAATTATTTTGCATTACTTTTCAGGGCAAAGCATATGTTATAAACATTAACAATTTTAAACGTTTTTGCTGCATGAGGAAACAGGTTTCTGATAGCTTTTATAGCTTCGGTATTTTTAAAACGAAGATAATAATAACGATAGAGTTAAAGAACACCAACTTTATGCACCAACTAGCGTTACCTCCAATTATTACACACCCTTTAATTCACATTTACCCAACTTTCTCGACGGAAATTTATACCACTGTATCAACGCTTAAGAACTTATACTCTGTCTCTAATTAATACTAGATATATGGATGACACAGACATTTATACCATAAACGTATTACTCTGCAGTAATGCTGATTTTATATCACATCAATGCACGATGATGTTTCGATGTTGAAACAGGAAAATGGAAAAAATGGAGAAATACATTACGATGTATATCTATTTACCATAATATTTGCATGAAGCAATATATGCTATAAATATACGCAAATAAACACACAGGCATGCACGCACATGTACCAAATTTTCACCAACCCTTATGGAATATCACCAAATAAGGTGCCAAAAACAAGGCCCACTTCGTGCTAACTGGCAAACCCGCTATGTAAAATGGCCTTTCATTTTTAAGTCAGCAGCTAACTTTAACTAAAATCCTGTCATACCTGCCAGAGTTCACCAGATTTGTGTAAAACAAAATTATTTCCAACATCTACTATTGTGGTCAGTCTTTGCCCTAAGCACAGAATTAAAGATGTATGCTCGATGGAAGTGTTGCATTTTTGCTCAGATATCCATGTATGGCATAGTGAAATTAATACCATGATAGATATCAAGAAGTTTTGAACACGCAAGCATTTTTATTAAAATATTTTTTAACACTTGTAAATTTAGAACAGATTTTTGTTATGTCTTATAAACTGTTTTTTTTAATACTTTATCAATATCCATGTATTTTTACATTTATTCTCAGTAGTACCCTAATGTTTTCAGTGTAATATGATTCCATTCAACGTTTATTTGTTTGTTTTTTTAGTGTCTGATTTACTCTTGAAATTTACTGAAAATGTTATAGGTATAAGTTAAATAAAAACGAAAAATCTTGGATCAGGCATAGGTTATGAAACATTTCCCCAAAATAATGGAATGCCACTAAGAAATTTCATTAATTCGTTCAATGAATCAGATATTTAAATAAACAATTATATAAAAAAATAAGTCAGTAAAAATCCATTTTCAGCAATTGTGGTCCATATTTGGTAATGTGTGTGAATTCTTTCTTGCAGCCCTGTGTATGATCTATAGAATTTATACGCATCGCGCAATACACTGAAATTAGATAAATTTAAAATGTATACCTCGGCGGAAAACGTACAGCCAGCAATTATACACTGTAAAAAAAATTGCAGTAAAATTACGGGCAGAGGCCGGCAGCAGAGATTTACTCATACCCCGAAAAAAAATCCATGCCCATCATTTTGTGCAGCCCGTAATTTTACGGGGAAAAGTAATATAGCATTATAATGCATAGGATATAATGCACTTTAAAACACAATAACACTTTGCTTACTGTTCCGTAGCACGTAGCACGTTAGATAATCATCACAGAATAGCTGTTTCGGCGGGTTAAAATTTTCGAAACACGAGTAAAATGAAGGGTTACACCCTAGCGGAGGACAACGTATGGGGTCGTACCGTGTTTTTGCTAACATATGGGCTAGAACTGTAAGAATATGTGGATTGCTCGTAATTTTCAAAGTATCTAAGGGATAAAGCCGCTTATTTAATGGATCAAACCGTTTTTCATCAAATAAAGCTGTTGCCCGTGAAAATTGAAGGGCAAACGCTCATAAATTTACAGTTTTTTTGAGAGGGCAGATCACAGTCAGTCCTGTAACTGAATTCTTTTGTGTGACCCTGTAAATGAATGACAAATGCTTTTAACCCCCTATTCTACAGAAAGCATGTTTTACAGCACCTCAAAAATTCATACCCATTTCATTATGTTTGAAGTATTATAACATCATTAAAATGCACAGTAAATGATTTTCCAATTAGATCATAATACAATGGAATTAGTTTTTGTGTCGCTGTAAACGAACTTTTAATGCTACGTTTATTATACTCCTGAGAAAGCATTTTGTAATCCATCTCAGTTATCCTTATGAATCTCATTATGTTTGAAATATCGTAACATCTATAAAATTCACCGCAAACAATTTCACCCCTAAACCATAATGTAACGGAATTATTTTGGGTATCCCTATAAACGAATTGTAAATGCTACCTGCTTCATTTTCAATACCGAACATTCTATAGTAAACATCAATGACATATAGACTACGAGAGTTTGAGCACGAACCGGAGCCAGACAAACCGAATTCATATAATAGCTAGGGAAGCCCTATATTAGTTGCAGCGCTTTAATTAATTAATTCTTAGTGACTATTAGTAATATATATTACGATTTCTCAAATTTTCCAGTTAGAAAATTCCAAAGACATTAAGGAAATATTAGTAATGAAGTTTTTCTACAATATTGTTTTTAAACTATTATAAATGGGAATAACTAAAAATGTTAATTATAGTGTCTAAAGAATATTAATATTTAGAACATTTCCTTTGTTCCTAAAAGCAAAGAAAATGACTTTAGATATTTAAAATTTTTTGTGAAAAAATAATTTGAGTAATTTTTCTCGCGGAGATGTTTTATTTAACGAAAAAAAATGGAGTTTTATTATAATCATTGGAATAAAAATACTTTTAACAGAAAACTTAAAATGAATTTTCCCGCTCATGAATAATAAAGAATTTTTTCTTCGTTTTTATACTTTGAGCAATAAAAGAACAATTTATTTAATGCAGTTGTAATTAGCATGCAAGCAAGCTTTATATCAGCATTTAGTATTAATTAGCATTTAGTATTAATTATACTCTCATTTTATAAAGAAAAATTAGTGAATTAAAAAAATTGCTTTTTGACTTTAAAGATGCAAAAAAGGGGAAAGAAAAGAAAAACAAAACAAAATGCGTCCAGCCTCTCTTTTTAAAAAGATTTAAATTGCTTGGTTTTTATGATATATAAATTAAAGCAAAAAAATCTAAAAAATGCTTTTCTAAAAATAATAAACTTAATCTTTGGTCATAACATGTATTTACCGCCATTAATGTAAAAACAGTAGAAGTAGCTTAGCTGTAATGTACTGGAGATTATGAAATTAATTTTTAATCGACTTAAATTAAAAAAATGATAATTTGGAATTTCAAAGAAACAGATTTAGTTTTATGTTCACGTGCATAGTTATGGAATAATTATTTCGCTTTTAATTTCAAGAATATAAAAAATTCACACACCAATAGAATGGCAAAAACATAAACTGCTGTTAAAAGAATTTAATAGCATAGCAAAAGAATGGAATTAAATAAGAAAAATAACTTTTTCTTATGGTACATAAGCAAAGCTCCGAAAAACTTTTTAAAAAAATAAACTTAAACTTTGGTCAAGAAAAAGTGTATTTACTGCCTTTAATGTAAAGCTGTATAAGTACCATAGAGTAAAGTGTTGAAGATTATTTGATTCAATTTTAATCGACTTGAAGATCTTGATATTTTAGATTTTTACAAAATAGTATTCAATGTTATTATAACGTTAATGCTTTTTACTTAGGAATTCATTGCAATACAGCTAACATACTCGGGCACAATCTTTATTATAATAAATAACAAGCTATTATTTAGAGGAATTTACAAATTTATTTATTCTTACACAACTGAACAATATATTTATCAGAGTTTCCCCGGGTTAAAAAAAGTGTAGGGTGCTGCTTGTGAGAAAAGGGCACTTTTTTTATTATTAAGGGCACTTTTTTTATTCTTAAGGGCACTTTTGGATTCTTGAAGGCACTTTTCGGATTGTTAAAGGGCTTTTTTTTACTGTTAAGGGCATTATTTTGGTTTTCAAAGCCATTTTTAATATTAAGAAGTCAGGGCAATCCTTTGAAGACAACTCTGAAATTTTTAAAACAAAAATTTGGTATAATCTACTTGGTGTTAATTGTACATTTGGGTTGGAACAACCCACCTCGCGCAATAGACCAGTCCACCCCCCTCCGCCCCCCCTTCTCGATATGTAGTTTCGCCTTATGCTATTTAAACAGCTTAAATTCCGGAGTTTACAGAATTTTTCTCATTTCCACCCTTTGATGATGGCCAGGTTCTGGTCGAAAGCGCTCGGGACTCCAATGAATGTTTTTAACATCTTAAAATGCTTTTAATGTTTTAGAACCTTTTTATTTTACACCTATTTTAGTAATACACAAATTGTTATCCATTTTAAATGGTTTCATATTTTAAATATATTGCTCATGTTGGCTCATTGTAAAAGTATTCTTAATTCGAAACCCTTTCATTCAGTTAATTTTAATAATAAAATTCCGAACATTGTAAATGAATCGGTCATTTCAAAAACCACATAAATCACAAAATCAAAACTTAAAAAAAAAAAAAAAAAAAAAAAAAAAAAAAAAAAAAAAAAAAAAAACCCTGTACTTTTCACAAATAAACAAATTTTTAAGGTTTCTTTTGGGCTTATTATACAGTTTGGACTTGAAAGTTTGTAAATATTGAATAATTTTTATAATTTATGAATAATAAAAAAGAGGAATAACATAAAAAATATTCCTGACTTATGTTGTTTTAGCAAGAAACAAGGTTAGGGGGTATTTAATTTGAACAAAACAGTCATATTAAACATAACTTTAATCAAAATTAGTGAAGATGGCACTTATACAGGAACATTTTTATGTTTTATTATGGTAATGCATGAAAATGGCAATGTAATAATGGTAATGTAATATGGTATCCGCATGTAATCTGGTATTTCATACAAAAACCACTAAAGTCACTGACTTTATGTTGTTTAAGTAATGGACAAAAATTAGAAGGTATTGATTGTTTGAAGAGGAAGGAATACACACACTTATGTGATTATTACGCAGATCCTGGCTTCCCCTTTAAGAAAGCATTTGCGGCAAAAAAAGTATATTTGGAAACAACTTGTCTTATGTGGTTTTTGAAATGACTGATTCAAATATATTCAAAAATAAATAAATAATTGAAACCAGTAATTCTACAATTAATTTTTACCTCTATTTTATTCCTTTTAATTATAAAATTTCGAACCATGTACCCCAAAAAATATATTTAAAAAAAGTAATATTGGAATGGAAAATTTAATACAATAAAATGCAGTCATATTTTCTTATGCACAAATTTTAAAAAGCTTTGACGCCTCCATTCAATTCATTTATAAAATCAGTATTTGTAAAGTTAACTTTTAAGTTTTAAAATACTGAATGTTTAATTAAGAATTTATTTAGAAAAATGATAAAAAAAATGCACCTCCATATGAACTCTTTAAACTAAGCGAGGCGCATAAGAAACTGTATAATTAAAAACTGATTGTGGAAATGAATTCTATGATGACGAAACTTTAAAATATTATGATTTAATTTTAAGTACATTTCAATAAATTTTAATTGGATTTTTTGCTGACGTTAACAATTTTAATTACATGGTTGATGCACACAATATGTGTCATAATTTAGAAGTACACATTGAACTTTCGATATATTATTCAAAGACATACACTTGTTGGGGATATTTAAGTAGTGTTAAATTTAATTACGAGACTATTTGTTATTTCAGTAATGAATAAAATAATGCATTTTAAATGTTAGTTTAATCAAACTTTTTACCCCCAAATAAACTCTTGAAATTAAATAAGGCATAAACTATATAATTAAAAAACTGGTTGTGAAAAATAATTCTTTGAAGCCAAAGCTTTAAAATTTTATGATTTCTTTTGAAATGATTTTCGAAAACATTTAATTAAATTTTTCGCTCAAGTTAAAAGTTTTAATTTTATGCACACAGCATGTGTGATACTTTGGAAGAGCACATAAATTTTCAATGTATTATTAAAAAACAGACATTTTTGGATGACATTTAAGCAGTGTTAAATTTAATAACAATAGGGTTTCTTGTTTAAATAATTAATAAAATGATACAGATTAAATATTAGTTTAATCTAAAATTTTACCCCCATATGAAATATTGAAGCTATGTTAAGCATATAAGGAACTAAATACTTAAAAACTGATTGTGGAGATGAATTAATTCTATGAAGTCGAATCTAAAAAAAAACTTCATTTATTTTTAAACGAATTTCAAAAAAATTTAATTGGATTTTCCGCTTACGTTATTGGATTTTCCGTTACGTTTAATTTTATGGTCGATGTACAGAGTATGTGTGATATTTCAAAAGTTTTTGTTGAATTCTATATGTGTTTGTTTACAAACAGACATATATTGATGACATTCAAGTACAATTACATTTAATTATTGTTTAAAATAAAGTGACAAATTTTAAATATGAGTTTAAATGTATTCTCAAAAAGATATTTTTCGAAAAAAAAAATTTTTTTTTGAAAGATCCTCTAACTTTATCGAAAAATTTAAATACTATTCGATTTCAATAGCTTTTGAATAAAAAAACTTCGTCTTTTGCTTTTGAGAACAAAAATGGATTAAGGAATGTTACAGAAAATAATCAGTTTGGATTTGACAACAGTGCTCTGTAATGGGTACTCGGTACTTTTAAATTGCGAAAAATGAAGAAAATATCTATTTTTCAATATCTTGCTTAAAATTAATTTCGTCATCCTTACCTAATTCCTTATCCTACCTTACCTTTACCTTATTTCGTCATCCTTATTTTTACAAAGTTTCGTAAATATCCGAAAAATAAAAATGCACGAAAAGAGGTTTTTACTGCATCCATTTCCCTTTAAATGATTCAGAATTGCAATATTTAAATTAATTTTCCTCAGTTTTTGTTCGTGTTTTTTCAGTATATCAGTATGACCAAAATTCTAAAACTTTAAATTATATTTTTCAATTGTTTTGATCTTTTTAATGAACGATCCTTATTGTACATTCATAAAATTAAGGATCGGATTTTCAGTAACGTAAATTGTTTATTTTTTTAAAATGAAAATGTTAAGTAATTACTTAAAGTAAATAGTCCTTTTTACTCTATTTTTACATATGTCAAGACATTATATTTATTTTTTTCTTAAACTGTTTAACTTTTTTTTAAAATTTGGCCCTTGGAGCTATAGCACATATTTAAAAAATTATGAAAAAACAATTGTTGCAAAAATTTCAAAATTGTAGAAGTGTAAACCACATTATAAAATTACGTTTTTCAGCATTTATCATAATTATTACATTTTTGATGATTAAATCGTTTCCCTGCACAAACTCATTAAATAATATCGCAAAAAGGTTTTAGAAAGTATTCAGATAAAAAAAAAGTTCAAAGATAACCGAGTACCCTTAATCTAAATATTTACCTCCAAATGAACTCTTGAAATCGAGTGAACTATAAGAAACTAAAAAATTTAAAAACTGATTGTGAAATAAATATACGAGTAGAAGTAATTTTTTTTAAACACACTTTAATACGCATTCAATGTTTATTGTGAAAATCACACCAAATTACATAACTGTAGTTCAAGATTAAAAAAAAAAAAAATTCCCTGACAATACGTTAATGTGGCGTTGGTACCGAACTCGATTATAGAATAATCACAGCTTTTATTTTACAATTGATTAGACAGCGTGAGCTAGTGAATTTACTATGTCCGTTAAAGATATAGAAGGTTGCAGTCGACATCAACAATCATGGCGAAGTGGTGAGGCAATAATGAGATTCCACAAGAGTTTCTTCAATAAATAACAGCCAATTTCCAGACAAATCGTTTATTTAGAATGAGAGCGATGGAGTAACAGTTCCCACAGGTATAAACTTATAGCCCTCAGGCTTCCCGATGGCTCACTACCTCGTTTAATAGATGTTAAAGAGCTGTATGAAAATTCTACGAGACTACAACACCAGATACCCATTTGGTTATACTTCCAAACACGTCAAAAATCCTCTCTCCGAAGCGTGCGAGCGAGGTTTGTTCACTGAGCGTAGACATACAGAATACGAAGTCACGTGCGCACAAACCAATGAGTGAGAGGCGAGCTCCAGCCCAGCTAATGGGGCGAGAGGGAGAAGCTCGAACACGAAAGAGTTACTCTCCTGGGCGCGCATAAATTTTGAAGTGAAAAAATACCCAGCGCGCGAAACCGAGCATGGAATAATAATAATAAAAAGAAAGTGGCTCTTTAAAAACATTCGAAATGAGAAAGCGTCTCTCGGAATTTTGTAGATTGGGGAGCTGATAAAAGCTACGAATGAACTTAACGTTTTAGATTAAGATTTGGAATAAGATAATTATTAATATAAGGGTATTTACTTTTAAAAGGACATTAAATAGGAATAAATATTATTAAGAATTAAGGAAATACTGACTATGTCAGAAGTTAGATTAATTTAAAGGACTAATGCGAAATAAATGTGAAGGATTTGCGAAGGAAATAAATTTTTATATAACATATATATATATATTTATAGTTTTTGCTCTGTTCCTTTTTTATGATATGGTAACAATAAAGAAAATGTTAAGCACTAAATAAACTATTTTTTATTATTTCCAAATTGTTTTATCAAAGTGTAATCATAATCAGTATGGAACAATTCATTGATTAAAGCTCATTTTACAAAAATATATTACATGCTTTTTTTTTTCTTATACTTCTTAGTGTTTAAAATATTTTAGTTGTTGTTTCATAACCAGTTGGCCTATTGTGGGAAGCATGGTTTGACGCATGATAAAATGCTTTGTTTTTGTAACTCGGATATAATCGAAACCATAAAGAATATTTGGCGATTTATCACATCTGTTCTAACGGATAAAAACCTTAAAATTTATTTAAGTATTTATAATTAAGTTTGCGGAGCATCGATTCTTCGAACCTCGGTCAACCGAACGACCGGTTAACCAAAGGAGTTCCAGAAGGTGAAATTCATACGGGCAAAAAAATCTTAAAATTTATTTGATTATTTATAATTAAGTTTTTTTTTTTTTAATAATGCTGTATTTTCATCAATAACACATCTATGAAAATAATTTTTATAACTCTAGTATATCGAGATATGATTGAAAAAATCAAGTTGATACAAAAATCAAGTTGAGTTAAATAAAAGAGAGTAATTAAGTGAAATTAAGTGAAACATTTACGAAACTAAATAATTTAAAACTGACTGTAAAAATTAGGAATCCGAATCAAAATGATTTTACATTTTCAAATAAATTTATGTAACTTATGATTGGATTTTTCGCTCACAGCTACAGTTTTAATTTTACGGCTGACGCACATAGTTTGTATGATATTTTACAGATGCATTGTTGTATTCTTGATGTGTTATTCAAAGACATACACTTGTTGTTGCATTTGAATAGTTTTAGATTTAATACCGATACTATTTGTTGTTTGAATAATGAATAAAATAATGCAGTTTAAATGTTAATTTTTATCTAATTCTGTACCTCCAAATGAACTTTTCAAATGAACTGAGACATATAAGATACTTAATAATAAAAACGTAATGTGAAAATAAATTCTGCCAAGCCGAAGCATTGATATTATAATTTTTTTTAATAAATTTATATAAGTGTTTATTTAATTTTTCCCTCGCATCAACAGTTTTAATTTCATGGCTGATGCAGACAGTGATATTTTAGAAGTTCATTGTAGAATTACTGATGTGTTATTCAAAGACAGACATTTATGCAATTTTAAATTTAATAACGATATGATTTGTTGTTTCAGTAATGAATAAAATAATACATTTTAAATATTACTTTAATCTAAATATTTACTCCCAAATTAACTCTACAAAGGAAAAAATAAGGTTTTAAGAAACTAAATAATTAAAAACTGATTGTGAGAATGAATTTTGTGAAACCGAAGATTTAAAATTTTATCATTTCCTTCTAAATGATTTTCTAAATTGGATTTTTCGCTCACTTTAACAGTTTTAATTTTATGGTCGGTGCACATAGAATGTGTGATGTTTCAAAAGTCTATTGTTGAATTCTTGTTGATGACATTCAAGTAGTTTTAAATTTAAGTACTATACGCTTTATTGTTCAAATAATGAATGAAATAATGCAGTTTAAACATCAGTTTATTATGAAAGTTTATTACTACATAAAAAAAAATTAAACTGATTTTGTTGTGATTTATATTAATATGATTATTATTATTTTAATTACCAATCCGCTGATTTAAAAAAAAAACAACAACTTTATTTTAAGGATAGGGGGAAGCGAGAATAATTATTTTTGAACAGTAAGGAAAACAGCTGAAAAAATAGAAACTGTAAAACATGGAGATGAAATCAGGATTACCAGTTTGGCCTCTTTTTTTTATTCAGAAATTCCAAATTTTTACCGGGAATTCCGAAAAGTGAGTTTTTATTTTTGTAATCACGAAATGTGTTCCATATAATCTAAAAATTACTATTCAGAAATTCTGGAATGAATTCGGAATTTCTGGATAAATGTGGAGGCACAACCGGGAACCCTTAATGGGGGATATTTACTTGTAATTAAACAGGGAGGATATTTACTTGTAATTAAACATAATATGTAGATATCTGTAATCTTTAATCTGTGATATGTAATTTTGTCAAAATATTTTAATACTGGCGACAAAGTGTTTCGAGAAAATATTTTTGCACTTTGACAATTAACATGATTTTACATTATACTGACATGCTTTTACATTATACTAACATGCTTTTACATTATATTAAAATGCTTTTACATAATACTAAGTTTTGAGAGTTAAGCACTGATTTATGAAGTTACTTTGATAAAAATTTTGTACTTCTTTATTAAAAAAAAAAGAAAGAAAAACAGGGAATCCAACTCGAGCTTCCCGGAACATGCTGCTCAATGTACACAACATAGTGGAAAATATTTAACTAAAAACTCTTATAGATTTTTTACTTTTAGTATATATTTTTAATTGTCCGCTAAAAACACCAAAAATCATTTTTATATCAAAAATATCAGTTATGAATTCAAAATGTTTTTTTAATTTTTTAAAAATGGCGCTTTCTTAGACGCATGACAGCGGTTAACAGCAAAAGAAATCGCCGAAGATTTCACTATCATAAGAAACTTTATTGATTCTGATTATTTCGGTGTTTAAGTGCATAATTCGATTACATATTTGTTAAATTTGTGTTTTATTTTTGTTATTCTTTTATTTATTTGTTGATGAAGTTTTAATTTCATTTTGGAATATGAGCCGGAAACTAACGGTGAACAATTTATATTATTTTAAGTGCAAACGTGTCAATCTTTCGTAATCACGCCATATAGATATATATTTTTAAAATATTGCATTGAATAGTTTTTTTTTTTAAATTGCGTCAACCCGATCCGATGCGGGACCCTAGTTTCTATCTACGGTCCGTTGCATGGGAAGTGCAAAAAAAGCCACCCCTTTTTGGTACATACGTGGATTATAAGAGAACGAAAGGTTTAAACACAATATTATTAAGTCTTAGAAATCCTAAAAAAAAAAAGTTTATCTTAAAAACTGCTCATTCAAAAAAATATTTTTAAATGAATATTTGTAATATAATATAAAGTTACAACGAATATATTGAGTTAAGAAATAAAATGTAGCATTAAAAATGAAATATTTCAACTATGATTGCTAACAAAATTGAGTTAAATAGTAACGCAAATTTTTATTCCTTTTCCGAAAGCTTTCATACATTACTTAGAAACACCTCAAAACTTCTTCCTTAGGTTTTAATATATTTACGTGTCTTCTCATCTTACTTTTTATTACCTTTTACAACCTTATTACTTTTTGTATGGAAAATGAAAAAAAAATATATAGATTAAATATAGCAAGAGACAAAAGTAAAAAGTGATTTTTCCTTTTAGTACTTTTTTTATCTTTTTGTTTTATCATTTTACTTTAAATGTTATTAAATTTATTACTTATTTCATGATTTCATTTTATACTGCTGAAATAAAATAAAATGTTGAAAGATTTTTTTAAAAAAATATCTCACAGTTCTAAGATAAACAGAAAAGACTTAGAAAATTTTAAATATTTAATTTTTTCACCGCAATCGTTTTAACTTTCTATTAATTATATGAAAGATATATATTTACAATAGAAGGAACCATATCTTAAAAAGTTTTGTTATATATACATAATATATTTCGTGAGTTAGTAGAATGAAAAAAAAATCTTTTTTTAATTTGAAACACTTTCGTTTTATCGCTTTTAATTATCTAATGTCGTGCATTCCAAGTGAATGTATACATAAATGAATGATTAAAATTAGTAATTCTGTACTTGAAAATTTAATAAGATAAAATAAATTTCTCTTTAATCATAAATTTTAGTACACTTTAATGCATCTATTTATTTCATTTAAAAACTCAATATTATATAAATTCTACTAATTAACTTTTCGGCTTTAAATAATGGAATATTTAAGGTTAAGTAACTCAGAGAACTGATGAAAAATTTTCCTCCAGATTAACACTTGAATTTAAGTGAGGCATATAAGAAATTAAATTCTTGAAAACGGATTGCTAGAATGTGTTATATGAGCCAGAAATCTGTGAGATTTTATGACTTCATTTTAAATAAATATCTTAATGTTTTGATTGGACTTTTCTCTCACATTCACACTTTGAATTTTATGGTCGATGCACACAGTACGTATGATATTTTAAAAGTTGAAACTGAATCTCCGATACGTTATTTAAAACAGATACTTTTTAACGACATTCAAGTAATCTTAAATTTAATTACAGCACGATCTATTGTTTAAATAAATTTTTCTAATAAAGTACTAGCTTCATGGCAATCCTATTTGTTGCATTTAAATTGTTGAAGTTTTTCAAATGTTTGGCGGCAGATAAATCTAATGTTTTGTATATTTATAAAGATTTATAATATTAATTTTATTGAATAATAAATTACAAGTAAGAAATGGGGGGGGGGGTCGGGGCAAGAAAGTGCCAAGCCACATTATTCGTGAAATAAATTTAACACTGTAATCTGTTGCTTAATATTGTAAATTATAATATCCAACATATAATTTGTTTCTAATGTCACTTGGCGGCTGCAATTTTTTTGCCCCAGATTTTATGCCCCCAATGAAAAAAGATAATTTACGAAAAACGTAATAGTAATATCATTAAAGTAAGGTCATATTGTTACTCAGAATATCTCAAATATTACTAAGACATTGGCGAAAAAACTTTAGGTTATATATCGCTATTTGAGCATTTGATCAAATTTTCAAATTGAAATATCTCAGAAAATGTGGCTTGGCACTCTCTTGCCTCGACTCCCTCAAATAAAGTTTGATGGGGTTAAAAGTTTTTCAATGAAAGATCAGTTCATTATTTATATTTAATATATTTCTTAAAACAATAACTTTTCCACTTTGAGTCATCCAACAATTATGGTGTTAAGTCACTTATAGAAATGATAAAATGTTTACCTCCAAAATAAACTGCTGAAATTAAGTGAGGCATGCTCGAAATTAAATTATTAAAAACGGATTATCAGAATGGATGATATGAATGAAAGTTTACGATTTCTTTTTAAATGAATTTTTGAAAGTTTTAATTAGGTTTGTCACTCGTATTAACACTTTGAATTTTATGATCGATGAATACCTTATGTGCGATATTTCGAAATTTATTGTTGAATTATCGGTGTGTTTGTTTTAAGACAGATATTTGTTGATGATATTTGAGTAGTATTAAATTTAGTTACGATACAATTAATTCTTTAAATAAATTTTACTATGAAAAGAGTAATAGAGTTTAAACAATAATACAATATTCAATTTTATTTTTAAAACTTTAAAAACTGCATTTGATAGAATTTGTTTAAAAATTTAGCATTTTTATTTTTTTGACATGTAGTTATAAAAAATAACTATGACAATACAACAATAAAAAATGACAATACAACAATTTTTTCTAAACTATAATCTAATGCTAGATACTGGTTTCAAACACTTTTTTTAAAACCTTGCCTTTAATTTTTTTCCTACTTTCAATGATGCCATTCATCAAAAATATTTCTTTCTTTCCAGATTTTTGTGGAATCAAAGGTTGGTTGGCTTCTAATTGGAAGTTCTAATTTTGTATAGCTTCTAACACCTGTGGCTTCTAATTCTTCTAATTTTCGAGCTGGTAGAATAAAAATTATGTAATTTGTCAAGCTCATATAAAAATATTTCTGTTGTAGGAATTAAAAATAATTTCTTCAAAGTTTTTATTTTTGGTGTGTGTAAACAGTTATAGAAGACGGTCTTCTCCAATCGTCAAAAAGTAGAATTTCTCTATATCTCGAAAACTAATAAAGGAATGAGCTGCAAATCCACAGAACCATATTCCTGACTATGCTTATGATTTTTATGTAAAAATTCCTGCAAGTCATAATTCATAATTTTTTTTCAATAAAGAATTTTTATATTAATTTAAAATATATAATATTTAAAAATATATATCATATTCAAATTTTAAAATGTGATTTTGAAAAAAAAATAGCCTACATTGTTTTGGGATACAATCAATGTATTTCATTAAAAACAGAAATATTTCAATAGGGTTATTTTTTGGTAAGATATAAATTAAAATTTTTAACATGGATTTAAAATTCGAATCTTTAAATTTTGAACTCTTCTAACCATTATATGAAAACAAATTACGTATTGTTTCATGCTGTATTCATCCAAAAAACTCAAATAAAATGTCAAAAATGTGAAATACTATTTGAAAAAAGGAAGTTGTATAGTTTTTAATATTTAGACTACCGCTTCTGCAAAAAAAAATAATTCATATTTGAAAAGAAGACACTATTCTTAGTTGATTGTGGTTTTATTGTAAATGATCTGCGGGTGGATGGATTTTGTAATCGATTTTTCACTCACTTCATCATATGCTGTAGAATTATATAACTTATGTATACAAGTGCGCTTTCAATGACAATACAACATTTTAATATTTTTAGAACTTAAATTTACAAATTAATTTAAAGCATTTTTTCGTAGGGCGGTTGAAGGTGGTAAATCGCCAAATAATTTTTATGGTTACAATTGCTTACGAGTTACAAAAACAACGGAGTTAATTATGCGTTAAACAGCTCTCGCGAAAATATGCCAAATGGCTGTGAAAGAACAAAAATAAAATGTTTTAATTACTAAAAAGATGAAAATATAAATAAAAAATATAGAGTAAAATATTTTAAAAATATTATTTTATGAGTTAATAGTTTAAAAATAATAAGATTATATTTATTACTTTTAGAAGAAAGCAATTAAGAATTATTGCTTTCTTTAAACAATGCTTACTTTCTTTTCCTTTTGCCATGTCATTAAATAGAAAAGAACAAAAATTATATATTTTTAAAGAAATTCACTAATTCACGTGTCCTATAAAACGTATACATAGGAGGCGAATTTTAAAAATCGGAACTCATGCAATATTGACGTATTGTAACAGAAAGTTTTGGAACTACATGAATTCCAATCATGAAGTTAGGCGACATTTTTCAGATAAATGTTGAATGCTTATAAAAGACTGTTATGTTTGAATTAGTTGTGTTTCAGACGTTATCGTGATGACAATTTTTGCATGTTTTCCTTTTGTGTGTCTCTGTGCACAAACACTAAGATCTGCATACTCGATTAACAAACTCTCCTAAGAAGTTGAAAAATCAATACAATTATGCCAATTGCGTTAATTCGTACTGCTATTTCAGACGTTATCGTGATGACAAAATTTGCATGTTTTTTGCTTTTGAGGCTCTGTAAACGAACTATAGAAGCTACGTACTTGATTAACGAACTCATCTGAAATATTTGCAAGATTTATTCACTATACAAATTACATTCGAATTGGTTCAGTTTTTCGGGTGTTATCGTAAAAATTATTTCAGGTTTTCGGGTGTTATCGTAACAATTATTTCATGTTTTTTGCATTTTTGTGCCCTTGTAAACAAATATAAGAGCTACCTTTATGATTAACGTGCTCATCCGAGATATCTGCATGTTCAATATATTTAATGCCTAAGGGAAGCCATTCGTCTTGACAAGCCAGGGCGTTGAGCTTTGGACAGCTTCCCCGATGATCAAAATATTGTAAAAATTAGATTTGAATTGGTTCAGACTTTGGGACGTCGTAGTAGAAAGCCCAACTTTTTACTAAACTTCCGATAGGTCACAGACGATGACTCTATCAAAACGACAACTCGGAAACTCCGCTTGCAGTTAACACGGGGCTCAATGTCAGGAGAGAACTCATGTACCCGAGGGCAGGATGCGTTCCAAATCCACAGTTTTCACCTACTACAGCTCTATATGTAGCTACTACAAACCATAGTTGCCTAATTAACATATCATTGCAAAAATAACTGCGACAATCATATTCTTGGTGATACATATGCGCTTTGCGAAAATTGAAGGAATGACTGAATAGGTCTCATTCACGTATAAAATTCAGACTTCAGGAAGCTACGACCGCACGTAAATTCTCAAATGTCACTCGTCCAGTGCAGTACCCTTATGAAAAAGTAGTTAGACACTGTACCACAAACTTATTTTTTGCTATCCCTATGTATGCCATTTCGACAAAATTGAAACATATGTTCAATTTGAAAAACCTCTATTTATCCTTTCAATCAAATTTCGTGCATTGCATGCAAATGCAAAAATAACTAATTAAAACAGCAATCCCACCCTACAAAACGTAATAAAATAAAATAAAATGATTTTCCTTTAAGCATAAATTTTAGTTAACTTTAACCTCTCGATTTATTTCATTTTTATAAGTTCAGTATTTATATTTAATATTAATATATTTCCTACAAAATAACTTTTGCTCTTTGAGTCATCCAACAATTACGGTGTTAAGTCACGTATTGAAATGATAAAATTTTTATCTCCAAAATAAACCGCTGAAATTAAGTGAGGCATGCATGAAATTAAATTATTAAAAACGGATTGTCAGGATAGATGCTATGAATGAAATTTTACGATTTCTTTTTAAATGAATTACTGAAAGTTTGAATTAGATTTTTCCCTCGTGTTAATACTTTGAATTTTATGTTCGATGAATACCGTATGTGCGATATTTTGAAACTTTATTGTTGAATTCTCGATGTGTTTGTTTTATGACAGACATTTGTGGATGATATGTGAGTAGTGTTAAATTTAATTGCGATACAATTAATTCTTTAAATTTATTTTACGGTGAAAAGAATAATAGAGTTTAAACAATAGTTTAATCATTAATTTTATTTTTAAAACTTTAAAACCTTAGCTGCGTTTGATAGGATTTCTTTAAAAATTTAACTATTTTATCTTTTTTTCTTGTAACTATATTTTTATGATCAATAATCTAACGCTAGATACTGGTTTAAGAAAAACTCTTCTTTAAACCCAGCCCTTAAAATTTCTAGAGTTATTTTTAATTATTAATGGAATTTAAAATAATTCTTTTAATGTAAAATAATTACATATTAAAAAAAAAAAGAAATATGGGCTACTGATTTTGAAACGCAACATTTTGCAGTGTATCTGAATAATGTATATGATATTCGTTCATACCTTATTATCATTAAAATGAACCTGACACAAATACCGTTCATAGACCATAATGCCTCTGAATTATTTTGTGTTCCCCAAGCAAACAAACGGTAAATGCTACACAAGTCATTTTTAATGGGGAATAAGCTATTGTGAAACCAAATAAACCCCCTTTGAGATACTGTGGATCACCATAGCTGACCTTGTTAACCGACTGGACTAGATGAGAAAGGAGGTCTACAAGGTTCTGCAAGGTAGCTGGATTTGTAAGAAGGATGTGTGTGGAATAGGAAGACTGGATTTTGAACACATCCATTTGACGACATTCGCTCAATAATCGATCACAAACGACCACCAAATTCAGGAGTTAGTGTTGCTGGCGTTTTACTCACTATTCAAGATACTCACATGGATTTTCTACTGATTAAAATCTGGTGATTTAGTGTGCATGTCCTTGTGCGATAAGGTGCTTGAGTTTTCATTAAACCAATCATTTATGCATGCAGCAGTTTGAACATGGCTGTTGTCATCTTTGAAATCGGGGATGTCCAGAGCATATTCCACATTAAAATGTTAAATGAATGATAAAATCTGCTCATAGAGAGTGTTTAAATACTTAGTCTGGTTCATGTTAGTAGTCACTTTCATTCAGTGGACCAAAGTCATAATAAGAAAACTACTTTCAAACCAACAAAAGATCATCTCTGGATTGAACTACTTCCTCCACACATTGCAGATTGAATGACTCATTTGGCCATTGATGCACTCGAAATCTTACGTCATTCAAAGAAAGGTAAAATTGAAATTCGTCTGACCACACTATATACATTCAGCCCTGTACATGTATATAGTATGTATTTATTGATTACACTGAACACAACAATTTAGTAAATATGTTGTGTTCAGTGTTTTTTTTTTACAATTGCGTACGCGTAAATTTGTGTACCGCTTCAATCAATGGCTTCTTAAGAGATACGCGGTTCCAAATGTTAGCTGCAATCAGTTATTCATTCACAATGTTTGACCGTAAGCAAATTAGGATGGACCATCATTCACTGACCGCTGCAATACATGTCGGGTTTGAAACCAATTTTCATTGACAAGGCATGATTCTCGTTTTGTGTCCCTTTGGGTAAGAATTGGTTTCTTACCTCAGTTCTCAAGCCGTGTTGCATAGCCACCAGTAGTACACCACTCTTTGTAGACACGTTGGAAGTCCTCTTCTATACAACGAAAAATAGGGCGATTTCGCTTATTATATGATAATCGTCACGCTCAAAAACGAGAGTCCATTTTTGCAACTTTGTCAATCCTTGTATTTATCTATATTAACGATCTGAACGTGTTTTTCCTGTACTTCACAACAACTTATTCACTCAGCGTTATAGCTAATATCACAGGAAAAGAATGCAGACTCAGTTCACCATGTGACACATTTGCAACGCCAACCATCTGTATAAGTATAACGAAGCTGTTCTGCTTCCATGTATGGGTGACTAATTTTATGTAGGAACAGATGTTACAGACGCCATTTGACTTGGCGACATTTTCATTTAGCTCTAATTTGGCGAGAAAACCCCGTTTTCGAATACCTGTTAGGCCTAGCGCTTAGCTTTGTTTATTATGAAGTATATTACAATTTAGTTATAAAACACACAAAAATTTCTTATAAAACACTCATATTTATTTTTATTTATTATATACATTTAATTTTACTTACTACATACATTTAATTTTATTTAAAGCACACATTTTTATTTAACAGACACATAATTTTTATTTTCACACATTACTGTTATTTTCATGTAATACTCACAATTCATTTTATTATAAAACACCAGGTTTTCATACGAAGCAAAAATCTCCTGGTTACGAAGCTAGGCAAATAATCGGCATCGCGCCATAAAAGAACCCAACGCGTCTGCGACATCTGCACTGTTATATTCAGTGAGCCTATGTTGGAAAGTGGTAAAAAGAATAAAAGAAGAAGATTGACCGATTTTCCATCATTTCTGTACTAAAGGAGTCTCCGTACGATTATCACTTTGAGAATTACCAATTTTTTTCGATTTTCCTTAAATTTTGATCCACCAATATTTAAATATTAATAGCAATAATAAATAGAAGCTAAATAAAATACTCTTCTATCATAGTAAATGTCCTTATTAAATTTCTATACACAGAGATAATTTGATAAATGACCTTCGCCTACTGCACTCAAAATTAGAAACAAATATCATAAATAAATATGAAATAATTTATTTAAAATCAAATATAGCCTTTCAGCAACTTTATTTCAGTAATTGCATTCAATAACAGGAAATCCGCCTTGTGTATTTGATCCGGTTGTCATTTAATTATTTTAAAAAAAATCTGTCCTTTCTGTAAATTAATTAAATATTAATTGCACATTGCGCCTAAAGTTAAAAACAAGCTTCCCAAAAAAGATTTAATTATTTCAAATCTAATAAATTGCTCGCCGTAGAAATCTTATTTTAACAATAGAAATCAATATCGTGCGTTTTAAGGATTTTCTTTTTCTTTCAATGTTTTCTTCATTTCTTTACGATATAAAGTTTTTCTTTAATAACCTAATTTTGGTTTTTAGTTCAAACATCTGTTCCGTTACAAGAACAACACTTGATACCATTATTGAAGGATTCGACAAAAGACAAAAATAATTTCTCCTTACAGCAACGTGGTACTTTGTTAATTTGCTGAATTAATTATGCGTATTCTCTTAAAAATAAACTTAAAAATTTGTTAGGTTAATGATTGTTTTTTCATGGTCTATATAAAAAAATTAAAATGCCATTTTTCTCGGCTTTATTTAATGAACATCTAAATTATTGTTATTGATCATACTTGATTATTTATTTCTAATTATGCGCATTTTTCTGGATGCAACTGTACTAAAAGCCTACTAAAAGAAGGCTTTTAGGTAGCTTTCACTTACAAAAAGCTACCTATTGCAGTCGTTCGGAGGAAAGCAATTCCAAAAAAATTTGGTATATTTTCACCGATCATGACCCCCAGACCCCAAAACCACTCTCTGTTGAAATGTTGATTTATATATACATATATATATATATGTATATATCTGACATTTGTCATGCTGTAACTCTCTTATTTATTAACCGAGTTGGATGTGACTGAGTAAGTGTATAGAACATACCAAGGTCTGGACTGAGTTCGGTGGGCAACTTCATCTGCCATCTTGTTTCAAAATGGCGGCCAGTTAAAAATTTTTAATTTTTAAAAATTCAAAAAAATGTACCAAAAAATTAAAAATTTAAAAAATTGTATCCGTTAAGTGTTCGAACGTGATACAATGATTCCGGAACATTTTTTTATATTTGCTTTATCTTAAAAAATGGTTGAGATGTGGCAGTTTGAAATTCTAGGGGGGCTGACATTTTGAAACAATCTGTGTTATGCTGTAACTCTCATGCTGAAATTCGCATTCAATTTCAGTGTTAACGAAAACCGGGATTGAATCTTTTATATTCGGGTTCCAAGCATTTTAGTTTCGGGTGTTTGAGTAAAATTAATTGAATTTGTAAAAACAAGGACTATGAAAGCTACCTTTTCCTCGCGGTAAAGGCCGAAAGGACTCTTTTTGCACTCTCCAAAAATAGATAAAAAGTGTTCATAACTTCATTTTGTCTGGCCGTGCTCTAACTCGCTATGTAATTATCATATGTTATTAAGATTTATAATAGAATGTACGCTTTTGAAAATGAAATGTGTAGAAATAAATATTTCGTTTCACAAAAAGAATTTCATCCACAAAAAAAATCCGCTTTATAATGTTCTATGGGGAATAAGCGTTTGTTTTCTGACGCATTTAAATGATGTTACAATAATTTAATGTCATTGATATGTGGTGGACTACAGCATGCTTTCTGTGTAGTATAGAATAAGTAGCTCTTACAGTTTGTTTAAAAGGGACGTACAAGAGTCTTCCAGTATTTCATGATCTATGGGGAAAATTAAGTACTGCAGTACATTTTAGTGATTTAACGATATTTCAAGCATAATGAAACTAATCTTGATCATTCAGGTGTACTAAAACTACTACAACATGTTTTCTATAGATTATAGAGCGCATAGTATTTATCGTTCATTTTTTTACAGACACTAAAAGAAATTCCGATACAGGACTGCCCTATTAAAAATCTGTAGTAACTTGTCCAGTCATGCGAGTGTTTTTAAAGATAGTGACAATACATGACAATATTATGAAACGTATGAATCCTTTAAATCGTTCCACAATACTGTCGTTGATGCAGATAGACCCACGTCACATACAGCATTTTTGAACGTGTTCTTGAGTACATAAAAAGTCAATGTGGTCTGACTGTGTGGTACACAGTAAGACGAACTCGTACATTATTTTAAAGATTCTTTTCCTGTTTCTGTTCATGTATAATTAGTAAATCCTCTATGAATGATGTTCCAGTAATAAGCAGATTTTTATCCATAATGGCTAAAATTTCTTCAGGTAGCAAGGTTTCGTTTCAGGTTTCTGAAGGGAACTGTAGAGTTTTAAAATCACAAAATTCGACTGAAAAATCGATTTAAAAAAATTATTTAGAGAATTATGAAACTAGATGCTCAAATATATCTGCTACAAAAAGAATTTTTGAATTCTCACGCTTTTATATTTGTAAAAACTCTGATATTTATACAGTTTTTTTTTTAAACTTAAAATGCTGTTTTCTCAAAATTGAAAATTTCACACATTTCTAACTTTTGAAACATTTTATGCGCATTACTAAGTATATGATTCTTTTGAAATTTCTACTATATATACTCTATACAATAATAAATAAGTGTTAGCACAAAGACTTGCATTTCTGAGGTATTTTAGTGCTGAAATTTACGTGCATATGGAAATATGTAGCTACTCTTTAGAAAAAACAAAGCATAACTATAAAAATATTTTTTTCAGCTGATACATTCAGCGAAATGTTACAATTTATGTCAACTATCACTTTAATATATAAAAAATATCTGATAAATAAATATTATCATATTTTATACAAAAGAAATGCGCATTTGACATTTTAAAATAGGACAATTATTCATTATTTTATAAATTAAAAAATAATAATAATTGAAAAAGTTTGTATTGTTTTAACACCAAATTTTGAATATAACTATTTTAGCTTGCCATTAACGAGTCTGCTAATTTTCAAATAAATCCATTAAAATTGAAGGATTTGGTTTTTAATGTCGACTGTCCCCTTAATAAATGCTTTAAAAAAATCTAGCGGAATAATGTATACGATTGCCCCGTACTCGTTGGTCATTTAATTTGTATCATATATTCTATAAAAAGTTAGGAACAAATGTCATAAATAGATAATAAAATATTTCCTCTTAATCAAATAAAGTATCTCACATAGATGTTATATTTCTGTAAGAAGAAATTACTCTTGTGTAAATGATTTTGTTTTTCGTTAATTATTGAACAAATTTCCTGTAAATTATATACACCTTTAGTAAGTTAAATAAACCTTTCTAGTTTACCACATTGTATCTAAAGTTAGAACCAAACTTCATAGAAAATAACTAATAATTTAAAATCAAATAAAATATCTGATGCAGAAATTTTATTAATTAGAAAAATCAGTCTTGCATATTTTAATAATTTTATTAATTTATCTATGAAATTAAATTTTTTTATGATAAATCGTAATATAGTCTTTCTTTCAAATATTTGTTCCATTACACTCAATTATTCTATTGAAAAAAAAAAAAAAAAAAAAAAAAAGGTAAAAATAATTTTTTTTAAATATATGAAAATACATAAATTTGGAGAATTATTTATGAATATTGGATAAAAATATATTTTGGGTTAATTACTATTATTTCATGGTCTGTTAATAAATAAAAGAAAAATGTCACTGCTCACAATTTTATTTTTAATGAATTCCCTAATTATTGTTAACATGCTTATTTTATCATTTATACCTTTACGATTTGTCAAAGTTCATTCCAGCTCATCAAAAAAATGTCTCTTAGAGTTTACGGGACCACATTACATTGTTCACACTCTAATTAGAATTGTGTGTAATCCAATGCACACAGTGTGACAAACATTTGAATATAAGCAGCATTGTTTCCATCACATCCTCAGGAAGGCGGTTTTTTGTTATTGTGACTTTTTGCATAAGCATTAGAACGATTGTATACATACCATGGTTTTTGTGAACCATGGTATACCATGGTGAATGTTACAGTGCTGTCTGGTGTAGAAAAAGAAATTGCATTTGTAAAAGTGGCATACATAATAATAATAAAAATGACATGCTCATTTCGTTCATAGCAGACGATATAATTCATTTCACTGAAATAATAAGGATGATTTTTTTACATTGTGAAACTGGTTATAAAACGACCCCTATGTCACGTTTAACGTACAATTTCCAACTTGTTAAATTTTGATACGATTTTCAAAACAATTGAAATGATTCGACAAAATTCTCGCAACGACAATATATATTAAATTTCAAACCATTCGGTTGGGTAGTTTTTGCGCTGTTATATGCGGACGGACAGACAGACCAGACGACGATTAAAGGTGCTACGTATTTATATAATTAGGAACGCACCTGACAAATGCACATACATTTATCTTTTTATTGAAAAAAAATAATTACCGGAAAACATTCAAAATAACATTATATAAATAAAAATAAAATATGTATTTTTGCAAGTACAGTAAAAAAAATCTACTCATCCATCGAGCTGTCTAACTGAGGTCACAAAACAGTTAGAAACGCCAGAATGTAAGACCGCATAAAACATTTTTTTCACGTTTAACTTAGTCTGCAATTAATTAACTTTAAACTTGCTACCTTTTTTTTACTTCAAAATTTTCGAACTCGCATTTCACAGAGTCGTGTTCGTACATGCTCAAATGCCATTGCCAGTCGTCGATAGATTTTACTTTGTGCATGATAAGGTTTAACATTTAATTTAAAAAAACTTAATAATTTTAGATTCTAGAAAATTTAAATTAATTGAAATGTTCAAGGAACTATCTCTGTAAAAATATTTTTCTACAAAGTTTTGATAGGCCATTTGTAAAATTTCGATTTTCCGATGCTATTTAAAATAATATCTTTTGAAAGAACGCAGACGAAATTTCGGATAAATATTTCTTGCTAAATAACGTAATTTTTTTTATGAAATTGACAACACAATTTTCTCATCTCCACCAAATTGATTTCAAAGCACTGACAAATGTAAAACTTTGAGCAACTACAAGATTTATAACTGATATTCTGTGGGTAAGATTTTGCCAAAACTGACACCTTTTCCGGACCTGTATTCATTTTTTATAGATATGATGTTTCATATATTGCTTAATCTTGAATATCTGTAACTGTTTTCCACACAAATTCAAATCATTGACGTATTTGTTGCAAACCCTCATCTACAAATCTGAACAAATTACGATAAGATATAAATTAATAATTGAAATGAGTGAATAACTGATACATAAAATGTTGTCGTTTGATTGTAATGCAGTTATAACTTATTGTTTAAAGATATGGACGATTTGTAGTAACATAAAGACACGGGTGATGCACTCTATGCGCCATCAGTTTTTAAAGTTTAAATAAACACTTTCAATAATATCTTTGTTTAATTCAATGTTTAGCAGTAGTATAAACACAATTAACAGCAAACTGTTTTTAAAATCACTAATTTAATTAGAATTACTATAACACGGATGGTTTGTTGTTAGATAAAGACACGGGCGACTCCATGCAACAACGCCGTTTAAAGCCTAGATTTCCTGTTCGATGCTAATAAGAATAGTGTCTAATGTCTAGTAGTTTGAGAGTAATTGAAACAGAAAGTGATACAGAAACAGTAATTGAACAGAAAGTATTGAGAACTTTTGATTTTTAACATTGGTTGAACATTGAATAGCTTATTGGAAGAGGTTAAATAAATCGCAGATGTTAATCACGCAATTATTTTAGAATTCAGAACTGTTATCTCACTGATTGGCGCACTCAATACGCCGATCATGTTTTTAAAGGTTAACAAGGTGATTCAACAAAATCTTCCCATTGCTGCCAAAACTAGCATTCATGAAATGTTATACTAGGATATATGCAATGTTATGCGAGAAAAGTTAGAATGCTACATAAAATTTGACCGTACACATCATTTTATTTGTAAGGACTTTTTTACCGAACATCAGAGATACCAAATGTTATATATGAATGAAACACATTATACATGATTATACAAGAAATTTCTGTAACTGGTAATCAACAACTTGCGCAAAATGATGCAGTGTGAGAAGATTAAAAACACGTGTGAATACAAAGAGAAAATAAGAAAAAAAATCGCCAAATTTGGCATATAGGTGGAATTTACAAGACGAAACCAGAGAGTTGGTATTAGCAATAAGTGTGAAACATATTTGTCAGGGAAAGTTAAATCTTCTGGAGTAAAATTGTGTTGAAACAAAAATACATTATTCCATGTTAAAAGAATATTTTACTGTCTGAAAAACAATAATGACCAACAGACAAAACTTTTGTTCATGTGTTATTTGGAAATCGATTTAATTTATTCTTATTATAAATTATCAACAACTGTATATGACACACCTGAAAATACTGAAACTATGTACGAATCTATGTAAATATGACTTATGTGAGAATTCATAACTACACAATAATCATTGTTATAGTTTAAAAAATTCTATTGTATATTTTTGCGGATTTTATGTGCATTCTGTAATGTTGAAAATCTAGGCTCTGTTAAACAGAGTTTCTTTCTTAGTATACATTTTTTATATAACAAAATATACAAGAATGTATCGCAAAAATTCTTTCTGTGTGCCATTTTTAACAATTTATATGATTGTTGAAAGGTGTTTATGTATTCGGTCTGTCTGGCCGTTCTGTGCATGTGTCTGTCTCTCCGTACCCTAACTCACGTAAATATTCTCAATTTGCCATATAATTAATATATGTTATTGAGGTTTACCATGGAATGTTCGGAATTAAAAATGAAGTGTGTTGCATCTATATTTCATTTACAGAGGCTGTCAAAAGATTGCCGTTACATTAGTCTCTATGCGGGAAAATCCTTTTCAATATACAGGGTGGGACATATAAATGTGTCCCGGATGAATGGATATGATTGGACGTGAATGGTTGCCGCTCACATCACGTGTACGCACACCACGTGAGCATTAACTGAGGAGGAAAAAAACTACAGTTACTTCCAACAGTATGGAGCAACTGCCTATGCAGCCCGCTGTACCATGGATAAAATTTACACAACTTTCACTCCTGACAGAGTTGTTAGCACAGGTCAGTCTGGTCTCGGCCCTATCTGGCCACCCAGGTGGTCACCTGATCTGTCAGTGTGCGATTATTTTTTGTGGGGAACCCTCAAGTCTAAGGTGTATCACAACAACCCTCATAGTCTTCAAGAACTGCAGCAGAATATTTCTGATGAGATTGCAGCAATTCCACAAGTCCAGCTTTGAATTGCCTTCTGCAACTTGCTGACCAGGGCCCAAAAGTGCCAAGAGATGAATGGTGCTCATTTTCAACATCTGCTATAGGTAGGTTAGCGAACTAATATTTCATTTCCTTTGCTGTGTTTCTTTGTTACCTGGAACTCTGTTCTCCGCGCAACTTTTATTTGCCCCACTCTGTATTTTAATGATGTTACTCAATTTCAAGCGTAATGGAATTGATATACATCACTGACCGGCACAACAAGATGAATTCAACAAAATATAGTATGTGTAGCATTTATAGTTCATTTAAAGGGGCACTCAAACGAATTCCGTTATATTATGGTCTATGGGGAAAAATCGTTTGCGGTGTATTTTAATCGTCTTACACTATTACAAACATATTGCAATTGATGTGATTTTCCGATGTGCACTAAAACATGTTTTCTGTAGAGTATAAAGTTAAAGCATTTATCATTCAGTTCCAGGGCCACACAAAATAATTCGGTTACATAATGATGTACGGTGGAAAACTTTTTGCAACGTATTTTATTTTATGTTACACTGTTTCAAATATAATGAAATTGATATGTATTGCTGAGGTTTCTAACAAGATACTTGTAGAATATGATGTGGATAGAATTTATCGTTTATTTCCAGGAACACGCAGAAGATACAGTACTATCTGCGAAGTACTGTCTATTAGCGATAATTGCTGGAGGTGCGTTTTCATTTATAATATAGGTTTTTAAATTTAACTAAATTTTTACAGAATACATGGTGTGTATAAATGTTAGAGATCATATTCAAGACTACATAAAAGATTTCGAATTATTAATAAGTACGACCGTGAGTTGCATAATGTGGTTTTTAATTGAGTTATGAATTTTCAAACTAAATTTTATTTAGTATACTAAGAGATGTTTGTAGAATATGGATAAAATCATATACAAGACCACGCAAAGGACTGGATACATGTTCGCTTATGGATGGTAATATCTCGAAGTGTGATTTCAGTAGTTTTAAGCGCGTTTTTACCTGAATTAAATGTTAGCTGAATATGTGGCGTGTATAAAAATACGCAGGCAATAAATATACAGGGCAACGAAAAGAGTTCAAACATGTCTCCGTCTAATGGTAGAATTTGTTAAAGATGATTTTTTTACTATTAGTCCGTGGAGTTAGCGACAAATTTCACCAAAATATTTCACTTCCGGATACCAGTATGAGATTTGTCCAAAGGTTATATATATACTAAGAAACAAAAAATCACCGGGAGGAAATTGATCAGATGTCGGGGGTTGGTAACGCGGTTGAATGTCGTAAGACAGATATTAAGCTCATTCTTTTATACGTATTTTTGTAGTAAAGCTTTAAAAAGTTTGTATATTATATAAGATATGTATCCACTGACCTTGTAAGATTTTATTGCAGAAATATTGATATTTAGGGTTATAAATGGCTTTTTTGAAAAAAAAAATCTCAAAACCTTTTCTGTATTTTTCGATTTTTTTTTCAATAACTTGAAAGTATATTAAACGCATTGCATGCAAATAGTAATATGGTATTCCCATGTAATCTGGTATTGCATGCAAAACCCGCTTAAGTCGCTGACTTTATGACGTTTATGTAATGAACAAAAAGAAGGTATTGTTTGAAGAGGAAGGAATACACTGACTTATGTGGTTATTACCCATATCATGGCTCCACGTTTAAGGAAGCATTTGCGACAAAAAGTATATTTGGAAAACACTTGTCTTATGTGGTTTTTTGAAATGACTGATTCAAATATATTCAAAAATAAATAAATAACCGAAACCATTTATTTTACAATTAAAATTTTCATTACTATTTTATTCCTTCTAATTATAAAATTTTGAACGATGTACCCTAAAATAAAAAAAATAAAATAAAAAAAGTAATATTAAAATAGAAAATGCAATACAATAAAATACAGTCCTTTAAGTACAAAATTAAAAAAGCTTTGACGCCTCCTTTCATTTCATTTATAAAATCAGTATTTGTGAACTCAACTTTTCAGCTTTAAAATACTGAATGTTTAATTAAGAAAAAGTTATTAAGCAAACTGATAAACAAAAAATGTATCTCCATATGAAGTCTTGAAATTAAGCGAGGCGCATAAGAAACTGAATAATTAAAAACTGATTGTGGAAATGAATTCTATGATGTCGAAACTTTAAAATATTATGATTTAATTTTAATCACATTTCTAAAAATTTTAATTGGATTTTTCGCTGACGTTAACAATTTTAATTTTATGGTCGATGCACACAATATGTGTTATAATTTAGAAGTACACATTGAATTTTCGATTCAAAGACATGCACTTGTTGGTGATATTTAAGTAGTGTTAAATTTAATTACGAGACTATTTGTTATTTCAATAATGAATAAAATAATGCATTTTAAATGTTATTTTAATAAAACATTTTACCCCCAAATGAACTCTTGAAGTTAAATAAGGTATATAAGAAGCTATATAATTAAAAACTGCCTGTGAAAAATAATTCTTTGAACCCAAAGCTTTAAAATTTTGTGATTTCTTTTGAAATGATTTTCAAAAACATTTAATTAGATTTTACGCTTACGTTAACAGTTTTAATTTTATGCACACATAATGTGTGTTACTTTAGAAGTGCACTGTTAAATTTTTGATGTATTATTCAAAAACGGAAATTTTTTGGATGACATTTAAGTATTGTTAAATTTAATAACAATAGGGTTTCTTGTTTAAATAATTAATAAAATAATACAGATAAAATATTAGTTTAATCTAAAATTTTACCTCCATATGAAATCTTAAAACTATGTTAGGCATATAAGAAACTGGATAATTAAAAACTGATTGTAAAAAGAAATTAATTCTATGATGTCGAATCTTTAAAAATTTATTAATGCACCAAACTCGATTATGGAATATTCGCAGCTTTTATTTTATGTTTGATAGAAAGCGCGAGCTGGTGAATTTACTAAAATATATATATATTTTGCTCTGTTCCTTTTTTACGATATGGTAACAATAAAGAAAATATAAAATTATCTTTATAGTATTTCCAAATTGTTTTCATAATTTATAATCATAATTAATATGGGACTATTAACTGGTTAAAGCGCATTTAAAAAAATATATATTACATGCTTTTTATAAAATTTATGTTTTCTTGCACATAGTGTTTAAAATACTTTTTTTTGTTGTAGTTTCACATCCAGTTTTTTCGATTTATCACATGTGTCACAGGCGATTTATCATATGTGTTCAAACGGGAAAAAATCTTAAATCTTATTTGATTATTTATAATTAAGTGTTTTTTTAATAATGCTGAAATGTCATCAAAAACACATGTGTGAACATAATTTTTATAACTCTGGTATATAGAGATGTGATTGAAAATTCGATTACAAACTTCAACCATTAGATACAAAGTTGACTTAAATAAAAGAGTGTAATTAAGCAAAATTAAGTGAGGCATTTAAAACTGACTGTAAAAATTATGTAGCCGAAGCGAATTTATTTTATATTTTCAAATAAGTTTATGTAACTTATGATTGGATTTTTCGCTCACGGCGACAGTTTTAATTTCACGGCTGATGCACACAGTGTGTGTGATATTTTACAATTGCATTGTTGAGTTATTGATGTATTATTCAAAGACATACACTTGTTGTTGCATTTAAGTAGTTTTAGATTTAATGCCGATACGATTTGTTGTTTCAATAATGAATAAAATAATGCAGTTTAAATGTTAATTTTTATCTAATTCTTAATCTCCAACTGAACTTTTCAAATCAACTGAGGTATATAAGATACTTAATAGTAAAAACGTAATGTCAAAATAAATTCTGCCAAGACGAAGCATTCATATTATAAATTTTTTAAATAATTTATGTAAGTTTTTATTTGATTTATCAATCGCATCAACAGTTTTAATTTCATGGCTGATGCAGACAGTAATATTTTAAAAGTTCATTGTAGAATTCTCGATGTGTTACTCAAAGACAGACACTTGTTGAAGACATTAATGCAATTTTAAATTTAATAACGATACGATTTGCTGTTTCAGTAATGAATAACGTAATACATTTCAAATATTAGTTTAATCTAAATATTTACTCCCAAATGAACTCTGCAAAGGAAAAAATAAGGTTTATAAGAAACTAAATAATTAAAATCTGATTGTTAGAATGAATTTTGTGAAACCGAAGATTTAAAATTTTATCATTTCTTTCTAAATGATTTTCTAAATTGTATTTTTCGCTCACTTTAACAGTTTTAACTTTATGGTCGGTGCACATAGAATGTGTCATGTTTCAAAAGTTTATTTTTGAATTCTTGTTGATGACATTCAAGTAGTTTTAAATTTAAGTTCTGTACGCTTTATTGTTTAAATAATAAATAAAATAATACAGTTTAAACATCAGTTTATTATGAAAGTTTCTTACTATAAAAAAAATAAACGAATTTTCTTGTGATTTATATTAGTATGATTATTATTATTTTAATTACCAATCCTCTGATTTTTAGGTAGCTTTCAATACAAAAAAGTATAAAGCTACCTATTGCAGCCGTTCGGAGGAAAGCAGTTCCGGAAAATTTCGATATATTTTCACCGATCATGACCCCCATACCCCAAAACCACCCTCCGTTCAAATGTTGATTTATATATATATATATATATATATATATATATATATATATATATATATATATATATATATATATATATCCATATATATATATATATATATCTGACTTATGTCATACGATAACGCTCGTATTTATAAATCAATTTTGATTAAACTAATTGTGTGTATTAAGCTCACCAATGTCTCGACCGAGTTCGTTGGCCAGCTTGGTCCGCCATTTTGTTTCAAGATGGCGGCCATTTAAAAATTTAAAACTAAAATAAATATACAAAAAAGTTAAAATTTTAAATTTATTTTTTAATTAAGTGTTAGGCCTTGATACGAGGATTCCAGAGCATATTTTGGTTCACCTCTATCTTAAAAAATGGCTGAGATAGAGCAGTTTGAAATTTCAGGGTGGCTGACATTTTGAAACAAGACAGCACATTACAAAAATTTTCATTGTTGTAATCATGTCCCAATCATACGCACAAAACTATATATTCATATCCGTTAGCGCCAAATTCTCGCCAAACTTGGCGACATTTGGCGAAATATCGCCAAATTTGGCGACCAAAATAAGTCTTCATAAATGAAGCCAATTTGGCTATTGCTCAATAATTTGGCGAATTTCTTATTCAGATTCAGTATTAACGAATCCTTTGTAAACGTTTTCTTTGCATTTTAACTTGTTGTTTTCGTGTAACATTAGCTAAAATTTTAAAACTAAGATATAGGAAAGCTACCTTTTCCTCCCGGTACAGGCCGGAAGGACTTTTTTTAAATAACTTTATTTTAAGGATAGGGGGAAGCGAGAATAATTATTTTTGAACAGTAAGAAAAACAGCTGAAAAAAAAAGAAACAGTAAAACATGGAGATGAAATCAGGGTTACCAGTTTGGCCTGTATTTTTATTCAGAAATTCCAAATTTTTACCGGAAATTCCGAAAAGGAAGTTTTAATTTTTTGTAATCACGAAATGTGTGCCATGTAATCTAAAAATTACTATTCAGAAATTCCGGAATGAATTCTGAATTTCGGAATAAATGTGGAGGTACAGTCGGAAACCCTTAATGTGATATTTTCAGGGAGGATATTTACTTGTAATTAAACATAATATCTAGATATCTGTAATCTTTAATATGTGATATGTAATTTTGTCAAAATGTTTTAATACTGGCGACAAAGTGTTTCGAGAAAATATTTTTGCACTTTGACAATTAACATGCTTTTACATTATACTAACATGCTTTTACATTATACTAACACTCTTTTACATTATATTAACATGCCTTTACGTAATACTAAGTTTTGAGAGTTAAACACTGATTTATGAAGTTACTTTGATAAAAATTTTGTACTTCTTTATTAAAAAAAAAAAAGAAAGAAAAACAGGGAATCCAACTCGAGCTTCCCGGAACATACTGCTCAATGTACACAACATAGTGGAAAATATTTAACTAAAAACTCTTATAGATTTTTTACTTTTAGAAAATTTATTAAATGTCCGGTAAAAACACCAAAAAACAGTTTTATATAAAAAATATCAGTTATGAATTCAAAATGTTTTTTTTTTTTTACATTTATTAAAAACGGTGCTATCTTAAACGCATGCCAGCGCTTAACAACAAAAGAAATCGCCAAAGATTTCAGTATCGTAAGAAACTTTATTGATTCTGATTATTTCGGTATTTAAGCGCATAATTCGATTACATATCTGTTAAGTTTGTGTTTTATTTTTGTTATTCTTTTATTTATTTGTTGAAGAAGTTTTAATTTCATTTTGGAATATGAGCCGGAAACTAACGGTGAACAATTTATATTATTTTAAGTGCAAACGTGTCAATCTTTCGTCATCATGCCATATAGATATATATTTTTTTAAATATCACATGAAATAGTTTATAAAATAATTGCGTCAACCCGACTCTAGTTCCTGTCTACTGTCTATCGCAAGGAGGTCCAGAAAGGAACCCTTTTTTGTGCATACGTGGATTATAACAGAAAAAAAAAGTTTAAACACAATATTATTTGGTACAAAGGTTCCAATTTGTGCTGCAATCATCCCATTAATAACCAAAATGCCAAACTAAAATAATTTTGGATTTTCACCTCCTCATATTCTTTATCAGACTGGGCTACATTGGTTTTCGAACACGTAAAACTGTGTAAGAAGTGAGTTGTGCAAGAACCTAATCAAATTATTTCATAAAAAATAAAAGAAAATACTATTAATTGGTTCTCATCTTCAGACTAAAGCATTGCACGTTGTATGGAGCATCTTCAATTTTATAACATTTTAATAAAACTTTAACAAAAACTGTGTCCATGTCTTTGTTGGTAAGGATTATGATGAATAGAAATTGAGGAGAAGAAGGGGGCAGTTCATTTTTATTATTAGACCAGTAGGTTCACAACACAAACTTGTTGTTTATGAATATTAAATACATTAAATTGTTAGTACCAATATAACTTAATCGTATGCAGGTGTCATAAAAATAGAAAGATAGAAATAATATAATCAACTAATTCGGGGGACAATAATCTCAAAATGTATTTATATATATACTTATATATAAATTTATTTACTGCCGCTGATTTTTGGAAATGGATTTCAAGTAAAATGTACAGTGAATATCAGTTACTTCAAATCAGAATTTCGGATTTAGGATGCTATCAATTCGCAATTAATCATTTCCAGTGGCGTAATTGAATTTATACAGGTAAAAGTAACAAAATAATTTAATGTTCATGTTGTCTGTAAAACATGTTTGTTGAACGTGAAAGTGTTTACCTGAGTATTGATAGCATCCGAAAAACCTAAATTCCAGGTTAAGAAAACTGATTAACACACTATAAAAACTAGTCGGAAAAGTTTCCGAAAATCAGTGCAAGAAAAGGGAACTTAGTTTTTATAAATGCTCTTTAAATCTAGAAAATATATTGTTTTGGGGATTTCTAAAGATAGAGAAAGATTTTCAGAATAAAGGGTAACTCGGAAGAGGTTAATGTATATGTTTATTACTGGTTGTCTTATATTTTCTTAGATAAAGAAACATATATGTTTTACAGTGTATCGTAATAATGTATATATGATTAGAATATTCAGCATGAATAAAAATGTTATAATTAAAAGTGTGTGATAATATTAACCATTCTGTGTAAATCTGGTAATAATATGGGTTATTTTTTGTATAAGTCTTAATAATCCTAAAAAAAAAAAGTTTATCTTAAAAACTGCTCTTTCAAAAAATATTTATAAATGAATATTTGTAACATAATATAAAGTTACAACGAATATATTGAGTTAAGAAATAAAATGTAGCATTAAAAATGCAATATTTCAACTATGATTGCTACAAAACTGAGTTAAATAGTAACGCAATTTTTTTATTCTTTTTGCGAAAGCTTTCATATATTAATTACTTAGAAACACCTCAAAACTTCTTCCTTAGGTTTTAATATATTTACGTGTCTTCTCAGTTTACTTTTTATTATCTTTTACGACTTTATTATTTTTTGCATGGAAAATGAAAAAATATATAGATTAAATATAGCAAGAGACAAAAGTAAAAAGTGATTTTTCCTTTTAGTACTTTTTTTATCTTTTAGTTTTAATATTTTACTTTAAATGTTATTAAATTTATTACTTATTTCTTGATTTTATTTTATACTGCTGAAATAAAATAAAATGTTAAAAGATTTTTTTAAAATATGTCACAGTTCTAAGATAATAGAAAAGACTTAGAAAATTTTAAATATTTAATTTTTTCACCGCAATCGTTTTAACTTGCTATTAGTTATATGAAAGATGTATATTTACAATAAAAGGAACCATATTTTAAAAAGTTTTGTTATATATACATAATATATTTCTTGAGTTAGTAGAATGAAAAAAAAATCTTTTTTTAATTTGAAACACTTTCGTTTTATCGCTTTTAATTATCTAAGGTCGTGCATTCCAAGTGAATGTATATATAAAGGAATGATTAAAATTAGTAATTCTGTACTTGAAAAATTAATAAAATAAAATAAATTTCTCTTTAATCGTACATTTTGTACACTTTGATGCATCTATTTATTTTATTTAAAAACTCAATATTATATAAATTCTACTAATTAACTTTTCGGCTTTAAATAAGGAATATTTAACGTTAAGTAACTCAGAGAACTGATGAGAAACTTTCCTTCATATTGGCCCTTGAATTTAAGTGAGGCATATAAGAAATTAAATTCTTGAAAACGGATTGCTAGAATGTGTTCTATGAGCCAGAAAACTATGCGATTTTATGACTTCATTTTAAATAAATTTCTTAATGTTTTGATTGGATTTTTCGCTCACGTTCACACGTTGAATTTTATGGTCTATGCACACAGTACGTATGATATTTTAAAAGTTGAAACTGAATTTCCGATACGTTGTTTAAAGACAGATATTTTTTGACGACATTCAAGTAGTGTTAAATTTAATTACGAAAAGATCTATTGTTTAAATAAATTTTATAACGAAAAACTAGCTTCATGGCAATCCGATTTGTTGACTTTAACTAGTTGAAGTTTTTCAAATGTTTGGGGACAAATAAATCTAATATTTTGTATATTTATAAAGATTTATAATATTAATTTTATTGAATAACAAATTACAAGTAAGAAATGAGGAGGTCGGGGCAAGAAAGTGCCAAGCCACATTTTTGGCGAAATAAATCTAACACTGTAATTTGTTGCTTAATATTGTAAATTATAATATCCAACATATAATTTGTTTCTAATGTCACTTGGTGGTAGCATATGTGACGTTTTTGTCCCAGATTTTATGCCCCCAATGAAAAAAGCTAATTTACAAAAAATGTAATAGTAATATCATTAAAGTAAGACCATATTGTTACTCAGAATATCTAAAATGTTACTAAGACATTAGCGAAAAAACTTTAGGTTATATATCGTTATTTGAGCATTTGATCAAATTTTCAAATTGAAATATCTCAGAAAATGTGACTTGGCACTCTCTTACCTCGACCCCCCTCAAGTAAAGTTTGGTGTGTGTTAAAAGTTTTTTCAATGAAAGAGCCCACTTTCAATTGTTATTCAGAATATCTCAAATGTTACTAAGACATTGGCGAAAAAACTTTAGGTTATATATCTTTATTTGAGTATTTGATCAAATTTTCAAATTGAAATATCTCAGAAAATGTGGCTTGGCACTCTCTTGCCCCGACCCCCTCAAATAAAGTTTGATGTGGGTTAAAAGTTTTTTCGGTGAAAGAGCCCACTTTCAATGACGCTATTTATCAAAAATATTTCTTTCTTTCAAGATTTTTGTGGAATCAAAGGTTGGTTGACTTCTAATTGGAAGTTCTAATTTTGTAGCTTCTAACACCTATGGCTTCTAGTTCTTCTAATGTTTGAGCTGGTAGAATAAAAATGATGTCATTTTGTTAAGCTCGTACAAAAATATTTCAGTTGTAGGAATTAAAATAATTTCTTCAAAGTTTTTATTTTTGGTGTCTGTAAACAATAATAGAAGACGGTCTTCTCCAATCGTCGAAAAGTAAAATTTCATTTCTCTATATCTCGAAAACTAATAAAAGAATGAGCTGTAAATTCACAGAACCATACAGAACCATGTTTCTAACTATGCTTATTATTTTTATGTAAAATTTTCTGAAATTCATAATTCATATTTTTTTTTCAATAAATAATTTTTATAATAATTTAAAATATATAATATTTTAAAATATATATCATATTCATATTTTAAAATGTGATTTTGAAAAAAAATTAGCCCAGATTGTTTTGGGATCCAATCAATGTATCTCAATAAAAAAAGAAATATCGAGTGATTCAATTGGGTTATTTTTTAGTAAGATATAAATTAAAATTTTTAACATGGATTTAATGTTCGAATCTTTAAATTTTGACCCCTTATAACTATTATGTGAAAACAAATTATGTATTTTTTCATGCTTTATTCATCCAAAGAACTCAAATAAAATGTCAAAAGTGTGAAATACTATTTGTAAAAAGGAAGTTGTATAGTTTTTGATATTTAGACTACCCCTTATGCAAAAAATTAATTCATATTTGAAAAGAAGACACTCTTGTTAGTTGAGTGTGATTTTATTGTAAATGATCTGCGGGTGGATGGCATTTTACACTCTTTTAACTAACCTAACTTCGTTTATATATGTAAAAATGAAATTTTGTAATCGATTTTTCACTCACTTCATCATATGCTGTAGAATTATACAAATGATGTATACAAGTGCGTTTTAAATGACAATACAAAATTTTAATATTTTTAGAAGTTAAATTTACAAATTAATTTTAAACATTTTTTTTGTTGGCCGGTTGAAGGTGGTAAATCGCCAAATAATTTTTATGGTTACAACTGCTTACGAGTTACAAAAAAAAACGGAGTTAATTATGCGTGAAACCACTCTCGCCAAAATATGTCAGATGGCTGTGAAAGAGCAACAACAAAATATTTTGAACACTAAGAGGTTGAAAATATAAATAAAAAATATAGAGTAATATTTTTAAAAAAATACGTTTTTATGATTTAATAGCTTAATAATAATAATATTATATTTATTATGTTTAAAAGAAAGCAATTAAGAATAGAGAGTTTCAACAATACTTTCTTTTCTTTCCTGTTGCATATCATAAAATAGATAAGAGCAAAAATTATATATATTTTTAAGAAATTCACTAATTCACGCGTCCTATAAAAAATACATCAAAGTGGCGAATTTTAAACATCGGGACTCATGCAACATTGACATATTGTAACAGAAAGTTTTGGAACTACATGAATTCCAATCATGAAGTTAGGAGTAAATTTTAAGATAAATGTGGAATGCTTATAAAAAATTGTTAGGCTTGATTTGGTTGTGTTTCGGACGTTATCGTGATGACAATTTTTGCATGTCTTGCTTTTGTGTGTCTCTGTGCACGAACACTTAGAGATTAACAAACTCTCCTAAGTAGGTAAAAAAATCAATACATTATTCAATTATGTTAATTGGTACTGTATTTAAGACGTTATCGTAATGACATTATTTGCATGTTTTTTATTCTGATTGTCTGTGTAAACGAACTATAAGAGATACATACTTTATTAACGAACTCATCTGAGATATTTGCACGATTTATTCACTATCCAAATTACGTTCGAATTGTTTAAGTTTTTCGGGTGTTATATCGCAACAATTATTTCATGTTTTTTGCATTTGTGTGCCCTTGTAAACAAATATAAGAGCTAAATTTATGATTAAAGTGCTGATCTGAGATATCTGCATGTTCAATATATTTAATACCTAAGGGATACCATTTGTCTTGGAAAGCCAGGGCGTTGAGCGAGAACAGCTTCCCCGATGATCAACATATTGTCCAAATTAGGTTCGAATTGGTTCAGACTTTGGGACGTTGTAGTAGAAAGCTCAACTTCTTACCAAACTTCCGATAGCTAACAGACGATGACTCTATCAAAATGACAACTCGGAAACTCCACTTGCAGTTAACACGTGGCTCAATGTCACAAGAGAACTCATGTACCCGAGGGCAAGATGCGTTCCAAATCTACTGTTTTCCCCTACTACGGCTCTCTATATATAGCTACTACAAATCATAGTTACCTAATTAACATATCATTGCAAAAATAACTGTGACAATCATATTCTTGGAGATACATATGCACATCGCTAAAATTGTAGAAATGATAGAATAGGTCTCATTCACGTACAAAATCAGATTTCAGAACGCCACGACCGAAAGCAAATTCTCAAATATCACTCGTACACTGCAGTACCCTTATAAAAGAGTAGTTACACATTGTGCCACAAACTTATTTTTTGCTATCCGTTTATTTGTCATTTCGACAAAATTGAAAAATATGTTCAATTTGAAAAACCTCTATTTATCCTTTCAATCAAATTTCGTGCATTGCATGCAAATGCAAAAATAACTAATTAAAACAGCAATCCCGCCCTACAAAACGTAATAAAATAAAATAAAATGATTTTCCTTTAAGCATAAATTTTAGTTAACTTTAACCTCTCTATTCATTTCATTTATAAGTTCAGTATTTATATTTAATATTAATATATTTCCCACAAAATAACTTTTGCTCTTTGAGTTATCCAACAATTACGGTGTTAAGTCACGTATTGAAATGATAAAATTTTTATCTCCAAAATAAACTGCTGAAATTAAGTGAGGCATACTCGAAATTAAATTATTAAAAACGGTATGTCAGAATGGATACTATGAATGAAATTTTACGATTTCTTTTTAAATGAATTTCTGAAAGTTTGAATTAGATTTTTCACTCGTGTTAACACTTTGAATTTTATGTTCGATGAATACCATATGTGCGATATTTTGAAACTTTATTGTTGAATTCTCGATGTGTTTTTTTTAAGACAGACATTTGTGGATGATATTTGAGTAGTGTTAAATTTAATTACGATACAATTAATTCTTTAAATATATTTTACGGGGAAAAGAATAATAGAGTTTAAACAATAGTTTAATCGTTAATTTTATTTTTAAAACTTTAAAACCTTAACTGCGTTTGTTAGGATTTCTTTAAAAATTTAACTATTTTATCTTTTTTTCTTGCAAAAATTTTTTTATTATCAATAATCTAACGCTAGATACTGGTTTAAGAAAAACTCTTCTTTAAACCCAGCCCTTAAAATTTCTAGAGTTATTTTTAATTATTAATGGAATTTAAAATAATTATTTTAATGTACAATAATTACATATTAAAAAAAAGAAATATGGGCTACTAATTTTGAAACGCAACATCTTGCAGTGTATCTGAATAATATATATGATATTCGTTCATACCTTATTATAATTAAAATGAACCTGACACAAATACCGTTCATAGACCATAATGCCTTTGAATTATTTTGTGCTCCCCAAGCAAACAAACGGTAAATGCTACACAAGTCATTTTTAATGGGGAATAAGCTATTGTGAAACCAAATAAACCCCCTTTGAGATACTGTGCATCACCATAGGTGACCTTGTTAACCGATTGGACTAGATGAGATAGGAGGTCTACAAGGTTCTGCAAGGGAGCTGGATTTGTAAGAAGGATGTGTGTGGAATAGGAAGGCTGGATTTTGAACACATCCATTTGACGACATTCGCTCAATAATCGATCACAAACGACCACCAAATTCAGGAGTTAGTGTGGCTGGCGTTTTACTCACTATTCAAGATACTCACATGGATTTTCTACTGATTAAAATCAGGTGATTTAGTGTGCATGTCCTTGTGCGATAGGGTGCTTGAGTTTTCATTAAACCAATCATTTATGCATGCAGCAGTTTGAACATGGCTGTTGTCATCTTCGAAATCGGGGATGTCCAGAGCATATCCAACATTAAAATGTTAAATGAATGATAAAATCTGCTCATAGAGAGTGTTGAAAGGCTCTGTTTCATGTTAGTAGTCACTTTCATTCAGCGGGCCAAAGTCATAATAAGAAAACTACCTTCAAACCAATACAAAATCATCTCTGGATTGAACTACTTCCTCCACAAATTGCAGATTGAATGACTCATTTGACCATTGGTGCACTCGAAATCTTCCGTCAATCAAAGAAAGGCAAAATTGACATTCATCTGACCATACTACATACATTCAGCCATGTACATGTATATAGTATGTATTTATTGATTACACTGAACACAATAATTTATTAAATGTGTTGTGTTTAATGTTTTTTTTTTTTTTTTTTTTTTTTTTTTTTTTTTTTTACAATTGCGTACGCGTAAATTTGTATACCGCTTGAATCAATGGCTTCTTAAGAGATACGCGGTTCCAAATGTTAGCTGCAAGCAGTTATCCATTCACAATGTTTGCCCGTAAGCAAATTTGGAAAGACCTTCATTCACTGACCGCTGCAATACATGTTGGGTTTGAAACCAAATTTCATTGACAAGGCATGATTTTCGTTTTGTGTCCCTTTGGGTAAGAATTGTTTTCGTACCTCAGTTCTCAAGCCGTGTTGCATAGCCACCAGTAGTACACCACTCTTTGTAGACACGATGGAAGTCCTCTTCTATACAACGAAAAATAGGGCGATTTCGCTTATTATATGGTCATCGTCACGCTCAAAAACGAGAGTCCATTTTTGCAACTTTGTCAATCCTTGTATTTATCTATATTAACGATCTGAACGTGTTGTTCCTGTACTTCACAACAACTTACCCACTCAGCGTTATAGCTAAGATCACAGGAAAAGAATGCAGACTCAGTTCACCAAGTGACACATTTGCAACGCCAACTATCTGTATAAGCATAACGAAACTGTTCTGCTTCCATGTATGGGTGACTAATTTTATGTAGGAACAGATGTTACAGACGCCATTTGACTTGGCGACATTTTCATTTAGCTCTAACTTGGCGAGAAAACCACGTTTTCGAATACCTTTTAGGCCTAGCGCTTAGCTTTGTTTATTATGAAGTATATTACAATTTAGTTATAAAACACACAAAAATTTCTTATAAAACACTCATATTTAATTTTACTTATTACATACATTTAATTTTATTTACTACATACATTTAATTTTATTTAAATCACACATTTTAATTTAACAGACACATAATTTTTATTTTCACACATTACTGTTATTTTCATTTAATACTCACAATTTATTTTATTATAAAACACCAGGTTTTCATACGAAGCAAAATTATCCTGGTTACGAAGCTAGGCAAATAATCGGCATCGCGCCATAAAAGAACCCAATGCGTCTGCGACATCTGCACTGTTATAATCAGTGAGCCTATGTTGGAAAGTGGTAAAAAGAATAAAAGAAGAAGACTGACCGATTTTCCATCATTTCTGTACTAAAGGAGTCTCCCTACGATTATCACTTTGAGAATTACCAATTTTTATCACTTTTTCCAAACTTTTTGGTCCACCAATATTTAAATATTAATAGCAATAATAAATAGAAGCTAAATACACTGCTCAAAAAAATTAAAGGATATTTAAAGTTTTATATAAAATAAAGATATAAACGAATTTTTTTTTGCCGAAATTAGAAGAAGAGAATCACAAATGCAAATTTTTCTGGTTTTCAAACTGTGGAGTATGCAAATTTTGAGTTCGACGTCAAAAACGTCGCTTCAGCGGCAGCGAATGAAATTTGACTTTCAACTGGATAAAAGAGAATGAAGACAAGGATGATCGGCATTCAGTGATTGCTTTGTTTCGATGAGTACGATGTCTCAGCGAAGTCATTTGACAGATTTAGAAGCTTGGAGAATTGTTGGTAGGTTAGAAGGGAGCCAAACTCAAGCCGAAGTAGCGCAAGCCATTGGAGTGCCACAAAGTGTCATTTCCAGGATCTGGAACCGTTTTTTGGAGAGTGGATGTGCAGGCCGAAGACCAGGGCAAGGTCGTAGACGGGCAACAACGCCCAATGAAGATCGGTATTTAGCGTTAACAGCTCGGAGACACCGAAACATGAACGCTACTCTTCTCCAACAACACCTTCGCTCGGCTACAGGCACCACGATTTCAACTCAGACTGTCCGAAACCGGCTCCATGCTGTAGGTCTGCATGCATGGCGACCGATGGTATGTGTTAGATTAACATCAAGGCATCGTCGCGACCGCAGGGAGTGGGCAACTGAGCATGTCAACTGGAGGAGAAATGAATGGAGCAATATTCTGTTTTCTGACGAGTCCCGTTTTTCTGTGCATCCAGATAATAGGCGTATTTTCATCTGGAGGGACCGTGGCAGTAGGAATAATCCTGCGTTCGTGCACGAAAGTGTCAGATTTGGCGGTGGAGGAGTGTTGGTGTATGGTGGCATCTCCATTGACGGGCGCACTGACCTCTACATCATTCGAGATGGAGCTCTGACTGGTCGCCGATATAGGGATGAGATCCTCAGACCTATTGTATTCCCTTACGCTGCAGCAATCGGAGATAACTTCATTTTAATGGACGATAACTGCAGGCCACATCGTGCAAACCTGTTGGAGGATTTCCTTTTCGAGGAAGGAATCGTTCGAATGGAATGACCAGCGTGTTCTCCAGACATGAATCCAATCGAGCACGTTTGGGACGCTTTAGGAAGACGAGTTTCTGGCCGCCAACAACCCCCACAAACTCTCCAAGAACTGGAAAGAGCTCTTCTGGAAGAGTGGGGCAGAATACCCCAACTCGTCATTAATAGCCTAATTGAGTCCATGCCTCAAAGGTGTTCAACGTTCCTGGCCGCCCGTGGAAACCATACCCCCTACTGAAAATGATTTTCTTTGAAGAAAACACCTTTTCTTATTCTTTTTTTCTCATATGCACAAATTGTGTTTTTTTCCTTTTGTACACAAATGCGCAATAAAATGCATTTTTTTCTGCCAAACATGTGTAATTTATTCTCATATAACCTACTATGTCTGTCTACCATGTATCAATCAGCTAAAAAGTTTCCCAGATACAAAATCCACCTAAAACTGCAATATCCTTTAATTGTTTTGAGCAGTGTAAAATACTCCTATATCATAGCAATTGTCCTTTTTAAATTTCTATACACAGAGCTAATTTGATAAATTTCCATCGCCTACTGCACTCCAAATTAGAAATAAATATAAATAAATATGAAATAATTTATTTAAAATAAAATATAGCAATTCAGCAACTTTTTTTCAGTAATTGCATTCAATAACAAGAAATCAGCCTTGTGTATTTGATCCGGTTGGCATTTAATTATAAAAAAGTATTTTCTGTCCCTTGTGTAAATTAAATAAATATTAATTGCACATTGCGCCTAAAGTTAAAAAATAAGCTTTCCAAAAAATATTTAATTATTTCAAATCTAATAAATTGCTCGCCGTAGAAATCTTATTTTAGCAATAGAAATCAATATCGTGCGTTTTAAGGATTTTCCTTTTCTTTCAATGTTTTCTTCATTTCTTTACGAAATAAAGTTTTCCTTTAATAACCTAATTTTGGTTTTTAGTTTAAACATCTGTTCCGTTACAAGAACAACACTTGATATAATTATTGAAGGATTCGACGAAAGAAAGCCAAAAATAAATTATTCTTACAGCAACGTGGTGCTTTGTTAATTTGCAGAATTAATTAGGCGTATTCTCTTAAAAATAAACTTGATTATTCTTTGAAAAATCTTTGTTAAGTTAATGATTGTTTTTTCATGGTCTATATAAAAAAAAAATTAAAATGCCATTTTTCTCGGTTTTATTTAAAGAACATGTAAATTATTGTTATTGGTCATATTTGATTATTTATTTCTAATTATGCGCATTTTTCCGGATGCCACTGTGCAAAAACCTAGTAAAAAAAGTTTTTTTTTTACACTTTCCAACATAATTTAAAAGTTAAAAATAGAGAAAATTCCATATAATAAACGTCAAATTCACCTTCTTTAACTTGAAATAACACAACGCAAACAAAGTGAATTTGGTATAATTTACTTAGTATCATCGGTGTTTTTGGTTTTGACTAACTCCCCCCCCACCTCCCTCCAACTTTTAATGGTAGCGTGTCATCTTCCTTCACTCCCTACATTGCCTAGCTTTTATATTTGTAAAATTTTTATACAGTTTTTTTTACTTAAAATGCTGTTTTCTCAAAATTGAAATTTCGAACATTCCTAACTTTTGAAACGTTTTATGTGCATTCCTAATTTCCTAAATTCTTTTGAAATTTCTAATGTATATACTATATACAATAATAAATAAATGTTAGTATAAAAAGTTGCATTTCTAGGGTATTTTAGCGTTGAAGTTACAAGTGTTGAAGTGTTGAAGTTTAGTGTTGAAGTCTGCTTGTGGAAATATGTAGCTACATTTTAGAAAAAACAAAGCTTAATTATAAAAGTTTTTTTTTCAGCTCATACATGCAGCGAAATTTTACAACTCATGGCAACGTCCATTGTTATAAATATATAAAAAGTATCTGATAAATAAATATTGTCATATTTTATACAAAAGAAATGCGCATGGGGCATTTTAAAATACGTCAACTATTCATTATTTTATTAAAAAAATAAAAATAAAATAATAATTGAAAAGGTTTTTATTGTTTTAACGCCAAATTTTGAATATAACTATTTGAGCTTGCCATTAACGAGTCTGCTAATTTTCAAATAAATCCATTAAAAGTTGAAGGGTTTGGTTTTTAATGCCGACTGTCCGCTTAAATACTTTAAAAAAAATCTAACTGAATGCATACGACTGCCCCTACTCGTTGCTCATTTAATTTGTATCCTATATTCTATAAAAAGTTAGGAACAAATGTCATAAATGGATAATAAAATATTTCTTCTTAATCAAATAAAGTATCTCACATAGATGTTTTATATATATATAACAAGAAATTACTCTTGTGTCAATAAGTTTGTTTTTGTTAATTATTGAACCAATTTCCTGTAAATTAAATACACCTTTAGTAAGTTAAATAAACCTTTCTAGTTTACCACATTGTATCTAAAGTTAGAACCAAACTTCATAGAAAATAACTAATAATTTAAAATCAAATAAAATATCTGATGCAGAAATTTTATTAATTAGAAAAATCATCCTTGCATGTTTTAATAGTTTTATTAATTTGTTTATGAAATTAAGTTTTTTATGAAGAAATCGAATTATAGCCTTTCTTTCAAATATTTGTTCCGTTACACTCAATTATTCTATTGACAAAAAAAAAAAAAAAAAAAAAAAGGATGAAAATATTTTTTCTTTAAATATATGAAAATACATAAATTTGGAGAATTAATTATGAATGTTGGACAAAAATAGTTTTTGACTTAATTACTATTATTTCATGGTCTGTTAATAAATAAAAGAAAAATGTTACTGCTCACAATTTTATTTGCAATGAATTCCCTAATTATTGTTAACATGTTTATTTCATCATTTATACCTGTGCATTTATTCCAGCTCATAAAAAAATGTCTCTTGGAGTATACAGGACCACATTACATTGTTCACACTCTAATTAGGATTTTGTGTAATCCAATGCACACAGTGTGACAAACCTTTGAATATAAGCCGCATTGTTTCCATCACATCCTCAGGAAGGTTGTTTTTTGTGATTGTGACTTTTTGCATAAGCTTTAGAACGATTGTATACATACCATGTTTTTTTTTCCAATTGGGAAATTTTTCAAACTTCTAACCCGAATAGGGAGGTAAGATTAGTATCAATTTAAAGGGCATAAATTAGTGATTTTAAAATCATAAAAATACGAAAATCGATATCTTTCTAATTGTTTCCTTCCCCTTAAAGTCATATAACATAACTGATGCAGAAATTTTATTTCAATAACAAAAATCAGCTCTAAGTGGTTTTACCTTTTCTTTATTTCCCTGAGAAATGATTTTTTGTCATTAACCCCTTGGGGACGAGCGACACGTATACATGACGCATAAGATGCTCAGAATCCTCGATTATTCCTACCACTTATTTTTTATTGTAAGCTTTACCTTATTTAATGACAACATTTCTGCGATTCAATTAGGCGAAATTTTTTGTTTTGAAAAACCGGTGGTAAAAGATTAAAAATTCAGTAAAGGACACTCGTCGCGAAGGGGATAATAACCTAATTGCAGTTTTTTGCAGTTTTTATCTCAAGTCATCTCTTCCATTACAAAAATAATTCATGATCCAAATTTTCTAACAAAGTATTCAGAAAAACGAGTTCTTCTTACGAAAATTCTTTAATTTAGTTGATTTATTACGGATATTCTCAAAAATTGATATGCAAGTTGATTAGATATATTGCTTCATGATCTGTCTTCAAATAAAATGAAATGTCATTTTTCTAGATTTTATTTAACAAACACCCTAATTACTATTAATTTTCATATTTAGAAAGATATTTCAAAAAAATTGAAGGGGATAATAACCTAATTGCAGTTTTTTGCAGTTTTTATCTCAAGTCATCTCTTCCATTACAAAAATAATTCATGATCCAAATTTTCTAACAAAGTATTCAGAAAAACGAGTTCTTCTTACGAAAATTCTTTAATTTAGTTGATTTATTATGGATATTCTCAAAAATTGATATGCAAGTTGATTAGATATATTGCTTCATGATCTGTCTTCAAATAAAATGAAATGTCATTTTTCTAGATTTTATTTAACAAACACCCTAATTACTATTAATTTTCATATTTAGAAAGATATTTCAAAAAAATTGAAGGGGATAATAACCTAATTGCAGTTTTTTGCAGTTTTTATCTCAAGTCATCTCTTCCATTACAAAAATAATTCATGATCCAAATTTTCTAACAAAGTATTCAGAAAAACGAGTTCTTCTTACGAAAATTCTTTAATTTAGTTGATTTATTATGGATATTCTCAAAAATTGATATGCAAGTTGATTAGATATATTGCTTCATGATCTGTCTTCAAATAAAATGAAATGTCATTTTTCTAGATTTTATTTAACAAACACCCTAATTACTATTAATTTTCATATTTAGAAAGATATTTCAAAAAAATTGAAGGGGATAATAACCTAATTGCAGTTTTTTGCAGTTTTTATCTCAAGTCATCTCTTCCATTACAAAAATAATTCATGATCCAAATTTTCTAACAAAGTATTCAGAAAAACGAGTTCTTCTTACGAAAATTCTTTAATTTAGTTGATTTATTATGGATATTCTCAAAAATTGATATGCAAGTTGATTAGATATATTGCTTCATGATCTGTCTTCAAATAAAATGAAATGTCATTTTTCTAGATTTTATTTAACAAACACCCTAATTACTATTAATTTTCATATTTAGAAAGATATTTCAAAAAAATTGTTTGTTTAATGAGTTACATTAAAAAATGTATAGACTCTGAGATAACTTCAGTGGAGATTACATTAAAAGCCGAATATCTCAATCCATTAGAGTAAATAAACACAGGAGATTCGTTCATTATGACATTATGAGTCATAAAAATATTAAAACCATGGACGTAATCATTCGCAAAGCAAGATCTCCATGGTGAATTTTACAGTGCTGTCTAGTGTAGAAAAATAAATCGCATTTGTAATCGTGGCATACGTAATAATAATAAAAAAGACATGCTCATTTCGCTCATAGCAGACGATAAAATTCATTTCACTGAAATAATAAGGATGATTTTTTTACATTGTGAAACTAGTTATAAAACGAACGAAAATACGTTTAAGTACAATTTCCAAATTGTTAAGTTTTGACACGATTTTCAAAGAAATTGAAATGACTCGACAAAATTCTGCAACGATAATATATATTAATTTTCAAACCATTCGGTTGGGTAGTTTTTGCTCTGTTATATGCGGATGAACAGACAGTCCAGACGACGGCTATAGGTGCTACGTATTTATATAATTACGAACGCACCTAACAAATGGACATACCTATAATATTTTTATTGAAAAAAGTAATTACCGGAAAAGATTCAAAATAATATTATATAAATAAAAAATATACCTTTTTGTTTAAGTAAAGTTGTAAGAATTTTTCATCCATCGAGCTGTCTAACTGTGGTTACAAAACAGAAACGCGAGAATTTAAGACCGCATAACGTTAAACTCACGTTAAACTTCGTCTGCGATTAATTAACGTTAAACTTGCTACCTTACTTTTTTTTAACTTCAAAATTTTCGAACTCGCAGTTCACAGAGTCGTGTTCAAAAATGCTCAAATGCCATTGCCAGTCGCCGATGAATTTTACTTTGATGTATGATCAGGTGTAAAATTTAATTTAAAAAACTTAATCATCTTAGCTTCTAAAACATTTAAATTAACTGAAATGTTCAAGGAACTATCTATGTAAAAATATTTTTCTGCAAAGTTTTGATAGCCATTTGTAAAATTTCCTCAATTTCCCGATGCTCTTTAAAGTAACATCTTTTGAAAAAACGCAGACGAAATTTCGGATAACTATTTCTTGCTAAATAACGTAATTTTTATATATGAAATTGACAACACAATTTTCTCAGACCCACCAAATTGATTTCAAAGCACTTACAAATGTAAAACTTTCAGCAACTACAAGGTTCATAACTGATGCTCTCTGGGTACGTTTTTTGCCAAAGTGATGCATTTTTCCGTACCTGTATTAATTATGTATAGTTATATTGCTAAAGTTTCAATATCTGTAAAAGTTTTCTACACAAATTCAAATCATAGATGTATTTGTTTCAAACCCTCGTCTACAAATCTGAACAAATTACGATAAGATACAAATTAATAACTGAAATGAGTTAATAACTACATAAAATGTTATATTTTGATTGTAATGCAGTTATAACTTATCTTTTAAAGATATGGACGATTTGTAGTAACATAAATACACGGGAGATGCAGTGTATGCGCCATCAGTTTTTAAAGTTTAAATAAACACTTTCAATAATATCTTTGTTTAATTCAATGTTTAGTAGTAGTATAAAAGCAATAAACAGCAAATTGTTTGAAAAAGCACTAATTTAATTAGAATTACTGTAACACGGACGGTTTGTTGTTACATAAAGACACGGGCGACTCCATGCATCAAAGCCGTTTAAAGCCTAGATTGCCTGTTCGATACTAAAGAAGAATAGTGTCTAATGTCTAGTAGTATAAAAGTAATTGAAACAGAAAGTGATACAGAAACAGTAATTGAACAGAAATTATTGAGAACTTTTGATTTTTAACATTGGTTGAACATTGAATAGCTTATTGGAAGAGGTTAAATAAATCGCAGATGTTAATCAGGTAATTATTTTAGAATTCAGAACTGTTTTCTCATTGATTGTCACACTCAATACGCCGTCCATGTTTTTAAAGGTTAAAAAGGTGATTCAACGAAATCTTACCATTGCTGCCAAAGCTAGCATTCATGAAATGTTATACTAGGATATATGCAATGTTGTTATACCGAAAAAGTTAGAATGCTACATAAAATGCGACCGTTCACATCATTTTATTTGTAAAGACTTTTTACCGAACATCAGAAATACCAAATATTACATATGTTTGAAACACATTATACATAATTATACAAAAATTTCTGTAACTGGTAATCAACAACTTGCGCAAAATGATGCAGTGTGAGAAGATTAAAAACACGTGTGAATACAAAGAGAAAATAAGACAAAAAATCGCCAAAATTTGGCATATAGGTGGAATTTACAAGACAAAACCAGAGAGTTGGTATTAGCAATAAGTGTGAAGCATATTTATTAGGGAAAGTTAAATCTTCTGGAGTAAAATTGTGTTGAAACAAAAATACATTATTCTATGTTAAAAGAATATTTTACTGTCTGAAAAACAATAATGGCCAACAGACAAAACTTTTGTTCATGTGTTATTTGGAAATCGATTTAATTTATTCGTATTATAAATTATCAACAACTGTATATGACACACCTGAAAATACTGAAACTATGTACGAATCTCTGTAAATATGACTTATGTGAGAATTCATAATTACACAATAATCATTGTTATAGTTTAAAAAATTCTATTGTATATTTTTACGGATTTTGTGTGCATTCTGTAATGTTGAAAATCTAGGCTCTGTTAAACAGAGTTTCTTTCTTAGTATAAATTATTTATATAGCAAAATATACAAGAATGTATCGCAAAAATTCTTTCTGTGTGCCATTTTTAACAATTTATATGATTGTTGAAAGGTGTTTATGTATTCGGTTTGTCTGGCCGTCTGCGCACGTGTCTGTCTCTCCGTACCCTAACTCACGTAAATATTCTCAGATTGCCATATAATTAATATATCTTATTGAGGTTTACCATGGAATGTTCGGATTAAGAATGAATTATGTTGCATCTATAGTTCATTTACAGAGGCTCTCAAAAGATTGCCTTTACATTAGTCTCTATGCGGGAAAATCCTTTTCAATATACAAAATAATATAATAAATGTGTCCCGGACGAATGGATACGATTGGACGTGAATAGCTGCTGCTCACATCACGTGTACGTACACCACGTGATCATTAACTGAGGAGGAAAAAACCTACAGTTACTTCCAACAGTATGGAGCAACTGCCCATGCAGCCCGCCGAACCATGGATAAAATTTACAAAACCTTCACTCCTGACAGAGTTGTTAGCACAGGTCAGTCTGGTCTCGGCCCTACCTGGCCATCCAGGTCACCTGATCTGTCAGTGTGCGATTTTTTTTGTGGGGAACCCTCAAGTATAAGGTGTATCGCAACAACCCTCATAGTCTTCAAGAACTGCAGAAGAATATTTCTGATGAGATTGCAGCAATTCCACAAGTCCAGCTTTGATCTGCCTTCCGCAACTTGCTGACCAGGGCCCAAAAGTGCCAAGAGATGAATAGTGCTCATTTTCAACATCTGCTATAGGTAGGTTAGCGAACTAATATTTCATTTCCTGTGCTGTGTTTCTTTGTTAACTGGAACTCTGTTCTCCGGGCAACTTTTATTTGCCGCACCCTGTATTTTAATGATGTTACTCTATTTCAAGCGTATGGAATTGACATACATCACTGACGTGCACTACAAGATGAATTCAACAAAATATAGTATGTGTAGCATTTATAGTTCATTTAAAGGGGCACTCAAACGAATTCCGTTATATTATGGTCTATGGGGAAAAATCGTTTGCGGTGTATTTTAATCGTCTTACACTATTACAAACATATTGAAATTGATGTGATTTTCCGATGTGCACTAAAACATGTTTTCTGTAGAGTATAAAGTTAAAGCATTTATCATTCAGTTACAGGGCCACACAAAATAATTCGGTTACATAATGATATACGGTGGAAAACTTTTTGCAACATATTTTATTTTATGTTACACTGTTTCAAATATAATGAAATTGAGATGTATTGCTGAGGTTTCTAACAAGATACTTATAGAATATGATGTGGATAGAATTTATCGTTTATTTCCAGGAACACGCAGAAGATACAGTACTATCTGCGGAGTACTGTCTATTAGCGATAATTGCTGGAGGTGCGTTTTCATTTATAATATAGGTTTTTAAATTTAACTAAATTTTTACAGAATACATAGTGTGTATAAATGTTATAGATCATATTCAAGACTACATAAAAGATTTCGAATTATTAATAAGTACGACCGTGAGTTGCATAAGGTGGTTTTTAATTGAGTTATGAATTTTCAAACTAAACTTTATTTAGTATACTAAGAGATGTTTGTAGAATATGGATAAAATCATATACAAGACCACGCAAAGGACTGGATACATGTTCGCTTATGGATGGTAATACCTCGAAGTGTGATTTCAGTAGTTTTAAGCGCGTTTTTACCTGAATTAAATGTTAGCTGAATATGTGGCGTGTATAAAAATACGCAGGCAATAAATATACAGGGCAACGAAAAGAGTTCAAACATGTCTCCGTCTAATGGTAGAAATTGTTAAAGATGAATTTTTTACTATTAGTCCGTGGAGTTAGCGACACATTTCACCAAAATATTTCACTTCCGGATACCAGTATAAGATTTGGTCCAAAGCTTTTATATATACTAAGAAACAAAAAATCACCGGGAGGAAATTGATCAGATGTCAAGATCTCCCCCCCCCCCCGGGGGGGGGGGTTGTAATGCGGTTGAATGTCGTAAGACAGATATTAAGCTCATTTTTATACTTATTTTTGTAGTAAAGCTTTAAAAAGTTTGTATATTATATAAGATATGTATCCACTGACCTTGTAAGATTTTATTGCAGAAATATTGATATTTAGGGTTATAAATGGCCTTTTTGAAAAAAAAAAATCTCAAAACTTTTTCTGTATTTTTCGATTTTTTTTTAATAACTTGAAAGTATATTAAACGTATTGCATGCAAATAGTAATATGGTATCCCCATGTAATCTGGTATTGCATACAAAACCCGCTTAAGTCGCTGACTTTATGACGTTTATGTAATGAACGAAAAGAAGGTATTGTTTGAAGAGGAAGGAATACACTGACTTATGTGGTTATTACCCAGACCATGGCTCGACGTTTAAGGAAGCATTTGCGACAAAAAGTATATTTGGAAAACACTTGTCTTATGTGGTTTTTTGAAATGACTGATTCAAATATATTCAAAAATAAATAAATAACCATTTATTTTACAATTAAAATTTTCATTACTATTTTATTCCTTCTAATTATAAAATTTTGAACCATGTACCCTAAAATAAATAAATAAATAAAAAAGTAATATTAAAATGGAAAATTCAATACAATAAAATACAGTCACATTCCTTAAAGTACAAAATTAAAAAAGCTTTGACGCCTCCTTTCATTTCATTTATAAAATCAGTATTTGTGAACTCAACTTTTCAGCTTTAAAATACTGAATGTTTAATTAAGAAAAAGTTATTTAGCAAACTGATAAACAAAAAATGTATCTCCATATGAAGTCTTGAAATTAAGCGAGGCGCATAAGAAACTGAATAATTAAAAACTGATTGTGAAAATGAATTCTATGATGTCGAAACTTTAAAATATTATGATTTAATTTTAATCACATTTCTAAAAATTTTAATTGGATTTTCGCTGACGTTAACAATTTTAATTTTATGGTCGATGCACACAATATGTGTTATAATTTAGAAGTACACATTGAATTTTCGATTCAAAGACATGCACTTGTTGGTGATATTTAAGTAGTGTTAAATTTAATTACGAGACTATTTGTTATTGCAGTAATGAATAAAATGATGCATTTTAAATGTTATTTTAATAAAACATTTTACCCCCAAATGAACTCTTGAAGTTAAATAAGGTATATAAGAAACTATATAATTAAAAACTGCCTGTGAAAAATAATTCTTTGAACCCAAAGCTTTAAAATTTTGTGATTTCTTTTGAAATGATTTTCAAAAACATTTAATTAGATTTTACGCTTAAGTTAACAGTTTTAATTTTATGCACATAGCATGTGTGATACTTTAGAAGTGCACTGTTAAATTGTTGATGTATTATTCAAAAACGGAAATTTTTTGGCTGACATTTAAGTTGTGTTAAATTTAATAACAATAGGGTTTCTTGTTTAAATAATTAATAAAATAATACAGATTAAATATTAGTTTAATCTAAAATTTTACCTCCATATGAAATGTTAAATCTATGTTAGGCATATAAGAAACTGGATAATTAAGAACTGATTGTAAAAAGAAATTAATTCTATGATGTCGAATCTTTAAAAATTTATTAATGCACCAAACTCGATTATGGAATATTCGCAGCTTTTATTTTATGTTTGATAGAAAGCGCGAGCTGGTGAATTTACTAAAATATATATATATTTTGCTCTCTTCCTTTTTTATGATATGGTAGCAATAAAGAAAATGTAAAATTATCTTTTTAGTATTTCCAAATTGTTTTCATAAATTATAATCATAATTAATATGGGACTATTAACTGGTTAAAGCGCATTAAAAAAATATATATTACATGCTTTTTTCTAAATTTATGTTTTCTTGCACATAGTGTTTAAAATATTTTTTTTGTTGTAGTTTCACATCCAGTTTTTTCGATTTATCACATGTGTCACAGGCGATTTATCATATGTGTTCAAACGGGAAAAAATCTTAAAGCTAATTTGATTATTTATAATTAAGTGTTTTTTTTTTTTTTTAAATAATGCTAAAATGTTATCAAAAACACATGTGTGAACATAATTTTTATAACTCTGGTATATAGAGATGTGATTGAAAATTCGATTACAAACTTCAACCATTAGATACAAAGTTGACTTAAATAAAAGAGCATAATTAAGCGAAATTAAGTGAGGCATTTAAAACTGACTGTAAAAATTATGTAGCCGAAGCGAATTTATTTTATATTTTCAAATAAGTTTATGTAACTTATGATTGGATTTTTCGCTCACGGCGGCAGTTTTAATTTTACGGCTGATGCACACAGTGTGTGTGATATTTTACAATTGCATTGTTGAATTATTGATGTATTATTCAAAGACATACACTTGTTGTTGCATTTAAGTAGTTTTAGATTTAATGCCGATACGATTTGTTGTTTCAATAATGAATAAAATAATGCAGTTTAAATGTTAATTTTTATCTAATTCTTTACCTCCAAATGAACTTTTCGAATGAACTGAGGCATATAAGATACTTAATAATAAAAACGTAATGTGAAAATAAATTCTGCCAAGACGAAGCATTGATATTATAATTTTTTTAGAAGTTTATTATAGTTTATAGTTTATAGAAGATATTATAGTTTTTTTAGAAATTAATATTTTAGAAGTTCATTGTAGAATTCTCGATGTGTTATTCAAAGACAGACACTTGTTGAAGACATTTATTCAATTTTAAATTTAATAACGATACGATTTGTTGTTTCAGTAATGAATAAAATAATACATTTTAAATATTAGTTTAATCTAAATATTTACTCCCAAATGAACTCTACAAAGGAAAAAATAAGGTTTATAAGAAACTACATAATTAAAATCTGACTGTTAAAATGAATTTTGTGAAACTGAAGATTTAAAATTTTATCATTTCCTTCTAAAAGATTTTCTAAATTGGATTTTTCGCTCACTTTAACAGTTTTAATTTTATGGTCGGTGCACATAGAATGTGTGATGTTTCAAAAGTTTATTGTAGAATTTTTGTTGATGACATTCAAGTAGTTTTAAATTTAAGTACTATACGCTTTATTGTTTAAATAATAAATAAAATAATACAGTTTAAACATCAGTTTATTATGAAAATTTATTACTATAAAATTAAAAAAAAAATAAACTGATTTTGTTGTGATTCATATTAGTATGATTATTATTATTTTAATTACCAATCCGTTGATTAAAAAAAAAAACAACTTTTTTTTAAGGATAGGGGGAAGCGAGAATAATTATTTTTGAACAGTAAGAAAAACAGCTGAAAAAATAGAAACTGTAAAACATGGAGATGAAATCAGGGTTACCAGTTTGGCCTCGTTTTTTATTCAGAAATTCCAAATTTTTACCGGAAATTCCGAAAAGGGAGTTTTTATTTTTTGTAATCACGAAATGTGTGCATATAATCTAAAAATTACTGTTCATAAATTCTGGAATGAATTCGGAATTTTTGGATAAACGTGGAGACACAACCGGAGACCTTTAATGGGATATGTTCAGGGAGAATATTTACTTGTAATTAAATATAATATGTAGATATCTGTAATCTTTAATCTGTGATATGTAATTTTGTCAAAATGTTTTAATACTGGCGACAAAGTGTTTCGAGAAAATATTTTTGCACTTTGACAATGAACATGCTTTTACATTATACTAACATGCTTTTACATTATACTAACTCTCTTTTACATTATATTAACATGCCTTTACGTAATACTAAGTTTTGAGAGTTAATCACTGATTTATGAAGTTACTTTGATAAAAATTTTGTACTTCTTTATTAAAAAAAAAGAAAGAAAAACTTGGAATCCAACTCGAGCTTCCCGGAACATACTGCTCAATGTACACAACATAGTGGAAAATATTTAACTAAAAACTCTTATAGATTTTTTACTTTTAGTATATTTTTTTAAATGTCCGCTTAAAACACCAAAAAACATTTTTATATAAAAAATATCAATTATGAATTCAAAATGTTTTTTTTTTTTACATTTATTAAAAACGGTGCTATCTTAGACGCATGCCAGCGGTTAACAGCAAAAGAAATCGCCAAAGATTTCAGTATCGTAAGAAACTTTATTGATTCTGATTATTTCGGTGTTTAAGCGCATAATTCGATTACATATCTGTTAAATTTGTGTTTTATTTTTGTTATTCTTTTATTTATTTGTTGATGAAGTTTTAATTTCATTTTGGAATATGAGCCGGAAACTAACGGTGAACAATTTATATTATTTTAAGTGCAAACGTGTCAATCTTTCGTAATCATGCCATATAGATATATATATTTTTAAATATTACATGAAATAGTTTATAAAATAATTGCGTCAACCCGACTCTAGTTCCTATGTACTGTCCATCGCAAGGAGGTCCAGAAAGGAACCCTTTTTTTGGTGCATACGTGGATTATAAGAGCAAAAAAAAAGTTTAAACACAATATTATTTGGTACAAAGGTTCCAATTTGTGCTGCAATCCTCCCATTAATAACCAAAATGCCAAACTAAAATAATTTTGGATTTTCACCTCCTCATATTCTTAATCAGACTGGGCTACATTGGTTTTCGAACACGTAAAACTGTTTAAGAAGTGAGTTGTGCAAGAACCTAATCAAATTATTTCATAAAAAATAACGAAAATACTGTTAACTGGTTCTCATCTTCAGACTAAAGCATTGCACGTTGTATAGAGCATCTTCAATTTTATAACATTTTAATAAATTTTTAACAAAAACTGTGTCCATGTCTTTGTTGGTAAGTATTTGGATGAATAGAAATTGAGGAGAAGAAGGTGGCAGTTCATTTTTATTATTAGACCAGTAGGTTCACAACACAACCTTGTTGTTTATGAATATTAAATACATTAAATTGTTAGTACCAATATAACTAAATCGTATGCAGGTGCCATAAAAATAGAAAGATAGAAATAATATAATCAACTAATTCGGGGGACAATAATCTCAAAATGTATTTATATATATACTTATATATAAATTTATTTACTGCCGCTGATTTTTGGAAATGGATTTCAAGTAAAATGTACAGTGAATATCAGTTTTTTCAAACCAGAATTTAGGTTTTAGGATGCTATCAATTCGCAATTAATCATTTCCAGTGGCGTAATTGAATTTATACAGGTAAAAGTAACAAAATAATTTAATGTTCATGTTGTCTGTAAAACATGTTTGTTGAACGTGAAAGTGTTTACTTGAGTATTGATAGCATCCGAAAAACCTAAATTCCAGGTTAAGAAAACTGATTAACACACTATAAAAACTAGTCGGAAACGTTTCCGAAAATCAGTGCAAGAAAAGGGAACTTAGTTTTTATAAATGCTCTTTAAATCTAGAAAATATATTGTTTTTGTGATTTCTAAAGATAGAGAAAGCTTTTCAGAATAGAGGGTAACTGGGAAGAGGTTAATTTATATTTTTATTACTGGTTGTCTAATATTTTCTTAGATAAAGAGACATATATATATTTTACAGTTTATCGTAATAATGTATATATGTTTAGAATATTCTGCATGAATAAAAATATTGTAATTAAAAGTGTATGTTAATATTAACCATTCTCGCGTGTGTAAAACTGGTAATAATATGGGTTATTTTTTTTAAGTCTTAATAATCCTAGAAAAAAAAAGTTTATCTTAAAAACTACTCATTCAAAAAAATATTTTAAAATGAATATTTGTAACATAATATAAATATTTACAGCGAATATATTGAGTTAAGAAATAAAATGCAGCATTAAAAATGAAATACTTCAACTATGATTGCTAACAAAACTGAGTTAAATAGTAACGCAAATTTTTATTCCCTTTTCGAAAGCTTTCATACATTAATTACTTAGAAACACCTCAAAACTTCTTCCTTAGGTTTTAATATAATTACGTGTCTTCTCAGCTTACTTTTTGTTACCTTTTACGACTTTATTACTTTTTGCATGGAAAATGAAAAAAAAATATAGAGATTAAATATAGCAAGAGACAAAAGTAAAAAGTGATCTTTCCTTTTAGTACTTTTTTTATCTTTTTGTTTTATCATTTTACTTTAAATATTATTAAACTTATTACTTATTTCATAATTTCATTTTATACTGCTGAAATAAAATAAAATGTTTTAAAAAAAAATATGTTACCGTTCTAAGATAAATAGAAAAGACTTAGAAAATTTTAAATATTTAATTTTTTCACCGCAATCGTTTTAACTTTCTATTAATTATATGAAAGATATATATTTACAATAGAAGGAACCATATCTTAAAAAGTTTTGTTATATATACATAATATATTTCGTGAGTTAGTAGAATGAAAAAAAAATCTTTTTTTAATTTGAAACACTTTCGTTTTATCGCTTTTAATTATCTAATGTCGTGCATTCCAAGTGAATGTATACATAAATGAATGATTAAAATTAGTAATTCTGTACTTGGAAATTTAATAAAGTAAAATAAATTTCTCTTTAATCATACATTTTAGTACACTTTGATGCATCTATTTATTTCATTTAAAAACTCTATATTATATAAATTCTACTAATTAACTTTTCGGCTTTAAATAATGGAAAATTTAAGGTTAAGTAACTTAGAGAACTGGTGAAAATTTTTCCTCCAGATTATCCCTTGAATTTAAGTGAGGCATATAAGAAATTAAATTCTTGAAAACGGATTTTATGACTTCCTTTTAAATAAATATCTTAATGTTTTGATTAGATTTTCTGCTCACATTCATACTTTGAATTTTATGGTCGATGCACACAGTACGTATGATATTTTAAAAGTTGAAACTGAATCTCCGATACGTTGTTTAAAGACAGATATTTTTTGATGACATTCAAGTAGTGTTAAATTTAATTACGGAACGATCTATTGTTTAAATAAATTTTATAACGAAGTACGAGCTTCATGGCAATCCGATTTGTTGCATTTAAATTGTTGAAGTTTTTCAAATGTTTGGGGGTAAAATAAATCTAACGTTTTGTATATTTTTAAAGATTTATAATATTAATTTTATTGAATAAAAAATTACAAGTAAGAAATGATGTGGTCGGGGCAAGAAAGTGCCAAGCCACATATTTGGTGTAATCTGTTGCTTAATATTGTAAATTATAATATCCAACATATAATTTGTTTCTAATGTCACTTGGTGGTAACATATGTGACGTTTTTGTCCCAGATTTTATGCCCCCAATGAAAAAAGCTAATTTGCAAAAAACGTAATAGTAATATCATTAAAGTAAGGCTATATTGTTACTCTGAATATCTCATATGTTACTAAGACAATGGCGAAAAAACTTTAGGTTATATATCTTTATTTGAGTATTTGATCAAATTTTCAAACTGAAATATCTCAGAAAATGTGGCTTGGCACTCTCTTGCTCTGACCTCTTCAAATAAAGTTTAATGTGGGTTAAAAGTTTTTTCAATGAAACAGCCCACTTTCAATGACGCAATTTACCAAAAATATTTCTTTCTTTCAAGATTTTTGTAGAATCAAAGTTTGGTTGTTAGCTTCTAATTAGTAGTTCTAATTTTGTAGCTTCTAATATCTATGGCTTCTAATTCTTCTAATTTTTGAGCTGGTAGAATAAAAATGATGTCATTTTGTTGAGCTCATACAAAAATATTTCAGTTGTAGGCTCAGTATTTCTTCAAATTTTTTATTTTTGGTGTGTGTGAACAATAATAGAAGACGGTCTTGTCCAGTCGTCGGAAAGTAAAATTTCTCTATATCTCGAAAACTAATAAAAGAATGAGCTGTAAATTCACAGAACCATACAGAACCATGTTTCTAACTATGCTTATTATTTTTATGTAAAAATTTCTGCAAGTCTTAATTCATAATTTTTTTTCAATAAAGATTTTTTTATAATAATTTAAAAAATATAATATTTTAAAATATATATCAAATTCAAATTGTAAAATGTGATTTTGAAAAATAGAAAAAATAGCCTAGATTGTTTTGGGATCCAATCAATGTATCTCATTCAAAAAAGAAATATCGGGTGATTCATTAGGGTGATTGTTTGGTAAGATATAAATTGAACTTTTTCACGTGGATTTAATATTAGCATCCTCATACTTTGACCTCTTCTAACTATTATATGAAGAATAAATAAATAAATAATATATTTGTTTCTAGATGTATTCATCCAAACAACTCAAATAAAGTGTCAAAAGTGTGAAATACTATTTGAAAAAAGGAAGTTGCAAATTTTTTGATATTTAAACTACCCCTTATGCAAAAAATTAATTCATATTTGAAAAGAAGACACTATTCTTAGTTGACTGTTATTTTATTGTAAATGATCTGCGGGTGGATGGCATTTTACACTATTTTATTTAACCTAACTTCGTTTATGTATGTAAAGATGAAATTTTGTAATCGATTTTTCACTCCCTTCATCATATGCTGTAGAATTATACAAATTATGTATACAAGTGCGTTTTCAATGAAAATACAACATTTTAATATTTTTAGAACTTAAATTTACAAATTAATTTTAAGCATTTTTTCGTTGGCCGGTTGAAGGTGGTAAATCACCAAATAATGTTAACTGCTTACGAGTTACAAAAACAAAAGAAGTTAATTATACGTTAAACAACTCTCGCCAAAATATGTCAAATGTCTGTGAAATATCAACAACAAAATATTTTAATTACTAAAAAGTTGAAAATATAAATAAAAAATATAGAGTAATATATTTTTTAAATACGTTTTTATGATTTAATAGTTTAATAATAATAAGATTATATTTATTATGTTTAAAAGAAAGCAATTAAGAATAGAGAGTTTCAACAATACTTTCTTTTCTTTCCTGTTGCCATATCATAAAATAGATAAGAGCAAAAATTATATATATTTTTAAGAAATTTACTAATTCACGCGTCCTATAAAAAATACATCAAAGTGGTGAATTTTAAAAATCGGGACCCATGCAATACGGACGTATTGTAACAGAAAGTTTTGAAACTACATGAATTCCAATCATGAAGTTAGGCGTGATTTTTCAGATAAATGTTGAATGCTTGTAGAAAAGTGTTAGGTTTGAATTGGTTGAGTTTCGGACGTTATCGTGATGACAATTTTTGCATGCTTTGCTTTTGTGTGTCTCTGTGCACGAACACTAAGAGCTGCATACTTGATTAACAAATTCTCCTAAGAAGTTGTCAAAATCAATACATTATGCTAATTATGTTAATTGGTACTGTATTTCAAACATTATCATGATGACAAAATTTGTAGGGTTTTTACTTTTGAGCGTCCCTGTAAACGAACTATAGAAGCTACGTACTTGATTAACGAACTCATCTGAGATATTAGCAAGATTTATTCATTATCCAAATTACGTTCGAATTTCGAATTGGTTCAGTGTTTTGGATGTTATCGTAACAATTATTTCCTGTTTTTTGTATTTGTGTGTCCTTGTAAACAAATATAAGAGCTACATTTATGATTAACGGGCTCATACGATATATCTGCATGTTCAATATATTTAATGCCTAAGGGAAGCCATTCGTCTTGACAAGCCAGGGCGTTGAGCTTTGGACAGCTTCCCCGATGATCAACATATTGTCTAAATTAGGTTCGAATTGGTTCAGACTTTGGGACGTTGTAGTAGAAAGCTCAATTTCTTATCAAACTTCCGATAGTTCACAGACGATAACTCTATCAAACAGACAACTTGGAAACTCCGATTGCAGTTAACACGTGGCTCCATGTCACGAGAGAACTCATATACTCGAGGGCAGGATGTGTTCTAAATCCACTGTTTTCACCTACTACGGCTCTATATATAGCTACTACACAACCATAGTTACCTAATTAACATATTATTGTAAAAATAACCGCGAAAAACAGATTCTTGGAGATACATATGCACTTTGCCAAAATTGAAGGAATGACAGAATAGAAAAAATAAAATAATATTGGCTGTTGATTTCTACTTTCCTATTGGCTGTTGTTTTAGCTTGTTTTCTCTCCCTTATCTCTCATTTCAGTCTTGCTGCTGCTTTCATAGTAGACGCACGTCTTTTTGCGCCTGACGAAGAAAGACTCAGATCTTTCGAAAGGCCTAGCGCATTTTAAAGTTTTTGATGGTGTTTTAAGAAGATATTTTAGTTCTATGACAGGATAGGTCTCATTCACATACACAAATCAGACTTCTGGACGCCACGACAAAGCAAATTCTCAAATGTCACTCGTCCACTGCAGTACCCTTATAAAAGAACAGTTAGACACTGTGCCACAAACATATTTTTTGCTATCCGTATATATGTCATTTCAACAAAATTGAAAAATATTTTCAATTTGAAAAATCTCTATTTATCCTTTCAATCAAATTTCGTACATTGCATGCAAATGCAAAAATAACTAATTAAAACAGCAATCCTACCCTACAAAATGTAATAAAATAAAATAAAGTAACTTTTGTTTAAGCATAAATTTTAGTCTGGACGCCACGACAAAGCAAATTCTCAAATGTCACTCGTCCACTGCAGTACCCTTATAAAAGAATAGTTAGACACTGTGCCACAAACATATTTTTTGCTATCCGTATATATGTCCTTTCAACAAAATTGAAAAATATTTTCAATTTGAAAAATCTCTATTTATCCTTTCAATCAAATTTCGTACATTGCATGCAAATGCAAAAATAACTAATTAAAACAGCAATCCTACCCTACAAAATGTAATAAAATAAAATAAAGTAACTTTCCTTTAAGCATAAATTTTAGTTAACTTTAACCTCTCCATTCGTTTCATTTATAAGTTCAGTATTTATATTTAATATTAATATATTTCCTACAAAATAACTTTTCCTCTTTCAGTCATCCAACAATTAAGGTGTTAAGTCAATTTTAGAAATGATAAAATTTAAATCTCCAAAATAAACTGCTGAAATTAAGTGAGGCATACTCGAAATTAAATTATTAAAAAAGTATTGTCAAAAAGTATGCTACGAATGAAAATTTACGATTTCTTTTTAAATGAATTTCTGAAAGTTTTAATTAGATTTTTCACTCCTGTTAACACTTTGAATTTTATGGTCGATGAATACCTTATGTGCGATATTTCGAAACTTTATTATTGAATTCTTGATCTGTTTGTTTTAAGATAGATATTTGTTGATGACATTTGAGTAGTATTAAATTTAATTACGATACTACTAATTCTTTAAATACATTTTACGATGAAAAGAGTAATAGAGATTAAACAATTGTTTAATATTTTATTTTATTTTTAAAACTATAAAAACTGCGTTTGATGGGATTTGTTTACAAATTTAGCTTTTATATCTTTTTTTCATGTAGTTTTTTTTTTTCTGAACTATAATCTACTAAATACTGGGTTCAAACATTTTTTTCTTTAAACTTTGACTTTAAATTTTTTTTCAGAGTTATTTTTAATTATTAAATTAATTTAAAATAATGATTTTAATGTAAAATAATTACATATTTAAAAAAAAGAAATATTTGATACTAATTTTAAAAAGCAACATTTTGCAGTGCATCCGAATAATGTATATGATATTCGTTCGGTTTTAAATAATATACCTTATTATCATTAAAATGTACCTGACACAAGTATCGCCCATAGACCATAATGCCTCTGAATTATTTTGTATTCCCCATGCAAACAAATGATAAATACTACACACGTCATTTTTTATGGGGAATAAGCTATTTTGAAACTAAATAAAACCCTTTTGAGACACTGTGCATCACCATAGCTGACCTTGTTAACCGACTGGACTAGACGAGAAATGGTGTCTACAGGATTCTGCAAGGTAGCTGAATTTGTAGGATGAATGTGTGTGGAATAGGAAGGTTGGATGTGGAATACATCTATTTGAGGACATCCGCTTAATAATGGATCACAAACGGCCACCAAATTGAAGAGTTACTGTTGTTGGCGTTTTACTCGCTATTCAAGATACACACATAGATTTTCTACTGATTAAAATCAGGTGATTTAGTGGGCATGTCAGGGTGCGATAGGGTGCCTGAGTTTTCATTAAACCAATCATTTATGCATGCAGCAGTTTGAACATCGCTGTTGTTATCTTTGAAATCGGCTATGCCCAGAGTATATTCAACATTAAAAGGTTAAATGAATGATAAAATCTGCTGACAGAGAGTGTTGAAAGGCTTTGTCTGGTTCATGTTCTTAGTGGCACAAAGTCATAAGAAGAAAAACACATTCAAACCATCACAAAATCATCTGTCGATTGAACTACTCCCTCCACACATTGCAGATTGAATGACTCATTCGACTGTGCACTCGATACCTTTCGTCATTTGAAGAAAGGCAAAAGTGAGATTCGATTCGTCTGACAATACTATATACATTCAGCCATCTACTGTTGACGTTCAGTTTTTTTACCATTGCATACGCGTAAGTTTGTGTGCCGCTTTAATCAATGGCTTCTTAAGAGATGCGCATTTCCAAATGTTAGTTGCAAGCAGTTATTCATTCGTAATGTTTGACCGTCATTAAATTGGGATGGACCTTCATTTACTAACTACAGCAATGCATGTCGTGTTTGAAACCGATTTTCATTGACAAGACGTGATTCTCGTCTTGGTCCCTTTGGGCAAGGATAATTTTCTTACCTTAGTTCTGAAGCCGTGATGCAAAGCCACCAGTAGTACACCACTATTTGTTCCCACGAAGGAAGTCCTCTTCGATACAAGAAAATAGGGCGATTTCGCTACTATATGATCATTGTCACGCCCAAAACACGAGAGTGACAAAAACTACTTCACAACAACTTACACACTCGGCGTTACAGCTACACTGTGAAACATTTGCAGCAAACTGTCCAGTCATTTGAACGTTTTTACAGATAACGTATACCTAACGTATAATAACCGTAATTTAGGGCTATTCTGACCATATTATTCCCCATATTATAGTCAGAATAAAGTTAAATTTCGGCTATGTAGCCGTTTTTTACAAAAACAGTCAAATGACTGGACAGTTTGCTGCAAAGTTTTAACAATGTATGATCACAGGAAAGTGATGCAGTCTCAGTTTACTAAGTGACATCTTTGCAACGTCAGCCACCTGTATCAGCATAAAGAAACTGTCATGCCTCCATGTATGGGTGACTAATTTTATGTAGGAACAGATGTTGCAGACGACATTTTTCTTGGCGACATTTTCATTTACGCTGATTTGGCAAGAAAACTGCGTTTTCGAATACCTGTTAGGCCTAGCGTTTAGTTTTATTTATTATGAAATATATTATAATTTTGTTATAAAACACATAAAAATTTATTATAAAACACTCACATTTAATTTTATTTATTACGTACATTTAATTTTATTTAACGCACACATTATTTTTATTTTTATTTAATACTCTCAATTAATTTTAATATAAAACTCCGGGTTACCAAGATAGGCAAAAAATTGACATCGCGCCAAAAAAGAAACCGATGCGTCTGCGATATCTGCATCTTTATGTTCAGTGAGCTTATGTTGAAAAGAATTGAAAAGAAAAATAAGAATAAGATTCATGGACTTTCCATCATTTCTGTAGTAAAGGTGTCTCCCTCTGAACATCATTTTGCAAATTACCAATTTTGTCGATTTTCCAAACTTTTTGGTCCACCGATATTTAAATGTTAAGAGCAATAATAAATAGAAGCTAAACAAAATACTCCTCTATCATAGTAAACGTCCTTATTAAATTTCTATACCCAAAGAGAATTTGATAAATTTCTATCTCCTACTGCACTGAAAATTAGAAACAAACATCAAAAATAAATGTGAAATATAGCATTTCAATAACTTTATTCCAGTAATTACATTTCAATAACAAGAAATCAGCCTTGTATGTTTGTTCCTGATGTCATTTAATTATAAAAGGAATTTTCTGCCACTTTTGTAAATTAAATAAACATGAATTGCACATTGCACCTAAAGTTAGAAACGAATTACCTAAAAAGGATTTAATTATTTTAAATCCAATAAAATGCTCGCCATAGAAATCTTATTTTAGCAATATAAATCAGTATCGTGTATTTTAATGATTTTTTTTTCTTTCAATGTTTTCTTCATTTCTTTACGAAATAAAGTTTTCCGTTAATAACCTCATTTTAGTTTTTAGTTCAAAAATCTGTTCTGTTACAGGAACAATACTTGATACAATTATTGAAAGATTTGACGAAAGAAAGTCAAAAATAATTTTTTCTTACAGAAACGTGGTACTCTGTTAATTTGCAGAATTAATTATGCGTATTCTCTTAAAAAGAAACTTACAAATTTGTTAGGTTAATTACTGTTTTTTCATGATCTATATATAAAAAAATGACTTATCTTTATGTGTTATTTATCTTGATCAAGATCTATATAAAACAATAATTTAGACACAAAACTTGAACACCTAAATTATTGTTATTAATCATATTTGATTATCTATTTCTAATTATGCGCATTTTTTTGCGGATGCCACTGTACTAAAAACTAATAAAGAAGGTTTTTTTTTTTTAACATAGTTAAAAAGTAAAAAATGTAGAAAATTTTATATAATAAACGTCAAATTCACCTTCTTTAACTTCAAATAACACAACGCAAATAAAGTTAATTTGGTATAATTTAGTTAGTATCATCGGTGTGTTTTGACTAACACCCCCCCCCCCCCCCCCCCACCTTTTAATGGTATCGCCTCGTCTTCCTTCGCTCTTTACATTTTCTAGTTTGTTGGTTTCGCCCGTTTTCTACCTGTCCTGTGTACTTCAGAACTGTGATTTTCGACTGGTTTTATCCCCTGATGATGCCTAATGTTTAGCCGAAAGCGCTAGGGAATTTTGACATCTTATTTTACATCATAAATAGTTTTAACGTTTTAAAACTGTGTTTTTAGTATTTGCACCTATTACAGTAACAAATAAATTATATCAATGTGTTTGCGTAGTGTTATTTCTAGTTAAAAAGTGTTTATAACTTCAGTTTGTCTGGCCGTGCTCTAACTCTCTAACACGTTATGTAATTATTATATGTTATTAAGATTCACTATAGAATGTTCGTTTTTAAAAATTAAATGTGTAGAAATAAATATTTCGTTTCACAAAAATAATTTCATTCACAAAAGAATTCCGTTACATATTGCACCCAGAAAAAGGAATTGATTAAAACAACAAAACATGTTTTGTTGAGTACATTTTAGTTGTTTAACAAAATTTTTAGTTGAAATAAAAAAATTGGTTTTGTTGCTTGGACAAAAAAATATTGTTAACACTCTTACCAAATTTTAACAAAACTTCATCAATTTTACTTGAATTAACAAAATCTGTTTTTTTTAATTTTACAATAATTTTGTAATTCCAGCAAAATTTTGTTGTTTTTGCAAAATTTAAATTGTTGTGTAGTAGCCATAACTCTCTCACGTAACTCGATTTATTTGACTGTATAATTAAAGGATTAACATAATTTTTGGATAATTAAAAATTTTTTTCATTGGGACGGACCAAGGTAGTTAAAAAAAAACCCTGTTCCATTTATTACTTTCTTCTTTCTTTACAAGAAGAAAGTATTATCATGAAAATTTTCAACTTCCGGTCTCCGACGGATTTTAGAATGTCCTGAACACGATATGACTGTTTTTAGAAAATGACTGTCAATGACTGTATCTGTCTGTTTGTGACAAAAATTTTGTGGGCGCTCTATCTCAAGAACTAATGCACGGAATTTAATAAACTTTTATATTCAGTTACTTCCTATTATAAATTGTTGCTGATTAGTTTTTGGTGTAAATCGCACAACAGGTGGCGCTGCTATGTTGAATTTTTCGCGATTTCTGCAATAGCTCTATCTCATTTTCAGCAGTGAATTACGCCTGTTATCTTTGAATAATAAAAAATGAATTTTTATTCTGCTTTTTGCAGGCGTAATTCACTGCTGAAAATGAATTAAAAATTAACTATGTGTTGCCGTATGCTGGGCTTTGTATTGTCGTCTAATGTTTGTCGCAGATATTTGCGTGCTCCTGATGACATTTCCATCTTATGCTGCGGTTGAAGCCGTTCCGACATATATAAGAGTGAGAAATGCCAAGCTCATATGTAGTTCTTTGTAGCTCAGTGGTAGAACATCAGAGCGCTGTTCTGAGGACCCTGGATCGACTCCCGGCTTGGGCACTTTCTCGGTTTTCGCTTGAAAAAATAACAGGATAAAAATTCACTTGTTATTATTCAAGGTTTACAGGCGTAATTCACTGCTGAAAATGAATTAAAAAATGGTTAAAATTGCATATTTAGATTGGTTCATTTAACAAAAGTTTTTGTAGTATAAACAAAACAAGTTCGTAATATAACATATTTTATTATTTAAACGAACAAAATATATTTTGTTGAAAAAAGAAAATAGATTGTTACAAAAACACTTAGGATATATCTATGTAACACAAAGAATTTTGTTAATTCAAGTAAAATTTAACCATTTTACTTGAATTAACAAAACATTTTTTTGCTGTCGATACCAAAATTTTTTTTGGAATTTCAAAAATAATCAACGATATTTTTTTTGTTGATTCAAACAAAATCTTCATTGACCCATATTTAAACGAAAAGTTTGGTTGGGTCAACCAAATTTTTGTTGATTCAACAAAACTTTTCTCTGGGTGTGGTATTTGGGGGAAAAGCGCTTGTTTTGTGACGCATTTAAATGATGGTACAATAATTTAATGGAATAGATATGCGGTGGACTGCAGCATGCTTTCTGTGGAGTATAGAATAAGTAGCTCTTACCATTCGTTTACCGGGATACACAAGAGACTTCCATTAGCTTATGATCTATGGAGAAAATGAATCTGTAGCGCATTTTAATGATTTAACGATACTTCAAGCATAATGAAACTAATCTTGTTCAGTCAGATGTACTACAAGTACTACAACACGTTTTCTATAGATTATAGGGTGCATAGTATTTATCGTTCATATTTTTTATAGACACTAAAAGAAATTCGGATACAGAACTTCCCTGTTAAAAATCTGCAGTAAACTGTCGAATAATCGAGTGTTTTTAAAGATAGCGGTTACTTCACCATATTATGAAACGTATGAACCCTTTAAATCGTTCTACATTACTACCGTTGATGTAAATAGAACCATCTCACATACAACATTTTTTAATGTGTTCCTGAGTACATAAAAAGTCAGTGTGGTCTGACATTGTGCTAGGTGTGGTACACTCGTATGTTATTTTTAAGATTCTTTTTCCTGTTTCTATTCATGTATAATTAGTAAATCTTCTATGAATGATGTTACAGTAACAAGCAAATTTTTATCCGCAATGTCTAAAATTTCTTCAGGTAGCTCTGAAGGGAACAGTGGCGTTTCAAAATCACAAAATTTGACTAAAAAATCGATTTTTTTTAAATTATTTAGAGAATTATGAAATTAGATGCACAAATTTATCCGATGCAAAAATATATATATTTTTTAAATTCTGACGCTTTTATATTTGTAAAAACTTTAACACGTTCGCTGCCAACTACGAGAATACTCGTAGTTGGTAAACTGTGTTTCCTTGCCAGCTACGAGATAACTCGTTATTGATATCCTTATCTAAATCGCCGATTATGAATATTGCCATAGAAAACACATGCATTGTTTAGGTGTTTGGTACACAGAAAGAGACTAAATAATACACTTGGCGTACTGAAATGGATCTGTTATTTCTCAAAACCTAGATACAATAACTAAATGTTTACAACAGAAAAACGTATCTTTTCACGATATGTTTAGGAGAATCTCGCAGTTGGCACAGGGAACACAAATATAATTTCATATGCCAACTACAAGTATGCTCGTGTACACGTGTTTTTTCCTAAAAGTAATCTGCTATATCTATATTTAAATAATAAAACCACAGAAAACAATTTAAAAGCATAATATCGGAGATATGACTTTGGCATCTGTGAACAGATGCACTATTTCAGCTTTGACAGCAAACGTGTTAATATTTATACAGTTTTTTTTTTTTAAAATTTTTTACTTAAAATGCTGTTTTCTCAAAATTGAAAATTTCGCACATTTCTAACTTTTGAAACGCTTTATGCGCCTCCTAATTATCTGATTCTTTTGAAATTTCTACAGTATGTACTCTATACAATAATACGTAAGTGTTAGCATAAAGAATTGCATTTCTGGAGGTATTTTAGTGCTGAAATTTTCGTGCATAGGGAAATATGTAACTGCACTTTAGAATAAAAAAGAAATGTGCCCAGTTATTATTGATGGCATTGAGCTCACAGGCTATTCACCCTAATTGTATATTACACTCTTATTTCAAAAAATAATGCCCCTCGAAAAAATAAGAAAACGACAATAAATTAAGGGGGAAATAGCCTTCCGTTCCCCCTCGTTTTACTTAACCAATGAACTCCCAAAACTAATCAGAGACGCACCTTATCACAATAAACATAAATACAAAATTTGAAGCAAATCGGCTAATTCTGCATGAAAAGCCCAATTATCTAAATTAAGTAGGGAGCTTAGCTCCCCGTCCCCCACATTCTACTTAACCAATGAACCAATAAACTAATCTTTGAAATCGCCTTATCACAATGAACCTGTATATAAAATTAAAATTTGAAGCACATCGGATAATTCTGCATGAAAAACCCATTTATCTAAATTAAGGGAGGGATTAGCCCCCGTACCCTCCTTTATACTTAACCAATGAACCCTAAAAACTAATCAGGGAAGCGAATCGGATAATTTTGCATGAAAAGCCCATTTATCTAAATAAAAAGGGGATTAGCCCCCTTTCCCCCCCTTTATACTTAACCAATGAACCAACAAAACTAATCTTTGAAAGCGCCTTATCATAATGAACCTGTATATAAAATTTGAAGAACATCGGATAATTCTGCATGAAAAACCCTTTATCTAAATTAAGGGGGGATTAACCCCCGTTAACCCCCTTTATACTTAACCAATGAACCACCAAAACTAATCAGTGAAGCGCTTTATCACAATGAGCCTATAGACAAAATGTGATGCAAATCAGTTAATTTTGCATGAAAAGACCATTTATCTAAATTAAGGGGGGGTTAGACCCCCGTTCCCCCCTTTATACTTAACCAATGAACCCCCAAAACTAATCAAGGAAGCGGCTTATCACAATGAACCTATAAACAAAATTTTAAACAAAACGGATATTTCTATCAAGAGTTATCGCGTTACGTACATACGTACATACATGCATACAGAACGGGCGGGCACATTAGCTCTCAGGCTTTGATAGCCTGTGAGCTAAAAATCAAAGCATACTTATAAAAATATTTTTTTCAGCTGATACATTCAACAAAATTTTTTAATTTATGTCAACTTTCACTGTAATATATAAAAAGTATCTGATAAATAAATATTGTCTTATTTTATGCAAAAGAAATGCGCATTTGACATTTTAAAATAGTACAATTATTCATTGTTTTATAAATTAAAAATATTAATAATTGAAAAAGTTTTTATTGTTTTAACGCCAAATTTTTAATATAACTATTTGAGCTTGCCATTAACAAGTCTGCTAATTTTCAAATAAATCCTTTAAAAATTGAAAGATTGGGTTTTTAATGTCGACTGTCCCCTTAAATACTTTTAAAAAATCTTACTGAATGCATGCGATTGCCTTGTACTCGTTGGTCATTTAATTTGTATCATATATTCTATAAAAAGTTAGGAACAAATGTCATAAATAGATAATAAAATATTTCTTCTTAATCAAATAAAGTATCTCACATAGATGTTTTATTTATATAACAAGAAATTACTCTTGAGTGAATAAATTTGTTTTTTGTTAATTATTGAACCAATTTCCTGTAAATTAAATACACCTTTAGTAAGTGAAATAAACCTTTCTAGTTTACGACACTGTACCTAAAGTTAGAAACAAACGTCATAGAAAATAACTAATAATTTAAAATAAAATAAAATATCTGATGCAGAAATTTTATTAATTAGAAAAATCATCCTTGCATGTTTTAATAATTGTATTAATTTATTTATGAAATTAAGTTTTTTATGATAAATCAAAGTATAGCCTTTGTTTCAAATATTTGTTCCGTTACACTCAATTATTCTACTGACAAAGAAAAAAAAAAGCTGAAAATATTTTTAAAAATATGTGAAAATGTATAAATTTGGAGAATTAATTATGAATATTAGACAAAAATAGATTTTGGATTAATTACTATTCTTTTATGGTCTGTTAATAAATAAAAGAAAAATGTCACTTCTCAGAATTTTATTTCTAATGAATTCCCTAATTATTGTTAACATTCATATTGCATTATTTATTCCTGTGCGATTTGTCAAGTTCATTCAGCTCATCAAAAATGTCTTTTGGAGTATACGGTACCACATTATATTGTTCACATTCTCAATAGGATTTTGTAAAATCATATGCACACAATGTGAATATAAAGCGCATTGTTTCCATCACATCCCCAGGAAGGTTGTTTTTGTGATTGTGACTTTTTGCTTACGCTTTAGAACGATTGTATACATGCCATGATTTTTTTTCCAATTGGGGAAATTTTCAAACTTCTAAACCGAGTAGGGAGGTAAAATTGGTATCAACTTAAAGGGCATAAATTAGTGATTTTAAAATAATAAAAATACGAAAATCGATATCTTTGTAATTGCTTCTTTCCCATTAAAATCAAATAACATAACTAAAGCAGAAATTTCATTTCAATAACAAAAGTCAGCTCTATGTGATTTTACATTTTTATCATTTTCCTGCGAAGTGAATATTTTCCTTAATTACTTAATTGCAGTTTTTTTTTCAAATATCTGTTCCATTACAAAAATCATTCATGATCCAAATTTTCTAACAAAGGATTCAGAATCACGAGTTCTTTTTACGAAAATTCTTTATTTTAGTTAATTTATTATGGATATTCTCAAACAGTTGCATATGCAAGTTGATTAGATTTACTGCCATTGCTTCATGATCTGTCTGCAAATAAAACGAAATGAAATTTTTCTAGGTTTTATTTAACAATTACCATAATTACTGTTAGTTTTCATATTTTATAATTTATCTCTTCACAATTTCTGCTGTGCATTTTTGGTGTACGAAGAAAATAATAAAATCTTAATAGAATAAACGTTTAAAACTTACTTTAAATTGGATTTTTTTTTTCAATTATAACTTTGTTATTTAAAGATTTTCCGAATTATAGTCAAGAGTTGATGAAAGAGAAGTTAGAAAACGTCACCAACTAAAATATTTTAAAAGTTGGATATTGTATGGGGTTATTTAAATATTAATAATAATACAAACTGTAAGAGAAATAAAATATTGGCACAAAATGTAATTAAAAAAATTCTATAGGCGTTGGGAATGTAATAAATAGGGTAAAGTGCCCAAATATGAACCACTTTTTGTTGATGTAATTTTTTGATTCTTTTCAAATGCTCTTTTTTGACCACAAAATTACCAGTTGTAGATCCATTTCCCCCCCTATAAGATTCTGGGGTCAAGTTTGTTCAAAATTTAATACAGCTTGAGAAAAAAAAATTGTGTGGTGTGTCATTTGCAGGTTTCAGCGAAAGGGATTCTTAATATGGTATACCCTGGTCCCTAATGTGGCACTCAGTGCCATATTCGGCACTCACACCAAAAATGTCAAAGAAAATCAAGATTTCAGGGTATTAAAATAAAACGACGCACCTTTCACTTAAAATAAATTTATTGGCATAAAAAATTTCCTAACTTAAGATAACTAGCCTAAGATAGGTAATAAAAAATATTCAAATGAGTAGTTATGAAGAAATAAAAGTAAACAGAAGAAAACAAATAATTGACATAAAAGTAAAAAAAAAAAAAATATACGAAAATATATTAGATAAAAGAAAGTTCAGAACATGGGGTGCACAGAAATAAGTCAGTTTTCCTCTCCACACAATCCTCGTGAGACCACCTAATACACTGGGTATATCTAGCCCACTTTTCTCCCATTCAATCATCAGGTAATTTTGATGCACAAAGGCGACACTCAACGTCTTCTTCTGTTTCACTGATTAATTCCGTGTCCAAGTCAGAGCCTGTGTCGATCAGCGGAAGGTCATCCTTATCGAGACTATCATCAGATGATTCAATATGAAGAGCTTTTTGGCGTCTAACTAACTCACTGACTGCTAACTCTGCTTCGCTTCCATATATATGGGAGTGAGAAGATGTTCGAGAACATTCCAGGATTTTCTAATGCTACAATTTTCTGGAATCCCCATGAAAAACATGGAACAGCATTTAATGCATCTCCATACCTATAAGAAGGGCTCCCATGAGGGGGAGGAGGGGGGGTTGTCGCCACCTTGGCGATATATCGCCAAATTAGGCGACCAAAATTAGTCGCCAAAAGTTACGCCAATTTGGCGATATCTGTAATATTTCATCAAATTCCCACAGACTTCCATTGTAATCCAATAGGGTTTACTTGCTTGCTGAAAATCAACATATTGAGATATTTTAATGCAACGAAAACTAATATTAGCTTATAAATAGTGCTTAATTGAACTATTTACATTATTTTTGAGCACAAACACTAACTATTTACAAAATCCGTAACAATATGTAAAGGTAAAGTAAATAGGTAATACACGAAAAAAAAAAGAGGTCCAAATATGGCACTATACCCATATTTGGGGATCCTAGGTAGTGCCATATTGGGAATTCCACATGGATTGCTAATACTAGTTACTGACAAAAAGAAGATGAATTTCAACCCGAACTAATAATTAGCAAACATTAATATAAGTAAACTGAAATTACAGATATGTTCAAACATTTCAAATTCACTTACCTTCTTCGAAAAAGTTACTCATGAAAATGTAACCTTAAAAATATTCAACAATTTAATTTTTTACCAAAACTGACACATTTTCCGGAGCTGAATTAATTTTTTATAGTAATGATGTTTCATATATTGCTTAACCTTCAATATCTGTAGCTGTTTTGCACACAAATTCAAACCATGGACGTACTAGTTTCAAATCCTCGTCTACAAATGTGAACAAATTATGGTAAGACATAAATTAATAGCTGCAATGAATGAATAACTAATACATAAAATGTTATCTTTTGGTTGTAATACAGTTATAACTTATTATTTAAAGATATGGACGATTTGTAGTAACAAAATCACGGGGGATGCACTCTATGCGCCATCAGTTTTTAAAGTTTAAATAAACACTTTCAATAATGTATTTGTTTAATTCAATGTTTAGAAGCAATTTAAAAGGAATAAACAGCTAATTGTTTGAAGAAGCACTAATTTAATTAGAATTACTATAACATGGACGGTTTGTTGTTATATAAAGACACGGGAGAGTCCATGCATCAACGCCGTTTAACACCTAGATTGCCTCTTCTACGCTAAAGAAGAATAGTGTCTAATGTCTCATAGTATAAAAGTAACTGACACATCATTTATCAAAATAATTATGAAAGAGAATAGAGTAAATTACATAAATACATGGGCTGCGCATTATCACACCAATGGTGACATACCAATCAAAATAATTAAAGAGAACAGAAACTATTGAGAACTTTTCATTTTTAACATTGGTTGAACGTTGAATGTTTTTTTTTGGAAGAGGTTAAATAAAACGCAGATGTTAATCAGGTAATTATTTTAGAATTCAGAACTGTTTTCTCATTGATTGTCACACTCAATACGCCGTCCATGTTTTTAAAGGTTAAAAAGGTGATTCAACCAAATCTTACCATTGCTGCCAAAGCTAAGCATTCATGAAATGTTATACTAGGATATATGCAATGTTGTTATACCGAAAAAGTTAGAATGCTACATAAAATGCGACCGTTCACATCATTTTATTTGTAAAGACTTTTTACCGAACATCAGAAATACCAAATATTACATATGTTTGAAACACATTATACATGATTATACAAAAATTTCTGTAACTGGTAATCAACAACTTGCGCAAAATGATGCAGTGTGACAAGATTAAAAACACATGTGAGTACAAAGAGAAAATAAAACAAAAAATTGCCAAAATTTGTCATATAGGTAGAATTTTCAAGACGAAACCAGAGAGTTGGTATATTAGCAATGAGTGTGAAGCATATTTGTCAGAGAAAGTTAAACCTTCTGGAGTAAAATTGTACTGAAACAAAAATACATTATTCTATGTTAAAGGAATATTTTACTGTCTGAAATACAATAATGACCAGCAGACAAAACTTTTGTTCATGTGTTACTTGGAAATCGATTTAATTTATTCGTATTATAATTTATTATAAACTGTATATGACATGCCGGAAAATACGGAAACTATGTACGTATGACTGTAAATATGACTTATGTAAGAATTCATAATTGCATAATAATTATTGTTAAAATAAAAAAAAATTCTGTTGTATATTTTCACGGAGTTTGCGCGCATTTTGTCTGAAAATCTAGACTCTGTTAAAGCTTTTTATGATTGTTGAAGGGTGTTTATGTATTCGGTTTGTCTGGTTGTCTGTGTATTTGTCTGTCTCTTCGTACACAGTTAAAAAAATTGCAGTAAAATTACGGGCAGAGGCCGGCAGCAGAGATTCCAGTCATACCCCGTTAAAAAAAAAAATACATGCCCATCATTTTGTGCAGCCCGTAATTTTCCGGGCAAATTAATACAGCATTATAATGCACAGGATATAATGCACTTTAAAACACAATAACACTTTGCTTACTGTTCCGTAGTACTTAGCACGTCAGATAATCATCACAGAACCGCTGTTTTGGCGAGTTAAAATTTTCGAAACACGAGTAAAATGAAGGGTTACACCCTACCGGAGGACAATGTATGGGGTCGTACCGTATTTTTGCTAACTTATGGGCTAGAACTGTAAGAATATGTGGATTGCTCTTAATTTTCTAAGTATCTAAGGGATAAGGCCGTTTATTTAGTGGATCAGACCGTTTTTCATCAAATAAGGCTGTTGCCCGTGAAAATTGAAGGGCAAACGCTCATAAATTTACAGTTTTTTCTGAGAGTGTACCCTAACTCGCGCAAATTTACTTAGATTGCCATATAATTGACATATGTTATTGAGTCTTACAATGGAATGTACGAAATTAAAAAGGAAGTGTGTAGCATCTATACTTCACTTACAGAGGCTCTTAAAAATTGCCATTACATTAGTGCCTATGCGGGAAAATCCTTTGCAATGTATTTAAATGATGTTACTCTATTTAAAAAATAATGGAATTGATATACATCACTAGCGTGCACTACAAGATGAATTCAACAAAATATAGTATATGTGTAGCATTTATAGTTCATTTACAGGGACACTCAAACGAATTCCGTTATATTATGGTCTATGGGGAAAAATCATTTACGGTGTATTTTAATCGTCTTACACTATTACATACATATTGAAATTGATGTGATTTTCCGATTGTTGCAAATAAATAAAGTCATATACAGGGCCATGCAAAGAACTGGATACATGGTAACTTATGTATGTGAATTTCTGAAATAGTGATTTCAATAGTTTATAGCGTGTTTTTGCCTGAGTTAAGCTTTAGCTGAATATGTGGCGTGTATGAAAATCTTAATGTAATATACAGGGCTGTACAAAATATTTCAAGTATGTTTCCGCCTATTGGTATAAACTGCTGAAGGTGAATTTTCAACCGTGTTATGTGTTTTTTTAATAAACTAAATTGTAACGTACTATATAGCGTATTTATAAAAACCTACATATTATATACAACAATTAAAGTACTTTTCTGGGTATGGCCTATGGGGAAAAATCGTTTGAGGTGTATTTTAATCGTCTTACACAGTTACAAACATATTGAAATTTATGTGATTTTCCGATGTGCACTAAAACATGCTTTCTGTAGAGTATAAAGTTAAAGCATTTATCATTCAGTTCCAGGGCCACACAAAAGAATTCGGTTACATAATGATATACGGTGGAAAGCATTTTGTAACATATTTTATTTTTTGTTACACTATTTCAAATATAATGAAATTGATATACATTACTGGTGGTTTGCTACAAGATACTTGTAGAATATGATGTGCATAGAATTTATTGTTTATTTCCTGGAATACACAGAAGATTTCTAATACAGTACTATATCCAAAGTACTATCTATTAGCGATAATTGCTGGAAGTGCGTTTTCAGTTATAATATAGGTTTCTAAATTTAACTACATTTTTACAAAAAACGTGATGCGTATAAATGTCATCAAAAGATTGCAATTCCCTCACATTTTTTAGCGAAAAATATTTAAGTGTTTAGTATTTATAGCTGTACTCAGAACATTTTAATTCATACATTTACTTCTCTTTATATGATAATATATTCAGAAGCACTAAATAGAAATCTACATATAAAATAGAAATCTAAAAGCCCTTAAATATATCATTCTCGTAAGAAATTCTGAAAGAACATACCGGTGCATCATATTAGAGGTATAATTCCTCTTTATGCTTATTTATTTATTTTAAATAATATTTATTTTAGTGTTGCCAATGTTTCTGCCCCACCCCTTAATTTAAATTATATAAGTTGAAACTTCCGTAGAATATATAAAATATTTTGAACTCATTCATTATGAAATGTAGAAATCTAAAGTATTTAATTTTTAGAATATTAAATTTGCTTCCCGAATTAGTTTTTAGAGTTTGTACATCGAATATAAGAAGAGGGGAAGGGGGGGGGTAATCCCTCTTAGTTTCGATTAAACAAGTTTCGCTTTCGTTAGACAACTTATTTTAGTGTTGCGAATGTTTCTGCCCCACCCCTTAATTTAAATTACATCAGTTGAAACATCCGTAGAATTTATGAAATATTTTGAACACTCATTCATTATGAAACATAAAAATCTAACGCATTTAGGTTGAGAATATTAAATTTGCTTCCTGAATTAGTTTTTAGAGTTTGCACATCGAATATAAGACGAGGGGAGGGGGGGGGGTATTCCCTCTTATTTTCAATTAAACAAGTTTCGCTTTCGTTAGAAAACTTATTTTAGTGTTGCCAATGTTTTTGCCCAACCCCTTAATTTAAATTACATCAGTAGAAACATCCGTAGAATTTATGAAATATTTTGAACACCCATTCATTATGAAACATAAAAATCTAACGCATTTAGATTGAGAATATTAAATTTGCTTCCTGAATTAGTTTTTAGAGTTTGCACATCGAATATAAGACGAGGGGAGGGGGGGGGTATTCCCTCTTATTTTCAATTAAACAAGTTTCGCTTTCGTTAGAAAACTTATTTTAGTGTTGCCAATGTTTTTGCCCAACCCCTTAATTTAAATTACATCAGTAGAAACATCCGTAGAATTTATGAAATATTTTGAACACTCATTCATTATGAAACATAAAAATCTAACGCATTTAGGTTGAGAATATTAAATTTGCTTCCTGAATTAGTTTTTAGAGTTTGCACATCGAATATAAGACGAGGGGAGGGGGGGGGGTATTCCCTCTTATTTTCAATTAAACAAGTTTCGCTTTCGTTAGAAAACTTATTTTAGTGTTGCCAATGTTTTTGCCCAACCCCTTAATTTAAATTACATCAGTAGAAACATCCGTAGAATTTATGAAATATTTTGAACACTCATTCATTATGAAACATAAAAATCTAACGCATTTAGATTGAGAATATTAAATTTGCTTCCTGAATTAGTTTTTAGAGTTTGCACATCGAATATAAGACGAGGGGAGGGGGGGGGGTATTCCCTCTTATTTTCAATTAAACAAGTTTCGCTTTCGTTAGAAAACTTATTTTAGTGTTGCCAATGTTTTTGCCCAACCCCTTAATTTAAATTACATCAGTAGAAACATCCGTAGAATTTATGAAATATTTTGAACACTCATTCATTATGAAACATAAAAATCTAACGCATTTAGATTGAGAATATTAAATTTGCTTCCTGAATTAGTTTTTAGATTTTGCACATCGAATATAAGAAGAGGGGAGGGGGGGGGTATTCCCTCTTATTTCCAATTAAACAAGTTTCGCTTTCGTTAGAAAACTTATTTTAGTGTTGCCAATGTTTTTGCCCTACCCCTTAATTTAAATTACATCAGTTGAAACATCCGTAGAATTTATGAAATATTTTGAACACTCATTCATTATGAAACATAAAAATCTAACGCATTTAGATTGAGAATATTAAATTTGCTTCCCGAATTAGTTTTTAGAGTTTGCACATCGAATATAGGAAGAGGGGAGGGGGGGGGCAGTAATCGCTCTTATTTTCGATTAAACAAGTTTCGAATTCGTTAGACAACTTATTTTAGTGTTGCGAATGTTTCTGCCCCACCCCTTAATTTAAATTACATAAGTTGAAACTTCTGTAGAATATATAAAATATTTTGAACACTCATTCATTATGAAACATAAAAATCTAACGCATATAATTTGAGAATATTAAATTTGGTTCCCGAATTAGTTTTTAGACTTTGTACATCGAATATAAGAAGAGGGGAGGAGGGGGGGTAATTCCTCTTATTTTCGATTAAACAAGTTTCGCTTTCGTTAGAATTATCCTTCTGGCTTCAAATTTCGTATACCCAGTTATTCGAAGATTTGCGAATAGCTTTGATGTGGGAGTGTAATGCAAGATTAGTATACAGAGCCTGTAAACAAATAAAAAAAAAAAAAAAAGAAAGAAAAAGAAAATAAAAAAATTGATGTAAATAGAATATTAAGTCAAATGCAAATCCAGATTTTAAATTATAAATGTTAATTACCTATGATTCCAATTCGGTTACGTATTTGATCTATCCTGATCAAGTGGGGGTGTCTATTTCTGAGATGCGGGATAAATAGCCGAAATCATTGGTTAAGTTTTGTGATTAAAACCTTATTTTATATGGTATTATATTAAAGTTATATTTTTTTATGATGTCCTACATAAAATTTGGAGTAGATAGGTTACATGTGCAGTACACAAATCATGGCTATAAAAAAGAAAAACAAAGAGGGGTTTAAGTAGGGCAACTATCACGGATTAACCCTATATGTGTTCAAAAAGTAAACATAAAAAAAAAAAAAAACAATTTTTCGTACCGTACAAAGTAGAATCCATCCTTTTCCTTACACTGTGCACCGATGCATAAATAAATCAATTAAAATTTAACCTTAAAAAAATTATTTAGTTTCTGATTACAAGTTTCAGTCTTTATTAAATAAAATTATTCGGCAGACGCAATTAGTAAAAAAAATCCATTCACAATTGTTTCTATTACATAATGTAAAATAAATATTATCTAATATTTGTGGTATTGAATACTGAATATGAGTAAAAAAACATAGTTCCAGAAGCAAAATTATTGTATTGTAGAGCTAAATTAGATTCACAAACAGCTTTGGATTCGAAAATCATTCGAATGAATGTTTCGATTTATTTATTCTATTGTTTCCATTTTTCTTTGTTGGAAAAATTACAAATATTGATTGAAATATTTATACATCTTAAAATGCTTAAGCATAAATGCAATTTTTACGATTTTAACAAAAGATATGGGAAAATTTATCAGAATATCAAGAAAGCCTGTGGATTGAGGTCATAGAGAATTCTTTAAAGTACAATTTTTCTTCTATGTTTTCGGCATCTTGCCAGACTGACTTGGAACGTTTTCGCAGATCTTTAATTTTATTTATTTATAGGTTTTTCGTTTATGTGTGATTTCTTTCTATACGAGATTTTATTTTTTAATGGCTTTTTCAGAGATCATACATTTTTCAAAATCACAAATGGCTGTATAATGTTATAGATATCGATTCTGATTATTGTAATGATATTTTTTAAAGCAACGTCGTAAAATTCAACTCGCAATTGATTTTCTCAATTTAAAACTTTGACTATAATTTAACTTTTATGACGTGTGATAATAAATTAGTTGTATATAGGCAAGTGCAGAGGCAACCAAGGTTTTGCCAAAATAAATAAATAAATAAATAAATAAATAAAATAAAAATAAATAAATAAATAAATAAAAAACAACACCGTTTCAAGAGTAATTAATAAGAAGCTTTCCTCATCAGGTAAAATAGACAAAGAGTAGTTAATTTGGCAAGGATGAAAGAAATTCTGAACCGAGACAAATTGAATTATAAAAGTACTAGCTACAGACTAGCACATAATAAGCGATAACACTCCAATGGATCAGTGATCGCCGGGTCATGCAGAAATGTCAAAGCATTCGATTACGACGTTCATAGCATCTGTCGTGAGAAATTACATTTAATAACGCCTTTCCTAAATTTCATTACCAGTATTTCCAAATAGTAAATTTTAGTAAGTATTTATAGTAATGTTCTATAATTAATCGCGAAGATTATATTCGGAAACAGCAACGCGAACCGTTGTGCCAAATTATGCTTCTTTTGTGAAAATGTGCGTTAAAAGTATTGGTCAGCCAGGTCTCTAATTCCCCTCACTAATGTTATACCTACGTGCATTGAATGCATTCGTATTTTTTATATTTCTTCTCAAACATTGAATACTTTTTTCATTTTTCACCTATGTACTCTTCTAAAAAGGCGTGTCTTCATTTTTTCATAAAATATTTCTAAAATATATGCTTAATATAATATTTTATGTGTTAAAATCTGAGAACTAAGAGCACAATCCCCGCTTAAAAAACACTTAGTATTATATACAAAATAAATACCTTTTTTTAAAACTTTAACTTTAAAGTATTGTCTATTAGCAATAATTGCTGGAAGTACATTAAGCGACAAATTCTTCCGATCATATACAGGGATACACAAAGAAATTCACAAGCATTACTGAGTATGAGCGTGAATTGCTTATGGGAGGTTTTTAACTGAGTTATGCATTTTCAAGCTGAGCTGCGTTTAGTATACTAAGAGATGTTTATCGAATATAAATAAAATCATATAGACGGCCATGCAAAGAACTGAATACATCGTCGCCTATAGATGATACTTTCTAGAAGTGTGATTTTAGTTGTTTTAAACGTGTTTTAGCCTAAAATTATTTTTAGTTTAATATTTGACGTGTATAAAAATATGTAAATAAAAAACTGAGCTGTACAAAATAGTCAAGTAAATTTCACTGTTTTGGCAAAAATTGCTGAAGGTAAATTCTGAACTGTTCTCTGCGTTTTCTTAAATGTAGAAGGCTGTACAAAATAATTCAGATATGTTTCCGTCTATTGATAGAAATTGCTGAAGGTGATTTTCAACTCATTATGTATTTTCTTACTAAACTAAATTTTAGCATTCTATGTTAGAATATCTACTAAACTATATATCAATTACACGGCTTGTGGTGATGTTTTTCTTAGGATGGCATATTTTACCGAAGTGATTATGTTTTAACGATAAATTAGAATAATATTTACGAGCCATAACTTCGTACATTATATGCGTTGAAAATGCCAATAACACATGGTTCGAAGATCCAGTGGGAAGGCAGACATAAAATATTGAATTAAGAGGAAGTCATCGCAGCTGAAAGTGTCTTTATTGAGACATATAAAAGACGTAGGATGGTGAAGATGGGGGTGGCCTAGCTATCAGAGGAATCAATCAGTAGTTGACAGGCAGAGAGCTCGGAGTGATCTGATCTTTTCGGTAATAGATTGTTTCGCCAACATTCGATGGACAGTGAGCCAACAGATCCCAGACACATCGAAGAATTTCTGTGTACGTTACGGGTAATTAATGTAAGTATTTGAGCGGGGAGATTGAAACGCATTGGTTATCACATTTGGCGAAATGGTAATTTTAGTGAATTTTAGCGGAAAACTGCGGGCAACCCCATGGGAATGGATCTTTAGACAAAGGAAACAGGCAAACTCACATCTGAGAAATTGCATTAATTTGCACACTTTGCGCAAGAAGGGTATTCGGTTATCAGTTGTCAACATAATTGCGAAATTGCCAAATTTTTAATAAAAACCTAGAGTTTGCTCTTTTTGCGGCACCTCCAAACATGATCTAATTACGCGGATATTTAATTTACATCTTTATTTTGATCAAAGGCACACTATTAAAAACTATAGCATATTGAAATACAAAAATTATTTTTTTGAAGATAATTGCGAAATTTTTCAAAATTTTTATAAATCTAAAGTTTATTCTTCTTGCGGCACCTCTAAACATAATCCAATTATACGTATTTAATTACGTTTCTATTTTGATCAAAGGCAACTCGTGAAAACTATAGTATATTGAAATTGAAAAAAGAAAAAAAAAATCCGTTCCACCATGTATTACATATTTAGTTATTCATTTATTGCAGTATAATGAGAGATTATATAAAAGCATATACTTTTCTCCAATTGATGAGTAAGAAGTTCAACTTCAGTTTTGGAAGCAATTAATAGGCTAGTATTGCCATCAGGAGATGATATGATTAAAAGAGCTGTTAAATTTGTTGATTACGCATGCGTTTTATTTATTGTGTTACTGATACTATGTGCGCTCGGCTCCCATTATTTATGTTTTTTCCCGATTGATATTGTGAAACAAAATGAAACTAGTCGTTGGGGGCCACCGTAATACTTACCCATCATGGATATGCATAATAAAACATGTGTAAACTACTTATAAAATGCATTACAATTCGAATAAAATCGTGGCTTGATGCCGTCATAAACTTTAAATGTTCTTTTACTGAATTGCGTAAAAGAAACATCCTTATAACTCCAAAATTTTTAATCATAATTACTAACAGTTTATTGCGTCGGATTAAGCGTCCCATTTCCAATTAAAATATATATTTGAATTGAAATTTGGATGAAATATAGGGTCATGAAAAATCGAAGAGTGTTGAAAATAGGATTACAAATAACTCGGCAACTCATTATCCGATCAACTTCATTTTTAATGCAAAATTTATGTTTTTTATTGTCGTTTATATTCACTCCTTAAAATAAACAATTTCGAAAATTTTCATATACCTTTTATCAGAACGAATATTTCGAGAGTCCGAAAAACTAGTTCCGGATAATCGAGGTTTCTGAAATTCAATAAACTTCTTTCCATTATTACATACTGTGGTAACGTGGACACTTATATATATAATTAATGAAATCCATTTATCGTTTGTAACGAAAAAAACTTTATTTTAAATTAACACATTAAAAAAAAACAAAAGTAAAAATGAAAAAATATGATTATTCATCTCCATGCTGTGAAATTACAATTTCAGAAAATCCCAAGATTCTGAAGTCCGCTCAAAGACAACCTCACTCTAGCCAAGGCCATCTTGATATAACAGGCCGGGACAGCGTATTTGCCGCTAGGGGAATGGAGGGAAGGTTGAACTCTATATCCACTATGCTACAATATGAAGTTTACATGTAAAATATTAACACATATATATATTTTTTTTCATTTACTGTCGTTGATTTCATAAATAAAAATCATTTTGCTTTTCAGTACTGTTTTTTTTTTTTTTTTTTTTTTTTTTGCAATTCTTATATAAAAAAAAAAAAATTACAGATAAATATAAATTTACTTGCCTTCACCAACACATATGGCACAACAACTTGCAGAAACTAGTTAAGTAAAGGCAAATTTAAAAAAGAAATGAAGATGTTATTGTATAATTTTTTTAAAAAAATCACATTAATGTTTAAAAATGAACTGAATGTATTAAAACATGGTTTATTCTAATATTTTTATCACACAACTCACACAAAAATTTAAATCTTTATTAAAAATTCAGATTTAAATCTTTCCTTTTCAATAAATTTAAAATGAAATCTAATGATAATATTCTTTCATTTATAATTTTTTGTTATTTACAATATATATTTAATGTGCATCAAAGGGTAACACGAATAATAGGTTATGGACTTTAATCAGTTACATATTTTTTTCCTTGAGGTTTTGTTTGCTTGTTTGTTCTTCACACAGAATAAATAATTCATATAACGAATTTTGTTTTATTAAAATAACTTTCTAATAATGATAAAAAGCAGCTGTATTCGCTATACGAATTATTTATTCACTGAATATTATACAAATTGAATTAAAAAAAATTCTTTATCGTATTTAAAGACTCAACCATTTTTATTGGTAAAGTTACATCAAAGATGGAACAGTTACAGAATATCAAATGAAGTATCTGCACAAACTAAATGAAAATTTACTGGATATTTTTCTCATGATATAAAAAAATAAACTCTATTTCGGATATTGAAGAATTGAAAAGAGAAAATAATAGGATTGATACCTTACTTAAGGATAATTATGTGAAACTAATATTACCTAACTAAATATTACCTTGAATTGATGGAGAAAATTAGAAAATATTTTAACTAGTGTTAAAAATTAAATTTTTGAATCCCATGAAAATAAAATAGATAATTATTCTAAGACTTGGAAACTGTTTTTATATGAAAATTCTAATAGTGACATTTTAGATCAACTGTGTATTGCTTATACTTATATAATTCTAAATTACTTTGTTTGCCATCTTAAAAAGGCATTTAAAAAGAATATCTGCAAATTTTAAAGTTTCTTCAGGTTTTGCAACAATTAGAAATAAATCATTAAAAGAAAAATGTGTTAATTTGAAACAAAATTTACAAAATAGTCAACTTTTTATAAAGTATTCCCAGGGATCTGTTTAGGAAAAAATTGGGTCCTTTAAAGGACTCTTCACAAAATTATTTTCCCTAAAACAGGACCCTTCACAAAACTATTTTTCCTAAAACAGGACCCTTCACAAAACTATTTTTCCTAAAAATAAGTTTTACAAAATTTTTCCATCTTTTAACTGAACATTTCACAAAGTAATCATTTAAAAGTAAAATCTGACCTGTCACTTTTACACATATAAAGAAATTATATATGTATTTTACATCCATATATCTTCTTAAAAATGTAAAAACAAGAACCTGAAGATAACGATCATTTCAAATTCACAAAATTATGACTAGATTTTTCCCAAATATAAAAAGCTGTTCACAATTTCACAAAAAAAGGACCCTGGGAAAAAAGTCTGGACAGACCCCTGATTCCCTACAAAGCCCACAAACTTGTGGAATTTACAAACAAATCAGAAAATCATGCGACTACTATACAGGCATTTATGTACACGTCAGTTTTATTTATTTATTTATTATTTTTAAATTAAAGAAATTACTTAATTATTTGAATATTTAAATAAAAAGATTATTATTTGTGATATACCTTAATGCGTATAAAACAATTTTTTATTAAGTAAATATTTTAAAATTTTTAATTAAGTACTTTTTAATTCAATTTGTACAATATTCAGAGAATAAATAATTCGTATAACGAATACAACTGCTTTTTATCCTTATTAGTAAGCTTTTTTAATAAAACAAATTTTCACATGTATTCTAAAATATCCCCTAAATGAATGAGAAGATATTGTGTATTCTAGATATATTTACTGTATAAAACCAGGGAGCTGTTCAGAATTTGGTCAGTTAAAGAACACTTCACAATTTTTTTCTTCTTAAAACATGACCCTTCACAATTTTTCTGTCTTAAAAAAGGACCTTTCACAAGAGTTTTTCATACAAAAATGGGATCTTCACAAGATTTCTTATTAAAATAAAATTCCACCTATAACAGCTGTAATCCTCGAGGACCCTATTATCTAGCTATATGTATGATGTAAATATGTTTACATGTAAATATATCAAAATTTAATGCATTTATATATATATTTTTTCGTTAAAACAAGACCAAGTTATAATTTAATTGCCTAAACAGGAACCTAAATATAACTCTAATTTCAGATTCCCCCAAAAATTATTACATTTTTCACAAATATGAAAAGACGCTCACAATTTTCAAAAAATAGGACCCTGTGAAAAAAGTCTGGACATACCCCTGAAAATAGCTTTAATAAAAACCTTTGCTGATATTTGCTTTGCAATAGATGAAATACAGTCTTCTTTCATAAGGAAAAAAATATGAATTAAGAAACCTGTTTAATATGCATCAAAGGGCATCACAAATATATATTATGGAGTTTAATCAATAGCATAAAATTATATATCGAGTTATTTTTTCACAATTCAGAGATAATAAACATTTTATATAATGAATACAGTTGATTTTTATCGATTTTAATAATAAAACAAAGTTTCACATATATTTTAAAAAATCCCCGAAGTCAATGAGAAGATATTGCATATTTTAGATATATTTATTGTATAAAAGAGCTTTAAAAAATTGTAAATCTTTGTTTTCAAATAGATGAACTACGGTATATTTTCATTTAAAGAAAAAAATATGTAAATTCACATATATGTTTTATACACATTAAGGAATATCACAAATAATAATATCTTTATTTAAATAATCTCATTATTTTAAAAATAGTAAATAAATAAAACTGATATGTACATAAATGCCTGTATAGTAGTCGCATGATTTTATGAATTGTTTGTAAATCCCACAAGTTTGTGGGCTTTATAGGAAATACTTTATAAAAAGTTGACTATTTTTTAAATTTTGTTTCAAATTAATACATTTTTCTTTTAATGATTTATTTCTAGTTGTTGTAACACCTGGAGAAATTTTTAAATTTGCAGATATTCTTTTTAAATGCCATTTTAAGATGGCAAACAAAGTAATTTAGAATTATATAAGTATAAGTAACACACAGTTGATCTAAAATGTCACTATTAGGATTTTCATATAAAAACAGTTTCTAAGTCTTAGAATAGTTATCTATTTTATTTTCATGGGATTCAAAAATCTTATAATTTTTAATACTACTTAAAATATTTTATAATTTTTCCAACAATTCAAGATAATATTAGTTAAAAATACCTCAAAATTATGCATTGTTTGCTTACCTGTAAAGACAGCTACTTGTAAATTCATATCTATTTGTACCGATTCCACAACTTTAACACATTTGTCACACATATATAAAAAAATTAACGCATTCATCGCAATAATGAATATCTAATAATTATCCTTAAGGAAGGTATCAATCCAATTATTTTTTCTTTTCAATTCTTCTTCCACATCCGAAATATAATTTATTTTTCCCACCACGAGAAAAACTCCAGTAAATTTTTACTAAGTTTGTCCAGTTATTTTTTTTTCTTTCAATTATTGCATGCCTCGCGAAAACATTTTCATTTTCAGATACTTCATTTGATATTCGGAAACTGTTCCATCTTTGATGTAACTTTAGCAACAAAAATTCTTGAGTCTTTACACATGATAAAGAATTGTTTTAATTCAATTTATACAAAAAATTGCATCTAACGAAAAAAACAAACGAAGCACGTGTTTACACCGTAGCAATAACACAACACAAGCAAAATTTCAACTCAGGCATGAAATCGGAGCGGGGTGAAGATTTCAAGTCGTTCTTGCGTTCCCTCTTTTGATCACATGACTTTCCCCAGAGTGGCTAGCTATCAAAGCCCGGTATATTGAGACAGCCCTGCTCTAGCTTGTTTCACAACCAACTCGTTCAACATTCAACTGCCGTCTGCAATTTCACTTCCCAGGGGCTTTCCTTGCATTCCAGGAATTTCTGCAGAAAGCATTCTTTCACTCCCACACCTGCTCCAGTCTCTTATCTCCAGGTGACAATGAAAGACCCCAATTCTATAGTTCTCTTTTTCATTCTTAGGAGATTATTCCCTTTCTCCAAGTAAGTGAATAGTTGATTCACGTGCACCTGTCACCCTTCTGTATAGTACTATCTTACTTGAATAGTGACAATTCACAAAAAAGCCTTTTTATTCACAAAGGATTATCTTTATCTTCCAAATATGTGAGCATGTGAAATTTTCAACATGTCACAACTCCTCCCCCCTAAGGAAAAATTTCTGCAGGAAATTTGGCATATACATGAATACAATAAGCTCCTTCAATCAACTTCTAAAGAGGTCATCAAAGCATAAAGGAATTTAGAATAACACATGAAATCCCTACAGAATATAAACACATTCTCATACTCAGTATTTGATAGACCACACTGTCAATAGGATTTACTATAATCCCTCACTTACAATACCTAAGTATAATTCCAGGAATAATTTATACAATTGATGCCCTAAGAAACAATTTTGAAATACTTCACATACATATAATACCAAATACAGATTACACTTTACATGATTCTAACAACAAAAAAATAATAACAAAAAGAAAGAATAAATCTATATACAACACAATGCCTAAAACCATTCTCTTAAAAAACACATGCTTAAAAGCTTAATTTTGGACACTTCTACAAACAAAAAGAAAGCATACTAAATTATGCAATTATTAAATTAATGAAGTTTTACAATTACGAAAATATTAAATGATAAATAAACCTAATATAGATATTACAATAATGAGCACTCCCAAATTTTAGAACAGAACTTAATTTAGAGTATTCCCCGGAAAACCAATATCTATATTACTTCTATCAGAAAATCTTTTCGACAATAATTTTCGACTCACAACTTCATAATCATGATTTTTCCTTTCAAAATCTTGTTTGATTTTAATAAATCTTTCTTTGTGATCCGTTTTAAAAGAAGAATGCTCCATTCTTTTTAACTTTGATTTCCTATTCACATCTTCTTGGCATTTAGCCCCCCAATTTACTCTATCATTATCTTTCATCCCAGAGTTAATTTTTCTGGCCACAGTCATAGGTGAACTCAATTTCTTTCTAATTCTCTTTCTAACATGCTCAACTCCCATACTACCAACAAAATACCTGGTTATATTTACAGCATGCTCAGAATTCTTTTCCCGAAATTGACCTCCCTTACATGACTTTTTATCATTATTCGTTTGAGACGCATCATCTTTTGTATCGATCAATTTACACCCTTTTGCCAAATTCCTATCAGTCACGTCTCCCGATGAATTTACCTCTATCTCATTAACAGACTTACTATCCCTGTCACAGATTTCATTTACAATCATTTTTCTAACAAATTTTTGCTCATGATCGCTAGACAATCTGAAGGTTCCCTGCCCATTTAATTCTCTCTGATTTTCCACCTGTTTACACACTGAATTTTGCTTATCCATAGTTCCTAACTTTAATAATTCATAAACAACTGGTGTTATAAGGGGCGGATAATTTAGTTTTCTCACAACTGTAACCACCACATTTTTTTCAACATACTCTTTTTCACCTTCCATCAAAGCAACCGGCACTGACACCAAATCCGCTTTTTGTCTATTTCCGAGGGCCGGTATAAAACAGACATTTCCCACTTTCTTAGCACTCCACGGAATGTCATTAGCATCAAAAACCGCAATTTGCGCACCTGTGTCCTTAATCGCTTTTACTTTCTTACCATTCACGCATAAATCAACCATAGGTAATTCGGTTTCCACACCTTCCCTATTATTTTCACTTTTCCCATCACTAGTAATGATCCAAGCTATGCTTTTATCCTCATAATTAGTTTTACTTTTTAACAATTCCGGACAATTTGGACGGATGTGGCCCACTGCCAAACAATTATAACATTGGACATGTCTTTGCTTTTCGAAAGCATTGTCCTTCTTAAATTGATCAAATTTCCCACACTCTTTCGTATTCTCAAATTCCGATTTTGGTTTAATTTCCTTTCTACTTTTAGAGTTAAAGCTGTCTTTTTGCTTATCCTGAAAAGATTTTTTTCCCACGGTTTTCTATCCGACCTGTTAAATTCTCTTCTTATACTCTCAAATTTATCCGATTTTTCCGCGAGTTTAGAAGCAATCTTTATTTCCTCCCAATCATCCATAAATTTTTCTTTTATTTCAAAAGGGACACGTTTTTTTAGTTGTTCCGTGAGCATTAGTTCTTTTAAGGATTCAAAATCCCTCACTTCTAATGAATCTAACCAATTATCTAGATAACCCCTTAACTCGTAAATCAGATCTACCCATAATTCACCCGATTTTCTTTGATGAGTTTCAAATTTTTGTTTTAAGGCGCCTGTACTTAGCCTAAACCTATCTAACAAAACTTTCTTTATATGTTGAAAATCATCACATTTTTCTGCTGGTTGTTTTACTATAATTTCGGCAATATCAGAAGGTAACAAAGGAATTAATTGACTAACCAGATCTTCCTGAGAAATTTTAGCTTTCTCGGCTTGTCTTTCAAAAATCATAAAGAAAAGAGTTATATCAATTAACTTAGAATCAAAACGCGGAACCAAATCCTTTAAATTTACCTTAGGAGTTCTATGAAAATCTACATTTGATTCATTAGATGAAACACTAACAACATCCGCAGAATTTTGAATACGCAATTTTTCTAATTCAAATTGCTGTTCTTTTTCAAGTTTTTGTAATTCAATTTGCTGCTATTTTTCGAGTTTATCTGCCTCAAGTTGTTTTTCAAGTTTATCTACCTCAAGTTGTTTTTCAAGTTTATCTAACTCAAATTTCCTAAGCTTATCTTTTTCCTCTTGCGCAATCCTATCTAATTCAATTTGCCTCTCTCTTTCTTTACGATCTTTTTCGATTTGTTTTTCCTGCTCTTTCCGCTCCGCCTCCTGTTCAAGAAAATATTGCAATCGAATTTTAGCGAAATTTTCATCATAATCATCTGCATCTACGATAGCCTGAATTATAGCTTTATTTTTACACGTTTTTGACACACTGGTCTCAAATTCCTCTGCTAATAACAGCAAGACACTTTTATTATATTTTCCTAAATATTCTACCATATTTACCCCCAAAATATAATAAATTTCAAAATATCAGATATATTCAATTTACAATAATACAATAAATACAGAAATAGAATTTTCTTCACTATACGTATAATAATGTATTAAAAAACGACACAATTTGAATATAGCAAATTCTCATGCAACAGTGACGTCTTTCAAACTGAGTATATCCCCCAAAATAAATTGTATACCCAACAGTACAGTATAACATCAATTTATTTTGAAACATTAATCATAATCATCCACAGTATACCCATAAAATTAAGCTATAACTTTATTACTGTAATAAATAAATATAAACAAAACTCTTATTTCCAAAAGTTTTATACAAAATTATGATTAAAATATCCTGATTAATAATCTCAATTAATCAATAACAATTTACTATACCCCAAGTAAATTTTAAGATACACATAAGTATATAATTTTCTTAACCCAATATTATACCTAACAGATACCAGAAAATCAACAAACATAAAAATCAAAATTCTAACTAAAAATTTAAGTACCAAATTAATAGCTTCCCTAGAATTCTTAAAATTTTCATAGAGTTTTGTTCCCCAAAATTAAAATTTATACACAAAATTTAATTTAAAACAGACCTCTATAGAAGATATCATAAAAGAGCTTACCTTCAGATGCAGATATTTCCTCCACACTGATACTAGGCTTCCAAGCACTTTTAAAGATGACACACACAGATTTTTGAAGAATTGAAGACACTCAATTCACTGATGAGGTACTAATTTCACCTTAGATTCGTATGTAGACAACTCAGATGGTACGCCGCATATCTTCATTTTACTGATATATTTTGAAGCACACACAAATAGCACCAAGTCTATAGTTGACTGTTCATACACCTCACAGCTTTAGTCGATAAAGTTCTTTTACCAGTTCTCTACTTGCTAGAACTCCAAGAAAAACCACGACTCAGATTAGACTTCAAGACTCCACAACTGTGCTTGTCCGTTTTCCACTGGCTCATCATCTGTTTAATCAGGTTAACATAAATCCGTAATCTAATTTACTCTAGATTACATATCCCATTTGCTGCCACCAATTAATTATATATACTATTGCTGTGGTAACGTGGACACTTGTATATATAATTAATGAAATCCATTTATCGTTTGTAACGAAAAAAACTTTATTTTAAATTAACACATTAAAAAAAAAAGTAAAAATGAAAAAATATGATTATTCATCTCCATGCTGTGAAATTAAAATTTCAGAAAATCCTAAGATTCTGAGGTCCGCTCAAAGACAACCTCACTCTAGCTTGTTTCACAACCAACTCGTTCAACATTCAACTGCCGTCTGCAATTTCACTTCCCAGGGGCTTTCCTTGCATTCCAGGAATTTCTGCAGAAAGCATTCTTTCACTCCCACACCTGCTCCAGTCTCTTATCTCCAGGTGACAATGAAAGACCCCAATTCTATAGTTCTCTTTTTCATTCTTAGGAGATTATTCCCTTTCTCCAAGTAAGTGAATAGTTGATTCACGTGCACCTGTCACCCTTCTGTATAGTACTATCTTACTTGAATAGTGACAATTCACAAAAGGCCTTTTTATTCACAAAGGATTATCTTTATCATCCAAATATGTGAGCATGTGAAATTTTCAACATGTCACAATACTAAGTACACACTAAATTTCAAGTATCTATCTCAATTTGTCCGGGAGATAGAGCATTACAGACACACACACAGACACACAGACAGACGGACGGCAATTTTTTTTTCTAAAAATATTTTTTTGGAATCTCCAGTGTCTGAAACGTGTAAATCCGTCAAAAAAAAAAAGACTTTTAAAGTGATTACAAGACTTACCCTATACTACGTATGATAGGTAAGTAATCATTAGTTATTAATACTACTTTTTTACCGTAAGTACCATAAACAATCTGATATATACCCGATAAATATTTCTATCGTATGTTTAACCCTGTGCAGACAGACCCATGAATGATCACGTTCATGCTGTACAAGGGTTAATATGAAAATAGCGATAAATGGTTGTAACGGACGGCAAAATGTTTTGTTCACCTCTACTTTCAAGAATAATATCTTGGTAGATTTCAACTGAAATTTACTAGAAATTTATAACAACATTGAATCGTACTTCAGGACAGGAAGATGTCAAAATTTAGCCGTATGTGGAGCTTTAAGAAAAAAAAATTAGTATTAAGTACATTGCGTAAAAAACAGAAAGGAAGGCGGGAAACACTGTATTATATTTTGTGTACCATTTATGATAGTGGAAGAAAATAGGCATCAACCGATAGGGAATAATGACTACTATTAAATTCGTATGTACTTATATACAGGGCATCTACTTATTAACATTTAAGATAACAAGTTAATTTTCACAAAATTACTTTCATGTCTGTTGAAATTTATGCTCGGATTAAGAAATATATGTCATCTAGACAAAATTTATAGAATTAAAATTGTTCAATGCTTTAAACCCTAAATGAATTATTTTTTACATATTACATTCAGTATTTCTTGAGACAATAATCTTATCACGTGATTTTTTTGTATAAACATAATACTTCAAATCGCAAACATAAGAATCATACTTTAGTAATTTCGTGATTTTGTGTTTTATCAAGTTAACATTCGAAATAATTATGAATTATAACTTATGAAATAATGAAGATCTATAAGGCAGTTTGTTGGCCCAAACGAATTTAATATCCTTAATCGGCACTCAGTGGAGTATTTGAGACAAAATCCTAGCCAAAATTACTTTTAATGTGTTTTAAAGTTAAAACAATTTCTGTTAACTTTCTATTAGTAAATACGCTTAATTAATGGTATACATACATAAATAAATATGTAATGCAACGTTTACTTAATTGTTTACTGTTTATAAGGGGAAAGTAACTGTTGATAGGTTTGTTTTATTCACAAGTAATGTTTAATTACATGTGGTTAATTTTACTATACATAAATTATAATTATTTAATTATTTTTAATGTTGGTTTAATTATTTATATAAACCAACGTATATATTATATACATTACCTGTTAATATGTATTTAGCAAAATTGAGTCTCTATAGTACAGAGATGTTGGTTTTTGTGTGTTTTTAATACATTTGCAGCCCTCCCAAAAACATTTATTTTTAAAAATGGCAACAATATGCGGAAAACATTAAAAAAAATTGCTTTCAAAACTATAATAAATACGATTACAATTCAAAAATGGTCCGGTAAACTCCGACACAGATTTAAAAAGCTTTGAATATATTAGATAATATATTTAAATAAATATATTTCAATAAATTTTACATTAAAAAGGTTTAATATTAACCCATTTTCAGTTTTAATTATTTTTTATTACATGAAAAGTAAAATTATTTAAATGCACATGTTAAAGTATACATTTAAACACAATAGCAAAGCTGAAACATAACAAAAAAACACGTATTCTCACAAAGAGATTTTCACTTCAATTGAAGTTAGGAGCTGTCATATATGACACATATTCCTGAAGTAGACATAGATAGACACACCAGTTAATCAGCTATTATAAAATATGATTTTACAAATGTTGATCAAATTTTAATTTCGGCTTTTTTGGCCTGAATTTTGCATCAAATACTCCACTGTACGGCGTATGCGTGAGGTAACGTCATCTATACTAATAAAAGAAAGTTTCGCTCTGTGTGTGTGTGTGTGTCTGTGTCTGTCTGTCTGCGATGGTTAGTAAAATCTAGCCCACCTAAAAGTCTTAAAAGTTAGGTCCAAGTTCTGACCATGTGCACCTGAGTCTCAGAATTTTAATATTTTGATAATTACTCAAGATATTAATTAGAATATCATTAAACATCGCATTGAAAATGCCATCTTTTAAATCAAAATGGCTAAAGATAAGAACTTCTGTTGTGGATTTGCAAGCGGAAATGAACGAATTCGAAATTATTTTACTAATTAGCGAATTTTAAGAAAATTAATTAAGATATCAATTTGAAAATTTCTGAGCATATGTAAAAAAAAATTCTGTATCCGATGAAAAATGCGGCCGGTAATTTTTCTTAATTTATGCAAAAATCTGCCTGCTCCAGTGAAAAAAATCCGAGAAAGTTTCAGACAGGGATCTGCTTTCATTAAAAACTGAACTACAAAGAGATTTGTTTGCGAAAATGAAAGGAAATAATTGCCAATTTTTACTAATGAACAAAAATTTAGATAACTAAATAAGATATTGATCTGTAATTGAGGATGGAAAGTGTTGTCATCTGCCGGTTATTTTAACGTAGCGTCTTCGTTATGTTCGTTATGTTCGCTATGTTCGTTATGTATCAGAAAAATTTAATTATTTTTACTTTCTTTTATCTTTACAAGAAGAAAGTATTGGATTCATGAAAATTTTCGACTTCCGGTTTTCGACGGATTTATACGTTTTAGAAGGTCCTGAACACGATTTGACTATTTTTAGAAAATGTCTGTCTGTGACTCTGTCTGTCTGTCTGTATGTGACACAAATTTTGTGGGCGCTTTATCTCAAGAACTAATGCTCGGAATTTAATAAAACTTTATAATCAGTTAGTCCCTGATATAAATTGGTGCTGATTAGTTTTTGGTAAAAATCACCCAGCAGGTGGCGCTGCTATGCAGCAGTTTTCGCGATTTCCGCAATAGCTTTATCTCAAGAACTAATGCTCGGAATTTAATAAAACTTTATATTCAGTTAGTCTCTGATATAAATTGGTGCTGATTGTTTTTGGTAAAAATTGCCCAGAAGGTGGCGCTGCTATGCAGCATTTTGCAGGATTTACACGATTTTAGTGATAGTCATACCTCAAGAAATAATGCACCGAATTTAATAAAACTTGAGTCTCAATTAGACCATGATATGAATTGGTGCTGAATCGTTTTTAGTGTATGTTAAACCTGTGTGAGATAGAAGAAAGTTTTGGGATTGACACATCCGACTAGTTTTAATGATCGCGTTAATGTAGGTGAAGGTGGTTTTCTTGAAGAAAGTATTCGTTACATTTGCGGGTTTGGGGAGGGAGGGGGTTAATGCCTTGCTCTGAGATAGTTATTATCTCGGGCACCGGCATCGCTGGGTGGGTTAGCTAGTAAGAAATATGGAAACATACAAATTAGTTCAAAATATTTTATTTACAAGCCCTTATCTGTGGTCATTTATAAAAGTTATTTTAAAAATAAAAATAGTTGTAGCTACATATATCCGGAATCATGAAAGGAAATGTACTCAATTCGTAAATAGTGAAGCAAAAGACGAATCATGTTATTTTTTCATCACTTTTATTGCTTTTAGCCGCACCATTTACTAAATTGTTTTTGTTTTCTTTTCTTTTCCTTCTTTCTTTTTTTTTTTTCTGAAAGTATTATTGTAAGTAACAATTTACTGGAAAAGAATTCTTTCAGAATACTTAGTTGAATAAATGAATATACTTAATTGAAAAATGTAGTTAATTGTAATTTTCGTTTTAATTAACTTATTACACCCCATTAAATGAAAAGTAATTAAGAACACGAAACAAAATGAGAGGCAGTCCTTTTTATCAAGCAGGTTGATTTTTTTAAATAATCAAACACAATCAGTACTTCTCTCAATATTTTTAATATCTGTAGAGCTTATGTTGCAAAAAAGATTACCAAATTCTTAAATTCCCATCTTTCTCACTCATAGTTTTGTGAAAAACACGGAAAGAAGTTTCTAAAGTTTCATTAAAAAACACATTACTAAACAATTGGTTTGTGTTTCTTGTCTACTTTTTAAAATATTACAGTTTAATTATATTTATAACATACTAGCTGGTCCGTCCGGCGTTGCACGGAAATCAGTAACTTTCTTTTATGGTACCGATAAAAATAGTCATTTTACGGCGTACATTCTGTTCTAAATAAACCTCTTTCCGAACGAAAATCCAGGCACTCGTCCCCGCTGCTTACGACATTGTATAGCAGGCGTGCTAGACACGCACTACAATATCGTTTATTTTCAATTTCCACCGCTAAAGTTGTAACGGCCATCATTAAGTACTGGGCCGTGCGGTAGAGCAAGAGAAGACAACAGTTTAGGTTTAAAATAAAACCAGTTTATTTAGTCTAATCGGTCAGGGAGGTTGAGCGAGAACTACTCGTTTTTCCTAACTTTAACAAAAAAAAAAGAGCTTAGCCTTCGACTTGAAGTGGTATAAAAAATAAAAAACTATCCAATAATTAAAATAGACTATCAGGGAAAAGATAGCATTCGCAGTCCTTCAACAGCGGAGAGTCAGGATGCAAATTCGCTATAAAACACTTTCAAGTTAAATCCTGGTGAGCTCTGATACAGGCTAACAGCAGTTCAACAGGCGCGTAAAGAAATGCAGCTTAATCTTAAGTACCGATGCCAAGTACCATACTGAACGAAAATTCACCGCTTATATATCCACAGTATCGATTGACCAGCTACAATAATTTGCATAAATATTGAAGGAAAACAGCAACTCACAATTTCCGAGATTCATACATCCATCGAAGGTTAGAGAAAAGATACATTGATAAACTTTTACGCACATGGACACTAAAATATGTGTCATTTTGTAGTATCATTTCATTTGAATAATGTATCCGATGACAATAATGAAAAACAAATACAATTTAAAAGGAAAAATATTCACTACATATATAATAATAAACTTTAAATTTGCATCGATTTAATTTTTACGCACAAATGACACTAAAATATGTGTCATTTTGTAGTATCATTTCATTTGAATAATGTATCCGATGACAATAATGAAAAACAAATACAATTTAAAAGGAAAAATATTCACTACATATATAATAATAAACTTTAAATTTGCATCGATTTAATGCTTTTGTTAGAATATCGGTAAAATGTCCCCGGATGTAACATCCATTTAACCACTTATAAATAATTCTTGCAAGAAATGATGTCGAATAATAGTCAAGTGGTTAGAAAAAAAATGTATCGTCCTTATTTTTTGCGAAAATTACTTGTTATATAATATTATAGCAAACAATATCATAATTCAGGATGTAAATGCATCTGAGAAACATCTTAGATATAGAAATTACTTAGCAGAGAATGATATTCCGTCTCAGTTGAGGATAAAGCAACAATTCGCAGCTCTCTGGATTCTCAAGATATTGCAAGACTAGCCTAACTACAACTTCATCCTGTTCACAAATTTCTACCGTTAATATGAGAAACCCAACCGGAATAAACGAATCTGCATGTCTCCAAAATATCAAAGTATTCATCTTGAATTCCTTAATATTATCTCAGTAATCTTTTTTTTTGTGTGTGTGTGTGTGTTTAATAAAATTTCCCTGGCAATATTGAACAAAATCATAAATGTGTGTTTATCATGTGTATTTTAAACAGAAATTTGTAATAAAAGATCGTGTTAATGGAATTTCATTCATTTTACATCATGTTACTAAAGTTTCAGGCGCATATCTGCAATATGATCTACGTTTTTATCCAAAAGGTTTGACGCTGATTTTGAATATCGTATTTTAAATTTGTGCAACATTCAATATTAGTCATATTTCTAATTAAAATTGATTCTAATTAGATGTATATTTTATTTTTAATTAAACTATTTTAACATCCAGTTTCCGAAGAAATATTTAATAGCAAGTCTAGATGTCATTTCTCTATACCCATCTGTTGACACCCAACAAGTCACTATAAGAATAAATAAATGTATTGACAACCTAAGGAACATTAATGACAATATGAAAACAACATTAAAGAGTGCTTTTAATCTTATAGTTAATAATAACTATTTTACATTTGATAATAAAATCTATAAGCAAAACAATGGGGCCCGATGGGTTCCCCTATATCTGGACTTTTAGCTAAATTCATATTAAGACCTTTAGAAACTGATATTTATAATAAATTAGATTATACCCCTCATACATGGCTCAGATACGTTGATGATATTTTCATAATTTGGCAACACATAGATACCTCACTTAATAGCTTTCTTGATCAGATCTATAGCCTTGATTCCATGATTAAATTCACTTTGGAAATCGAACAAAATAACACACTCCCTTATTTGGATGTGCTGTTAATCAAAACCCACCATGGAATTGAACGTACAGTATATAGAAAACCAATAACTAATCAATCCACTATTCCTAATAATGTTCAAGCACCTTTTTCCTATAAAGTTTCTGCCTTTCGACATTTCATTAGAAGAGCCTTTACTGTCTGTACACCTAATCAATTAAATAATGAAATAAATAAAATACGTGACATCGCAATAAATAACGGATACAAAGACAGCACCATCCATAAATTAATTACGAGCATGGATAATAAAAAGAAGAAAATTTTTAATGAACGGAACTCAAAAATATCAACTTTACAATATTTTCCAGGATTCTTAGAAAGATTAAAATATAAACTTAGAAAATTTAATATCTGCCTTATTCCAAAACCATCCATAAAATTAAAAAATCCCTGACGGCTCGGCCTACAGGCACAGGTAGATTTCGAAGACGCAGAACGTGGGGTGCCTGTTTGTCGGGAATTGCGGAAGAAATGACCTTTTTGCGATGATGCTGCAGTTGGAACCGCCTACTTCGAAACGAAACTTGTTTGCAGGCGGAGCCAGCAAGGATTTTTTTTTTTTTTTTTTTTTTTTTTTTTTTTTTTGCTATAAGAGTTGGTCCTATAAAAAACATGTCAATATAAAAGTTTTAGATAATAGTAAGGGGATTTATAATATATTTAAGCGGATTTGAAATATTGGGAATTGACGAAGTTATGAATTTTTTTCTTCTAAAACCCCCCTTCCCTCCCCCCCTTAAGGCAATTTTTAATTATATCAAAAATCTGTCATACATAAGTTTTTGGCCCTGTTCCTAGAAGTAATAATACGTTCAAACGGATTCGATACGTATCATAATTAAGAAATTATGGGTTTTTTTTCTGTTTTCACAAAAAGCCCCCCCCCCCCTGGTTTGATTTTGCCCATTAAAGAACTTGACCGAGATTTTATGTCCCTTGATTTTATGTATCAGTTTCGAAAAGATGCGGGAGTTGGAACCGCCTACTTCGAAAAATAACTTGTTTGCAGGCGGAGCCGGCAGGGATTTTTTTTGTTTTTAATTTTTTTTGCTATAACGGTTGGTCCTATAAAAAACTTGTCAATATAAAAGTTTTAGATAATACTAAGAGGATTAATAATAAATTTACGCGGATTTGATATCTCGTGAATTGACGAAGCTATGATTTTTTTTCTCCTAAACCCCCCTTTCCCCCCCCCCCCTTGGGGCCATTTTTAATTATATCAAAAATCTGTCATGCATACATTTTCGGCCCTTTTCCTAGAAGTAATAATAACTTTAAACGGATTCGATACGTATAATAATAAAGAAATTATGAGGATTTTTCTGTTTTCACAAAAAGCCCCCCCATCCCCCCCCCTGGTTCGATTTTGCCCATTAACGAACTTGACCGAGATTTTATGACCCTTGATTTTATATATCAGTTTCGAAAAGATGCGGGAGTTGGAACCGCCTACTTCGAAAAATAACTTGTTTGCAGGCGGAGCCGGCAGGGATTTGTTTTGTTTTTAATTTTTTTTGCTATAACGGTTGGTCCTATAAAAAACTTGTCAATATAAAAGTTTTAGATAATACTAAGAGGATTAATAATAAATTTACGCGGATTTGATATCTTGTGAATTGACGAAGCTATGATTTTTTTTCTCCTAAAACCCCTTTTTCCCCCCCTTGGGGCCATTTTTAATTATATCAAAAATCTGTCATACATACATTTTCGGCCCTTTTCTTAGAAGTAATAATATCTTTAAACGGATTCGATACGTATAATAATAAAGAAATTATGAGGATTTTTCTGTTTTCACAAAAAGCCCCCCCATTTCCCCCCCCCCGCTTGGTTCGATTTTGCCCATTAACGAACTTGACCGAGATTTTATGACCCTTGATTTTATGTATCAGTTTGGAAGAGATTTATGCAGAATTTTTCCAGTTATCGTGGTCAGAAAAAAGTGACATAGATAGATAGATAGATAGATAGATAGATAGATAGATAAACTTTTGAATTGGGGGTGGTTTTGAGTTCTGGGAGTCATGATCGGCGTAGATCTGCAAAAATTTTTCAAAATTTCCAACTTAGGTGAGAATGTAATAGGTAGTATTTCTTACGAAATCTACCTAAAAGTGCAGTTTGTAAGAAAATAGACCCAATAGAACCATATCAACTATCAGGTGTTTATGAAATCCCATTCACCAGAGCGGATGGTACGTTACAATATTATATAGGAATGACCACCAGAAAGTTTCAAACAAGATTAAAAGAGCATATAGCAGATATCAAATATAACAGGAGTACTACAGCGCTGGCACGACTACATAGAACCGAAGCAATAGAAATTGATTTTAAAAATAGTAAAATAATTTACCCATCAAGAGCCTACTTCCCATCCATTATCCATGAAGCAATAGAAATCTACATACGTAACGTAAACATTTGCAATGATTCCGCCTCATTTGAATTGCCTAAAATTTGGCACGAGGTCCTTTTCCGTTTCAAACAACAATAGCGAAATATAATTTTCACGATTTCAGTTGGCTACTTCAAGCACCTGCTTTTCTCAGTTTTACATATTTGGATCTCGTGATTCATGTTTTCAATGTTATTTTTCAAATTTTGCAAGAATATTTTATTTATCAATATATTTTCTTGAAAATGACGCCGCAAAGAGCGTTGAAACGTATGTTGAATCATTAAAAAGGTCTTTATAAGCCTTTTGTTGTTTTATTTTAGTATCACTTAAGCATTTTCCCTAAATTTTAAACTATTTTGTTTTATATTTAACATTGAAAAACGCTAAATTTGATAAAAAAAGACAACTTTTTTGCGTATCTGTGAATAATTTTTAAAATTTAAAAATACATTTTTTCCTCTTGAGCAATTAGTATCATTCAGTAAATCTCATATATTATTTTGTATACAATAATTACAATGCAACAGAAAATCTCATAAAACAAACGATTAATTTTTTGGAAATTCTCCATAGCTTTTGAGTATAATTATTACATTAATCTTAAAGTTGAAAATGAAAAAAATATATATATGTAGAGGTAAATGTGTAAAAATGGGCACAGGTGTATATATGGGCATCCCACCCTAAATGGCTGTGGGAGGTCGTGAAGACTGGCAACCAGGACTGTAGATGAGGCATTTGTTGATATGAGATAGCAGAGAGCAGTTGGAACCATTCATTCAAGTAGAGTGGATGCAACGTGAGTTATTGTGTGAATTGATGTTTGTTCTGGACAGCAAACTTTTGACAGCTATCTAAAATCGTTTTCTTTTCATGTTATTATGGTTAGTTTAAAATAATTGCACAGTGATATCCGGGAAGCGGAGATCCATTACCTACTTTTAGGAGCACGCCTTTAGTTACGCACGCCTTTTGTTTACATGTGAAAGTGGACATCTTTCTTAGGTGGGGTTGGTGTAAATACGGGCCTTCATTTAAAGGCGGTCCCTAATTACACCACCTTTTCTCTTAAATTATTTCAATATTTTTTGTACGTGAAAACAGCAATTACCTACATTTTATACACATTACCAAATATATTTTATAAAATAAAGCTAACAAATGCTTTGAGGTAATAGAATTTTAATATTACCTTAGATGTAGGTAGTAATAAATTTATAGGTAATTTTAAGGGCATTTTATTATCTATAAATCCTCAAAGCATTCGTTAGTTTTATTTTATAATATATCAGGTAACATGCGTAATCTAACATAATGGCGTAATGCCAGGGAGCCGGGGTGTGGAAGACCAAAGACCTTCCAGACTCATCGGATTACCGTGACACTCCCCTTGTGGAGAGTCATGATGATATCAATCTGGATAAAACAAACCCTAGCGATGCAACTTGCATCTTTTGTGATAAAAAGTTCTCTGAAGACACTCTTTGAGAAGTGTGGGTTAAATGTGTTATGTGCCAAATGTGGACGCATTTAGATTGTACCGGGGCTGAAAAATCCAGTTATGTTTGCGATTTCTTAAATAATTTTTTCCTGTAATAAATAAATTCTCTACAATTTTGTGTTGTTTTAACCTGTTTTAAAACATTTTAAACTATATGACATTTTTGGAGAGGGCGCCATGTTAGCACCCCATTTTTTTCTGGTGCTTTTTTTGAAGCTTTTTGTAAATCTTCGTTTTCGAATTGAAATATTTGATATTAATCATTGTTTTGCTTTATCATTTAGTAAACTTTTTATAGTTGTGAATGAAGTTACAAAATCTGGAATTTTTTAAAAGGAAAGTCACTTTAAGACAAAAACAAAAAAGGGTACCCATATTTACACCTTTTCCTCTATATATTAATGTAAAAGTGGGGTTGTTTCTGTACATGGGTTAAAGAAATATATCCGAAAATACAAGCTTATCTTCGTTAACATTTTATTACAACCAGTTATTCATTTAACGTTCTCTTAAAAAAAAATTTTTTCATTGTAACAAAAGTCATGAGGATTGTTGAGGATCTGCATATTTTAGAAACTTTTTTGTAGATGTAAAAATTTACATGTCTCCCGTTCTCTAAATATGAATTGCTGGAGGACGTCCATAACTGCAATTATTTCATAAAAAATACGTTATAATACACTAGAGGCTATTATTAGTAGTTGAAAAACTCACACAAAGATTTCTGTGTAGTATTTTCTAAATTAAAATTGTATTACTAATTGTATTACTATTAGAAATTGCATTTATATATATATATATATATATATATATATATATATATATATATTTAAAACCTTTTATTTAAGTTTAACATTATCGGTAAATAGTTTCGGTTAACTTTAATTTAACCCATTTTGGACCACCCTATAAGTAGGCCAGCTACATGAAACGTCATTAAATTAAAAATAACAAACGCAATTTAAATAAACCTATTTAAATTACTGTTCAAATTGAAGTAAATGTATGTTTTAATATGACGAAAAATTAATGTGTATAAAAGCACACAATTCTTTGTACTTTTTGATGCAGGAAATTGAAATATCGAGTACAAAATCATGATGGGGTCAGCCAGGAAAATTTTAATTCTTGTCATTAAAGTCATTAGGTGTTTACAAGAAAATAATTTTAAAAATATAAATTGTAAATATCTTTTGTTTCCACATTTTATCTGTCCGTCACAGAGCCATTCTCAGAAACCATGTAACTTACAGAGTTGAAACTTTGTGTATATCTAGCTGAATACCAGATGAAGCTCAAAATATTAAAATTAGAAAAATCGTATTATTTTAATAAATAGAGATAAAAAACCAAAATTCTAAGAGCCTTTTCCTATTAAATTTAAACATTTTTCGTTAAAGCAGTTGCCAAAAATTAAAAATCCACAATGAAATTCCTTCTACAATAATTAATTTTCTATTGAACGATTTCCACGTGAAAAATGAAAATGAAATAAAAAGTTTCACCAATTGAAAAAAAATATTAATATGAAATAAAAATGACTGACGTCATAGTGGTAATTAAACGGAAATTTTCAAAGATTTCTCAATAATACAAGGAGTATGAGTATGTGTATGTACACAAAACAGATTAATATCACGTCATTAGAGAATTTAAAAAAAATCTGACGTCCTATTGGAAGTTTAATGAATTTTTCAAATGTTTGAGAATAATATAAAGCGAGTATCAATATGAGTAATAGAGAATAGTAAATATAGGGTTGATTTAGATATTTGAAAAAACGAAAAAATAGACCGGTAATTTTTTACTTTACAAAAAACATGACCTTTTTTTTTTTTTTTTTTTTTTTTTGCTAAATGAAATTTATTTAGATTTATTAACGAAAGGATGAAGTGTTTTGAAAGGAATATTAAACGAAACCCTTTGAGCGATCTTCGATCACACTGACCCACTTGTTTAAGATGTACTTTTAAGAAAAAAAAATAATTCGACATATTAAACTTGTATTTGCATGTTAAAAAAATTACGGCGTTATACTACCCATGCAAATCAGAAAAAAATCCCTTTTTATTACTTAATTTATTAGGTATTTTATACTATATTTGAATTTCTGATTTATATCCTCTTCTTATTCATTAACATTAAGAAAATGCATTTGTATAGCCAGTGATACAATTTTGCTATATTTTCACTAAATAAGTTCGTATATAAATTTCAATTTTCTTTTCTCTTTTCAAGATTTATGTTTCACTTGTGTAACGTTCTTGCTCATCAGCGATTCAGAGGAGCTTCTCGTATGTCAAGTACTTTTCACATTTCTATTCAAATAACCAAGGTTTGCGAATAAATAAAGCAAGTGCATACAAATTTTCTGAATAGATTCTTCGAAAAGGAAACAAAAATTGTTTGGCTTTCTTTCGTTCTTTTGGTTCACAACTTGTTGTTTGAAAAAAAGGTAAATATTTTCCTTCGCATAAAATAGTATCTTTATATGTTGCAATATCTATATTGTAATGCAAAAACGCTGTACGGTACCGTACCGCGTCATATGTAAATTTCTTGTGATGGCTTAGATGGCCATCAATATTGATTCTTTGTGATGGGATTAGAATAATTTCAGAATAATATGAATAGTTTCTTGATTGACACGTATTGAAAGAGGATTATTCTGAAGAAAGTAAATTCTTAGTGCACTTCAAGTAAAAATGAGAAGCTTTCATACCTTGAATAGCCATGTCAAATGTGTGTGAATTTTATCTATAACAAGATCATCTGAAGGAGTTTAAAATGCATCAGGAAGTTATTTGTATGAATAGCAAGTTCTCGATTTATATGATAAGCTTCTGAAGCAAAATTGCATTTTTTCTGTATGAATAGCAAGTTTTCGATTTATATAATAAGTTTCTGAAGAAAAATTGCATTTTTTCTACGTATATTCCGCCCCCCCCCCCAAAAAAAAAAAAAAAAAACTTTTGTTTTATTAAGGAAACGTATTGCTTTGATAGTTTATAATTAGTTGGTCTTCTAAATATTTCTGACGGTAATAAAAGAAATTAAAAATCGTGGGCATGTATGAAATTACGCTATATTTTCATAAACATTTCTTCTATATGAAGACATATACCATATATATTTTTTAGAACATATTTATTCATTTATATATTATTCCATCATCTTGTTTCTTATAAAGACAACATTCTATTTAATATTATATCTAAATTTTGTTTCGTTGTTTTTTCATAAATTATGATGTAGATATTATTTTACGATTCCATACTGAAACCACTACTAAGTCCCTAAAAATATAATTTGTTAAAAACTATACATTTTGTTAAAAACTCTTTCAATTAAAAAATATACAGAAATTGATACTTCTATGAAATAAATTATGGTGCTATATTTTAGAAAACCTTCCATCTAACCGTGTAATATCCGGAGCCAGATGCTAATAAATCTCTTTTGTGTGACGGTTGAGATATTAATAGCTAAGTTCTTTGAAATTACGTTGTTGATAAGCAATTAAGGAAATATTAAACTGGATGCAAGTAGTCTAAAAAAATGTATTTTTTTTTCTATTTATGATACAATAGATATTTTATGAAGGATATTATATATATTACAAAGATTTAGTAAGACATTCATTTAGGATCAGTTTTGTTCACGTATGTAGGAAATTTACGCCGTTAAATAAAATAACTACAAAATTAAAGATTATATTTTCGGCGAATAGTTTACGTAAAAAGTACCTAAACGTAAATTAATAATTGGATGCAACGTCACAGAAATTTGTTTGAAAGGATTAAAAATTAATTATCATTTTACGAAAATATTTTTTGTAATCTTGTCCTTTAATTAAATAACTATCTGGCGTAGCAACCCGATGTGTTGCATTTGCATTGTATGAGATCCTTTTATTTTTTAGAAAAAAAAGCTAATTTTATTCTACATTTAAGAAGGTTTTATAATATTTTTTATATATAAATTTGCCTATTATAAGCAATAAATCATAATTACAAGGACTTGGAGAGATTGCCTTTATCGCCAAGCTGGTGTTTAATTGTTTAATCGTTTAACTCGTCGAAGTGAAGCTGTCCAAATGAGTTTCGTCTAGTTATCTAGTATGTGTTGCTATTATTTAAAATAATGTGTGGTATGCAAATATATTCAATCTCAGCATGTACACCAGGGTGCCTTTAAGAGAATGGGGAGGTACGTTCAATGAAATTTTATTTGTTGAAACGATTTTGGTTGAAACGTTTTTGGATTATTTGGCGATAAGTAATCGCCAAGCATTTTGTCGATCCTGTTATTATTGACAAAATAATAATTGTTGACTTGTATCATTCGTCTAATGTAGATCGTCCACATGAGTATCGCCTAGTTCTGGAATGTGCGTTTGCCATAGTCGACCCTACACAACCACCCTAATATAAGGAAAGGGCATGTTTACAAACAAATAGTTCCATCAATCAATCTACCACTACATTTTTGTCGTAGCTATCATTGCAGGAATCGTTATGGCAACGTAGGCCAATCATATCATAGACCAGTTTAACATAGACCAATCAAATCTCCCTATCTCATGTGTACAGTAGGAGTCATAACGAACGAACAGGTTTTTCTTGCTAACCAACCGTAATTTAACCCACAGTGACGTCATCTGCCCTTTCCTTATACATCTGTGTGTATGTTCAAATTCCATGCTCAGAACTCCTTTTTGTATCAGAGTCTATTCATCTACATTTCACATATATTTGCATAATATTATTTCATAGCCCTCGATAATAATAAAATTTTTCAGCTTTTTGATAATAATTTTAGTAAATGTGTTAGTAACTCAGATGAATATTATTCACATTACAGTTTTCTAAAGTGAATGTAAACAAAAAAATATACAAACGTGTAAACTAAAATTATACATAAGCAAAACCAAAACACCAGTTCGTAGAAATGATATTCCATGATTTGCACTTTACAAATCATAATCCCGATTTATTAAAGCTTTTAATAAATGTTTTTTTTTACAGTGTTTTACAATGACATTGCTATTTTGGTGTTTACATACAGAATTTTGAATGTCATGATAGCAAATATATAAATTTTTAAATGATTATCATTTTTTTAATATAGGGGAGATAGGGGATGAATGGGACAAGGGATGGATGGGACGTTCGCAATATTTCAGGCAATAAACTTTTCTTTTTAGTTGCTTCCTATCCTCATAGATTTCACTACCATAGTGTGCTTCAGAACCAAAAGCAAGAGCACATGGCTGTTTTCAGTTTTCTTCAAATTTGCATTTCATGAAAACTCTGCTTAAAAGTAATTTTTTTTTTTACATTTGTATTTACTTAAATATCTTATGCAGTATAAACAATTAAGATATGTTGTAGTTTTTTATTTCAAGGCTCAATATTGGTAATTAAAATGAATGCATATTAACCATTGTGACAAAATAATTTTTGAGACAAAATGGCTGACAATTGAATATATGCATCATGGGGATGATTGGGACATTTCAAATGGGATGAATGGAACTGTCTCATTCATCCCTAGAGGATGCTGAAAAATGTATTTATTAACTAAATAATATTATATAGGTTGATTAATTAATAATTATTCTTTTAGCATTTCATCCTCATTGTAGCCATCATCTTCAGCCATTGAATGCTTCCGTTTATGGGCCTTTCAAGGCAAAGCTAAGATGAGTCCAAGATGATTGGCTAACAAATAATCCTGGAGATCATATTACAATTTATAATCCCCCAGATTTTGCCAAGAAGGTATTTTTGTCAACTGTTAGTCCTTAACATTGAATACGGGGAGGAAAATCTTTGTGTCCCATTCATCCCTGCTGTGGAGATGATTGGGACATTGAAGAACATTTTTTAAAATTTCATTTATATTTCTGTATAATAATAATCTTGAACAAATATTATGCATAAGATGTAGTCAAACACTTAATGTATGACTTGTGATATATAATATTGATAATAACTTAAATCAAATATTTAAGATAAATATTTTTATGAAAATGTCCCATTCATCCCCCAATCTCCCCTACATGAAATAAAGAATCAGTTCATTAATGTGTATAAAAAGTGTAAACAATGGCTAATATTTATATGAAAGTATAAGATCATGTATTATTATTATTACTTTCACCTGCACAAGTTAAAAAATGCTGAACCTTGGAGGCTCCGACCGTTGCTTTGAATGTTAAATTTGCTTGCTATAGTTACATAATAAAATGCCAGATATTTCCTTCCGTCTACAATCAATAAAATAAATATTTTAATCTGTAATAAATGGTAATTCGTAATAATATAGACAATTTTGTCCATTCTGATCATCTTCAGTGACATAAGAACAAAAGAAATGTGTATCCAAATAATAATGTACTATGATAATAAGATTAAAACTGATGTTAAATACGCAGTAGTATGTAAAAACAACATAAAGCAGCAAAGGATCTACAATTACGACCGTAACCGGTCGCATTAAGTTTGTCATCATCGGGACAATAAACAGAACTAACTTAGTAATTTTGCTCTGTTCGCAATTATTTTAATGCTGCCGGAATCAAATCTGAAAATTTGGAAATTTTTTTATTACTTCAAGCATTGTTTTTATAACTAGTGCTTTTCCTGCAATACAGTAAACTCTTTCTAAAGTAGAATCGATCAGGATCTAAACATTTTTTTCCGTCGTAAACAGTATTTCGCCTTAGACGGAGTTTACTAGACTCAAAATCGCTTTGTGGAACTTTAAAATCTTTTAGGCAAATTTCAGTCTTACTCAAAGTCCGGTTTAGGCAGTGTTTATTGTATATAGGAACTATAAATAAAATTATTATATAGAAGCGATTAAAACTATCAAACGTTCTAATTTTATTTTAATGCACAAATAGGATTATTGACAATTCTTTAAACAATGCAAAAGGAAAATAGTTATATTTCGTAGTTACGTTAAAAACAGCCATTTAGTTCTCACTCAAATTTTAGGTAGATTTCGTAAGAAGTACTACCTGTTACATTCTCCCCTAAGTTGGAATTTTTGAAAAATTTTTGCAGATCTACGCCGATCATGACTTCCTGAACCCAAAACCACCTCCTGTTCAAAACTTTATCTATCTATCTATCTATCTATCTGTGTCACCTTTTTTATGGACACGATAACTTCCATAATTCTGCACAAATCTCTTCCAAACTGATACATAAAATCAAGGGGCATAAAATCTCGGTCAAGTTCGTTAATGGGCAAAATCGAACAAAGGGGGCGGAAATGGAGGGACTTTTTTTGTGAAAACAGAAAAAATCCCATAATTTCTTAATTATGATACGTGTCGAATCCATTTCAAGTTATTATTACTTCTAGGAAAAGGGCCGAAAATTTATGCATGACAGATTTTTGATATTATTTAAAATTTCCCCAAAGGGGGAGGGAGAGGGGTTTTAGAAGAAAAAAATTCATAACTTCGTCAGTTCAGAAGATATCAAATCCGCTTAAATTTATTATAAATCCTCTTAATATTATCTAAAACTTTTATAGTGACAAGTTCTTTATAAGACCATCCCTTATAGCAAAATAAATAAATAAATAAATAAATAAATAAATAAATAAATAATAAAAAAAAAACAATCCCTGCCGGCTCTGCCCGGAAACAAGTTAGGTTTCGAAGTGGGCTTTTCCAAAATGCCGCATCATGGCAAAAAGGTCTTTTCTTCCGCAATTCCCAACAAAAAGGCGCCCCACGGTCTGCGTCTTCCAAATCTACCTGTGCCTGTAGGCTGAGCCGTCAGGGATTTTTTAAATCGAACTTACTATTTATAAACTTTTAAAAGTTTTTTTTTTTTAACAAAACTTTAAAATATTAAACTTATTGTTTTTCAAAATAAAGGGAACATAATTTTCCCGCTGAAAATTCTATTCATTAAATTTACAATGCATTTCCCGCTGACGCTTACGGAGTGCTGAAGTCTTAATAAAAGTTAAACTATTAATTCTAATTAAGCTTTAGAAAAGAAATTATAACTATATATGCTTCATAGCATTGTTATTAAAATAATAATTATTATTTATGCTTTATAACATTGTTATTAAAAAATAATTATATAAATAAATTTATCGGTCAAAAAAGAAAATTCTTATTTAAAATGTATGATAAAATTATATTCTTAGGAATTCTGAGGAAACTAGTATTGTAATTTTCTTTTAAAAATAAGAAAGAATTTTAAATATCTTTAATCGATAAATTAAAAAAAAAAACTATTCGAGACAAGATTTTAATTTAAATAACATTATAATATAAAAACCTTCACTATATAATCTTTAATATTTTGCATATGTAATATGTTATAACATTTATAGGGTATTATGCAATATTTCCTTCCAGATACGATTTATTAAGTACAATGAAAAATTAAATAAACGGTTTGATAAATAAATTTGATGAATAAATTGATTTCATCATCTTTTTTCTTCTTGAATAATTAAAAAATGAAATTCCCTTAGAAAGCCTTTAGAGATTTTCAAAATATTTCATAAAGGCATTGATAAATAAATTGTTTAATCATATCAAAACTAACAAGAATTTTCTTTTTTATTGTTTCAACATCATTTTAACAAAGGATTTTCCCTTGTTTGCATTGCTTTTCAAGATTTAAAAAAAAAAAAAAAAAAAACTGAAAAATTCCAATGCATCAGCAAATTGTTTTCCAGTTCATTGTTCATTATTTTAAAAATATTTTAAATAAAAAAGCATTTTTATATCCAAGTGCGACATTTAATATTTCCTTTCATTCATATCCTTTAATGGGAAGAACCAATAATAAAAGTTATTGAGAAACTACAAAAAAATAAATATATTTCAAAGGAACTTTTTATGTTTCGGAAAACGAGAAATTTTTTTATGGAAGTCGTTATTGACATAAAACAATTTCTATTGTTCAGAGATAGAAGTTTTTTTTTTCTTCTCAAGAGGCAAAGCTACATTTACATCAAAGCTTATAACACTAGAAAAATATACTACACAATAAGAAAAAAAAAAACATTTTACAGTAATTTAAAACAAATTATTAATTTCTTATCATTTTGCTAATATTGAAATTAAAATTTTAGTAAATAATATGTAAAATTTAACACTCATAATTGTTTTTACAAGTTTGTACAGTAAAGGGAAAGTATTTCTGTAATTAGCAAATAACTATATTGTTAATACACATTACAATGCACATTACAATTACTTTTCTACTTCCACATGTCACTGCTCCTCAAATTTTATCTGGTTGTGTTTCGCATCATTTATTCTTACAGTTTTGTTTCATTTGAACGCATTATGTGGAAATTTATTCCGTATTTATTAATTACTGTATGTAAACTACGGTATAATTCTGATGAGTCAAGTATATAGCTTTTCAGGCCATGTAAAATCACTTAGCTGTTAAAAACACCAGTTTACTGCTTTATTCCTCCGGTAACTTTATATTGCAGTAACTGGTAACATTTGTATTTGTTCATTCATTTATTCATTCATGAAAACTCATTTGACACACTTAAGCACATATGTAAATGAAACAAAACACACTCCTTAAGTTGGTTTTACATTAGGTGAAATCAGAGCTTGACAAATGCGGTCGCCAGGTCGCCACTGGCTACCAAGTTTTTTGATCTGGCTACCAAGTTATTTAATCTTTCGGGGTGATTTCTGTAAAAAAAAAATTACATAACACATGAGCAAAAATGGCGCTTTTTCTCTCCCCCACCCCTATTCGTGCGCGGTATGAGTGATCTTCTTGTATCGTACTTTTAATGGAAGAATTATATTTAAAAGGCATTTTCCAACTCATGCACAGAAAGAACCATTCTTTTCAGCTATAGCGAGCTAGTATATGTAACGTGATTAGAATGTGGGGGGGGGAGAGGATATTTCAATAAAACAGTAATAAATAGTGTCAATCCAGCCTCTGTGACATCTAAAATTGGATACAATGCTAAAAAATGCTCGAGGGTTTTTTTTTTTTTTTTTTTTTTTTGAAGTTTCAAATCTGATTTTTGTGTTTATATAAGTTGTCAACATAATATAAGTGATTATAAGTGATTCTATGTTTTATAAGTTTCGATAGAAAATATAGTATATATATTATATTATTTTTCTAAATTGTGTACTATTTTAAACTATGTAACTAATAATTCTAAACTAGGCTTGTTATTATACTTTCTCAATTAATTCATAAAAAACTCTTGTGTTTTATTTTAAATCAATGACGGGAAAGAAGGTGGGGGGGGGGAATAATTCTTGCTGGCAACTAGTATTTTTTTCCTGGTTACCAGATTTCTTCATATATGTAAAGCCTTGGATGAAACTGCTGATTCATGTAAAAATAATAATAAAATGGAAAAATTAAGCTCGAATACTGAAAAGATTAAACTTCCAAAAGTTGTCATTTTCTAACTAAAAATCAACCTTATCAGTATCTGTCAAAAGTAGATTGTTGTTTAACTTTTTAAAATGTTATACTTTTAATCAATGGTCTGAGCGTTATAGAATACATTTAATACTAAAACAAAGCAATGAGATAACGGTTTTCTGTTATCATATTCGATAGCTAAAATTACTCTAATTAATTAACTAACTAAAAATTATCCACCTTATCAGTATCTGTCAAAAGTAGAGATTGTTGTTTAACCTTTTAAAATGTTATACTTTTAATCAATGGTCTGAGCGTTATAGAATACATTTAATACTAAAACAAAGCAATGAGATAACGGTTTACTGTTACCATATTCGATAGCTAAAATTTCTCTAATTAATTAACTAACTAAAAATGATCGATATATATATATATATATATATATATAGAGAGAGAGAGAGAGAGAGAGAGAGAGAGATTATATATAATAAGTAATTAAAATAATTAATTAAAATAATTAACTAACTAAAAATGATCGAGAGAGAGAGAATAAAATAAGTAATTAATTAAAAATACTGTCGGTTGTTAAAATTTTTTACCACAGTCCCATTATTCTGATTTTTTTTCTTTTAACGACCTTTAAATTTGTTCATTAAATTAATTTTTATCAGTCTGATTCTAAAACTGTGAATATTGCTGTTTGCAGCTATCGATTTATAATATATATTTTTAATTACTTGAATTTATATTTTCCATTTTCACATATCATTCAATTGTTAAATCATGGATATCAAGTTAATTTAGAGTTCTGGACGAATAATTTTCTTTCTTTTTGTTCTCTTCTTTTATTTTCCTTTTTTTTACGAAAAATAATTACATAGTTATCTTATTATCTATAACACATTTTGATAATGGTCATACTAACTATAATAAAAATTGTAGACCATTTCAATTTATTTAATCCGTAATTACATGCACGATCTTTTAATTTAAATATTTTTATATAAATTTAGTAATTTAAACAAAATAGTCTTGGGTTTTAAATTTTACTTAACCCTTCTTTGCATGAGTTTTTCTTTTACAATTGTGTTTTTTTTTTATACATATATTAAATATTAGACACCAGAAATTTTAAGATAGATTTTTAACTTTATTCAGCAACATAGTTCACGGGAAATTTACTGGATTAATATTTTTATATAAATATAGTGGTGGCGAAGAAGTTGATTTATTTATTAAAAGTTAAATAAACAGTGATGGAAATTTACATCACTATGCAATTAAGGGTTAAATATAAAGTATTCGAATAAAAAAAAATAAAAATTATACAACTTTTTCTTCTGAATTAAATATGGCATTATTAAAATAAATTATTGCCAATAAAATAAGAAAAATTATTCTGTCCGGAGAGGGTTTCGAACCGACACGATGATCGGAACAGAGAAGCACCAAGCCTTATACCACTCGTCCACTCCTTTTTCACTCGAGTCTACTCTAAAACTGGTTAAGTTCTAGATTTAATTTTATGCACACGCAAATGGGTCATTTTTGTGTGGAAAGTGGATTTGACGAAAATCCCTTTTCGTTTTAATTTATAAGATTAAGTCCTATACTTATTATTAAATATTCTTTCTAAATCTAAAGTGAGTGTAGGAAATCCAGATTTTAAGTAATTAATTACTAGATGGAACCCGTCAAAATTTGACGGCAAACAACTTGATAATACCATAAAAGTAAAATTTATAGTTGCTTTAACTTGACAAATTTCATAGTGGGGAGCATAATATGATTAAGTGGTCACAGACTTTTCCATCGATAAATCACATGAGGGGTGTATGCAAAATTTAGAAAAGTACACCCTTGGGGGGTCAAAGTGGGGGGATGGACATGGGAGATGCATAATATGATTAAGTGGTCACAGACCTTTCCAATGATATATAACATGAGGGTTGTGTGCAAAATTTAGAAAGTACGGGGGGGGGGGCAAAGTGGGGAGATGGACATCGGAGATGCATAATATGATTAAGTGGTCAAAGACCTTTCTAATGATATATAACATGAGGGTAATGTGCAAAATTTAGAAAGTACCCTTTGGTGGGGGCAAAGTGGGGAGATGGACATCGGAGATGCATAATATGATAAAGCAGTTACAGACCTTTCCAATGATATATAACATGAGGGTAATGTGCAAAATTTAGAAAGTACCCTTTTGGGGGGGGGGGGGCAAAGTGGGGAGATGGACATCGGAGATGCATAATATGATTAAGCAGTTACAGACCTTTCCAACAATATATGACATGAGGAGTGTCAACAAAATTTAGAAAAGTATCTCTTGGGGGGGGGGCAAAGTGGGGAGATGGACATTGGAGATGCATAAAATGATTAAGTGGTCACAGACCTTTCCAATGATATATAACATGAGGGTAATGTGCAAAATTTAGAAAGTACCCCTTCAGCGGGGGGGGGGGGGGGAGTGGGGAGATGGGCATCGGAGATGCATAATATGATTAAGTGGTCACAGACCTTTCCAATGATATATGACATGAGGGGTGTCAACAAAATTCAGAAAAGTATCCCTTAGGGGGGTGGGGGGGCAAAGTGGGGAGATGGACATTGGAGATGCATAATATGATTAAGTGGTCACAGATCTTTCCAATGATATATAACATGAGGGTTGTGTGCAAAATTTAGAGAAGTACCCTTGGGGGGGTGACGGGGGCAAAGTGGGGAGATGGACATTGGAGATGCATAAAATGATTAAGTGGTCACAGACCTTTCCAATGATATATAACATGAGGGTAATGTGCAAAATTTAGAAAGTACCCTTGGGGGGGGGGCAAAGTGAGGAGATGGACACCGGAGATGCATAATATGATTAAGCAGTCACAGACCTTTCCAACAATATATGACATGAGGGGTGTCAACAAAATTTAGAAAAGTATCCCTTGGGGGGGGGGAAGGTGGGGAGATGGGCATCGGAGATGCATAATATGATTAAGCAGTCACAGACCTTTCCAACAATATATGACATGAGGGGTGTCAACAAAATTTAGAAAAGTATCCCTTGGGGGGGGGGGGAAAGGTGGGGAGATGGGCATCGGAGATGCATAATATGATTAAGTGGTCACAGACCTTTCCAATGATATATGACATGAGGGGTGTCAACAAAATATAGAAAAGTATCCCTTAGGCGGTGGGGGGGGGGCAAAGTGGGGAGATGGACATTGGAGATGCATAATATGATTAAGTGGTCACAGACCTTTCCAATGATATATAACATGAGGGTAATATGCAAAATTTAGAAAGTACCCTTTGGGGGGGGGGGGGCAAAGTGAGGAGATGGACACCGGAGATGCATAATATGATTAAGCAGTCACAGACCTTTCCTACAATGTATGACATGAGGGGTGTCAACAAAATTTTGAAAAGTGCCCCCCTTAGGGGGGGGGGGCGGGATGGACCCCGGAGATGCATAACATGAATAAGTGGTCAAAGACTTTTCCACCGATATATCACATGAGGGGTGTGTGCAAAATTTAGAAAAGTGTCCCACTTGGGGGGGGGGGATGGACACCGGAGATGCATAACATGAAAAAGAAGTCACAGCCGTTTCAACTTGCAACCTTTTTCTCGAAGGCATTTGACAATATTAAATTTTTTTTTACCCAAGACAATTTAACGATATTCTTATTTTTTTTTGCGTAATTCGTCAAACGTTCATGGAAAAAATCATGAAATTCGCTAATCAATAGTTGATAAATTATAAAATTCAACAATCGATAGCAGTAAAATTGGTCAATCGATAACGGAAAAATCACGAAATTCATCAAATGGTCTCCCGTAAAAAAAATTGTCCTGCACACTGATGTGATGATCAAAAGGGTTTTGAAGTATAGGACAAAATTAGCACTTGCCAAACAGCGAGTAATACTGAAAATTTGGCAATGGACTTTATTGCCACCACTGGTCAAACATAATAGTCACACTCACCAATTGCGATGATTGAATGTAAAAAGATATTTTTTCTCTGCTGTCGCGCGACAAATTTTGAAACCATTTGGCAAATTTCATCCCCGAAATTGGCAGATTGTGAATTTTTTTCTCGAAGAAATTCGACGATATTCGAAAATTTTTTCTCCCGAAACCAGTTGATGAATTTTGCGATTTTTCCACTGTGTAGATTAATGAATTTTGCACTTCTTCCGCTATCGATTGACGAATTTCGAATTTTATCGACTATCGGTTAACGAATTTCACGATTTTTTCCATGAACGAACAAATTGCGCACTTTCTGCTAATTGACACATTTCGCCCTTTACAATTCAGTCAATGAGTTGAACGTTGTTTCTTTCGAGAAATGTCAGGAATGAAACAATGATTCTTTAGGTTGAATTTACTTCGTTCGATGCCCCATGGAAGAATGTGTGCGATGCAGCAACGGGCGTCACAGACTTTTTAGGGCACCTGCAGACTAAAAACATCTAACCAATCTTCGCGGGGGGAAAATAACAGATTTTGTCAAATGATTGAGGAAAAAACACTACTTTATCAAAGGATAATGGGAAAACATGACTTTTGTTAAAAGACCACAGAAAAAACGTAATTATGCAAAAGGATCGCGAAAGATAAGCAAATTTTGTCAAAGAATCGCAAAAAAGGAAATTTCACCAAAAGATCACGCTTTTTTACTAAATTTCGTCTAAAAATTGCGGAATAAAATGTATTTTATCAAAGAATTGCTGGAAAATGCGAATTTCGTTAAGGATCGTGAGAAAAATGCGAAATTCTTCAAAGGATCGCTGAAAAAACACTAATTTCGTCAAAGAATTGCTCAAAAAACATGAATCTCGCCCAATAACAGAAAAATCATGGTTCATAATCATTATATCTAGTAGTATATGTAAATACAGTTTGTGATATAAGACAAAATTAACATTCACCAATCGGCGAGTAATACTGGAAATTGGTGATTGATGTTATTGCCACCACTGGCTAAACTTAGTCACACTCGCCAATTGCGATGATTGAATGTAAAATGAAATTTTTTTTCCCGCTGTCACTCAAAGAATTTTGAAACCATTTGGTGAAGTTTTTTCCGAAACCATTTTGTGAATTTCCCGATTTTTTCTTCAAAATCATTTGACAAAGAGACTTTTTTCTCGATGGCATTTGACAATATTCAAAATTTTTTTACCCAAGACAATTTGACGATATTCTTAATTTTTTTTGTGCAATTCGACAAATGTTCATGGAAAAAATCATGAAATTCGTTAATCAATAGTCGATAAATTGTGAAATTCAGCAATCGTTAGCGGTAAAATCGTAAAATTTGTCAATCGATAACGGAAAAATAATGAAATTCATCAAACGGTTTCCGGTAAAAAAATTGTCTTGCACGCTGATGTGATGATCAAAAGGGTTTTGAAGGCATTTATTTTATTTGTTGTATTGTGTATAAATACCTAGGTGGAAACAGTTTGCTTATTTTGTCAAATGTTTCAACAATATTCGACCCAATACGCATGCATAAAAAAAATCTTCCGGTAGGACCGGCCAATGAGGTGAAGGTCTATTACGGTCTCTAGAAACGTGTTTGGGATCATCTCCTGTTGTTTTTTTCTTGCACTTTGCGTTAAACCTAGGAAGGTATTTATATAGAACTCACTGTGGAGTGTTTAGAAGGTATTTATTTATTTCATTTATTATAATTTGTATGAATACTTAGGTGTCCATTTCGGATTTACTGTTTAAAAATGAATTTGGGCTCTTTTAATGTTCGCGAAATCAATCCCTATGGAAATTGTCTTTTTAGATCTCTATCATTTTGTTTATATAGTACAGAAAATGATTATTCAAATGTATGTAAAAATATCGTAGAACACGTAATACAAAATTGGACCACTTATAGTCCGTTTATTATCGGGGATGAATCTTATGGTGTTCCGATTGCTAATGAAGACAATTATGTAAATATATGGTTCTTCATAGAGGTATATGGTTCTTCACACTTCAATAGAAGCATTGTTTAAATTAATATAATTTTACAAATATGATGCAGTTTTAAAATATCGAGTAATGATTAATACTGTCAAAGAATATACTCATATACGTAATTAAGTTTTGGTACTTCTCTATTATCTCATCGACCACTTTTCATAAAAAAAAAAAACTATCGCCAAATAAATGGGAGAACGTTGTCATTGGAATATCAAAATAAATAAATAAAATATAAGAATTTAAGGATACAATTGTTATTTTAATTAATGAAATAACTAATAAATCAAATAAACATAATGAAAAATACACGCAAATGTTGAATTAAAAACCACTTGATGACATAAAAAACACGTATAATGTTTTCGACATCAAGTAAATGGGACTGCAATTTTGGCATTTAATCATACAGTTTGGCGATAGTATTTTGTTATGAAAAGTGGTCGATGGGATAATAGAGAAGTACTCAAGTTTTTTATACCAAGTTTGAAAATTTATCTTTTTTTGACATTTAAAAAAAATAACATAAAAAAACATTACAAATTTGCCCATTTAAAACATTCAAGATTTGTATATATACAAACAATACAATGTAAATATTAATATTGTTACATGATACATTATATACATTGTTTGCATATATACTTCTTTGTATACATATATTGTTTGTATACATACAAACAAATATAATGTAAACATTATTCAAATATTAAGAGTTTGCAAATCAAAACATTCTAAAGATTTGTATACATACAAACAATATAATGCATACATACTCTTTACAAATAAAATAGCCCACTTATATAATGACAAAACTTTTAAATCGAATAGAGATAATATATTTCTGTTTTGTTATGAAAAGTGGTCAATGGGATAATAGAGAAAAGTACCTAAGTTATTTATACCAAGTTTGAAAATTTATCTTTTTTTGACATTTAAAAAAAATAACAGAAAAAACATTACAAATTTGCCCATTTAAAACATTCAAGATTTGTATACATACAAACAATACAATGTAAATATTAATATTGTTACATGATACATTATACATTGTTTGTATATATACTTCTTTGTATACATATATTGTTTGTATACATACAAACAAATATAATGTAAACATTATTCAAATATTAAGAGTTTGCAAATCAAAACATTATAAAGATTTGTATACATACAAACAATATAATGCATACATACTCTTTACAAATAAAATAGCCCACTTATGTAATGACAAAACTTTTAAATCGAATAGAGATAATATATTTCTGTTTATTTTATAACTTATATTCTGATGCTCAGATTCTGCTTTTTTCGAACACATAATAATAAAAATATTACTACCGTGCGTACTTCTTTTGACATTATATTTACATAATCGAATTCATTATCAATCGGAACACCATAAGATTCATTCCCGATAATAAACAGACCATAAGTGGTCCAATTTTGTATTACGTGTTCTACACGTTTGAATAATTATTTTCTGTACTATATAAACAAAATGATAGAGATCTAAAAAAAAAATTTCCATCGGGATTTCGCCAACTTATGAGCCTAAATTCATTTTTAAACAGTAAATCCGAAATGGACATCTAAGTATTCATACAAATTACGGAACAGATGCGTTACACTCACGCTAAAATGTAAACAAAAGATTGGCGACTGTTTGGTTGGCGCGATTTCCAAGACTGCGCCAAGCTCTATATACAAGCTTAGTAGCCGGGTTGCCATAAAATAAAAACAGTCCCCAAAGTTTGGCGACTTTTTTCCTTTTTTTAACAGATTATTTTTTTTTTTTTTAGCGTGAGTGTAAAGCATCTAAGCCCAAATTACAATAAATAAAATAAATAAATAAAATAAATACCTTCTAAACACTCCACAGTGAGTTCTAGATAAATATCTTCCTAGGTTTAACGCAACGTGACAACAGAAAAAAACAACAGATGATACGATCCCAAACACGTTTGTAGAGACAGTCATAGACCCTCACCTCATTGGCCGGTGATTTTTTGACGCATGCGTATTCGATCGAATTTCGATGGAATATTTGATTTGACAGAATTACCAAACAGCTTTAAATAGATGGATGTTGCAAGACTTTTAATCTGTTGAGACCGGAAGTTAAAACAACAATACAAATACACATTCTTTTCTTTTGCAGAAACAAAATGACACCGCAGATGACAGAAAAAGCCCTTTTAATGAAATTGATACTTCAGTCGACTTATAATTTAAATTCACAAATATATATGGACCTAAAACCACTACCCCTCTTAAAATATAAATTTAATTATCAATAACCTAAATTCAAGAAATAACAAATTTAAGGGTGAACACTAGTGTGAAACTTTTAAGAAATCAATTTTTTCATTACTTATAGTGTCTAGACCAGTGGTTCCCAAGCTTTTTTTGACCGCGCCCCACCAAAGCAACTCAAAAGTCCTGATGCCCCCCTCCCCATCGTCTTTCTTGTGTAACATATCATTATTATTTAAGAAAATGAATTTTTATTATTCACATGGACGAACACTGAATGAACATTAACAATGACAAGTAATTTCGCAATTTGTTATCTTACCAAACAGGTAAAATATTTTCTCGAATATGTTTTGAACATAACTCTATAAATGCAACAAAGTCATGCATTTTCACACATGTCCAAAAGAGTTTTGTTGTCTTTTGTCTATTTACCTCAGTATGAAAACAAAGTGTATTATAGTCTTCTTTTATATTTTCACGATATATCTTGAAGAAACTCTCACAGTTTTACATTAAACTTGAAAGTATTCGTACATTTTATAATTGACTTAAACATTTCATTAAGAACTATGAATATTTTAACAATAAGATCTCTCTATGAATACACAATATACAAGAAGCGTTTCTGGATTCTCATATTTATCAATTTTAAGTAGACATGTGTATTTTTTTTTTTCATATGGCATTGACATATTGCAGAGCGAATAAAAATACACGTCTTATCCAATAAATACTAGTCGAACAATTTTTGGAAAAAATTGAAAATACAACAATAACCGGAAAATGTTTAAAGTTTTTTAAATATAAAAAAAGTAATAATCACATCAAAGGTATTCTATTTAATTATTCCAGGTAAATATTCTTTTAAAAGTTTTCTATGGAAAAACTTTGAAAATTGAATAAAAATCTTTTTTTTTTTACGTTATTTAAAAAATCTACTGATATTATACATTTGTTCTTAGCGTATAACATTGGTTATCCAAAGAAAGTCAAATATAAAATGACAAAAAATGGTTCAGTAAGAAATCTCGAATTGCCCCCTTGTAAGGCGTACGCCCCCCGTTGGGAACCACTGGTCTAGACTATAGAACCAAAACGATTAATTTCCAATTATTACAAAATAATAATAATAATAAGCTGGATCTAATTGCCATTTTAATCAAACTGTAATCTTTAAACGGAATATTTTCAAAACAACAGTTTTTTTTTTTAAATTATTTTATTTATTTAATTATTTTTTTTACATAGCTGCTTGTATTTCTCGAGACCGCTCGACCGATTTAATTTCAATTTCAATTCAAACGTTTAATTTTGTTAAGCTACGTACGGATTTCTTTTAATATTTTCTATTTTTAAATTTTTTACAAAAAAATTAAACTTATTTTTATGAAGAAAAATATATTTTTTTAAATGCCATAAATGTTTAAATTATAAAAAACTTCTATATTACGCAATAGTCAACATATTAATAGCATAATTACTACAGATTAATAGCATTATTATATTTTAATTTTAAATTTTTAAGTTTTTAAATTGCTTGGTACAAGCAAACCAACGGATAATGCATTTTCAGGATACACTACGTGGATGCCAATGACGAAGTATGAATTTCTTTATTGAACAAAATGCGATACACTTTCCAAAATTAACGTATTATATTTCCAATCCTACCACAGTTTACATTATAATTGAAATCAACAATAAATCCTAAAATAAACATTTTCTTTAACGTTCAAACTGTTGTCCTGCTTAAACCGAAAATGCTGCGAATGTTGTCGGAGAAAACTTACTTCTATAAAAAATAATATTCGTCTAAAATGCTAAAGGGAATCATTTGCGTTGCTGCTATATTTTTAAACTAAATCAAATAAGAAATGTCACTAAATAAAAGGAATTTAATAAATTATACGAAGAAAGGAGAGACATTTCGTTAAATATATTTTTCTGTTTCAATATATGTTAATTTGAAAAAAAAAAATCTAGATAAGCACTTGTTTTTTATTCGAGACTAAGAATGGTATCAAATGAGTTGTAATTTTTTAACTGGGCGAAAAATGTCCGGGCCAGGATTCGGACCTGGGATCTCTTGGCTGAAGCTACCAGTGCTCTACCAACTGAGTCATCCCGGTCAAATCTGGAGGACCTAATTCATCTAGTTAATATTATTGATCATTAACTGGATGAATTAGGTCCTCCAGAGTCGACCGGGCATGCTCAGTTGGTAGAGAACTGGCAGCTTCAGCTAAGAGATCCTAGGTTCGAATCCTGGTCCGGAAATTACAGCTCATGTGAATTCCATACCTATTTGAATAATTATGTTAAAAAATTAATCTAAGAATGGTATCCTTGAATCGATCGATCTTCATTCATTGACAAGATAGATATAGATGAATTGCACATGGTTGTGATGAGTTGCCATAGCTCATGAACATCGTGTGCGATTTATCGATGCTGCTTCGGAAACAGACATGTTACACAAGAAACCAAAATATATACGACAAAAACGTATAGAAATACTTATTATTAGTATTTGTTATAAAAGAAAAATAGTTATTAGTACCGGAAAATATAAAAGAAAATACAAAATAAGTAAATTAAAAATTTTATATGTTTGAATTTAAATATAAGTAATAATAAATTAAGTTCCCTACCTACGCCACAGCGACCGGTAGAGGTTCGAGAATAATAATGTAGTTTTCCTCTTTTTGGTAGTAGGCAGTATCACAGACTGTTAATCTTGGAAGTGCTATTTTAATTTGCCTATAACTACAAATTTATTATTATTAGTTAATGGATATATGCTTATTATTTTTGACCATTAAAAACAATTGAAAAATATTTGCATTCATTTTCATTTGAAATATATATATATATATATATATATATATATATATATATATATATATATATATATATATTAGCAAGGTTTCTGAAACAAATTATAACGAAAACTTCTTGAAGAAAATATAACACCTTTAAAAAAATTGTACGCTGCTGTAATACTTATGCATATTCGACATTTATTTTTAGAAAATTTAGGTATGCTGCTCTCTGCTCTGTATAGAGAATAAAATGTAGTAAATGTTTGGTATCTAATATGATTTAAAATGTTAGAAAATATTTTTTTTGTCTCACATCATTACATCAAATTCATTTTAAAGAAAATCTCCTCGAAACAGATATTAAGCATGCATTATTTACATATTTATCTATTACTTTCCCTTTGATTATGACTATTCTAGAAGAATCACGTAGAAAATGAAACAAAATCAATTGCTAGAGTTACAGTACATTTACGCCCTGTTAGTAGTCGTTCAATGTGTGAGATTGGAAAAATATATCATGTTTCATTCATTCTAATTCGACATACGATATTTCTTCATATGTTGAAAATGAATATTCTTAAACATTTATTTTGACTTGTAGAAATTGTTTCACATTTTTGTATGTGCTCTCATGAAAGGCCCCACCAGTGGCTGAGAGGTTCTGCTCTCAAAGCTGGTAGACGGGAGGTGCTGGGTTCAAACCCCTGTCGCGCTTGACGACCTAACCGTTCGGAGTTTTCGTGATTTTTTTCAAACCTTGCCGTAAATACGGGTTCGGATCTCTTAGATAGATCCCCACTACACACTTAGATAGACACTCCCCCTAGGGCCTTTATCCCTTGTGTAGATAATAGGCCGTCATAAATAAACCAGCCAACCAAACTCTCATGAAAGATGCTGTATAGTTTTTAGCCGCGAGAATAGTTTTGAATCAGACAACACGAGTGTGGATTATAAAGCTTCTATATTGAAGATTATGCACATTAATGAAATAAAAGTACATTGATTTAAATAACAAAATATCATCACATATAGTCAGTCGTCGGTAGTTAAAATTATATAAATTAATGATGTGTGAAATTTAATTTACGAAAATTCATTCCAGATTTTAAATGTATTCATAATTTAGAATACCTTATGAGACAGATAGTTTACTACCTTCAGGACTGACTTCATTTAATGAAATTTTATTGTTTTATATCGATAATTTTATATACTATTTTTTGCTGTATTTAATTCTAGAAATCTACAAGTATAGAACACAATAGTTATGATTAAAATAATTTGGTACTAAATATAACAAGAACAAAAAGTCATGCGTCAAGCATAGGTTATTTAACATTTTCCAACATTTCCAAAGTACTTTTTCAAATATTTAACGTTTAATAAGGTGAAAGATGATGTGTAAGTAAACAAGTTGGAAAACGAGTAACACTTGTTAAAACTTAATTTCAGATTCTTCTATTTCTTGTTACACTGAAATATAAAGAGAACAAAAAATCATGTGTCAAGCAGAGATTATTTAACACTTTCCACCGTTTCCAAAGCATTTTTTCAAATATTTAACGTTTAATAAGGTGAAAGATGATGTGTAAGTAAACAACTTGGAAAACGAGTAACACATGTTAAAACTTAATTTCAGATTCTTCTATTTCTTTCTATACTAAAGTATAAAAAGAACAAAAAATCATGCGTCAAGCAGAGATTATTTAACACTTTCCAACATATCCAAAGTACTTTTTCAAATCTTTAACGTTTAATAAGTTGAAAGATGATGTGTAAGTAAACAATTTGGAAAACGAGTAACACATGTTAAAACTTAATTTCAGATTTTTCTATTTCTTGTATATATCTTCAAAATTTTCTTGTATATTATCTTCTAAAATATAACAAGAACAAAAAATCTTGCGTGAAGCAGATATTATTTAACACATTCCAACATTTACAAAGTACTTTTTCAAATCTTTAAAATTAGGTGAAAGATGATGTGTAAGTAAACAATTTGGAAAACGAGTAACACATGTTAAAACTTAATTTCAGATTCTTCTATTTATTGTTATACTAAAATATAACAAGAACAAAAAATAATGCGTCAAGCAGAGATTATTTAACACATTCCAACATTTCCAAAGTACTTTTTCAAATCTTTAAAATAAGGTGAAAGATGATGTGTAAATAAGCAATTTTGGAAAACGAGTAACACATGTAAAAATTTAATTTCAGGAATTACCAACAATATGCGGTATAAACTATCCAACATATTTTGTGTATCCCTGTATATGATCTATAGATTTATATATACTGCACAGAATGCTAAATCTTATTACAGTTAGGAAACGCATAGCATATTTTAAAATTCCATTTCTGAAATATCCAGATAATAACGGAAATGTACCCGAGATTTTCTGTTCTGCACTGTATATGATCTATAAAATTTATACACTCCAAATAATAGGCAAAAAATTAGTTAAATTTATAAACACTTTGCTCAACTGAAAACACATTTCCAGCAATTATTGTTAACAGACAGTACGAATTCTTTTACGTGTCCCTGTAAATGAAGGATGAATGCTATGCACACAGTATTCTACAGTAAATCTCATGTAATGCACCTTAGTAGTATATATTGATTGCAATATGTTTAAAACAGGTAAAAATTATTTAATTAAACCGCAAACGATTTTTCTCCATAGACGTAATACTATAACGGAATTCTTTTGACTGTCCCTGTAAAGTAACTATTAGTGCTATGCACACCCTATTTCATATTAAGCTTCTTGTATTGCACCTTAGTGATATATATCAATTACAATGTGTTTGAAATTGTGTAACATCATTAAAATAAACCACAAATGATTTTCCCCCATAGACCGTAATGTAACGGAATTCTTTTGAGTGTCCCTGTAAAAAACTATAAGTGGTACAAACTTCCGTTGAAATAGGGAACATGCTATAGATAACGACAATAACATATAAAAATTATATGTATGTAATATATATATATATATATATATATATATATATATAAACACATAAACGCAGCAAAAGATTTTTTGTAAAAGAACGGAAAGAGCTATGCACATTATATTCTAGAGTAAGTCTCGTGTGGTGTACCTCAGTGATATGTATCAATTTGAATGTTTGAAATAGTGTAACATCATTAAAATAAAACGCAAATGATTTTTCTCCATAGACCGTAATGTAGCGGAATTTTTTTGAGTGTCCCTGCAAAGGAACTATAAGTGATTCAAGCTTCATTTTCAATACCGAACATGCTATAGAAAATTTCAATAACATATATCAATTGCATAACGATCATATTTACGCGAGTAGGATTACGTAGAGACAGGCAAACAGACAAACCGAATTCATAAACACTTGACAAATATATTGGAAAGTGTTAAGAACCATACACATCTTAAATGGAATATATACCTGACACCCGCACTGAGAGGTAAAAGCAATATTTGACTATATTTAAATTTTCAATTTACTTATCAACGAATTAAAAAAAGGTGTTGTATTTCACAGAATTAATTAAGAAATTTTTGTTAAACTTACTTTCAAAACATAATATGAATAAACAAATTCTAAAATTTTTTTAAAAATAAATAGCAATATATTATTTAACGTTTAAATTTATACGATATATTGGATACATTATAAAAATAGTAATTCTGATAGAGGTATCTGTGACATATTGGTTCTTTTTATAGGGAACTAAGGTTTTTATAATATTTTATTTTTACGTTTAGATATTTTATTTACAATGCAAAACGATTGGAAATACGTTACATATATTTGTTAGATTACGCACTTTTCTTTAATATTTCTTCAAAAACCCGAAAATAAAAATATTTCTCGAAAATCCTAAACTTTTCAGATGTTTTAATTTACAATATAAAGTAAATCATATTTAGTTTCTCAAGTGATGAGTTACTGAAACTGTGCTTTTTAATATTAACATATTATGTGCCTCAGGTGTACTTATTAGGTCCTTTTAAATTTAGTTTTTTCTATTCGCAACGCAATGATGATATGCTTCCATTTATATAGTGTAAACATCTGTATTGATTTAATATTATATCATGGAATCAATGAATTTCGTAAAATATCTCTCTTGCTCAATTAAATTGTCCAATTTTGCAATATATAAACAATTTTTTCTTCTATTTGTTTAAATTCATTTTAAAAGAAAGTAATTTCAGTATTTAAATTGATAAGTTAAAATATCTCCTTTCTACGTTTAATAATACGTTAAAGCCGCTAAATATTGTTTATCAATAGAATATAATACATTGTAACCTAAAACAGTTATAGGGTGGTTCGGGATAAATTTGAAAGCTGAAAACATGAAATATCAAAGTCAAAAATTAATTTAATGAAACAAGAACGAAAAACATGTATCAGGTATAGATTATGAAACAGTTTCCAACACTTACAGAATTTTATTAAGATATATATTTATACATATAAATATAACTAACATTTTAAACAAAGAAGTAGTTTCGATTCTGATTCAACTAATACAGGGTTCGCACGTTCTTAAGCCACGCCCCATTTTGTAAGGACTCTGCCACCAGTATAATTGAACGATCATATTCTTCCTAACAGTATTCAAGATTCATTAGGTAGAAGATAGCTTAATGCGATTACTGGTAGAAGAGTCCTTACAAAATGGGGCGTGGCGTAAAAGCGTGCGAACCCTGACTAATAGTTTAAAAAAACAGAAAATTCTCAAGTTAATAAAAAAAATAACTAATTCTAAATCCAACTAACATAAATGACTGTAAGCAAATGAGAAAAGAAAATCATATTGGTTTTAGACATGTAAATTTTCATCTTGCTTCCAAATTATTATTTTAACTCAATTTCATGCAAATTAATGTTGACATACAGATGAAAAAAAAATCATCGCTCTCATCCATTAATTAACTACCCTCACTTCTTGACAGTTATCACCAATCAGAATACATACGATCAATTTTACATTGTTTAAATTTACATTAATATGAAGGTTTAAGAGAGATCTATCTAAAAAGTGTCAGAGTTTTACTCATTTTAAAAAGAATCACTCATGTAAATTTTCGTTTGAAATTTAATTAATAATAAATTAAGTCCTATACCGATTAATAAATATGCTTTCTAAATCTGAAGAGAGTGTAGGAAGTCTAGATTTAAGATAATTAATTAAGTTGTATTTCTTTTAATCTGTTGAGACCTGAAGTTAAAATAACATTACAAATACACATTCTTTTCTTTTGCACAAACAAATTGACACCGCAGATGACAGAAAGACCCCTTTTAAGGAAATTGATACTTCACTCGACTTATAATTTAAATTCAAAAATATATATGGATCTAAAATTACTACCCCTCTTAAAATATAAATTTAACTATCAATAACCTGAATTCAAGAAATAACAAATTTAAGAGCTTTAAACAAGTGAATGATCTACAAATTCTCACTTTTAGGTAGATTTCGTAAGAAATACTACCTGTTACATTCTCCCCTAAGTTAGAGTTTTTGAAAAATTTTTGGAGATCTACGCCGATTATGACTGCCAGAACCCAAACCCACCTCCAGTTCAAAACTTTATCTATCTATCTATCAATCTAACTAACACGATAACTCGCATAATTCTGCAGAAATCTCTTCCAAACTGATACATAAAATCAAGGGGAATAAAATCTCGGTCAAGTTCGTTAATCCGTAAAATCGAACTAAGGAGGGGGGAAATGGTGGGTCTTTTTGTGAAAACAGAAAAAAACCCATAATTTCTTAATTATAATACGTATCGAATCCGTTTAAAGTTATTATTACTTCTAGGAGAAGGGCCGAAAATTTATGTATGACAGATTTTTTATATCATTAAAGATGGTCCCAAGGGTGGGGGGGGGAGGGGTTTTAGAAGAAAAAATTTCATAACTTCGTCAATTCAGAAGATATCAAATCCGCTTAAATTTATTATAAATCCTCCTAATATTATCTAAAACTTTTATATTGACAAGTTTTTTATAGGACCAACCCTTATAGCAAAAAAATAAAATAAAATAAAAATAAAATAAAAATAAAATAAAAACAAAAACAATCTCTGCCGGCTCCGTTTGCAAACAAGTTAGGCTTCGAAGTTGGCGTTTCCAAATGCCGCATCATGGCAAAAAGGTCATTTCTTCCGCAATTCCCAACAAACAGGCGGCCCACGGTCTGCGTCTTTGAAATCTACTTGTACCTGTAGGCCGAGACGTCAGGGATTTTTTTTATTGTAAAGTGTTTAAGTCAAATAATTATGAAAATGTTTGTTTTCTTGGCGATGCTGCCTTGAAGGCACTTTGCAAATTCAAATGAAAACAGCATTTATTTTATGTGGAAATAAGCGTCACTGCTGCTATTTATTGGTTTTGTTCCATATAAAAAAAATTCAGCTATACAGATGTAAAATAAAATGTAAAAAATAAATAAAATAAAATAAAACTTTAAATTTTATGAGGAAAGAATAGAGGTCCACATTTGTGTACATCAGGTCCACATCTGTGTACCTCAGGTCCACATTTGTGTTCCTCAGATCCACATTTGTGTACCTTAGGTCTGAAAAGGTTAAATGCGTTCAGAAAATATAAAAACCTTAAAATCCACCTAAATCCGGTTTAATTTTTTTTTACTTTCCAGTAAAAACAAAATAATTTCGTAGATTTTTTTTCAGACAAAAATATTTAAATAATATATATAAATAAAAATCCTAACAATCACTCGAGTTTTATAAATGAGTCATCGAGAAAAATAAAAGATAGATTACGTAGTATTTTTTTTTACAGAAACAAGAAAGATGTAACGTTTCTTTTAAATATTTAAAAAGTTCAATATATTTTTATCTATATAACATGTTTTTAAAAGATGAAACAATGTTGAATGATTTTTCGAGCAGACAAAAAATAAATAAATATATGTATATATACTAGTATATATACATATATAGTATAATAGTATATACACTAGTGTGCAAAACTTAAGCAACAAACACAAAATGCTAATTTCTGAACACGTGAGTGCTCAAAAGGAAATTCTATAAACAGCAAGTGTAGAAAATAGGTACTACCCTAACAGCACAGATAGTCGATGTGAAGTCTTCTTGACATCAGAAATGGTCACAATTGTCACAGTCACTACAATGAACAGAAATGTGATATCTTTCATTCGTCTCATTTTTACTCTCATTTGGTCACTCCACTGAACAGTCACCATGACTGCTGCTTTTTGACAAGTCACCAGGTGACTTTACAATAATGTTATCTTGTGACTCTCATGTGACTGTCATTTTGACACTCAATTGTAAAGTTATCATGATAGCTGTTCTGTGACGAGTTCCCAAGTGACAGAAAATGAAATCATCTGGTGACTTTTCACAAAGGAGTGCAATGATGACTTCACAATAGAGTGTCGATCACCGAAAAGTCACCATGCGACTTCATTGTGACATTATTCGGCGACTCATCACAATGCAATGCTCACAATGACTTCAAAGTTCAGTCTTCAACTGACAATGACTTGAGAATCACAAGGTGACTTCATTGTAATGTCACCTGGTGATACATCACAAAGCGACAGTCACAGTGACTTTTCAGTGTTAACAATCATTTGAGAGTAATAATGAAACAGCGAAATATCCCATATTTTGATTTGCCGTAGTGATTGTGACACTTCTAACCATGTGTAACGTCAAGGGGACTTCACATCGACTGGCCGTACTGTTAGGGTAGTACCTCTTTTCTACTATTTCTCTTTATAAAATTTCTTTTTGAGTACTCAGGTGTTCAAAAATTAGCATTTTGTGTTTGTAGCTTAAGTTTTGCACACCAGTGTATATATTACTGTGATTAACAAGAATATAAAGTAAGAGAATGTTTTCTGTTTTCGCAAAAAATAGATATGCCAATAAATTATGTGTTACGCTCAACCAATCTCCAAGACTTCTTCAGATACATTCCAAAACCGATTCCATGAAATGAATTGAAACATGCTAAGCATGTAGTTTGTAGAAATGAAATAATTCCTTCAAAGATGTATTATTTTAGAAATAGCATACTTAAAATTTATTTTTACATTTTTGTAAGATTGAAATTTGTTATGCATGTTATTGAGTGTTATTGATAAGTTAAGAATGTTTTAGTACCAATATGGAATATAATTTTACATATTCTTACATTTTAACCAAAGTATTTCCAATAATTTACGAGAAACATTTGCATTTTATTTAATTTTAAACAACAAATATAAAAAAAAGCAATTTAGAACAAATTCTTTAAACAAAAGAAAATAATTTAAATCAAACATTTTATCAGAATTTTTTAATGTGTAGAGTTTCTAAAAGACGTCTAAACAACTATACATATGTAATAAAATTTAACTTTCCATATATAATATAAATTCTATATATCCTTTCATGCATGACAATTGTACCCTTGGCCAAAATTTCAAAGACACAAAATTTGTAAATAACCATAAATTTAATGCAGTTTTTAATACTAATAAATATCATATAACATGTATTAGTTATCGAATAAGTCTAGCTCATTTTTATTAAAAAAATAATTTAAAAAATATATGAAATAAGAAAAAAATATTAAAATTGTTTAATATTCATAATTATATATGAGGAAACTGCTTATAAGTTCCATTAAATACAATTTTAATTACAAATGTAACCCCTTTAATTTGGATTTCTTAACATGCTATTGAACATGCTTGGAACAACTTATTATAACTATGATCTGAGTATAGCTGCCCTGGGAATGTAAATAGCTACACTTCAAAAATAATTATAGTAAAAAAAAATATATTTCAAATTAATTTTCCTTTAATATTTTGATTATTTTCAACTGACCAGTGAAAAATATTCAGAAGGACGTTTTTTTCGTGTTTATCTGCAATCGAAATTCTCTTTATTAAAATAATTAAAATATTTTTCTATCAAACATTTTACCAGAATTTTGAATCTATGGAGTTTTTACAATCTTTCTTAATCATTATACACATACAATAAAATATAACTTTCCATATATAGTATAATGCAATGGTAATATATAGTTCTATGTATTGCAATATAAGGCTTTCTAAGGCTAAAAACACTTCATATTTTTTGGAAAATAAATTACTCTAGAAATATATAAATTTCATTGAAGAATACTTCATAAAAAACAAATGAGAAAATAATTAATTTATATAAAAAATATTTGAATTCAGTTTTTGTTTATTTTTACAGATTATTAGTTCAGATTGGCTGCTTAACCTACCTTGCTTCCCCTGATGTGCATGCATTCTTGTATTATAACAGTTACACATTTGACACTTGCATTGCTTAATATTAACGAAAATAAATAATAAACACTTTTTTATACGTATACCAGAAAAAATATATTGGAAATATATATATTAGTAAATTTGTTTTAATAAAATAAATTCTTTGATGAAGATCCTTCCAATCAAGTAAGCATGCTAATTTTTAAGACAGCATGCGGAATAATAAAATTGAAATTGTTTTGTAGCAAGCCAAGTCGTGTTACATACAAAATCCCATTACTAACCCATTTATGCCAACGTCGATGCTTTAGTAAAACGGGGAAAAGTGCATTTCACACCACTTTTTTTAAATAGAAATTTGGTGTCCTTTTTTATCGAGGACTCCTCGATAAAATAAGACACCAAATATGTATATAAAAAAAAATATGGTGTGAAATGCGCTTTTTCCCATTTTACTCAAGCGTCCCAAAATTCGGACGCTAGGCATAAATGGGCTAATTAAAAGAACTGATACCTAAAATACACTGACACCTTATGTTTGCATACTTGGAGCATGTTCAAAATTTACAGAGAGACATTTAATGTTTTTTCTTTACTTAAAGAAATTAACACCAGTACATTTTGAAACGAAATATCTCGTTATTAACCTGCTGCATTCTACATTTTCAATTAATTTTATGAGCTCTACAAAAAAGACAATTGTTTCTTACAATAACCTTTTCAGAGTCACCCGTGATTCTGAAAAGTGTTTTTTAACTTTTGAAACTTCAGATGGCAAAATATTTTGAGATTTAAAGAAGCATTTATAAAAATAAAGTTTCTTTTGTCGCCACCGATTTTCGGAAACATTTCCGAACACTTTTAACCCTTTTTATCCTGACGGTACTTATAAGTACCACTTTAACACCTAGATAATACACCCCACATAAAACACCTAGATATTCGTAATATGACCGTTTTTCCTAACGGTATTCACAATGGCACAAAGAGGGTATTTCTGAGAGAAGGCAGGAGATGGCAAATTCAAGCGCATATCCTCCTTCTTTGCATTGTAGGGATTTTTCATTTGCCACGCTACATTCGAAATCCATTTTGCAATAGAGTTGACATGCATGTTGTTCTTCATTTGAGTAATTTTAGTGGTTTATTACCGGTTATTTAGTACTATTACCGTAATTTCCGGCGTATAAGCCGCAGCTCAAAGAGTCGTTTTTCGACCCAGAAATTTTATTCAATAATTGTAGTTAAATATTTACAGCGATCTTTTAAGTTACATTTTATAAAATAATATTTCTGGGTCGTAAAACGACTCTTTGAGCTGCGGCTTATACGCCGGAAATTACGGTACTTTCTATTTTTTTCTATACAGGTGAACATTTCCTATATTTTATTTGAAGTTTACTATTTGAAATTTACTATTTTATTTTATATCATAGGGTAAAAAATTTATGGTGGTTACAGTTGCATAATTAAGCACTAAAACACTATAACAATTATTTTCCTCTTTCCTATGTTTATTCTGCACCAAAACTTATCCAATTATGCAAAAATACAATTAAAAAGTAGCTGGAAAATTAATTCAGGATATAAAGGGTAAAATAATTTTCTCAAACAGGAATATAGGTTTTTGTGATGCTATCCGTTCTCAATTACGTATTTGCAATGGCGAAATTGAATTTATACATGCTAAAATAACTAATTAATATTCATTTTTATGTTAATGTTAATGCATCATGTGTGTCTCTAAAACATATTTGTTGAACATATAAATGAATTGACAGCAAAAGAAGTTTTGATTTTATAAACGCTTCTTTAAATCTCCAACATATATTGGTGACAGGGATTTCTAAAATAGATAACGCTTTACGGAATCTTGGCTAAGTCGGAAGATATTATTACATATTTTCTTTTGAAATTATATTTTCATAGATTAAGAAACTTCAGTCTTTTCTTTACATTGTTGAAAAATCAACTTTAATAAAGTAACAGGAATTTTCCAAGAAAATCTCCACGCAGACGTACACTTGCGTGAGCGTTTCCCGACACTAATTTAAACTCCGTTCGTTGGGCTGTTTTCTTAACAAACATAACAGAACTTAGAGTTGCACATGGCGGTTTTCAAAAGTCCTTTTGATGCAGTCTCACTGGAGTATGGATTGCTTTAAATCTCACAAGTTGTGTTTGGTTCACCCTGCATTTTATAATCTTTAATTCCACTTATTCTGTAAAAGATAACATAATCATTATACGTTTCATGGAAATTACGCCATGAAATTGAATAATTTTTCATCCATTACAATAATTTTTCATCCCACTATTTTCCTTCATCGCATCAAAAAAAAAAAAAAAAAAAAAAAAGATTTAAATGAATGTGAAACCTTTAATTTAGATTAGCATAAACGATACCAGTACTTTACACAGTATTTGAATTCAGATTTAAATATATTTGTAATCTAAAAAAAGTAACTAAATCTGTCACCGCCGCATTTCTCGGCTAATATTAAAAAAAAACTATTCCGGATGAAAATTGGTAGTATTATAGAGAAATGTTTGATAAACACGCTCTACCAGACATTTTTTAAATCTAATTATTTTTTAAAGAGCTATTTATTGTTGAAGTAGATCAAAATAGTTCCGTTAAAAACGTTTTATAGGAACAGAAACTATGCGTAGTAATTTAACCATCTTTTGAATGGGCATACTTGACAAGCTTGCACTGCTAAAACTTTGCAGCAAACTGTCCATTTATTCGACCATTTTTATAGAAAACGGTTACATAACTGTAATGTAACTCTTTTCTGACCATATTATTGCCCATATTACGACCAGAATAGACTTAAAATATGTAACGGTTTTCTATAAAAACGATCGAATAACTGGACAGTTTGCTGGAAATTTTTAACAGTGTTCAATTATTAATAATAATAATATTTTCTTTACACACATATTTGCCTTAATTTAAATACTTTTTCTGTCAGAAGAAAAAAATAGAGGGAAAAATGCCTTGTAATTGGTATCACAACTGTCCTTTATTCGTATAGATAATTCTGAACACAATTTAAAGCACTTGTAAATATTTAATGATATATACGTTGCAAATGTTTTTTGTTAAAATGCATGTGAAATACATTAAGATATATTATTTCCATTACATAACTTTATGAAAGGTATGAAATTACACTTTCTGCGAAGAATATAGTAATATGTTGATATAATTTGAATTTCAGCAGTAAATTTTAATACAAAAACAAAAATTCCTATTTTTGTTTACTGCAAAGTCCATCACCCTACTAAATATATATCTTTGTATATATTTAGTAAGCAGAGTCTTCATTTATTCTATACTTTGAAAAAGATGGCCTTGAAAGACATAACGCAGAAAGATGCTTTTCCTTTAATATAGAAATATATGCACTTTATTGTTTGAAAATTTCCTAAATTTTTTGAAAATTTCTTATATTTTTATTGAATAAAACAAAATATAACTATGTAATTAATATAATTTAAACATTTTAACGACTTTTTTTTTATATTTTTATATCTAGATTAATTTTACAATTCTATCCCTTCACATAAAAGTTAAAGAGAATTGTCTTTATGTATTCTATGATGAAATACAAAGGATGTGAATATCACTTTACTAAACAGCGTACAGCCAATAGAGTGAAGAAATGTCCAAACCGGGATCGATATCGGATCTCTTGGTATAGTGCACCAAGAACTTTACCATTTAAGCCAACCGGACGACATTTTTTTCACTCTATTGGCTGTACGCTGTTTAATTAAGTGATATTCACATGCTTTGTATTTCATTAATTTATAGCGTAATTTCGTCTCTGCTGAAAAATTAATTAGTATATAAATATTCTCCGATACTGGATTGAATTTGTCTTTTGTATGCCAACGGTGCTGTGCTCATTATTGACGTACCATCTCGTGCTACGAAGTTGTAGCCTTGCCATATAGGAGTGAGAGAATGCTAGACTGGATGTCGATGTCGTCCAAATGGCTTAAATGGTAAAAAACGTGCTGCGCTCTATCAAGGAGTCCGGGATCGATCCCCGGCCTGGACATTTTTTCACTCTATTGGCTGTACGCTGCTTAGTAAAGTGATATTCATATCCTTTGTATTTCATTAATTTACAGCGTTATTTCGGCTTTGCTGAAAAATTAATTAGTATACAAATATTCACAGATACTGGATTTAATTTGTCTTATGTATGCCAACGGTGCTGTGCTCATGATTGACGTTCCATCTCGTGCTACGAAGTTGTAGCCTTGCCATATAAGAGTGAGAGAATGCTAGACTGGATGTCGTCCAGATGGCTTAAATGGTAAAACACCTGGTGCGCTTTATCATGGGGTCCGGGATCGATCCCCGGCCTGGACATTTTTTCACTCTATTGGCTGTACGCTGTTTAGTAAAGTGATATTCATATCCTTTGTGTTTCATGAATTTACAGCGTAATTTCGGCTCTGCTGAAAAATTAATCTACCCTATATATATAAAATCCTAATGAAACGAATTTGTGAAACAATTTTATGAAACGAATTTATGAAACGATTTTATGAAACGACTGATTAAACGACTGATTTTGTTTCAAGGCTATTTTTAATAAAATATTGAACGCTTGATGGGGAAATTAATACCAATTGTTCATAAAAATCCGCGGATGTCAAAACTGGTAATAGAATTTTGAAATTGGAAATAGTTTTCGAGATATTAATTTTTTTCTAATTTTAATGACATTTCTATAATGATGGCAACTAATTACTCAGTTTTTTTGTGACAAAAAAGGGAAAAAAATTGAAAAGGATCCCGATAGGGATTATTGATTTCTTTTTATTCGTCATTTTCAAATTGAAATTGAATTTATCTTTTATTTCAATCGATAATGAAGACAAGATTGTGATTAAATTATGTTTTTCAGGAAAATTTGAAAAAAAAAATCGCATTTCTATCGTCAGGATTCAATCGTCTGTCAGCATTTAATTTAATTTATAAACTGAAAATATTTTGAATAAATTCGTCCAAATGACGTCATTTAGGTAAACGCAAAAGAAAGGGAGGAAAAGGAATTAATAGTAATTATTATTTATTGATATCATTTTGTTATTTTTTTGTAAAATTTAACTAAACGAATTTATAAAATCATTAATTCGGATATTTGAAACTAATATATAAAATAATATTTGCCCAACTGAACGGAAGAATAAAATATCCTGCTTGGTTTTCTATCCTGCTTGGTTTTTTCCGCCAAGCTTTTTAAAAAGCGTCAAGACCCCTATAATAGAAAAGCACCAAAAGTTCACTGGGTTTATTTTCATAACTTTTGGCAACAAATCTATGTATATTAACGAATCTATCCCTTTTTGAAGCTCGAATTACGCCAAACCTAAAAGCAAAGGATCCTATAATGGAAAAGTACCCGATTTTCTTATGGACAATATTTAAGTGATAGAACATGGTGTAAAATTACCGCGGATAGCAAATTTGTTTAAATATCTCATCAATTGATGCCGAATAAATGCAGGCACATGCATGCACAAAATATTTAATTAATTTTGTATGATAAATAATTATTATAAAATTCGTATATACATATTAATTTAAAAAAATAATTTACATATTTAAAATAACACGAAAATATGCATGATGGTGCACAATACCGTGGTTCTTAATGTTATTCACAAGTAGATGGAATTTTTCTCATCCTTAAACGCAAAGGAAGAATAGAATAGAGATTGTTGTTATAAAAGTCCGAGAGGTAGTCACAATTTAAACCTAACCATTTTATACAAGCTGGTTTTGTCAAGTAGTAATTGATTTTACTTATCAATCCCGAAAACAGTCGTCAGTTGTTGCAACAGCTGTGAATGAGGCCATGATAATCGAAAAATGTCCCATTAAAATGTTAAAAGCATGGCAACCCAATTATAGATTTACGAATATTTTTAAAATAAAGCACACTGTCATGTTTTTAGAGGCCTCGAAGTCTGAGCGGGGGTTGGCGAGCGTAGCTCGCAGGGGGTAGGCCCCCTAGTTAGTATATAAATATTCACCGATACTGGATTTAATTTGTCTTATGTACGCCAACGGTGCTGTGCTCATGATTGACGTTCTATCTCGTGCTACGAAGTTGTAGCCTTGCTATATAAGAGTGAGAGAATGCTAGACTGGATGTCGTCCAGATGGCTTAAATAGTAAAACAGCTGGTGCGCTTTATCAAGGGGTTCGGGATCGATCCCCGTCTTGGACATTTTTCCACTCTATTGGCTGTACGTTGTTTAGTAAAGTGATATTCATATCCTCTGTACATCAGTAATTTTCAGCGTAATTTCGGCTCTGCTGAAAAATTAATTAGTATATAAATATTCACCGATACTATATTAAATTTGTCTTATGTATGCCAACGGTGCTGTGCTCATGATTGACTTTCCCACTCGTGCAACGAAGTTGTAGCCTTGCCATATAAGAGTGAGAGAATGCTAGACTGGATGTCGATGTCGTCCAGATGGCTTAAATGGTAAAAAACCTGCTGCGCTTTATCAAGGGGTCCGGGATCGATCCCCGGCCTGGACATTTTTTCACTCTATTGGCTGTACGCTGCTTAGTAAAGTGATATTCATATCCTTTGTATTTCATTAATTTACAGCGTTATTTCGGCTTTGCTGAAAAATTAATTAGTATACAAATATTCACAGATACTGGATTTAATTTGTCTTATGTATGCCAACGGTGCTGTGCTCATGATTGACGTTCCATCTCGTGCTACGAAGTTGTAGCCTTGCCATATAAGAGTGAGAAAATGCTAGACTGGATGTCGTCCAGATGGCTTAAATGGTAAAACACCTGGTGCGCTTTATCATGGGGTCCGGGATCGATCCCCGGCCTGGACATTTTTTCACTCTATTGGCTGTACGCTGTTTAGTAAAGTGATATTCATATCCTTTGTGTTTCATAAATTTACAGCGTAATTTCGGCTCTGCTGAAAAATTAATTAGTATATAAATATTCACCGATACTGGATTTAATTTGTCTTATGTATGCCAACGGTGCTGTGCTCATGATTGACGTTCTATCTCGTGCTACGAAGTTGTAGCCTTGCCATATAAGAGTGAGAGAATGCTAGACTGGATGTCGTCCAGATGGCTTAAATGGTAAAACAGCTGGTGCGCTTTATCAAGGGGTTCGGGATCGATCCCCGTCTTGGACATTTTTCCACTATATTGGCTGTACGCTGTTTAGTAAAGTGATATTCATATCCTCTGTATATCAATAATTTTCAGCGTAATTTCGGCTCTGCTGAAAAATTAATTAGTATATAAATATTCACCGATACTGGATTAAATTTGTCTTATGTATGCCAACGGTGCTGTGCTCATGATTGACTTTCGCTCTCGTGCTACGAAGTTGTAGCCTTGCCATATAAGAGTGAGAGAATGCTAGACTGGATGTCGTCCAGATGGCTTAAATGGTAAAACACCTGGTGCGCATTATCAAGAGGTCCGGGATCGATCCCCGGCTGGACATTTTTTCACTCTATTGGCTGTACGCTGTGTAGTAAAGTGATATTCATATCCTCTGTATATCAATAATTTTCAGCGTAATTTCGGCTCTGCTGAAAAATTAATTAGTATATAAATATTCACCGATACTGGATTAAATTTGTCTTATGTATGCCAACGGTGCTGTGCTCATGATTGACTTTCGCTCTCGTGCTACGAAGTTGTAGCCTTGCCATATAAGAGTGAGAGAATGCTAGACTGGATGTCGATGTCGTCCAGATGGCTTAAATGGTAAAACACCTGGTGCGCATTATCAAGAGGTCCGGGATTGATCCCCGGCTGGGCATTTTTTCACTCTATTGGCTGTACGCTGTGTAGTAAAGTGATATTCATATCCTTTGTATTTCATTAATTTACAGCGTTATTTCGGCTTTGCTGAAAAATTAATTAGTATACAAATATTCACAGATACTGGATTTAATTTGTCTTATGTATGCCAACGGTGCTGTGCTCATGATTGACGTTCCATATCGTGCTACGAAGTTGTAGCCTTGCCATATAAGAGTGAGAGAATGCTAGACTGGATGTCGTCCAGATGGCTTAAATGGTAAAACACCTGGTGCGCATTATCAAGAGGTCCGGGATTTATCCCCGGCTGGACATTTTTTCACTCTATTGGCTGTACGCTGTGTAGTAAAGTGATATTCATATCCTTTGTATTTCATTAATTTACAGCGTTATTTCGGCTTTGCTGAAAAATTAATTAGTATACAAATATTCACAGATACTGGATTTAATTTGTCTTATGTATGCCAACGGTGCTGTGCTCATGATTGACGTTCCATCTCGTGCTACGAAGTTGTAGCCTTGCCATATAAGAGTGAGAAAATGCTAGACTGGATGTCGTCCAGATGGCTTAAATGGTAAAACACCTGGTGCGCTTTATCATGGGGTCCGGGATCGATCCCCGGCCTGGACATTTTTTCACTCTATTGGCTGTACGCTGTTTAGCAAAGTGATATTCATATCCTTTGTGTTTCATAAATTTACAGCGTAATTTCGGCTCTGCTGAAAAATTAATTAGTATATAAATATTCACCGATACTGGATTTAATTTGTCTTATGTATGCCAACGGTGCTGTGCTCATGATTGACGTTCTATCTCGTGCTACGAAGTTGTAGCCTTGCCATATAAGAGTGAGAGAATGCTAGACTGGATGTCGTCCAGATGGCTTAAATGGTAAAACAGCTGGTGAGCTTTATCAAGGGGTTCGGGATCGATCCCCGTCTTGGACATTTTTCCACTATATTGGCTGTACGCTGTTTAGTAAAGTGATATTCATATCCTCTGTATATCAATAATTTTCAGCGTAATTTCGGCTCTGCTGAAAAATTAATTAGTATATAAATATTCACCGATACTGGATTAAATTTGTCTTATGTATGCCAACGGTGCTGTGCTCATGATTGACTTTCGCTCTCGTGCTACGAAGTTGTAGCCTTGCCATATAAGAGTGAGAGAATGCTAGACTGGATGTCGTCCAGATGGCTTAAATGGTAAAACACCTGGTGCGCATTATCAAGAGGTCCGGGATCGATCCCCAGCTGGACATTTTTTCACTCTATTGGCTGTACGCTGTGTAGTAAAGTGATATTCATATCCTCTGTATATCAATAATTTTCAGCGTAATTTCGGCTCTGCTGAAAAATTAATTAGTATATAAATATTCACCGATACTGTATTAAATTTGTCTTATGTATGCCAACGGTGCTGTGCTCATGATTGACTTTCGCTCTCGTGCTACGAAGTTGTAGCCTTGCCATATAAGAGTGAGAGAATGCTAGACTGGATGTCGTCCAGATGGCTTAAATGGTAAAACACCTGGTGCGCATTATCAAGAGGTCCGGGATCGATCCCCGGCTGGACATTTTTTCACTCTATTGGCTGTACGCTGTGTACTAAAGTGATATTCATATCCTTTGTATTTCATTAATTTACAGCGTTATTTCGGCTTTGCTGAAAAATTAATTAGTATACAAATATTCACAGATACTGGATTTAATTTGTCTTATGTATGCCAACGGTGCTGTGCTCATGATTGACGTTCCATATCGTGCTACGAAGTTGTAGCCTTGCCATATAAGAGTGAGAGAATGCTAGACTGGATGTCGTCCAGATGGCTTAAATGGTAAAACACCTGGTGCGCATTATCAAGAGGTCCGGGATCGATCCCCGGCTGGACATTTTTTCACTCTATTGGCTGTACGCTGTGTAGTAAAGTGATATTCATATCCTTTGTATTTCATTAATTTACAGCGTTATTTCGGCTTTGCTGAAAAATTAATTAGTATACAAATATTCACAGATACTGGATTTAATTTGTCTTATGTATGCCAACGGTGCTGTGCTCATGATTGACGTTCCATATCGTGCTACGAAGTTGTAGCCTTGCCATATAAGAGTGAGAGAATGCTAGACTGGATGTCGTCCAGATGGCTTAAATGGTAAAACACCTGGTGCGCATTATCAAGAGGTCCGGGATCGATCCCCGGCTGGACATTTTTTCACTCTATTGGCTGTACGCTGTGTAGTAAAGTGATATTCATATCCTTTGTATTTCATTAATTTACAGCGTAATTTCAGCTCTACTGAAAAATTAATTAGTATCTTCTATGATGATTTCTGAAATATTTAACTGCTTCGGAGTTTAGGACTTCAATCAGATTTAAATTCAATTACGAAATATTATTTATTTATTTATTTATTTATTGGTAAAAATTATTTTATTTAACCAAACCAATATACAAAATTGACTCAACATCTTAAAAAGAAATTTACATTTGTATAGAATATTTACATTTGAAATTAACTTTTCATATTTTTTATTTCTTTTAGAGATAATATCTTCATATTTATTTTTAAACCGGAATTTAAAAAGCTGAAAGTAAAATGAAGTATTAGTTTGAACGTCATTATTTTTTGCGGAAAAATTTCTTATCGTAACAAGTAAATAAAATTCACATAAATCTGAATAAAATAATTACTTTTGAAATTAGTTTTATACATGTTTATTTTGTTTAAAAATAACAATATTATTTAATATTATTTTGGAAATTCATGAAGAGATCACTAATAAAAGCTCAGGAGTGAATGAATAAAAGGGAATATGTGCATTCAAATAGAATTATCATAAAATATAACTTATAATAAAAGTTAACTTTCCATATGTATTATAAATTCTATATATCCTTTCATGTATGGTGTGTTGGTTGGTTTGGTTGATTTTATGACGGCCGATTATCAACACGAGGATATAGGCCCTGGGTTGAGTGCCCTCCGTGGGGGTCTTTCTAAGGGATCCTAACCCGTATTTACGGCAAGGTTCGAAGAAAACCACGGAAAACTCCGAACGGTTAGGTCGACGAGCGCGACAGGGGTTTGAACTCAGCACCTCCCGTTTACCAGCTTCGAGAGCAGAACCTCTCAGCTACTGGCGGGGGCCTTTCATGTATGAGAATGTACCCTTGGGCAAAATTTCAAAGACACAAAATTTGTAAATAATCATAAATTTTATGCAGTTTTCAATACTAATAAATATCATATAACATGTATTAGTTATATAATAAGTCTAGCTCATTTTATTAAAAATAATAATAATTTTAAAAATATGCGAAATAAGAAAAAAATATTAAAATTGTTTAATGTTCATAATTATGGGGTAACTGCTATAAGTTCCATTAAATACAATTTTAATTACAAATGTAAACCCTTTAATTTGGATTTCTTAACATGCTTGGAACAATTTTTTAGCTCACAGGCTATCAAAGCCTGAGAGCTAATGTGCCCGCCCGTTCTGTATGTATGTATGTATGTATGTATGTATGTATGTATGTACGTATGTACGTACGTAACGCGATAACTCGTGATAGAATTATCCGTTTTGCTTCAAATTTTGTTTACCGGTTCATTCTAATAAGGCGCTTCCCTGATTAGTTTTGGGAGTTCATTGGTTAAGTATAAAGGGGGGAAAGGGGGGGTTAACTCCCCCTTAATTTAGATAAATGGGTTTTTCATGCAGAAGTATCCGTTTTTCTTCAAATTTCGTATATAGGTTCATTGTGATAAGGTGCATCCCTGATTATTTTTGGGAGTTCATTAGTTAAGTATAAAGGGGGGAAATCGGGGGCTAACCCCCCCCCCCTTAATTTAGATAAATGGGTTTTTCATGCAGAATTATGCGATTTTCTTTAAACTTTGTATATAGGCTCATTGTGGTAAGACACTTCCCCAATTAGTTTTGGGTGTTCATTGGGTAAGTATAAAGGGGGGTAAACGGGGGGCTACTCCCCCTTAATTTAGATAAATGTGTTTTTCATGCAGAATTATCCGATTTTCTTCAAATTTTGTATATAGGCTCATTGTGATAAGGCACTTCTTTGATTAGTTTTGGGGGTTCATTGGATAAGTATAAAGGGGGGAAACGGGGGGCTACCCCCCCCTTAATTTATATAAATGGGTTTTTCATACAGAATTATGCAATTTTCTTTAAACTTTGTATATAGGCTCATTGTGATAAGGCACTTCCGTAATTAGTTTTGGGTGTTCATTGGGTAAGTATAAATGGGGGTAAACGGGGGGCTAATCCCCCTTAATTTAGATAAATGTGTTTTTCATGCAGAATTATCCGATTTTCTTCAAATTTTGTATATAGATTCATTGTGGTAAGGCGCTTGCCTGATTAGTTTTGGGTTTTCATTTGTTAAGTATAAAGGGGGGAACGGGGGGGCTCACCTCCCTTAATTTAGATAAATGGGTTTTTCAAGCAAAATTATCCGATTTTTTTCAAATTTTGTGTATAAATTCATTGTACTAAGGCGCTTGCCTGATTAGATTTTGGGGGTTTATTGGTTAAGTATACAGGGTGGGAACGGGTGCTTATCCCCCCCCCCCCTTAATATAGTGTCGATTTCTTTATTTTTCGAGTGGCATTATACTTTGAAAAAATAGCATAATATACAATTAGTGTGAATAGCCTGTGAGCTCAATGCCCTCAGTTTAACTGGGCAGTTTTCTTTTTTTTTATGATTATGATCTGAGTATAGCTGCCCTGGGAATGTAAATAGCTACACTTTGAAAATAATGATAGTAAAAAAAAATATTTTTCAAATTAATTTTCCTCTAATATTTTGATTATTTTCAACTGACCAGTGAAAAATCTGCAGAAGGAAGGTTTATTTTTTCGACTTTATTTGCAATCGAAGTTCTCTTTGTTAAAATAATTAAAATATTTTTCTATAAAACATTTTAACAGAATTTTGAATTTATGGAGTTTTTACTATCTCTCTTAATCAATATACACATACAATGAAATATAACTTTCCATACATAGTATAATGCAATGGTAATATATATTTCTATGTACAGCAATATACGGCTTTCTAAGGCTAGAAACACTTCATATATATATTTTTTAATAAATTGCTTTAGGAATATATAAATTTCATTGAAGAATACTTCATAGAAAACAAATGAGAAAATAATTAATTTATATAAAAAATATTTGAATTCAGTTTTTGTTTATTTTTACAGATTATTAGTTCAGATTGGCGGCTTACCTACCTTGCTTCCCCTAATGTGCATGCATTCTTGTGTTATAACAGTTTCACATTTGACACTTGCATTGCTTAATTTTAACGAAAATAAATAATAAACACTTTTTTATACGTATACCAGAAAAAATATATTGGAAATGTATACATTATAAAATTTGTTTTATGATGTATAATGGTGTTTTTCTTCTGCCAACATCCAATCAAGTAAGCATGCTGATTTTTAAGACAGCATGCGGAATAATAAAATTGAAATTGCTTTGTAGCAAGGCAAGTCATGTTACTTTCAAAATCCCACCACTAATTAAAAGAATTGATACCTAGAATACACTGACACCTTATGTTTGCATACATGGAGCATGTTCAAAATTAAGAGAGAGACATTTAATGTTTTTTTTTTTTTTTTAAACTTCAAAAACCAAAATATTTTTGAGATTTAAAGAAGCATTTATAAAAATAAAGTTTCTTTTGCCGCCACCGATTATCGGAAACGTTTCCGAACACTTTTAATCAGTTTTCTTAAACAGGAATATCGGTTTTCGGGATGCTATCGATTCTCAATAAAGTATTTGTAATGGCCTAATTGAATTTATACATGCTAAAATAACAAATTTATATTCATTTTTATGTTAATGTTAACGTTGTTAATGCATGATGTTTGTCTTTAAACATATTTGTTGAACATATGAATAAATTGACAGCAGCCGGAAAACCTATATTCCGTGTTACGAAAACATAATAATATATTTTAAGAACTACTCATACTACTACCGAAAATCATTGGAGCAAAAGAAATTTTGATTTTATAAACGCTTCTGTAAATCTCCAACATATATTAGTGTCTGGGATTTCTAAATCTTTTCGGAATCTTGGCTAACTCGGAAGAGATATTACATATTTTCTTCTGAAGTTATATTTACATAGATTAAGAAACTTTAGTCTTTTTTTACATTGTTGAAAAATCAACTTGAATAAAGTAACAGCAATTTTCCAGGAAAATCTCCACGTTGACGTACACTTGCGTGAGCGTTTCCCGACACTAATTTAAACTGCGTTCGTTGGGCTGTTTTCTTAACAAACATAACAGAACTTAGAGTTGCACATGGCGGTTTTCAAAAGTCCTTTTGATCCAGTCTCACTGGAGTATGGATTACTTTAAATCTCACAAGTTGTTTTTGGTTCACCCTGCATTTTATAATCTTTAATTTCACTTATTCTGTAAAAGAAAACATAATCATTATACGTTTCATAGAAATTACACCATGAAATTGAATAATTTTTCATCCCACTATTTTCCTTCATCGCATCAACAAAAATAAGATTTTTAAATGGATGTGAAACGTTTAATTTATGTTAGCATAAAATATACCAGTACTTTACACAGTATTTGAATTAAGATTTGTAAATATATCTGTAATCTAAAAAAAGTAACTAAATCCGCCACCGCCTATTTCTCGGCTAATATTAAAAAAACTATTCCGGATAAAAATATGAAAATTGGTAGTATTATAGCGAAATGTTTGATAAACACACTCAAACAGACATTTTTTATATCAAAGTACTTTTTTAAGAGCTATTTAATGTTGAAGTAGATCAAAATAGTTCCGTTAAAAACGTTTCATAGGAACAGAAACTATGCGTAGTTATTTAACCATCTTTTGAATGGGCATACTTGATAAGCTTGCACTACTAAAAATTTGCAGCAAACTGTCCATTTATTCGACCATTTTTATAGAAAACGGTTACATAACGGTAATGTAACTGTATTCTGACCATACTATTGCCCATATTACGACCAGAATAGAGCTAAAATATGTAACGGTTTTCTATAAAAACGGTCGAATAACTGGACAGTTTGCTGCAAATTTTTAACAGTGTGCAACTATTAATAATAATAATATTTTCTTTACACACCTTTTTGCCTTATTTCAAATACTTTTTCTGTCAGAACAAAAAATGGATGGACAAATGCTTTGTATTTGGTATCACAACTGTCCTTTATTCGTATTGATAATTCTGAACACAATTTAAAGCACTTGCAAATATTTAATGATATATATGTTGCAATTTTTTTTTGTTAAAATGCATGTGAAATACATTAAGATATATTATTTCCATTACATAACTTTATGAAAAGTATGAAATTACACTTTCTGCGAAGAATAGAGTAATATGTTGATATAATTTGAATTTCAGCAGTAAATTTTAATACAAAAACAATAATTCCTATTTTATTTACTGCAAAGTCCATCACCCTACTAAATATATATCTTTGAATATATTTAGTAAGCAGAGACTTCATTTATTCTATACTTTGAAAAAGATGGCCTTGAAAGACATAACGCAGAAAGATGCTTTTCCTTTAATATAGAAATATGTGCACTTTATTTTTTGAAAATTTCTTATATTCTTATTGAATAAAACAAAATTTAAATATGTAATTAATATAATTTAAACATTTTAACGACTTTGTTTTTGTTATTTTCTTATCTAGATTGATTTTACAAATTCCTTTCATATAAAAGTTAATGTGAATTGTCTTTATGTATTCTATGATGAAATACACAGGATGTGAATATCACTTTACTAAATAGCATACAGCCAATAAAGTGAAGAAATGTCCAAACCGGGGATCGATCTCGTATCTCTTGGTATAGTGCACCAAATGCTTTACCATTTAAGCCAACAGGACGACATTTTTTCACTCTATTGGCTGCACGCTGTTTAATTAAGTGATATTCACATGCTTTGTATTTCATTAATTTACAGCGTAATTTCGTCTCTGCTGAAAAATTAATTAGTATATAAATATTCACCGATACTGGATTGAATTTGTCTTATGTATGCCAACGGTGCTGTGCTCATGATTGACGTACCATCTCGTGCTACGAAGTTGTAGCCTTGTCATATAAGAGTGAGAGAATGCTAGACTGGATGTCGATATCGTCCAGATGGCTTAAATGGTAAAAAACCTGCTGCGCTTTATCAAGGGGTCCGGGATCTATCCCCGGCCTGGACATTTTTTCACTCTATTGGCTGTACGCTGTTTAGTAAAGTGATATTCATATCCTTTGTATTTCATTAATTTACAGCGTTATTTCGGCTTTGCTGAAAAATTAATTAGTATATAAATATTCACAGATACTGGATTGAATTTGTCTTTTGTATGCCAACGGTGCTGTGCTCATGATTGACGTTCCATCTCGTGCTACGAAGTTGTAGCCTTGCCATATAAGAGTGAGAGAATGCTAGACTAGATGTCGTCCAGATGGCTTAAATAGTAAAACACTTGGTGTGCTTTATCAAGGTGTCCGGGATCGTTCCCCGGTTTGGACATTTTTTCACTCTATTGGCTGTACGCCGTTTAGTAAAGTGATATTTATATCCTTTGTATTTCATTAATTTACAGCGTAATTTCAGCTCTACTGAAAAATTAATTAGTATCTTCTATGATGATTTCTAAAACATTTAACTTCTTCGGAGTTTAAGACTTCAGTCATAATTAAATTCAATTACGAAATATTATTTATTTATTTATTTATTGGTAAAAATTATTTTACTTAACCAAACCAATATACAAAATTGACTCAACATCTTAAAAAGAAATTTACATTTGTATAGAATATTTACATTTGAAATTAACTTTTCATATTTTTTATTTCTTTTAGAGATAATATCTTCATATTTATTTTTAAACCGGAATTTAAAAAGCTGAAAGTAAAATGAAGTATTAGTTTGAACGTCATTATTTTTTGCGGAAAAATTTCTTATCGTAACAAGTAAATAAAATTCACATAAATCTGAATAAAATAATTACTTTTGAAATTAGTTTTATACATGTTTATTTTGTTTAAAAATAACAATATTATTTAATATTATTTTGGAAATTCATGAAGAGAATTAGCTATTAAAAGCTCATGAGTGAATGAATAAAAGGGAATATGTGCATGCAAAATAGAGCTGTCATTTGCTATAGAATAAATTAAACAAATTTTGAAATGCAGTTCATGATGGGGTGGAAAGTAATAAAATATATTTTTCAACTTTTCTTGCATTCACTTATTTTGTAATAGAAAAGCATTTAAATCAAAAGCTATTGGAAAAAATAAGGAATTCTGAAATTGAAATAAATGAATATTTACTACTTGAATTTTAAACAAAGAAAGTACTTCGTCCAAAAAAGTTTACATTTACCACATAAACCGGTGATGGAACAGTAGAGCAACATTTGGACGATTCTCACCACTAAATTTTAATAGTATTCTTTTATTTAAAAAAATATCTGAAAATCGGCCCTTCAATATGATAAAAAGTACAATTTAAAATAACGGTATCAATTGATTCTGTGATACGCCACTGTTCACATCACTGCATAAACAAATTGAATTTATCTCGCTGAAATATGTTGTATCACTCAGTTTAAGCTTAAATTGAAATTGAAATAGAAATTGAACATTTCAGATAAAACATATAAAATTTTCAACTTACACGTATATTTTAAACTATCCGACTAATACTTATTTTTTACAGAATTAGTAATAAAACGTAGATACTTTTTACAATAAAAGTAGATACTACAATGCGAAAAAAGATAAAAGTCTCTTAATCTAGGAATATCCATTATTACCACGAACGAAAATATGCAACAACCTCTTCCGAGTTACCCAGTATTTTTAAATGCATTCCTCCATATAGAATTATCAGAAACGTTTCCGAGTGAATTTTATAATGTATTAATCGGTTTTCTCAACCTGAAATATATGTTTTTCGAATGCTATCAATGTGAAAGAAAACATTTCCAATAACAACAAACATGATAAATTTACAGTATTTACATTAATAATAAAACTAATATTATTTTGTTAATCTTGCGCATGTGTAAATTCAATTACGCAGCTGGAAATTTTTACTTGAAAATTGACAGCATATTTGTTTCTGAGGTTTCTGTCAATAAAGAGCAGTTTTCGAAATTTTTGGAAACTCAGAAGATGTTATACTATATTTTCATCCGTGGTTATAACATATTTTCGTAGATTCAAGAATTTTTTTCTTTTTTCACTGTATATACTTGTCGAAAAATTAGCTTTCTTAATTAGTACAAAATCCAGTCAGCTACCACTGCTAGTCCAAGTGTTTTAGTAGACCGTTTTCGACTCGTTTCTTAATTAGTACAAAATACAGTCAGCTACCACTGCTAGTCCAAGTGTTTTAGTAGACCGTTTTCGACTCGTTTCTTAATTAGTACAAAATCCAGTCAGCTACCACTGCTAGTCCAAGTGTTTTAGTAGACCGTTTTCGACTCGTTTCTGAAATATTTTCTAAAAACTTTTTTTTTATACCGAAATTTGTAAAACAATGTTGCTGATTTTATTTACACATAAAAAAAAATAAAACCCAACTTGGGTCGATAGATTCTTAGGTATGTGTGCCCTAATTGGGCCATGCTTGTTTTGGTTACCACTGTGTATCCATTTTGGGCACTGTTAAATACCCATTTTCAAAAAAAAAATTGAACTAATTCTTTGAACTTATTCTGTAACCACAATAATTCATTATTAGATGACTTGTGAAGTTAAAATACAAATGTAAAAGATGATGTTTGTTATGCTGATTATAGTGGTGGTTCCGGACTTGTGGCACGTCATTACACTGATATCCGATACTGATAATTGTGTTTTGAATTGTTAAATGGTGATATCGAAAAATAGTACAAAGTACTCTAAGTAGAAAAAGTTTACCATTAGATGGCAAAAATGAAAACCGTTTTGATAGTAATGATAAAATTTTTAATTGATTTTCAAACTAACTAGCACTGTGCCAGAAATTACAATATCCCAAATGCAAGAGAATACCAATGTAATGAATATTTAGATGTATTTTTAGAGATTTTCTGTAACACTACAATTAATATAAAATTTTGTTTATTACATGGATGTTGGTTAGTTTAGAAATAAAACTCTTTTTTTGCATGAAAGTAATTATGTATTCACCATCATCATTTTTCAGTGTAATTATGAATTTAAAATAGCCTGTTTATTATGTTGTTATCCTTAATTGATAACGGAATTTTTAATTGTTAAAGGAAAATATCGAAAAATAGTATATAATGTACTCAAAATAGAAGATTTCTGTCATTTGATCGCAAGAATGAAAGTAATTTTGATAGTAATGATAAAATTTTAAATTGATTTTCAAACTAACTAGCACTGTGCCAGAAATTACAATATCCCAAATGCAAGAGAATACCAATGTAATGAATATTTAGATGTATTTTTAGAGATTTTCTGTAACACTACAATTAATATAAAATTTTGTTTATTACATGGATGTTGGTTAGTTTAGAAATAAAACTCCTTTTTGCATGAAAGTAATTCTGTATTCACCATCATTATTTTTCAGTGTAATTATGAATTTAAAATTCGAATTTAAAATAGCCGGTTTATTATGATGGTATCCGTAACTGGTAACGGCATTTTTAATTGTTAAAGGTAAATATCGAAAAATAGTGTATAATGTACTCAAAATAGAAAATTTCCGTCATTTGATCGCAAGAATGAAAGTAATTTTGATAGTAATGACGCAACTTTTAAAATGATTTTCAAAGCATTTAGCACCATAATGGAAATTACAATATCCCAAATGCAATAGAATACCAATGTAATGAATATTTAGATGTATTTTTAGAAATTTTCTGCAACACTACCATTAATATAAAATTTTGTTTATTACTTGGATGTTGATTAGTTTAGAAATAAAACTCCTTTTTGCATGAAAGTAATTCTGTATTCACCATCATTATTTTTCAGTGTAATTTTGAATTTAAAATTCGAATTTAAAATAGCCGGTTTATTATGATGGTATCCGTAACTGGTAACGGCATTTTTAATTGTTAAAGGTAAATATCGAAAAATAGTGTATAATGTACTCAAAATAGAAAATTTCCGTCATTTGATCGCAAGAATGAAAGTAATTTTGATAGTAATGACGCAACTTTTAAAATGATTTTCAAAGCATTTAGCACCATAATGGAAATTACAATATCCCAAATGCAATAGAATACCAATGTAATGAATATTTAGATGTATTTTTAGAAATTTTCTGCAACACTACCATTAATATAAAATTTTGTTTATTACTTGGATGTTGATTAGTTTAGAAATAAAACTCCTTTTTGCATGAAAGTAATTCTGTATTCACCATCATTATTTTTCAGTGTAATTTTGAATTTAAAATTCGAATTTAAAATAGCCGGTTTATTATGATGGTATCCGTAACTGGTAACGGCATTTTTAATTGTTAAAGGTAAATATCGAAAAATAGTGTATAATGCACTCAAAATAGAAAATTTCCGTCATTTGATCGCAAGAATGAAAGTAATTTTGATAGTAATGACGCAACTTTTAAAATGATTTTCAAAGCATTTAGCACCATAATGGAAATTACAATATCCCAAATGCAATAGAATACCAATGTAATGAATATTTAGATGTATTTTTAGAAATTTTCTGCAACACTACCATTAATATAAAATTTTGTTTATTACTTGGATGTTGATTAGTTTAGAAATAAAACTCCTTTTTGCATGAAAGTAATTCTGTATTCACCATCATTATTTTTCAGTGTAATTTTGAATTTAAAATTCGAATTTAAAATAGCCGGTTTATTATGATGGTATCCGTAACTGGTAACGGCATTTTTAATTGTTAAAGGTAAATATCGAAAAATAGTGTATAATGTACTCAAAATAGAAAATTTCCGTCATTTGATCGCAAGAATGAAAGTAATTTTGATAGTAATGACGCAACTTTTAAAATGATTTTCAAAGCATTTAGCACCATAATGGAAATTACAATATCCCAAATGCAATAGAATACCAATGTAATGAATATTTAGATGTATTTTTAGAAATTTTCTGCAACACTACCATTAATATAAAATTTTGTTTATTACTTGGATGTTGATTAGTTTAGAAATAAAACTCCTTTTTGCATGAAAGTAATTCTGTATTCACCATCATTATTTTTCAGCGTAATTTTGAATTTAAAATTCGAATTTAAAATAGCCGGTTTATTATGATGGTATCCGTAACTGGTAACGGCATTTTTAATTGTTAAAGGTAAATATCGAAAAATAGTGTATAATGCACTCAAAATAGAAAATTTCCGTCATTTGATCGCAAGAATGAAAGTAATTTTGATAGTAATGACGCAACTTTTAAAATGATTTTCAAAGCATTTAGCACCATAATGGAAATTACAATATCCCAAATGCAATAGAATACCAATGTAATGAATATTTAGATGTATTTTTAGAAATTTTCTGCAACACTACCATTAATATAAAATTTTGTTTATTACTTGGATGTTGATTAGTTTAGAAATAAAACTCCTTTTTGCATGAAAGTAATTCTGTATTCACCATCATTATTTTTCAGTGTAATTTTGAATTTAAAATTCGAATTTAAAATAGCCGGTTTATTATGATGGTATCCGTAACTGGTAACGGCATTTTTAATTGTTAAAGGTAAATATCGAAAAATAGTGTATAATGTACTCAAAATAGAAAATTTCCGTCATTTGATCGCAAGAATGAAAGTAATTTTGATAGTAATGACGCAACTTTTAAAATGATTTTCAAAGCATTTAGCACCATAATGGAAATTACAATATCCCAAATGCAATAGAATACCAATGTAATGAATATTTAGATGTATTTTTAGAAATTTTCTGCAACACTACCATTAATATAAAATTTTGTTTATTACTTGGATGTTGATTAGTTTAGAAATAAAACTCCTTTTTGCATGAAAGTAATTCTGTATTCACCATCATTATTTTTCAGTGTAATTTTGAATTTAAAATTCGAATTTAAAATAGCCGGTTTATTATGATGGTATCCGTAACTGGTAACGGCATTTTTAATTGTTAAAGGTAAATATCGAAAAATAGTGTATAATGTACTCAAAATAGAAAATTTCCGTCATTTGATCGCAAGAATGAAAGTAATTTTGATAGTAATGACGCAACTTTTAAAATGATTTTCAAAGCATTTAGCACCATAATGGAAATTACAATATCCCAAATGCAATAGAATACCAATGTAATGAATATTTAGATGTATTTTTAGAGATTTTCTGTAATACTACAATTAATATAAAATTTTGTTTATTACATGGATGTTGGTTAGTTTAGAAATAAAACTCTTTTTTGCATGAAAGTAATTATGTATTCACCATCATTATAATTATGAATTTAAAATTCAAATTTAAAATAACCTGTTTATTATGATGTTATCCGTAACTGGTAACGGCATTTTTAATTGTTAAAGGAAAATATCGAAAAATAGTATATAATGTACTCAAAATAGAAGATTTCCGTTATCTGATCGCAAGAATGAAAGTAATTTTGATAGTAATGACACAACTTTTAAAATGATTTTCAAAGCATTTAGCACCATACTGGAAATTACAAATCTTGAAATACAACAAAAATTCAATATAAAGATTAATTTGCTGTGATGTTCCAGACATTTACTGTAATACTACATTTTAATGCCTAATTTTCCTTATTGCATGAATGTTTTTTCTGTAACCTGTTCTTTAAATATTGATGTTAATGATGATGGTAGCTGATTTTGGTATTTAGAATTATAAAAATAGCGCTTTGTTCAGAATGATTTTATTATTAGAGGAATTAAGAAATTAAAATTAAAATGTAAAAGTTATTCTGTTATCCAAAAATGATAATGGATTTTTGAATTATAAAAAAGAAATGTCGTAAATAGTACAAAGTATTCTTAATTGTTATCATTTGGAGGCAAAAATGAAAATAAATTTAAAAATAATGATAAAACTTTTAAAAGGATTTAGAAAGTTAATAGTTTTTCTTAGAGCTTTTCTTGCTGTTGCACAAGCAAGTACTAATAGTACATTATTTTTCAATAATTAGTAAAATAGATCATTCATTACAATAAGTGAACTCATAATCTTTACTAGAATAATAGGATTGTTTATCCTCTAATAGTCATATGTGAAATATTTAAACATTATATGTATTTTCTAAAATTTGCCGTATAGTAAAGATAGCAATTATTATTAACTTAGTGAAAATGATGAAAAATTAAGAAGTTGTTGGTCTATTTATGTAGAAGGTCGATTGTAAATATCTTTAACAATTACTGAAATTCCGTTTTTATCTATTATATAGAAGCATAAAAACGAATAATTTTCTTTTTTCTAATCCCTTTTTAATGTTTTTGAACTAAGCGAAACGTCGTAAATAATACAATGTACTCTAATTTGTATCATTTGATTACGAAAATATAATTTTAAAAGCGAAAAATTTGTCTCTCTAAAGGGAAATAACAGGCTTTATAGAATTAAATGCGCCACTAAATATTTTATATTTCTTAATCTGTAGGTGGAAATACATGTTTTACGACCATTTCTTAAAGAAAACATTTCCTTGACCCGTACAGAATTTAAAAAATAAAGTTGATTTTGAACATTTTTTGCAGTCAACTTTTTCGCTAAACTTATTTACCCGATAGTCTTAATTCATCCATTTAACCCTTTCCGGCGCGGAATAAATCTGTTTGTAAAAAAATAAAATAATGGACTGACACCAGATATTACAAACGATTTCCTTACAAAAGAATAACTTGCTGATTTTCCCTTGTTTTATAAAAGGAAAATTTTAAATAAATATTCTTAGTGCCGTTTGTCAGTTTTGGAATTAAAATTAGGTGTCCTTTTTTGTGACCACCGCCCACTAAAAGGTTAAGGAATTTTTTTACATTAAAAAATAAGCAAACGAACAATTTTTACTTCGTGTTACATCGAAGTGTCTGTCATTAAATAAAGTAAAAACCATGCTGCATAAATTCTGGTTTGAATTCAGAATTTCTGAATTAAAAAACGAATTTCTGATTTTCTATATTCTTAGAAGGCTAACCATTTCTGTATTATATTTAATTCTCACATTCCATTTTGAATTTTAAGAAATTATTTCCACATATGAATATAATTAATGTATTAGTGATCTGAATTAATTCATTGACATTATCCTCGTAATTAGGATCCTCGTAACCCTATTCATAATGCTTATTATACATTCTCTTTTGAATAATGTTTATGAAGAATAGGTTTAACTGTGCAAGGAACTTTGTTAATTAAATGTTAAATTGTCCGTAAGGGAATTTTTGCTTAAAATACAAACGTGGTTCAAAAAATAAAAACAACACTTGAAGGTTTGATTTAATATATACAGAGTCAACTAAATTCAAGCTAGTAAGAAGTGAAATTTTGTTTTTTTTTTTCTTTTATGAGAAGATTAAAATATTTTGACTTTTTAAATAAATTTTTAAAGCATAATTAAAAAAGTTTTTAACTTGTTTAAATAATTTATTTAAAAATTTTAGCCTAATTTTAAATTTTATTTTACTGCACCAATTGAGAATTTTCTGATATTTCATACAAATATATCATGTTATAAGGATATTTTTGACTGAATTTTGGATTTTTTTTTCGTTGAATTGTGTAAATACATCCAAAGAATTTGACAAAAAGTATGTGCAAGATTTATTGATTTCTATGCACTGTAGTAGATAAATTATTAATAATAGTGGTATGAAACTTTCACTCAGCATAATTTAAAGAATTATTAGTTGCTCTTAAATAAAAACAATTAATCACAATATTTAAGTGTTGTTTATGTCTTCATGATTGAATTATCTTTTTCAATTAATCAAAGAGAATAATTAATAATAATTCCGGTAATTACTGTAAATATTTGTGTATTTCTAGAATTGCTAAACAGTAATATCATCTATATATTAAAGCGAAAAGGTATTTTTGTCAAATATCACACGAAATCGTACCCAATACGCATGCATCAAATATTTTTCTGTAATTTCCACTCTTAATAAAGTGAATGATTCACCGTAGAATTCGGCGCCACATCCACCCATAACTACTTCCATGTTACCAGCGAATGTTAATGAGCTGAGTTAGTCAGCCAATGAGCTGAAGGCTTTTCCTTTCCAGAAACGAAGCGATGATTCTTTATGAAAGATGATTCATAATGTCGATCGTTCGATGGCGTTGTTAAGAGCTTATATATTATTAAGGAAACAATGAAATTTTAACTAAAAATTAAACACAATTAATAAAGATAATTTACTATAGAATTTCTGAAAGTCGTAATTTACAAATATTTACGAAACAAGAGTTTGTATTAAAAAAATCGTGTCATTTTGAAATAAAATGTTTGTGTTTGTTAAGATACAATCCCAAAAGCTCTGATAAATGTTTAGATCATACCAGCAACTCAAATCTATATTATAAAGCAAAAACGGGTCCGTAAGTGACGCGGACAGTGGCAACACCTGACTACTAAATTTAACTTTTATTGCAACTTTTGTAACTTTTAAACATCGTACGACTTCAAGTTTCACACCGTCGAATACGAAACAAAATGTACTTTCAAATGCAGTTTGTTTTAAAACGGTACCTAAATGATTAATTTTAAATAGTACCCCAAAACATAAATGCGTTGCTTATGTTAAAATCGTTTGTTTTGGATTCCAATAAATGAAGTCAAGGCATTTGTAACACAATCGTAATAACGACAAAATAATCTTATGAATTGTTAGAATGCCTTTCTACGATGCTTTAAATTAGACATAGAATATTCTAAATTTACTGTCATATTTTATTGACAGACATTAAGAACTTTTTTAGATTTCATATGCATCTGCATTTCAAAGTAAAAAAAAAATGTGTAGACATTATTTAGATGAAAGTCATCTCTGTATAAATTAAGAAGGTCTGATGATATCAGCCATCAACACATTTACGTCATTTGTGAAAACTTTCCTTGCTCAATGAGTGAGGTTCACTTCAACCCAATAGGTTGACATAAAAAAAAATATGATTTAATAATACCCATATTTTCTATCGATTGCTACATTTTTTAACGGATTCACTAAAACTTTGCTGCAAAATAATACTAAACGTTCAAAGTAATTGCGACAAGCTATTTTTTCTCAGAATTATAATGCAATTGCCTGTTGATGTCTTAGCCGACTTACACTGATTTTATCTGCCTTGAGTTGGTAAGACTGTTAGAACTTGACAATAAGACTAAGATTTGGCTGGTTTAAAACTGGAAATAAACATTTCAGCTCAGTTGTGTATAGGTGGATATTAATTTTCTTTGTATGTGATACATGTTCGGTGTATGAGATACATGTTTCATTCGTGTATTTAAAAATGGATATTACTTGAAGGAAGCGCGCAAAAATAATTTCTTTTAAGACTCACACTTATCTGACAGTGAGACATATCGCTCATTTATTTGTACAGGGCTACAAAACAGATGTCGTTAGAGGAATCAAGTTTAAAGACCTAAGCACTTACAAAAAACTATAAAATACCTTCTGAAATTGATGTTTGACGGTTTTCATAGCAAATGGCACTGGAATCCTAGTTTTGCTTCAAGGTATGTTGAATTCTCACAAGCAAGTAGAAATATTGCAACGTAAAATTGTTCCACTAAGGCAAAATTTTGACACGGCATTTCAACATGACTAGGTCCCATGCCGCAATTACAAATTTCCAAACTTTCATGCTTAATAGTAAAATTAATTTTCTTGACTGGCCTGGAAATTCATCGGACATAAATCTTATAGAAAACTTGCGGAATATTTTGAAGAGATGTTTCAGTAAAATTGAATGTGCAACCACAGAACGCATGATAACGAATGCTATAAAAATATCGTTCCACGGTGATGAAGTAAAACAATATGTGCCCAAAATTAGTGGAGTAAATGCCAAAACAAATTCAAGAGGTAATTTCTGCTAAAGAAAGACATTGTTTATTCTATTGCAGGTATTATTCGTTGTATATAAAGGAATAGAGTAATATAAAAGCATAATTTTTGAAAAAGAGTAATGTTTTACTTTGTCCCAATTCATATGCACAATACAGTAAATGTAATTCGCACGTAATAGAAATAAATGACTTAAAACAATTATAAAAAATATTTCGTAATTTTTAAATGCCCGAACGATAGAATGTTCAAAAATGTTCCTTTGTTCTTTAGCTATACGACATATATATCTTTTAATAACAGACATATTTCTACGCAGCTAATTAGATTATCTTCTTTAGTTTCACTTCAGTCTGTCAAATATCACCTGTTTCGGAACTGATGGTTGTTTTGTGGGGGTGCGTTAAAGAAATGGCAATGAGAGGTAAAAGTTTTAGCTTTCTCTGTTTATGACTTTAAATGCCGAAAATATCAGCCCTTTATCCTTGCAAGGCATCCACTATTTTTCGTTTCCTTCTTTTTTTTTTTTTTTTACAATATTGATTGTTTGATACTAAGCCAGTAAAGAATGTTGATGCAGTGAATTATCTTGTAATACATGGCATAAAATCTCAAGCGTTTATTTTCGGAAGGAACATAATATTTTTTTACAATTATTCTGAGAATACAATTTTTTCATGATTTTTCCAACCAATAGATTTCCGAGAAATAAAAAAGCATTTCTAAAAGAAATGCTTCATTTGCTACCTCTGATTTTCGGAAACATTGCGAAGTAGTTTTTGAAGTGTATTATTCTCTTTGTTCAATCCGGTATTAATTAAAAATATTGATTTTCTGAATATTACCACTCCTTAAGTAAACATTTTCAGGTGTGTACGAGAATTTTTACATACAAAATAAAAAAAAATAATGTTCAATTTATGCTATAAATTTTGCATGTTAGTATATTTAAGACGTTTTAGAACTTTAAACATTTACTTGAGAATTAATAGCATCCAAAAAACCAGTATTTCATGTTGATACTAAGTTACGAAAGCTGATTAATACTCTCTCGAAAATACGTCTCAATCTTTTGGAAGGTAGGGCACCACTGGAGACTTTTTTCACAAATGTTTCTTTAAATATCGGAAATCCATTGTTTCTTGAGGTTTCTGTAGCTGAAAAAAAATAACCTTACGGAATAATAGGTAAAACGGAAAATGTTCTATTATATTATCCTTAACCGTTTTACGAGATTAATACAAATTTCTTTTTTGTATGGTGTAATATAAACAACACAAAACTTAACTTATGAACATCATTCAATTCAGTCTAATATTCAGTATATTAAAAATAATTTACGAAAATCAAATCAGGTCTGTGTACATCATTTCTGTTTATCTCATCGTTGCGAACATGGAGTCGACGCAATGATGTAAAAATGCAATTTTAATAAAACATTTCCCATATTATCAGCACATTCTAGCATAGTGTTGATATAAAAAATATATTAAAACATATTTTTTTTTCAGAACGTTTAGTACTGAAAATTCACGTTTTCGTGAGAATGACCTGACCCGCTTATAACACTCAGAACTCTGCCGCTTACTCTCGTCATCGACCTTGAACTTCCAAGTCTCGTGACTTTTTTCAAGAAAATTTACTTTTAAGGATAGTTAACAACTGACACTCTTATTTTAAGAAGTCAAAACCAGTTTTGAAGAAACGTTTTGCATTTATTTTTCTTCCATAACGATTCGATAAACAACCATTTTAGGCGAATTTCTATTTCTGAAACTAAACAAAACATACATTATCAAAATACATTTTGTCAAAAAAAAAAGGTCCAGGGAGTAAATTGTCGGTACACTCGTATAAGCGGAAGATATATTTTTGCTATTTGAAGAAATTTCTGCCCTTTCACTTGAGAATTTCAGGAAATTTTGAACTTTGGTTCTCAAATTTTTTGTGTTTTAAGGAAAACAGGACATACGTTAAAATTCTGTTTCTAATACGAAAAAGTACTACGCAGCACTGTTGCCGGAAAATACCTGTGATTTCACGAAAATACAGTTTCACATTAGAGAATTTCAGGTAATTTTTATGTTAAATTAGTGATTTTTCTGTATTTTTTTTTTTTTTTTTTTGGGGGGGGGGGGGGGATAGGCAAATGAAAGCGAACATTTTATTGTTTTAAAGGAATATAATCAACGGAACTGTTCGTTAAATTCACGGATATTTTTTAACGTGTAACATACGTTCAGTGTCAAAGATGTATTTTTTTTCCGCCATGGTTTGACCATTTTCGAAGACAAAGACAACACTTCACAAGTCTCCTCTTCATTGTTGTAAAGAACGTCCTTGAACGCTTTGTATGATTGTATGATTGTCACAAGCATTAATCACCATAACATGGGAACAAAATGCCGAAGATATCCTCTCTCAATCCGTTAATTTTAATTAAGAAATGTACCACATATAGCGGTGCTTGATAATTCTCTGCATCATTGAGCTTGGCGCAAATAAAGCGTCTAGCTACATAGTACGTAGGTGCAGACGCTTGAATAGTTTGAAAGGAAGAACCAGTCATAATTCTACTCAACACCTTTACCAAGAGTCGCGGTTAGCTAGCAAAGAGCAAAGAAAGAAGTCAAATAAATATTGTAATTTTTTTTTTTGATAGGACCTTGTGTATTATTTAAAACTTAATATGTTTAAAGTATAATTTTTTTTCCTCGCGGAATTCGGTGCAGTGTAGCAATTTTTTATACTTTGAATAACCATGAAAAATTATTTTAACATTCGACTTTCATTATGAATATATATATTATATTCAGTGTCTAGTGTATGGTTCTATTGGTTCTATTGTTCTAGAAACTTATAACTAAGATTTGTAAAGAACTCCATATGTATAAAACTATGCATGTTTAAGGAATGTAAAAGTAATCAAGCAGTTTTAGAAAAAAAATGTTAGTTTTACATACCTCCAATAAACATTGTTTAAATGTACTTTTATGTTAGCATGTAGGCACATGTACAACATGTAAATTCATAGAAAGAACTTGCATGTATGGCATGAGATGGATTAGCTAAAGTTGAGAACAGCATTTCCTTTATTTACAGATATGATTTAAAAGAACTAATTAATGTTGCATTTCAGTTTGTGAACAAAATTAAACATTATATTCGGTTTAATGTTAAAGAAAAGATAAAGGCCAAAATATAGGTTTCTCCTTATCACCACTAAATTTTAGCAACGTATATAATTATATTTTTTCAGTCTATAGTTGAGTTTAATTCCGTAAAATTTACTGAAACATACAGGGTGTTCTAGAAAGGACTCCCCAACTTTGAAATGACATAATTTCGAAACAGTGAGAGATAGAAATGTGAAACAAGTTGAATGTTAAACAGATAGGTCTGTAATTTGTTATACACGAATTTGAAAAAATAGTTCCAATATTGGATAATAGGTGGCAGCACAAGCACGTGGAACTTTAAATGGTATTCAGAAGTACAGAAATTTCATTTGTGCGTCTGTTTCATTGCTGACACGTGTAAAAAAGTTGTATAGAATTAGAGAATAATTCGGAATTCAAGAATATCATGCCGTATTCCTTGGAACAACGAATTTTTATTGTACTTGAATACCATCGATTAAATCGAAGTCCGACGATGACAAAGCGAAGTTTAAAAAAAAAATAATGTTAAAAAAGGTCCAGACTTGAAAACAATTCGCAATTTATTCAACAAGTTTGAACGGACGGGCAGTGTGGCCGATGATTTAGGAGGAAATGTGGGATGCAGTCGATAAATCATGACACCTGAAAATGTGCAAGCATTCGAAGAAATTGTTAGACGTTGTCCTCGAAAATCCCTAAGGCGAGTCGCTGCTGAAGCAGGATTGTCAAACACCACTACGCACAGTATAATGCGAAAAGGCCTGAAGCAATTTCCCTATAAAATACAGTACCATCAAGCGATCACAAATACAGCTCTACAACAAAGAGAAGTTTTTGCAAATGAGTTACTGCAGATGATTGATGAAAATAAAATTGATGTCGGTCATGTATGGTTCACCGATGAGGCCCATTTTCATTTAGAGGGATATGTGAACAAACAAAACTGGCGAATATGGGGCAATGAAAACCCGTTTGTGTGTCTTTCAAAACCACTGCACTCAGCAAAAATTACAGTGTAGGCAGGACTGTCCAGTAAAGGAATCATTGGTCCCCTTTTCAGGAGGGAAACGATTAACGCATCTCGATATATTGAAATTTTACAGCAGTTTATTGGAACATTTCAAGCTCTAGAGGATGCACCAGAGATTTCATGGTTTATGCAAGATGGGGCCCGACCGCACCGTACTACTGCAGTGTTTGATTTCCTCGAGGAATACTTCAGTGAGAGAGTCATTGCTTTAAATTATCTCAAAATGACAGGTATTGGTATGGATTGGCCACCATATCTCTGGATCTGAATCCATGCGACTTCTTTTTGTGGAGTTACTTGAAAGACGCTGTTTATTCTAAGAATCCCCAAACGTTGGAACAGCTTGAACAATTCATCTGTGAGGCATGTGCATCCATTTCAATAGAAGTATTGCAACAAGTGATTTCGAACTTTACCTTTAGGTTGCGTCATGTTGTTGCTGAAAAAGGTAACCATATCGAAACCATTGTAATGTGATTTTTATCTCAGTTCAAACAGCTCACTTTCAGTAACTATTTCAAAGACACAGCTTTGTGATTGCAGCGCCCTCTCGTGTCCAATATCGGAACTATTTTTTTAAATTGATGTATAAAAAATTCCAGACCTATCTGTCTAACATTCAACTTGTTTCACATTTCTATCTCTCACTGTTTTGAAGTTATGTCATTTCAAAGTTGGGGAGTCCTTTCTAGAACACCCTGTATTTAAATTGCAATTAAAAATAAATTTCATTTATCTCAACAAAAATTGTGTGTACAATACACATAACGTGCTTAATGTATTCAATATGCCCGTTATACTTTTCAAAATGTCAGTTATACTTTTAGACATTTAAAAACAACCTCCTTCTGTCATATTAAAAATTTATATCGTCTATTTATATTCACCTACACATTTTAAAAGTGCTTCAGGTGACATCCGAAAACTCTTTTCAATGCCGAATAATTTCATTAATACATTTTAATATAGAAATTGGAATGTAACATAGCTTTTTTTAATTTTATATCTAATTTTCTAATTTAGAGATATATTGTCGATTCAAATTCTTTAATCATTTGTAACTTTGTTAAAAAAAAAAAAAGAAATATATATATAGCAAACTATATATCATTTCCATTTATTAGATTTAATTGAACTGTATTTATTCAGTATTTCGTTTTTTGTAGCTGCACAACACCTACGTAGAAATTGTTGCAATACATGTTTAGAATTGTTATGCAAAATATTTCTAAAATGAAATCCTGTTTAGAATTTATGCTGAATAAACTATATGACACATATAACTTCAGTGAATGAATGTTATACATAACTACAGATTTAACAACATTTATGTAGAATTATAAACATTTTTTTAAAAATAGTAATTAACTAGTATACACACATCTAAATATTATAAAAATGTGCAAATGTTTAAAATTATTACTTATACATTTTCCCACTTTACATAGTTTTCGCCTGTCTCATATAACATAACCTTAATAATAATTTGTTTTTACTTTTTAATTTATTGCATTAAAAACGAATGAAACGTATAAGTCATTTGACTCGCGTTTAGAAAAATCGTTTTCAACTAAACGTAAATAAACGTAACAACGTTTCAACTAAACGTAAATAAAATGAACGTGGTTTCCTTTTAATAAATGCAAAATTTCTAATCATCACGTATTTGAGTATTAAAAAAGCTTATGAAAAGGGAAAGTCACTCAGATGCATGTAAATGTTCTTTTGGAGATTTAGTTGAGGAATTTAGTTACATGAATATACAGTTTTTCGTGATATGAATTTTTATTAGTTTCAGGAACAATCTTTTTAAAAGCGATACATTTTTGTGCAATAGACGTTGTAGTTACGAGTTAATTAAAATATGCCGTATGAAAGAAAGTTGTAATTTTTTTTCTTTGAAATGAAAATGAAACAGTATATTCAATAAGTATTAAATTTTCAAAATTTAAACAAACACGAATAAAAAATGTAAGTAATTATTTTAAAATTTTGAATTTGATGAGAAAAGTAAGTGCATTTTCATGTTGTTGTTGATTTAATTTAGTTATGTTGTCTGTTGTTTCGCATTAATGATATATGAGAAAATACGGTTAAATCGTATAACTTGCTATTAGTTTCTTCTTGAAAACACAATCCAACAAAATTTAATGCGACTTTGTGTACATACAATACAGTTAACTTTGTACCATAATATCATTTTATATATATAAGTAGCAAGCTACGCCCGCTGCGCTGGTCGGTTTCTACAAATGAACCTTGAATCAAACGAAATATCGTTTTATTTGACCTTTTATCTGACCTCTGTATATTTACCTGGAATATCCTTCTACATTACTGAAAAATGACGTCATTGCGCTATTATATTTTCTAATGTGCAGACAAAGTTTTAGCTGTTAAGGACCAACTCTTTTATTTGGTCATTTACAGTTAGGGTTTGCTAAAGAATGAATTTCGTTCAGAGACTACGCCATATTATTGCTGCGCATGGTGGATATGTGGAAAATGTCGTGGTTTAGATTTTTCCAGACTGCAGCGCCATCTGTTGCTGAAAATTGTAACCAATTTCGAAAGTTTGTTTGCCTTAAAATTTACTGTTATCCCAAGCATATTGCAACAAACGGTGCATTTCCATCGCTGCCCGTTTAGTTTTTATTGATTTTTCAAATATACCGGTCATTTTTTAAACACCCTGTATATATATGTGTATATATATGTGTGCGTATATATATATACAGGTATATATCTATCACTGGCGCCCGGCTAACCGAAAAGTACAAAAAAAAATACTGCAAAAATGCTGTCGTACACTTGAAAAAAACAGCTTTTGGCTTAAAATCTCTCATTAAAACTGTTTTTCTTTTTTTTTAAATAAAATTAGTAAAAGTTTTTTATTTTATTTTTCCAGTTCTATAGCCATTTCAATTCTTTCAAAAAAAAAAACCTTTTGGCTTAAAATCAAATTGTTTGGGGTTCAAAAGTAAAATCCAAATCGCCAAAAACAAAAGATAAATCGACAAATATTGTTTCATTTGCAATCTTGCCCCTTAAATAATTTTTTAAGCATTACGAATATTCCCAATCATGTTTAAATTAAATATTTTCGTTTTATAATATTATCTCTCATCAATCGCTCGCTCGTTTCTTTTTCTTTTCTTTTCTTTTCTTTCTCTTTCTTTTTTCTTTCCTTTTTTAAAAATAAAATTAACAACAGTTTTTCTTTTATTTTTCGAGATGTATAGCCTTTTCCTTTCTTTCTGCAACAATAATGGTCGCCAAAAAATTAGCAGTGGTAACCTTTTCGGCCAAAATAACAGAACTTTCTATCATAATTATGTAACTAATGTACGTAGAACAATATGTTATACACTAAAACCTTTCCTGAAAAATTATCTATCGAACAACGCAAGTTTCATCAAAATCTATTCAGTGGAACTCGAGTTATAAAGGAACGGAACAAAATTTCCGTTTGTGTTTTATATATATAGTAGATAGATTATTTCAATATCAGCACTGTTTTATTTATAAAACTCAAATCATGCGGTCTCATCCTAACGAAGCGGTAAAACAGAATGAAAATTTTAATCTTACAGTGAATGAAAAAGTATAGACTTTCTTTATAAAAGGTATAATATATTTTATTTTATAATTTTAACAAAGAACTAAAATAATAATATTTCAATTATAGGTCTAATGATTTAAAAGTTAAATATTAGGGGTAATTATCTTCATGACAATTTGAGACATTGCCAGAAAAAAATTGCATTTCATTATTAGCTTTATAAAAATATCATAATCACTCATTCCTATGTAGTTTTGAGTACCGTTACCTCAGACTTTATTTACGGTCTCCCAATGACTGTTTTACAATATCATTTCTTGATCCACATAGGATATCCCTATTTTACACAATGATAACGTGAATAGAAAAGAATGCCGTGAAAATGCCGTGAAAATGCCGTGATAGAATGCTAGCAAACATTTAATTTTGAAAAAAAAAATATCTTATTATAAATTCTGCATATAACAATATAAAATAGTTTCAGTAACACAAATATATTGATATTTAAGAGTCCTAAAATGTGGTATAAAAATGATAAAATAAACTTTTAGACACAGAAACAACATAAATGCCAGTATAAAGATATAATAATAGTTTTACGTTCTGACCTATATATAATAATATATATATATTTACCATTTCCCGATAGATGGCTGCTGAAATTGAGTGAAAACTGAAATATCCTGCTTCACCCAACTATACGGTTTTACACAACTTTCCTTTATATCAAATACACAAAATGTTAACATACATAAAAATAACTCTTAATCGTTTTCGAAAAGGAGTGGAACCAAAAGAAACTTTCTTTTTTATAAACATTTCATTAAATCTAATAAATGTACTGGTTTCTGAGGTTTCTACTAAAATCTTGAAAAAGAAATAATAATAATAATAAAAAATAATAATAATAATAAAAGACCTTAAGAAAATAGACTTTCAATGATTTTATATAGGTTAGGGTTAAGCGGGCTTTTTGTATTCTTGTGTAAAAGCTATAATTTAACCCATTAAAGCCTACTGGTACCATATGGTACCGGGATAGCTGCTCTCCATTTTGTTGTTTGTATACCAGTATATTTTAAGAGAAATATTCTCTTTATCTGATGACAGAAACTCCGTAATAAAAGGAAATTAAATTTGCTACTTTGAAAAATTGGTATGAAATGCAATTTTTGCATTTTAAGGAGAAAATAATTCCGTCTTTAATGGGTTAAATGAACAAATCATTTTACTTACTCTTAAAATTGTACAATATCTCGAAGTTATCTGTTACACAAAACTTAAAATCTATATTAAAAAACAAAAACATGTCCGTAATTAACACTGATGTTGATGTCATATTAACGGTAGCAACACCTGACACATAAATTTCACTTTTACTACATTTTTAAACAACGCAAAATGTCAATCTTTACTCGGTCGAAAAGGGAAAAATGTCCTTTTAAATGCAATTTGTTTAAAAAATGTATCTCAATGTACTGTTTTTTAATGTTTTTAAAATAATTTTCAAGCTTGGATTTTTTAAAAACTGTCTCCATCGCGTACAACATGATTATAAGAAATTAACCATTCTATAAGTCTTTCAAATGCTACATGCATTTTAATTTCTGTTCCATATTAAACAAGTCAATGCATCTATTTTCCTACATACTATAACAAATCCTTGTTTTCTTTTTAGAAAGTTTTGTTTATTAATTCTTCAAATTAGTAATAAAAATTATGACCATCTACATCTTTAATAAAGATTCAGTTTCTTACCCTTTTTTAAAAAATTAATTTTGTATCATATTAAAAGAAATGGATGCACTAATTATCGTTCCTCAATTATTGATTTCACCCTCTCTAAAAATCTTTCCTTCCCTATTACTACTACAATCGTTAGTGATTTAAGCTCTGATCACCTGCCAGTGTGTTTTAAGGTTCATCTTGTTAACCCATCTTCTCCCTCTTTCTTTGCTTCAGTGGACTGGAGTAAATTAAAAAAAAATTTTAAGTAATTCTGATTTCCCTAGTATTAACAATACTGATGATATTGATGATGTGTCATTAATAAAAAAAATAATTATTAATTTCCAAAAGAATGCCATTATACTAAATAATATAATTATTATACTCTGTCTCAATATATACACAATATTTGTAAGCACAGGAATAACAGCGAATTTTTCAGTTAACCAGAGACTCTTTCCTTAAACCTATTATCAAAAGATTAAATAACAAAATTAAAAATATAGTTGCTACAGAAAATGGAAAAAAGCTGGAATAATTTTCTCAGCAACCTCTCTGCTGATGATTATTGCATATTAAGAGAAATAATAATAAATAATTATATTTTCAGAGCTAAGCACTCTAACAAACATCTGCTTTATCGTGTTAGGGAGTTTCTGAGCGAAAACCTCAACATTAACATTCCAGCTGCAGCCATTTTATTAGATGTCGCTGTGGCCTTTCATAAAGTTTGGCGCAAGGGCTTTATATGGAAATTAATTAAGCTTGTTGCTCATGCCGACATATGACTGCTGATGATAACACTTTATTACATATTAAGAAAAAAATAATAATAAATAATTATATTTTCAGAGCTAAACACTCTACCAAACATCTGCTTTATCGTGTTAGGGAGTTTCTGAGCGAAAACCTCAATATTAACATTCCAGCTGCAGCCATTTTATTAGATGGCGCTGTGGCCTTTCATAAAGTTTCGCGCAAGAGCTTTATATGAAAATTAATTAAGCTTGATGCTCAGGCCGTACATAGTATACACCTTATACAATCTTATCTTAGCGACCGCACTTTTTGTGTCTGCATTAATATAATTCGCTCTACAATGCTTTTAATCCTCTCGAGTAACTTACAGGGTTCTGTGATGAGCCGTAAGTTATTTAACATACTCTTTAACGATATACCATGTACACTGAGGGCTTTTATTGCTCTGTATGAGGACGATACAGTAATATACCCGTTTGCACACCACTCATTCAGCTTATACAAAAACCTCCATAAACACATTGGCCTTTTAGCTGGAGTATCCTGTGGCATGTTAAACCTAAAGAGAGTAAAACTGCAACAGCTTATTTCTCTAAAAATGTACCTATCCTAACTGTACAACCATTAACAATGTCACCATTTAGTGGACTAAACATACTAAATATACGTAGGTCACCCTCGATAGAAGAACTTACGTGGAATAAGCATATGCTTAATGCAACTCTCTTTCTATTAAAATAAACCTTGTCTATAGCGCCTGAATCCCTCCCATTCTTACTTATGTTTATTCGGTCTGTGGTTTTGCCAGTAACACTAATTTCAAGTACATTTATAGAACCCACAATAAAAAATTATGAATTATCAGAAATAGTCATGGACATTTAAGAAATACTATTGTTCGTAGAGATCTTTGTACTACATCTCTTGAAAAGACAATTAATCAACTTACGGAAAATTTCTATAAAAATGAATATAATATTACAAAGAAATCATTGCCGAGTTATCAGACTACGAGATTTCCGAACACGTCGACCGTAAACACTCTAGATATGCATTTAATGTTGAGGATTAAACCAGGGTTGTTTCTCTGTCTTTCCTGTTAAAATGTTTAAATTTTTTAGTTGTTGTTGTGTTTGTCTTTTGTATAATGTTAATTGTGTATATGTATACAGACACACACACGCACATATATATATATATAAATATATACAGACTCTTATTTGTATAACATATTATTATTATATTAAAACGTATGGTCACTGAAAAGTGTATTTATATTTGGGGGGGGGGGTGTTACGATAGCCTCCCTGGCGCTAGTCAGACGATTTTTTGTCTGAGTAGCCTTTTGTCTGTTGCTAGTGACAACGGCCTTTTTTTTTGTTTATTCTGATTTCGTTCTTTCAGTAAGATGATGATGTAACTTTCTGAACCGATTCTTTCGGTAATAATTTTGAACGCTCAAACGAGTGATATAAAGAATAATATTCTATATTTAAATGTAAATAAATAGTTATTTAAGTTTTTAAGAAGAAGTTTGTTCTGCTGTGTGCTTATTATAATTTAACGACTCTCGATTGATTTCATAAAAAGAACTTTGAAAGATATTCGACATGAAAAGAACCTGCAGTCTCGTAAAATGACAATCAACAGGGGAAAGGGAGGGGATAGGACTAAGGTTCGGCTGTGTTCGTCTTTCCAGGCTTAGGAATTAATGAAAATTTTCTCTTGCTTATTTTTGTAAGCTTAATCGAAATTTAAATTTATAAACTTAATTACATTTATTTTCCCAGTATTGTATCTACTGTATTTGTCATTATATTTTAACTTTTAACTTTTTAAATATTTTGGTACTTTTCTATTATCCCGTCGACCAATTTTTATGATAAAAAACTATCGCCAAACTGTAAGATTAAACACCAAAAATGCAGCCCCATTTACTTGATGTCAAAAGCATTATAAGTGTTTGTTATGTCATCAAGTGGTTTTTAATTCGACATTTGCGTGTATTTTTCATTATGTTTTACTGATCTATTAGCTATTTCATTAATTAAAATAACATTTGTGTCCTTAAATTCTTATATTTTATTTATTTATTTATTTTGATATTCCAATGGCAACGTTCTCCTGTTTTTTTGGCGTTACAGTTTAGCGATAGTTTTTTGTTATGAAAAGTGGTCGACGGGATAATAGAGAAGTACCAATATTTTTTAATAATTACTCATTCTAATGTAGTTCTTTACTACAGTTAAACTTAATTTATTCAATGGCTCCCTTAGTCACTTACATATCACCCGAATGTTAAGTTGTACTAGTAAATTCATAAAAAAAACCTACAATGTTAAATTGTTCTCAATTTTTCGGAAAACCCCAAATAAAAAAAGAAAAAGAAAAAGAAAAGAAACAGAAGGGAAAAGAGAAACAAAATATTGAGGAAATATTTTTTTATATTATAACAGAGATAACATTTTTATTTTATAATCGATAAATAACTGTTATGAATTTTAATGTTTCCGTAAATTATTTTGATTTAAGTTGCGTTAAAAAATTATTATAGAACTAAATAAATATAATTTAAAAGATCTAGGATGACATAAAATAATGTCTACTGCTTGAAATTCAAACAAACGACTTTTGGAAATACCTCTTAAGGTACCATACAATATTATAACATTTACTTCCTAATAATAATATATTTATATATATAATTGTAGCTAACATTTCTATTAAAAATTTTTAAACTAATAGTTATTTACAATTATGATTCAACTAAGAGGTTTTAAACAAAAATCAGAAAAATCTTTTTAAAGATAAAACAAAGATAAATAATCTTAGATCCAATTAACACAAATAACTGTAGACAAATTTTTAAAGAAAATTATAGTTAAATCACCGAAAAGTTGTAAAAATCAAATATATGCTTCATGAAAGCATTGAGATTTTTTTAACTATAAAAAAATTGTAAACTTACTTTTTCATTTTACTTTTAAATTATTCTTTTAGTTCAAATTTATGTAAATTAAAGCTTATGTACAAAGTGAAGAAAATTGATCACTTCCTCTCATTAATTAACTATTCTTAACATTTGACAGTAAACGCGAATCAGAATACCGACGATCAATTTTCCGTTCTTTAAACATGCTTAAATGACGGTTTTAGAAGAGATTTATCTAATAAATGTCAGACTGCTTTTTAATTTGAAAATAAAATAGCGCTTGTAAATTTGCGTTAGAGGTTTAAGTAAGAATAAAGTAAGTATTGTACTTATTAATTAATACGCTTGCCAAATCTAAAGAGGGTGTAGGTAATCCAAGCTTAAAATACGCTCAGAAAATAGGAAACTTTAAAATTATTCTAAATCCATTTTAGTTTTTTTTTTCAAATTTCCATTAAAAAGAAAAAAAAAATATTTTAACGCTAAAAAGTTTAAAAATTGTATTTTATCGAACAGTTTATCTGTTACCGACACTTTTAAAAGAACCATGGATAAAAGAAAATACAAATTACTTATTTGTAACATAAAAATTGAAAATTTAATAAAATTCTTTACAATTTTTGAAAAGGTGTAAAATAATATTACACATTATATGTATGAAATAAAAAGCAAAATTCTATCCTATTTCGAGAAAACAAGAAATGTAAATATAAATTTCATGTTACATATTTTTTACGTTGATTTAAAAGAGTATAAAATAAAAGATTTTCTGTTTTTCGAAAATAAATAGATATGCCAATAAAGTGTGTGCTATGCTCGACGAATCTCCAAATCTTCTTCAGGTACTCGTATATTGCGAAATCGATACCATGTAATGAATTCAAACATGCTTCGCATGTAGTTTTTAGAAGTGAAATAGTTTCTTGAAAGGAGAAAGTATTTATTATTTTAGAAATCATGCTGACATAAAATTGATTTTTGAATATTTGGAAGCTGAATTCTAACATACATGTAATTCGGATGTTGAAAATATCATAGTGCCGATATGGAATATAATTCTACGTATTAATGCATTTCAACCAAACCATTTGCTATATATTTTTTTTAATTGCATTTCGTTCAATTTTTAAAAACAATTATAAAAAATGAGAGATTTTCGAACATTTTTTAAAAACAGAAATATAATTTAAATACATTTTCTATCAAACATTTTTGAAGAATTTTTAAACACATCGTTTGTTTCTAAAAACCATCTCGAAAATAAATAGATATGCCAATAAATTGTGTGTTATGCTCGACGAATCTCCAAATCTTCTTCAGGTACTCGTATATTCCGAAACCGATATCATGTAATGAATTCAAACATGCTTTGCATGTAGTTTCTAGAAATGAAATAGTTTCTTGAAAGGAAAAAGTATTTATTATTTTAGAAATCATGCTGACATAAAATTGATTTTTGAATATTTGGAAGCTGAATTCTGACATACATGTAATTCGGATGTTGAAAATATCATAGTGCCGATATGGAATATAATTCTACGTATTCATGCATTTCAACCAAACCATTTGCTATAAATTTTTTTTAATTGCATTTCGTTCAATTTTTAAAAACAATTATAAAAAATGAGATATTTTTGAACATTTTTTTAAAACAGAAATATAATTTAAATACATTTTCTATCAAACATTTTTGAAGAATTTTTAAACACATCGTTTGTTTCTAAAAACCATCTCGAAAATAAATAGATATGCCAATAAATTGTGTGTTATGCTCGACGAATCTCCAAATCTTCTTCAGGTACTCGTATATTCCGAAACCGATACCATGTAATGAATTCAAACATGCTTTGCATGTAGTTTCTAGAACTGAAATAGTTTCTTGAAAGGAGAAAGTATTTATTATTTTAGAAATCATGCTGACATAAAATTGATTTTTGAATATTTGGAAGCTGAATTTTGACATATATGTTATTCAGATGTTGAGAATATCATAGTGCCGATATGGAATATAATTCTACGTATTCATGCATTTCAACCAAACCATTTGCTATACATTTTTTTTAATTGCATTTCGTTCAATTTTTAAAAACAATTATAAAAAATGAGATATTTTTGAACATTTTTTAAAAACAGAAATATAATTTAAATACATTTTCTATCAAACATTTTTGAAGAATTTTTAAACACATCGTTTGTTTCTAAAAACCATCTCGAAAATAAATAGATATGCCAATAAATTGTGTGTTATGCTCGACGAATCTCCAAATCTTCTACAGGTACTCGTATATTCCGAAACCGATACCATGTAATGAATTCAAACATGCTTTGCATGTAGTTTCTAGAACTGAAATAGTTTCTTGAAAGGAGAAAGTATTTATTATTTTAGAAATCATGCTGACATAAAATTGATTTTTGAATATTTGGAAGCTGAATTTTGACATATATGTTATTCAGATGTTGAGAATATCATAGTGCCGATATGGAATATAATTCTACGTATTCATGCATTTCAACCAAACCATTTGCTATACATTTTTTTTAATTGCATTTCGTTCAATTTTTAAAAACAATTATAAAAAATGAGATATTTTTGAACATTTTTTTAAAACAGAAATATAATTTAAATACATTTTCTATCAAACATTTTTGAAGAATTTTTAAACACATCGTTTGTTTCTAAAAACCATCTCGAAAATAAATAGATATGCCAATAAATTGTGTGTTATGCTCGACGAATCTCCAAATCTTCTTCAGGTACTCGTATATTCCGAAACCGATACCATGTAATGAATTCAAACATGCTTTGCATGTAGTTTCTAGAACTGAAATAGTTTCTTGAAAGGAGAAAGTATTTATTATTTTAGAAATCATGCTGACATAAAATTGATTTTTGAATATTTGGAAGCTGAATTTTGACATATATGTTATTCAGATGTTGAAAATATCATAGTGCCGATATGGAATATAATTCTACGTATTCATGCATTTCAACCAAACCATTTGCTATAAATTTTTTTTAATTGCATTTCGTTCAATTTTTAAAAACAATTATAAAAAATGAGATATTTTTGAACATTTTTTTAAAACAGAAATATAATTTAAATACATTTTCTATCAAACATTTTTGAAGAATTTTTAAACACATCGTTTGTTTCTAATAACCATCTCGAAAATAAATAGATATGCCAATAAATTGTGTGTCATGCTCGACGAATCTCCAAATCTTCTTCAGGTACTCGTATATTCCGAAACCGATACCATGTAATGAATTCAAACATGCTTTGCATGTAGTTTCTAGAACTGAAATAGTTTCTTGAAAGGAGAAAGTATTTATTATTTTAGAAATCATGCTGACATAAAATTGATTTTTGAATATTTGGAAGCTGAATTTTGACATATATGTTATTCAGATGTTGAGAATATCATAGTGCCGATATGGAATATAATTCTACGTATTCATGCATTTCAACCAAACCATTTGCTATACATTTTTTTTAAATGCATTTCGTTCAATTTTTAAAAACAATTATAAAAAATGAGATATTTTTGAACATTTTTTTAAAACAGAAATATAATTTAAATACATTTTCTATCAAACATTTTTGAAGAATTTTTAAACACATCGTTTGTTTCTAAAAACCATCTCGAAAATAAATAGATATGCCAATAAATTGTGTGTTATGCTCGACGAATCTCCAAATCTTCTTCAGGTACTCGTATATTCCGAAACCGATACCATGTAATGAATTCAAACATGCTTTGCATGTAGTTTCTAGAACTGAAATAGTTTCTTGAAAGGAGAAAGTATTTATTATTTTAGAAATCATGCTGACATAAAATTGATTTTTGAATATTTGGAAGCTGAATTTTGACATATATGTTATTCAGATGTTGAGAATATCATAGTGCCGATATGGAATATAATTCTACGTATTCATGCATTTCAACCAAACCATTTGCTATACATTTTTTTTAATTGCATTTCGTTCAATTTTTAAAAACAATTATAAAAAATGAGATATTTTTGAACATTTTTTTAAAACAGAAATATAATTTAAATACATTTTCTATCAAACATTTTTGAAGAATTTTTAAACACATCGTTTGTTTCTAAAAACCATCTCGAAAATAAATAGATATGCCAATAAATTGTGTGTTATGCTCGACGAATCTCCAAATCTTCTTCAGGTACTCGTATATTCCGAAACCGATACCATGTAATGAATTCAAACATGCTTTGCATGTAGTTTCTAGAACTGAAATAGTTTCTTGAAAGGAGAAAGTATTTATTATTTTAGAAATCATGCTGACATAAAATTGATTTTTGAATATTTGGAAGCTGAATTTTGACATATATGTTATTCAGATGTTGAAAATATCATAGTGCCGATATGGAATATAATTCTACGTATTCATGCATTTCAACCAAACCATTTGCTATAAATTTTTTTTAATTGCATTTCGTTCAATTTTTAAAAACAATTATAAAAAATGAGATATTTTTGAACATTTTTTTAAAACAGAAATATAATTTAAATACATTTTCTATCAAACATTTTTGAAGAATTTTTAAACACATCGTTTGTTTCTAATAACCATCTCGAAAATAAATAGATATGCCAATAAATTGTGTGTCATGCTCGACGAATCTCCAAATCTTCTTCAGGTACTCGTATATTCCGAAACCGATACCATGTAATGAATTCAAACATGCTTTGCATGTAGTTTCTAGAACTGAAATAGTTTCTTGAAAGGAGAAAGTATTTATTATTTTAGAAATCATGCTGACATAAAATTGATTTTTGAATATTTGGAAGCTGAATTTTGACATATATGTTATTCAGATGTTGAGAATATCATAGTGCCGATATGGAATATAATTCTACGTATTCATGCATTTCAACCAAACCATTTGCTATACATTTTTTTTAATTGCATTTCGTTCAATTTTTAAAAACAATTATAAAAAATGAGATATTTTTGAACATTTTTTTAAAACAGAAATATAATTTAAATACTTTTTCTATCAAACATTTTTGAAGAAATTTTAAACACATCGTTTGTTTCTATAAAACCATCTAAACCGCTATACATATATAATAAAATTTAACTACTCGTGTATAATATAAAGGTAACATAAATTTTCATGTACGACAATGCACCTTTCGTCAAAATTTTATGGGCAGTAAATATGTAAGAATCATAATTTTTATACAATGCTAAGTATTATTAAACATCGTATAATATGTATTCATAATGGAAAAAGTTTAGTTCATGTTTAATAAAATTATAATAATTTTAAATATATGTCAAATAAGAAAAAAATATTAAATTTTTTCAATTGGCATATCTATAAAGACACTCCTTATAAGTTCCATTAGATAAAATTTTAATTAGAACTTCAACCTTCTTTATTAAGGAGATTACTTATTCATGCGATTCGACATACTTGATACCATATTTGATAGTTATGATACGAGTATAGCTGCCCAAAAATATAGTACATAGCTTCCCCATGTAAATAGGGATTGTGAAAAAAGCGCATTTCAAATTAATTCTCCTTTTATTAATTGCTTATAATTTTACCTTGAAAACAATCATCAAATGAGCTGTAAAACTAGTCTTTGTGGGCCACCGTAATACTTACCCATCATGGATATGCATAATATAAAATATGAAAATAAAACATGTGTAAACTATTTGTAAAATGCATTGCAATTCGAATAAAATCATGGCTTGATGACGTCATTAACTTTAAGTGATTTATTACTGAATTGCGTAAAAGAAACATCCTTATAACTCCAAAATTCATAATCATATTAACTAATGGTTTACTGCGTCGGATTAAGCGTCGCATTTCCAATTATAATATAACTTTGAATTGAAATTTGAATGAAATACAGGGTCATGAAAAATTGAAGAGTGTGGAAAATATAATTACAAATATCTCGGCAACTCATTATCCGGTTGACTTCATTTTTTATGCAAAAGTTATGTTTTTTTATTGTCTTTTATATTCATTGCTTAAAATAAAAAATTTCGAAAATTTTTATTTACCTTTTATCAGAACGAATATTTCGAGAGTCCGAAAAAATAGTTCCGGATAATCGAGGTTACTGAAATTCAATAAGCTTCTTCCCATTATTACATACTAAGTACATACCAAATTTTAAATATCTATCTGAATTTGCTCGGGAGATAGAGCGTTTACAGACACACACACAGACACACATACAGACACACACTCAGACAGACGTACGGCGAATTTTTTTCTAAAAATATGCCAAAAACTGCAGAATTGCTCTAGTGTGTAGTAATTTGCGCTATTGAGACAACGATCTGTATTGTACCTTTTTATTAGATACTGTGATCGTCTTTATATTGAATTCATTGTGTTACGTTGTATACTTTCTCTACAGAGTTTTTTTCCCTTATCCTGATGTTGAAAAGACGAAGATACTGTAATTATTTTAGATGGGTCATATGAAATGTAGGATTCCTAGACATTTAACATGTTTAATTTCCTATTCCACACTGGATATTAAGGGATAAATGCAAACAGCAATATTTTTTTTATAGTGGTTGTAATATATATATATATATATATATCTATATTATATGTTTGAATGGCAACAGTTTCCCCCAACCATTTTTATCTTTGTCAATTGGCAACATCATGTATTCTGTATTCTGCCGGAGCAGTATGATGCTGCTATATGTTGTTATTATTAAGGTAGTTATTTTTTATAACTTTAAATTATTATTGAAACCAGTAAGCATTCTAATACAATCAAATACACAACAGTGGTCAAAATAAAAATCAGTTGGTAATGCGCGAATATTAAAGAGTATAAAACTACCTTTCTTTATTCTCTCCATTTTACAACTGTCAATTTTTCGCTTTGATTTTCAAATCAATTAAAGCCAGATTTTTTGTAAGAAAATGTATTTCAAAACCATGTAAAAACCATCCTTTGTAACTTTCAATATTTGACGATTCCGTAGATCCGAGGAACTCATTACGTGGCTCGCGAGTCGCACAGTTACGCATATACAGTAGAATCTCGTTATAACGAATGTCACTTCAACGAATATCATTCGGATTATTAAGAAATAATCCTATACTTTGCCATATATATATTCACTTTAACGAATTTCAGATTGACGAAATTTTCGAAGTCTTAAAAAAAAAATACCCATTTCAGTTTAACGAATGAGTACGTTGTTCGCAAGAAAAACAATCTTTATCGAAAACTTCAAATTCCAAAAGAATTTTTTTTATTATTAATTACCCTACAATCTTCGGATTTTCAGTGCATGGCGAAGTTGTTTTTAGATAGACGCTGTGAAATTGCCCCCATATGCGTATCTTTAAAATTAAAAAACTCTTCCTTTACATTCACATCTGATTGCTTTTCTTCTTAGTTGCTTCAGTTTTCCTTATACTCGTTTCAAAAACGAAAGTTAAGTGCAAAGAACTTATATTTTCAATAGTTTCCTTCGAATTTGGTGATAAACAGTTGTACCTTATTGCGGAATTTCTAATCTGCAACAATTCATATTTGGAGCTGGATTTTTTTAATAGTAGAGAATAGGAAAAGAAAGCAATTGTCATTGAAGAAAAAAAATATTATACAAGCAGTAAGTGCTGGCAGAAGGAGGTAGATGGCGGGAAATAATTAATGTTTGAACTTCTGCATTAGCTACCATTTTAAAAGAAAACGACAAACCTTGAAAATCCCTGAAAGATCTAGCATGTACTCCAAAAGGAAACCAATGCGACTGGGAAACTATCTAGTGATTTTTGAAAATGTATACATTTGGATTAAAGATGTAAGACAAAACATTTGCCTACTTCAGGACCTCTAATACACAATAAAGTCAAGGATGTTTCACAAATCATGAAAATCGAGAAATATGAAGTGAGTTCTGATTGCGTCTTTCCTTTTCGTGATAGGTATGAAATAGTATAGAAACAAATTTCTGGAGAAAAAAAAATAAATACAATAAAAAAAATAATAATGAGAATAATAATTATGATGAAAATAATAACTATGATGAAAATAATAATTATGAACAAATAATAATGAGAATAATTTCAACGCCGATAAAATTGCTTTTGTATCAACGTCTATCAAGTGCAAATTGCACAATAGTAATAAATATTGAAAAATGTAAAGGTAAGAGGCAATTTAAAGAGCGAAGGTTGGTTTTGTTCTGTTTTTTAATCCCGCTAACCAGGTCCCTACCTACCTGGCATGAGTGCCTAGCTTGACGAGTTAGTACCTGGACCCGGGGCGATATTCGCCTGTTCACAGCATGGCTGGGATTCACCTGAAAAAAGCCTTGTTGTCATCGCTGCAGTAATCTGCCACAGTTTTCTTTGTTTACCGGCTCATGGTTTCTATTTAACATTGTTGAATTGGCAGATTTAAAAAAAGCAAAAATTTAAAAAAGTGAAATGAATTTAGAACCTTGATCAGGTGACGAGACATTCGCAATGTCACTGTCACAAAACAGCTAAAACCCTTTCAAACCCTTTTAAGTTCTTTTGTGGAAATCTGCAAACGACATTGCTTTAAAAATGTGAAAATTTTTCCATGCCATTATTGAAGGTATAGCTGCGCGTAAATAACTCAGAAAGTCTTTTTTACGCGGCTTAGGAGTTTAAATGAACAAATGAGCAAAATCAAAATAAAATAAACTTTGCTCTGATATTGAAGCTGTACACTTAATTACAGCAAATTTAACATAAAAGTGGAATTTTAAACTCCTAACCTTACTTTCATTTTGAATCCTACGCATCAAGGCATTATAAAAAAAATGCCAACTTGAATTTCGAGCGCTGAATAATAGAAAAGGCATTTCCCTATTTAAAAAATGAGGTTTCTGCAATGGTGAATGTGAGACAATCAAATCAGTTGATATAAGCTGCCTGGAAAATTGTATCTTATATCCAAAGTAAAAACTCTTGGAGAAATTCCGGATTTGTACGGTTGATTGCAGAAGAGTGAGCATTTAATAATATGCATTGTAATGTAATATGCTTTGAATTTCCTGCTCATCTTTGGATTACAGCTACAGAATATTTTCAACACACACATCTGCAAATGATTACGTTGAATAGATAAAGGAATCGCCACATGCTCTGAGCTAACTACAAATGATATTTTTGATGTTTTAATAAAAGAAGGAATCGTAAACGAAAATGAAAAAGAAGATGGTGATTGTTCATCCAGTTTTGTAAATTGTGGTTTACTATCAAAAGAAGCTTATAGTCGAACATGGGGCCTTTTAAAAATCGTTTATCCCAAAAAAATCGTCGTGTGGAAAACATTTTATAGAATGTTGAGTAATACTGAATATTTTGTTTCAAGAAGTTTGTTGTCCACTTCAGAAAAGAGGAAAATTTCTTACATTTTTGTAAAATAAATAAATAAAAAATAAATTAAAATTAAAAAAAAAAACATAAAAATAACAGTAATGGCATAGATCAATATGATTTTATCAGCATTCAAGTGTCTAGGATACATTATATTTTCTTTATAGCTAATTCGTTTAATTCATGTGACTTAATTCATAATCTTAATTAATTTTCTTTATTCTTATCATTTATCAATGTATTTATGAAAAAAAAAGACACTTAATCTACTAATTTTTAACTTCCCATTAAAATATTTCTGATCTCAATGTTATAATGAATATTTTAATGTTTATGTTTATTATTAGATTATGCCTACTGAAGAAAATTGTTTTATATTTGAAATTTAATATCATTGCTCTTTAAATACTTTCTTAATTGCATCCGAGAGATTTTATTTCCTGTTACTTTAAAAATTAATTACATTAAATGCAGAGTTTGATTTTGTTTAATCATTTAGTACATAAAGCGTTATTTATTAAATATAAAATATAAAAGTTATTAATTTCACACTAAATAATCAAGAGAGTTAATGTTGTACCAATTTAATATCAAAATGAAATCACGAATCCTCTTTGAGAATTTAAACATTATATATTTATTATTGCTACTACAAACACTGGAGAAGTAATATGGCATTATTCTTCATTAAACAGCTACAGCAATTCAATAAAAAGTTAAAATTTCAGTACAAATTCACCTTGTTTAATAATTAAAATTCGTAAAGATACAACTAAATGTAAATACATTTTATTAGAATATCCGCACAAGTAATCACCAGGAAGCTATCATAAGAGAGTCTCTGGAAATAATATCTAAAAAAGAAATAGTCTGTAACAATGTATTATCATATGATATCCACGCAGTCTGGAATGAATTAATACATGATTGATTAACCTGTGCTTATTCTTGAAATGTTGAATGACTTTTCCCATCCCACTTTATATTCCAAACCCTTGAAGTAAAATGGTTTGTTTCGGGCAAGCTAGAAAACGTGAAGAGGCAACAATTCTACTTAACTATTAGTTTTTCACTGATGATGACAGAGTAAGTTCGGTTGAAAACGTTTGAATTTTTAAAAGGACTTTAATGTGCTTTTTCATGTTTTATGTATGTTTTTACGCACTTTCAAGCAATATATTTACATTTAGTTGTATCTTAATGAATTTTAATTAAGGCACAACAATGTTTGGACATTTTTTATCGTGAGAGGGAAGGGGATTCACATACAAATAAATCGATTTTTTCTGTTAATCCTTTGTTCCCTCAGAGGCCATTAAAAAACCATTAACGGTAATTTGGTATAAAATTTACAGGGATAATCTAAAATGAACTGATTCGTTTTTTTTAAACAATGTAAATGCTGTCAAGTTACTCTCGCAGTAGAAGTATGCATGCAGTCACGAACTTTTTTCTTATTTGTATATGTTTTAGTGCCAAATGTCACCGACAGATGACGCTTTAAAATCCTCAAAATATATTTTTAAAGCGTAAACTTTCGCTGTTGAATAGCTAAGCGGAATGAAGTTTAAATTATGAGGGAACTTTATCTATCTATAGTAGTTAGTTTCTGCATTACTTTTTACTTTAGTTTGAACATTTGTACACTTTAAGATAATGAAACGCTATCTATCGGCGAGACGCAGTTCTGAAACTGTCTAAAGACATTCGTTACATCACAAATTAATCTACTGCAAGAATATATTTAATGCTTATCCCCTATGTTTGTTATTTTCATTTTGAAAGCTATCAGTGTATTTTAAGACATCGTTTATATTATGGAGCAAAAACATGTCAATGAGAAAGGCTGACGTCATATCGACGGTCATTTTTGCTTTTATTTGAAATTTATTGCATTTTAAACATCACATATAATATAAATTTTTAAGCAGTTGAATAGGGAAAAAACATGTACATCCAAATCCAATTTGTTTGAAAACTGTATGGCATTTTATGGAATTTGTATGTTTTAAAAAAACAATTCAAGCATAATTTAAAAAATATATATTATCTCCATCGCATGGATCTCGATTACGGAAGATGAACCTGTTTGCACTTAAAATGAATTGTTCAGTACATGATTCCAGCTAATAATTGATAAAAATTAACACTTCATCAATATGTAAATAAATAAAATAATACAAATAAAGCACAAATATAAAAGATTTGTCATTGCACTATGCACTTAAACAGTGAAATAATCAGGAAGGAAAAAGGCAGCTGTAAGTAGCGAAATATTTGCTGATTGATTTGGCTATTAACATGGCATGCGATTATCACGAAAATATTCCTTTTAATGAATTTCTGAACTTCATTTGAATACATAATAGATTTATTTTATAAAAATATACTTTCTGTTGTTAGTGGACAATCTAAAAAATAGACTTAAATATAAACAATCTATCAAATTTTTCAATTAAATAAAATGGTTTTAATCTATCTTTTGTACACCACGCACATCGTTCTATGACCCAGAAAGCGCGTATTTAAAATGCATATTATTAACAATAGCTTACTAATAATAGGTTATAAATTTATTTGATTCCATACTTTTCGATTTAAATTGATTCAAAGAAGGCAATTTTAAGAATTTTATACCATTGTTGTTGGATATTTATTTTTACATCCTTTTATGTGGAAAAAACTTTTATGCTGTTCAATGGTGTGAACAATTTTATACTAATGAAATCTCTTATTTCCATATAAAAATGCAATATCCTTATTTTTATGCTTTTGTATGAATTCAAAAATTCGAATACAATACTCGAAACAAATATTCGAAACAATAGGATTTATTAATTAAGCTAAGAATTATTGTAAATACTTTTCAGAAGTTATATGGTTTAATTAACTATTCTTTACACTAAAGATGGGCTAGGTTGTATTAGTTATGTAATCTTTCTGTTAACACATTGTAGACCGGTCACAAGTACATTCGTGTTTGTAAAACTGTCAACGTTTACGCTTTTATGTTAAGACTATTTTTCAATAAAATTTTCTCCTTATTTGATTTTATATGAATTCAAAAATTCGAAAAACAATAGGATTTATTAATTAAGCTAAGAATTATTGTAAATACTTTTCAGAAGTTATATGGTTTAATTAACTATTCTTTACACTAAAGATGGGCTAGGTTGTATTAGTTATGTATTCTTTCCGTTAACACATTGTAGACCGGTCACAAGTACATTCGTGTTTGTAAAACTGTCAACGTTGACACTTTTATGTTAAGACTATGTTTCAATAAAATGTTTCTCCTTATTTGATTTTATATGAATTCAAAATTCGAAAAACAATAGGATTTATTAATTAAGCTAAGAATTATTGTAAATACTTTTCAGAAGTTATATGGTTTAATTAACTATTCTTTACACTAAAGATGGGCTAGGTTGTATTAGTTATGTAATATTTCTGTTAACACATTGTAGACCGGTCACAAGTACATTCGTGTTTGTAAAACTGTCAACGTTTACGCTTTTATGTTAAGACTGTTTTTCAATAAAATTTTTCTCCTTATTTGATTTTATATGAATTCAAAATTCGAAAAACAATAGGATTTATTAATTAAGCTAAGAATTATTGTAAATACTTTTCAGAAGTTATATGGTTTAATTAACTATTCTTTACACTAAAGATGGGCTAGGTTGTATTAGTTATGTAATCTTTCTGTTAACACATTGTAGACCGGTCACAAGTACATTCGTGTTTGTAAAACTGTCAACGTTTACGCTTTTATGTTAAGACTATTTTTCAATAAAATTTTCTCCTTATTTGATTTTATATGAATTCAAAAATTCGAAAAACAATAGGATTTATTAATTAAGCTAAGAATTATTGTAAATACTTTTCAGAAGTTATATGGTTTAATTAACTATTCTTTACACTAAAGATGGGCTAGGTTGTATTAGTTATGTAATCTTTCTGTTAACACATTGTAGACCGGTCACAAGTACATTCGTGTTTGTAAAACTGTCAACGTTTACGCTTTTATGTTAAGACTATTTTTCAATAAAATTTTCTCCTTATTTGATTTTATATGAATTCAAAAATTCGAAAAACAATAGGATTTATTAATTAAGCTAAGAATTATTGTAAATACTTTTCAGAAGTTATATGGTTTAATTAACTATTCTTTACACTAAAGATGGGCTAGGTTGTATTAGTTATGTAATCTTTCCGTTAACACATTGTAGACCGGTCACAAGTACATTCGTGTTTGTAAAACTGTCAACGTTTACGCTTTTATGTTAAGACTATGTTTCAAAAAAAAATTCTCCTTATTTGATTTTATATGAATTCAAAAATTCGAAAAACAATAGGATTTATTAATTAAGCTAAGAATTATTGTAAATACTTTTCAGAAGTTATATGGTTTAATCAACTATTCTTTACACTAAAGATGGGCTAGATTGATTTAGATATTATATTATTTTATTGTGCCATCTTTCTGTTAGCAAATTGGAGACCTGTCACGAGTACATTCGTGTTTGTATAACTGTCAACGTTTACGCTTTTATATGACCACTATTTTTCAATAAAATTTTTCACCTTAATTGAATTTATATGAATTCAAAAATTCGAAAAACAATAGGATTTATTAATTAAGCTAAGAATTATTGTAAATACTTTTCAGAAGTTATATGGTTTAATCAACTATTCATTACACTAAAGATGGGCTAGGTTGTATATAGATATTATATTATTTTATTGTGCCATCTTTCTGTTAACACATTGTAGACCTGTCACGAGTACATTCGTGTTTGTATAACTGTCAACGTTTACGCTTTTATGTTACGACTATTTTTGAATAAAATTTTCTCCTTATTTCATCAAAAAATCGGTAATTTTCAAGTATAAAGGTGTTGATGAAGTAGAGAGAAAATGACGTTGGCGAGAAAAGGAAATTTCGCAACATACTTTCTGGTAACCTATTTACTGTTTCATATACATAAAAAATTTTTTAAATATTTATATAATTTATGTTATATAAAAAGACATTTATATATTTTTATATACAAACAGGAGTAAAATGTATATAAAAAATTGTAATGATATAAATAAATAAATTGTTTTTATATAAAAATACATATATAAACAAGTATAAAAGTTCATCAGTTTTTGTTTTCATAGCCGTTTCTATTATTTTGTAACAAATCTCAATTTCTGACGTCTAAATTATGTCAAGCTTTTTTTAAAAATACCAATACCCCTTTACTGAAAAAGTACCCAAAATTTTACTATTAAATAAAGCAAAGATTACTATTCGAAAATAGTATAAGAAAAAGGCGTAACAGAAAAGCGATTTTAAATTAACTTGCCAGTCAAAAAAGACAAATGTTTCATAAAAAAACAAAAACAAAAAAAAAACACATATTAGTTTTACAAAGATGGTGTATAGTGTGCATGTTTCTTATTAATATCGTTGAATTTTATTTTTTACAATTCCGATAATTATCTATTCAAGTTCATTTTCTGTGTTGAAATTCAAACGTTCTTATAAATTTCGTTCTATTTCCTATAACTGTGATAAAAGCAACAAAAATACTTCTAATATCTAAGGACACAGGCGAGTTGTTCACTTCCTTCTATTTGTGTACGTGGTAATGCACTTCCGCTTCTATAGCTAATTGAACTCAAGTGAATACTAAAAAGGGTGAGTGTAAAAGCTTTTTACCGATTCTTTTTTTAATTTTCATTATTTTCCCCAACATGAAGTGTATTCATTGACGAAAATAAATGCACAATTTGACGATGTATTATTTCTCGTTATCGTTTTTATAGTAAATCACGTTTTTAAAGAGAATAAATAATACCACTCTCATATCAAATATTTAAACAGATTATTTTGCTCATTTTTAAAGTAAAAATAATACCAACAAAATGTACACCGATTATTTTTTTCAAAAACATGTTGCAGCCTACACCAGCAGTGTACATCTATTAGAGAATTTTTACAAAAGTTAAAGTTTTTATGTGTTTACCTTTTCTTTATATTTATAATTTTGTATTACATACCAAAAAATACAGATAATTTGCCAAATTTGAATTTTTATTCTTTCGTTGAGAGATCGTTGTTTCGGGGAGGAGCACAAAATACAACGTTGGGTCAACGTAAAATGTGTTTGGAGGCCCAATAGCCACAGGTCGCAAAATGAAGCCGTTCATCCAACAAAGTCGAAAAACTTTTGGGTCACCCGCAAAACACCAACAAACCACCCACTGCATGACAACTCATTTTTACTAGAGCATATTTCCATTTTGCATTTTCATCGGCGGTTGTCGAAGAAGCAAGCATTTTTTTTTCTAAATTTGAATTCTGCGAGCTTTGAAATTTTATTGTTGCAAGTGTACTTTTCAAAAAAGTATTTTTTTTTTTTTGTATTGCTTATTTCTCGTATGTTACATTTAATTATTATTATTTTTTTATTGTTCTGTCTTTTAATATTAACGAAATATTCTAACTAGACATGCACCGTAAGCTTTACGTAGTGGTGAGTAACAGAAATTTAAATTATTTTCGTTATGTGGATCTTTTACACTGAAACTGTGAATTAAAAGATAAAATTATTTGTAATTACAGAATTGGAAAATTGGAAATTTTGATGTATTTCACGTATGCAATTACTACATATTAACAATTCAGTATTGTCATTTAAAAATCAAACGTTATATTACTATTTATGTGAAACTATTTTCTTTCTGCATTTAATCATATTTTAAAAACCTTAAATATTTGTATCAATAGAATTTTTAAATATTTGAAATGATTGTTTTATGATTAGATAAAGATTCTAAAATATTCAAATAAATTGAAATGAGAAATTTCATATGAAAAATAAACTGTTTACTGAAAAAATACATTAAAAATGTGCATTAAAAAGTAAAACATGTTTTAAATTCCGAACCAACCCTTCTCTGTTATTCATTAAAAAGAAAAAAGAGAAAAAAATGTCAGTTGTTCATTTATCTTACTTGAAGTAATGACCTTATGCCATAAAAATGTGGTCAGATCGAAAAACGTGGAAAATGGAAATTGATTACTCCCTGCCAAATGCGAAATATTTTTATAAAATGTAAAAAAATAGAGATTACGTTGTAATTCATTGCATATTTTAGAAATGCTTTATTTTTTGTTCCTTTAAGGTGTATTTTGAACATTTAAACTTTTTATAAAGTTATTTTTAATAGTCTATAACTTAAAAATAATAATAAATGCTGGAATTATTTAAAATCCATATTGTTTATAATTACTTATTCCTATCTTTTTTTTTCATCATTTCTATTAACACTATCGAACCTAGTTGAAAAGTGTTTATGACTTCAGTTTGTCTAGCCGTCTGCCGTCTGCCGTGCGCCGTCTGTCCGTGCTCTAACTCCGGTAAATATGCTCGGATCACCTTGAAATTTTTGTATGTTATTGTCGTTTACTATAGCATGTTCCCTATTTCAACTGAAGTGTTAAGCACTTATAGTTGTTTTACAGGGACAGTCAAAAGTATTCCGTTACATTACAGCCAATGAGAAATAATCGTTTTAAGTGCATTTTGAGGATGTTACAGCATTTGAAACATGATGGAATTGATATATAATTATGAAGGAGCGTTAAAACATGCTTTTTGTAGAATATGGGGGGCAAAGCATTAACTGTCCATTTACAGTGTCAAACAAAAGAATTCTGTTACACATTGTTCTACGGGAAAAAATCTTTTGCAGTGTAATTTAGTGATATTTCCCTATTTCAAACATAATGAAAATTATATGCATTACTGAGGTGTACTATAAATTGCTCTCTTTAATGTGTGGTGTGCATTATGTTTATTTACAAGTATTTACTTGTAGGCACACACAAAATATATCGGTTACAGTACATATGCGATATTTACAGTCTGTGTGATAAGTGCGTTTTTAAGTTTAACTAATTCTTTTCATAGTACGTGTGTGTTTATAAACTCAATTGTTCATATACAGGGCTACACAAGGGAATCCTTAAGTATTACAATCTATGGGAGTGAAGTGCTTAAGGGTAGTTTTTTTGTGTTACACATTTTCCTGCTGAACTATATTTAGTAGACTAATATAAGTTTGTAAAATATAAATAAATTCATATACAGGGCTATGCAAAGAAAAAGGTACATTGTCGTTTACGGTTGGTAATTGCTGCGAGTGAGTTTTAAGTTGACTGTTAGCTTAATATGTGGTCTGTACAAAAGTCTTCATATAATATACAGGGCTGTACAAAAGATTTCGAGTGCATTTCCATCGATTCGTGAAAACTGCTAAATGTGAATATTCTAAAAGTACTAAATTTTATCATGCTATATATCCACATCTATGGATCATATACAGGGCTGCACAAAATAATTCGACTGCTTTTTTGACACTGGACGGTAATTTCGAAAACTGTATTTTTCAATGTTGTATGTTTTTAAAACTGTTTACTTACATATCTTCTTTCACCTTATTTAACGGTGAAGTTTCGTTACAGTTTTCTGGCTGTGTTGGAAAGTGTTTCATAATCGATTCTCGACGCATGATTTTTCATTCTTGTTATTTATAATTATCTGTTTAATATCAACTATTCCTTCAAAGTAATGCATTAGAAATCGATGTTATCATGTAGGTTAATATATAAAGTAGTCGCTAAAATTTTACATCTTTATAATTTGTCTTTCTACATTTCCACAAACTTTATAAACCCTTTGCTGTTAATTAGTAGTAGTAATCATGAAATCATCCAAATGAATAAGGTAATTAGATATTTATAAAATTGTTTTCAATGAGTGAAAATTTTGCCTGACTTAATTATGATGTGTGAATTTAATGTTATAAAAATACAAGAACAAAGACAGACGTAAACGTGACCATCAATTTTATTTATAATCAATGAAGTATCTATTTAATATTTGTTTTTCAAATATACACGATTAGAAATTGATGTCTTCAAGCAAATTATTACTGTATGCAAGAACTAAAATTTTAAGTCTCTATAATTTTAACAGATTGCAAACGGACAAAAGAAGATTTTCTATTATATATATTTCCTCTGCGTTTATTTTTCTATCACTAAAAAAGCAACAGCTGCAGTGTACGAAAAAAACTTTTAAATGCCAATGGTGACCAATGGAACAATATTTGTTGATTTATAATTTTAGCCTAGATAAGGTCAAAAGGGTAGATTAAAAAAGTAACTGAAACTTAGATTTGATAAAATTTAGATCTTTATAAAGCAATTTCGGCTGACGCACGAGCAGCTGAACTTAGTGACATATTAACGATTTTTTTCATTATAGGGTTTATTTAAGCAACAGACTGAAGATTAATGCAAATGAAAGAAATTTGAAAATAAAAGAAATATCAAGCTTATTTATTTCTCCGTGTTATTATGCTCATTAGAGAAATGCAAAAAAACTTTCTATGCAAATATTCAACAAAAAGATTATTACTAAAAATTTGCATAACTCAGTTTCTTTATCATTTTGTTGGGGAAATATCTCTAATTCAGTCAACACCAATTTGAAATTATTTAATTGCTGTAATTATCTTCGTTCTATAGCTATCTCTGGTACACTTGCAAACATATCGTTGCAAACACTTCTAATATTTGACGTCAAATTTGGTTGTGGATCGGATTACGGAAGATTAGAAATATTTTATTGAATCAAACAAGAGGTTCATTTTTATACCAGAATCAGTTATTGAGGTTTTTCTATAGGTTAATGGTAACATGATTGCAACTGGTATATAAAATGCAAAGTCAGTGAAAATGACATTATTTTAATTTAATTCAATCAATATAGCTTTAAAAATCCTCTTTCACATTTGTTTTAAATATAAAAGTTAAACACTGTTCTTTTTGTGTAAATAATTTATTACATTTTTGTTTCTATTTGACCTCCTGGAATACAAAGGTAAACACACATAGTAGATATGCCTGAAGAAGACGTACATTATTAAATATAATATAACGTAGAGTGAGATTGTATTTAAGCTACCAGAACCATATTTAGTACCAAGCTGAGACAGTCGGAGTTCAATAAACAATAAACGAAAATGAATAAGCCAAACATTATTTAAGTCCAATGGTCAATCGCTGAAATGATTGTAATGCTCTCTTTTTAGCAATGTGGCGACTAGAGAACTTTAAATTTTTGTTGGTCATAACGGCAACAGTTCCCTACCAAAGTCTACTATAAATGATGGCCTAAAATAGTTTCTCCTTAATACCCCAAATTTTGTCTAACGCATAAGATAATATAATAGCGCAATGGCGTTCGCATCGTTTCAGCACTGCGGAAGGATTTTCCAGGTGAAGGTCCATATTTCTTTAAAATACAGCGTCGAATTCCCGATTTCGTTTGAATAAAGTTTTCATTAGGGAAATTGACCAGCGCAGCGGGTTTAACCTGCTAACCCTTTCAAAACATTTCGCTCCGTAACTCACTTTCGCGATTTCCCTTTTTTGTGCGATATTTACTCATCGGCATAAGCTTCGGAAACCAAGACACGAGAAATCGAAAAATACCATACTACAGGTACTTTGATTTTCCTTTCGAACTGCGCAATTCATTTCAAATTTTATTATTATTAATCCTTACGAAACTTATTTTCGCGGATTTTGTTATTTTCTGCGCTGTTTAAAATTCGGCATTGGCATTGGAAACCAAACTACGAAAACCCCGAAGGTACCAAACTGTGTATACGTTCATTTGCTCTTTGAGCACTAAATAGGTACTATATAGTGCATAGTAGTGAACCGAAAACATCCACAGATAATTACATTAAAAATAACACTTCCATAAAAACGCACAGAATTTTATTCATATATTACATAATTAAAAAAACCAGTGAATTTAATAAAATACTTATAATTATTACTTTTTAGTTTGAAATGTTGTAAAAAATTATGGTGAGTAAATATATGCTTCATTTTGATGTTGGATTATAACATTCTTAATAAAAATATGAAGAAAATATTCAGGCGAAAGTTCTAATATAGCTCAAGCAGATAAAATATATCGGTTTTTAAATCTATTTTGACTGAGATTTACATAAAGAAAGTACGGAAATGCTATCTGTTTCGAAAAATAAATATCCATGCCAATAAAGTGTATGTTACAGACGAAGAATTTTCAAGGGTTCCACAGATGTACAACAAAATCGATAGCATAAAATAAATTTGAACACGCCTTGCATGTAGTCTGTAAAAGTGAAATGGTTTATTGAAAGGAGGAGGAATTTATTATTTTAGAAATCGTAAAGTAAAATAGAACATGAAATTGATTTTTGAGTTTAAGTATGGTAGATTCTGATTCACATATATATTGAATTAATCTGCAGTCAAAATAAACGAATATTCATACCTTTATGTAACATCATTTGATTTCTGCATTGGCCGCAATAAATCTCATAAATACTGAAACCAGAAAAAAGAAAGAAAATATTTTTAAATTAAAACGAAACATAAATAATCATAATATCTGTTGTATTTCAATATATAAATTTATAGCATACCGAAATATGCTTCCAGCAGTTATACTGTCCATGTATAAAATGTAGGTAAATCATCTTCTACACCCAATGGCATGTGGCAAGATTTAATGATAAACTTTTAGTCTGTAAGGCGAAAAAAGATCTAAAAATAAAAAGAGGAAATTTCCTTTCAGTTATATTTCAGAAGATATATTTCAAACTATTATTTTAAATTATTTATTTCTGTACACGATAGATGCCTTCTCGGAAAATGCGTTTAACAAAAATTCAATTATATTCATTAAAAAATAGAAAACAAAATGAAAACCTAAAACAAATCATCAAATATCAACAATATATTTCAAAATTCATGTTATAATCTTACGTTTTTGCGTGATGCATATTTATCTTATAAAGAGTGTTCATGTAAAGATCTACATGCAGTATCATTCGGGAACTAATTCAAGAACAAACCGCTCATAACACTGAATTATTAAAAATTATTTTCTGAAAATTTAATCTGAAAATGTAAAAATAGAAACTACAAGAAGCTGTACGTGTACACGTGAAACAAATTTACACAAAAATAATTAGCATTCGTCTATAATCATATTATTTCATCGCAGATTGGTCATACCATTTGTGGGTGGGTAATTCTTCATTTTGAAAATGAATTCGTTTAAAAACGCGACATTTTTAATTCTAAGGTGCCTGAGTTTAGATAAACAAAAATTATTTTCATTAACAAGCATAAATATATATTAAAGTGTAACATTATAAAAAACATATCTAAGTAGAAAGAAAAAAATGTCCCAAATGCATTAGTTCCCATAGGGGCATTCGACATTTAAAAAAACATTTGATTCGACATTTGAAATTAAAATAAACAATGTAACCAGATTGTAGACATTTCCAAATTGTTGAGAGCTACTTGTGTCGAGATCAAGACAAATATGTACAATAAAAATCAAAAAGCTATTTGTATCTAAAACTGGCGTCATAACATTTATGGAAATAATCTGTTCTTTCATAGTTATAGTTTTTAAATATGGCTTAACTTTAAATTTTACACCATCGAATAGATTAAAAAGAAGTATTTTCAAGTAATATTTGTTTGGAAACTGTTACTTTGATCACAGATTTTTTTCATGTTTTATTAAATAATATCTACACCCATATATATATATATATATTACAAAAATCAAAATTCGGTACTGTATTAAATTTATTCCATAAACATTTTCCATTGTATATTCATTCCACAACCCTAGTTTATTAAATTATTTACTATTTTAAACAATATTTCATTTATTTCATTTACTTAATTCCCTTTCTATATAAAATGCTTATTTAACACCACCATCCCTCCTTCAAAATATTCTAAAATCATTTCCTGTAATTAATTTCCTTCAAAAACCTTTTTTATCTCCCAAAATTTTATTTTCCAAGTCAAATTCGTTCTATTTAAAATTATTATCGCTACCATTTTCTTTTTTTCTATTTTTATTTTTTTAATTTCAAAGCTCAAATTCGCGCCGCTTCCCTCCAGTGCCTTTTCACTTCAAAATTCTGTTGCCTTCAGAAAAAGAGTTCAGACATCACCTAGCTCTCTCATTGGTTGGTTAGTAATATGCTGTAATTAGCTTTGCGCTCTCGAGTATAAAACGTGATGCATGCGTCTAGGAGCTTAGAATTTCTGTGATCTTGTGTTTTCTAATAATCTATAGCAGGTTGTAGAGAGATTACGACAAATCGAATATGCTTTATTTAATATCCAGTTTACTTGTTAAATTTTAAAGATAGATTTTAGATTCAGAGAATTTTCTAACAGCTTATATTTATTATGAAATAATAAAATATTTTGAAATAAGTAACAGCGTTTTTACTTGAAAGAATTTCAACATTTATCGGTCAGAACCAGTAAATAATGGATTGCAACTGCTTTTACGCGTGATTTAATCTGTTGATCCTGATATTGGCTACGGGATGTATTTAAAATATCGAGAAAGATAGTTTTTAATCAACTGGAGTGTTTGTGTCATCACACACATACACACACACATATTAATTATCTATATACATATATACATATTAATTATCACAACAGCAAACATTGTTTTACATTATCAATGAAAATAACCTTCGCAGTAATTTAAATAAAAACTAAGTAGAAACTGGCAACTTTACCGCAACTGGTATTTTATTGACCAGATTTGTCGAGAGTCACTGCTTCATATTCCTCACATAACCAAAAAGGTATTTAGTTTCGTAAAATGTAAAAGAAAAGGCAAACTATTTTTTTTTTAGTTTTATATGTAGATACATTAATAAAAGGGGACACACACAGACTTCTTACTTCGTTTGCAAATTTAACTTTTAAGAAATTTTCGGAATTTAATTTTTTTGAATATATAATTCATATAATTTTTTGTTTAATTACATTGATCTAAGAAAGTGGATCTTTTCTCATAAATATCTAATTTAAACCATTTATGTGTTCTATGATGTCTTCCACAAACATTTCCAACATCTTCGGAATTTACAAAATTAGTCAAAATTAAATTGCATAACTACGGGCTATGTATTTTTATTTTTTATTTCATTTTATTTATTTATTTTTGGCATAATATTTTACGTAACCAAAAAAATAATTTACTCAACATCTGGCTATTTATTTATTTATTTATTTAATTTTTTTTTGTAAATTATCTTACTTAACCAAAGAAATAAACAAAAATTACTCAACACCTGAAAAGAAAACTTACCATTGAAATTAACATTGGTGTTTTCATTTTTTTAGACATAATATCTTCAAAATTTTTTGAGTTGAGATCTTGAAATATTGGAAAGAAAAATGAGTATAGCTTGAGTTTCTTTATTTTTAGTTAAAGAAATATTTCCTTAACCAAATAAGTAAGCAAAATTCTTTAAGTCTCTGAAAAAAAGTAATCTTTTGAAATTAGTTTTCTGTTTTTTCACTTTTATTTTATTTATTTATTTATCTTTTTGCTCAGAGATATCATCTCTGAAATCGTATTAATCGTATTCAAATGGATAGTAAATCAAATGAAAAAGAAAATAATATTAATTTTGTGAGTTTTATACCTTATTTGTAATCGAAATACAAGACGAGATCGCTAATAAAATTTGCAGTAGTGAAAGGCAAAAAGATTAGGCGCATGCAAAGTAGAAATAACATTTGAAATAGAATTAATTAAATAGAATTTCGAATGCATTTCATAATCGGAGAAAAACTCTTTAAAATTATCTTTTCGAATCTTTATTGAAATCCACTTGCTTTGTAATGGAAAAACATTTAACGGAAAACTTTTCGAAGAATATATTTTAAAATGAAATAAATGAATATTCGCCACTGTACTCTTTAATAAAAGATAAGTACTTCGTAAAGTATAGCATATTTTAAATTTTTAAATGAAAACCATCACTTTCTTTGAAATGAAATTTTAATATATTTTTGGCGATTTTTTTTTTAAAAATTAAAATACTGATGAAAAGCATTTTATTTTAAACATGAATAAATTTGTTCAGAATTAGCACACATATTTATTTTCACTCAATATGTAGATAAGTGTTATAATAAATATAAAATCTTTAAATGTCAATTTGAGTTAGTCTAAGTTGTTTTTATAGAAATTCTTACATACTTTTTAAATTCAAATATTGTGCTCTTTAGATTATCTCGTTACTAAAAATATCACAAATTTGTGTTTTACTTTAATGGTTTTATATAATAAAGGATAAAACATTTTCATCTCCTCGAAGGAAACAAAATGGTGTATATGATGTCATTATACCTTTTTGTAAAATATATTTTATAAGTATGACTAGGGGCTAATAGGACATGTTTTATATTTCATAATGTAGAATTTACAATTTATTTAATTCCCAGATTTACGTAAAAATAATTTAATAAATACCGTTTTAGTTTAAAATAATGATAAATGTTAATAACAATAATATTAATTACAATAATAAAGAATTATATTTTAATTTAAATCAAGATCATTAGATAAAAGATCATTAGACTTTTTGGATTTGATTAATGGTTTTAAAATTAAGGTGTGCTATAAATAAATAAATAAATATCGAAACTGACTTAATACAGAACTTTAATAATATGCTATATTTGTGGATGACATTTCTTATATAATGTTTGTAATGAACTACTGTCGTTTCTGGCACCAGACTGTTAATTATACTGGTAAACAAATATCTATGTGCTAGGCTTGTTCTAAAATTCAATTTGGCTAATTTCTGACACATGCTTGAAATCATCTTTATTTTTGAATGCCAGAAATATATCCACAATTCTTAATCAGATGCTTAAAACATCAAAGAAAATTCTCATTTGTCTATTTGGCTTCCAAAAAAAGATGACAAAGTTTTTGTTTGAGACCAATTTTGAGACACGTCTGTTCGACAGAGAACTTTATTGAAGAACAATCAATTATAATTCTGTATGCAATGCATTTATCGAATATTAAAAAACGCCTCCCGATTCTAAATCACTTAAACAGTCATGCCTCCAAATTTCACGCTTTAAGTAATAAAATATATGGGATGATGAAATATATAGGTAAACATTACGTTGTTGGACGGAGATTTTTTTAAATAGCTGTAAAATGAAGTCGCGCGTACTATGATAAGTATTTTGTGAGTTCCATGCTTATTGAAGCACACTCCAACATCAAACTAATGCACAAGCTGGTTATCGTTAGATAGCTTACACGTCAGCCATTATTTCAGTTTAATTTTGTTACTGCATGCACACCAAAAGAAAAATCTTTATTATTAGATACAAAATCGTTACAATTTTAGTTACAATATGCAGCGTAGTGCCCTAGCTACTGTCTTAATGAAGGTATTATAGAATTTAAAAAACTGTTGAGTTTTGTGCTTAAGCGTGTTTTTCAGATTCTAACACTTGTGTGAAAAATGCCTCTTCTGTAATTTATGTTACTTGCTGAAAATATGATTGAATCTTCCTGAATATGATTGCCATAGTTATTTTACACAGTAGCATGTTAATGATATTTCTGTGGTCGGCTGGCGAGTATAAATAAGCTGGTAGTAAAGCGTAGCGTTGGAATTTGCCAAAGCTCGACCCATCGTAGTAAAGCGTAGCGTTGGAATTTGCCAAGGCTCGACCCATCGTGGATCCTCAAGGCAGTTAATGAGCTTTTGTCCAGATGCGTGTCATCAACAGTGACGTTCGAATTCAATTGAGTTTAGATTTAGATTCTACAGCTGAGTAGTGTGCCTTAGTGGTAAAATGTTAACATTTAACATTTCAAATAAAGAAAAGTGGAAGCCCATTGGTTTTCCTTTTTGTTCTATATCAGTATTGTGCAAGTGATATTTTCTGTATTGTGTTTTTAGAGTTTCTAGTTACCTGGGGTGAATTTGTCCTTGATTTCCTAAGAACTGTTAGAGTAACTAAATTGCGTTAAGTTAGAGTTTGGCTTTAATAAATTGTAGTTAGTTTGTTACTTGAGCTTTAAATTTATCTTCGTCAACTTAGCGTGACAACTTTTAACTACTCGTTCAAATAGCTCTGCTACACTGTACACTAATTTTAAATAAATGTTTGCTATTGTTAACTATTTACGTGTTATGGCTACATATTTAAATGAAGGCCCGAAGGATCCTCAACAATTTGCCATATGTCAAAAAATGATTCTTGCTAGAGATTATAAATTTTTGAATTTCTAACTGTTATATATGTTTAATTTTAAAATATTTAATACTGAAAGTAACAGAATGATGTAATAAACATTTTCAATGAATCATTGAAATGTTTCGATTGCCTAATATCAGGATTTATTCTAAAATGCATTCCGTGCATTGTTTATTGACCCTCCAATGCCCATAAGTACACTTAGCTATTTTTTGAAATTCATATGTTGCATTGCATTGTATTGTTTTCAATAAAAAAAAAGAGTAACAAAAAACAAAATTTATCAAAAAGTACATACACGGCTGATATTTTCAACAGTCACATATGTCAAACACACAAATTTAAAATCGTATAACAGCAACAAATATTAATCAATCATTTGAAATCCTATAAATATCAATTTAATATTTAGTTAACTTAAACATTCAAGCAAAATAAATGCTTGTGGTATAAGATGTTTGTCATATGATAACAAAAATGAATCTCTGTATGTACCGGGTGTTTATAAATTAAGTATCTATATTTGGAGCTGTCTGAAACTTGAAGGAATAATCCAAATGAAACCAAAATCGGTACACATACTATTCGAGAAGGGGGAAGAAGAATGCAACAATAAAATTAATTGCAATAATCGCCAACAGATGGCGCTACGAGGTCTGTCGGTGCAAACGTCGTTGTGTACCGTGGAGATGTTGCAAAACTCAATGACTTAAAAGATTGCATATCACAACTTGTACGAAACATCACTCCTGATGCATTACATTCTATAGTTGAGCACGTCGTGCACAGCCTGGATTGTGTCATAGAACATAATGACCATGTGGAATCTAAACTTGATCGGCACCGTCGTCATGCGAAAGCGTAACCACATTCACTGTGACATTTTCCAATAAATTAGGTTAGCCATTCGGTTTTACGCCTTAATTCTTTGTTCGTGTATTACAAATTACATTTCATACTCAAAAGCGTTATTGTTCAATTCTTCTTCGCTCTTCTTGAATAGTATGTGTACCGATTTCGGTTTAATTTCGGTTACTCCCTGAAGCTATAGACAGCGCCAAATAGAGATAGTTATATTATAACCACCCTGTATATATATATGAACATGAAATTTTCACAAAAGTGGTGCAAAACCCAAGAAAGCAAATATTTACAGATTATGCTTCATTATCTGGGATGATACCACAAAAAATTCATTTCCGAAATAAAAATATCAATAGAATATGTGTAACTATTTGAAAAAATGATTGTAATAAAACATCAATTCTCACAGATAATTAAAATAAATTTTACAAAAGCAATCTGGCAGGATAAAATTCCTGTAATCTGATTTAATTACTTGCATCAAAATAGCTGAAATAGAAGTCTAGCACATAAAGATGTTTGTTGTTTTACTATGACATAAAAATAATTTATTAAAATTTTTATTTATCTGTATTTTTTTTTTTTTTGCTTGTGCTACATTTGAATCTACTATTTTAGTTTGAACTTTAAGTAAATCTGCTCAAATTTGGTATTGTAATTTTGCAACATCATGTTAAGACTTCGAATTTTTCCGGGCATAGTTGTAGCTGGCATACTTGACATCAAGATTGGAAATACATTTATTAATAACATATTGTACGTTAAAAAAATTTTAAATGAGTCAATATGAATATGATATATAAATTTTGCACCAGTGAAAATAACGTTATGTTAGGTTTTATTGAAAAGAAAATCTTTGTTTGTGACAAAGTGACATATTTTTTACGGATTTTCTCTTCCACAATACAAAAGATCATAGTAGAAATTGTTAACTTACTTATAATTACTTATTTTATTTACATTACATATTACTCATTACTTACAGAATAAATTTTAATTTTTCAACAATTTGAAACTTCTAAATTGATGGAAATAATATTTTCGTAACTTTAGGTTTTTTTGTTGTTGTTGTTCTCCTATAAGAGTTAGATTAGACAGTGTAAAATTCATTTTTTATTGTAATTATTTTTGTAGGTTTATTATAAATTAAATCTCACAGTTTCTTTTTAAACAGTTATTTTGGTCGAATTTCGTAATGAATAAAGATACTTTTATCTTCTAATTGTTTAATTATTTTAAGCCCCTAGGAAGATAAAATTAAAATTAAATTAAAAAATTAAGCTAGAAGAAAGAGATATGAGGAGATTGAATTTGATGCCACACATAAACTCAACTCTCTTCAATTCCATTTCCATCTTCAACTCCTCAATTATACCTCAACTGAACTGTCGGGTTGTGTTTAAAATCCTAGGATTGAATTCCATTTCCTGGTTGAAGGATATTCTACAGTTGATCTATTAATTAATGTCAAATTCGAAAGACTAAGGTAACAAACAGCTTCGACAATTTCAAACCCCTATACCTAACACGAAAATGTTAAAACTGTATTTATTAATTAAGGAATTCTAACTTGCAGCGCAAGCACAAGTTAGCACCATGATTCATTTGCCTTGTGATAATTTAACTGTGTTTAACTTTTAATATTATGTTTTCAAAATAATATTTTCTAATATTTTTTCCGGTGTGTGTATTTGAAAACTTTTTTTCTATTTCAAGAAAATAAAACTTCCAATTACTTTATACGAGGGGTACTCGTATCATCCGTTTCTCAGATACTCTTGTTATCTTTCTTTTCTTTTTATGCCCCATTTAATCCTGTCATTTCATTTTAAATTTAAAGAAAATTTGTGCAAATTGGGATATAATGAATGTACAATGCTCTAGAATATTTTATTGACATTATTACCATGATTAGGAAGGGAACTCATACAAAATGCTTACTATACAGTTTCCTTTGAGTAATGTTTATAAAAAAAAACAGTTTATCTGTCCAATAAACCTTTGATAGCTAAATGTCAAATTATCAGTAATCTGTAACGACATTTTTGCTTAAAACAATCATGGTTCAGAAAATGAAAGCAAGACATATAGGTATTGATTAAATATATGCTTAGTCAGTTAAATTCTTCCATAACAGGAAATGGAATTCTACTATTTTTTCCTTTATTTACACAGGAGTTAACTATCTTTTTATTTTTTAAAATGTTTTAAAAAGTTTTAGACGCGTTTAAATACCTAATAATTTTTTTTAAATTCTTAAATTTTTATTCTTTCACAAACTAATATTTTTCTGATATTTCAAACAAATATATCCTATTTTCAGAATCTTTTTTGCTAATTTTTTTTCCATATACTTATTTTTGTCCAAAATTATTAATTAGATTCCAAACAATTTTTGAAAAATGATATACTACATTTATTGAGATCTATTATACTATAACATATAATTCATTGATATAATTTGACTACACCTTTCAGTCACCGTAAGAGAAACAAAATTCATTGCTCTGAAAATATCAAACATACTGTATAAGTTCTGTTTATATTAAATGATATTTTTTCAGCTCCTCAAAAGGACTAATAAATAATAGTTCTGGTTATTATAGTCAAAATATTTGTACATTTCAGAAATATCTAAATTACATAATATCTTATGAAAGCTTTAACTTTTTAACTGATAATGGAACAAAAATGGTAAAGGCGTTTTCTTCTAAAAATTATGAAAATATTATTTTAAAAGTGTAGAAAACTAATCCATTCATTTTAATCAACTTAATATTTTCCACTCAAAGTAAATAAAGAAAGAAGGAAAATGATAAAGCACAGAAATAACCCAACGATAGTTTTTCACTCATCTCTTCAAAAACAAGTGACGTAATTTTATGACTTTTAAGTTTCAAGTTTCCAAGCAATAGATATTTGTTACATAGTTATGATCATCACTCTTCTAATAATGTGAAGCATGTTTATAATTCATGATTTGTGATTTGTGATTATGTTATTATAAACTTATTACGGAACTAAAAACATTTAATAAGACAATTATTCATCATTAAATGTAACTTATGAACTTACAGTTGTGCAACAAAATTCTTCAGAAAAATCCCTAATTATTTGTGAAATATTATGTTAGTGACGTCAATTTATTTCAAAGAACTGATGAAACTTTATTACTTGTAACTTTCCAGACTGTGTGTGAAAATAAGTCAGTGTATTCCAAAATCCCATTCTGTAAAGACACAGGAAAATGTTTCCTGTTAAAAACAATCTAATTCAAAAATGTTAAACCTTTCAAATAATTTTAATTAATGTAGAATATGATTTTTAAAATCAAATGCAAACGTCGACTCATTTATTCATTGTGAATTGAATTTAATATTATTCTTTACAAGTTTTTTCTTCAGATTAATACAATTGTGCAAATTCGTGAAAGTTAATGTGATGTTCTCTTGGATTACATCGGCGGATATTACATAAATGCTCCATAGAAAAGGTAAGCCATTCCTTTTATCTCTCTATTCTGAAGAGTTAATGTTAAATCCAAGATTCTAATATTTTGATGTTCAGCGCTTACCTCGTTGGCTTCGCCCCTTCAACAAAAAGTTCTTATGAAATTCTAGTTTATATTGAAGAATAATATCAATGATTAATAAAAGTGTTTTTTTTTTTTAAGGAAAATCTTTATATTCATTTTTCATTCCTAGCAATATTTTCTTGGAAATATTACTTATACTGTGTTATTCTTACTTTGTCAGATATTATCTTTTGCAAAACGATATATTTGTAGTAGCTCTTTCAATTTCTTCATTGCATAAACATCGATTTTGAGGAAGGTATGACTGTGATAATTTCAAGTGTAGTTCAAGCTTTGGATTATTCCGAAGAACTAGATTAAGATGATTATCCGGATCATACGGAAATTGTTTATTTACTACCTTATCTCAGGATAGTAACATATGAGGAGGATGTAACGGAAAATAATTTCTACGAAGATTTACTCTGTGATATATCTAGTTAAGTAGAACTTCCCGTAAATTCCAAATCAATAGTCAATCAAGAAGTATGTGATTTAGTGTTTAAAAAAAAGAATTAACGCAGACATGATATTATAGATGAAAGTTCAAACACATTTTTAAACCAGGATAGAGAAAAACTAAACAAAATACGAAACAAATAGCTAAAGAAGAAATTTCAAAAAACTAAATTGCAGCTAAACATAAGATTTATAGAAAAGAAATATTTGACGGGATAAAATGCCCGGATATATTTGCTTATATCAAAGGAATCCATTTACAGATTACAAGAAGACTATACAGAAATGACACAGGAATCGCCTTATGCAATATTTCGAATGCTTATTGATACGGAAATTATTTATTTCATTATGACAGAAATACTTGAAGTTCCTGTAAAAAGTGTAATGTAATGCTGCATAAAATTTGTTCCATCATCAGGAAAAATAAAGAGGTGGATACTGATAAGTCTTACAGAACAGGTAAATTACTTTTTATTTTTACTGTAAATGTAGAAGTTGAGCTAATATATATATATGAATTATTCGTAAAATATAAGTTTTAGAATAATATTGTCCATTTTATAACTAAAGAACTGAAAAATATCTACCATAAATGCACGGAGGAATATGTAAATATTTTTAGAGTCATTTCTGCAACTTTATGGGAACATCATGATTCTCTTAAATATCTGAATATTTTAATTCTTTTAAAGAAGTACTTTAAAGACTTCTTATTAATCAAGGAAAAATAACAGTTGCCAAAAAAATAGTTTGATGCGAGGATTAATGTGTTAAACGATTAATGTGTCAGTTTTGTCACTGAATATAGCTCATGGTCTCATATAATGGATGTAGTTTTCCCACATATAAATATCGTGTATCGTATCATCCATGATCGTCCATTAAAAAAAGTTACAGCTTCTTAATTATGATTAAAATGTATACATTTTATTGTTAGTTGTATAAAAATATCTGGATCCATCCTTTTTGTTAGGTGTAGTATTTAAACGTTAACATTATTACAGTATATATGAATTATTACACTAAAACAGTTTTAAAAAAATTTGCATTATATTTATGCAAAAGAATTTAAGAATTGTGTTCATTATTTTATTTCTTTTTTTGCAATTTATTTACAGTAAGTAATTACGCATGTAAACAAACATTATGCAGGTTGATAACGCATGATTGTGCATATTACGCAAGCTTGCTATTAATAAATATTCCTGAAAATTATATTCAAATTTATAACTGGAAATTACACTATATTGCCAGGTGACCGGTCACTTGCGATTTTAGACGTTTTGTTAACTATCTAGAAAAATACATGAGGAATTAACCTGAAACTGCAGGTGTGTAAATAGTATAGTATAGGTTATATATTTCTGCGAAGATTTTTTTCACGAAACCCCATAGGGGACTGCCAACAAATTGAAAAAAAAACGAATATATTTTGGATAACCCTGTAAAAACTAATGTAGCAAAGGCGTTCAAACTCGAGATTATTAATAAGTGGCTTATTGTAATATACTGTGTTCATTTTTATGAGGATAGCATGTATACTCGTAGAGAAATTAAGGTTTTTATAAAAACAGTACAAAATTTCGCCTAGTTTTTTGCTTATAATTTGCAGAGTTCTTAATATAAAAAAAAGTTATTTTCAGAAAATATGACAAATAACATTGTACATAATACTCTGCAATCAGAATTTAAAAATAATAAAAATTGGATAAAAAATGAACAGGTTTTACTGAAAAATGTTTCACTGCGCATGCGCGAATGCAATCAAAATATAATATACATAATGTATTATCTAAGTATATCGAGCAACTTTCGTGAAAGTCTCAAAATCATAGCTTGAAAATTCTGAAAATTATCGTCGATATAATAAGCTCGAAATCCGTTGTTCCCAAAAGGAAGAAAAAATATGAGGGGTTGTATCCAAATATAGTAAGTACGTGCAATATTGTGTACGCTATCTTGGAACTAATCAACATATCTACTATATATATAAAACACAAACGGAAATTTCGTTCTGTTCCGTTATATTTTGATGGAACTTACACTGTTCGAGAGATAATTTTTCAGGGAAGGTTTTAGTATATAACACAACGTTCTACGTATATTAGTTATAGAATTATGATAGAAAGTTCTGTTATTTTGGCCGAAAAGGTTACCATTGCTAATTTTTTGGCGATCAATACTGTTGCAGAAAGAAATGAAAAGGCTATACGTGTCGAAAAATAAAAGAAAAACTGTCACTAATTTTATTTAAAAAAAAAGAAAGAAAGAAAAAAGAAAGAGAAAAAAAAAAGAGTTTTGATGAGAGAATATTATAAAACCAAAATATTTAATTTAAACATGATTGGGAATGTTCGTAATGCATAAAAAATTATTCAAGGGGCAAGATTTCTATATTGAAAAAATGTTTGGCGATGTATCTTTTGTTTTTGGCGATTTTGATTTTACTTTTGACCCCAAACAATGTGATTTTAAGCCAAAAAGTGTCTTCTTTTGTTGCAGAAAGAATTGAAATGGCTATACATCTGGAAAAATAAAAGAAAAAACTGTTACTAATTTTATATTAAAAAAAAAAGAAAGAAAAGAAAAGAAAAAGAAAAAACAGTTTTGATGAGAGATTTTAAGCCAAAAAGGTTTTTTTAAGTGTACGACTGCATTTTTGCAGTATTTTTTTGGTACTTTTCTGTTAGCCGGGAGTCAGTGATATATATATACATGTATATATATATACACATATATCTACACAAATACATGTATATACATACATATATATATATACACTTATATGTTTGAATATATACATATATATATGTATATATATACATAAGGTAAAGCTAGGATAGTCTGCGCACAATTCAAAAGAATAGCAATAAAAAATCTAAATATTAATTTTTTTCTAAACTATCCATGAATAATTTTTACTTCATTTGTTTTTTATGCATTTCCATTGCTATTTTGTTGTTATGTTGCAATTTAATAGAACAGTTGTAATAAAACCAAGAAAGTTATTTTGCGCAATCTCTCCTTACAGGGTTAATAACTACAATTAAATTGTTAACAATAATAATTACACTTAAATGACATTCCTGTAAAGTTTTTGTGAACAAATTTTATTGTATTGGGAGTGAATATTTCAACCTAATGCTTAACGAATCAGAAAAAGGAAATAATTTTAAGAACGATTAAAAAATTTTAATTAAAAGAAAAAAAAAATAATAATTCAGAAAAAGCAAGTCCAGATAAGATTACAAAATAAAATTATGTAACTTAATAACAAGTTTAACTTAAAATTAGTCCATTTTCATTTTTCATTTTTTTATGTAAATTTACCAATAAGCTGCGTAATCTCTCCTAGCATGGAAACTAATGGGAACGATGCGCCATCTCTCCTAAGTAGCAGATGTGCGAACTCTCCAATTTCGGTAGGAGAGATTGCGCGGCCTTTTATTTAAACATGGCCGCTACTAAAACGAACCGTTGATGTTCACATTGTTAGTCTAGATTAGTAGCTTATGAGAAATCGTTTAAGTTTAAAATATTTTGTACTATTGACATTCTATAGAAATTCTGATGAATAGCTATGAAAATTCAAGCACTTACTTTGGGAAAACAAATCAAAATAGCAATACTCTATCTTAGACGCTCAAAACAATCAACGTGCACTTTCAAGTAGATACTCCACTACTGTTGTTGTACAACTACCTGGAATGACTGCGGTCTCACTCTACTCCTTCCTCCCGAAACGCTATGTGCGCAATCAATCCGACCGCGCCATCTCTCCTGGCTTTACCTTACATATATCTCTAGTGCCCGGTTAACCGAAAAATACCTTTTTTTTAAAATTCAAATGCAAACTATATTAAAGGCAATATACTTCTATTTACTTCTACATATATGAAATTTCGTTCCGGCTGCTTATAACTTGAGTTCTGCTGAATGGATTTTCGTAGAACTTAAACTGTAAGATAATTTTTCAGGAAGGTTTTATTGTATAACATATCGTTCTACGTAGCTTAGTTATAGAATTATTCTGGGAGCCTTATAGAATTAGCCTTTTTAAAAGATTTTGCCGAATGGATTTCAATGGAACCTACACTGTTAGATAATTTTCTAGGGAAAGTTTTATTATATAATTTATCATTCTACGTTGCTTAGTTCTAGAATTATAGGGGGAAATTCGAAACTTGGGTGACCATTTTTTTTAATCAAATATTAGCCTTTACAATATTTGATTCCGATTATGAAAGATTAGCCTTCTGAAAAAGTTCTACTGGACGGATTTTGACGAGAATTTTATTATTAGTTAGATGCTATTTCAGGAATGGTTTTAATGTACTACATATTGTTCTACGTTGCTTAGTCAAACAGTTATGTGTAAAGGTTTTATAGTCAGGTGAACCCGATTCCGAAAGATAAGCCTTTTTGAAAGTTTTTACTTGGCGTATTTTTTGCGACTTGCATTGTTAAGTAGATAATTTATAAGGATGATTTTAGTATATTTTATATCGTTCTGTTAGTTTTAGAATTATGTGGAAAAGTTCTATAATCAGATGAACCCGATTATCAAAGATTAGCCTTTATAAAAACTTCTACTGAATGGATTTTGTTAGTTAATTTGTTTGCATTGTTAGTTCGACAATTTTTAGTGATGATTTTAGTATATTGCATATAGTTTTATCATTCTTTAGCAAACCTTAACTGTAAATGACCAATTAAAAGAGTTGGTCCTTAACAGCTAAAATTTTGACTACACATTAGAAAATATAATAGCGCAATCACGTCATTTTTCAGTAATGTGGAAGGATATTCCAGGTAAATATACAGATTGCTTTCAAATACAAGGTCAAATTAAACGATATATTTCGTTTGATTCAAGGTTCATTTGTAGAAACCGACCAGCGCAGCGGTCGTTGCTTGCTAGTATTTGATACAACCCCTCATCGTTTTCCTTTTATTTGGGAACAACGGATTTCCAGCTTATTCTATCGACGATAATTTTCAGAATGTTCTAGCTATGATTTTGAGACTTTCACAAAAGTTGCTCTATATACTTAGCTAATACATTATGCATGTTATATTTTGATTGCATTCGCGCATGCGCAGCAAAACATTTTTTAGTAAACCTGCTCATTTTTCACCCAATTTTTATTATTTTTTAATTCTGATTGCAGAATATTATGTACAATGTTGTTTACCATATTTTCTGAAAAGAACTTTTTTTTTATATAAAGAACTCTGCAAATTATAATTAAAAAAACTAGGCGAAATTTGGGACTGTTTTTATAAAAACCTTAATTTCTCTACGAGTATACGTGCTATCCTCATAAAAATGAACACAGTATATTAAAATAAGCTACTTATTATTAATCTCGAGTTTGAACGCCTTTGTCACATTAGTTTTTACAGGGTTATCCAAAAGATATTCGTTCATTTTCAATTTGTTGACAGTCCACTATGGGGTTTCGTGAAAAAAATCTTCGCGGAAATATATAACCTATACTATACTGTTTACACACCTGCAGTTTCAGGTTAATTCCTCATGTATTTTTCTAGATAGTTAACAAAACGTCTAAAATCACAAGTGACCGGCCACCTTTGGCAATATAGTGTACCTGTCTCCTGATATTCTATTAACAAACGTTTTCTGCTAGAAACATATAACATGAAGAAATGTTTTCGAAAAATGCCATTATAGATTCATCAAATGTCAAAACAAATATCTCAAGAATGTTGAATATTGAGTGTTAAGATATCGTTCACACATTTGATTTATTAAATATACTAGGATACTACTGTCAATTCTAATTAGATTAGAACTAACAATATAATTTATTACAATTAATTATCTTTCAGATTTCAGTTACAATTCTCATAGTTTAAGGCAGGATTGTCAGTTTTACCTGCTTATGTATTTAGAAATTCTAAATTCACACCGCAAATTCCGAAAGAATAATTTTTACTCTATGTAATTACGAAATGTCTGTCATTAAACAAAGCAAAAATTACTATTAATGATTTATGATCTGAATTCGGAATTTCTGAATAAAAAAGAAGGCCAAAACTGCAATTTTGGTATTAAATGCGAAAGTTTATAATTATTATAATGTAATCGATTAATTATTCCTGCGAATAAAATCCGTCATAACTATTATGTAACAGGAGCATAATATAGTTAGCATATAATGTTTTCAGGCATACCTATATAAATTATATTTTATGGTTGTTCGGAAAGTTCCTTCTGTTTGGGAAAAGCAATTAGTAGCGGAAAATTTTGCTCATCAGTTTTTAGACATTAAATATCGGAATTAATGTCTAATACTTAAATGGTAGAATTTTCCGGTACTAGTAAACATTCCCAAACAAAAAGAACTTTTCGAACGACCCAATACAATAACTATGATTATTTTTGTAAAATTCTTGAAACTTCTCTCTTTTTTATTATTTCCAGATTTGAATTTTTATATAAAAAAAATATATTCAAAATTTTTGAGGAAAATTTCCTGAAATATTGTAATACTTAAAATGCCCAAATAAATACTTCATGTAAAAACAATTGCACAAATTACACAAAAATAAGCGAATAAAACCAAATTATACCTAACGTATATTAGTCGCAGATCATTAAAGGACGATTTTTACCTCCCTCTTCGGAGATGAGTCTATTTCGAACGTGGTGTGCGGCGTCAGATCTCAGAACACTAAGTGTTCTGAGTGTTCACTCCTAAGTTCCACAGAAAAATCAGGACTCCATTGGTTGGCCGACCTGGGTACTTGTCCTTGTGGACCGCCTCCATAAGGCGATCAGGCGAATTTCGCCCCACTCTCCAGGCACTCAAACCCGTCAAACTGGGTCGAATCCCGGTAGGTAGGGGCCTGGTCAGTGGTCTCCGAGTCTATTTCGAAGAAGGCAGAATGGGGTGGGGGTAACGGTTGTTAATGATTTTAAAAAATCGCCAAGTGCCTCTCTCGATATTGCTATGCAGACTCGTATTGACAGATGTCGATTTCTTCTTTTATTGATAAGCATATTCGTTTTCTCTTTATTATTATTTTTAAACTGTTGTTTTCACAACATACTGTTACTTATACAGAAAACTAATTATCTACACAACAACCATGGCTCCGAAAGGAAAAACAATTCGTTCGAAGAAAAAGATGATTGTAAATAAAGCCACAAAGGTTTTTGAAAAATAAGTAAACGTCCCGAAAATTAATTTTTACTAGCCCGAAACCTAAAATGAAAGAAAAAGAATGCCAATTTTAACTCAGTTCTGACAATTATTTAATAGTCTAAAAAATACAAAACTACAATTTACAATATACCTTTATATCTTAAAAAATATACTGGCGCCTTTATTTTTTGAAGAAATGGATACACCAAAGTTCTAGTTGAAGTGAATCGAAACCTACAAAAAATGTCGTTGACACAACCCAAAATCGAAATGAAAAGAAAATTATTCCTTTTTTTTTTTTTAAATGTAACTGGAATAATAGTCAACAATTATATTTCTAATATCAGTTTTATAATTTATTTAAAAACATTAACAAATAAATACTTATTTATATTCAAATACTATATAGTTTCGAATTTAAAAAAAAAAAGAAATTGAATTACCTTTTGAAAATCGGGTTAACCCGAACCCGAAACAATTATATTCAACCTTATCCACAATGAAAAAAAATTGTCCCGAACCATAGAAACTTAATGAAGATCACAATTTAAAAATATAAATCTAAATAATACTTCTTCATATTTCTCTTGCAATATATGTCATATTTTGCATACATTGTCATTCTAAAAAGAAAAATAAAGATTGAATTTTGATATTTTAAATCTCTTTTTCATCTGTTTAACATAACATCAATTCATCGTTTCCCATTTTAATTTCATCCATTAGAAAATGAATGAATGATATCAACCATTTCGTTTACGATTAGCAAAATTAATAACAGTTAAATATTGCAGTAAATAAATTGTGCTCTGTTTAATAAATATAAATTACCTCATAATCACATGCTTGAATATTGAAAAGTAGTATAAAAGAAGAAGATCAAGTAGATGCATATATCTTCTGATGCGGTGTCGGTGGAGATGATAGCTACATGCTTATACACAGTATATCACGATGTGAATTTCTATTAACTTGAATAACATTCTTTCCAAAAGCAATTAACTTTTATAGAATATACCTTAAAAGTCAGAGTTAATTAAAATATGCACCATAAAAGAATGTTATAATTTTAACTCTTCAAACATAAATGAAGCAGTGTAATAGATGAATATTTTCATCCCAAAAGTTGGATAGGCGCCAATAAGAGATTTTCAATCTATTTAAATATTTAATTTTAAAATGAAAAACATATTTTCATGTTTTGTTGATTTAAATATATCGTTCGTTTTATTCTGATTAATGAATATATGATATAAACTCAGAATATTTGTCTTATGTTAATAGCTGCGAACCTTAAAAATTTTGAGTACCAGCATTTCCTATTGTTAATAGTATTTGTCTTACTTAATAGGAAATTTCTGTGGTTAAATATAGGAAATAGATATGTTTGAAAGTAAGTTAAACAATTTCATGAAAGGTTGCTTAGTAAATGTTTTCAGTTTAATGAATGATTTTGCTCACATTCCTTTAAATGCAGTCACATACTCATCAGGGGAAACGTCTAGCTTCGCTAAGATTAAATTCGAATTTGAGTATTATCTCGTTCATAATTAACGAATGTTTTTATCTTACTAGTTTATTGTAAAGTAACGATACTTTTCTAAATTTGCGAAAGTGAGAGGCGCTATTTACATGTGTTATAATATTCATTTAGTCTAATAAATATAGTTATGATTATGATTCATTAATCTTTTAAATAAGGATATATTTTGCAAATTATACGCATTGTCTTTATGTATATGTTTGCATCAAATTCTTGTGAATGTTTCTTTTAACGTTAAATAGAATAATCGGAAGCTATGAATGTAATAAATGATAGAAAATATCGTCTCACTCTTGGAGACACATAGCGTATTTTTCGATGTATAACTCAAATTCATTCTTCATCTATTTTTCATACATACTTTGCTGATACGCGATAGGCAGCTGTTGTCTGATTTTCATTAGTTTTTTCCCTTATTGCATTCATTGCGTACTAACAGCAGCTATACACTCAGAAAAAACTGTAAATTTATGAGCGTTTGCCCTTCAATCTTCACGGGAAACAGCCTTATTTGATGAAAAACGGTCTGATCCACTAAATAAGCGGCCTTATCCCTTAGATACATAGAAAATTAAGAGCAATCCACACATTCTTACAGTTCTAGCCCATATGTTAGCAAAAATATGGTACGACCCCATACATTTTCCTCCGATAGGGTGTAACACTTCATGTTACTCGTGTTTCGAAAATTTTAACCCGCCAAAAAAGCGATTCTGTGATGATTATCTAACGTGCTACGTGCTACGGAACAGTAAGTAAAGTGTTATTGTGTTTTAAAGTGCATTATATCCTGTGCATTTTAATGCTATGTATTACTTTGCCCCGTAAAATTACGGGCTGCACAAAATAATGGGCATGGATTTTTTTTTTTTTTTTTTTTTTTTTTTTTTTTTACGGGGTATGACTGCAATCTCTGCTGCCGGCCTCTGCCCGAATTTTACATCAATTTTTTTCTGTGTGTATATTTTTTTTTCATAAAAATTAATATAAAATAATAGATTTTTGGCAATTTTATGAATTGAAAGACCTATACACGATCGGGAGATATACATAAAGTTCTTAGTTTTTGTTTTCTTTTGCGTCTCCCATTCGAAACTTCACCACGAAATAGTGATGAAAATAACTGTTTTTGAATTTCTTCGGCCCACTCTTATATATATTTATACTTATAGTAAAAAAAAAAAAAAAAAAAAAAAAAAAAAACTATTTAAAAATGGAAACCACAAATTCACATTTCCATATTTTTATAAATTTTAGTAGTACCTGAATAGTAAAATAAAAAAAATATATTTTTCCAATTATTTCCGTAAAACACTTTCTGTTCTGCATCATTTGATTAACTTTTAATACAGAATTTCTCTGAAGTAATACTACGAAAATTCATTGCGCAAGCAAAAGATATTTAATTTAAGTAATAAAGGTGTGTTTTTATACATAAATTTTAAATAACTGAAGATAATTCAATTTAATTTTAATACAGCATATTCTTATTATAAAACATATTATTTTAGAATTTATATGTTTCGTAAAAATTATTTCCAGTGACTCAAAAGCAATTTTGATTTTTAATTCCATATCCGTGTAGGTTGTTTTGAAGCAGACTGTTATCGCGAAGGGATTTATAACATACTGCTTAGTTAAGTTTTTTTTGTTATCCTTTATTCTTATAACAATATGTGAATTAAATTTTTCAAAAGAATTGTGTGTTAAAATATACATAATCTCTTTAATTTTATCAAAAATATTCATGACAATAATCTTATAAATTTTCAAAATAATACAGAAATGATGTTATGCAACGTATAGCATATAACATATGCTGTTTTTTCGTTTGATGGAATTGCTAATTTAAGAGAGATATTTATATATTTTGTTTTTCTTGTAGGATTGGAGTGTATTTATTTCAATTAAATGAATTTATTTGTACATGCACCATTCTAGAATATGGAAAAATCCGAAATTATATATTTAAGATTTAATATCAATTCATTTATAGAAAAATTAAAAAACAGGTGATACATGACCACTAATGGATTTAATTTTACAATACTGATAGCTGTGCAACGCTTGGTTATGTTTCAAATGCACACCAAAACTTAACTGCCTTATAGATCGGTGTGTTTTAACAAATATGGAAATTTTTTCAAAATTTTTTACATTATCACATGTAAAACTGTTATTATGTGCATGTAAATATAGACAGATACATATATACTGTGTGCCTCAAAAATAAGGGGAAATTCTAACATTTAATAGTTCGAAAAGTGCAGAAACAAGCACGATACTGTTTTAAATACCGTTTCTTGTAATCTGTTATATTATTCGACTGTGTTTATACGTTTTATTATAGAGATTGTACTTAGGGCATGCTATCAAATTTTAACAATCGCTAAGAAGAGCATTTAATAAAACTTTGATTTTTTCAGATACGATTTCCTTTTATTTATTTTTTATTTTTCATTTTTTATTTTTTATTTATTTTTTTTTTTTACTGTACTGGTTGATAAAGATTTTGTAACAGTAGGTTCAACATTTTATAATATATGTTATTAATTGCTTTAAAAAGAAGTACTAATAGTTAATTCCTAAATGCTTAATTTTATCTGTATTGTCATTCATTATGCATAATACCAAAATGGAGGTAAGTTATTTTGTATTATATAAACAGCAGACAAAAAGAAAAAAATATATATTTTACAGTAACTACTATAAAATTAAATTTTTCGCTGAAGAAATGGTTTCATTCTTGATTACTTTCAGTTTATGCGCTATAGTTATATTTGTCGCACATAAATTGATTCTAAACAAATGAGCAAAACTTTAAAGAGAGATTGAATATGCATGGTATGCATGTTTCCTTAGACAAGCTCAAAACACCATAAAATGATGGTTCGTAAGTCCAGCAGTAATACGCTACAGGGAACTTTGAGATTGAGGAGAGAACCCTATTACTAACTAAAATGATAATATGGATGAAAATGCCAAGAATAAATCAAGAAATTGCAAAGCAAGTAATTTATTTTGACAAATAACCGAGTTCAAGAGAAGGGGGGGGGGTAAAGAAATTTAGAGTGATTTATAAATCATTGGAAAAACTTTATGGGATGATAGAAAACATCTAACCAAGCCATCTTTGGCATACAATGCATTGGTGTATCGAAAACGGTAAACCGGTGTATGTCGCTGTCATTAAACACATAAAGTGATGGTTTTTATACGTATCGTCATTCTTACCACAGATTGCAAAAATAATTGTTGGTTCTACCAATGAAGAAATGATTGACATATATGTTACGTATGATGCTGTGCATAGTAAAGCTCTGAAAGCCCAAATTGTGTAGTAAACAGGGTTCTCTACACAATCAGACAGGGTAATTCTATACTCAAGAGCAAAACTTTACGGAGAGATTGAATGCACCTAGAAAAGCTGAAAACAGTGTGCAATGCATGGTCGGAACTGAAGCAGTGAATTGGTACAGGACGCTTTCTGATTATGTAGAAAGCCCTGTTTACTACACAATTTGGTGTTTAGAGCATTCTCATCCTCAGCACTTTACATGAAATGCATATCCGTCCTTTCCAGATTAGTAACACCAGTTATTCATTTTGCAATTCCTCTTGCGGTTCACTTCTCCCATGAACCGTATGACGAAAATCCTTTGTTTAGATGTTTTCTATCATCCCATAATGATCTGCCGATGAATTATGATTCATCCACAATTTCTCTGAAGGAAAGTTTGACCAATTTAAAATCACCCACTGTTAATTAAAGTGAAGCGATGTCCTCATGTTTTGACAACAGGGGTTATCTTTGAGGCTAGTTTCGAAATTAAGATGAGGGTACATTGACTGAAATTAGAAAAGGTTCACCAAGTGGTCATTCTTTTTCTAAGCATGTATCCCGTTAGATATAGTTATGCCTTTAAACATAACATCATTCTCAGAATGTAAAGATATCTTCTAGTCACCTTAGTTTGAGTATATATATGTAGATAAGCGAGCCACCATTGGGATAAGTGTTACATAGAATGTTTAGTGTGGCTTTTGACGAGTATCAATGATAGGGAAAGTAGTATTTTTGCAAGATAAGTTTACTTGATTGGTTAGTGCATAATTCTTATAATATCAGCTGTTACAATTTTGTTCAGTGAAGGTATAATTGTGTTTAATAATTATATAAAACTGTTAATAAATATCTGACGCATAAATAAATGCAATTGTAAATGGAAATTACTTCTAATTAGAACGAAGAAAAAAAATTAAATTAAATAAACATAAAGCAGAGGAAGAAAGCATATTTTATTTCAGTAAAAAATAAAAAAATAAAATCATTTCTTAGAAATAAATATAAATAGGAAATACAAATATTCTAAAATTGATAATACTGGAAAAATATTTTAATACATTGTATTCACGGTGTCATAATAATTTTAGTATACTGAATAAAATTTAAACATTTATGCTGTACAAAACCACATGAGGCGTCAATGGTAAATAAAAGTCTGTAATTTGTTTTTATATCACTCGCAGAAGCTACGAAAAGTAATATTTTAAAATAGAATTTATATGCAGGAATACACAAGATTTAGTTACATTGAGCTAAAATTAAAACAAACAGAATTACATGATTTTACTAACATTAAAATTCTTCTTAAACATATCCTAAAATGTGTATCGCCTTTCTTTATATTACAACATAGAAAAAAAAATACATACCATTAGAGAAAATATCAATTATTCAAGTTTCGTTAATCTGTTAGATTAATTTATTTTATGATACTAAAAATATAAGTATATTCCTGATTGTTTCAGGATACTTAATAATTATTTTACGCGGCACAAGTCATTAAAACACCATTATCTGAATATATATAAGGTTATATTACTGACTTTCGAAAATAAGTAATAAATAATGAATGACGTTTATCCTATTTTCTTAAAAGGTAAGAACATACCCATGAATAAGAAAGATTTCTGAAGTTGTAGTTTACGGTATTGTTTCAGTTTGCACTAATGAGCATAATTAGCCGTGCAAAAATGAAAGAAACACGTTTACATTCATGTATATAAACGTGTGAAGTACAACCTTGTGAGCATCTTGTATAGATAGTGAATATAAATAGTTAAAATTGCATAAGAGAGCAGTAACAAAACTGTTTATAGATCCAAGGCTGAGAGAAAAGTTTAGGATAAACTTAATTATTCAGAATACGCGTCTACAAAAAGAGAAAAGAAAAAAAGCGCGGGCCACGCCTGATGCTGATTCTGTTCATAACGTGAATAACCGTCAATAGAATTCAACGGCTCTTCAAAATTCTGTCATTATATACGATGCCTCTCGTCAAATTATACTGCATTACTAGCGTAATTTGCAGCTATAAAGATAGTGCGTTGCACATATATCTAAAATATCTTAAGAAAGAAAATTTCATTTCGGTTTGGAGTTACATTCTGCATTTTCGGCTAATTTTGTTGATTTGACAGTCATCCCTTTAAATTGGTATCTTTCATTCGTGTTGCATTTTGTAGACATAAATAATTAAATATATTTATATATTATTAATATAATTTATGTATTATTATTATAATTAAATATATTTATATATAAATTCTCTTTGTTCTTTAGGATTTTCCTTAATACTGATATTTTCCTTCAACCGAAAATTTTCTTTATTTTTTATCTTCCCGATTTTTCGATTGAATGTCTCTTCTTCCTTTAGTATTTTGTCCCCTCATTTCTTTCAACTTTTTCTTCGGCCTCTTTTTTTTTTTTTAATAGGTGCATCCGATTCCATAATAACAAATAAAAATCTGTCCTTGTTTATTATTTTGGCATGGCCGTACGATATCAACCGTTTTTCGTCAACTCGATGAAAGATGCTACTTTCTATTTCCGCATTTTTCGCAGTTCAATATTTTTCTTTACTCTTGTAACCTCTCCCCAGTCATACATATTTTCCTCAAGAAGTGTGACGTGATCTCTTGCGCTGCTTAAATAATCCACGTTTCAGAATTATAAAACATGATACTTCCAATCAGAGTATTAAACACAGCATTTTCCGCATTTAAATATAAATTTTAAAATTCCTATAATTTCCCTCATGTCACATATTCGTTTATTTATCTATATTTGTCATGTACCCTTATTCGCAACTATTGTATCATAGACGCCGGCTTAACGGAGGCGATGAGAAAAATCAGGCAAACTTCCACCACTAATGTTAAGTTTTTTTTCTATTAATCACACTGATTAAATTGGATATTTTTTTGTTTAATTAATGGTAGATGTATGCCTGATTGCCCATTTCGTCACCGTGACGACGGCGTTTATGGTTTGTACTGTTTTTATTTTATTTCAATTGCTAATAAAATTTTCTGCTTCTATTGATAACATATATTCTGTTTTCTTGTAGCTAATTTTAAATCCCCATTTGTCAAACATTTTCACAATTTACAATATTAAATGTTTCATATTTTCAAAATTTACATTTACAGCAAAAACAACTTGGCCGTTTGCAAAAAAGTAAATGTAATATGTATTTATCAACAGGTTTTAACAAAATGAGAGGGAGGGGGGGAGGCACTCATCACAGTGACTTGCCACAAAATGAGGAGCTCGAACCGATACGATGATCAAAACCAGCTCGGTTTCAGTGGGGCTTCTATGCAATGTTTTGAGGATTTTAGTTACACGAGGATCGATAAATTGGGTAACTTTCCCGCTAAAATCCCTGTACTTGAAGGCATTTCTCCTATACCAATATTTTCAAATATGGCTGATGCTTAACAAAAATAAATAAATAAATACATAAATAGTCAATCAGAACAATTTTACATCGGTCGAATATAGTAATTTTAAATATGAACACTCGCTATAGTGTTTGATAAAATTCTACTTTCTTAAAAGCATGCTTCTTTGATCGATTTTTATTCGAAAACTGTACTTGAAATTTAAGAAGAACCGTTACCATTATTTATTTTCGATCATGGATTGGTTAACAAATGCACACAAAATGTACTCGGCGATGCATAAGCAATATTGCTGTAAAACGAAAACTGAAATATACGGAAATAATACTTTGATATTTTTTGCCATTAATAATATAACCCTCATAGTTCTATATAAATTCTGGTACAATGCATAAAACACGCAAATATTCTTATATATATACATAATAGTTATGTCAGTTTACACACACACACATATATATATCCCGTAAGGCATGGTGACGTCACTGTGAAATCACACTGTGACTTTGTGACCGTCGTCGTGACGTCAAGTGACGTCGATCTGAAGTCACTGTGACCTAAATGTGAAGTCGTTATGGCCGTTTTCAAGGCTTTCTGTGACCTCACAATGTGACTACTTTGTGAAGTCACCGTGCGACTTCAATGTGACAAATGTGACGAATCTGCATCGGATGGTGTGACCAGATTTTACCCGAATCCTATCCGGATTGTTCGGATCAACATTTTTTTATGCTACAAGTTTGTGACGTTTGTGACGACACTGCACCGGGTCGGGTGACCAGATTTTACCCGAATCCAATCCAGAAAGTTCGGATCGATCTTTTTGGATTTGTTTGGCTACAGAAACAATTTGAATTAGTGGTCGAGTGACTTGATTTTCGTGAACCCGATCTGACCCGAGTCGGGTATAATGTTTTTACTGTAAGTCTTGTTCGGAATATAAGCTTGCATACGACCGAGTAACCAGATTTTATCAGAAATTGTAATACGACACAATTTCTGATGTCGGATGGGATCTAGAGTCATTCACGAATCCGGTTATATACTTCTTGAAAATGACTGAACATGAATGATGGTTGACTGAAATTATATTTCGATTCAACCAGTATTCTTACCCTAACCCAACAACAACAACAACAAAAAATCTGTTGACCCTCAACCCGACCGAACCTGATAAATGATTTCGCATAGATTCGGATAACAAGATTTTACCAAATCACGATAAAATCGACGATAAGGATTGGATCGGCAATAATATTTTTTGTGCAACTCGTATTCTAATTAAAACTTTGCATCTGATTGGGAAACCGGCTAATGTAGCCGTTAAGCAAGAAAATTATAAATGTTAAAAACGCATACTAATATAAAAATAATATGTGAATCCATTAAAAATTATAATAAAAGTTAATATTTCAATAATATGAACTTCTATTGTGCAAATAAAAACTTTTTAAATTAACTTCTACCTCCATTTGTTTTATGTAACCACCAAAAATATTGACAATAATTAAAACAATGCTATTTTGCTGTTAAGTATTGAAGTCTTTAAATGTGTATACTTTGCCATATTTCCCCTTGCTCAGTATCACGAAACTTTCTGACACATTTATGAACAAATATTTAAACGCTGGTCACTTGCATGCCTGATTATTAAAGCGATTTGGAATGAATAGCGTTTTCCATTTTTAGATAAATGAAATACTTAAGATCAATTTCGGTCACGTTTTTTTTTTTCATTTCTGACGCTGCGCGTCGGTAACTCGGTCCAAAACACCGACTTTGCTAGTGTTTTCTGAAACATCTTCTGCCGTTACCAAATAATGGAAAACGCCATTCTATTAAATATATTCTGATTAAGAACACCAGCCAATTTCCTGTGTTTCCGAATAAAAATGAATTCAGAAATATGTCAGAAATTAGTTATTTTGGATTTGAGAACAATGAAATATTTTGATAACTAGGGAAAAAAAAGAAACATCCTTTAAGAAGAGTACACGGAAAACAGAAGTTAAAAATATTAATTTCCTGAGGAGATATTTTAAATATACGAAAGCATCCTTCGCCCATAGGTTTAAAATTAGCGAGGGCAGTAGGAAAGTTCACTGAAGAACAGCCTTAAGCATTGTCAGAGGAAACACAATTCCATGTATTCTGATACTCCGAAAAATGTTCTCATTATATATACAGTAGAACCTCCATAAGTTGACCACCCAAGGGACTGTAACTAAGTGGTCAACATGCGGAGGTGGTCAACTTAGGGAATTTTTAGAGAATATTTAGTACAATATTAGAAAAAATTTAGTAAAACTTTTTTAGTAATTTTTAAGGAAAAATTTAGGGAAAAAAATTAGCACTTACTCATTTTTATTTTTACTGAAGAGACAGCACATTTTCACAATTTTTGAAAGAATAATTCAATTTTTGTTTGAGTCCTTTTTTTGTTCATTAGGTAACTGCAAAAAGCACTTTCAGAGTTTACAAGTCCATTGAGCATGCTTGGGCATTTTTCTGCAGCGAAATCTTTAAGTTGCTCCATCATGCGCTTTACATCGTCTTCCTTTAGAGTTGGGTACTTTTCAGATTCGTCGTCACTTGGATCATCATCCTCTTCGCCGTCCATTTCTTGTACCTTAGAGTCCTCGCTGTGCTTAGTTGCAGAGAGTATCTCATTGAAGATTGCTTCTGGGTCTGGTTCAACACATGTTACTAACTCATCGTCTATCATAACATAATCTTCAAAATCAACTCCATCAAAAACTGGCAAGGGAGATAGAGGAAGCTCATCCTCTTGCACCGATGTTGTAGCTGTAACAAATCCAGCTTTCTTGAAGCAATTCTTAATCGTGGTTTGTGTAACTTTATTCCAAGCAGAATTAATCCAATGAACAGAATTCAAAGCATTTACTGACGCAGCTGTTGACGATGCCAACGCAGAAGGACCACAGGTTTGTGCTTTCATAATCACCCATTCCAGAAGTTGAGCTCTGTAGTGCACTTTGAAGGACTAAATAATGCCTTGATCTAAAGGTTGGGTTTTCGAAGTTGTGTTTGGTGGCAAAAATTTCAGCTTCACATTTGTAAGATTATTCACTTTCGGGTGGCTGGGCCAGTTGTCCACGGTAAGTAGAATGGACCGCTTCTTTTTCCTCATTTCTGCGTCAATTCCTCTAACCCACTCTTCGAACAAAACACTGGTCATCCAAGCGGATCTATTAGCTCTCCAAAAAACAGGTAGGTCTTCAGGTTTTACATTTTTAAATGCACGAGGTTTTGCGGATTTGCCAATCACCGTAGGCTTCAATTTTTCGCCAGTCATACTAGCACATAGAAGAACAGTAAAACGCTGTTTTGAAAGTTTTCCTCTTTTGCAAGTGTCACCCTTCATTACTAGACTTCTATCAGGCATTGCTTTAAAGAAGAGACCGCACTCATCAGCATTAAAGATATCCTCATCTTTAAAACCTTTAGCAAACTCTGGGAATTTTTCAATAAACTTCTCCACCACTTCAGCTGAAACCTCATTCGATTCCCCACACAAAACTTTTTGAGAAATCTCGTATCGTAGTTTGAATTTTTCAAGCCAACCTGCTGACGCTTGGAAGTCCTCTATTTCGAATTCTTTTGCAAATTTTTTTGCTACTTCCTGAACCATAGGTCCCGATATTCTTGCATTAATTGATCTCATCTCTTTAAACCAACGAAACGTGGCTTCGTTCACAGCGTCGAGACACGTTTTTCTGCGTTTTCTTTGGAGTCCCCCGTTTTCGGAAGAATATCTTTCCAGATATTCTTTCTTGCGTTTTAAAATGTTACTCACAGTTGTCTTGCTCACACCAAATTTTTCCGCTGTCTTTCTTTAGCTTTTCAGAAAATTAAGAAGATCCACTTTCTCCTTTAATTTAAGTTCTTTTAGAGCTTTTCTTTGCGCCATTTTTAATGAAAATTCGCAAATAAACGACCGGTCCCGTCACGACGCGATATCCAGAAAAAGAACGGAATGTGTTTCAAGTGTAAGCGATACCCGTTGTTTTCCAATTCTGCGTATAGCTACTAGAGATGAGACGGGCTCGAGCTCAATCTTTCGGAAACTGACAATTTTATTTATTTTCATATATGAAAAATTAAAAATAACTTTTTTTTCACCCTGAAATGATGACATATTCCATTTCAAGTCATTTTAATGTTATTTTGATCATAATACATAGAAGAGGAAACAGATTTTTTTTTTACTTTTCTAGTGTTAGAATGCTACTTTAAAAAGAAAATTTACGGTATTTGTGACGCGACTGATGACTGGGTTATATGGCGCCTTTGGGAAAAGGCGCCAATAATATTTCTTGCTAGATTTTCATTCTGACAGTAGAATATTTTTTAATTGGATCGTTTCTTTTATTTATTTATTTATTTTTAGAGATCTAACGCGAAATGAATTTTTTTTCTTTAGGTCAATCAGCAATAGTTTAGGTTTGCAAATTTTTAGTCTTCTATTGTGAGCGAGCCATAATCGCTCTTCATATGAAAATAACGTTAATGATTTTATTTTTAATTATGAACTTTGATCATGCTAAAGCTCTGCTCTGTACATTTCCGAAGTCACTTTCATTTGTAAGTAGATGATATAATTGTCATGTATTGTTATTCCGATAGAAAGCAATCTAACAGTGTTTTCACTTTTCCTGTAAAAATATAGGGTCATTCAGATAACGGTGCCAAATTTTTAATTTAAGCTACATTTCAGGAATACAAAATATTGCTTTAATTAAGGGATCAATTATAATTTACGTAAAAAAACCTTTTATAGGAAATAGAAAACGTTGTTCGATTCTTCGGCATAGAAATAGCAATTTCTGCAACTTTCATGCATATATTCATAAAAACGCACTTCGTTAATATGTCCATCAGATTTGCTTGTTCAGAGAAAAAAATATGAACATCCTTTAAAGGAAGTATATTTTTATTTGATACCAAACTTCTCTTTTGATAAAATTCAATGTAAATTTCCATAAAATTAATGTCCACGGAATGAACAGTTATTTTAAAGTATAGTTTTTTTTTTTTTAAAATGAGATATTACTTTTAAAACAATTTTTAAATATTATGTAATTTTTTTTTTGTTATCGCGTTTGAACGGGCTCGGGCTCTGAAAACACAAAATGTTTCGGGCTCGGGCGAGCTAGGATTTAAAATCGTCGGGCTCCGAAAAGAGAGCCCGAACTCATCTCTAATAGCTACACCGCTACGCACATCCCCCCAATCCCCTGACATTTTTCGACAGATTCCAGGAATTCTTGCATTTCCCTCCCATTGTATTATATTGGAAGTGAACAATGAATGGAGCGCCACAATAGGGACGAGTGCTGCTCAGATAAGCCGAATGACTGTTCAAGAAATTCCTGGAAACCAAATGGAGAACAAACTGATAAAAAAACAAATTCAAGAAAACATCAATGGTCAAGTTACAGAGGTTAAAACCTACTAAAGAGTGGTCAACATACAACTTACGGGGGTGGTCAACATAGAGAGATAAGTCTCCATTAAAAATATGTTGTGACCATTCAATCTAATAAATTTCGGTCAACATAGAGAGGTGGTCAACTTTGGAGGTTCTACTGTATATATATATATATATATATATATATATATATATATATATATATATATATATATATATATATATATATGTTACGGCCAATATGATTAATCCGGCCGGACATAATGGCCGGTTATTATTAATAATACCGGTTATTATTATTAATGCCCAGATTAATCATATTGACCGTAACATATATATATTAAACTCCATACAAAATCATTGTCTCAGTAATCTAATAAATGTAATTCTCTAAAATTCAGTATTTTAAATATGCTATCGAAATACATAAAGTATTCATCTTGTGATAATAACAACAATTAGCTTGAACAATTAATTTTTAGCATAAATATTTGATTAATTATTGATATCCTAACTGGTAAATGTATTTCAAAACGAATATTGTGTTTATTTAGTATAATTTCATTAAGTTCAGATTCGAAACGCAATTATAAAACAATTACCTATTACTTTTTTATATGAAGTCCATTACTGGCACAGTGGATGTCCAGTACTGGAATGGTGGATGCCCGTTGCTGGAATTTTAAGTATTTTTATTTATTTCTATTGGTACAATTAAATTTACATTCACAAGTGGAAATGTGACAATGAGATTGGTTTCATATTGTAGATACATTCATATATTGAATTTAAAAAGTGGAATATAATAACGATAACTAGTAATTAAAAACATATTTTTTAAAGAAATTACTTAAAAGTACCCGTTACTGGAAAGAGTGCCCTATTACAATAATATAATTATAATTATTTTACATTAATCCCTCAGACGTAAATTTCTCTATTAAATATTTAAAATTTCCAAGTACTTCCTTACGTATTAGCCATCGTGTTATTTTCGTAATGCTGCAAAGTTCTATATTAGATATTAATTCCTAATGTTTAATAATAAAACTCATATTTTATGCAAGACCTTTCATATATTATTAATAATAATTTTGATCAAGTCTCTTTAAAATGAAATACATTACGAATAAGAAATAGTACCTGTAAACAAATCTATGGAAATTCACAAAATCTTATATTTATGTTTAAAAATCTATTAAGTCCTAAAGCATAATAAAATAAGAATATATCGTTTTACATTATGAATTAAAAATATTACAAATAATTAATTTAAAACAATGTAAATTTGTAACTCTTAAGTATAGACAAATTGAAATTAATTTTAGCATATTTTGTACTTACCAAATCTTAATGCATATCCATCTAAAAAATCTTCGCGTGTTCCTTTATCCATTTTTAGCAAATTATTAATGATGTCATATTACAGGGAATCTTTTCCAGCAAGAAATTTCGGATAACTGACACTTATATGTAACACAGCTACCACGAAATTCCCCAGCTAGAATTCTTCAAAATTTGAAAATAAATGAAACAAAACTTGAATTCATCTTATGCTTACAAGTTACAACAGTTTGAATAAATAATCCTTCCGAATGAAAATTTTTCCACTTTTCAAATTCCACTTTTCAAATTTATCTTGACCGCAGACGATAGACGAGTCCATATTATTATAAATAATGAGCAGCTGCTCAATTTCCTTAAAAAAGAATAAATGTTTTCTTCTTCCCTCCCCCCTCTGCCGTTCAATATGTATATGTTGTTTTTCAGGCTTCAAAATAACGCTTTGCAGATGATACAATGAAAGACTTCCGTTTATTTTATTTTATTTTATTTTATGTCAAGTTTGATAAATGCAATTTTTAAATTAAAAAATGTCGAGATTTTTTTCCTTCCAAATATGGGCTAGAATAGCTATAACAATTATATTGAAAATTCTGGAGATAAAATAAAATGAAATAGTATTTTCCTTCTAACAGAAGCAAATTACTTATTTTATACGTTTATGATATTCATAACCTACTAAATCCATAATGAAACGAAAACAATTTAAATAAAGCCCTAGCATACAAAAAAGAAACTTTGCTTTTCTGAAAATATCGGATTATCTCTATTCGCATTTTGTCTACATTTTAATAGCACTTCACAGTGAACAACACTTCCCTCCACTGTATTATTTTTCTGCCAGTTCCGATGATTACAAGTAATTTATAATTGACAAAATTCTTTGAAGTTATTTTAACACTAATTATTAATTTTTCCTAGAAAATAAAACTTTTATATTTTTTTAATTAAAAAATAAGTTTAAAAAAAATAAAAAAAATTACATTTTCTAGTTTTCATAAATAAGTATGTTTCTATGATAATTTACAATTGCATAATTAAAAAGATATATATATATATATATATATATATATATATATATATATATATATATATATATATATATATATATATATATATATTATGCTGATAATTTTATTTTAGTTAGATAAATGAATAACTGAATATAAATTACTTTCCAAGAGGCATAATAAATTACTAAGGCTCTCAAATGCGTAAAGATGACACTATGTATGTTTCTTCTCATTTTCAAAGATTTTTTAAATTCACATTTTTATCACAGTGTGAATTCCCAACATGCTAGTATTTTGGTCGCAGATGTGACGTGACATACGTGATTTACAAAGACGTCAAAGTAACGTCACAAAAATTAAAAAAATTGACTAGAAAAGTATTTTTACGATGAATAACATGTTTGTAATAGCTTTGTATGTTTTTTTTATAATTTTTAAAGAAGTCCACATTTTAGTCACAATGTGACCTCACTGAATGGTGGCATTTTGGTCACAGATGTGTCGTGACAACTGTGACTCGAATTGACGTCACAGTGACGTCACTGCGACCATGCATGCTATGAGGGTATATATATACACTATATTTCCAATGATGACCGGTCACTTTCGATTTTAGACATTTTGTTAAATATCTGGAAAGATACATGAAGAATTATCCTGAAACTTCAGGAGTGTAAACAACATGATACACGTCATATATCTCCACGAAGTTTTTTTCCCAAAACCCCATAAGGGGCCGTCAACAAATTGAAGAAAAACGAATATATTTTGGATAACCCTGTAAAAACTAATATTGCAAAAGCATTCAAACTGTAGATTGTGATTAAGTGGCTTATTGTAATAATTTGGGTTCATTTTTATGAAGATAGCATGTATACTTGAAGAGAAATTCAGGTTTTTATAAAAACAGTCCCAAATTTTACCAAGTTTTTTGCTTATAATTTGCAGAGTTTTTAATATAAAAACAAGTTATTTTCAGAAAATATGACAAACAAAATTGTACAGAATACTCTGCAATCAGAATTAAAAAATAATAAAAATTGTATGAAAAATAAGCAGGTTTACTAAATATTGTTTCACTGCGCATGCGCGAATTCAATCAAAATATACTGTGCATAATATATTAGCTAAATATATAGACCAACTTTTATGAAAGTCTCAAAAACATAGCTTGAAAATTCTGATAGTAATCGTCGATAGAAATTCGCTGTGCCCATAAACATAATACAGTAATTAATTAATATTATGTGAGCCATTTTAAAGAAATATGGGGTTCTGATGATCAAAAACATATAAAATTATAAATAAAATAGGATTATGATATTGTCAGTACTATTACTAAATATCCAAATATTTTATCCAAATCGCTGAAAATATTGAGTCATGATTTCTAAAATAATAATGTCCTTTCAAGATTGTATTCTTTTTATGAAACTACATCAGAAGGGTATTTGAATCCCTTTCACATTATTGATTTCACATTTTTTTGCACAAATCTTGAAGACACAGTGATTAATTAATATTATGAAAGTTATTATAAAACAAAATGGAAATCTGATATTAAAAAAAAAAAGAAAAACGTATGAAATTATAAACAAAATGATTTTATGATATTTTGTCAGTACATTTATAATATATTTATATTCAAATATTTTATCCAAATAGCTGAAAATATTGAGTTGTAGTTTTTGCCCTGATTTCTAAAATAATAAATGTCCTTTCAAGAATGTATTTCATTTTATGAAACTACACAAGTTTGAATTGCATTCATATTATTGATTTTGCTTTTCTTTGCACAAATCTTGAAGAGTTGTCGTACATAAGACACAATTTATCCGCACAGATATTTATTTCTGAAAACAGATAACATTCTCTTTTTTCCATGTCTTTTGTAAATCTTTGTGAAAGTACCTAGAAAGTAATTTATCTTTCTTTTGTCTACTCGAACAATGTTATAAGTTGGGTGCATATATTTTACAAAATATATATATACAGAGACATTGTACATCTAAATCAATATAATGAAAAAGAAAATATTTTTAAGAATATTTTATTCCATATAGCTTTGAAAAAGATCAAACAGCACAAAAAAATTTCATTGCATGTTTTTAAAAATTTCGGTTTAAAATATTAATTGTTTGTATCAGTAGAGCAGGTATTTGTTTAATACCTATCATAAGAAAGTATAAATCTTCAATTTTATTTTTGTTGTTCACAAAATTTTCAAAATACGCAATAAAGAAACGTAATGACTCTAACGTTAAGAGCCTACGCTAGTCACGGGAAGAAACGCTCTAGCTAATGTTTAGTCTATGGGAAGGTTATCGCGCGATTTCTCGCTTGCATTTTTATATTTTTAAATGATTTTTTTTGCATAGGATAGCTGAGGACGATCTCTAACGTTGTTAGTTTTTACTTTTTTGATTTTGATTACGGTTTTTTTATAAGCGGACATTTTCAATTTTGGAACCGGTTGGAACCGGTTCTGAAAGTGAAATTACCCTTATATAAAAAAACTGGAAATAAAATCGAAAAAGTAAAAACTAACAACATTAGAGATCGACCTCAGCTATCCTATGCAAAAAAATCATTTAAAAATATTAAAATGCGAGCGAGATAACCTTCCCATAGACTTAACATTAGCGGGAGCGTTTTTTCTCGTGACTGATGTAGGCTCTTAAAACAATGATTTCCTGTAAAAGATAAATTAAATATATTTGAAAATATCACGGATAGTCTAATGCAAAATAACAAAATATTTCTGAAAGTTACACACGCACACACAAATATATTACATATATGGATGACATGACGTCCCATCTAAAATTTAGATAGAGGTGAATAAAGATTAATTTAACTCCATGTCTAGAAGCAGGTCAATGGCTAATGTCACTAACATACATTTTTACCTCCTCGCAGAACAGCTGAGATGAAACTTCTGTTGCAGTTGAAACAAATAATTCACATTGAAGAAGAAAGCTAGTTCCATAGATCAATCGGTCGTTGTAACCTGAATGTCTCCTTTCAAGGCTGCGTGAAAACCTACTAAAATGGTGGGCAAGGTCACAGTGCACTGGTCTGTGATATACTTTTAAGGTGACGTTAAGATCTCGGTGAAAAATGTTGACTATTCCCTTTGTCTATATGTGGTAGGGCGAATATATCATCCTTTTGATCCCTAGAAAGTGACACAGTGTTTGGAGTGTACATTTTCGAATTGCCTTTTCTGGTCCGTCGGAAACCTCGTGATTCAATGGTTGTTGAAATCTTGGGAAACATCTGCGATAGCCACAACGTCTGGCCATCATGTAAATCTGTTTCATCATTGTGAGGGTTGCTTTGAGAAGTTGGTAAAAGACAGGCAATGTCGTGTTGTACATGATCAAATCCCTAAGTGTGGTTAGGAAAATACTCTAATGAAGTTTTAGTATGCCGGTTGACTTTAGCTTTTTGATAAGAAAGAGATTGTTTTAACCAAATTCTACAAACATTTTTAACAGAAAGTCAAATGAATCTAGAACTAATCCATTTAGTCGTACCTGTAAGTACGGGGATATGAAAAGTTCGCAATTGGGAAAAAATAGTTTGCGAAATGAAACAGAGCTGTAATGAGTATCAATAACTGCTAAGACATTTGGGTTTTTCTGACCCGGTAAATTAAAGTTCTTTAATTGTATACTTTGTCAATTTTCAATTAAATTTCCTACTTCAGGGTCTTCTGATTATACTTTTGAAATTTCTTCATAATCGATAGGATTTGCCATTGTTTTACCCACGATGGTAGAAAGCGTGTCTGCTGCAATGTTTCCAGATCCATGTATATTGTGGATATCAGCCATGATATAAAATGTAACTGTCTGATTTGATTTCGTGACTATTTGTGTATAAGCTGTTGGAATGCATTTTTAATGGTTCATGATACGCAAACAGAATGTAGCGTCTTGATTTGCGCATGTGTCGAAAATGTTTGATACCAGCATTATGCTGTGAGCAATAATCTATTTTATGCTGTTAATTTGTGTTACAAATTAAGAACTGATACTTTATACTTTAACCCCTTCGCGACGAGCGTCCTTTACAGAATTTTTAATCTTTTACCACCGGTTTCTCAAAACAGAAATTTTCGCCTCATTGAATCGCAGAAATGCTCTCATTAAATAAGGCAAAGCTTACAATAAAAATTAACTGGTGGGAATAATCGAGGATTCTGAGCATCTTATGCGTCACGTATACGTGTCGCTCGTCCCCAAGGGGTTAATCAAAAATTATCAAAATTTATAAATGGTTCATACTAATGAACATAAGATCGCAAATGTGTTCTCACTAAGACTAAAATTCTATATTCACGTTTAACCGGTTTCACATAACCGCTCTCGCGTTTCCACTATTAACTCTCCTTTCGAAAATCAAACTATAAGGAAAGGGCATGTTTACAAAAAAATAGTTCCATCAACCCATCTACCACTACCTTTATGTCGTAGCTATCATTGCAGAAATCGTCATGGCAACGTAGGCTAATCATATCATAGGCTAGTTTAACGTAGACCAATCTGATCTCCCCATCTCATGTGTACAGTAGGAGTCATAACGAACGAACAGGTTTTTCTTGCTAACCCACCGTAATTTAACCAACAGTGATGTCAGCTGCCCTTTTCTGATAGAACTAAATGATGAAGAAAAAGAATAACAGTCGGTAACGCTGATGTCATATTTGATAGTGCAAGAGGGACTGCTTAGACCAGTAAACCAAATTTGTAGAGCATAGTGTCACTTCCGGTATCCTTTATTAAAGTATTAAAAATTTAATACCATGTTTAGCCGAAGCTGAACCTGCCGCTAAACGCAACAAAGGGTGGAATTAGTAAGTGAGTTAAAAAAAAATAATTAAAAATAATATGTGGTCAAAAATCATATTTATATGTCAGTTCTGTCAGGGAAATTCTCTACGTGATAGTCGGCCGGGTTTGAGTGGAATTTGTGCATTGGCAGTAGCAGTTGAAAACTGCTAGGAAAGGTTTGAGAGTTCTGTCAGAAAAACATTAATTTTCTGTAGCTTTCTGTTAATGGTAATCCTATTAAAAATATTCGAAAATTCATTTTTCGGCAGGTATTTCAGGTTTCTTAATATGAGTCTGTTCTGTTAGCGGTCAGGAGAAGTAGCAGTAGCGGTCCAACGCCGCCTTTAGAATTTTTTCTGAAGCCTTTAAAAAGTCTTTCGAAATTTATCTAGTATGGAAGTTTGTGTAAACGAAACTAATCAATTTTCAACAAGAAAACATCCTGTTAGCTTTGTTTTCTTGATTACTTTCTTCATTTAACTGATAATTATGGTATAAATCTGTTTAAAAATCAATCACTATCGCCACTCAGTTAAAAATTGTTGCTGAAGGAAATAAAAATTTTCTTAACGACAAATTTTCTTTTATCGAAATATGAAGTAAATTAAGAAACATCCCTTTTCTATTATACTTTTAATAAGGAAAGCATTAACTTTAATTTACTTCATTTTGCACAAGCAATTTAAATACCAAATACGTGACAATATTCACATTAATATGATTGTGAAACATCCTTCAAATGTGGCTACTTGAATTTAAAGCTGTTTATTTAATTTTCCCAATGCGAATAATATGAGCTACCGGGAATTTCATTAAAGTATTAAATTTACATTTAAATTGAACTTTTAGGATTTATAAATAGTTATTTTCAAGTTGCACGTACCATAATTTTAATATATATTGCGATAAATTTTATTAAATATTTGATTGAAGAGAAAGAATTTTTTTTTTTCCTTCAATACAAAGTAGCTTTTAAAAATCAATTTCAATATAATGCTAGTTTTCAAGAAACAACCTTTTAAATTCGAAATACTATATAAAAAGAGAAACCAGAAAGCTTTGTATTCAATGCTTGCCACACTAATAAATTATAGAAGACAACGTCCTTTTGTTAGTATTTTGTAAAAAAAAAAAAGTTTTTTATGTTGATCTTGAAAGTATCCGAATTTCATAATTTATCGAATGTTGTCAGATTTAAATGCCGTCAGAAGTAATGGATAAATCATATTCCGTAATAAAATGTTATAAATAGCAAAATAATACCACAGATATCTCGTGAGATTATCTATTTTTCGTTTTTTCACAATGTGCATGTAAAAGTTTCAACGTATAAATTTCGTATGAGTAAGCAAACGGATTTTGACCTGCGGAAAATTGTAAGAAATAATAATATCTACAGCACTGGACAAACTCAGAAAATTACAATTTGTTTAAATCATAATATAAATAAGCTTAGCTTTACATTAATAAAATAAAGATGAATAGTATTTATAAAAAGTCATCTCAATTTAATGTAACTCGGAAATAAAATGGTGCAAATAATTTAAATAAGAAAATACATAACTTTAAAAAAATAACATTATGTGTGACTTGGACAAAATTATAAACTCAAAGTTATGAATTTCTATATTCTGGTATTTTTATCTGAATAAATGCTTTTTATGATAAAAAACTAATAAATAGAGTCATTAGGGATCAGATCATTTCAATACATCAAAGCATTTTTAAACAAGAACGAAAAATTATGCATCAAGCATAGATTATGAAACACTTTCCAACACAGCCAGAAAATTGTAACGAAACTTCAACGTTAAATAAGGAGAAAGAAGATATGTAAGTAAACAGTTTAGAAAACATATAATACATTGAAAAATACAGTTTTGAAATTACCTTCCAGTGTCAAAATAATAGTCGATTTATTTTTTGCAGCTCTGTATATGATCAATAGATGTGGTTATATAGTATGGTAAAATTTAGTTCAGTTAGAATATTCACATATAGCAATTTTCGCCAATCAATGGAAATGCACTAGAAATCTTTTGTACAGCCCTGTATATTATCTGAAGACTTTTGTACACACCACCTATTAAGCTAAGAGGCAACTTAAAACTCACTTGCAGCAATTACCAAACGTAAACGACAATGTATCTTTTTTGCGTAGCCCTGTATATGAATTTAGTTATGTTCTACGAACTTCTATTAGTCTACTAAATACAGTTCAGCTTGAAAATGAATGCGTAAACACAATTAAAAACTACCCTTAAGCAATTCACTCCCATAGTCTGTAAAACATATGAATTCCCTTGTGTAGCCCTGTATATGATGAACCGAGTTTATAAACACACACATGCTATGAAAATAAAATTGTTAAACTTAAAAACGAAAACGAAGGTTGAAAACGCACTTATCACACATAGACTGTAAATATCGCACATGTACTGTAACCAATATCTTTTGTGTGTCCCTGTAAATAAACGCAATGCACACAAGTGAGCAATTTATAGTACACCTCAGTAATGCATATAGTTTTTATTATGTTTGAAATAGTGAAATATCACTATATTACACTGCAGACAAATTTTTCCCCATAGGACAATGTGTGACAGTTCTTTTGTTTGACCCTGTAAATGAATAATAAATGCTTTGCACCCCATATTATAAAAACAGCATGTTTTAATGCGCTTCATAATTATACATCAATTTATTGTGTTTTAAATGACGTAGCGTCATCAAAATGAACATGAAACGATTATTCCCCATTGACCGTAAAATAACGGAAAAATTTTGACTGTCCCTGTAAAAAAACTATAAGTGCTACATACTTCAGTTGAAATAGGGAATATGCTACAGATAACGACAATAACATATAAAAATTTCAAAACAATCCGAGCATATTTACGTAGTTAGAGCATGGACAGACGGCCATCCGGCCAGACAGCCATCCGGCCATACGGCCGACAAACACTTTTCAACTAGGTTGGTAAGTGTTAAAAAGTTTCTCAAAAGTACAGGGTAAGTCAAAACGAATATAGCGATTACAAACGGCGATAACTATTTATTGCGTACTTTGACACCCTGCGATTTTTTTCTATGGGGTTATGTGAAAGACTAGAGGTATGTGCCTCCCATGCCCAAAACAATTGAAGAACTCAAAGTACGCATTTGTAATGCGCTTGCGTCGGTGACTGAACAAATTCTTCAGAATGTATGGCGTGAAATGGACAACCACCTAGATGTTGTCCGTGTGACCAAGGGAAGTCACATCGAACATCTATGACGTATGTATAAAAAATTTCGAAGTTCCGTCTACATTCTGTGTTAATCTTATCGATAAATTCTTTTCCATTAAATAGTTATAGCCGTTTGTAATCGCTATATTCATTTTGACTTACCCTGTATGTCTAATTTTAATATAGTACATGACAAAACAGAAAACAATAAATTACTGAGTTTAACAAATGAACATAATTTGAATCCTGGTGCTAAGTATTAATGCACACATTTAAAAATAAGTTGGACCGCCATTTTTCTGAATTACTTCGAATATGCGGCTTCGCATAGATTGAAGAAGTTTTTCCAATTGCTTCATTGACAACTGGTTCCATGCTGAAAGTAAGCCATTTTTAAATCATTTGTGTTTTGATATTGACGTCCATCATGATAGACTATTTGAACGATAACAATCTAACAATTTTCAATGGGGGTTTAGATCAGGTCTGCGGTCTGGCCACTTCATAACATTCACATGCCAGCGCTCAAGCACTCTTTTCTAGCCAAATTGTAAAATCTAAATGTAAGCTCTCGAACTGTTAGACGAGTTCTTCAACGAGCCCCGAGCATAAAATGGAAGTAAATGAAAGTTAAGCCAAAACTTGAGCCTCATCACATGAAAGCAAGACTCCACTTTTTGCATCACAACATGACATGGACAACGGAGTGGAGCACCGTCATCCGGTCAGATGAAAAGAAGTTCAATTTAGACGGCACAAATGGCTTAAGATACTACTGGCATGATATTAGGCATGAATTACGGGATATCTTTAGTCGAAACTTTGGTGGAAGATCCCTGATTGTGCGGGCTGTTTTTTCTCAGAATGGTAAAACTGCTCTAGCTTTTCTTAATGGAAAACGAAAAGCAGAAGACTACCATATAAAGCTGTAAGATAATCTATTGCCTTATGCACCGTTGATTGCTGTAGTAAACTGGATTTTTCAGCAAGATAATGGCTCAATACACTCTACAAAAGAGTGACTTGAGCGCTGGCATATGAATGTCATGAAATGGCCTGCCCGCAGCCCTGACCTAAACCCCATTGAAAATTGTTAAGTTGCTATCGTTCGAACAGTCTATCATGATGGACGTCAATATCGAAACACAAATGATTTAAAAATGGCTGTACTTTCAGCATGGCTATTATGGACATTAGTTGTCAATGGAGCAGTTGGAAAAACTTGCTCAAACTATGCCGAGCCACATATTCGAAGGAACTCAGAATAATGGCGGTTCAACTCATTTTTGAATGTGTAAATTAATACTTAGCACCAGGATGCAAAATATGTTCATTTCTTAAATTCAGTAATTTACTGTTTTCGGTTTAATCATGCGCTATACTAAAATTACACATATTTTTGAGAAAAATTTAAAATGTGCATTGATGTATTGAAATGTATTGATCCCTAAGGAATCCATTTATTATTTTCTTATCATAAAATGCATTTATTCAGATACAAATATACCAGAAAAAAGATATTAATAACTTTGGGGTTTATAATTTTGTCCATGTCTCACATAATGTTTTTTTTTAAATTATGTATTTTCTTATATAAATTATTTGCTCCATTTTATTTCTGAGTTATATTAAATTTAGATGTTTTTTTATAAATATTTAAATATTCATCTTTATTTTGTTAATGTAAAGCTAAGCTTATTTATATTATGATTTAAACAAATTGAAAATTTTCTGAGTTTATAATTTTGTCCAGGGTTGTATCTGACAAGATAAATTATTGTAAGATCAGATTGGATGAATTGAATACATGGATCATTTTTCAGTATATTACTAGATACACGTAAATGATATCTATGAGCTAGAAAAAAATTAAATGTATTTATACATACCAATTTGATAATACCAGTGCTCAGATCGTCATATCGCCCCCTAAAATGCCATAAAGCTCTACTGGTTGACTCCAACAAGTTAGTAATATATACTTACTTATCGTTTTGTCTCTATGTTTTATATTTAAAGTGATAAGAATCATAGAAAAAAAATAAAGTTTGCTAGAGTAAAAGTCATATTTTAATTTTGTTTTCGTTTCAAAAACTAACAATAATTTCAGTAATAAAAAGAAATTTTAATGATGTGTCCAACTTTTTTATTTATTATATTAAGTTAATATACATAGGACCGTTTTTCAATTTCAAATTGCTGAAATGAATGACAAAAATATGTAACAAGGGGGAAATCTTAAGTTATACATTTAAAATACAAAGAATTTCAGTCCATAAAATGAAGATTCAGAAACTGTTTTCCTCTTAAGGTCTATCGTATGACTGTGAAGTTTACGTAAAGTTTGCACAGAATTCTATAAAATAGTTTCTAAACTGCAAAAATTGAATGCATAGAGAATACTTTCTGTTAATGTTTTGTGTTCTATTTTAACTATTTTTTGTAATTTGTATTCATTTTTATGTATCTGAATTTAATTTGCATGCAAAAAATCTGGAGTGTTCGTTACTTTGATTCAGATACCAGGTAATTCTAAGGCAATTAAAAAAAGATTTAAAGCAATATATACAATATATTCTACTAAAATTCTTTAATTATAAAGATATTCTTCCGTAATCAGATTCAGTGCCACAGTTTCTTCAAACATGAGCAATCTTGGCAACAATTAGTTTCAAGTGTTGAGAATTACAACTCTTTTCTCGACAAAAAGGGACTATTTGATTATATTTTAGCTTATTTTGCTAAAGTATTCCGTTTGATTTTTTCTTAAATGTACTTATTTTTTTCTGTTTTCTTTAACAAAAATTAAAACATAAGTTCCCATATGCTTTTATTTACTGAAACCTTTCTTTCTTTCAAAACAAAGTAAAAATATTTTACTGTGACTAAGAAAAGAAAAAAAAAAGATTTTACTAAATTAAATCACGTTGTGGTGAAACATAGTTGTTGTATCGACATAAGATGAACATGAGCAATAAAAATATAAGCTGCCTGGAAAATTGTATCTGATATCCAAAGTAAAAACTCTTGGAGAAATTCCGGATTTGTACGGTTGATTGCAGAAGAGTGAGCATTTAATAATATGCATTGTAATGTAATATGCTTTGAATTTCCTGCTCATCTTTGGATTACAGCTACAGAATATTTTCAACACACACATCTGCAAATGATTACGTTGAATAAATAAAGGAATCGCCACATGCTCTGACCTAACTACAAATGATATTTTTGATGTTTTAATAAAAGAAGGAATCGTAAAAGAAAATGAAAAAGAAGATGGTGATCGTTCATCCAGTTTTGTAAATTGTGATTTACTATCAAAAGAAGCTTAGTCGAACATGGGACCCTTTAAAAATCCTTTATCCCAGAAAAACGTGGAGTGGAAAACATTTTATAGAATGTTGAGTAATACTGAAGATTTTGTTTCAAGAAATTTGTTGTCCACTTCAGAAAAGAGGAAAATTTCTTACATTTTTGTAAAATAAATAAATGAGAAATAAATAAAAAAAAATACATAAAAGTAACAGTAATGGCATGTATCAATATGATTTTAACAGCTTGCAAGTGTCTAGGATACATTATATTTTTTTATAGCTAATTCGTTTAATTCATGTGACTTAATTCATAATCTTGCAATTTAATGAAGGAATTTTATAGTTATCGTACAACAAATAAATTCACAATTATATAATTTATATTTATTCTTCATTGATATGTTTCTAAAAAATAATATACTTTTATAATACAACATAAATTTATTCAATGTGTATCAAAATTTAATTCTTTTAATTCGCCATATTGGACTTTCAGTTTTTCGAAACGAATTTTTCAGAATAACGAACATAATCGATGGTCCTTAGAAATTCGTTGTAATGAGATTTTTCTGTATTCTAAATACAGAATTTCCCCTTATATAATCTCAGCAATTATATCTCTAAATAAATATCTCTAAATATAAATAATAATAAAATTTATACATATAGTGGTGTGAAAATACCCAAAAAAGTAATGAGTACCACTACCGTAGACAATGAAGTAAAAAAGAGGCTCTGTAAATATCTGAGTACATAAAAGTAATGGGCATTGAATAAGTTACAAAGAAAAAGTTGCATTCTTGATCCATATGCCTTGCAACCCCATATTATTCTTCTCCTCGCTGTTCAACAACTTATACATGTTTTAGTTCAACATCTGAATTTCCTCTAGCTTTTTAAAAATATAATATTAGATTAGAAAACGTTTTAGAAATATAAATAATTTTAGAATCAACCTACCTCTTCTAGATCAAGCACGGCGCAGAACCCACTCTTTGACACAGGTTTTTGGTACTTCAATGTGTGCAATAATGTCTTTCCACGGATAACAGGAGCCCATTTTTACGATTTCAAACTTTCTTGCATTGCACTATCTTTAAGCCATCTTCTGTAATATTCCGTGTCTTCCATGGATGTCACAGTCGTATTAAAAGTTTATGTGTTACCCACGCTTTCGAGATCATTCCTTTAATTGGAGAAATTCTTTAATGGACTTCCTTCTATGTGTAATAACTCCATATTATTCTTCTCCTCGCTGTTCAACAACTTTTACATGTTTTAGTTCAACATCTGATCCTTCGGCAATGAAGGAGTTTTCGTTGTTCACTTCCCCAGTGTTGTGCTTATTTTTTTCTTCATAATAATTTTCTAATTTGGAGGACATCCTTTTTTATTTCCTTCCCAACTTGCATGCTTTTTTGAAAGATTTTCTATACTGTCTCAACCTCTATTAATCTGATATATAAAAAACTTCTTCAAATAATAACACTTCTCCAAACGTGTGGTTTTTGTCTTGTCCCTAACTTGTTTGGCTGACACTGTCGAAAGCAGTATTCGTTGATATCCTTTAATAAAAAATATTAGCCATGTCCATGACTCTTTTGTGAAAATCATCGCCAGCGTTTGTCAGATATTGACACTTAATTTTGGAACGGAAGCAATGTATACTACTTTGTGGGAAAATATATGTTTGCTAGTTCGTCGAACGAAAATACAGAAGAAAGAAATATTCTTTGCAATAAATACCCCGTACTACTGAATATTTTGTTCCAAGAAGTTTGTTGTCCACTTCAGAAAAGAGGAAAATTTCTTACATTTTTGTAAAATAAATAAATAAAAAATAAATTAAAATTAAAAAAAAAACATAAAAGTAACAGTAATGGCACAGATCAATATGATTTTATCAGCATTCAAGTGTCTAGGATACATTATATTTTCTTTATAGCTAATTCGTTTAATTCATGTGACTTAATTCATAATCTTGTAATTTAATGAAGGAATTTTATAGTTATCTTACCACAAATAAATTCACATTACTATAATGTATATTTATTCCTCATTGATATGTTTCTAAAAATAATATAACTTTTATAATATAACATAAATTTATTCAATGTGTATCAAAATTTAATTTTTTTAATTCGCCATATTGGAATTTCAGTTTAACGAATTTTTCAGAATAACGAACATTATCGATGGTCCATAGAAATTCGTTGTAACGAAATTTTTCTGTATTCCAAATACAAAATACCTTATGTAATCTCAGAAATTCTATCTCTAAATAAATATCTCTAAATGTAAATAATAATCAAATTTATAGATATAGTGATGTGAGAAAAAAAATAATGAATACCACTACCGTAGATAATGAAGTAGAAAAGAGGCTCTGTAAATACCTGAGTACATAAAAGTGATGGGCATTGAATAAGTTACAAAGAAAAACTTGCATTCTTGACCCCATATGCCTTGCAACCCCATATCATTCTTCTGCTCGCTGTTCATTACATGTTTTAGTTCAACATCTGAATTTCCTCTAGCATTTTAAAAATATAACATTAGATTAGAAAACGTTTTAGAAAAATAAATAATTTTAGAATCAACCTACCTCTTCTAGATCAAGCACGGCACAGAACCCACTCTTTGACACAGGTTTTTGGTACCTCAATGTGTGCAATAATGTCTTTCCACGGAAAACAGGAGCCCATTTTTACGATTTCAAACTTCCTTGCATTGCATTAAGTCATCTTCTGTAACATTCCGTGTCTTCCATGGATGTGACAGTCGTATTAAAAGTTTATGTGTTCCCCACGCTTTCGCCAGGTTAATACTTTATTTTAGCAGTAAGTGTCAATGGAAAAAATGTATGGACTTCATGCGGTGCGTTACTGTACCTTGCAGTTGGAATTCACAAATTGTTGAGCAAATCCAATTTTGAACAGAAGAATCAAGAGGCGATTTGCAGAATGGAAATTTTTTTTAACCTGAGATAGCATTAAAAATCTGACTACAAACTACTGATTTTCTTTTATTGCGCTACTCTCTACACTATATTGTTCCAAAATATGGCGTGCTACACGATAAATTACTGTAAAAAGTAGTGATCACTGTTGCTTCGCTACTTGTAGTGTGTCACTTCTGATCCCTGGGTTAAAGTTTTTCTTTCTTTTTCTTTTCATGCTCAAGTTTTTGTTTCTGCTTCTGTTCTTCTTTGTTTGTTTTTTCCCTTCTTTTTTTCTGTTTATACTATTTTATATATGATATGTTACAGATGCATTTGTCTTTTTTCAGGTTTTAAATTATTAGTAATGCAGATATCCAATACATGACATTTATGAACCCGTAACTGACATATGGTGTCAGGCACTGGTAATAAACTTAAATTTTAATGGTATTTACTACAAGACAAATTTAATTTATTATTATGTATTTTAAAATAATTTAAATATTAGATTTCAACTTTCTTTAATATAACGAATAACTGGCAATTAAGCTAAATTAAATAGCTATAAACCCTAAATCAGGGCCCAAATGTATCATAGGCTTCTTTAAACTAATTGCCACAAGTATAACATTAAGAAAAAAGTTTAGGATGGTTGCATTACAAATAGATTTAAAAAAAACTTACTTAATTTTAGAAATAATATGGTTGCTTCAAAATGGCACTTTTTGTATTCTCATGAGTTCCTTCCTCATTTAATATGTGCCCTTTAGTGGTGAATAAATCAATTCCAAAATAAAAATAAGTGTCTAATTTATCAAACAGCACGATAGTGCTGTTTAGTAGAGCTCAGACGCATCTTGAACGTTAAAGTACAAAGTTTGGCCCTTAATATCGTTGGACTCAGTCATCGGACTGCGATGAAATTTAAACTGCGATGTGTCCGACCTTAAACCTCAAAGTACACCATTGTGAATATCCAGAACCCCTGTTTTGTCACTTTTTTCTTGTATACTAAACAAGATGATGGACGGATAACAATTCAATTACAACTCGAACCAGAAAACATTCAGGTACGAGTAATGGCTTGTTCGAAAGCTTTCAATTTAAGAATAATCAGGGAATCTCAAAATGTAAAAATATACCGAAATTTTCATAATCGGATTTTTGTTATGATCACAGCTCTTTCCTTGTACAATATTATTTGTCCTGAAATTAATAATGTTTTATCATCAGTGGAAGCCACTTGCTCGTCTTAAATTAAAGTTTATTATATCTAAATTAATAAAAGAAAGTTTTGCTCTCTTTGTGTGTGTGTGTGTGTGTGTTTATTTGTTTGTCTGCAATGGCTAGCAAAATCTGGCCCACCTGGAAGTCTGAAAATTTGGGTGTGGATAGTCCAAGGTCTAGCCATGTGCACTTGAGTCTCAGAATTTTAATATTTTGATAATTACCCGAGATATTAATTAGATTCTCATTAACCATCTTTTAAACCAAAATGGCTGAAGAAACGAACGGGTGCATTGGATTTGCAAGCGGAAATGAACGAATTCGAAATTATTTTACTAATTAGCGAATTTTAAGAAAACTAATTGAGATATCAATTTGAAAATTTTTGAGCATATGTAAAAAAAATTTCTTCATCTGACTATGTGATTTTTGAAAAATTCGGTCGGCAATTTTTCTTAATTTATGCAAAAAACTGCCAAAAATCTGCCGGCGCCAGTGAAAACAACCCGAGAAAGTTTCGGCCAGGAATCTGCTTTCATTAAAAACTGAACTACAAAGAGATCTGTTTCTCTGGCCGATCCCTCCATTTAGTTTGCGAAAATGAAAGGAAATAATTGCCAATTTTTACTAATGAACAAAAATTTAGGTAAATAATTAAGATATAGATTTGAAATTGAGGTCGGGAAGGGGTGTCATCTGCCGGCTCTTTTAGCGTAGCGTCTTCGTTATGTTCTAATTATCAGAAAAATGTAATTATTTTTTTAATGATCGCGTAAATGTAGGTGACGGTGGTTTTCTTGATCAAATTATTCATCATATTTGCGGGTATGGGGAAGGAGGGGGTTAACGCCTTTCTCTGAGATTGTAATTATATCGGGCCCGAGCAACGCCGGGCGGGTTAGCTAGTATAAAATAAAAGCTTCGCTACCAAGCCATCATATGAAATAGAATTTCACTAAATTTACTATTTGGTTGTGTTTTTTACATTTTTTTCCGTTTTGTCAGAGAAATCGTACAAATTTTCTGTTACATGTACCAGAGGATATTTGCATTTTCATTTGTATTCAGGCCATTGGTAGGTTGGTTGGGGCGGTTGATTGGTTAGTTGATTGATCAAGTTCCTGAAAGGATCTAAAAAAGTTGTGAAATCATATGAAAAAACTGGTAGAACCAGAGAGAAAAGTAAAGCTTGATATAAAAAAGTTACAATAAAAATTTGACAAATAGTTTGTCTAAAAAAGTGAAAAAGTGCGTAGAAAAGTAATGGAACTAGATTGATTGTAAAGCTCATAAGACCATGCTTAAAGATTCTGGTCGAAAAGTAATGAAACCAGATTATCTGTAAAGCTCATCAAATTATTCAAATTGTTTGCTTTGGAGAATTTTACAACAAAATGCTTATTTGATTTAGAATTTTGCTTGAGTGTTAGTTATTGGTTAGGTGTCAATAACTGGGGGTGTTACCCTAGTTCTACATGCGAAAATGTACTTACAGTTGTGAAAATTTCTGTAGATATTGCAGTATTGATATAACGTGTCTTATAATGTCATCTGTGTACGCGTATTAATATTTTAAATAAAAATTAAAAAGTATTTCTTATACACGCATAATCACATATAAAATCTATATAAATGGCAGCTTTGTCTATTTTCATGTAGCATTTTCTTCGAATATTTAAAAATTTTGTTTGTTTTTATTATTATTTAACATGCCATCTTTGAAGACTGTATGATTTCTCGATTGAAATTTTTTTCATAATTCCATTCTAATATATGTTACTTTATACAATTTTACAACTTCTTTTGTTTCTTTTTTCCGGCAAGAATAAAAAAAAAAATTATAACCATTGATCGTTCAAATTCCAAATTCAAAAGGAAATTTTTTGCATATCTTATAAAAACATTGGTATCCACATATTCAATATATTATTTTTTAGTTTTTATTTTGCTTTAAATATGAATATTGTAGAAAACACTTAGGATTTTCAGTTCCATTTTATTCTTTTTTATTTTTGGATGACTATTTTGTATGTAAAAAAGTTAATGCGATTTAATAGATACTATGTGTTTGATTATCCTTTAACATCCCAAATAATTTAAGTAATCTCTATAATAATATTTATTTCAGCTTATTCTGTTTTATTTATTTTAATGTGCGTAACTATTATTTCAATTTTGTAATTTAAATAAATTCATATTAAATTATTAGCAATTTTTAAGTTCTCATTAAAAACATATGTTTAACTACATTGAGTTGGAATTGAATTGAAAATTAAATAATTTTTGGCGTAACTATTTGAATAATAAAATATTTTTTTCATAAATATTACTCTAACAATATGTATATATTTTTTTGTAAATGTAAAAGCAAAAGGCTCCAGCGATTCAGGCTTTTTCCAGTTTCTTTTTCTTTTTTTTCTTTTTGTTTTTAGCTTTCTTGCCTGCCCCTTGTCGCGCTTAGGCTTGTCCTGGCAGTGCCGGCCTTTGGCCTAGTTTGTATTATTATTATTATTATTATTATTATTATTATTATTTTCTTTGTTAGGACCGTTTGCGCGTGTGCTGGCGGTCTCGGCGACGTGCCTTCCCTTCCGCCGGTGGCTGGAATCACCCACAACGAATCCCCGCGTGCCGGGGAACATCCCGATGGAGGTGCTAACGCTCTACGGCCTGGCTTTGCTGGGCCGAGTGGCCTCCCTTAGGCATTCAATATTGCGAGATTATTTTAAACATATTGTATTTAGTGCATTTTTCAGTGCAACATCAGGTGAATCTCCTGCTTAAATGACAAAGATTACAATTGTTCTTAAATGACTTCCGTTAAAATAGTTAAAACATTTATTAGGAATAGATCATTTCAGTTTATATTTCAACTAGCGGTCCGTCCCAGCTTCGCGCAGGTGGACAATGTGTCGACTACAATGTACAGTGGGGATGGGTAGGTAATTAAAAAAATGTTCTAAATCGGATAAAAGCGGGAGTGAGACAAAATTGCAGTATTTACAAATTTTAAACTTTAAACAAAAGTTTGTAAAAATTTGATAAATATTTTTATTCTATTTATGTAAATATTAAAACTAATACATTTATTTTAATATAGCAGAACCACCCGGCTTCGCCCGAGTTAACCTTGGCCTTTCGGGTAACATAAGTAAGAATGTAATAACCTAAAAATACGCCGATCGCAATAACGCATTTGCGTCCGTAAACTGTCAAAATGACAATCAGAAAAAAATTATGTTATTTTGGCGCAACCATACTAAATCCTTCAGCTTTATAAATGATTACATTTTTTTCCCTTTTAAAAATGTTTTACGCAAAATATCTAATAAAAAATCAGCAATAATTGTTTTATTCGTCTAATTTTCATAATAGGGTTGATATCCAATGTTTAACCCCGTTAGTGGGTGAATTTCTAGAATCGCTGAAATGCGTGTTTAATCCTTTTTTTTAGCAGATTTGTTATCCTGAATTTCATGCTCCTATCTACAACTGCTGCTAAGATATGGTGACTTAAGATATAGACTTAAGATATAGACTTAAGACGTTCGATCCCCTTCATTTAAACCTCTTAGTGGGTGAATTTCTAAAATCGCTGAAATAGGTGTTGTATAATTTTTTAGTAAATTTGTTATACTGAATTTCATGCTCCTACCTAAAACTGAATCTGAGATATGGCGAAATGACCTAAAATATTCGACCCATCCCCCCTTTAACCCCCTTCGAAAGGGATTTTCAAAAATCATTTCTTTATGCTAGCCTAGGTCATAATATAAATCTACTCTCCAAATTTCGTGATCCTGGCTTTAGTCTTTTCAGCTGGGCGTTGATGAGTCAGTCAGGCGCGTTCTCTGTTTATATAATATTATGGATAATAATGAATTAATTTGCAATTTAGAGAAACAATACTCTTTATACTAAAAGATCTCTTTACTCAGGCAATTTGTATCATGAAAAAATTAGGCGAGGACATTTGTTATTCTTCATAGGTGAACTATATATCAATTGAATGAAACGAAACACGGTGCAGTGGACCCTCATTAATGCCTCTATACGCAAGACGTATCTACGGTTAATGAGCACAGTTTCATATTCCTCATCATTTCCTTTTTGTAATTAATGTTAAAAGTGTCGATTTTAGCGCACCACACGTACGATAATGTAGTCACTTTTTCACAAACTGATTAAACAGAATGAGAAATGTTTTTGTTAATTTTTTTTTTCGAAATATACTTTGATGCCATTTTGTTTTTTGAAAGATCAAGAAATCGTCAGTGACAAATAATTAAGAGAAAGAAAACGTTCTACCACCAAAACCGTGAGATGTTAAAAAAAAATTACTTTTGTGTTCGCCGATATTGTCAATTAAAATGTGATGTAACAAACCAGATTTTCGAATGTGTCTGAAAACTAGAATAACTGTAGTAAAAATATCATTTGTTCAGGTAATGCAAAGGAAAATTAGAGAATTACTTTAAAGTAAAATTATGAGAATACGAGAATTTCCCTGCATGTGTCGTTTATCTTCAGTAATTTGTTTTTTTGCATTAACAAATTCTCACTCTTGCTTTTAAACTAAAAATACTTCTTTAAAAAAAATATTGTTTTTTGTAGCATTAAGTTGATAACCTATTTATTTTCTGTTAAAAACGGAATAAAATTTTATCAAAGAAAGGGATTATTTTACTCCATTCAAATGTTGTCAACGTTTAATACGAACTTCGTGGACAAAACAAGGCCCTCTTAGAAGTCCGCACTAGTTGTGTTTCATGATTTTCATTTTGTAGTTTAGAAATTGCAGAAATGCCAAATTAAACAAAAAAACAGATAAATATAAGTGATTTTTATAAACCTTCATGGAACATATGGACTACAGGAAATATATAGGATCATTTTCTGTATATAATTTTTATGGTTCTGCTGCAATTCGTCGCGCACAATTCATCACAGCGTCAATTCGTGGCAGCGTTGCGTCAGTTCGTTGCTGCGTCAATTCGTCGGGGCGTCAATTCATTTCAGTGAAAATGTTTTTGAAGTCGATGATGATAAAAGTTAAGTTAATTTAGTAAAATTATTTAATGATAATTTAATTATTTTTTCTTGAAGAAACATATACTTTTAACTAACATTTTAAAGGCCGATTTTAAATGCATATTAAAATATTTATATAGATATATTTCTCGTTTTACTGCTTTATACTATATCAATCATTAAAACAGAGAAGATTTTTATATATATATATGCGATTTTTGGGATGTTCCCAATAAAGAAATACATGTTTAATGCATTAGTCAGCAAGTGATTTAGCACTCAGCATGTGATTTCTTATCATCATCGTCTTAAAAAAAACATTTTCGCTGCGATGAATAACGCCCTGACAAATTTACGCTTCGATGAATTGTGCGCGATGAATTGACGTGAGACCAATTTTTATGACGGTTTTCCGAATATTTCTGGACAATTCGCAAATTTGACAGGTTTTTTTTGAAAAATAGAAGCAACTCAGATAGATTTCAACCAAAAATTATGTTAGTTAAAAATATTTATTTTTTTTCTCTTATAAATATACAACATGAAAATCTGCGTATTTTAAATCTTAAAATATGAATTACGTTTACAAATTACCTTTATATCATTTTTATGGCAAAGAAATTTACAACTTTTTTGCAATCTTCATAATTATACATACATATTTTGAAATGCAAAGGTATTACAATTATATATATATATTGTGGTTTTTATTTCATTCGTTTATTTTCTCTTCTTCATTTGAATTAATAATATTTCATTTATTAGGACTACATTTTTAATTTGTAATTTGACACGGCTCTTTGGTGTCGTGATTTCAATGTATGTGGTCAGTTTCTTATGTTTCAATGGTTAAATTTTACTTAAAGTTTTATATATTGAACTTCCAAAATGACATGCTGCATTTGCACAATCACTTGTGGAAAGTTATACTTTTTTATTTTAATTTTTATATTCATAAGAATATCGTTCTATTGCAGCCATCAATTAAATTTCATCTAATTACAGCCCAAATTTTGGGATATATTATATTTTCATAATTATTAAATACATTATTTTAATGCTGCTTATGCGCATATTTTGATGCATTTCTTGTACTTCATTAACATCATTTTACGTTGCTGCATTCTTAACTTTTTGTATTTTTGCTATTGAAATAACATGTTAATTTGGCCGTTTGCATTGTTTTTGTTTGTGTCAGAAAAGTATGGTCATCTTGCATATTACTCGTGTGGTTTTTATTTCATTCCTTTTTTTTCTCTTCTTCATTTGAATTAATAATGTTTCATTTATTAGGACTACATTTTTAATTTGTAATTTGACACGGCTCTTTGATATCGTGATTTCAATGTATGTGGTCAGTTTCTTATGTTTCAATGGTTAAATTGTACTTAAAGTTTTATCTCTCTCTCTCTCTCTCTCTCTCTCTCTATATATATATATATATATATATATATATATATATATATATCACAGGGTAATTAAGAAATAGGTCTCCTTGCAAAAAATATAGGCTGTTTGCAAAGAACCAGGCTAATCTGAGAACGATCTTCCTGCTTCCAATCATCTTGATATTTTCAGGCATATTGAAAAGAGCTTATACAGCTTTAGTCTAACTGGAATATTGTCATTTGCTTCTCAATGAGCCTGGTAATTTTCAGGCTTATTGTAATTTTGTTACACAGCGTTAGGCTAGTTAAAAAATGGCCGTTTCTTTCTTAATCAGATTGATTTTGTGTCACGCTTATTGCAATGAGCCTATGAAATTTTAGGCTAACTAGAAAATGTTGTTTGTCCAAACATCTAGACTTTTTTGGCATAATCCTAATGTTGTAAATGACTATTCAGGATTTTAGTAGAAAAAATATGAGCAGGAACTTGAAATGCTTAGAAAATGTGTATAAGAAAACTGATGTATTAACAGATTACATTAACGCGATTGAGAGTTAGTGAATATTTAATTTTTATTTTAAAGCTATACTTTTCGCGAATATCCTGTGCAAAATTATCAATAAAATCTGCAGGTGAGGCAGAATTTTAAAGTTTGATCAACATTATGAAGAGAATATGGGTTCCTAATGAAAATAATTATGAAAAATTATATAAGAACATATCTATATTAATAAAATCTGCAGAAGAGGCAGATTTTTAATGTTTTCCCAAAGTTACGAAGAGTAGAAGAGTTTCTAAATGAAAATAATTATAAATCATTTATAAGGAAATTTGCTATATTAATAAAATCTGTAGATCATGCAAATTTTAATATTTCCCCAGCATTACGTGGAAATGATATATTAATGAATTAAAAAGATATAAAATATATGTAAGATATACTTAGATCCTTGTTTTGCTACAGATTTGTTTTTCTCATCTCTGTGAAGGAAGCGGATGCAAATTTTACCTGTAACATAAATTTAAGTGTTTATTAATCTTAATTATCAACAAGGATCATGCATGGAATCTGCCAAAAAAGCAGTTTTCTTCTTATTTTTTGTAATAATTTTCATTCAGTAACCCACTAGCTCTACATAATGCTGGGAAAATATTAAAAATCTACCTCATCTGCATATTTTATCATTACAGAAATCGTCTTATATGTTTTTTATAATTACTTTCACTTAGAAACCCATCTGCTCTATCTAACTCTGGAAAAGAATTAAAAATCTTCCTCATCAACAAATTTCATTAAAACAAAAAATTTTCTTTTATATTTACTATAATTAGTTTCATTAGCACTCAACTTCTGAACATAATGTTCGGCAAAAAATTAAAATCTGCTTCATCTGAAGATTTTATGTTTGCAAAATTCTGCCTCATCATCGATACAGCAATTTTTATTATATATTTCTTATAATTATTTTAATTAGCAACCCAACTTCTCTGCGTAATACTTAGAAAACATTAAAAATCTGCCTCATCTGCATATACAGAGTGTTTCACAAAGGACCCCTAACTTTAAAAATCAATAACTCGGAAACGGTGATAGATAGAAATATGAAACCAGTGGTATGTTTATTAAAAAAATCGTAAGTATCTTATACGTGAATCTCAAAATTTAGTTAAAAATAGCACCGATAGATGGCGCTGAGAGCGTTAAAAATCCTTCTAAAGAGAGTTCAGAAGCATAGAAAGACTAGTCGTCGAAGATTTCGTCATTGAAATCTGGCCGCTATTAGCGTATAGGGAAAATAATTCCGAAAGTGCTGTATACCGTGGAGGAACGAGTGTTTATTGTGTTGGAGTACCACCGATTAAATCAGAGTCCTACTGCCACAAGGAGAAGTTTCAAACGCGATTTCAAGTCGCAAAAGGCCCAGATGGGAAAACAATTCGTGAGCTTTTCAAAAAAATTCAACAGACAGGTAACGTGGCCGATGCGAATTATTATCACTATACGAAAATAGCGGTCAGATTTCAACGGCGAAATCTTCGACGGCTAGTCCTTCTATGCTTCTGAACTCTTTTTAGAAGGATTCTTAACGCTCTCAGCGCCATCTATCGGTGCTATTTTTAACTAAATTTTGAGATTTACGTATAAGATTCTTATGATTTTTTTAATAAACATACCACTGGTTTCATGTTTCTATCTATCACCGTTTCCGGGTTATTGATTTTTAAAGTTAGGGGTCCTTTGTGAAACAACCTGTATTATTGATACAGCAAATTTTGTTATAAATTTTTTTTTTTTGTAATAATTTTCATTCAACAAACCATATTTTCCAGGTAATGCGGAAAAAAACACTAAAAATATGCTTCATTTGCAGATTGCATTAATAGAGATATCTTCATATTTTTAGGTGCGTTCGTAATTATATAAATACGTAGCACCTATAGTTGTCGTTTGGTCCGTCCGTCTGTCCGCATATAACAGCGCAAAAACTACCCAACCGAATGGTTTGAAATTTAATATATATATAACTGTTGCAGAATTTTGTCGAGTAATTTAAAATTTTATGAAAATCGAATCAAAACTTAAAAATATATTAATAAAAGTTTTCTTTATTCTATTAAATCCTATCATACGTAATCTATATAATAAAAGCGCAAGTCATGTGACTGGGGAAGACAAATGCGTGCTTACTACATCTTTTTCCATATGCCAAGCGGCCATTTTTATTCAAAATTATTTTTTCGAATGAAATTGCATAAAAGTTACATTTTTAGAAAGATCGTTCAAAGAAATTATTTGCTTGAGAGATGAGTTACATTAAAAGATGTTTAGATTCTGAGATGACTTCAGTGAAAATTAGATTAACAGCGGAATATCTCAATCCATTAAAGTAAATAAACAAAATATTCATTTATCATGAGTCACAGAAATATTAACCATGGAGGTAAGTAATTATTCGCAAAGAGATCTCAATGGGGAATTTACAGAGCTGTCTGGAGTCGAAAAAAAAAATTGCATCTGTAAACATGACATACGTAATAAGAAAAAACAAGAACGAAAAATCATGCGTCAAGCATAGATTATGAAACACTTTTCAACACAGCCAGAAAACTGGAACGAAACTTCATCGTTAAATAAGGTGAAAGAATATATGTGAGTAAACAGTTTAGAAAACACATAACACATTGAAAAATACAGTTTTCGAAATTATCTTCCAGTGTCAAAAAAGTAGTCGAATTATTTTGTGCAGCCCTGTATATGATCAATAGATGTGGGTAGATAATATGATAAAATTTAGTTCAGTTATAATATTCACATTTAGCAATTTTTGCCAATCGATGGAAATGCACTAGAAATCGTTTGTACAGCCCTGTATATTATCTGAAGACTTTTGTACACACCAACTATTAAGCTAAAAGGCAACTTAAAACTCACTTGCAGCAGTTACCAAACGTAAACGACAATGTATCTTTTTTTCGTAGCCCTGTATATGAATTTATTTATATTCCACAAACTTCTATCAGTCTACTAAATATAGATCAGCAAGAAAATGCGTAAACACAATTAAAAACTACTCTTAAGCAATTTACTCCCATAGTCTGTAGTATTTACGAATTTCCTTGTGTAGCCCTATATATGGTCAACCGATTTTATAAACACACACGTACTATGAAAAAAAAGGGTTAAAAATACAAACCAAAGTTTAAAATGCACTTATCACACAGACTGTAAATATATCATATGCCCTGTAACCGATATCTTTTGTGTGTCCATGTAAATAAACGCAATACACACCACACTTTCAAGAGAGCAATTTATAGTGCACCTAAGTAATGAATATAATTTTCATTATGTTTGATATAGTGAAATATTACTAAATTACACTGCAGACGATTTTTCCCCATATAACGATATGTAAAGGAATTATTTTATTTGACCCTCTAAATGCATAATAAATGCTTTGCACCCCATATTCTACAAAAAACATGTTTTAATGCGCTTTATAATTATATATCAATTTCATTATGTTTTAAATGAGGTAGCGTCATCAAAATGCGCTTGAACCGATTATTCCCCATTGACTGTAATGTAACGGAATAATTTTGACTGTCCCTGTAAAATAACTATAAGTGCTACATACTTCTGTTGAAATAGGGAACATGTTATAGTAAACGACAATAGCATACAAAAATTTCAGGATAATCGAAGCATATTTACGGGAGTTAGAGCATGGACAGACGGCAGACAAACCGAAGCCATAAACACTTTTCAACTGTTAAAGCAAGAACGAAAAATCATGCGTCAAGCATAGATTATGTAACACTTTCCAACGCTTCCAAAATAATTTTACAAATCATACCGTTTAATAAGCTAAAAGAAAACATCTAAGTAAACAATTTGGAAAACGCATAACATATTTAAAAACATAATTTCAGGAATTTCCAACATATACAATATTCGGAAAAATATCCGAATACTTTTATTCAGCCCTGTATAGGATCTATAAATTTGTATATATACTACATAGGATGCTAAATTTTAGTTCAGTTAGGAAACGCGTAGCATAGTTTAAAATTCTCCATCTGGAGTTTCTGTCAATAAACGGAAATGTGTTCGCGAACTTTTGTGCTGTCCTGTATAGGATCTACAGAATTTATACATACCACGTAATAGACAAAAAGCGAGTTAAAATTAAAATCGCGTTCAGTAACTTAAAACGCAATTCCAGGAATTATTGTTAACAGACAGTAGAGAATTCTTTTGTGTGTCCCTGTAAATGAACGATGACTGCTATACACATACTATTCTGTAGTAAGCCTCTTGTAATGCATCTTAGTGATGTATATAAATTTCAATGCGTTTAAATTAGTGAAACATTATTTAAATAAACCGCAGACGATTTTTCTCCATAGACATAATGTAACGGAATTCTTTTGACTGTCCCTGTAAAGTAACTATAAGTGCTATGCACACCCTATTCCATATTAAGCTTCTTTTAATGCACCTTAGTGATATATATCAATTAGAATGTGTTTGAAATTGTGTAACATCATTAAAATAAACCGCAAGTGACTTTTCCCCATAGACTGTAATGTAAAGGAATTCTTTTGAGTGTCCCTGTAAAAAAACTATAAGTGCTACACACTTCCGTTGAAATAGGGAACATTCTATAGATAACGACAACAACATATAAAAATTGCAGAGCAATCCGAGCATATTTACGGGAGTTAGAGCACGGGAAAACGGCCAGACGGCAGACGGCCATACGGCCAGACAAACCGAAGTCATAAACACTTTTCAAGTAGGTTGGAAAGTGTTAAAAAGGCATCCTCATTTCGTTCATAGCAGACGATATAATTTATTTTTCTGAAATAATAACAAGGATTTTTTACATTGTAAAACTTGTTATAGCATGAAACGAACGAACCTCATTTGTCACGTTTAACGTACAATTTCCAACCTTTTTTTTATATATAATTTATATTCAGCAATCCGTCTTCCCTATTTAATACTGGAAGAACATTGAAAATCTGCTTTACCCTTATATTTCATTCATATAACAATTTTCTTATATTTATACTTTTTTTTTTCATTCAGCATCCCACTGTCTCTACCTAATTCTGGGTAAACATAAAAAATCTACCTCATTTGCAGATTTCATTAATGCTGAAATTTTTATATGTATTTTTCTAAAAAAATGTTCATTTAGTGATCCATCTTCTCTACATTATGCTGAGAAAACATTAAAATTCTACCGCATCTGCAGATTTCATTGATGTAGCATTTTTTCTTTTATATTTTTATAATTATTTTATTTCAGCATTCTCTCTACTTAATGCTAGAAAATATTAAAAATCTTCCTCATCTGCATTTTTTTATACATCTGCAAAGAATGTTTGCGAAAACTATTCACTTAAAATAAAAATGAAGTATTCACTAACCTTAGAATCTCAGTCGAGTTAATGAAATCTTTGAATGAGACAGTTTTCTAATACATTTTTTATAAGAATTAAATTTAGTTAAACTTAAAAACGCAAACCAAAGTTGAAAACTTCCTTATCACACATAGACTTAAATATCGCACATGTATTGTAACCGATATCTTTTGCGTCCCTGTAAATAAACGCAATGCACACCACACTTTCAAGAGAGCAATTTATAGTGCACAAGTTCCTGCTCCTATTTTTCATTCTAAAATTATGTATAATTATTTATTACTTTGGACATTTTGCAATAAACCTAGATGTTCGCTGAAAGTAGAAGTTCGGCAGTTTTTTAATTAATCTAAAACTTCATAAGATTATTGCAATGTGACAACCACCAGTAAAAAAAGTAACAAATTGACAACCACCAGTAAGAAAAGTTACAATGTGACAACCACCAGTAACAAAAGTTACAATATGACAACCACCAGTAACAAAAGTTACAATGTGACAACCACCAGTAACAAAAGTTACAATGTGTCAACCACCAGTAACAAAAGTTACAACGTGACAAAACCCACGATAGTGACATAATAACCATTGAAACTCTCGAAAGAAGACCAAGATTCAAAATGTGAAAACCAGCTCTAGCACAAGCTAGAGGTACAAATATATCAAGAAAGAGACAAAAAACCAATGAATGATAGACAAAAAACAACCCACAACAGGGGTGAGCCTATAAAAACGCCAAAAAGCCTTGACAGAGACAAATACAACAAGAAGTGAAATCAGCCCATAAAAGAGGCGATAAACACTACAGCGACAACCCACCACGAACGTGACAAGCCAACAGAAATGGTAAATATGTAAATCTATGTACGCTAATGGCACCTGGTGCATGTAAAATCCGTGTGGGTGCAAAGCCCTCCAAGTTACCTGTGAATTATACCTCTGGGGGGTACCTAGTCAGGTGAGGGTCTCGTCACCTGATCAAGGTTCTAAATTACGAGACCTATTAAAACTGTCAATTCAACAAAGTTAAACAGAAAACTAGAACCGGCAAACAAAGATAACGGTAGCAAATCACAAGACAGCAAGCACAGCAGCGATGTGAACAAATCTATAGTCAGGTGGATCACAGCCATGCTGTGATCAGGTGATTTCCGCCCCGCACCCAGGTACTAACCCGTTAAGCTAGGCATTCATGCCGGGCAGGTAGGGGCCTGGTTAGCGGTATGAAAAAAAGATTATTGCAATAAGCATGAAAAAAATTAGACTGACTGAGAAACAAATATTCAGTTTTCAATTAGTCTAATGCTATATAGGGTCTTTGCAATAAGAGTAAAAAATATCAAGCTGATTGAGAAACAAATAATAATATTCCAATTAACCTAAAGCTGATTAGGCTCTTTGCAATAAGCCTGAAAAATAACAGGTTGGAAAAGGGGGATGATTCTCCAATTAGCCTGGCTAATGTAAACTTCCTAGGACTTTGTAAAGAGCCGTGTTTCTCAATTAGCCTACGACATATACATTCGAAAATATTGATGCATTACACCTTACTTAAATTTCTAGTATTAATTATTGAAATACCGAGATCTTTCAAGATGCATTATATAATTTCTGAGAGACAGAAAAAGAACCACGCCAAAATTGTAAAATAATATGACTTCTGGCTTGTAATTTGTCGAACAAACAAAATTTATTACCTATTAAATACATTATTTATTATCGTAAATAAAACTATTTTGTTATCAGTTAAAAGACGTATCTATTCTTTAAGATTATCATCTAATTATCAGAATATTTTCTTTAAAATATAGAATATTTATTGCATTAATTGTTTAATTTAATCCAACTTCCTGTTTATAGGCCACACATAGAACGGTGCCTTAATTTCAAACACATTTCAACTGAGATGGTTTATTAATTACTTACTGCGAGTTCCCAGTTCATGAAACTAATTAGAATGTAATTAACCTAAGAACACGTTACATTTGACAGCAGCTGAGTTAGACATAAGTTATTATTACGTAGAAATCAGCAAACCAATAAAGAAAACCGAAGCTTTTTTTATAAAGAATAAAATCACCGTTTCCATTTTCATGTGCATTTCTAAAAATTGAACAGAGAGTCATAAAAAACAATTTTGCATATTTTAGACACATGAAATATGTGACCTTTTACTTTTCATTATGCTCTGCTTGAAGACTGCACAAAATGTAGACAGATTGCTTTGCTGTCAAAATGATGAATATTTCTTGATATTTTTGAATGAAAATGCATGTTATTCATTCGACTGTATAATATGAAACTGCATTATTTTTTAAACTTAATACTTTTTGAATAATGAAGTCCTTTAAAAATGGTACTTCTAAGAACTTTATATTACAGCAAAATTAAATTTCATTTGATATTGGTAGATTATATGCATTTCTAATATGAGACTCTTTTCAACTGTTTTTGTAAGTTATATTTGTTCGAAGAAAATTCCAGGGGATTTTTAATGTATGTTTTCTTAAATTTTTCTTTTATGTTTTTAATAGTATATTGATAGATTTTTAAAAAAAATATTTATAAAAATTTTCGTGAAATAAATTTGTTCAAAAATTTAGCGTACTTAATTTTCCTAATTTTTTAATACATAATTATTTATAAGTGTAAGCCGTATATTAGTGAAAAACCATTTTAAACATTTTCCAACATAGTTAAAAAGTATTTATGACTTTGGTTTGTCTGTCTGTCTGCCGTCTGTCTGTTTATCTGTCTGTCTGTCTGTTTGTCCATGTTCTAACTCGCGTATATGTATTCGGATTGTCATGCAATTAATATATGTTATTGATGTTTAATATGGAATGTTCGGAATTAAAAATGAAGTGTGTAGCACTTATAGTTTTTGACAGGGACACTTGAAAGAATTCCGTTACATTACTGTCTATGAAGAAACATCATTTTCGGTTTATTTTAATAATGTTACACAATTGCAAACATATTGAAATTGATATAGATCAATGATGTGCACTACAAGAGGCTTACTATATAATATGGTGAGCACAGCACTTATAGTTCCTTTACAGTAACACTCAAAAGAATTCCTTTACATTACGGTTTATGAAGAAAAATCGTTTGCGGTTTATTTTAGTAATGTTTTATTATTTCAAACATATTGAAATTGATATATATCACAAAGGTAGATTACAAGAGGCTTACTACAGAATATTTTGTGTGTAGCATTCATCGTTCACTTACAGGCACACGCAAAAGAAGTCGGTTAATGTACTGTTCATTAATATTAATTTCTGGAAGTGCGTTTTCAGTTGCTGAACGCGTTTTTAAATGTAACTCCTTTTTTATCTATTACTTGGTGTGTATACATTTTACAGATCGTATACAGAGCAGCACAAAAGTTCTCGAGTACATTTCTGTTTATTGGCGGAAATTCCAGATGAGAAATTTTAAACTGTGACACGCTTTTCGTAATTGAAGTGCATTCTATTTAGCGAAGTTTAGCATTCTATTTAGCATACGAATCTATAGATCATTTACAGGGCTGCACGAAAGAGTTCGATTATTTTTTCCAGCGTATTTTTTGTTCGTAATTCCTAAAATTGGATTTTTTAAATATGTTATGCTTTTTCCAAATTGTTTACCAAGATATGGGCGGGGCTAGTTGAGTTTAAGCCGAAAGGTAGGCCTCCCCACCCGGTTTGACTTGGACCTTGTTTACTTAGATATAATCTTTTATCCTACAGTATAGATTTGCAAAATTATTTTGGAAGTGTTGGAAAGTGCTACATAATCTATGCTTGACGCATGATTTTTCGTTCTTATTAGATATTGTCAAGACTGTTTCTTTCTATATAGTCAAAGTGTAACGCTCAGTGAGATATGAATAATGCACGAAATGGTTTTCTTAATGCTTTATCTTTTTTTTCTTTCTTATGAATTGTTTGTCAAATGATATCCTTATAAAATTGACAATATATTTATATTAGTGTTTCTTGACTGAAAATGTATTTTGCTAAGGACTTGTATTTCCAATTTCATGTTTAATTAAATTGTTCTAAAGAAAATATTTTAATAAGATGTTAAATCATTCGCGATTGTAATAGTTTGTTAAGAAATATATCTTTCAGAACATGCTGTTTTTTACATATTTTTATAAGAAAAAGTATAAAATAATTTTGTTGAGAAATTTCTCGTTTTTAACACTTTCAAACATAGTTGAACAGTGCTTACGAATTTGACTTGTCTGTCTGTCTACTCTAGCTCAAGTGTCCGTGCAATTGATATATGTTATGGAGGTTTCATATATCATGATTGGTATTGAAAATGAAGTGTGTAGCATTTATAGTTCGTTTATTGGGACACTCAAAACACAGGGGCATAGCTACTGTGGAGCAGTTGGAGTACATTGCTTCCGGCACGAGAATCATAAGGGCGCAAACGTACACGGGAACGAAATAAATATTTGTCAAAATATTTATTGAAACCTATGAAAGCGGAATCCTGCTTTTAACAGAATTTTTCCTGGTCTTCATATGATTATACATACTAATACTAAATCCTCTCTAAAACGGAATTTTTCTCTAATGTTATGCAATTTAGTTTTAGAAGATATTATTGTATTAAAAAAATTAGATAAATAAAACTACAGTATTCCTTGAATTTGACTTTTCAAAATTTTTATCGTAGATAATATACAATAGAAATTTAATATTTTATGCTTTTGTATGAATTTGTAAAAATTATAACGGGTGTTTAAAATCACAACTACGGGCATTGAAAGTTCCGTTTTACAGCAAACAGGTTCTATGTTAAGATGAAGTATGCTAAGACGGAATCGGATAAAATTGAGAGAAATTCCGTTTTTGACAGATTTAGTCTTTACAGATGTATTTGTATGGCATTCCTTCTATTTGCATCATAAATTTATTCTGTTTATGGCAGGATGCCTTTATAGGCCGATTACGTTTTACAGTTTTACACTATTAAAGAATAGGTATGTGTTTTAAACCAAAAAATATTTTAGGGAAACATTTCCGGTTGAAAAGGGGGCTCACCAATAGTACTTGCTCCAGGTCGCTGAATATGTAGCTACGCCACTGTCAAAACAATTCCGCTATATTCTGGTCTATGGAGAAGAATCATTCACGGTGTTTTTAATTATGTTATATAATTTCAAATATTATTTAATTTACATATATATCACTCATATACACTACAAGAGTCTTATACCGAATATGGTATGTATAGCATTTATTGTTAATTTACAGGGGCACAAAAGAATTCGTTTACAGTAGTGTCTATGAAAAATAATTGTTGTAAGTGTTTTTTGAGTTTTTTTTTATGGCTTATTACTTGGAGTGTATAAATTCCATAGATCATATACAGGACAGTACAAAAGATCATGATTACTTTTCCAGTTATTGACGGAAATTTCTGAATGGAGAATTTCAACTTGTCAGGCAATTCCTACTTCAACGAAATTTTAACCTACTGTGTAGTATAATAGATATCTAGAAAACATATACAGGGCTGCAAAAAATAATTCGGATACTTTTCCGACTATTGATTCCAATTCCTAAAATTGGGGTTTTAAATTGTTTTTTACATACACTTTTTTACATTATTAAACGGTGAAATTTTGTTACAATATTCTGGAAGTGTTAGAAAGTACTACATAATCTGTGCTTGACGCATGATTTTCGATTCTTCTTATTATTTACTACTTTTAGGTAGCTTTCATTATAAAAAGCTACCTATTGTAGCCGTTCGGAGAAAAGCAATTCCAAAAAAATTTGGTATATTTTCACCGATCATGACGCCGAGATCCACCCTCCGTTCAAATGTTGATATTATATATATATATATATATATATATATAACATATGTCATATTGTAACTCTCTTATTTATGAACCAATTTGGATGTGACTGAGTATGTGTATAGACATACCAAGATCTCGACCGAGTTCGTTGGCCAGCTTCATCCACCATTGTGTTTCAAAATGGCGGCCAGTTAAACATTTAAAAAATTTTAAAAATTCAAAAATTTGTACAAAAAAATTATAAATTGAAAAAATTGTTTCTGTTAAGTGTTAGAACGTGATACAATGATTCTGGAACACTTTTTTTCGATATCTTAAAAAATGGCTGAGATAGGGCAGTTTGAACTTCTAGGGTGGCTGAGATTTTGAAACAATCAGTTATTTGTCATGCTGTAACTCTCGTATTTATGAACCGATATAAATGTGACTGATCATGTGTACAGAACATACCAAGGTCTCGAGCGAATTCGTTTGCCAGCTTCATGCGCCACCTTGTTTCAAAATTGCGGCAAGTTATTTTTTTTTTTAATTGAAAAGATGTATAAAAAAATTTAAATTGAGAAAGTTGTTTCCATTAAGTGTTAGACAGTGATACGAGGATTCCGGAACATTTTTTGTTTTGGCTTTATCTTAAAAAATGGCTGAAATATTGCAGTTTGAAATTGTAGGGTGGCTGACATTTTGAAACAATCTGATTTTTGTTATGCTGTAACTCTCATTCTGAAATTTGCATTCAAATTCAGCATTAATGAAAACCGCGACTGAATCTTCTATAATCGGGTTCCAAGCAATTTAGCTTCAGGTGTTTGAGTAAAATGAGTTGAATATTTAAAAACATGGACTATATGAAAGCTACTTTTTCCTACCGGTGCAGGCCGAAGGACTTTTTACATTTTAATTCTTGGTTTGTTATTCAAATTGTAAGTTGATGAATGAAATAACAGAAACGTTTGAAAAAGATGCACAATTAACCAAAACATAAAAATAATAAAAGAGTTCCATACATGTGAATCACCAAATTGTACAAGAAAAAAAAAACGTAAATAGACATTCTACTGAAATTTACGTGTTCGTTCAATCGTTCGTTGTTGAAAAGGAATAAGTTTAGACGGCTAGTCTTAATACTGGAATTATACCAGATTCTGAAATTTCCAATACGAACACCTAATTTTGACATCCTATTTTTGTTTTTTTGTTAAAAAAAAAAAAAAATTCACATTGCAACTATATTGGAAACGATTAATAAATGAATTTAACGGTAGGTGTTCAGAACTTTAAAAGTTGCATAATACCTAAACCACTTTACCGAATATCCTCCCGTTTGATATACTAAGTTAAAATTTATGTGAAAAAACCAAATAGGATGTCAAAATTAGATGTTCGTCTATAAAATTTCAGAGTTTGGTACATTGTCAGTATGAAGACTACCCGCTAAATTATTTTTTTAACATAAATTTTACAATAATTTAATTACAATTGCATAAAATATTAAAAATAAAATTATAAAATAAATTATTATTTTAATATTTCTTTCACAAATGCATGTTTTGTTCTGTATACCTTTGTAAACCAATATTCTACAGTTTTCTGAAATTAAAATATGCATAATAATTGATTTGTAATCCGTTTGTATTTATATTGTTTACATTGTGTAATTTTCTCATTAAAATTTTACTCTCCTTATACTTGGAAGTTATGCACTAATAAAGATTGACGTAAAATCGTAAAAAAAAACTAAATGTTGGAGTGCTATTAACTAAAAGTATTAAAAAAAATCAAAATTGACCTGTCCCTAATCTTATTCGGTGATATATAGAATAAGCTAAAGTACTGGGAAAACGTAACTTTAGTTTGCTGCATTTATACATAAAAAATATCGCAAATTCAAAAACTTGATTAGTGCTTATCTTGTCTGACGCCTAAGGTTTCTTCAACAAGCGAAATATCATCATCTATAAAAACTAGAACAAAAATCATCAATATGAAATAGTTTAGTATACTAGTAAAATATTGTTAAGAAAATTCATTTTTCATACACTAAAATGGGATATCTTAATAACCAATTTTAAAAACATATTACCCAGGGAAAATCCGATTTCCTTATTTGCTGTTTATAGCCGTTAATGTGTACCAATTCTTTCGTGCGGCACTGTGTAAGATTTATAGAATTTATATTCAATAATTTATATAATTTATTTTCACTAAAAATGAGTTAAGCTTAAAAATGCATAACAGAGCTGAAAGCTTTAAAAGTGAGCAATCATCATTCACAGTTAGTCCTGTAAACAAATTATTTTGTGTTATATTTTCACTTAAAATCTTAAGTTGAACAAGGCTACAAATAATCAATATAAAGTTAACACAAAAAAATCAGATTTGATTCATACATTTATTATTATAATCATAAAGAATCGCTGACGTCTCGCTAAATTAGAAAGTGATATATACTTCACCAGATGCATTAAATAGCATGGACTATTTATTATTTTTAAAATTTGCATAATAAATATAAGTATATTTAACAATATATAAGGAAAATATAAGTTAAATATTTATCTATTTGTAAATTATCAAATTTATTCTGCCTTCGGAAAGTGATCAGTTACTTTATTTTGAATTTCAAATTCAAAGCTTCAATTTCAAATACAAAAATAATACATTAAAAACTTGAAATACACTGATTATTTTAAGATCTAAATTTTTAGGATTTTATTATTTTAAAGATATATATAGACTTACAAAAGCACCATTAAAACAAAAGCATAAAATATGCGAGAATCGGTGCTACGCCGGACTTTAAACAGCCAAATGTCAAAATAGCCCCTCGTTATATTGTGTTATATATAATTAATTATTGCAAAGACCAAAACATTTAGGTGCTACATAATTAAATTTTTATACCAAGCCTGATTTATGTTACTGCCATAGTTACAACATAAAACAAAATTAAATATCTTATTTTGCTTTTCTTTTCTGAAAGCGTGTTTTTAAAAACTTTGAAGATAAGTTAATAAAGTTTATTTATATTTATATTCTTTAAAATATTAAAAATATAAAGTTAAAATTGTAGTTAAAAAAATTTATAAGTAAATAAACAACAACAAAAAAAAAACATATTAAAAATTTTAAAACAATACTATTTTATTTTTATGATAACATTTTGGTTAATACTTTTTCGAATCAAAACAACCTTCCATTTCACATTTTCTTTGATAAATCTTCATAACTTCTTCCCTCATGAATGGATTAATTGCGTCTTGTCTTCGAAAATAAACAAGTGTTATGTCATTCATCTGTGAGAGACAACACACTGTTCATATAGATGAAATATAATGCAATATAAGAGAAATTTGTCAACAAACATTGGCATGCTATAATTAAAAAGAAAATTACCTTTGAAATATATTTATTATAAGTGAGGAAAGCCTATAACACATGGGCTGATAAGTTCCCTGTCTAATAAAGAAAATACAACGTTTTAACATAACTTTATAACTTTAATAAATAACATAATTTTAATAATAAATATTGATAATAATAATAATAATAATAATAATTTAATAAATAAATATAAATAATAATTTAATAATAGTAATAATAATAATAATAATAATAATAATAATAATAATAATAATAATAATAATAATAATAATTTAATAATAATAATAATAATAATTTAATAATAATAATTTAATAAATAAACAAAAATAATAATTTTATAATAAATAACATAATTTTATAGCGAAAAAGCTCCAAACAGTGCTCAGAATCATTGACTCGTTGTTGTTTTTGGTCAAAGTCAACATGCGTGGCACCCACTTTGACAACAGCTTTTTCATAGACAAATGTTCATTCAAAATAAAACCTACACGTTCCTTGGATATCTTCAGAGTCTGAACTATCTCCTGCAACTTCACTTTGCGGTTCCCCAAAACTATTTTGTGGACTTTTTTTTATGTTTACCGGAGTATTCACCTCTTTTGCTTGGTGCATCACTGGTGTTCGTACGACCACGTTTAAATTCAGCAAACTAGTCAATAATGGTTATTTACCTGGTGCAGTGTCCGGATAATGCTTATCAAGCCAAGCTTTTGTTTTAATGGTGCTTTTTCTCATCAAATAACAATTCTTGAAATTCTTTTTTATCCATTTTTTTGTTTATCAAAAAAGTCGTTCAACTAAAACCACTCTAATGTTTTATCCACACGGCGAATCGTCAAAACATTTTTCTGCTACCTTTCAAAGGTTAATATTTACAAAAAAAAGCATCGGTTCGGCGATTGCAATGCCATCTGTGTGCCAGACCAGGAACTTTTCAGCCCATGTGTTATATCAATATAAATGCATTGATATATTTTATTGAAAAAAAAACTACATGATTTTGTTATTTAATATTTAAAAAATGTTAAATTTACAAAACCTAATTTCTTTATAATACCGATTAACTGATAAAAAAATTTAAATAAATATTCTTGAAATCATTTTCCTAGAAAAGACATTATAATGTAAATTTCATTTTTTTTTTGAAAAAAATAGTTATTTTAAAATTAAATTAGTATTCAGTATTTAAATTTGGAAAAAAATAAATTTATATAATGTTACATAAGATTAAACACGCTAAATTTTCACAGAAAAAAATATATGTATTCATAAAGTATCCTCTTTTTAGTTCCATTTATAATATCAACAAACATTGACAGGCGTCACTGCATTTTATGGAAAGCTTTAAGTTAAAAGAATAATAAGAAAAAGTACCGTTAAAATTTAAGAAATGTCTTAAACCTTTCCACTTTAAAAGAAATTAAGTTTTTCTTTAAACACTCTCTTATTTCACAGAACGTTATTGCAAAAATAATAATGCATAATTTCTTTAAAGAATCACTTCATTATTAAACTTATATCTCGAACCTTATTGGTATGTGTCAGAATATTTTATGAAAAAAAAAATTAAGAATATGTTTATGAAAAAACACTCATTTAAGATTAAGCAATCATTTCAACATTGGAATAAATTAATTGATATTTAAATGTTCCCAGTTACTAATTAGTTATTGCATACTACAGTGATTCATACTTAAAAAAGTCCATATATATATATATATATATATATGTATGGATATATCTATATATATAAATCAACATTTGAACGGAGGGTGGTTTTGGGGTCTGGGGGTCATGATCGGTGAAAATATATCGAAATTTTACGGAACTGCTTTCCTCCGAACGGCTGCAATAGGTAGCTTTATACTTTTTTGTATTGAAAGCTACCTAAAAATCACGGCGTCATAAATTTTAAACATCAATTCTCAATGGTATATGATGGTCCCTTGTACGAAAAACATTAAATTGAAAATTATTTATTTAAAATAGGGAAAAAGTCAAAAACCGATTAAGTTTACAAGTATTTTCCAAAAGTTATGATGAATAAACGAATATTTTACAAAGTTTCATTTCTCAAAGCCTTTTGACGTAAATTTTATTTTACACTCTACCAATAGAAATATTTGGAAATGACGTGAAACATCACATATTTTCCAAAACCCTCAGAATTTCTGCTTAATAATGGAATGTTCTGCGGGTAGTTTCATGAGAAAATAGAAGCTGAACTTGTTGGAAAAATTAATATAAGTTAGTAAGTTTTAATATGTAATAAAATTATTAATACGGAAATTAAAATAAAAAAGAGAAGAAAAAAAACAGCTTTTTTTTTTCTCATCAGTTAACTTAATTAAAACTAAATAAACTTTTCTTAAGAAATAATATTTTTTAAGTAAATAATTATTTTCGGGTTTTATAATTATATTAGAAATGGCATAAAAAATTCGATATAAATTTTCTATGGACATATCATAGAAATAAATTTTTCTAAATGTTATTTAGCATGCAATTATACATGATAGTTCAAAATTATTGAGCGCATTCCTTGTTTAAACTAGTCGGATATGCCAATCCCAAAACCTTCTTCTATCTCATACTTGCATAATACTTCCAAATTCGCTATCACACCGCCAAAAAATTAATATTTTTCGTCATTCCGTTGCATGTCAGCTGCTTGCGAATCGTCGGGTTACTTGGATGCGAGCAGTCGATGTATTATACTAAACTACGAAAAGTCCTTCTGGCCTGTACCGGCAGGAAAAGATACTCTCGCTATTGCTTGGTTTTAAGATTTTAGATCATTTTACTGAAAAACACGAAGTTAAAATGCGTGGAACCCGATTACAGAAGAGTCGTTCCAGTTCTCGTCAATATTGAATTTGAATGAGAATATCGCCAAATTAGACTGACATAGCCAAGTTGGCTTCACATATAGCAATTTATTTTTGTCGCCAAATTTTGCGATATGTCGCCAATTGTCGTCAAGCTTGGCAAGAATTTGACGTTGGCTAAATATAAATATATAGTGTTAAGCATCTAAGAGCCGAATCGATGGCTACAACAATAAAAGAAAATTTGTCGAAACCATGTTTACTAAAGCTCACAAATTAAATCCGTTTATGGAGGAATCCTGCTGTATTGTTTCAAAATGTAAGCCACTGCTATATCTCAGCCATTTTTTAAGATAGAGGCAAGATAAAAAAATGCTGTGGAATCCTTGGGTCAAGGCCGAACATTTAATGCAATTTGTTTTTTTAGGATTTCTGTTCTTTTTGTACATCTTTTTGAATTTGAAATCTTTAAATGGCGCCCCTCCAAGCGCAATATACCCAAATTCAACTGGGATCTGCTGGCCATAGTAAAAAACATATACAAAAAAAAAATTTGGTATAATTATCTGCATAACTTCATACACTTTTCGATTATACAATAGTGAAAATGGAACTAAAATTGCTATCACAACGCCCCCTTTCGTCGTAATATCCCCACATTCAACTGGGACCTGTTGGCCATAACCAAAAACCTATAAATGAAATTTTGTTCAATTTGAAACATAACTTCATATATGTTTCGATGATACAAAGAGGACATACACACGGACATACGGACAGACAGACATTTTGTAAAAACATGTTTATCTGAATCTTTGACCCCTAAAACGTGTAAATCCGTCGAAAACCGGAAGTCGAAATATATTTCGATTACAATACTTTCTTCTATTATAGATATAAGAAAGCAAAAATAAAGAAAAAAATGAGGTACGTACATGTTTATTGTTTATTTGGAAAGACAATTTAAAACAGTTTTAAGCAACAATATTTTAAACATTAAATAAGTTTCAAATAAGGCGGTAGTTGGCGTGACAACAGTAAAATTTACTGATTACGTCAGGCTACAAATGGTTACCGTAACAGGAAAAGCAATGCGCGTTTTGTGGTTTCATGAAAGAAAATCTATTGTAATTGTTCAGAGTTTTAACTCTTACAATACACACTGTCGTCATGTGACAGGGTAAACGATTCATCGTTCGTCGATGTATGACGCGTGACTCACAAATTGGTTACGGTGAGTTACGAAGTAAACGTGACTTGAGAGTCATAATATGATGAACTAAAGATATCACATTTTGGTGAATCTTGAGACTTATGACCATTTGTGACGTCACAGTGACATTACATCAACTCTCTATGCTATTAAGGATTCACTGTACATTATCTTTTTTTCAAATAGGTGAATTACTTTTAAGATACTTCAAGATATCTCTAATTTACTCCTCTAAAAGATTGTTCCAAAAGTATTAAAGTTCGTTTTGAATATTGAAGTCGTCGTCCTCCAAGTAATGACTCTTGAAATTGAATATCCACTGCATATTTTGCGTGTCACACAAGGAGCTCATGTGCAACTTATTTAATGTTTAAAATGTTGTTGTGTAAAACTGTTTTAAGTTGTCTTTCCAAGAAAACAATAAACATGTACGCACCTGATTTTGTTCTTTTTTTTCAAACATGAAATGCGCTCAATAATTTTGAACCATCCTGTACAATAAGCGTTTATTTTAATTATTTTGACATGTGTATAAAAGTGCTATGAATTTTAAATATTTTCAGCTAGGCTGCATAACTTTTCACAATATTTTCTTGAGCTACAAATATTAATATATAGTTATATTTTAATGTGAAATATATACAGGAGAAAAACGCATTGGAAAATAAGAAGGTGTTGAAATTTCATTGTCGACTTCAAAGGATAATAATCAAATGAAAACGGAACAATGTTTATAATTTGGTTTATTTTTGTATGGGAGTGGTATACGTCCTAGGTAGTCACGCAGATGCACGTGATATGCTCTGGGGATATGTCAACACTTTCGTCCGTCAGGCAATCGGTTGTTTTTATTTATCTTCGTCTACGGAAAGTTTGCGAGTAAAAAAGAGCAACCGCGTGTTATTCGTTATTTAGTGATAGAAGAAGATAAATTTCGCGAAGCGCATCGGCGAATGAAGGAAGTGTATGGAGAACATGCACTGTCATTGACTCTTGTGCAGGACGGATACGAGCATTTCAGCAAGATAAACTGATGAAGTTTTGGTGGACAGACTTGGAATACCCACCGCATAGCCCGAATTTTTCAGCACGTGTCTATACAATCTTTTGTCCGCTAAAAAAGGCATTGAAGGGTCTCCATTTTTACTCGGACAGCGAAATCATGGGCAATGTTCAAAACTGGTTCCGATTTCAACCAAAGGACTTCTATGAGCAAGGTATTCACCATTTGGTGAAACAATGGGGGATAAGTGATTGTGTAGATTTGAAGATTGTGTTTGAAATAAATCATGTGATTCCATTCTGTGGCTCCTGTTCATTTCATCCACCCTAATATGTCGCTAAAACAAGTTTTAAAATATTGGATATTTTTTTTATCGAAAAGTTCTGAAATAATCTTATTCCCATTGTGTAAATAATAACGATACGTTTTTTTTTTCATATTTTTTTTATCACTTTCTAACATAGTTGAAAAGTGTTTTTGAACTCCTATTGCTACAAAACTATTATATGTTGTTTTGGTCTGGTATGTTTTGTGTTTAAAATGAAGCGAATAGCATTTATAGTTCGTTTACCGGGACACTAAAAAAAATTGTTACGTTATAGTCTAGAGGAAAATCGTTTGCAATGTATTTTAATGATGTTAGACTTTTTCAAATATATACTAATAGTTATAAGAATAAACTGCAATAAAGCTTATTACAGAGATTACTTAAATTATTTGGGAGGTTACGGAATAACAAAACACATAGTATCTGCTGAACTTCATGTCTCCTTTTAAACACAAAATAATGGTACAAAAAAAGAAAAGAATGCAATTCAAATTGCAAAGTGTTTTTTCTAATATTCATGTACAAAACGAATTAAAATCTAAAAAATGAGACATTGAAAATGTGCATGCTTATGTTTTTACAAGGTATTTCAAAAATTCTATTTGAATTTGGAATTTAATTTATAATAATAATTATAATTTTTATAATAATTATTATAATTTTTTTTTCAATTCGACCCAGAAAAATTTACGTAGATAAACTTTAATAAATTATAAATTGTTACACGTCAATGTCTACTCCGAGATCAGGGCGTGAAATCAGGAAATCATACTGTCTTAAAGATGGCATGAGATATAGTATTAAAAACTGTTTTTAACACTTCCCAACATAGTGGAAAAGTGTTTATATGAGTTATAGTGGGGTAGTTGAGTGTGAAGTGCTATTTTTAATTTCTATATATGGAACCAATTTATTAAAAGTTCCTATACTGAATATTAAAAATTTAAATTTAAACACCGTATTAGTTTTTTTCTATGATCGTTTGTATTACCAAAATAGAGACTAACAACAAAAAATCATGCGGCAATCATAGATTATGAAACAATTTCCAACACATCTAGAAAACTGTAACGAAACTTCACTTTTAAATAAAGGAGAAAAATATATGTAAGTAAGCAGTTTAGGAAACCTATAACACATTAAAAAATTAAGTTTAATTAATTACCATACCATCCATAGTCGAATTATTTTGTGCAGCCCTGTATATGATCTATAGATTTGGGTATATACTACATAGCATGATAAAATTTAGTTCAGTTAGAAAATTCACTTTAAGCAATTTTTGTCAGTCGATGGAAATTCACTCGAATTCTTTTGTTCAGTCCTGTATATTATTTAAGGACTAAGTACTGTACACAGAACATATTAAGCAACAATTTAATTCCGGTAAAAAAAGCAAAAGTCAATTTATAATGGGCTTCCAGAAATTACCAACCATAAACGACAATGTATCTTGTTCTTTGCTTATGTCTGTATATGAATTTATTTCCACCGCACAAACTTCTATTAGTCTAACAAACATAGTTCAGCGTGAAAATGTCTAACACAAATAAAAAAAAATACTTTAAGCTATTCACTTCCATAGTCAGTAATACATATGCATTCTTTTGTGTATCCCTGCATATAACAACACAATTTATACACTCCACGTACTATGTAAAAATTTATCTGAACTTAAAAATGCAAACCAAAGTTGAAAACGCACTTATCACACATACACTGTAATTATTGCACATAGACTCTAAACTGAATTATTTTGCGTACCCCTGTAAATGAACGATAAACATAATGCACACCATACTTTGCAATTTGTAGTGCACCTCAGTAATGCATTTATATTCCATTATGTTTGAAATATTGCAACATTATTAAATTAAACATCAAAAGAATTTTCCCCGTAGAACATTGTGTAATATATATATTTTGTGTGACCCTGTAAATGAATAATAAATATTTAGGTATATAATCAAGTACTCTCTAGAAATGATAATTTTAAGTGGAAACCAAGATGTGGACGACCACGTATGACGACTTTTCAGACTGATCAGAGAACACGAAGATTGGTATCTAGACAAAATATGCCCCTACGGCAAATTAAAAATAATCTCAGTGTACAGGTGTCCAAAGACATTGTACATAGACGTATTAAAGAGTGTGATTACATCATACTAAAGAAAATGGCTCGCAAACCGTCTCTCAAATTACATCACAAACAGGCAAAAATGAACAGGGCTAAAAAACACATGTCCTACGGGGACAAATGGCTTACTGTTTTATTCAGTGATGAGAAAAAGTGGAACTTAGATGGCCCTGATGGTTGGAACGCGTATTGGCATGATTTACGAAAGGAACCAAGGGAATTTTTCAGTAGGCAGCAAGGTGGTATATCTGTTATGGTTTGGGGGGCATTTGGATTCAATGGCCAGACCTCTCTGGCTTTTCTAAAAGGAAGACAGGATTCAAAAAAGTATCAAGAGACGCTAAACCAACATTTGCTTCCATTCGGTGACATTTTGGGAGAGTCCTGAATGGACTTTTCAACAAGACAATACCTCATTCCACGTATCACATTTTACTAAACTTTGGCTTTCATAGAAAGATGTTAAAGTTCTTGACTGGCCAGCTTTGAGTTCAGACTTAAACCCGATTGAGAATGTCTGGAGTATTTTAACCCGCCAGGTTTACGGCAATGGAAAGCAGTATGGCTCTATTGAAGAACTCCGAGAGGCTATTGAGAAAGCATGGTACTCTTTGCCACCAGAAACCCTACAAAAACTAATAATTTCGATGGACGCACGTTTATTTGAACTAATCCAAAATCATGGAAAAATAATCTTTGTAAGTAAAAGTTCTGTAAAAATTACAAATCTGGTTTTTTTGACATTGTGCATAAACTTTTGAGACAGTTTTTTCTTTAAATTTTTTTATTATATTTTTTACAATTATGTAATTTATTTTTTTCTACTTTTGATATCATTTATTTAAATAATGTTGCGAAATCTGCAAATAAAAAAAAAATTATTCATTCTAACGTTTTATAATTCTTTGAAAATCGACATTTTATGCATGTGCTTAAACTTTTGAGACAGGCCTTATATATATGCAGTATAATTTATTTAAAGTGCAGAGATAAGTAGGTCAACGATTGTTTCGGCCAACGAATGTGTTTCATTAAATGCGGGCGGTCACAGAATGCAGCTACTTTGCATTTTATTTGGACGGTTAGGGAAATCACGCTTCCATTCACTACTATTTTGGCTAAAGTGGTGTAATTTCGAAACGAATTATCTTCGTTAACCGAGTTATCACTGTGATACTAAGAAACTTCCTGTGTTTACAATTTTATTTTAATATCAATTTGCAACCATAAAAAACATTGAGGAAAATATCGCGCAATTACTCCTTTTTAATTGTTTATGGCAATAATTTATTAAATGAAATACATAAAAAATACACTGAAATTAGCTAAATTTAGTCATTTAAATGTATAGTTATTTTAATATTATTTTATTAACGTTCTAATGAAAGTATCATTCATCATTGACTTCAAGAAATATTTTTAACATTATAATAAAATGACAGGGTCTTTACAATTGGACATTTTACATTAGAAACACTATATTACATATCTAATGCTTCCGTAAGTAATCGACTGGTAACAAATGTCATATGCTTAAAATAAATATAAATAGATACAAAAGCAAAATGTAAAAAAAAAAAATCTTTTCTATAACCAAATTTTTTTTAAATAACAACACTGACTGTAGAAAATTGATATATAAACACATAAAAATAATTTACCAAATTTATGCCTTATAAAAATACTTACAAACTAATTATTTAAAACGCCACTTCACCTTACTTATTAATGTTTCTTAGACACCAGTTTTACTGTCAACCAATAAATGTAAAATTTCACTTAAACGGTCATAAATTTCAGCTCTCTCTATCAATTAATGATACATTCCAACTATTAGTTGTACTTAGAAATAACCAAATACTAATTACCAACTATTAATCACATTCTTTAATAGAATTTTCATATTCTAATGGAGTTTGGAAAGAAGTTTTGCGAGTTTCTAAAGTATTTTCAAGAAAAGCAAAACTTTTAGCTCAAATCTTGCATGAAATTACTGAAAATAGATGTTCAAGATTTTAGATGAAGTAATGTTAATGTATTCGTAAAAATGACACCAATTTTACTGTCAACCAATAAATGTAAAATTTCACTTAAGCGGCCAGAAATTCCAGCCCTCTCTATGAATTAATGGCACATTGCAACTATTAATTGCACTTTGAAATAACCAAATATTAATTACCAACTATTAATCGCATTCATTAATAGAATTTTCATATTTTAATGGAGTTTAGAAAGAAGTTTTGTGAGTTTCTAAAGTACTTTCAGGAAAAGTAAAACTCTTAGCTCAACTCTTTCATGAAATTACTGAAAATAGCTGTTAAAGGTTTTAGATGAAGTAATGTTAATGTATTCGTAAAAATGAAACCAATTTTACTGTCAACCAATAAATGTAAAATTTCACTTAAACAGTCAGAAATTTCAGCCCTCTCTATCAATTAATGGCACATTCCAACTATTAATCTCACTTAGAATGAACCAAATATTAATTACAAACTAATAATCGCATTCATTAAGAGAATTTTCATATTCCAATGGAGTTTGGAAAGAAGTTTTGAGAGTTTCTAAGTACATTCAGGAAAAGCAAAAGTCTTAGCTTAAATCTTTCGTGAAATTACTGAAAATAGCTGTTAAAGATTTTAGATGAAGAAATGTTAATGTATTTGTAAAAATGTCACCGTTTATGTAAAAATAAACCTAGAAACATAGAGATATATTTTAAAATATCTGTCTTTATAATAAGATATTTTTTTTCTTTTTTGGAAAAAAAAATATTTTTTTATCGGACAGTTTTTTACTTAAAACATATAATAAAATAAATTATCAAGAACGTATAATAAAAACAATATGCATTTAGTAAGTTTTTACAAAAATATTTATTCAAAATGGATCAAATTTAAAAAACACTTTTTTAATATCAATGGATATTTTTGATTTCTTCTATCTTTACAAGAAGAAAGCATTGGATTCATAAAAATTTTCGAGTTCCGGTTATCGGCGGATTTTTACGTTTTAGAAGGCCCTGAACACGATTTGACTATTTTTAGAAAATGTCTGTCTGTGACTCTGTCTGTCTGTATTTGACAAAAATTTTGTGGGCGCTCTATCTCAAGAACTAATGCTCGGAATTTAATAAAACTTTATATTCAGTTAGTCTCTGATATAAATTGGTCATGATTAGTTTCTGGTAAAAATCGCTCAGCAGGTGGTGCTGCTATACAGCAGTTTTCGCGATTTCCGCAATAGCTCTATCTCAAGAACTAATGCTGGAAATTTAATAAAACTTTATATTCAGTTAGTTTCTGATATAAATTGGTGTTGATTAGTTTTTGGTAAATATCGCCCAGCAGGTGGCGCTGCTATGCAGCACTTTTCGCGATTTCCGCAATAGCTCTATCTCAAGAACTAATGCTCGGAGATTAATAAAACTTTATATTCAGTTAGTCTCTGATATAAATTGGTGCTGATTAGTTTTTGTTAAAAATTGCCCAGCAGGTTGCGCTGCTATACAGCATTTTGCAGGATTTACACGATTTTAGCGATAGTCATATCTCAATAAATAATGCACGGAATTTACAAAAACTTGAGTTTCAGTTAGACCTTGATATAAATTGGTGCTGATTCTTTTTAGTGTATGCGAAATCTGTGTGAGATAGAAGAAAGTTTTGGGATTGGCACATCCGACTTATTTATACTTATTTTCATGACCAGGGCTTGACAAATGCGGTCGCCAAGTTGCGAATGACGACCTTTTTTTTTTTTTTACCTGACGACGAATTTATTTAAACTGAATGGATTTTTTGTGTACTAAAATGAACATAAAAAATGAGAACAAACGGTATTTCATATCTCCCCTAACTCTACTTATACGCAGCAAGCAGTATTCTTTCCCTTTTCTTGTACTTTTATGCAAAGAAAACACCATTCTTTTTCTCTCTAGCCAGGTCGTTCACTTGTTTAGAATGTGCGTAGGGGGGGGGGGAGAGTAGCAAAAAATAGTAAGAAATAGTGTCAAACCAGTCTCTGTGGCAGCTAAAATTGCGTACATTGCTAAAAAATGATCAAGTTTTTATGTAAGTTTAAAATCAGAGTTTTGTTTATTAAATTAAAACGGATTTATTATATTCATTTTAAAGAGTAATAACCTATAAGCGATTATAAGTGATTTCTTTGGGAAGTTTTTAACTACATGGCTGCTAGAAATTTAGACGATATGACATGAAAGTTTAGAGCATTCCTTCTTGTTGAAGAGTGTATTCTTTCAAAAACAGGGAAAATAATTGATAGAAAAATCATAAAATTATTGCTTTCAAACTAATTTTGTAAAAACAAGTTGATTTTAGAAAAGACAAATTGTTTTTCTTATCATACTGTACATTTATTAATTTAGAATTTGCAATGCATGCAGTAAACGCACAATTATCCAGAAAGAGGAGAGATTGGTTTATTCAAGAATGCGAAATCACTATTTGACAAATTATTTTACTCAATAATTGTATTACTACTAATTTCATTGCATTATTTACTCAAGAATATCTGATAACTATATCTGGTTGTATTATCATCTACAGTAAATGGAAAATAGAAAAATATATTCTTTTTTTGGAGGGAGGAAGTGTCGAGGGGTTATTTGTTCTCAAATTCTTATCGTAGATTGTTGAATCAAAATAAACCTTTTTCCCAAGAGCCGGCTTTTGATTCCGATTACGTAATACGAGCCCAGGAGAATGTTTTAGTTTAGCAGTTCATGCTACATAATAACTCTTATATTATTCTGCAAACACAATTAGTTTGGATATCTCTCATATTGCGATTTATTTTATAAACATTCAAATATTTTTATTAGTCGAACCCCCTTATGTGCACAAATATGCTTATTTTATTTTGCAAACAATATGTACTTGCCTACAATTTTTATAAAGAGCAGCATCTATTATTCTTCTTAGTTACAATGTTAAATTAAAATTCTCATAAGATGTCTTATTATAGATGTTGTAAAGTTACAAAATATTAAAAAAAATAAACTTAGAGATTATTTTCAAGCAAAAAAATATTTTTAACTTTTAAAATAAGAAAATCAAAATTATTTGTCTGACTTTGAAAGAAAATAGGCAAAAAATTGCTTTCCTGCATCATTATTTCTTCGATGCACCCCTCATCAGATATAGATTTTGTAGCACTCACCTATCCAGACATTTAAAGCATTCGGTAATCAGTGTTTCCCAAACATATCGGTTAATTCAGCGTTTACAATATATTCTCTTTCCTGTTTCAGAAATACATAATTTTGATAAATTTCATCAGAAAACTTAGTTTATGTTACCTTTCTAAATTATGTACTATTCTAAATTATGTAACTAATAATTCTAAATTATGCTTGTTATTTGTTTCTCAGTTAATTCATAAAAAAAGTTTGTGCTTTGTGAAAATTAATCACGAGGGAGAGGACGGAACATATATTTTTAATAGCGACTACAATTTTTTTTTGGCTACCAGATTTTATCAAATTTGTAAAGCAATGGTCATGAAAATTATGATAAGTTCTTTACACTCTAAAATAAGTTTTCAATCATTTTTTTTTCTCCATGCATTCCTTTATTTAGTAGCCTATGAATAACTTCAAAGTACCTAATGCGGCTGCATAAAATATAAATAGAAAACTTTCAGAAAAAGAAAATGTCCGACTTGTTGAAATTTGGCACAGATTGAACACAATTCGGTACAATTCGAAAGTGACACGCTATCGGGGTCTCAAGTATATAAATGTCACAAGCTATTCAAAAATGCTCGTGCAGAAACTGAAACAAGGAGCTACGGTATGGATTATTGCACAAAAAAGTGAAACAGCTCTACTGAAGCGAAAACTGACGAAGTTCTAATTAATAATGTTTGGGATTTATTGATTATTTTGTACGCCAGTTTTTTCATAAACAACGTGCATATAATGCTATCGAATCATAGCCAAATATTCATCTTCGATAAACTACAACGATGAAATACATCACATAACATGTATAACAAAACAGAAATTTCACTGAAATCACTCGATCAACTTTATTATAGCCTGACAAAAGTTTTCTGACGCTAACGAAAGCAGTGGGCTCTTGACACTACTTTCGTTCGGAAGAATGTTTCTTTAATAACATAAATTCGTGAAATTTCGGGTTCGTTTTCAAAAAGAGACTGGCACGTGCGTAATACGCCCGATTCTATGCTGCCAGAGGCATTGGGGGTCCTAAACACTAAGTTCGTTTGAATCGAGATATGTAAAATAAAAATATGTATATAAATATCCAAGGTTCGTTTGGAAAATCTGACCTGGGAAGCGAACGACCAAGGAAAACATTCGTAGAGCAATTTACAGTCAGATAAACGTCTTCATCACATATTTCGCCAAACTTATTTCTTTATAATTGCAACCTAATAAAACCTAAAACGGAAAATTTAAATAAAGATACAATAAATCGATTTTAGCAAAATGTATCAGATCATTGGGATGCGAAAGACCAATTTATAGGGTAGTTCTAAGTAAACAATAACATACATTAAAAAATAAATATAATTTTTAACTGCAATGGTAACAAAATTATCTGACAAACTTAGCAGTAGTAATAAATATTAATGAACTGTATTTGCCCAAACTAATAAACATAGAACACAAAATAACTTTTTTAAAAATAAGTAATTAAAATTAAATTATCTTATATCAAATGACGTAATTATGATCAGATGATCATCTTACAACTTACTTTAAGTATACTTCACCATATACGTAATATACTTACAATGTCTTTGAAGCTACATAGCACTGGTACTTATGGCAAATTCGATATAGTTTAAAAATAATGAAACTGTACAGTAATTTTTTTTATATATAATTTTAGAACTATGTACAGAAAAGGCCTCAAAATTTCACTTTTCTAGTTAAATTTCACGTTCAGACACATTTATAAGAACACAAAAGCACTGTTTCTTTTAAAGAAAGTATGTTGTCAAAAATATTCGTTTACCATTATCTTACGGGAGGTCTCGATAAATATTTTCCTAACTATTACGCTTCATTATTAAACTTATATGCCAGTTTTCAAGTTATGCGTCAGTGCTTCAAACGGAAAATATTAAACTTTATTTTCTTTGGATAAGTGTGGTACTAAAAGTCACAAACCTGTTACGTTTACAAATGTTATCTAAACTGTATGTTCTAAGTAATGTTGCAAGTAATTTCATTCCTCAAAGTATTATGAGGTTAATTTAATTTTACATTCTAGGAACGATAAAATTCATGTGTTACGTGATAATATCAGTTACAAAACATCCGAGATACTACTGCATAATAACCGGAATTTTTACATGATGTTTTATGTAAAATTAGAAGCGTATCATTAGGTAATTAACAAAAGTGATTAAATTTTAATATGGAAATCGTGTTATTTATAAAAATAGGAAAACAGAAATGAGTATGTCAGAGTTGGAAAATGCAAATGAAATTTTTTAAATATTTTCTAAGATCAGTTGTTGTTGTAAATTCGTTTAATATTAAATAAACATGTATAATAAATATGTAATATATTAAATTAAACTTGTAATTCTTGCATTCGTAAGCGTTTACGAAAGCAGCTTTGAAATATATAAAGTTACTGAAAACAATGTTATTTAGCGAAGTTATAGAATAAACCTTTATTGTAATTGTTTCGAGACATCCAAATATACATCGGGTGTTTAATACTGTAATGTAGTAGGGAGCAGAAAATCTGGCAAACATATAACTTATTTATATTAGGAAAACATTTATCATAACATAGCTTACACTATTTTGTTAAAGAGACACAAATTTACAAAATAAAAGAGTAACCAAACAAGTGGATTTTTCATTGCTAAACTTAGCGTTAAGCCGACTGACTAGCTTACACTATTTTGTTAAAGAGACACAAATTTACAAAATAAAAGAGTAACCAAACAAGTGAATTTTTCATTGCTAAACTTAGCGTTAAGCCGACTGACTAGCTTACACTATTTTGTTAAAGAGACACAAATTTACAATATAAAAGAGTAACCAAACAAGTGGATTTTTCATTGCTAAACTTAGCGTTAAGCCGACAGAGTGAAAAATGTCCCAAGCCGGGAAACGAACCCGGGACCCCAGAATAGCACTCTGAGGCTCTACCACTAAGATACAAGGAACGATATCCCAATTTGGCATTTCCCACTCGTAAATCCTCACATTTTCACTCTGTCAGCTTATCGCTCAGTTTAGCAATGAGAAATCCACTTATTTGTTACTCATTAGTTTGGAGCAAATTTCACTCCTGAAAAACTAATTGAAAAATTAATTGGAATTTACTTGGATGTGCTGTCTATGCTGGACTTGTTGTGAAAAATGTCGTCTAAAGTTTGACACAGGGTTTGTGTGCTCTGGATGACAGTTTCCATCTTGTGCTGTGGTTGCAGCCTATCCGACGTATATAAGAGTGGGAGATGATGAGTTGGGATATCGTTCCTTGTAGCTCAGTGGTAGAACCTCAGAGAGCTATTCTGGGGTACCGGGTTCGATTCCCGGCTTGGGACATTTTTCACTCTGTCGGCTTAACGCCTTAGTTTAGCAATGAAATATCCACTTGTTTGTTACTCATTAGTTTCGAGCGATATTTTTTTAATCAATTTTGGAAATATACTCCTGTAATTTTCTTTTCATATCGCTGAAAAAAAAACCCACCAAAGATTGTGGATAGATATTATCACATAAATCCACAACAGTGAATTTCCATTCCATAATATTGGGTGAATCGTCTTCAGAAAGAGTTGTGTTTACTGATGACGCACTAAATTGTTATAGGACCAAAATCTATGAAGTTAAGGGGTCATTAAATTGTTGAATTCCATAATTCTCGAGAAATTTTTAGTGTTTAGTACTTTGAGGAAATTTTATATTCCCTATTTATATTCCTATTTAAAATAACCAGCGTCTTTTAAAGTTCTATCAATTGTAGTCTATCGAAAGACTAAAGGATTGAGTTTTAATTTTCAACATTTCTATAAATTTCCAGGCTGTAAGTGGATGAATAGCTACAAATTGCATCAGACTACGTCGATTATTACCTTGAAAAGTAGTGATCTAGACTTTAAATCAGTGTTTCTCAACCTGTGTGCCGCGGAACATTAGTGTTCTGCGAGAGATTGTCAAATGTGCCAAGAGGGCTTTTGACAAATAATTAAAATTGCATGATGTGGGCTCAACGATGCATTTTCTATTTATCAAATGCTACCTTCCCTCTTCACTCCTTTCCCTGTATTAGTGTTTCCAGCGTGCCACTCCTCCCTTGACCCCGCCCATCCGATTCATATTTTTTTTTCTTTTTTTTTCAATTGGGGGAGAAGGCGTTTGCCTTCTCAACTCTCGATTGGAATCTATTTTGGACTTTGTTGCTGGACGCCGTGCATTTTATTCTACTCTTGTTTTCGTACGAGGAAAGAGTGCGTATTGCTGTTTAAAAAAGTTAAGGTAAAACACTTGTTTTTCACATCTGTGAATTGGTTAAAACGCAAAAAATAGAAGCATAGGAAAGCATGATGGGCGAATATATTGAAATAAAATCTGGTGTTTCACAAACGGAAGATAAAGAAAGAAAAAACGGAAGTATAAAGGTACATTTAATTCGGATTCAGCGCAATTGAAACGGAAGGCTCTCAAATGCCATTCTGTGAAATCTGTAGAAAGAAACTTGCAAATGAAGCTCTCGTTCCTAGTAAACTGAAAAGGCATTTGGAAACTTCACATCCACAGATAAAAATAAAACCAAGAGAAGGATTTGAAAACATAGCAGCACGGGAAAATAAAACATAAAAAAAATTTGTAAACTATATAAAGATGCCAGAAAAGGGATTGATTGCCCAATTAATCGCACAACGCAACCAAGCACACAGCGATACAGAGTCTATCATTGTACCAGCATTAGGTATCATTGGCGGAACAATGCTGGGATAAGAAGCATTAGAGAAGGTCAAGAAAATACTAATATTCACTGACACAATATCACGCCGAATCGAAGATTTATCTTCAGACTTAAAAAAACAAATTGTCGAGCATTTCAAATCGCGCGACAGAGAACTCTGGTCACTTCAAATTGACGAATCGACAGATATCAGTGGTAAAGCTCAGCTCCTTGCTTTCATTCGATTTATTAAAGATGAAAAATTCTTGAATTAGTATATTTTCTGTAAAGAATTCGTAAATACGACGACAGGAAAAGACATATTTGAGCTTGTAAAAGAAAATATTTCATGTTTTTGTTAGCTGTGGAAAAACTGCGTTGGTGTTTGTACAGGCGGATGTCCATCAATGTTGGCAAACAAAAAAGGATTTATCACACTTGTGCCCCAAGAAAATCCAAATATTATAAGCGTCCACTGTATGATTCACAGATAATCTCTCGTTTCAAAATCTTTAAGTCCAGATATGTTGATAGTGATAAACGAAGTTATCCAAGTGGTCAATTTCATCAAGAGTCGATCTCTGAAATCTCGAATTTTCTCTCATCTTTGTGACGCAATGGATTCCGAATACAAAACTCTTTTATATCACACCGAAGTGCTTTGGATTTTGAAGGGAAAGGTTTTGAAAGGACTCGTACATCTGAAAGCCGGGATGATTTTGTTCTTGGAAGTGGAAAAAAACATGCTTTGAATTTTCTCTTCACGGCGAGATTTGGTGGCAAAGTTCAGTTTCTCTCGGACTTGTTTGAAAAACTGAACGCTCTGAATTTAAGTCTTCAAGATCAATCTGAGAATATCGTCACATCAACATCAAAACTGAAATCATTTGAAGAAAAATTAACACTGTGGAAATCTGCAATATCAAACGGAAATTTTGACTGTTTTCCAGGCGTCAATGAATCTCAGTCGAAAAGAAAAGTTGCAGACGAAATGATAAGCACCATTGACGAACTCCAAACCTCACTTAAAAACTTTTTTCCTTTGCTTTGAGTTGACGAATATGAATGTTTAATCAACCCATTTGTAATTTGCAAGACACCAAATTTGACAACAATGGAAAAAGAACATTTAATTAATTTGAGAAACGATAAGTTTTACCGCTCAATATTCTTCGAGAAAATTTAGATGAGTTTTGGTTTTCTGTCAAAAATTTGTATCCTGCAATCAGCTTGAAAGCTATTAAAATTCTTCTGCCTTTTGCATCTTTGAGGCTCTGTGAATTTGGATTTTCAGCATTGACAGAAATAAAGTCCAAAAAGGAGAAAGACTTTTAAAAATTGACGATGAAATGCGAACTTGTCTGTCGACTTGGGAACCTCGTTTCGATTTAAAATGTTCTAGAAAACAGACTCAACCCTCTAATTGAATAAATTTTGTAAGTAAATATCAATTTTTTTCTTTTGTGTGTGTGTGTCATACAAATTATACATTTTTTGGTACTTTTTGGTTAGCCGGTGTTATATATACATAAATATCTATCGATATATATAACACTGGTTAACCGAAAAGTACCCATTTTTTATATTCAGGTGTGCCGCAAATAATTTCAGATATTTTTAGTGTGCCGTCAACTAAAAAAGGTTGAGAAACACTGCTTAAAATAAATGACTGGATTTATACATCTTCATCCTGTTCAAAACTTTTGATATGTTGCTTACGTGTTCTAAGAGGTATACCTGTTCCCAAACTAGCCTGTTTTCTACTTTTAGACAAACACGATACCGATTTTACTTAGAAATACGAGTCCATTTCGAATTTTATTTTCATAATATTTTACGTGTATTTATATCTTTATAAAAAAAAATCTTATCTTCACGAAAAAAAAATTATTGTACGTTGTTATTAAGTTAGTGTATTTTAATGTTAACAAGTTGGAAATTGTACGCCAAACGTGACAACCGAGGTGCGTTCGTACTATAGCTAGTTATATAAATATTCAGATCTTGATGATTTTTAATTCTGTGAAATGAACTATATCGTCTTCAGATTCATTTCTGTAATAAAATAAAAATAAGTATCTCGGTCGCTTGACGATTAAATTTCGGAAGCTCCTATAACAAGAAAGCACCGATTTTTTTTTTTAAATTCAAATTTCTTAATAGATGTTTTTATTAATATATTCTAAAGATTTGATTCGATTTTCATAAAATTTGAAATGTCTCGACAAGATTCTGCAAAAATAATATATCTTAAATTTCAAACCATTCGGTTGGGTAATTTTTGCGTTGTTATATGCGGACGGACGGACAGACAGACGGATGGACCAGACGACGACAATAGGTTCTACGTATTTATATAATTACGAACGCACCTAAAAACAAGTTTGTAGTCGCATTATTTCTTAAAAATATCTGATTTTTATATGAAAAGAAATTTTGTCATTTTTTCGTCTCCTGCTATATAAACAGTCATCTTGAAAATACATTCTGGAAACAAAGTAATATAAAATTATGTTTTCGAATTGAGTAGACATGTGTGCATTTGAAAATTAAAATTAAATAAAAAAGAATAACGAAAATATTCGAATGTGTGACATCTTACGTCTTTATTTAAATATTCATTTCCAATTTCCTAGATAAAACAAACCAGTAGTTTTATTTTGCATAAATATTTTAAAACCTATGTAAATTTAACTCTTTGAAACACTAAAGAATATTGTAGTATTTCAGTTGACTTAATACGAATATGACATGTATCTACAAAAGGGTTCAAATTATATATAAAAGGTATTAATCAATTTAATCTAACTACTAAAATAACAGTACGTCTTTTAACAAATATTTCCAATATTTCATTCTATAACTATCATAGTACAGCAAATAATGGATGATATACGTAAAATATGTAGTGAAAGAGACTATAATTAGTCAGTTAAATATGTCATTTAATATCTCATTAGTTCAACTGAAATTGTGATTCAAATTTGCATAGAAAAAATGGTTGGAATAAATTATTCTGCTGTAGCAAATTTTTCACGAATGACAAAGGGTTTTCTTGTAATAAAATCAACCACCAAAATAAAGAATTTTTCTTTGCAACGCGTCTTGAGAGAATTGATATTCTCTTTCAACTGGAAATTTTTGGAGACTGGCATTAATCCCATTATTTTTAATATTAATATTAATGTTTGTAAACTAACAATACCTTTTTTACTAAGTCTTTCCTACAAGATCTTTTAACAAATTAATCTAACAAGTTTCTTCACCTGTATCTAAAAAACAGAATTAGTAAAGTAGTACACCAAATCAGAAAGCAATTCATGAATTGTAATTGCTAATATTTTCCGTCCTCTCTCAAAATTAGTTTAGACCATTTTATCTCTGTTTGTATGTCAATTGTTCTACTTTTCTAAATAAAGTCATTGTGAGATCATTTTATTGCAGTAAACCAACATTTATACTGTTTATTTATTCCTTCTAATTATACATGTGTCCATAGTTTACGTGCAACATTCTAACGCATGTTCACTATTTGTTATTGTAACGTGTAACAGATAAATTTGATTAAATCGCCAGATTAGCAATGTGAATCAGATTTTGAGCTTAGCAGATGTATAAAGCTATTATAAATAGTTAATCAGAATATTATAGTCTAACAGTGTGGACTCCACAGATGTTGATATTGGTTCCAAAAGATTGGTTCCAAAAGACGTACATTATTTGTAAGGTTAAAATGTATTAGTGGTAATTTAACAATTTCAGTCTGATAAATGTATTTACTAAAATGTTGTTTTCAGATACGTTAATCAAGTTGAAATGGAACGGGAACAGATTTTGCTTGAATATAGACAATAAATATCAAAAAGTACCTGTCTCTAGTAAAAGTTATCAGATTGAAGCTTCTTTAATGTTTTTCATTATAATGATCAATATGTCGCATATGGAAATCGAATATTTGATAAATATATTTACTAAAATGTTGTTTTCAGATACGTTAATCAAGTTGAAATGGAACGGGAAAAGACTTTGCTTGAATATAGACAATAAATATCAAAAAGTACTTGTCTCTAGTAAAAGTTATCAGATTGAAGCTTCTTTATTGTTTTTCATTATAATGATCAATATGTCGCATATGGAAATCGAATATTTGAACATTTGAACGAGAATTGCTTTGAGACTTATAAGCAATGTTTGTCTCAAATCATCTAAATTTTTTTTATTCACAGAAATACATACAAGACGGTAACAAATTACATAAATCTTCTTCTTGACAAGGACGGGGATAGACACCAGAAAGTAGACAGCACTAAAGACATCCATGCCTTACCAGGACACACAAAGACATGCATGCTTTACCAGGATTCGAACCCGAGCCCTCACTATGGCGGCCGCCTCCGTTACCAACCACGCTGCCGGGCAGGCTGTATCAGAGATTTTGATTTTTTTTTTTAAAGATGGCTACCCAATAAATATAAGTAACTTCTAAAACTAATTCAAAACATTATCGACAATAATCTTATTCAAAATATGTTTCACAAACGAATTATTATTTTTTCTTTAAATCATGAATATTCTTCAGATTCATTTTAATACATTTTATAATAATATAATTTTGTAATTTTTATTTATATATTTATTAATTTCAGTTTTAATGTTGAAGATCATCATATATAAATTTATTACAACGGACTCTATATAAATAGAAGAAGAATACAAACAAAAATTGAAATTCCTTCACTATAATTAGAAAACACCATTAAAATATATAAAATTTTATGATTACATTTTATATTAATATGTATAAAATATAACAGATTTTTTTAAAAATTTAATATCATGAAACCATTCAGCATGAACATCGAATTTTAGAGACGTTTCAACATATGTATAAATAAATGTTTATTTTTAGATTACAGGTTGTTTATCGTTACTTCCAAAACTAATTTTATTTATTTATTTATTTAATTAATTTTCTTAACAGGCAGCACTTCTAGTTTCTCAACAAACTATTAACAAAACCTTCCAATATTAAGCACAAATATGGATATTTTAAGAATGTATCTCATGTTATCACGCAAATTCATTTTATTACTTTTCTTGTTGTGGGAAAATGAATTTTGCTTGATAAATCTTTGTGAAAGGCTAGAAAATGAAAGTAATGTTCGTTTACTCAAAAGTTGTGTCTTGAAATTTCGCAAATTTAATTAGTATGGAATAAGTTTCAAAGCTAAAGAAAATTATGCTTAGTATAATACGGTTACCATTCAATGTAATCATGTAATTGAAAGAAGGTTCATATAAACTTTAATTATGGCGAGAACATTTTAATGTGTTATTCAACAAAAAGGAATATAAAGAAACGTCATTTCAGAGTTCTGTTTGAAAAGCTTTACTAATTTCTTTAAAAAAGAAGTAATAATTAGAAACAGAATAAATTGTAGATATTGCAAATCGTTTCTTCGCCTTCAATTCTTTGATGAAATTTTGTAAATGTTTCTCTTTGCAAAGAAAAATATTTTTGATTGTACCAATTTCAAATAATGGTTTTTAAGCCTAACAAAATGTAACTAATATAATGTTTTTTTTTAAAATATATTTTATGATATGAAATGTTTATTTAAAAAAAAACAATTCGTAAATAATAAATGTCCTGCGTTTACACTAAACTATAGAATTTAAGAATTGTTTTGGATATATTTTGTTACAAAATACTACAAGCCTAGGTGATACATAACACGTATAACAGCCAAATAGGGAAAGTATAGCAGTAGAACTCAAATGTTAAGAATAATACTAAAATCTATATATATATATATATTTCTCGTACGTGGCGCGGAAATAAGGCGGAATTTCTAGCGTATAGTTTGGCAACAACCGTAGTTTCCAGAGCTCAGACCAATGAACGGACTAGATTTGATAAGATCAGCTCCGCCTCCAATATGGCGGCCATTGTGAGAGCAGTGACTCAAACTAGCAATTATTAAAAATAAAATAATATGTACGTAATACAAAACGTTTGAGATGATTCTCATTTTAATTATGAGTAATATCGTTAATTTCAAATGAATTTTCAACTCTTATTTAGAATTTATTACGAATTTCACTCACACGAAAATCGAGGGAATAAAATTATCAACTATCTAGATTGTACCTGCTGCCATCTGTTGCTGTCTTGATAAAGTAAAAAAAAAATTTTCCTTTTCAAAAATTAGTAATCAATTAGAACAGTAAAATGTCGAACGAAATTTAAACAATGATTGATGATATATATAAACTATCTTCCTATCACGTAGTCTTTATTTTTAAGAATTTAAGCCATGCAGTACAATATTATAGGTGCAATGAGTTTTAAACTAAATGGGTTTCCAAGATCCTTTTTTCATAGTATTTAAATGATTTATGCCCATTGGAAGCGACTATTGGAAGCACCAATGTAAGTGCATTTTTAATTGTGTTTTCAACGAAGTTTTCAATTACTTTTCTTACATTAAGAAACATTGTCAATTTCATTTGTTAAGATTATTTATGGTAGTAGCCATTCCGGCTAGAATTGCTTGGGACCGCGCAGCGGTCTTAATGTGAATTGCGAGCAATTCACGGGGGTTGGCGAGCGTTAGCAAGTAGGGGGCTGAGCCGAGTCCCTAATATAAATATAAAATTTCAAGCCTTATAAAGCTGTTTGGATAAAGTAAGTATTACCTTTCAAAATTCCTTGTGGCATCCTAGTAAATCAGTAACTATTTAGTTATGTAATTTCAGCAACTTTCAATCATAAAATACTCATATCTATAAAATAAATTTTTGTTGATATTTGTTTAAGTAGGATTCTAACTTCAAAAGTACCGAACGATATTTAAGAAGTATTTGAATGAATATATAACTTTAAATTATACAGATTATGAGTTTAGTACTTATTTTAGCAGGAAATTTTTCAATAACTTCAAGCAGAAGTTATACAAGAGAGTAATTATGATAAAAATAAAATATTTCATATTTCATTTCACTGTAATGACTCTGACACTTGTCTGACGTCAAGAAGACGTCACATCGATTGGCTGTGCTGTTAGGATAGTGCCAATTTACTACCTCTGCCTTTGATATAGGTTATATTTGGGTACTCACAATTAACTTTTCTGTTCGAAAATTAGTATTTTGTGCTAATTGCTTCAATATGTAATAGCAGTAAACTTATATTTTCTATAAAATTTACTTTTACTAACAGTAAAAAATAAGGAGATATTATCAAGAAAAGATAATGGATTTTTTTATTACAAAAATATTCAGAGAAATAATATTATTGAGACAAATATATGGTATCGAACAACAATTTCAATATTATATAAATAGTTTAACCCTAATTATGGTGCAAAAATCGGTTAATAGGTAACAATTACGTGGGTTAACACTTCCATGTGTAAGAAATTACGTTATTAAAATAAACGTTTAGATTAGTGAATTGTCACAATTACATAACTTATTAGTTTCATGATAAAATCATAAGATGATACACTGTGAAAAATGACAAATGATTCTTAATCTACGTAAATATAATATAATCACGAATAAATGCATAATATAAACTCATCCTTGTTAACCATGATTCTGAAAAGTGTTTCTGTATCTTTAGAAACCTCAGACAAGAATGGCATTTCGAGATTTAAAGAATCATTTATAAAAACAAAAGTGCTTTTGCTGACCGTAATTTTCGAAACGTTTACGAGTAGCTTTTAAAGTGTCTTATTCAGATTTCTAAGCCCGGAACATAATTTTTTCCGATGCTATCAATTCTCAAGTAAACATTTTCATGTTCAACAAACAAACATGCAAAATTAACAGCGTTAATATTAACATTAAAATTAAGATTATTTATTTACCCTTTCATGTATAAATTAACTTATGCAGGTGAAAACGCTTACTTGAGAATGGATGACATTCGAAAAACAGATATTCCAGGCTGAGGAAACTGATTAATACACTATAAAAACTATTCGGAAACGTTTCTGAAAAATACGGGCAGCAAAAAATTCTTTGTTTCTATAAATAATTCTTTAAATTTGGAAATGTATTGGTTTCTGGGTTTCAAAAGATAATGGAACACGCTTTTCGGAATTTCGGATAACTGAGAAGATTATATTATAATTTCGTTCGTGGTTATAATATATTTTCATAAAATAAGAAACATTGGCCATTTTTTACAGTGTAAACAATCATCTAGTCATCGATATTTATGAAATAAACTTAACGCAAAGTTCCTTCATTAAAAAAGAGAAAAGCCTTTAATTTTTAATGCAACAATTAATTTAAAAATAGATTGATTTAAGTTTTTAATTTATTTATTGTGAGAAAATATTTTCTTTTAAACCTAAAAAATTAATACAAATAAACATATGCCAAGGTATTTGCTGGTACATTGTTTAAAAAAAAAATACTCCGAAGTACAAAAGTTAAACAAAAATAACAATTATAATTTTCGAACAGTAAATTTTGAATATTCAATATATATATATAAGCTTCAGTCTATTAATAACAGGTACAATGCCTGAAGCACATGCAGTCGACGTGACCACCACTTTAACGTCACACATGGTCACAGTCGCCAAGGTGAACTAAAATAATAAATATTTCAATCTTTTCACTATTACTAAAGTGTTTCTCATTTGGTAACTTCAATTTGAAGTGACTGGAAGGGTTGGGTTGCATTCCAATGAAATTACCTGGTGACTCCTATCTGACCGCCTTTTGGGGCTGCATTATGAGCCATCATGGGCGTTTCATTGTGATGGATCACTGTATAATGTCACAATAATATCTGAAAATTGGGTCTCAGATGACTAGTAATTGGAGAACGTTCGGTTAATTCACCATGAGCACTGCTTTGTAGCAAGTCACAATATGATTGTTGCTGTCACTTGGGGACTTGTCACAAAACAAAAATCATGCTGATAATACAATGTTATCTCCAAATTACGTTCGCACGAGAATCGCAAGTTGACTTTTTTGTTAAGTTACTTGTTGACTCGCCACAAAGCACCAGTCATTGGTTACGTTTCAGCAGGGTAATGCAATGATATTCACTCGAGAGTAATTATGATAAATTTCAAATATATCATATTTCATTTCGCTATAATGACTCTGACACTTGTTTGACATCAAAAAGACGTCACATCGATTGGCTGTGTTTTTAGGACAGTGCCAATTTACCACATCTGTATTTTATAGATAGGTTATATTTGGGTATTCACAATTAACTTTTCTGTTCGAAAATTAGTAATTTATGGAAATTGTTTCAGTGTTGAAAAGCAGTAAACTTATATTTTCTATAAAATCAACCTTTTACTAATATACGAATACTAATATAAAAATAACGAGATAATATCAAGAAAAGCTAATGGATTTTTTTTTAATCATTCCAAAAACATTCAGGGAAATAATATTATTGACAAAAGTACATGATATTGAACAACAATTTCAACATTATATAATCAGTTTAACCCTTATTATGGTGCAAAAGTCGGTTAGTAGGTAAGAATAACGTGGTGTAACACTTCCATGTGTAAAAAATTATGTTGCTAAAATAAACGTTTAAATCGATGAATGCCACCAAAATTTACAAACAATTGATTTCAAAATAAATAAAATTATTTTCTTCACACACAATATAAAAGCAAAATTTATTCTTAAATTCTGGGTGCTATTTGGCAATTTAAAAATACCTATAATTAACTGGTAGAAAAAATGTATTTGACTACTCTTCAAAGGATTAAATACGTGTTATCTATATTTCCCCAAATTCCTTAAACAGAAAAGTATTATAAGCACTCTTCAAATCAAGCAGAGCGGTCGCTCTGCCAAGCCAAGCTATAAAAAAAACGCCAAACAAACAACGCCAAGAACTGGACTACAAACCGCTACTGCTTACTTACAGGAAGAGACTTCGCAATGCTAAATCGACCAAACATGCCAGATTAAAATATCAGATATCAAATAAACCAAGCGTCACAGGAAAAAAACGAAAACTAAAACACTCTAATGAAGAAATTCTTCAATTTGAGACCAAAATCATCTTCATAACTGATTTATAAACAGAGATATAGATTCTTTTTAAAAACGTCGAGTTACTTAAAATGATCACTTTTTTCTTCGTCAAACTTTTTTTTCAAACAACCTACAGACAAAAATATAGGGCAGAACTGAAAAAGGATTGCACTTTTGGACAAGTAATAACTTAATCTATGTGCTTTTATAAAATCCAGTGAAAAAATAAATAAATTTATATCCTTAATTAACAAAAAACTGTTAATTAACTTGGCAACTAAAAAATTATGCCAAAACAGAGATACAACTCTGCCAACAACCGTGTACCATCTGTATTATAATAGCACAAATCAGTTACGGGTTAATCATATCAAATTTCATCTACAAGTCAGCCATTTTTTCTTAAGATATTTTTTCAAAAATAAAACTTCATAATTATAAGAACACACATTTTATCAGACAATTAAATGTGGCTGCAAATTGTGGGCGATGACTGTTTCCAACAGGAATAAGAATGAGAAATTGCCAGTCTAAGATATCGATCTGGGTGGCTTAGTGGCAAAGCGTTAGCACGGTACGCTGAAGGTCCCAGGTTCGAGTCCTGGCACAGGACAAATTTTCACTCATGTCGGTTTGGTGCATTTAACTGTCTGATAAAATGTGTGTTCTTATAATATTGTAAAATAAAGTAATCCGACGTAGTGTTCATGCTTTAATGTGTATATAACATCATAAAATTTACATTTTTAGAAATATTTTAATAAATAAAACTATTTTTGAGAGAAGAGGTTTCATTTCTAAAATGTATACATTAAGAGTTATCGGCATTTAAAATTTCTTTCCAAACGTAAACAAACTTTTCGAAAAGGAATTGAATGTGATTAATTTATTTCTCTAAAACCATGGTAAAGGACAAGCATTTCGTTCGCAGGTTGAGAATTCTTTGACATCATTTTTCTATAAATTAATGGAATTCAGTTGTTAAATTGTTTTTGTTTTAGAAGTGAAGTTTCCATTTAAATTTATTGTAAGAGTAAAGTGTTTAATTGAATAAAATAATGTAAATTTAAGAAATTGCTAAGATATTTTGCTACTTTTCACCATTAACTACGTTTTATAAAGATTCGAAAGTCAATGTGATTTAACGCTAATAATAAAAGAGAATGATATCACGTTTGATTTCAAAAGCTGCGCTGACGCGTTATGTACATATTCCATTTTTACTCATCTCATGGGTTAGGCAGTGATATTTTTTAACGAAGGATAACAAGTATTATAACAAGCCACATTTAATATGTCGTTTTTAAGGGTGTAATGAGTTTAATTGAAAAATCAACTGGTATTTCTAGTTACCCCTTTAAACAATAACTGAAAGTAAAATGTAATTTTACATAACATTCTCATGTTAATTTCATAGAGTAGATTATTTAAATTATGTATAATCTATTTTAAAAAAATGATATCTACAAAAAAAAAAAAACTTTTCAAAAGTAAAAAAAACAGCCAAGCTTAAAAAAAAAAACGAAAGTTGTGGCTAAAAAATGGTGTGATATCAAATTTCCAAGCTTTTATTATAGGACTTATGTAACTTTTTTCCATTAAATAAATTATCATATATATAAGTCGAGTTCTACGTATATGTTAATAGAAATCGTTTTCTCCTGTACTAAATACATCCTAACGTGTTTCTGAAAATTCAATTTTTTTCAAATTATGCATGATGGGCTTGGCAGCCATCTTTTCATATTTCTAAGCCCTCAAATTTCTAAAGTAAAAGCGTAATATGTTTGCAATGTAATATGTTTATAACAATGTCGAACTTCAGATTTTAACTATGAACAGATAAATTGAGGAAGACTAATATTTTGATAAATTGATTTTTACTTCTTTGTAATGATTAATTACTCTAAAAAATAAATCATAAGATGAATCTTTAAGATAAGTCATCATTATCTTAAGACACAATTTTCGGAGCATACAAGTCCATAAACGAAACGATTAAAATACACTGCTCAAAACAATTAAAGGATATTTGAAGTTTTATATAAAATAAAGATATAAACGAAATTTTTTTTTTGCCGAAAATAGAAGAAGAGAATCACAAATGCAAATTTTTCTGGTTTTCAAACTGTGGAGTATGCAAATTTTGAGTTCGACGTCAAAAACGTCGCTTCAGCGGCAGCGAATGAAATTTGACTTTCAACTGGATAAAAGAGAATGATGACAAGGATGATCGGCATTCAGTGATTGCTTTGTTTCGATGAGTACGATGTCTCAGCGAAGTCATTTGAGGGATTCAGAAGCTTGGAGAATTGTTGGTAGGTTAGAAGGGGGCCAAACTCAAGCCGAAGTAGCGCAAGCCATTGGAGTGTCACAAAGTGTCATTTCCAGGATCTGGAACCGTTTTTTGGAGAGTGGATGTGCAGGCCGAAGACCAGGGCAAGGTCGTAGACGGGCAACAACGCCCAATGAAGATCGGTATTTAGCGTTAACAGCTCGGAGACACCGAAACATGAACGCTACTCTTCTCCAACAACACCTTCGCTCGGCTACAGGCACCACGATTTCAACTCAGACTGTCCGAAACCGGCTCCATGCTGTAGGTCTGTATGCTCGCCGACCGATGGTATGTGTTAGATTAACATCAAGGCATCGTCGCGACCGCAGGGAGTGGGCAACCGAGCATGTCAACTGGAGGAGAAATGAATGGAGCAATATTCTGTTTTCTGACGAGTCCCGTTTTTCTGTGCATCCGGATAATAGGCGTATTTTTATCTGGAGGGACCGTGGCAGTAGGAATAATCCTGCGTTCGTGCACGAAAGTGTCAGATTTGGCGGTGGAGGAGTGTTGGTGTATGGTGGCATCTCCATTGACGGGCGCACTGACCTCTACATCATTCGAGATGGAGCTCTGACTGGTCTCCGATATAGGGATGAGATCCTCAGACCTATTGTAGTCCCTTACGCTGCAGCAATCGGAGATAACTTCATTTTAATGGACGATAACTTCAGGCCACATCGTGCAAACCTGGTGGAGGATTTCCTTTTCGAGGAAGGAATCGTTCGAATGGAATGGCCAGCGTGTTCTCCAGACATGAATCCAATCGAGCACGTTTGGGACGCTCTAGGAAGACGAGTTTCTGGCCGCCAACAACCCCCACAAACTCTCCAAGAACTGGAAAGAGCTCTTCTGGAAGAGTGGGGGCAGAATACTCCAACTCGTCATTAATAGCCTCATTGAGTCCATGCCTCAAAGGTGTTCAACGTTGCTGGCCGCCCGTGGAAACCATACCCCCTACTGAAAATGATTTTCTTTGAAGAAAACACCTTTTCTTATTCTTTTTTTCTCATATGCACAAATTGTGTTTTTTTTTCTTTTGTACACAAATGCGCAATAAAATACATTTTTTTCTGCCAAACATGTGTAATTTATTCTCATATAACCTACTATGCCTGTCGACCATGTATCAATCAGCTAAAAAGTTTCCCAGATACAAAATCCACCTAAAACTGCAATATCCTTTAATTGTTTTGAGCAGTGTATTTGCTTAAGTTACAATTTTGAACATCGGATTTTAACTACGGATATTGGTGCTTAGAATTTCGTGTATAATATGGAAAGATGGCCGCCAAGCCCATCATGCATAATTTGAAAAAAATTGAATTTTCAGAAACACGTTAGGATGTATTTAGTACAGGAGAAAACGATTCCTATTAACATATACGTATTACTCGACTTATATATATGATAACTTATTTAATGGAAAAAAGTTAAATAAGTACTATAATAAAAGCTTGGAAATTTGATTATCACACCATTTTTTAGCCACAACTTTCGTTTTTTTTTAAGCTTGGCTGTTTTTTTACTTTTGAAAAGTTATTTTTTGTAGATAATTCTATACTAGTTTAAAGCATTAAACTAATAAATATAATAAAATTTAAAGTATTAAAGTAAAGGAACGTCAATTTAAAACAGACAGTTTCTTATCAGAAATTTAATTTTCTTAAAAAATATTTCTTCTAACAGAAAAAAATAAACATAAAACATTTATTCAATATCTATGCTGATACCACATGCTATAATTAAAAAAATAATAATATATATGATTTACAAAAGTTTCTCAAAATAAATAAATAAATAAATAAAATAAAATGAAATAAAATAAAATAAAATACATAAAAAAACATAAACTTCATAAGCAAAAATAAATTTTGCCAGGTGCATTCTACTATCCACAGAGAAACGAAATACATCTAGCGTGAAATCCCAAATCACACATTTCTGAATATGTATCAGATACAGATCGCAGTGGGACAGTTCAATCCTTTGAATGCCTATTTCCTTAAGATAAATGATCAAATTGAAAAGAAAATACTTCGTACTGCTTATACGAATAAGATATCTTCAAGCAAATATATATATATATATATATATATATATATATATATATATATATATATATATATATATATATATATATACACATATACACATATATATATATATATATATATATATATATATATATATATATATATATATATATATATATATATATATATATACATATATACTGTTTTATAGAAGGAAGTTTTGTTTTATAAGATATAAATTTTAACCCAGTATATTTCATTCTCATGTATTGTATTACAAGTAACGTGATAATTTTAAAAGGAATATATTTATCATCAAGTTTTCTATCATATATTCAGTAGTAATGATAGCAAAAATTAATGTATGAAAATAATAAATCAAAATGATTTTAAAATGTCATAGCTAATTTTAGTTGATGTAAAGTATTTTAACAAGCAATGCAAAAATTGTAATAAAAAAAATCAATATATAATTAAAAATATCATACTATACTTTAATAACACTGATCTACACGAATTTTGGAACAGGTAAGTTAAAAAAGTGTTTTATAAATCATTTTTAATGCTGAAATAAGAAACGTAATCAAAGATGTTCTATCACATCACGTTATCGACTTTAAAAAATATTTTGATATGAAAATTTTGGTACAAAAAAGAAATATCTACAATCTTAAAAAAAAACAGTTAATAGGCGACAATTAAATAATGAGCGATCCACACGATACCAATGAACAATGATTGAACTAGGGAGTCATAATGTCGGAACCTGCTAACACATGGGCTGAAAAGTTCCCGGTCTGGCACACAGATGGCGTTGCAATCGCCGAACCGATGCTTTGTTTAGAAAATACTAACCTTTAAAAGGTTGCAGAAAAAATGTTATGACGATTCGCCGTGTGGATAAAACGTTAGAGTGGTTTTAGTTGAACGACTTTGTCGATAAACAAAAAAATGGATAAACAAGACTTTCAAGAATTGTTATTTGATGGGAAAAAACACCGTTCAAACAGAAGCTTGGCTTGATAAGCGTTATCCGGACACTGCACCAGGTAAAAAACCATTATCGACTGCTTTGCTGAATTTAAACGTGGTCGTACGGACACCAGTGATGCACCACGCAAAAGAGGGGAATACTCCGGAAAGCATAAAAAAAGTCCACAAAATCGTTTTGGGAAACCGCAAAGTGAAGTTGCAGGAGATAGCTCAGACTCTGAAGATATCCAAGGAACGTGTAGGTTTTATTTTGAACGAACATTTGTTGACTTTTGATCAAAAACAACAACGAGTCGATGATTCTGAGCACTGTTTGGAACTTTTTCGTTATAAAATTATGTTATTTATTATTCAATTATTATTTTTATTTATTTATTAAATTATTATTATTAAATTAATAATATTAAATTATTATTATTATTATTATTAAATTATTATTATTATTATTATTAAATTATTATTATTATTATTAAATTATTATTATTATTATTAAATTATTATTATTATTATTAAATTATTATTATTTATTATTAAAGTTATGTTATTTATTAAAGTTATAAAGTTAAAAAGTTTTGTAAAAAAGTTGTGTTTTCTTTATGAGACCGGGAACTTATCAGCCCATGTGTTAAGATCATTGCGGATTAGATTAGCACGTGGTTATCCGGTTGGGTCTGCTAATTAGTTATAAAATTAATTTATGTTGCAATTTTGAATGAATGAAACATTAAAAACAAGAGGGGAAAATTCTGCTATAAGGCCGAATATAGATTGCCACACACGGCTTTTATTCAAAAAATAAATAAACCAGCTGTAACTCAGAATAAAAACGCAATGACAACAAACAATTTTAAAATATCTAAATAACAAATAAAAATTCCCCTGTTAAAGTGTTGAGTTGTTCAATAACCATTCGATTTAGAAAAATATTTTTCTACCACTGAGCAATTTTTTTTAATGAAATTTAATTCATGTTGCTATGGCAGCAGACGATAAAACGATATCTTTGGAATAAGGGAATAAATAGAAGAAAAAAAATTGTTGATGTTTGTGATAAAATGTTTTTCTTTATTTTTAAAAAATGTATATACATAATTCACTTTTATATTTTAACAGAATAATAAGTTTACTATAATTCGTTACTCATGATATGGCCAGTATACACGATACACGTCGAGCCACAATGCCTTTATCATTATCTTTTTACGCGTAAAAGTTTCGCTACAGTACTCCATTGTGAAGTTTTGTAATTTTTGAAATCTAATATTTGAAAAACGACATAATCATTAGATTTGAAATTTATATCAAGAAAAATACAATTTTTTACCATTCTAACGCAGTTTGTAAAACAATTTTGTGACAAATACTTTTCGAGTTATTAATTTTTTAAGTAACTTCAAATGTTTCATTTTCCGAGATTAATCTGTGGCAACGATGGATTGCTGTGACTTTTCATAAACATGAAAAATGATAGAGATTGAAAGAATAAGCCACCCTGTGTGTGGCTAATAAACATTTAAAGTGCATAGTATTATAATAGAAAATTAAAATAAATAATTTAATAGAATCAAATCAAATGAAACATAAAATAAATAATAATGGAATAAATGTGGTAAACGTAAATCGAAAAGGATTCTGTTGGAATAATTAAAATGAATAATATTTTTGGTGCAATTACACGTATAATTTTAAGAAATTTTATTACGAATAAATAATTTGTGAATCGAAAAATGAATGTAAATGTGTTCTTAATGTGGCTGAGATACCGCTGTAACACTAGTTACAATCATTTGTACAGGTGTTTTTGGGAAAAATTGACTTTTTGTTTTTCAAACGGTTGTCAGCGTTAGAAAAATTATAAAAAATGAATTCCCTAAAAATATATCATTCATCCGAACTTTTGAAAGTTCAGGAGAGGAAAATGGTGTGTAACATACTTCTGAACGTCGGAAATGTTTCTTTGTAACGGTTGTCCTAAAACAAACAGTCACATGTTAAAAAGTTTTAACTAATTGGAAAAATTTGGTAAAACATAAATTTTCTCAAAAATATTATTATTATTATTATTGAAACTTTTAAGTAAAATTTCTGGGTAAAAATGCTAGACATTGTCGTAGAAGCCTCTTTTGTAAAAGAAAAACAAGAACGAAAAATCATGCGTCAAGCATAGATTATGTAACACTTTCCAACGAATCCAAAATAATTTTACAAATCATTACCATTTAATAAGCTGAAAGATCACATGTAAGTAAACAATTTGGAAAACGCATAACATATTTAAAAACGTAATTTCAGGAATTTACAACATATACAATATTCGTAAAATTATCCGAATACTTTTATTCAGCCCTGTATAGGATCTATAGATTTGTATATATACTACATAAGGATGCTAAATTTTGATTTTGTTAGGAAACACGAAGCGCAGTTTAAAATTCTACTTCTGGAGTTTCTGTCAATAAACGGAAATGTGTTCGCGAACGTTTGTGCTGCCCTGTATATGAAATACAGAATTTATACACACCAAGTAATAGACAAAAAGTGACTTAAATTTAAAATCGCGTTCAGCAACTTAAAACGCACTTCCAGGAATTATTGTTAACAGACAATAGAGAATTCTTTTGTGTGTCCCTGTAAATGAACTATAACTGCTATACAGACAATATTATGTAGTAAGCCTTTTGTAATGCACCTTAGTGATATATAATAAATTTCAATGCGTTTAAAATATAGTGAAACATTATATAATTAAACCGCAAACGGTTTTTCTCCATAGACGTAATGTAACGGAATTCTTTTGACTATACCTGTAAAGTAACTATAAGTGCTATGCACACCCTATTCCATATTAAGCTTCTTGTAACGCACCTTAGTGATATATATCAATTACAATGTATTTGAAATTGTGTAACATTACTAAAATAAACCGTAAATGATTTTTCCCTATAGACCGTAATGTAACGGAATTCTTTTGAGTATCCCTGTAAAAAACTATAAGCGCTACACACTTCAGTTGAAATAGGGAACATGCTATAGATAACGAAAATAACATATAAAAATTGCAGGGCAATCCGAGCATATTTACGGGAGTTAGAACACAGCCAGACGGCAGACGGCCAGACGCCAGACACCAGACGCCAGACGCCAGACAAAACGAAGTCATAAACTCTTTTCAACTAGGTTGGAAAGTGTTAAAAAATACATAGATATAAGAAAAATAATGATTCGTGAGATAAGTAAATGTTTCATGTAATTTTCATGCAGATCGGAATCTCATAAATACTAAGTTTTCTACAACGGTAACTTGTTCAAAAATTACAATATTGAGAAAAATGCATTAGTATTTCTTCAGTTATCGCACGGTTTTATTTAATTGAGCGCTGTGCTAAACAATGTTGAAAACGGAAATAAATAGGATTTTGTAAACTAATCTAAACTATTTATCAGTATTTTACATCTACATCGCCAGTTAAAAAACTTTTATCATATCTTACACACATCTTCATAATTTATACCATTCCCTATCATAAAGTTTAAAAAAAAAAATATCTATCATTGGAAATAAAAACTTGTAATCCTTCTACATGAAATAAATTTTAAAAGTTGTTTCGAATTTTATTTATTCAAGTTTCTAAAATTATTATAAAAAAAATAGTATGTAACTTCAATGTATTTATTTATTTTCGATCTAACCACTAGCAGTAACTGTTAAAATCATTTTGTCAAAATATATTAGTCTGCTTCCAAAACTAATATCTTCTTTTAAGAAAAATGAAATAGGCTAACATAGAGTAGCTTGGCAGGTATGGAGTGTTTTCGTTTAGTAGCGGCCATGTTTATGTAAAAGGCTGCGTAGTCTCTCTTACCGAAATTGGAGAGTTTGCGCATCTGCTACTTAGGAGAGATAGCGCATTGTTTCCATTAGTTTCCATGCAAGGAGAGATTACGCAGTTTATTAGTAAATTTGCATAAAAAATGAAAAATGAAAATGGACTAATTTTAAGTTAAACGTGTTATTAAGTAAATTAATATTATTTTGTAATCTTATCTGGACTTGCTTTTTCTGATTATTTAATTTTTTTCTTTAATTAAAATTTTTGAATCGTTTTTAATGTTATTTATTTTTTCTGATTCTTTAATCATTAGGTTGAAATATTCACTCCTAATACAATAATATTTGTTCACAAAAACCTTACAACAGTGTCATTTAAGTGTAATTATTATTGTTAACAATTTAATTTTAGTTATTATTAGTAACAATCTCTCCTACGCATGTGCGCAATCACACCACCGCTGTAAGAACAGATCGCGCAAAACACCTTTTTTGGTTTTATTACAACTGTTCCATTAAATTACAACATAACAACAAAATAGGAATGGAAATGCATAAAAAACAAATGAAGTAAAAATTAATCATGGACAGTTTAGCAAAAAATTAATATTTAGATTTTTTTATTGTTATTCTTTTGAATTGTGCGCAGACTCTCTTAGCTTTACCTTAGAAACTATGAATTATCTTTTTGCTGATGTTTTCAAAATTACCTGTGTAAATGCAATAGTTTGTTAATCTCTAATCCTAAAAAGGCACTATATGATTATGTTTAATAATAAAAATTGGGATTAATAATATAATTCTTATAACTGCTTACAATTTGTATACATCGCTTTGCAAAGTAGATTAAATCGCTTCCATCAACTTAAAGATAAACACTGAAAATCTCATAATTTTGGTATTAGTACCACCTTTAGAGAATTGCATATATTCCGATTATCCATTTAAATAACAGTGTTACCCGAATCAATCAGATCTCAAAACTTACATGACTTAGAGCAACGCAGTATTTAAAAAATATGTTACATAACTTATATATTTTCGATGATTTCACCTTTTTTAGGGTTTCGTTCATCTCACGAAACCATATTGCTCCCGCTCCGTTGTCTGTCTGTCACAGAGCCATTCTCGAAAACTGTGTAACTTACAGAGTTGAAACTTTGTGTATAAATCAGAATATCAGCTGCGAAGAGCTGAAACTATTAAAATTTGAAAAATTCGTGTTATTTTAATAAATAGAGATAAAAAACCAAAATTCTAACAGCCTTTTCTTATTAAATTTGAACATTTTCCCTTATAGCAGATGCCAAAAATTAAAAATCCATGATGAAATTCTATCTACATTAATTAATTTTCCATCAGAGGATTTCCACGTGAAAAATAAAAAGGAAATAAAAAGTTTCACCAATTGAAAAAAAAGATTAATATGAAATAAAAAAGATTGACGTCATAGTGGTAATAAAATAGAAAGATTTCTCAATAATACAAGGAGTATGAGTATGTGTGCATGTACACAAATCAGATTAATTACACGTCATTAGAGAATTAAAAAGAAAATCTGACGTCATATCGCAAGTTTAACGGATTTTTCAAATGTTTCAGTATAATACAAAGCGAGTATGAATATGAGTAATAGTGAATAGTAAATATATGAGTTTGAGGAACGTATTGAATCATGATAAAAACCCGATTGTGGAAATATTCGCATATTTTAAAATTTTGAAGGTGCACAACATGTTTAATTTTGAAATTATTTTTTTTAAATATCGCATTTAGTCCACATGACAGATATTATTATGACAGAATATAATAGTGGGCTTCACCCGCTATCGGGCAGGTTCAGATATTCGAAAAACCGAGAAAAATAGACAGTTTTTTTTTTTTTTTTTAGAAAATGAAATTTATTTGGATTTTTTAAAGAAAGGATAAAGTGTTTTGGAAGGAATATTAAACGAATCCATTTGTGCGAACTTGGATCACACTTACCCTCTTGTTTTTTTTACTCATGACTCTTAGAAGTAAACAAATGACGGGGAGGGTGGGGGGAGTACGCCATTTATGTTGTTCTTCATGAACCAAGGGAGGTATAAAAGTTCGAGTGCTTCTGTATAAGACATTAGCCGCTCGATACATCTCACATACTGAGAACAAGAAAAAGTTTTACGCGATATATGAAACTGCTCGATAAGACTAACTGCATTGAAATATTCAGCAAGATGAAAACATACAAAAAAAAATTGTATTTGTCACAAAAATAATATTTCAATGCGTATTTAAATTATATATATATAACTTTTAATAATTACACCTGTTTAAACAGAATTACGCCCAGAAAAAGGAATTGATTAAAACTACAAAACATGTTTTGTTGAGTACATTTTGGTTGTTTTAGTAAAATTCAAGTAAAATTGAACCATTTTACTTGAATTAACAAAACATTTTTTGCTGCCGATACAATTTTTTTTTTTTTTTTAGAATTGCAAAAAAAAAAAAAATTATTGATTCAAACAAAATTTTTATTGACCTATATTTAAACAAAAAGTTTTGTTGGGTCAATCAAATTTTTGTTGATTCAACAAAACTTTTTATGGGTGTATATACAAGTCATTTCTAATGTAAAAGTTATATATTTGCTTAAAACATGTAAGGAGAGTGATATATCCGAATGAGTAATAACGAGGGTCTAACGTATATCTGTATATATATATATATATATATATATATATATATATATATATATATTACAAACGTTTGCAACTTGATTTCTTTTTCGAAAATTTTATTTTAATTACTTCAACAAATCTAGATTATGATTAAATACTTTTTTAATGGTTGAAATAGTATATAGGGTGTACGAATGAAATGTCCCTGATTTTGAGACATTGCTACAGTTAACAAAAATGTAGAAATCATGGGAAAAATGGAAAAATAGATAACAGTGGTCATAAAGTGTTTAATAAAAAACTAGTGCACCTCCACGTGTGCTCCTTTAGTTGCCCTCAGGATGTTCAATCAGTAGTCCAGTTCCAGCCAGGCTCGTTGTAGTAACAGTAACAGTAGCAATGGCGGCGGTTATTGGGGGCACGAAGGTCTTTCACATCACTGATTCTCCTTCTGTAAACTGTATCTTTGACGTGGCCCCAGAAGAAAAAATCCAGTGGAGTGATTTCAGGATATCGAAGTGGCCAAAGAATTGGGCCACCACGTCCTATCCATGGGTTGGAGTAAATTTTATTTAAAAATTCTCTAATATCCTTCTCCCAGTGCGGAGGGTCTTGTTGGAAAATAACAGTGGGGTGTAAATGCTGCATTTGAGGTACTGCGTAAATTTGTAACATTTCCAAGTAAGTATTTACTGTCACAGCTGTCATGCGGCTTTTTTCTTGTACACTCCCGGTTTCCAGGGATGTTTTGGACCACTTCTTAATGCTATTAACCCGTCAGCACACGCGCTGGGAAAAAATCTACCCCAGTTCACAACTATTACTTAAAAATGTGTGAAAATCGTTCGTGATCATTCTGAGCTTTATAGTACCTTTCAAGCTGAAAGATATCAAGATGTGGCCAAAAAGAATTTACCTCCGGTTGTGAGATTTTCCATTCTTTTGTTATAAAAATGTCACGTGGGAGGAAATTTACCCCACGCGTGTTATAACGTAACTCATAATGATAGGAAAATGTTAATGCAAATATTTATGTAAAAAATATAGTGTGCAAATAACAATATAATTTTTTTTTAAACGTTAACAACTCTTGCACATACAGTTTCTATATATCAGATTTGTATTTTTTTGTATTTTTATGGCTGAATTTGGATTGGAAAAGCTTTGTATGTAATGATATGCAGAAAAAAAATCTTAGTGCTAGATTTTTTTTTTTTTTTTTGCTTTAAATATAAAAAAAAACTCTTATTTTAAGTTAAATTATGTTCTTTATTGATTTACAGTTTATTTCAAAACATAAATTTTTGCTTATAATCGAACCGGGGGGGGGGGGGGGGAAATTGACACAAGAAAACCCATTGGGGGAAAATTTATCCCGCGCGTGTAGTAACGTAATGGAAAGGGGCGCGTGTGCGGACGGGTTAACATCGTGTGAATATCTTTTGTACACTGTTCTGTACATTCTTTGCACAGAGATTACGTATTTCTTTTCAGCATACCACCGAACAATTTGTGCTTTCTCCTGCGGTGTCGCCATGTTTTCCTTTGTCTCCTCTTGTAGTGACATGAAAGAATCAGAGTTTCCCCCTGGTTTAAAAAGTGGCAGGATGCTGCTGGTGAGAAAAGGGCACTTTTTTTTATTCTTAAGGGCACTTTTTGAATTCTTGAAGGAACTCTTCAGATTCTTAAGGGCACCTTTTTTAATTGTTAAAGGTATTCTTTTGGTTTTTAAAACCATTTTTGATATTTAAAAGTCAGGGCACACTTTTTAAGACAACACTGAGTCAGTTTTTACTATGAAAGCAAATTTTTTAATGCAAAAAGGAGAAAGGGCACTTTTTTTACTGAGGGACAAGAAGGGTGCTAATTATTTTACTGGTGGGGGCAAGAAGGGTGCTAATTCTTTTTATGAGGGGCAAGAAGGGTGCTATTTTGTAAACCAAAGGGCAGGCAGGGTGCAGCACCCTTCTGAAACGGTCTCGGGGAAACTCTGAAAGAATATTAACATATAAACATTCGCGTTGACCGTGGCCGATACGTAACGCGCATACAATGCACTGAATATTTGATTATTCCTGCTAAAATTTTTGATTTGATGATTTTGCTTTACTTAAAGCATTTCTACGATTAAATTAGAACGATTAAATCTATTTTGAAAAACCTAGTGTAAAAATTAAAAATACGTCAAAGGCCGCTCGTCGCTCACAAAGGTGTTAAGGACAAAAAAAAATATTTTTTTAAATTCTAAAGTAAATGATAAAGCAACCTACAAAAACTCTTTTGTTTTTCAATTCATGACACTTCAAATAAGTTGTTAAATGCATTAAAAATAACAAGTGGATAAGTGTGGTTGAAGATCGCTCAAAGGGTTTCGTTTAATATTCCTTTGAAAACACTTTATCATTTCTTTAATAAATCCAAATAAATTTCATTTAGTAAAAAAAAAAAAAAAAAAAAAGTCATGATTTTATAAAGTAAAAAAATACCGGTCTATTTTTTTCTTTTTTTCGAATATCTAAACCAGCCCGATAGCGGGCGAAGATAATATCTGTCATGCAGACTAAATGCGATCTTTAAAAAATAATTTCAAAATTAAACATTTTGTACATCTTCAAAATGTTAAAATATGCGAATATTTCCATAATGGGATTTTTATCATGATTCAATATGTTTCTCAAACTCATATATTTACTATTCTCTATTACTCATATTGATACAAGCTTTGTATTATTCTGAAACATTTGAAAAATTCGTTAAGCTTCCAACATGACGTCAGATTTTCTTTTTAATTCTCTAATGACGTGATATTAATCTGCTTTGTGTACATACACATACTCATGCTCCTTGTATTATTGAGAAATCTTTGAAATTTTCCGTTTTATTACAGCTATGACGTTAATCATTTTTATTTCTTTTTAATATTTTTTTTCAATTGGTGAAACTTTTTATTTCATTTTCATTTTTTACGTGGAAATCGTTCAATAGAAAATTAATTATTGTAGAAAGAATTTCATTGTGGATTTTTAATTTTTGGCAGCTGCTTTAACGAAAAATGTTTAAATTTAATATGAAAAGGCTGTTAGAATTTTTTTTTTATCTCTGTTTATTAAAATAATACGATTTTTTCAAATTTTAATATTTTAAGCTTCATAGTTGGTATTCAGCTAGATATACACCAAGTTTCAACTCTGTAAGTTATATAGTTTCTGAAAATGACTCTGTGACGGACAGACAACGGAGCGGGAGAGTGTAGCGGGTTTCGTGAGATAAAAAAAAAAAAAAAAAAAAAAAAAAGATTATAAAGAAAACATTACCCAAATGTCTAAGAAAAGCAGGCTTTCTTTTAATTTCAGGTTAATTACTCCTTTTTCTTCTAAATTTTATCTGAACTCAGACATTATTTCACTAACTATTACTTCAAGCGGTTTAAGAGTATAAATAATGTTTCGTTTAATAACCCAGGAAGCAGTTTTATTTACGTGTTTTCCTTTGCGTGCCATAGAGCCATAAAAACGGTGTTATGTTACCAGATGAAATGACTTTATGTACCTTATACTTGAGCTAAACTTTCATGAAAGGTGATATCGTATTATAGTCAGTCGTTTCATAAAATATCTTTTTAAAAGTAAAATAAGACATTCTTTCTGCAATGTTTAATGCAATAAATATTTAAATCAATTTCTAAAAATATTGCTTTAATATTATACATTATAGAGGTTACAGATAAGGTAAAATATGAATGTTATTTGAAACATGTAATGAATATTATGGTTTTTGTATCATAAGAGCTTAAGGTAAAGCTAGGAGGGTCTGCGAACAATTCAAAAGAATAACAATAAAAAATCTAAATGTTAATTTTTTGCTAATGAATAATTTTTACTTCATTTGTTTTTTTATGTACTTCCATTGCTATTTTGTTATTATGTTGCAATTTAATAGAACAGTTGTAATAAAACCAAGAAAGGTATTTTGCGCAATCTGTCCTTACAGGGTTGGTGTGATTGTGCACATGGGTAGGAGAGATTGTTACTAATAATAACTACAATTAAATTGTTAACAATAATAATTACACTTAAATGACATTGTTGTAAGATTTTTGGGAACAAATATTATTGTATTAGGAGTGAATATTTCAACCTAATGATTAAAGAATCAGAAAAAAGTAAAATAATATTAAAAACGATTCAAAAATTTTAATTAAAGGGAAAAATTTAAATAATCAGAAAAAGCAAGTCCAGATAAGATTACAAAATAACATTAAGTTACTTAATAACACGTTTAACTTAAAATTAGTCCATTTTCATTTTTAATGCAAATTTACCAATAAGCTGCGTAATATCTCCTAGCATGGAAACTAATGGGAACATTGCGCCATCTCTCCTAAGTAGCAGATGCGCAAACTCTACAATTTCGGTAGGAGAGTTTGCGCGGCTTTTTATTTAAATATGGGTGCTACTAAAACGAAGCGTTGATGTTCACATTGTTAGTCTAGATTAGTAGCTTATGAGAAATCGTTTAAGTTTAAAATATTTTGTACTACTGACATTGTATAGAAATTCTGATGAATAGCTATGAAAATTCAAGCACTTACTTTGGAAAAACAAAACAAAATAGCAATGCTTTATCTTAGACGCTCAAAACAATCAACGTGCACTTTCAAGCAGACACTCCACTTCTGCTGTTGTACAACTACCTGGAGCCGCTGCGCGCTCACTCTACTCCTTTTCCCCGAACTTCTATGTGCACAATCTCTCCGACCGCGCCATCTCTCCTAGTTTTACCTTACACTTGAAAAAAAGCTTTTTTAATTACAGAGAAAGATCTTTTAATCACTAGGTACATTCGATTACAGGTTTCCCCTTTTAACGTAGCAGTTTTATAAAGTTTCGATATTCTTACTATTTTAAAGATATAGTTATAATTATCAGTTATAATACTGAAGGTCATAAAAAATAAACTGATTATAATATATTCTATGCAAAGAGAGGAAGAATACAATCTCAAATTAAAGTTCCTTCAAGATGATTAGCAAAAACCTTTAAAAAATAAAAATTTATAATTAAGCTTTATATTAATATGAGAAAACCCATTCTTAGGGTGTCGTTCATCTCACGACTCTATTTATACTGTTTCTCTCCGTCACAGATCCGGTTTTCAGAAACTGCATAACTTACAGACTTGAAATTTTGTGTACGTGCAGCCGAATACCTACAGTCACACTAAGAATCATAAATTTTGAAAAAACCGTAATATTTTAATATAGAAAAATAATAATAAAAAACAAAAATCTAACAGCCTTTTCCTATTAAATTTAAATATTTTTCGTTATAGTAGTTGCCAACAATTAAAAATTCACAATAAAATTCTTTCTACGATAATTAATTTTCTATTGAAACATTTCCACGTGAAAAATGAAAATGAAATAAAAAGTTTCACCAATTGAAAAAAAGATTACTATGACGTCATATTGGTTATAAAACGGAAATTTTCAAACATTTGCCAATAATACAAGGAGTATGAGTATGTGTAAATACAGAAAGCAGCTTAATATGATGTCATTAAAGAATTAAAAAGAAAATTAATCTGACGTCATATTGGAAGTTTAGCGGATTTTCAAATGTTTGAGAATAATACAAAGAGGGTATCAATACGAGTAATAGAGAAAGCAAGTAGATATGACGTCAGCAAGTGATTATATCGTCATATGAGTTTGAGGAGCGTATTGAATAATGATAAAAACCCGATTATGGAAATATTGGCATATTTTAACATTTTGAAGTTCTCTATACAACATGTTTAATTTTGAAATTGATATTTTTATATCGCATTTAGTCCACATGACACACATGACAGATATTATTATGACAAAGTAAGGTAGTGGGCTTCGCCCGCTATCGGACTGGATCAGATATTCGAAAAAACGAGAAAAAAAGACCGGTAAATTTGTACTGTATAAAAAACATTACTTTTTTTTTTTTTTCGAAAATGAAATTTATTTGGATTTATTAATTAAATGATAAATTCTTTTGAAAGGAATATTAAACGAAACCCTTTGTGCGATCTTCGATCACACTTACCCATTTGTTCACTTATTTACCGACATCTCTAAGTTTCAGATATGAAGTAAAAAATATAATTACTTGAATTTTGTTTAAAGAATGAATATCATTAAATCATTCAACTTGAAACTGAAGTATAGAGAAGTTTCAAAATATGTTTAGGTGTATATACATTGTTTACATTACAGGTATCTTACCGTTACTTCCAAAACTAAATTTATACATTTCTTTTATTTTTTTTTAACAAGTTTTTTTTAACATAACATTATTATTTCTAATTTCTCAACAAACTATTATTAAAACATTCCAAACAGTAAGCACAAATTCGGAGCATTTTAGAATATATCTCAAGAAATCATGCAATTTCCTTTTATTAGTTTTGTTAGAGATGAAAAATGAATTTTGCTTGCTACGTCTTTATAAAAGGATAGAAAATCTTAAGTAATGTTTCTTACAAATTTGCAAATTTAATCAGTGTGAAATATCTCCGTTGTTTAAAGATAATTATGGAGAGTATAACGGTTTTTATTCAGTGCAATCATGCATTTGAACTAAGGCTCAGGTAAGTTGTAACTACGGCGAGAGAATTTTTATTTGTTAATCACACAAAAAAAGTTTAAAGAAATATCATTACAGAGCTTTATTCGAAAAACATTAAAAATTTCTTAAAAAAAGAAGTAATAATTAGAAAATGAATAAACTTTATATATTGAAAATTCTTTCTTAGCCTTCAATTTTTTGAAAGTATTTTGTAAGTGTTTCAGGTTGCAAAGACAACTATTTTTGATTATCTAAATTTCCACTAAATACTTTCAAGTTGACCAAAATTAATAATAAAGTCCTTTTTTGCCTCAATATCTTATGATATTACTTGATATAATGTCGTAAAAACAAGATATTCTACTTAAAACACAATCGATATTTTAAGAACATTTTGATGGATATATTGTTTTATAAATTAAACAACGAATTAAAAATGTAGTATTAACATGCAAATATAAAATTTCATGCCTAATAATTTTCCGAGTAAAGTAAATTTTACCTTATTAACAGGTATTCCATCCATTTTCATTGCCATTAAATATGAGTAAAACTAAAATTCATTAAGATACAACTAAATGTAAATATATTGCTTGAAAATGCGTAAAAACATACATAAAACTTTTAAAAGCACATTAAAGTCCTTTTAAAAATTCAAAACATTTTCAACCGAACTACTCGGTCATCATCAGTGAAAAACTAATTATTGAGTTGAGTTGTTGTCTCTTCGCATTTTCTTGCTTGCCCGGAATAAACTATTTTACTTCAGGGGCTTGAAATATAAGGTGGGATGGGAAAGGTAATCAATGCTGTATTAATTCATTCCAGACTGCGTGGATATCATATGATAATACATCGTTACAGACTATTTCTTTTTTCAATTTCTACTATTAGCTTACACTCTCTATATATTTATATATCTTGTTAAAATTTTCAATCGTTAATAAAATATTTTCTATCCATCCTATCAAGTTCAAATAATTTTTTTTAACTTGTACTGGATGACAATTGATGTTAATACAGTTTTTTCAAATATTAATTCATTAATTAAATTTAATTAATTAATTTTAATTTTATATTACATGTCTGTTCAAAAGTATAGACTCACTCCATATTTATAGTCTCACCTTCACACGTAAAAAGATAATGGGGCTATTCACGAACGAAGATCAGGCGGCTCGCGGGCGAAGGAGACTATAAATGTGGAGTGAGTCTGTACTTTTGAACAGAAATGAAGTATAAAACTAAAATTAAATAATAAAATTTAATTAATTAATTAATATTTGAAAAAAAAACTGTATTATCGTTAACTGTAACATAGCTATGGCACTTTATTGTGAAGTTTGGTAATTTTTGAAATTCAATATTTGAGAAACGGCATAATCATTAGATTTCAAATTTATATCAAGAAAAATACAATTTTTTTAACTTTCTAACGCAGTTTGTCTAACAATTTTGTGAGAAATACTTTTCGAGCTATTAATTTTTGGTATTTTAGCTATTTATTTTTTATTTAATTTTTAATACATTTCAAAAATTTCTCTTATGTAAGATATTTAGCAGGATATAAATTTAGGAATAAATACCGTCAGTGGCGAAGCGTATAGATCGCTGGAAAAAAATTTCTATTTGACATAAGTAGAAATTGACTTTAAAAAAAAAGTTTTTATATTACTTGTTAGATATTATTTCTAGAGACTCTCTTATGATAGCTTCCAGGTGATTATTTGTGCGGAATATAATTTTGGATCCATTGAAATATACTTTTATAGATTCAGTTTGTGCTAATCTTGCTAACGCAGTATCGGGTCTATTTAATCTAATTTTTATTAAATATGAGTTCACTAAAAGTAACATCCTCCATTTGGAGAATGAAACTATCTCACAACAATACTTTCCACAAATGACAATTCAGCGTAAGATTCCTTTCTGACAGTTTCATCCAACAACAGAGGCGACTTCCCACCTCCATGTTAACTTGACTTTTACTTCTTACTCTATCACTAAAAATATTATGGTTTTCACCGATGGCTCATGCATCATTATCGGCGTAGATGCAGTTTTCTGCGCTACTGTAGAGAGTGTAGTGACTCACCGGTGGGCTTGCAGGCTGGAAGGCAATAATTCTGTTTACCACGTGCCTGACGACGGAGCTAAGTTTTATCAAACTATTTACTCTTTGAGATCATTAAAGCCTTATATTGGATATCTCCACAAAACGTTAAATTGTTCAGCTCCCATTTTAGCGATATTATTTCCAGCCTGCAAGCAATCTATGCATTTAGATCAACAAATCCTAAAGTTATTGAAATGAAATCACTTCTCAAAAATCTTCTCTGTAAAACCTATTTAGGTCACAATACAGCCCATAGATGTATCCTAGGTAATGAAACGGCGTATGGAAAGGAAACAACTTCCAGATCATCATTTGTTTTTTTTCACTTCCAGTACCACACTCACAGACATAAAATGACATATTCACGCTCATTTTATGAAGAAGTGGCAGGATTACCAGGACTACTCGGATAAGATTAGATGTACTTATGCTCTGGTCCCAGTGGTTTCCTTGAATCTTCACCTGCTTACTCCCTCCACTACACCTTTCCGGCCTTTTGGGGCCTACCTCTTTAAGTTCAACAGAGCCCTTTATCCTCATTGTGAGTACTGCCTCTCTTTACTTCTAAAATTTTTCTTTTGTTTGTCGTCCAACTGTTCTTCCAGACGGTTGACTGACTAATATTTTATCGCAGCAGGCTTTGTTTCCAAAGCTTAAAAACACCTTTAACTTTCTATGTGCCACTTCTACCTTAACCTTCTACCTTCACTGAGCCAGAAACTCAGATCACTGCCCATTGTCGGATCGGAGCTGTGTATTCTCTTTGTATTCGGAACAGTTATATTATTTTTTACTAGTGTCTTTTTTTACAAATATTGTTTCCGTTGTATTCATATATTCATTTATCTATTGTTCACCACTCTGCACTCTATCGCGCTTAGCGGCGGGATTTGGTATTTTTTCAAACCTTAATAAAGGGGACCGGGGACCTCTATACTCTACAGACTTTGTTCCTAGTCTGAGTAGTCCCTCTTGGACAGTAAAGTGAAGTAAAATAAATTTTAAAAAGCGATTATTCGGTATCTTGGAAACACAAGGAAAACGATCGAACCATTTTTTATTATCTACTGAAAGATATATAAAATAAAATTACATAGTTCTTTATTTTCTATTTTCTTCTGAAATCATCAGTCATAGTTTTGTGAAGCAACTATTTTATATGTATAAATCTTTTTTTAATTTGTTTCTTGGTGTTAACTTTATCGCTACTGTTCCAATTCAAATCTTAATTTGAAACCCTTTATAATTTGAACGACATGTTCGTATTCACTGGAAAAATGTAAAGTCGACATTGGTCCTTGTATTTCATGCCATCATTCAAAAAGGTAAGTGCAAATTACAACATCAAAATATTTTTTAAATCGAATATTAATTAAAAAATTCGTATTCTAGAAATTTAAATAATTAATAACATTTTTCTAAAGAATTTGAAAGTACAACTAGTCATTCATTTTGATAGTAAAAATATTCTGAAACATTTCATATACATAGCCATTTAAAAAGCGGTTTATAGGAATAAAAAAAAGTTGCCGCACTCTATTTAATTCGTTTTATTGTTACTTTGTTCTTCACTTTTGGCCTTTAAATAACCGCTTTATCCTTTTTATTCTCAGAGCATTTCAGACTACGTCAGATAAAGTAACTTAAATTTAAATAACAGAATGAATTTCAAAACAACGAAGACAGGAAAATTCCAATGATTCTTCAAAATGTCGGACAGTAAATGCTTATCATTTGTTAAACAACTTCTAAGTTGAGTAACGTTTTGGAGTAGTTTCTCCAAGTGTTAAAACGTATTGTAAAATAAAAATTTTATATAGCAATGAAACGGGAGATATTCACATTTCATATATTCAACATCATCTTCAACAACATCATCAGCATAGAGACAATATCTAACAAAATATATTACAGCAAATATATTTTTAAAAAGTCAAAAAATGTAAAGTAAAGCTAGGATAGTCTGTGCACAATTAAAAAGAATAGCAATAAAAAATCTAAATATTAATTTTTTGCTAAACTATCCATGAATAATTTTTACTTCATTTGTTTTTTATGCATTTTCATTGCTATTTTGTTGTCATGTTGCAATTTAATCGAACAGTTGTAAAAAAACCAAGAAAATTATTTTGCGCAATCTCTCCTTACAGGGTTGTTGTGATTGCGCACATGGATTGGAGAGATTGTTACTAATAATAACTACAATTAAACTGTTAACAATAATAATTACGCTTAAATGACATTGCTTTAAGGGTTTTGTGAACAAATTTTATTCTATTGGGAGTGAATATTTCAACCTAATGCTTAAAGAATCAGAAAAATGAACTAATTTTAAGAAACGATTAAAAAATTTTAATTAAAGGAGAAAAAATTAAAGAATCAGAAAAAGCAAGTCCAGATAAGATTACAAAATAAAATTATGTAACATAATAACACGTTTAACTTAAAATTGGTCCATTTTCCTTTTCCATTTTTTATGCAAATTTACCAATAAGCTACGCAATCTCTCCTAGCATAGAAACTAATGGGGACAATGCGCCATCTCTCCTAAGTAGGAGATGCGCAAACTCTCCAATTTCGGTAGGAGAGATTGCGTGGCTTTTTATTTAAACATGGCCGCTGCTAAAACGAACCGTTGAGGTTCACATTGTTAGTCTAGATTAGTAGCTTATGAGAAATCGTTTAAGTTTAAAATATTTTGTACTATTGACATTGTATAGAAATTCTGATGAATAGCTATGAAAATTCAAGCACTTATTTTGGGAAAACAAAACAAAATAGCAATACTTTATCTTAGACGCTCAAAGCAATCAACGTGCACTTCCAAGTAGACACTCCACTACTATTGTTGTACAACTACCTGGAGTCACTGCGCTCTCACTCTACTCCTTCCCCCCAAACCTCTATGTGCGCAATCTCTCCGACCGCGCCATCTCTCCTATCTTTACCTTATTGAAGTAAAGTTTGAATTCTATGTAAGATATATTTTTCACAAATAATAAGTATAAAATCCAAAATAGTTTCTTTTAATAAACTTTTATAAACATTCAATGTCTATCTTAAAAATCACACCTAATTTCAAGCCTAATTCATGTTGTCTAAAATAAATTCCGTTAGGTTAGCGTGGGCTCGATTATGAAAAATTCATTCTTTGCTGACAGTGCAAACTGGTGAATTTATTTTTAAAAAGAAAAAAAATCTCTATTTATTTTTTAAGGTATGGAACCAGGAAAAGAAAATTATTTGAAGTATCTATTAAGGATTTCTAAATTTACACTCTTTATTTATTTATATTTTATATTTTCTACATTTACATTTTAATGTTTAAAATACTTCACTGTTGCACTTTCACAGCAAGGTGGCCTATTTTGGTGAGCATGATATGATGCTTATTTAACTTCATTATTTTTACAACTTGCATACATTTTGAACCATAGAGATTATTTGGCGATTTATCCCCTACTTCCGGCAATGCCTTAAAATTAATTTCATAATTTGTAATTGAGTTTTTAAAATGCTACACTGCTGTACTCTCATCAGAAACAAACCTGTATATATATATTTATTTATTTATTTTAGCTCCTTTTCCATGAGGAAGTGAATGTAAAATCGATTAAAAAATTCAATCTTTACAGACAAAACTGAAGTTAAATTAAATAAAACTGTGTAAACTGTGTTTTTTTAATTCGAAGTTTTTATTATTTATACAAAAGGTTAAAGGAAGGTCTGATATTAATGCTAAAAATAAATATACAGTGTAATTCATAAATATCGAAACAATAGGCTATCTCCTTAAATATTACCCCTAAGCACATACGTCCAATTGCAAAGTTTCATAAAAAAAAAGTACGTAAAAATCTTACGTAATAAACAAAAAAAAGACATGCTCAGTTCGCTCATAACAGACGATATAATTCATTTCTCGGAAATAATAACGATGATTTTTTTACTTTGTAAAACTAGTTACAGTACGAACGCACCTCATTTGTCACGTTTAACGTACAATTTCCAACTTGTTTTAGTATACTAAGAGATGTTTGTAGAACATAAATAAACTCATATAAAAGACTGTACAGAAAGAAATGGAATATATTGACAACTACGGATGGTGACATGGGTGCTACATTGTTTACATTATTTTTTTGATGTTTTACCTGAAAACTTTAAAAAAAAAACAATTTTAAGGAGAACTAATTATTGTAAATAATACTTTTATTAAATATATCTTATTTCTACATGTTTATATGATCTCCCTTTTACTTTCTTCTATCTATAATGGGAGAAAGTATTGTAATAGAAATTTTTTTTGACGGATTTACACGTTTTAGGGGTCTGATATTCCGAAAAACATGTTTTTACAAAATATCTACCTGTCCGTCTGTCTGTTCTCATTGTATCATTGAAAAACGCATGAACACCCAGAAAAAGGAATTGATTAAAACTACAAAACATGTTTTGTTGAGTACATTTTGGTTGTTTTAGCAAAATTCAAGTAAAATTGAACCATTTTACTTGAATTAATAAAACATTTTTTGCTGACGATACAAATTTTTTTTTGGAATTGCAAAAAAAAAAAATAAAATTTGTTGCTTCAAACAAAATTTCCATTGACCTAAATTTAAACAAAAAGTTTTTATGGTAATCCAAATTTTTGTTGAATCAACAAAACTTTTTTCTGGGTGAAGTTATGCGCATAATTGAACCAAATTAGATTTATAGGTTTGTGACTATAGCCCGCAGGTCCTTTTTCATTTTGGGGATATTCCGCTGGAAGCGGACGCTGCGATAGCGATTTTTGAGCCATTTTCATTATTAAATCATGAAAAAGTGTATGAAATTCTGAATAGAATTAAACCAAATTTTATGTACATTTTTAGACTATGCCTTCAGGTCCCAGTTGAATTTGTGGATGTTCTGCCGGAACGGTGCGCTGTGATGCACTTAAAGATGTCAAATTCAGAAAAATGTTAAAAAAAATTAGAAATCCTAAAAGTTTTTCTGTTAAATGTTTGGTCTTGATCAAGCAGGGCGGTCGCTCTGCCAAGCCAAGCTTAAAAAAAAAACGCCACACAAACAACGCCAAGAACTGGACTAAAGACCGCTAGTGCTTACTTACAGAAATCAACTTCGCAATGTTAAATCGACAAAACATGCCAGATTAAAATATCAGATATCAAATAAACCAAGCGTCTCAGAAAAAAAAACGAAAACTAGAAGAATCTAATATAGAATTTCTTCAATTTAAGACCAAACTCATCTTCATAAGTGATTTATAAACATAGATATAGATTTTTTTTAAAAACGTCGAGTTACTTAACCCTTTCCAGCGCGAAGTAAGTCTGTTTGTAAAATGATGAAATAATGGACTGACACCAGAATTGACAAACGAATTAATTACAAAATAAAAACTTGCTTTTCCATTTATTAGACTCTTTCCGTAATCTCTATAGCTTTACTTTTTTATTCCCATTGTTTAATTTTTCTTCTATTTTTAATTGTTCTTTCTTATGTAGTTAATACTACATTTAACTTTTCCCAAAGGCTCAATATTTACAAGACAGGTTACTCACAAATAGACTGGGCGTAAAGTTGATCGCAACTCGGAAGGCCCTTAACCGACATCAACTGTTCGGCAACTGTTCTGGTACTTAATAAAAGGAAAATTTTAATTAAATATTCTTGGTGCCGTTTGTCAGTTTTGGAATTAAAATTAGGTGTCCTTTTTTGTGACCACCGCCCGTTAAAGGGTTTTAAAATGATTACTTTTTTCTTCGTCAAACTTTTTTTTTTCAAACAACCTACAGACCTTAATATTCGGCAGAAAAAAAAACGATTGCCTTTTTGGACAAGTAATTACGTAATTTGTGTGCTTTTATAAAATCCAGAGTAAAAACATAATATTTTCTATCCTTAATTAGCAAAAAACTGTTAATTAACTTGGCGATTAAAAAATTATGCCAAAACAGAGATAAAACCTGCCAACGACCATGTACCAACTGTGTTATAATAGTACAAATCAGTTACAGCGGTTATAACCACATCAAATTTCATCTGCAAGACAGCCATTTTCTTCTGAAGATATTTAAAAAAAATAAAACTTCATAATTATAAGAACACACATTTTATCAGACATATTACTGCAAACTGTGGCAGATGACTGTTTCCAACATGAATAAGTATGAGAAATTGCCGGTCCAGGATATGGATCTGGGTGGCTCAGTCGCAGAGCGTCAGCGCGGTACGCCTAAGGTGCCAGGTTCGAGTCCTGGCACAGGTCAATTTTTCACTCATGTTTGTTTAGTGTATTTAATTGTCTGATAAAATGCGTGTTCTTATAATATTGTTAAATAAAGTAATCAGACTTAGTGTTTATGCTTTAAAAAATATTTTAAATATACACTACAGTCAAACCTTGTTAACACGAAATCGCTTAACACGAAATAATTTTCAGGTCCCGTCAGATGAGTCTGAAAATCAATGTTAATTAATTCGTTTAACACGAAATAGAATTTCGGAAAATCCCGCTTAAGGCGATTTTTTTTTTTTCGCTTCAAAGTCAAAACATGATTCCTTATGCAATGTTTTCGATATTTCAAACTTAAATGTCACATACTCTTATTAAAAGTGGAATTTTCTCATGGTTTGAAAACGATTTAAACTGAAAAAGGGTTTCAGAAAATTCTGAAATATTGAATTCCTGAATATTCCCTGCTTTTCTTTGATCTCTGATATGCGCAAGTGTTCCCACATTAACCATATGAGCAATAGATTAGTCACAATGAAAGTTTGGGGAAGGAATTTCTTTTTTTGAAAGTGATTGTTCCATTACTCGGTTAACTGTGTTGACAGTAACATAAACTATAAACCTGGGGTCCGAATTACCCTATCTGTGAATGAAAGAAGTACAATCTCTAGTTCACTACCTGACTAACATAATTGAAACGCTGTTCCCAGTTGCTCTGTAGAATTCTGTGAAAGATGAGTCGAAAACAGCAAGCAGTATCTTAAGAAACGAAGCAAAAAAAATCCCTGACGGCTCGGCCTACAGGCACAGGTAGATTTCGAAGACGCAGACCGTGGGGTGCCTGTTTGTCGGTAATTGCTACTTCGAAACCGAACTTGTTTGCAGGCGGAGCCAGCAAGGATTTTTTTTTTCTATAAGAGTTGGTCCTATAAAAAACATGCCAATATAAAAGTTTTAGATAATATTAAGAGGATTTATAATAAATATAAGCGGATTTGAAATCTTGGGAATTGACGAAGTTATGATTTTTTTCTTAAAAAATCTCCCCCCCCCCTTAGGGCAATTTTTAATTATATCAAAAATCTGTCATACATAAATTTTCGGCCCTTCTCCTAGAAGTAATAATAACTTCAAACGGATTCGATACGTATCATAATTAAGAAATTATGGGTTTTTTTCTGTTTTCACAAAAAGTCCCCCCCCCCCCCTGGTTCGATTTTGCCCATGAACGAACTTGACCGATATTTTATGCCCCTTGATTTTATGTATCAGTTTCGAAAAGAAGCGGGAGTTGGAACCGCCTACTTCGAAAAATAACTTGTTTGCAGGCGGAGCCGGCAGGGATTTTTTTGTTTTTAATTTCTTTTTCTATAACGGTTGGTCCTATAAAAAACTTGTCAATATAAAAGTTTTAGATAATATTTAGAGGATTTATAATAAATTTAAGTGGATTTGAAATCTTGGGAATGGACGAAGTTCTGGTTTTTTTCTACTAAAACCCCCCTTCCCTCCCCCCCCCTTAAGGCAATTTTTAATTATATCAAAAATCTGTCATACATAAATTTTTGCCCCTGTTCCTAGAAGTAATAACTTTAAACGGATTCGATACGTATCATAATTAAGAAATTATGTTTTTTTTTCTGTTTTCACAAAAAGCCCCCCCATCCCCCCCCCCTTGGTTCGATTTTGCCCATTAACAAACTTGACCAAGATTTTATGCCCCTTGATTTTATGTATCAGTTTCGAAAGGATGCGGGAGTTGGAATCGCCTACTTCGAAAAATAACTTGTTTGCAGGCGGAGCCGGCAGGGATTTTTTTGTTTTTAATTTTTTTTGCTATAACGGTTGGTCCTATAAAAAACTTGTCAATATAAAAGTTTTAGATAATACTAAGAGGATTAATAATAAATTTACGCGGATTTGATATCTTGTGAATTGACGAAGCTATGATTTTTTTTCTTCTAAAATCCCCGCTTTTTCCCCCCCTTGGGGCCATTTTTAATTATATCAAAAATATGTCATACATAAATTTTGGCCCTTTTCCTAGAAGTAGTAATAACTTTAAACGGATTCGATACGTATCATAATTAAGAAATTATGTTTTTTTTCTGTTTTCACAAAAAGGCCCCATCCCCCCCCTTGGTTCGATTTTGCCCATTAACAAACTTGACCGAGATTTTATGCCCCTTGATTTTATGTATCAGTTTCGAAAAGATGCGGGAGTTGGAACCGCCTACTTCGAAAAATAACTTGTTTGCAGGCGGAGCCGTCTGGGATTTTTTTTATTTTTAATTTTTTTTTTTGCTATAACGGTTGGTCCTATAAAAAACTTGTCAATATAAAAGTTTTAGATAATACTAAAAGGATTAATAATAAATTTACGTGGATTTGATATCTTGTGAATTGACGAAGCTATGATTTTTTTCTTCTAAAACCCCCCTTCCCCCCCCCTTGGGGCCATTTTTAATTATATCAAAAATCTGTCATACATAAATTTTCGGCCCTTTTCCTAGAAGTAATAATAACTTTAAACGGATTCGATACGTATAAAAATAAAGAAATTATGAGGGTTTTTCTGCTTTCACAAAAAGCCCCCCCATTCCCCCCCCCCCCTTGGTTCGATTTTGCCCATTAACGAACTTGACCGAGATTTTATGACCCTTGATTTTATGTATCAGTTTGGAAGAGATTTATGCAGAATTTTTCCAGTTATCGTGGTCAGAAAAAAGTGACATAGACAGATAGATAGATAGATAGATAGATAGATAGATAGATAAAGTTTTGAACTGGGGGTGGTTTTGGGTTCTGGGAGTCATGATCGGCGTAGATCTGCAAAAATTTTTCAAAATTTCCAACTTAGGTGAGAATGTAATAGGTAGTATTTCTTACGAAATCTACCTAAAAATTAAACGAAGTTAGCGATAAAGTGCTGAAAAAATCACAAAATGCGGCGAAGTATGGGATACCTACAATTTTAAAGAATCGCGAAAATATTGAAGCGGTTTATGCTGTGAGTTAATTCAAACCAGTAAGAAAACGAATGTGTAGAAGAAAGAATGAATAAATTGAAATTGCTCTCTTGCGGTGGATAAAAGAGGCAATAAACCAGAACATTGTTTTAACTTTTGCAGTTTTGCAAGATGAAGCAGAGGCTTTTGCTGATGCTCTCGATGAGAGCGATTTCATATTTTCTAACGGATGACTGACAAGATTTAAACAGCGTCATAGACTTGTCTGCAGAAAGATATGTAGCCAAAATCGGTAAATTATTTGTTAGACATTGTTTTTTCCAAGTACATTTGCATAGATGAAGATGTGCTGACTTCTGACGTGACGACAGATGATGAAATAATTGCTGAAAAATAAAGATGACAACATTGAAGTGTCAGACAAGGAAGAAGAAATTGACACAGAACGGAAAAGTTTAGTGTCAATAAATGAATCTACACGATTTTTACGATTTTAGTTAAGTACAAAGCATTGAAAACTGTACAACATTTCCTTATGGATCAAGAGGATACTTCCCGAGCTTTGGACAAATTAGATTAGGTCCATACATTCCTCAAAAACGTACTCGACAAAAATTGAAGCCAAAGTCAATAACGGACTATTTAGAAATATGATTAGCATGTAAATAAAATTATTATTGCCTAAAAAACGATAATTAATTTGTTAATGAAATTTACTATTTCCTATTAATTTATGATTTTTTGAGCAGGGATATATTTGTAGGTTAATTTATTTAGTTTTTATATCTAACATAGATGGCGCCACTATTATGACGGTTAACACGAAATTTCGGATAACACGAAAAAAATTCCCTGTCCCTTCAATTTCTTGTTAACGATGTTCGACTGTATATGGCCATTAATGACCGGCAACTTTCAATTTTAGACATTTTGTCGAATATTTAAAAATATACTTGCCAGATTCTTCTGGAATTTTAGGATCCAAAAGAACAGGTTTGACTTCATATTTATCATTGTTGATTTGATAAGGAGGACAAATGGGGGACCAAAAAAAATTAAAGAAAAAAAATAATACTTGGGATCACTCTGTAAAATAATATGCCCCAAATGATCTATCGCTGCAGAATATACATAGGCAGACATTGTACAATATGTGTATTCATTTGTGTAAGAATAGCATGTATAGTGATAGAAATATAGCGATTTTTTTAAAAAATTAAAAAAATTCTTGCATGTTTTTTTGCTTATAACATACAGGGTTTTTAACCAAATTTAACGCCAGTTTCAGAAAAATTGACAAAATGCAGTAGAAACAAAATAGTGTAATTGGAATATAAATATGTTAAATATTTAAGGAAATATGGGCAGTTGTATAAAATAATTTTTATATGCGCATGCGCGAACGATAACAAGGAACTTTTTGCATAATTTAATAGTCAACTGTATGGAGCAACTTATTAAAAAAAATCAGTCAAATATCGTAAAAATTCAAGGAGATATCGGCGTTAGAGTGAGCTGTTTTTTAGTTTCTCACTAAAACTCGCTGAATGATAAGGGATTTTCCACAAATTGTCATTTTTTATTTTGTACTATTTTCCAATTTTTAATGATACTTTAGTTCTCTTTGAAAAACTACCCTAACGAGCTTATTCGCACAAAAAAAGAATTATCAAAATCAAAGGATCCATTCCAAAAGTATTATAACCTGGTGCAATAAAGTTTTCCAAGGCGAACTAAAGTATCAATAAAAAATGAAATATAGTATAAAAATTAATCATGACAATTTGTGGACAACCCCTTATCATTTAGCGAGTTTTAGTGAGAAACTAAAAAACAGCTCACTCTAACGCCGCTATCTCTCTGAATTTTTACGATATTTGACTGATTTTTTTTAATAAGTTGCTCCATAGATTTGTCTATTAAATTATGCAAAATGTTCCTTTTTATCGTTCGCGCATGCGCAGATAAAAAATATTATATACAACTGCCCATATTTCCTTAAATATTTAATACATTTACATTTCAATTGCACTATATTGTTTCTGCTATATTTTGTCAATTTTTCTGAAATTGGCGTTAAATTTGGTTAAAAACCCTGTATGTTATAAGCAAAAAACATGCAAGAATTTTTAATTTTTTAAAAAAAAATCGCTATATCTCTATTAATATACATGCTATTCTTACACAAATAAATACACATATTGTACAATGTCTGCCTATGTATATTCTGTAGCGATAGATCATTTCGTGCATTTTATTTTACAGGGTGATCCCAAGTATTATTTTTTTTCTTTAATTTTTAAATACCTTTCACTTCTCCTATAAATTAATGAAATCCAGTTGTTTAATTATTTTTGTTTTAGAAGTGAAGTTTCCATTTAAATTTATTGTAACAGTACAATGTTTAATTGAATAAAATAATGTAAATCTAACAAATTGCTAAGAAATTCCAAACATGCACAGGCCAACGCAAAAAATAAATAAATAAATAAATAAACAAAATATAAATAAATATATAAATAAATAAATAAACAAAAAATAAATAAATAGATAAATAAATAAATAAATAAATAAAAATCAGCTTTCAGAAATTCTAAAAATTGTTCATATATCTTAATTAGCTAAAGGAGGATTTATTTCTATATTATTCTATATATAATAGTAATTTCAGCAAATATACTAAATTCCAATGCGATCTGTTTTAATCTTTAGGATAGTTTATAACACATGAGAAAAAAAATATAAAAAAGAATGGCGCGTCACATTTCAGGGAGGGAATGGGCAGGGCGTGAACAAAATTAGGAAGTATAATAAGGCTATTTGTTTGAAACTTTACGATATTTTATAACATATAACATAAATTTAAAAAATAAAGCCGCGTCAAAAATGATAGGGAGGAGAAGAGCGCGTTTTGCCTGCACAAGGGCGGGTCACTTTTCTAAATTTTAACGATATCCGTCATGTCACATATCGTTACAAAGGGCTGTGATCACTTATTCATGTTATGCACCACAGGTGTCATCCCCAGATTTTGCGCCCCCCCCCCCCGACACTACTCATGTGATATATTGTTCGAAAGGCCTGTGACCGCTTATTCATATTATGTATCTTCGGGGCCCATTCTCCCAATTTCTCCCAAAGGGGGCACTTTTCTAAATTTTGCTGACACCTCTCAAGTGATATATCGTTGGAAAGGTCTGTGAACGCTTAATCATATTATGCAGTAGGGGGGGATTTTCTAAATTTTGCACATACCCCTCATGTGACACATCGTTGGAAAGGTCTGTGACCGCTTAATCCTATTATGCATCTCCGGTGTTCATCCCCCCACTTTGCCCCATAAACGCGATTAGCTTTCACCACCAGGGGGCGCTTTCCTATCTCTGTTTCTATGAGTCGGATCACGACGGGGTATGACTCATTCGACTCGACATCGATAGAGCTTTCCGATTTTAGCTCGTTTTTCCCACCAGGGGTCACTTTCCTATCTCTGGTTCTATGGGCTGGATCACGATGGGGTATAGCTCATTCGACTCGGCATCTATAGCATTATCGATTTCAGTGCCCGAGGTTCATATAGAACAGATTGCGCTACCTGATGGTGGAAGATGGAACTTGAGCGTGCGCAGCACGACTGCTATACGGTGCCGAAGGCAGCGGGGACCCGTGTCGGAGGTTCGTTTGGTTAGAGGTTTCGATGTGCAAATTAAGAGATTATCCGGTGCCGAAGGCAGGGGGGGGAACCAAGTCGGAGGTTCGTTCGGTTCGAGGTTTATCTTATTCGAGGTTTTACAAGATTCGAGGCATCGATGTAAATTAGGAGTACGCTAGCGGGCTAAGCCAGCTAGTGCTAATAATAAAAGAGCGTGATATCACGTTTGATTTCAAATGCAGCGCTGACAGGCTATGTACGTATTCCATTTTTATTCATTTCAGGGATAAGTCAGCGATATTCTTTAACCGAGGATAAGAAGTATTATAACAAACCAAATTTAGTATGTTGTTTTTAAGAGTGTAATTAGTTAATTGAAAAATCTACTGGTATTTCTAGTTAACCATTTAAACAATGACTGAAAGTAAAATGTAATTTTAACTTATTTCTCATGTTTAGATTATTTAAATTATGTTTAATATTTTTAAAAAAAAAGAAATGATATCGACAAAAACAACTTTTCAAAAGTAAAAAAAGCCAAGCGTAAAAAAAAAAAAAAAAGTTGTGGCTAAAAAATGGTGTGATATCAAATTTCCAAGCTATTATATTACTTATTTAACTTTTTTCCATTAAATAAGTTATCATATATATAAGTCGAGTGCCTACGTATATGTTAATAGAAATCGTTTTTCCCTGTACTAAATACATCCTAACGAGTTTCTGAAAATTCATTTTTTTTCAAATTATCCATGATGGGATTGGCGGCCATCTTTCCATATTTCTAAGCACCCAAATTTCTAAAGTAAAAGCGTAATATGTTTGCAATGTAATATGTTTATAACAATTTCGAACTTCAGATTTTAACTACGGACAGATAAATTAGATAAGACTGATATTTTGAGAAATTGATTTTTACTAGTTTGAAATTATTAATTACTCTAAAAAATAAATCATAAGATGAATCTTTAAGATAAGTCATCATTATCTTAAGACACAATTTTCAGAGCATACAAGTCTATAAATGAAACGCTTAAAATATTTGCTTAAATAACAATTTTGAACTTCGGATTTTACCTAAGGATTTGGGTGCTTAGAATTTTGTGAATAATATGCAAAGATGGCCGCCAAGCCCATCATGCATAATTTGAAAAAAATTGAATTTTCAGAAACTCGTTAGGATGTATTTAGTACAGGAAAAACGATTTCTATTAACATTCACGTAGGCACTCGACTTATATATATGATAACTTATTTAATGGAAAAAAGTTAAATAAGTAATATAATAGCTTGGAAATTTGATATCACACCATTTTTTAGCCGCGACTTTTTTTTTTTTCGCTTGGCTTTTTTTACTTTTGAAAAGTTGTTTTTGTAGATTCAAGTATTCCAGAGGACTTTTTGTTTTGCCTCTAGCTTAAACAAGTTGGAAATTGAACGTCGAACGTATTAAATGAGGTGCGTTCGTACTGTAGCTAGTTATATAAATATTCAGATCTTGATGATTTTTAGCTCTGTGAAATGAATTATATCGTCTGCAGATTAATTTCTGTAATAAAATAAGTATCTCGGTCGCTTGACGATTAAACCTCGGAAGTTCCTATAACAAAAAAGCACCGTATTTTTTTTAAATCAAATTTTTTAATAAATGTTTTTATTAATATTTTCTAAAGTTTTGATTCAATTTTCATAAAATTTGAAATGTCTCGACAAAATTCTGCAAAAATAATATATCTTAAATTTCAAAACCTTCGCTTGGGTAGTTTTTGCGTTGTTATATGCGGACGGACGGTTCTGCGTCAATTCGTCGCACACAATTCATCGCGTACAATTCGTCGCAGCGTCAATTCATCACAGCGTCAATTCATAGCGGCGACAGTTCGTCGCAGCGTCAATTCGTCGCAGCGTCAATTCATCTCGGCGTCAATTCGTCGCGGATCAATTCGTCGCAGCGAAAACGCACAATTCATCGCACACAATTCGTCGCAGCGTCAATTCGTCGCAGCGTCAATTCATCGCGGAGTCAATTCATCGCGGGCTCAATTCGTCGCAGCGAAAACGTCTTTGAAGGCTATTATGATAAAAATAAAGATAATTCAGTAAAATTACTTAATGATAATTTGTTTTTTAGATTTAGAGAATTGTAACTAACATTTTACAGGCAATTTTGGAGGAATCTTCTTTCATATGTGATTTTTGTGAATTTCCCTGATGAGAACATGAAGCTTTAATGAATTAGAACAACTCCTTTCTTATTTAAATTGGGGATCGAATAAATATTGCTTTAGATTACCGAAAAAATGGCGGAAGATTTAGGATGAAATCACCCAGAGCATGAAAAAAAGACGAATACAAATACTAGAAAAAAAATTACATATGCGTACACAGGGTACAAAAGAGGACCCCCCCCCCCCTCCTCCATACATTTGAAAGAAGTAGGAAGTAAAAAAAGTATTTAGAGATGTAAACATAAAACTTTTTGTGATTGTGATTGAACTGATCGCTTCATGAATGCAATTTCATTATATGATATTTTGGCTTTAGAAGTTTTTTCATTCATTTCATCTATACTAATAAAAGAAAGTTGTTTGTTTTTCTGAGTTCTGTGTTTGTGTGCGAAATGACAAGCGAAATCTACCGCACGTAGAAGTCTGAAAATTTGGGTACGGATAGTCCAAGGCAGTCCCTGAAGACCTGAGGCTCAGATTTTTCATATTTTAAGACCCGGAGCCCCTGGGGCCCTTTTAAGGTTTTTGCATCAAAATTGTTAATAATTTGCCCCGGTTTTATCCAATCTCCCTTGTTTTCGTGGTCATTTCTCCATTAAGCTTTCCTCCCATTTCCACATTGCAGTTAGGGCCCTGGCCCCCTGTGGCCCAATGCGTTGTCCACTTGAACCTTTTGTGTACCATGCATTTTTCACCCTCTCTAATGCGTGACGTTTAAGTTGAGTCTTGGACTCCTCTCAACAGGCCACCACCCTCATATTTCTATTGAAGCCCTAGGCCCCTTTTTTAGCATTTCTTTCAAATTATATTCTAACGATTAATTTATAACCTATGCTTAATTTCGTGTAATTGAAGATGTAAAGCGCTACGTACTAGGATCTTTTAAGATGTTTTCCTCTTAAGGTCTTACTCAAAACTATCAGTTGGCCCCTTTTGGAACCTCTCCCTTAAAAATCGACCGATCCACTAAGCTTTTGTTTACTTATAACTTTTTAGGAATTCCAGCTACAAAAGAACGAAAAATTTTCTCGGTCAAGTCCCGACCCTCCTGGTGCACTTTAAAATTTTTGTGCCCTAAATTGTTAATAATTAGCCCCATTTTTACCCGATATCCTTCGTTTTTGGGACTTTATCTCCTATTAAGCTTTTCACCATTTCTACGTTCCAGCTATGACCCTGGCCCCCTGGGACTCAGTATAGGGAAAAAAAGAGGGGGGAGATGAAAGAAAATTTGCCGAAATCATGTTAACTAAAACTCATAAATTAAACCCGTTGATGGATGAATTCTGCTGTCTTGTTTGAAAATGTCAGCCACCCTAAATTTCAAACCGCCATACTTCAGCCATTTTTTAAGATAGAGGCAAATTAAAAAATGCTCTAGAATCCTTTGATCAAGACATAACATTTAACGGAAAAAGTTTTTAGGATTTCTAATTTTATTTTTACAACTTTTTGAAATTGTAATCTTTAAATGGCTATACAATGAGGACAGAAAGACGGACGGGCGGACGGACAGACAGACAGACAGATAATTTGTAAAAACTTTTTTTCGGAATCTCTGACCCCTAAAACGTGTAAATCCGTCGTAAACCGGAAGTCGAAAAAAAGTTCGATTACAATACATTCTTCTATAGAAGAAAGTAAAAAATCAAAAAATTGGAAACATTTACTGAATACAACAAGCAGCATTAGTGGATGAAAATAATTACAATATAATAAAATTATGGTTTACTTTCTAACTAGGTGACCCACCAGGTGTTTTCCGTGCCCGTGATAATAACCATAAACAGAACTCAAGCTTATATGACTCTTTTAAAAGAAGCTGCATAGAGGGGCCCAAGAAGGGTATCAATATTCAAAATTGTTGGTAGATGAGGTCCGAGATATTTTTTTGTCGTTCAAGTAGTAGTTGGAAGTCCTAAGTAGTTCTTAGACAAAAAAAAGCTAGTGAATCGGCCGATTTTTAAGGGAAGCTAACAAAGGGGGCTAACTGATAGTTTTGAGCTAAGATGAAAACATATTAAAAGATCCTGGTACTTAGCGCTTTAGAACTTCAATTAGTCGGAATTAAACATAGGGTATAAATTAATCATTGGAACAAAATTTAAAGAAATGCTTGAAAAAGGGTCCTAAACCCCCAATAAAAATATAAGCGTGGTGACCCGGGGAGAATAATCCAAGGCTAAACTTTAAAGTCACTTAGTAAGAGGGTGACAGAATTATGGGGGTGAAAAATGCATAGCACACAAAAAGTTCAAGGGGCCTCGAGTCGGTCCCCAGGGTCCTAACTGGAATGTAGAAATGTAGGAATAACTAAATGGAGAAAAGGCACCAAAAACGAAAAAAAAATCGGATTTAAACGAGCAAGTAATTAAAAATTTAGGGAACAAAAACTTCAATGGTGCCCCTATACCGAGTCCCACGGGGTCCCGGGTCTTAACTGGAACATAGAAATGGGAGAAAAGCCTAGTGGAGAGAAGGCACCAAAAACGAAGGAGATCCGAGAAAAATGGGGCAAATTATTAATAACTTAGGGCACAAACTTTTTAATTTGCCCAGGGGGCCCGGGACTTGTCCGAGAAATTTTTTTGTCGTTCATATAGTAGCTGGAAGTCCAAAAAAGTTATCATTAAAAAAAAGACTATTGGATCGGTCGATTTTTAAGGGAGCTATATTAGAGGTCCCAAAAATAGCCAAATGATAGTTTTGAGTAAGTCCTTAAGAGGAAAACATCATTAAAGATTCTAGTACGTAGCGCTTTAGATCTTCAATTAGTCGAAATTAAGCATAGGGTATAAATTAATCATTAGAATAAAATTTGAAAGAAATGCTAAAAAAGGGCCCTAGTGCCACAGTAAAAATATGAAGGTGTTGGCCCGGGGAAAGGAGTTGAAGACTCAACTTAAAAGTTACGCATTGAGAGGGTGAAAAATGCATGGCTCACAAAAGGTTCAAGTCAACACCGCATCGGGTCCCAGGGGGCCAGGGTCCTAACTGAAATGTAGAAATGGGCGGGAAATTTATTGAAGAAAGGCCCACAAAAAGAAGGGAGATCAGATGAAAATGGGGCAAGTTATTAACAATTTAGATGCAAAAACCTTAAAAGGGACCTAGGGGCCCCGGTTCTTAAAATATTAAAAATCTGAGCGTCAGGTCTGTAGGACCTGCCTTGGACTATCCACACCCAAATTTTCAGACTTCTACGTGCGGTAGATTTCGCTTGTCATCGCGCACACGTACACAGAACTCAGACAGACAAACACTTTCCTTTTATTAGTATAGATGAAATAAATGAAAAAACTTATAAAACTAAAATACTACTTAATGAAATTGCATTCATGCAGCAATCAGTTCAATCGCAATCACAAAAAGTATTTTATGTTTACATCTCTCAATACTTTTTTTACTTCCTAATTCTTTCAAATATAAGGGAGGGGGGGGGGGGGGGGGAGGGTTGTACCCTGTGTACACATATGTCAACTAATAATTTTTTTTAAAAAATTTCTAGCATTTGTATTCGTAATTTTTTGATGATCTGGGTGATTTTATCCTAAATCCTTCGCCATTTTTTCGGTTATCTAAAGCAATATTTATTCTATCTCTAATTTAAATAAGAAATGACTTGCTCTTATTCATTAAACTTTCATGTTCACAAGAAGGAAGTTCCCCAAAAAAATCACTTTAAAAAAAAAATTCCTCCGAAATCGCCTTTAAAATGTTAGTTATAATTCTGTATATCTAAAAAACAAATTATCATTAAATAATTCTACTAAATTATCCTTATTTTTATCATAATAGCCTTCAAAGAAATTTTCGCTGCGACGAATTGATACCACGACGAATTGATACCACGACAAATTGATGTCGCGACGAATTGAGCCCACAACGAATTGAGCCCGCGACGAATTGGCGCTGCGACGAATTGTGCGCGATGAATTGTTCCGCGATGAATTGTGCGTTTTCGCTGCGACGAATTGAGCCGCGACGAATTGAGCTCGCGACGAATTGACGCTGCGACGAATTGTCGCCGCGATGAATTGACGCTGCCACGAATTGACGCTGCGACGAATTGTGCCCGATGAATTGTTCCGCGATGAATTGTGCGAGATGAATTGACGCGACACCCGGACGGACGGACAGACAGACGGACGGACCAGACGACGACAATAGGTGCTACGTATTTATACAATTACGAACGCACCTAAAATTGCTCAAATGTAGCAGTTTGAAATTTTAGGGTGGCTGACATTTTCAAACAAAACAGCAGATTTCCTCCATAAACTGGTTTAACCCTCTAATGCCCATAGTAGAATGTATTCTAGAAATTCCGAAATTATAAAAATCGGAATTCACACCAGAAATAACAACTATTAATTTCCTTTCTTTCTATTCTCGGAATATTTCTCATTAAATAAAGTAAAGATTTCTTATTTAATACTTTGGAATTTTTTCCATAGAAAATTGCACACGCCTTGCATTCACTAATACGACCATAATACATCATAAAAATTCCTATTCCGATTTTCATGTATAAATTTGTAATATCTGAATAAAAATATATATATAGGCAACACTGATGGTAGCATTTACCCTACCATGGGCAGTACAGGCTTAATTTCTGAATTTTAGTGAATATGTTTTCGGCAGATTTACTTTCATTGTTGTAACCATCCTTCCAACTCTTATACGCTTTCACTATATATTTATACTCGCTAATGCGAAATTCTCGCGAAGCTTGGCCACACTTTGCAAAATATCGTCAAATTTGGCGACAAATATACGTTGCCATGAGTAAAAGCTAATTAGGCTATAGCCGAATAATTTGGCGATATACTAATTCAAATTCAATATGGACGAGTACTGGGAATTAATCTTCAGTAATCTAGTTCCACGCATTTTAGCTTCGTGTTTTCCAGTAAAATTAGCTAAAATCTTAAAACCAAGGAATAGTGAGGCTATCTTTTTCCAGCCGGTACGTGTTAGAAGGTCTTTTCATAGTTTATTATTCATCGGCTGCTCGCATCCAGGTAACCCGACGATTCGCAAGCAGCTGACGTACAACCCAAGAAGAAAAAATATTGTTCTTTGTGCTGTGTGATAGCCATTTTTGAAGTATTAACATGTATGAGACGGAAAAAAGTTTTGTGATTGGCACATCCGACTAGTTTGTAATTCATATTATTCACTATAATTAAATTTTAAATAAATCTCTTTTAACAATAGACATATTCCGTGTTTTTTTTCCTTAAATAATGTCTAAATTCTTTGCGAGCTCTGAAAATAAATACAACCAAGTACCCATTGTTTTTGAAAATTACATTATTGTTATATATGTTTCTAAAATTTTTTGATCAAGTTACTGAAAGTTAAGGTTAAAAGTTTTAGTTCAAGAAATATTAGTCTATTTGTACAACTGACATCCACTTTTAAGGAAAGTAAAAGCTCTTAACCTAGAGTTATAGCCTAAAAAAATAATAGTACTTTTGGAACAACAATAAAAAAATAAAGAAAAATCAAAGAAAGAAAAATATATCATTGCAAATTTCAGAGATTTTTATTTTGGAAGTAGGAATATAAATAAATCATGCTTTACCTTTAACAAGAGATATATTAAAATAAAACTTTTACCAAACTTATAGCAAGAAAAGAAGTTACATTTTGCGAAAAAAGAAATTACAGACACAGTGCATTATTTAAAATAAATTGTACTATACATCAATGTTATGATATTTGATCCCTGCGTAAAACTCTATACACGAAATATTAAGAAATTCATAAAATCTTACTCAATTGAACGTTTAAAATTTAATCTGACTTAACATGCTAATTTTAAGAAGAACTAGTCGGATGTGCCAATCCCAAAACTTTCTTCTATCCCAATCATGTTAATACTTCTAATTTCGTCCTCACATCGCCAATAAAATCAATATTTTTCGTCATTCTGTTGTACGTCAGCTGCTTGCGAATCATCGGGTTACCGGGATGCAATCAACTGATGTATACAAAACTACGAAAAGTTCTTTTGGCCTGTACCGACCGGAACAGATAGCCTCCCTATTCCTTGGTTTTACGATTTTAGCTAATTTTACTGGAAAACACGAAGCTAAAATGCGTGGAACCCAATTAAAGAAGATTCATTCCCAGTTCTCGTCAACATTGAATTTGAATGAGAATATCGCCAAATTAGTCTTCTACAGCCAAGTTGGCTTCATTTGTGGCAACCTATTTTTGTCGCCAAATTTGGCGATATTTCGTCAATTGCCGCCAAGCTTGGTGAGAATTTGACATTGGCGAATATAAATATATAGTGTTAAGCATTTAAGAATAGTAACAATGGTTACAACAATGAAAGAAAATTTGTTGAAACCCTGTTAACTAAAACTCATAAATTAAACCCGATTATGGATGAATTCTTCTGTCTTGTTTGAAAATGTCAACCACCCAAAAATTTCAAACCGCTATATCTCCGCCATTTTTTAATATACAGACAAAACAAAAACTGCTCCGGATTCTCCGGATCAAGGCCGAACATTTAACGGAAAAAACTTTTAGGATTTCTAATTTTTTTATACATCTTTTTGAATTTGAAATCTTTAAATGGCTATCACAGCGCCCCCTGCCGGCGGAATATCCCCACATTCTAGTAGGACCTGCTGGCTACAGCCAAAAACATATTAAAAAATTTTGGTTTAATTATCTGCATAACATCATACACTTTTCGATGATACAATAGTGAAAATCGAACAAAAATCGCGATGGCAGCACTCCCTTTCGTCGAAATATCCCCGAATTCAACCTGGACCTGCAGGCTATGGTCAAAAACATAGAAAAAAAATTGGCTCAATTCTCCGCATAACTTCATACACTTTTCGATGATACAATAGTGAAAATAGAACAAAAATATCGATCACAGCGCCCCCTTTCGTCGAAATATCCCCATATTCTGATAGAATGTGCTTGCCATAGCCAAAAACATAGAAAAAAATTAGGTTTAATTATCTGCATAACTTCATACACTTTTCGATGGTACAATAGTGAAAATGGAACAAAAATATCGATCACAGCGCCCCCTTTCGTCGAAATATCCCCAAATTCTGATAGAATCTGCTTGTCATAGCCAAAAACATAGAAAAAAAATTAGGTTCAATTTGAAGCATAACTTCATACACTTTTAGATGGTACAATAGTGAAAATGGAACAAAAATATCGATCACAGCGCCCCCTTTCGTCAAAATATCCGCAAATTCTAATAGAACCTGCTTGCCATAGCCAAAAACATAGAAAAAAAATTAGGTTCAATTTGAAGCATAACTTTATACACTTTTCGATGATACAATGAAGACACACAGACGGACAGACGGACAGACGAACAGACGGACGGACGGACAGACGGACAGACAGACATTTTGTAAAAACATGTTTTTCGGAATCTCTGACCCCTAAAACGTGTAAATCCGTCGAAAACCGGAAGTCGAAAAAAAATTCGATTACAATTTTTTCTTCTATTATAGATAGAAGAAAGTAAAAAAAGTGTTATCCCAGTTAGCTATTAATTTTTAAAAAGTTTGGTTTAAGTACAGAACAGATGTCCATAGCAGCAAAATAATACTAAATAATCTGTTATGTTTTGGAAATTAAATAATTTTGTTATGTTTTGGTCTCAAATATTGCTCCAATAATGTTGTATTTACATTTTGCCAATCTCGATCTAATCTTGAAAAATAAATAAATAAATAAGTAAATAAATAAAATATTTCGCCAATGTAAAGCCAATGAAGACAATATTCCTGCCGCACTGCCATTTTACTGCAATTATTTCCATCATAAAACAATTTCCTGCAATATTAGCATTTCACTACAAATGATTCCCACATAAAGCCAATACTCCCACAATACGGATATTTCATAGTAAATATTTCGAACATAAAACCACTTTTTAACCAGAAGTGGCATTACTTGAAAAAATTTACAATAAATGCAATGTTGCTTGCAATATTAGGCCAATAGTGGCTGGCTGCTAGTGAATAATATAATGCGTCCTTCAAACTTTACAGTTTTTTTTCTTGAAATTTCAGTTCATTTACATGATAATCTGACTGAGAAGAATACAATTAGTAATTTAGACTCCATAAAATATCAATTTTTAAAAAAATGTGGTTGAAGTATGCTTTTTTAACGTACATTGAGGTACACTGCAGAGATTATATACAGGATGTTTAAAATATGTATGTTTGAAAAATCAATAAAAACTAAACGGGCAGCGATAGAAATACACCGTTTGTTGCAATATGCTTGGGACAACAGTAAATTTTCAGGCAGACAAACTTTCGAAATTAGTTACAATTTTCAACAACAGATGGCGCTGCAGTCTGAAAAAATCTAAACCACGATTTTTTCCACATATCCACCATGTGCAGCAATAACGTAGTCTCTGAACGAAATTACCAGAAACCTTTGTAAACGTGTCAGGCGGGATGGCTTCACATGCAGAAGAGATGTACTGATGCAGTTGTTCAATTGTTTCTGGATTGTGGCGGTACACCTGGTCTTTCAAGTGTCCCCACAGAAAGAAGTCACAGGTTTACAAAGGTTTCTGGTAATTTCGTTCAGAGACTACGCCATATTATTGCTGCGCATGGTGGATATGTGGAAAATATCGTGGTTTAGATTTTTCCAGACTGCAGCGCCATCTGTTGTTGAAAATTGTAACTAATTTTGAAAGTTTGTCTGCCTGAAAATTTACTGTTGTCCCAAGCATATTGGAACAAACGGTGCATTTCTATCGCTGCCCGTTTAGTTTTTATTGTTTTTTCAAATATACCGGTCAGTTTTGAAACACCCTTGAAATACTTTTTAGAAATATTAGGATTTGTCAAAAAATTTTAAGATGCTATTCAAAACTAGAAGATTTTCGGTAGCTAAACATACAATAATATCAGCCTCTAGACAGAATTTGTAATAGGAAATGAGGCGATAGCAAACATATCTACGTCATCGAGCATCATCGTAATTTACACAGAAAAATTCTTCTTATACGTCGCTGAAGGAGACGATATAAAGGCACATAGAGTATGCCCACTAATGTCCCTTGTCACCCTCTTAACTTCGGAGGAGTTAACATTCCTAACTCGAAAACGGATAGAGATAGAGAAAAAAGGTGATTTACAAAGTTGTAGAGCATCATCGATGTAGTACGAAAAGACACATTGTGGACACATGCGAAGAACAGAACGGTTAAAACCCGCATTTGTCTTTTCGTGATTTCCTACACTTGGACGTGACAAAACGATCTTAGAAAGAAAGAAAGCAACTAGTTATAATAATATACCTTTATTTTAGATTTTCAAACTTCTCACCGTCAGCTGCAATGCATATTTGGCTGTTTTTTTTATTTCACGTTGTACACGTTGGAGCATAGATGATGACACGTTGGTACAAGCGTCAGTAATGGCGTCGTCTAATGTCCTGCAATGTTTGTGGAAGGGTCGCACAAACCTGCTGTTTCATAACTGGTTGTTGTAGGCGGTTTCATTGTGTCGCACATGGCTAATTTACTATACCTAGACACCACTTTTATGAAGATAGCAGCAGCCTAGCAGTTTCCATTATCACTTTATCACAATTTCTCTAGACGCGACTAATTCATACAAGTAAATAATTATTAGCGTAGATAAAATTAAAGTAAGAATAACACATTCCTTACCAATCAAATTACAATACAACAACAATACAATAACACCATATAAGTAACATTAAATATTCCAGTTAATGCTTGGGCAGTGAAACTATACATTTTTTATCACCGAGTTGCATATCTGCAACATCCCCAAATGTAAATGTTACTTTTCCAGTGGGCTTTAAAAAATTTTATTTATTGCTCCTATCTCCAAACACATCAGTTTATTTTAATTGTTTACTGAATTTTCACCAGACGGCACAACTGAGTTAATTTTTAATGTCAACGTTTTGTTTATCATTGGCGCAGTTTTGCATCGTTGATATTAAAATGAGCTTCGTAATTTTTTTTTTATTAAAAAGACATGGATACGTCCAAAAATATTTTTTTTGAAAAGTAAGTTCGTATACTGTACAATTTTGTATTAGAAAATTGACAATATTTATGAAAAATATGTGATTTTATGTTTATTGCAGAAGTGAAAAAGTACCTATTAATCAATAATTTTTTTATTTTTAAGTTCTAATTTTTTAAATTATTTTTTACATGCTTAAAATGCTGTATTCTAACAACTTAGTAAATATTTTTCAAATCGGTGTTATTGAGTTACAAAGGGTTAAAATACCAACTTATAAAACTATAGTTGCTTGAAACTATACAATACATATGAAGTTGTATTTAGCAACTGTAGAACTTGAAGTTTTGAATTAATCATTAATATTATTTTAATTTAATCGGCTACTCTATAACAAAAACCTTTGGTAATGAAAATAACAATAACTTTTTTATGACACACCAGTCATTTTCACAACGACTTACAAAACAAAGAAAATTACAAATTCAACCGAATACGGAAACATTTAACATTATTATTTGCAGAAATGCTCCGAGATTAAGAAAAAATCTCCACTCCATAGATTTAGATGAATGCAAAATAAACGTCATAAATGCATTTGCGTAGATATAATTGAAACGTTATGTTGTCTACAACACTAAATAATTGGTCTGCCCAACCAGAAACGGGCAGGAGATTTTGACGAACCTTCTCAAATGTTATTGTTTTCCATCATCTAATTTGGCGTAAAATTGAGCCAATATGGGTTTGCCATTCATACCATAGTTTAATTTAAATTTACCGATTTTAAAATTAAAATATGCAGAACTTTTATACTTCAACAGTAGTATGAAACTTCCGAAAAAAAATCTGTTTTTATGAATAATTGTGTTAAAATTAATCAACTATAATTACGTATTACTGGAGTACCATTACCTGCAATTTATTCTGTTGAGCTGTTTCAAATAACAGACCAGATGTCATTATCAATAAGGTTAGCTTGGAGAATTTAGTTCACCAGATGGGTCCAGGATAGTTCATTTGGCAGAGCTTTGGCAGCTTAAACCAAAATGTCCCTGATTCGAATACAGACCATAAAACATTCGCGCTCAGTAGAAAATTACTACTCTTATATTTTTTATTTTTAATTTAGAGTGACATACTAAGAATTTGTATTGGTAACTAATGCTCTACATCAATGTTCGAAAAACTTATGTCTTGTAATCAGTTAAACCTTTTATCGCATTTCGATCGTAAATGTTTCTTTTGAGAGGGTTCAAAACAACGTTTATTTCCAAGTTATATAGGTGTGTTTTAAGATAATTAAAATTCTCCCTTAAAGTTGGTTAAGCACTTACAAAAATGAAAAATCTGATTAAACTTTTCTAAAAGCAATTTAATATTTTAAAAATATATCTAATACCTTTCTTCTAATACCTTATTCGTACACACTCAGAAAAAGGAATTGATTAAAACTACAAAACATGTTTTGTTGAGTGCATTTTGGTTGTTTTAGCAAAATTCAAGTACAATTGAACCATTTTACTTGAGTTAACAAAACATTTTTTGCTGACGATACAAACATTTTTTTGGAATTGCAAAAAAAAATTTTTTTGTTGATTCAAACAAAATTTCCATTGACCTATATTTAAACAAAAAGTTTTGTTTAAATATAGGTCAATGGAAATTTTGTTTGAATCAACAAAAAAAATTTTTTTTGCAATTCTAAAAAAAAATTTTGTATCGTCAGCAAAAAATGTTTGTTAATTGGAGTAAACTGGTTCAATTTTACATGAATTTTGCTAAAACAACCAAAAGCTACTCAACAAAACATGTTTTGTAGTTTTAATCAATTCCTTCTTCTGGGTGCAGTATTCAGATGCATTGTCAACATTTACCTTCTAAAACTTCAAAAAAGCTTGATTTCGTTTATATATTTCTTAAATGACAAATAGAAAACTATTATCTTGGTAAGCTACCATTTTTAAATTCTTTCAACCCAGACATTTTTTTTTCAAAAACTTACTACAGTTTCGAGCGTTAGCTATGCCTTATACAAAATTCTTTCAAACGTTTTATGAGTCATAAATAATATTTCTTTTTGTAAGCAAAGAAAGGAGTTTTATTTACATCATTGTCCTATTCGTGCTACAGAGCCATAAAGAGAGTCTGATGTTACCAGATGAAATGACTTTGTGTGCCTTTTTCTTAGAAAACATCATATAAAAGTAATACACCATTGTTTTCAGGCATTTTTATGAGTACATTTTGTTTTAAGAAAGCTATTTGGAGAAATATGTATTGTGCCTTAAGTAATAAAAATTTAACACTGGTTTTAAAGATTATCATATTGCTATAGTAAGGTTTTATGCAGTATGGTTGTTACAGCAAAGCAGAAATTAAAGGTTTTTTCTAACATATATCAAATTTTACATTTTTATATATTTTATAAAAGACGTCCTAAATTCATTAACAGTTTATTAAGTTGTTTTCATTTTAAAGTTTTTCGAATTCTTTTTCCTGAATTTTAATTTATATAAAGTATTATTAAACTGTAGTTCAAAATATTTTTATCTTCATTTCACAATACATTTTAAAGATACACCAGAATACACATAATAAACACTGATTTTAAAAATTATGGTATTGCTAAAGGAAGATTTTATGCAGTATGGTTGTTACAGCAAAGCAGAAAGTAAATGTTTTTTCAAATATGCATCAAATTTTACATTTTTATGCATTTTATAAAAGTCGTCCTAATTTCATTAACGCTTTATTAAGTTGTTTTCATTTTAAAGTTTTTCGAAATTTTTTTCCTAAATTTCAATTTATATAAAGATTAATATTGTTACACTGTAGTCCATAATATATTTATCTTCATTTCGCAGTACATTTTAAAGCAACACCAGAATACACTTAAATAGAGAAAAATAAATATGTTTACTAATTGGTATTTTAGAATTAAACCTAAGAAAAGAAGAAAGGCTAACTTATTGAGATTTCTTTGTATTATATGTTTGGTGCTTTTTATGATGAAACGCTTATAAAATTATTCATTTTAATTAATATAAAGTATCATTACACTGTAGTTCCGAATATTTTTATCTTCATTTCGCAGTACATTTTAAAGCAACACCAGAATATACTTAAATAGAGAAAAATAAATATGTTTACTAATTGGTATTTTAGAATTAAACCTAAGAAAAGAAGAAAGGCTAACTTATTGAGATTTCTTTGTATTATATGTTTGGTGCTTTTTATGATGAAACGCTTATAAAATTATTCATTTTAATTAATATGAAGTATCATTACACTGTAGTTCCGAATATTTTTATCTTCATTTCGCAGTACATTTTAAAGCAACACCAGAATACACTTAAATAGAGAAAAATAAATATGTTTACTAATTGGTATTTTAGAATTAAACCTAAGAAAAGAAGAAAGGCTAACTTATTGAGATTTCTTTGTATTATATGTTTGGTGCTTTTTATGATGAAACGCTTATAAAATTATTCATTTTAATTAATATGAAGTATCATTACACTGTAGTTCCGAATATTTTTATCTTCATTTCGCAGTACATTTTAAAGCAACACCAGAATACACTTAAATAGAGAAAAATAAATATGTTTACTAATTGGTATTTTAGAATTAAACCTAAGAAAAGACGAAAGGCTAACTTATTGAGATTTCTTTGTATTATATGTTTGTTGCTTTTTATGATGAAACTCTTATAAAATTATTCATTTTAATTAATATAAAGTATCATTACACTGTAGTTCCGAATATATTTATTTTCATTTCGCAGTACATTTTAAAGCAACACCAAAATACACTTAAATAGAGAAAAATAAATATGTTTACTAATTGGTATTTTAGAATTAAACCTAAGAAAAAAAGAAAGGCTAACTTATTGAGATTTCTTTGTATTATATGTTTGGTGCTTTTTATGATGAAACGCTTATAAAATTATTCATTTTAATTAATATAAAGTATCATTACATTGTAGTTCCGAATATCTTTATCTTCATTTCGCAATACATTTTAAAGCAACACCAGAATCCACTTAAATAGAAGAAAATATATATGTTTACTAGTTGGTATTTTAAAATAAACATAGAAAAGAAGAAAGCCTAACCTACTGAGATTTTTTTTATATTATATTTTTGGTGCTTTTATGATGAAATGCTTATAAATTATACATGGCTCTAGAAACGACTAAAGCTATCAATATTTCAATGCATACTGCAATCAATATAACAAATATAAGCATCAAAGCATGACTTTATTCTTTAAAAAAGAAGGGGAAGATTTTTTCACAGAGATATACTACATAAAGTAGTCTTAACGTAGTTATTTCTGAATAGAAGATTTTAATGAAATTAACTACGTTGTCAGTGCAACAACATATGTACTAATTTTCGCAGGCTGGTATCGATTAAATTATAAAACACATTTTTATCTAATGGTTGGAGTTTATTCTTTAAAAAAGAAGGGGGAGATTTCTTTACAGAGATACACTACATAAAGTTGTCTTAAGGTAGTTATTTCTGAATAGAATATTTTAATGATATTAACTACGTTGTCAATGCAACAACATATGTAATAATTTTCGGAGGCTGCTATCAATTAAATAATAAAACAAATTTTTAATCTAATGGTTACAGTTTATTCTTTAAAAAAGAAGGAGGAGATTTTTTTACAGAGATACACTACATAAAGTAGTCTTAAGGTAGTTATTTCTGAATAGAAGATTTTAATGAAATTAACTACGTTGTCAGTGCAACAAAATATGTACTATTTTCGCAGGATGGTATCAATTAAATAATAAAACACATTTTTAATCTAATGGTTGGAGTATCATAGTTGAATTTTTTTTCAACAGAGCGAAAAATGTCGGGACCAGGACTCTCTTTTCGTCAATTGGAAAAAATCTCAACTACGTTACTCCGCCCATTGGATATAATTTACGTAATTGAAAATACTTTCCTCTGTTCATTATGACACATTTTAAATTTCGGTCCATTTTGTGACCTTTAATATTGCGATCTTTTATCATCTCTTTAACAGAAATATTTTTTTAAATAGTTATTTCCTACTTCAAAGTGTTCATGAGAACTAAAAAATATAATAAGTAATTATTTTAAAATTATACATGATATTTTCTGTAAATAAAAATAATTTTATAATGATCTTCTTAAATATTTATGGTGAATAAACTTGCATATTAATATTAAAAAACTTTTTCCAGATGAGATTTTATAAAAATATTTAATAAAATCAGAAACTTTTTCACGAAACTTTTTCTACGAATGTTTTGGTTGTTATTAATCTTATAAAAATCTTAAATAACGCAGTCTGGAATAAATCAATAACCATTTAAACATTTAATTATAAGATCATTTCAGAATAATTTATACAATTTCACGGGTGTTGTTACAGTTGAAATAATTTCAATTTGTCAGTTTATTATCATATAGCATGCACTGAAATGTTCAGCTATGTTTTATCAGAAATGTACTAAGTATATGACGTTTGTGATAGATTACCCACCCAAATTATAACTGTTTAGCATGAACTGAATCATACGTATAAAATCTCTCAATATATTTACCACAGCCATAGACTAAATATTATAACACTTCTCTGATATTAGTAAAGTTGTCAAATATCACGTAATGCACTGTTTAACATTCGAATTCATCAATTATATCTATAACACTGAAAATTTGGATTGTCACTATGAAATATATCCTAACATTAAATCTTTAAATTTATAGATAATCGCCCTAAAACAAACATATATTTTTTTAGTTTTAAGTCGTAACTGTTTTGAATTTAAAAATTTCACATGCATTTATATCGAATCTGAACGTACATTTATGTGAGAAAAAATAATCTCTTCCTGCAAAATTAAAAAAATCAGTTGTTGCTTTTCCAGTCTTTATAAAACATCAAAATTAATTAGACATATAAAAATAAATCTGTTCATACATTAATTTTTTTATTACCTGAAACTGCTATTCAGTATAATGAAGTTACATATAAAATGTTTGTGAACCGACGAATAAGCACAATTATTTTCTATTTCCTTGTTAAATAGTATTATGTTTATCGCAATTAAAAATTTTAATTGAAACACTACAATTAATAATCAGTTCTATAATAATAACTATTTATCAGTTATAGGATAGTTTGGATGACTTTATCCAGGTTTCTAAATTTCAGATACTGTTATAAAATTTTAAAGTAAAGATTAAAAGAATTTATTGTTTTAATTCATTTAAAGATTTTTCGTAGATTTTCTACGAGGTATATAGATTTAATATATATATATATATATATATATATATATATATATATTATTATAACCTACATTTAATATATTTTTTAAACTGTACAATATAGTACAATTATGTATATATACTTTTAAGATACAACGTCTTATAAGCCAGTCTTAAGAAAAGAATATTGAATTATTTTTCTAAAAGTACATATCCTTAATAAAAATAATTGTAAATTTGATTTTTATGATGGCTCAATATTAAGTTCTTATTGCATTACAATTAGAATAAAATTGGCATTGTCTCAAGTGAGAAAAAAATCTGAATTTTTTTTTCTTTATTCGAATTAAAATAACCATATGTATTTATTGTATGCATTAGCGTTTACAACAATTAGTAACTAAAATTACATAATGATTCATTAGAATAAAATGATTATTATTGCAATTTCAGTTAAAACTTTTGGATAAAAAAAAATTCTTTACTCTAATAAAAATAATTTACAGTGATTCATCATGACAGATTAATTATTCAAAATCAATAAAATCGTGTTTTTCGTACGATGCAAATTTGCTGTATTATTTTTAAAACACAATTTAATAAAACATGATCTTGTCGCTGAGATTCTCGCATCGCGTGTTCAAGTTTATTTATTTATTTATTTTTCGTTTTGTCCCAGCTGAATCCTTTTTAGAGTTTTTGAGTTAAAAATATTTCATAAAGAGTGTCCCAAAGTTCTGGGAAGATGAAATATGATTACCGATGTTTCGGAAAATTTTTATCTGATTTTTCCCTCTGGATTTTATTTTTTTTTGTGATTGACACTTGTCTCGCATTATTGTAGTAAAAGAAAACTATATCCATATCAACACAAAACGGGCATTTCTTTTCTGCAATGATATATTTAATCAATAAACAGAAACAGTGCACAGTAGTAATTTCTCAGTAATTAAGCAGCTCATAAACTACGCCAAGAATGATCTATTGAACAAATAGAAGAGTTTTGTCTCCATAGTGAGCTAGCCAAACATTCCGTTTTGACTAAAGGTTATAATAGTGAATGTATAACTCCTTTTCTGTTGCAATCAAAATATGATTCCTGCATGGTGAGTTTGAAGCAAGTTGCATATGGAAGATAATACATACATTCTAAATATATATATAATATATATTTGTATCTGTGTATGTACACATATATACATATATTTGCATACATGCATACATATATATCATTCTTAGGACAATTATCACTTTTAACCGGCAACTTAAGTGGACGGTTAAGTAATGCAATGATATTACGGTTTACTTTTCATTTAATATGACAGTAAAACATACCTAATCAATTAAATAAATATTTTCTCGAAATATTTTGAAAATTCGTTTTATATTAAAGTTTACTTTTATATTTTATTAATGCACTATTTGTTTTATAAACTACAATTATTGAAGGTATATTAAACAAGATAACAGTATGCTTCATGTTATACATATTGGTAGCAGTCTTTATTTTAAATGGTATTTCCTAACAAATAGCTCACGAATTAACTTTTTTTTCTAAATACACACAAAAAATATGTTTCCTTCAAGTAAATGATTTCGACTTTTTTTTCCCTCCGAAAATTTCAGACAAAGTAGCTTAATATTAAATCGGATAGAATGCCAAAAAAATGAAGACAGGAAAACACAAATAATTCGTCAACGTGCCATGCAGCAACTGCTTATCATTTATTATTCTGCTTCTGGGTTTAGTAAAGCGACAAAAATCTTTGTCAAGCATTAAACATAGTATAATAAAAATGTTCTTTAGCGAAAAGACGTGAAAATGTGGCAAATTTATTTTTCATGTTATCTCTAACTCGGCAAAGAGAACTTGTATAAAGGCACATATAAGACACAAGTCTTTTAAATTTATGTTGAACATTTCTTGAAATAAATTTTGAATTATAGAAAATATGTACTCTATACTAAATTAAAAGTTTTTATTACAAAACCTTATTTATATATTTAAAGTAGATGCTTGAAAGTAAGTCTGATACCAAAGTTTAAAATATAAACATCTTTATTTACTGCACATTTTACAGTTTGTTGTTGCTGTAACTTGACATAAAAAGAGGCCCAATACCTGTAATCACCATTTTTTGTCTATGCCCATTAATTAATCCGTAATAGTCGTAGGTATAATAGAAGAAAATCCTAATGTCCTTCCTAATGTTAATACTTTCCGTACTAATCACATTTTTTTAATAATCATTCTTATTTAAAAATCACATCCTTTTTTTTAATATCCATCAAACACTGTCCAATAATTATCAAAGAAATAAATGCAAACAATCCTCTGTTCAATATATTCTAAAGATTTTTCAGTAGTAATTCAAATATATAAAAATAATAATAAAATCATTATATTAGGTTTCTCTGAAAATTCAAAAATTGACATTGTCACTTCCTATACCAAGGTAGAGTTAATTGTGGTAATAGGAAACAATGTTCCATACTTTTTACTAACTGATTTTTCTTATTTAGGTGGTATAGTTATCTTAACTTTGCTTCGACTGGATATTATTTAACTGCTCGCTACCTAATTCATGCGGAAATTAAATTATATAGAAGGATTTACACGCAAATGTCAATCTGTTTACAGTTACGCCTTATTTCCACATGTATCTTAGTATTAAACTATGGGGTAAGTTCAAACTGAAATATATTTTTCAGGATGGTAAACAAAAAAAAAGCTACTGATACATTAATATCAAAGATTAAATAAATGTCTTACTTATTCTCCTCAGTTAAATATTAGGTTTTTAATTAGCACATTTGAGCTGTTTACAAACAAAACAATCTTCAGCTTCGAAATCAGCATCGTGCAGAACAGAAAAAATACAATGAAGCATTCTCAAGATTAAATATGTAACTGACGATAATAAATAACAAAAAGTCCTTTGGTTTATACTTTAAAAGTGACAAAAATAATAACGCGTAAAAACTTCATTTGTCAACGTTTTAAGATTTAACAAACAGTTTTGATATCGACGCTGCCAAACAAAGTTTAAAAACTAGCAATATCATTTCTGTGTGATGGATAGATAAGTGCGCTATCTATTAGTTTTTCCAATGAACGTTATCATCGATTGTTTACGATTATCCCCTGTTAACATTTATACAAATTAACCTAGGAATGCATGTTGTTAATAATATAGATTATTAGCAATGGAAAACGTGATAAACCTTTGTTATTTCTTCAAAATAGGCCCTTTATACCAAAATGGATTTAATTCGTGTGAAATAACTTGCTTAAAAGATTAATGTGGTGCAATAAATACATGAAATTGAATTTGTTATTCACAAACAATGTCAGACAGGTCAATGAATAAATGCGAATAAATCCGAATAATGCAGTGTGTATAAATAATAAGAAACTCTGTTTCTGAAATAACGGACCTTTAAATGAAACGGTACAACTGAGCAAATCCTCAAAGCGGGCCAATCGCCGTACCCAATTTCATAAGAACTTTTAACGAGCCCGACCAGGAAGAGTCCTGTGTGCTCTTTAGCTGGTGGGGATGCTGACACCTGCGCATCACCACAATTTTCCCAGGAGATTGACAACATAGGTCGTTGTGATTCGCGGTGGAACTCGCCCTCTAGGAACACCACCACGTCACACTTGGGAACGATCCAAAGTCCCCCGACGGCTTCAGGTATCGAACACCCAAAAGGGAGTCAGGCTGTAGGCCACATGCCGAGTTTCCGCGACACGTCCTTCTATATAAACGCTGTCGGTGGTGACATCCTATGATAGGTAACACAATGTCCTTTAGCTATTGCGGAAAGGGAAGGTTCCTCTCGTAGTCCCGGGAGATTGAAAAAACATTATGCCTGGATGCATAGACACGTTCCTTCTTAGACTGTAGGCTCTAGGGTCGGGACCACTCGGATACCAGCCTACGAACTCAACACACAAATTCCTACCGGAAACTGGGTTCATGAGCTACGAAAAGACCTCTAACCGTGCAGGGCCGCCGGTACTAGGAAACCGCAGTCGCCCCTTTCGGTCCAGGAGTGTCGTGGAAGACTTCCTCTCAAGCGCCAGAGAAGCGCTCCCCGCTCGGGGTTAATAAATAAAAAGTTACTTTCCAGACTACTGTTCTTCCAACCACCAGGCACAGAAAGCTCTGGACACGCAAAGACACGCTGGACTGGTTTTCGACAAAGGGTCGGACTTCGGTTTGAACGCTGCCGCAGTAGTCGACGAGCCATCGGTATTGTTCCTCGCAGTCGACTCGTCGAGGAGAAAACAGTTACCACCTCCCAGAAAAGTGATATGAGCCACAGAACGCAGACCGGATTGTCTTCCATGGACACGAACCGCCTATGGTCAAACAGGGCAACTCCCCTTCCGACCGACCTTGAGGGCGGCATAGAACTACTCCAGCTGCACAGGAAGCGAAAGGTATGAACAGACATACGTGTACGCCAACATGCTGTTGTCTACGCTCCGTCATCTGCTAGTACCGATAGTTGCGTCATGCCGCCTCGCGCAGTGACCAGACGTCACAACGGAGTCGCAAGCAGTCCGTGCTCTTCAAAATACGTTCTCGCATTAGTCTTTGCCCCAGATAAGCTGTGGAAGTGGTCCTATAACATTAGCTATCATTTGCCCAGAGTCACCTGCCGGTCTAAAACCGGGCACTGGGATTGGCTTGTGAGGTGATTTTCACCGCTTACTGGAGACCCGATCCGCATAATGGGACTGATTCTCCTGCAGCCGAGACCCGGCCCAAAGAAGAGGGTTGCCTAGGGTCATAACATCAGGTACCACCAGCTACTCAGCCACTTCGTTTGCCGTCGGGCACTGTTTAGGGGCTGTGATTCGTCCACTTACGTGTCCCTATCATCTCTATGCTGCTGCGCGCAATGCGTGGCTTCCGGCCATCTTCCTCGCTTAAGTGACCAAGTCGGAACCACCTGGAGGGGCAGCCGGCTAAATGTAACGGTATATCAAAACATTCTAAACAATAATAACTTATATAAAATAAAATACTTATTTTTAAAACTTAAAAAAAAGAACTATAGGTGCTAAGTTAGAATTTATTTCAATTTGTAAATATATTTTACAGATATATATTATCCTGGATCACACACGCAGTGTATGGTAGAGCTAGGGTGCATACGGTGTTTATTTTGGTACAAATACTTTCAAACAATTACCGTTTCTTTATTTAATCGAAGACAATTGTCACAAATTCTGCGATAAGATAAGAGGTTTAAATAATCGTAAATTGCGTTCGAAACGCATTTCATTTTCTCTTTTATGGTTATTAAATAATTCATCTAAATTTTCTGATAAGTAACAATAATATACTTTTTACGCCTGAAACCAAACGTATAAGCCTACTTACATACTTACTATTCCACTTTTGAAAAACCTAATTGAATATGAGGAAATGAATCTTCTTTTTTTTTTTAAAGTGTGATTGTATCATGAACGAGAGGGTAAACATGTTTAAATATAAGTAACTATATGATACATACTTAAAAATATCTTTGTCGCTAAGTAAATAGTATAGTATAATACCATATTAGTATTACAGATTTTAAGAGATATTGTTTAATAAATGTAAAATTTGAAAATACACTCATTTTCCACAGCACGTTAAAGAATACAAGTTGAAATTTAACTTATAATTTCGAATGGAAAATTATCGAATCCGCATTTTAGTAAATGTGCCTGCCTCACTCTATTTCAATGTGAAGCAATAATTTATTATGAACGAATTCTTAGAGTCAATGTAATAATTTATCAAAATTATATAACATCGAAATATATGTAGTCAGAAAAATATCATTAAGGGTATTTTTCCACAATCGGAAATTATATCATTATGTACTTAAAGCTATTTTATGACGGGAAAGTTCTCAACAATATTTTCTTAGATTTAAAATGTCAATTTATAACAATGCAATACTATCAGCATTTGATGCCGTGTTTTAAATATCTCAAACGTTGATCAGTTAAAGATATTTAATGCATCGTTAAAATAATAATTTACTAGCTAAATAATTTTAAAATGAAATGTTTCTGATGTAGTATCATGAAGTAAAATATGCAAGGAAGACCAAAATTGCGTAGCCAGCTTCAAAAGTTAAAAATGTACCGTAATTTCCGGCGTATAATCCGCAGCTCAAAGAGTCGTTTTTCGACCCAGAAATATTATTTTAATGTAACTTAATAGATCGCTGTAAATATTTAACTACAATTATGGAATAAAATTTCTGGGTCGAAAAACGACTCTTTGAGCTACGGATTATACGCCGGAAATTACGGTATCTGGGAACATAGGAGACAATGTATGCTTTAGGATCTGAGTTGAATTAAAAAAAAAAGTATTTTCAAAACAAATCAAACAATTTCATACAAACGTTTTAATGCGAAAATTTCCGCAAATAGATGGAATTAAACAATTTAAATAAATCATTTCGAAAACAAGTTTTTCTAGCAGATGGAATAAAATTGAGACTGTGCAGACCTCTAAATCGAATTCTTGAGAACATTTTCAAGTGGTTGAATTAACTAATTTTCGATTGATGAAGCTAAGGAAATATCTTCTGATTTCTTCGAAATGTTGCTAAATATTTTCTTCTATTTTATTAACTTATCACATAAGTGTGCATTTTATTCAGTTCTTTGAATGAACACCGATTTTAGGAGTAGGTTAAGCGTCGAATTAAACATGTAGAAAAAATTAAAAAACATTTTGTTGAATATGGAAAAATATGTTTTATTAAGCAGTCGATACAAGTAAAATTAGTTTATACCCGAATTTAGTGTATGCTAACTTAGTTACTGGCATAATTACACACTTTAACGCCCATAGTGAAACTGCATTCTGAACTGACATATAGCGGTGTGAGGAAACAACAAATAATTATTTTCTATATATATATATAAACGACTTGAAGCTTTATACGATACTTCAAATTTGAAGTTAGCATACTCAACGTGGATGTGTATTAAGCTATTTCATTTAAAGTTATTTAGCATCATACTACTCTGACAGTGATAATACGTTACTCTTTCAAATACTGTTCATATGATTTATACAGATTAATAACAGAGAATAATAAATATGCTATAATTTCCGAAGTCGCCCAGAACAAAATTGACGAATTATTGGATTTTTATTTAAATCACATCAAATCAATCATCGTTTGTTCGCCACCTCAAAAACATAATCTACTGTTAAAACAAATTGGTGATAATAAATGTAACACAAACGAAACAATTAAATTTTGAAATAGGAATAATATTTGTTTAATTAAGAATATTATTACCGGAAAAAATAATAAGTAATATACTATTAAATTAATAAACTATTTCATAAGTTGTCATCTTCCAGGTTTTGGTGTCGATCTTGAAATCTGACTGTCCATATACGACGGACACGGACAGTTAGAAATTAAAACAACATGCTAAGTTTTGGACTTATTCCTTGCTACAGATGATACATTACATTGTAGGCTGAGCATAACTTCAATATAAATTTGCTGGATTGTACTGCTGATCGCAATCGACAAAATACAAGTTATTACTATGTGTTTCCTACAAGTATCATACATGGATACAAATACTTTGTGCCTGAAATCACTAAAAATTTCTAATTTAATTGGCCATAACCGCCATATTGACAATATCCCGGGACCCCCTCAAGCGATGTGGGTAAAACATAATATTTCTTACATTTAAACAAAGACAGAGAAAATTTCTCATCAAACGCTAGTGTACAGTTAAGTTCGTTAAATTTTTAATTTAGTTGTTTGGGTATAATTTTCCCAGTAACTAATTTAATGTTCCCGGTACTCTTCTTTGTACTATGTTCAATTTATTTCTTTAAATATTTGAATCAGCATCTAACATATTTTCTTTTGTAACTCTAAAGAGAAAAATTGCGTAAGGTATTTACTTTTTCGGGGTGATGTAATCCAAGGAGCATGAATAGACTGTAAAACTCCCACCACGACTACGCTGAGGCAGTGTGCCGTGAGTGCGACACACACTGGCTCTAAAGATATAAGGTGAAGAGTATATTTTACACACACAGGAAAATTAATAATTCGAATTTCACTCACAGGTTCTCACATACAGGACACATTTCAGAAAAAGGTTTTTTCTTAGTATCACTAGCTATGTCTTTGCAGGATTTACACGATTTTAACAATAGTCATAAGTCAAGAACTAATGCACGGAATTTAATAAAACTTTAGATTCAGTTAGACTTTGATATAAATTGGTTGTTTGACATGTTTCGACTCTTCTGAGTCATTTTCAAAAAAAAAAAAATGACATGAAATGTTTTGTAAAAAAAAATGTTTTTGAAAATGACTCAGAAGAGTCGAAACATGTAAAACAACTAATAAAAGTTATTTTAATTTATATTATAGTTGTTAATTTTACACCTTTAGCATTTAAAAGTAATATACTATTACAAGGTGTTATATTTTATTATATTGTTATAATTATTGTTGTTTAGATTTTTTAGATTTTTGGTTTTGAGCCAATTTAAAAATGTTTGTGAAAAATTCTTTGAACTATGCAGTCAAAATGAAATGGCGATCATGAATGAAATGAAGTTGAAAATGGCACGATGACACTTCAAATTACCTAATGGTAAATCAAACAAATAATTCAAATAATTAGTTTTCATTTTTATACAATAGCAGTGATATAATCGTAGAGATAAAAAATAATTACATTCGCATTGAAATAATGCTAAATTTGATCGTTTTGTATTAACATAGGCAGCGAATAACTAAAGATGTTGACTTTAAAGTGCTCTCGTATAGATAAAGAAGTTTACTATAAATAAAAAATATATACTTTAAGGTAATTTTCAAAATGCAATACTTGCTTTATTGATATGAAATATTAAAAATAATATCATTAATCTGTGTCAACAATGTACTTTTTAAGTTCATTGGTCATTAAATTCATTTTAAGTTCACAAGTCTATAATGTTCCATTTAATATGTGAAATAAATGTTCAAAACTAATTGAGCAATCCAAATTACAGGCACGAGGTCTGACTGAAAGAATTTCTGTGTTTAGATGTAATTGTTGCACTAAAGTTTAGTAAATGATATTATTTAAAGCTAATTTCATCAATAAAATGTTGCAGACATCCTTTATGAAAGTCCAACTTGTTTTGATGCACTGTATAATTTAAATCACTTTTTAAATTATTATAGTTCTGATAAAAATTTCAAAGATTTTTTAAAACTAAAAAATAGTTGAACAAAATTTGATACAGAATAATCGTTTTTTTTTTTTTTTTTTTTAAATAGAAGCACGTTAAGGTGGCAGCACAAGGAGAATCACATTTCAATGTATTGAATTCAAATATATTTTAACGTAAAAAGTGTGAATACAAATTAACAAAACTTTTAAAAGAGATATTTAATATCAAGAAATGTCGAAATTTTGTATCAAAATTACAAATAGAAATAAAAATGGGCTCATCCTAATTAATTTCGCAAATAAAGAAATATAATTAATGAGAAATTTTACAAATAATAATTTTTGTTAATTTATCCTTTAATGATACCTTATACATATACGAGATAGTTATTATACTGTATTTATTCTGAAGGTCTATTTTGTTACTTGTATTAATAAACTTACCGCTTCTAATGCAAAACCATCATTTTCACAAATAATTTTCGGCCTGTAAATTATAATTTGGATCAGCTATAAAGAACTTTATATAATTCTATATTTATGCTTAGCTAAAATGTGTTCTCTGTGAGCAGAGCATTAAATGCTAATTCTCCTCGATATCAACATGAGCCTATTGTTTAAATAAGTAATGTTAGTTAATAAGTTTCTTCCCAAATCTAAATTTATTAATTTTTTAATATAGTTAAATGAGAAGAAAAGAGGGTAAAATGACAAAAGTTACATTTAATGTTGTAAAATGAGAAATTCTAACCAAGTGACACACACACACACACACACACATATACATGTAGAAATAATAGCATAATAGATAGTATAGATTTTTTTTTCGCAATAAAATTTTTGTAATTTCAATCGAAACATCTTTTCTGATTTAGAAAGAAAGGAATTTTAGGAATGAAAAATTTGAGGAAAAATATATATTTAAATATATTTTCAACGATATAAGTTTCATTTATTTGTTTAATTTATTACTGAGTATATAGAACAATTTTTATTTTCGATTTTTTCTTCATAGGAGGAAGAAAGATATTCATTTATTTAATAATCCAAATCCATAATTTCCTACAATACTTGACCGCCTAGGACTTACAATAAAACCCAAAATTTCAAATAAATTAGACTATACAATAATCCAGTATTATCAATTGAAATTTCTGGTACAATATAATTTGTCCGCAAATAACAGAACATTGCATTTTAATTATCCTTAGAAATTATTACTTTCTATCCCATAAATCTGTTGATTGTGAGGTAATCGTGTGTCAAACACTTTAATTTCATTATAATTATTAGATGCTAATAACGGGAACCAAACTTAAAACGGTTAAAGTTTCAATTTAATCCCGAGAAATGTCGAATTTTGTCTAAATAATGTGGCGAACGTATCATTAATATACAATTTTGTACGCAATAAGTTGTATTTGTATTTTAATATCTATACGTTATAATCAAATGAATTAAAGAAACGAAACCTCAAAAATAAATGGAAATAATTAATTTTCTATCTAATGAGCCTTAATAACTTTTTAATACCGTACAGAAATACAAAAGATTACTTACAATCTTACATTGTGGAAGTTTATTTCTTCTGAAAAAACATATAAACTATATAAATATATATATATTTTTATGAAATACAAAATATAGGATACTCTAAATATTTGCTAGTAAACGCATACTTGTCATTTAACCCTCTAATGCACATGGTAGCATATACAGTACCATGTGCATTAGAGGAATTAAATCCATTGGGATAAAATCGGTCTACTTGACCGGGTGCTCTAATATACATTTATTTTAAATCTTAATGTTGCCAGTATTCCTTAGTTTGACACACGGCTGACAATCAAAAATTAAAAAAAATTATATATCACTGTATACAAAAAACTATATACGATATGACGACTAATTTAAAAAAAGTAAAATGATAGTTTGTACTTTAACATAGTACTTAAAATTCTTAAGGATTGATAATTTTTTACGAAAGTTAAAGCTCATAAAGTTGAATAAATCCCAAGAAACAGACAGACGAACATAAAACATCATTTTTAGACTCTGAAATTAAAACAAGTTTAACAGTTATGCTTGGGCATAAATAAAAAGAAATACATACTGAAAAATTGTACAAACTCATTCCTTGGAATTGAGCTAAAAATTGCCGCTGAATGACAACTCGTATATTTTTATTTCAATAAATATTTGAATATTTCTGCTCATAGTACGACGAAAAAAGCTTATGTTTCTTATGTATTAAAATTAAAGATGAAAAAAAATCACATCAAAATAATAAAAAATCTGTATTTATGTATTCTAACTTACACCAAGTTTTACTAAAAAATATTATGTGTGGACAATTTTCAGTTTATAAAATACATTTGCAGTAAAATAAACCATTTTATGTTGGGTTATCTATATTATAAAGCGAAATGCATGTGAGTAATGCTGGCGTATGTTTGACGGTGCCAACATCTGACTAATAAATTTCGCTTTTACTCTATTTTTTAAACTTCTATATAATGCACAATATCCATTTTTGCACCATAGAATAAAGTAACAATTGTTGTTTCAAATGCAATGAGTTTGGAATGTGATTTTAAAATAATTATCAATCATGATTTAATAATTATTTAAAAACAACACAAATTTCACAAAACACATATGCATCATTTAATAAAAAAATTTACTTAAGGTGTTTAAAAACATACATAACTGTATTTCACATTGATAAAACCTAGCGCTTTCGAGCAACCTTAGCTCATCATCAGGGTTAAAAACATCAACCTTTAGACACACATAAAACAAATATAGTCTAAAACTAGTAAAAGTTGCTTCTATAATCATGATTTAGTTTAAATGTATTTCTATCGCGTGCATCCCGATTATGAAATGTTACCCGTTACTGTAAAACAAGTATCACTATTAGAAGTAACATGGTAGTTCAGCATTCGTTTCAGAGTAAAATTATAAAACAAAATTAAAATTTCATCAACAAATAAATAAAATAATAAAATAAGATAAATAAAAGAGAAACTTAACAGGCATGTAATCGAACTACTCTCTTAAACTACTGATATTATCAGAATCAAAAGTATGTTATAAGAAGAGAAATCTTTGTCAATTTCTACGGCAATTAACTTCTGGCATATGATAGCATCATATTTTATAATTTTCAAAATTGTATTTGAATACTTAATTGATATTTGTCATGTAAAATTGCTTTTTGATGTTCTTAGTAAGCAATCTAAAAATATATATATTAAATAGCAAAATCTATGAGTTTTCAATAAAAAATCGTTTTCACTTATAATTTGTAACCTGGAAGGCTCGGGTTGGATCTGCATTATATTTGTCAACGTAAGAAGAACATTAAGTATTGTTTAATGTAAAATTTATCGAAAATGTGAAGAATCGCATAGTTCCATTTCACTTTTTTCGCATATGAATATTTCAGTGCGCAAATATCTTATTCATAAAACACCAAAGGGATTTCAATATTTTTCATATGAGTGTTAATTAGTAATGTGTTTAGCACTATGTTTATTTAATCAACTATAATATAATTGTAATGAAATTAATTTCTCTTGAAAGCCGAATGAATGTAGTTTATGTAGCAAGTAATGGAGTTGAAGCCAAAGTAAATGTAATAGAAAGCAGCGTCTCGCATTATTAAAACCGGCCGCGAGCTAACAGCACTACATTTGGCAGCGTTGGAAAATAAAATTAACTACGATGCAGTCAAGAATATGTTTTACACTTTATTTATTGTCAGGATGCCACTTACAATAAGGGAAATAAAGTGGTGATAACGTCTACTAAGGATTTTCCCATATACATCATCTCAACTTCCCCAATAATTAGATGAAAACTTCCAAAAATCCATAGCGCCACCTATATTTATAATATAATATAGGATGCGCTGCCACAGCTATATACTAATTTAAGAATATGTGTTACTGGGTACATTCGTCAATTTAAAATTAATAAGTTCCTTTAAGTAGAAATCGATTTGATAATTAAAAAAAATTCAAATATGAAAATAAGATATTTTTTGTTCTCCCTTAAAAAAAAATTCGGAAGAAAAATAACAATAGTAAAATAAACGTAAATATCAAATTGAATTTCTGCATAAGGAATGGAATATCACTTCATCTCTCATAAAAACATTTATAAAAATGCGGCATTTAATTTACAACTGCTCAGATTCTCAGTGCTGAAAAATAGTCGGAAATGTCTGTCTTGACGTACCATTGTCCAGCGAACCATTTTCCAACAAAGGCGCAACATCGACCCAACCGTTCTGTACTTAGATATCCGTATAATGCGATATAGACCGATTAAATAATTTTTGGTTTGTCAAACAACACTGCAAATTAAAGGAACTTCTATTACCTTACTGTTGCCATATGAACATTATCCTTTCCCACGGTTTTTGTAAAACGCCAACGGCGGACCAACTATTTGTGCTGTTATGGGTGTCCAACACAACTCTAAAATTAGCCGAAAACCCGCCCAAACCGAATTTTTTACACTAACAGTAATGATATCGTTATTTCTAATCCGATAGTATAATTAAAATAACTGAATCTCAATTATACAAATAATGAAACTAACAAACATGCAAACAGTGGTATTATTTTTAAAACATCCTGTCATTAAGAAAAATCATTAAAAATAAATGCCAACCAAAGCAGTAATCAGTATCAGAATTTCAATTTATTCTCTAACCTGCCATACATTTAGGCATAACTCTCGAAACTTTTCAATAATTGAGCTATATTTTCGATGTATAACGTTTCATCCACCATTAGACAGGCAAATGAAATTTTGTATTTGTTGAGCATTTTATTCAATTCCTACTATTAGCTCACACTCTCTCTATATTTATATATCTTGTTCAAATTTTCAATCGTTAATAAAATATTTTCTATTCATCCTATCAAGTTCAAATAATTTTTTTAAAACTTGTACTGGATGACAATTGATGTTAATACAGTTTTTTCAAATTATAATTCATTACTTAAATTTAATTACTTAATTTTAGTTTTATATTTCTTTTCTGTTCAAAAGTATAGACTCACTCCATATTTATAGTCTCACCTTCACACGTAAAAAGATAATGGGGCTGTTCACGGACGAAGATCAGGCGGCTCGTGGGCGAAGGAGACTATAAATGTGGAGTGAGTCTATACTTTTGAACAGAAATGAAGTATAAAACTAAAATTAAATAATAAAATTTAATTAATTAATATTTGAAAAAAAAAACTGTATTATCGTTAACTGTAACATCGCTATGGCACTTTATTGTGAAGTTTGGTAATTTTTGAAATTCAATATTTGAAAAACGGCATAATCATTAGATTTTAAATTTATATCAAGAAAAATACAATTTTTTTAACTTTCTAACGCAGTTTGTCTAACAATTTTCTGAGAAATACTTTTCGAGCTATTAATTTTTGGTATTTTAGCTATTTAATTTTTATTTAATTTTTAATACATTTCTAAACTTTCTCTTATGTAAGATATTTAGCAGGATATAAATTTAGGAATAAATACCGTCAGTGGCGAAGCGTGTAGATCGCTGGAAAAAAATTTCTATTTGACCTAAGTAGGAATTGACTTAAAAAAAAAAGTTTTTATATTACTTGTTTTAAACAATCAGAAAGGCATTAAAGAAAAAAAAGTTCTTGTTTTGTTTGACTCTAAAGAATGTAAATCAAAGAAAGAAGTTGTAATAACTTTTAAACATATTTGTAATAAAATATAAAAAGAGTTTGTTTTCACGACATCAGAACTTAATGTTATTAAGTGAAAAAGGAGAGTTTTCAGATCCGGTATTGAGGTGTGAGGGGAGTTTATGCGGAAAGAAGAAATAAGATTGTGACAAGTGAAAAACGAACGTTTTATTTGGCAGAAATGTAGATAATTATCTCGTCCAGATTTCAGATGGAGCAGTACTGGGATGATATACAATATCCATTGGAAGCTTCAATTAAGAAGCTTTCTTGCTGTTGTATTTTTTTTTTTTTTGTACTTACATCTGACATAAAAAAGTGTTCATATTGATGAAAATGGGGCATAACCCCGTCCGTGCCTAGATGGATATTCAAATCTTTATAACAGGCACGTATTTCACATTTGCAATATTTACACTATGATTTTGAATTATCTTTTGGAATATTTCCAATGCCTTCAATCAGCAATTTGTCGTTTTCCATTTTTTTCCGAATTTCGGAAAAAATGTCGATTACTGGCCATTATTTCCGACTGTCGGTTTGTTTAAAATTTTGTCCACTTATCCATAGGATTTGATCTAAAACCCAGTAAGTCAGAAGCACTACTAGAATAAAAATAAAATGATGGGAATGTGAAAATAGTCTGAGCATCAACTTTTTTTTTTTTTTTTTTTTTTTTTTTTTGCGTTTTATGCACGAATGTTTCAGGGAGAGTAAATTTAAATAACGATTGTGGAAACTTAATTTTAATTCTTCGAAAAACTTTTTATAGGGACTTTGAAGCGGCTAGCCAACGCAAAAATATTTTTTCAGAATATGTGCCTATAGCGTTTGTCACTTAATGTTAACAAAGCTGTAACACGATAATGTATACTTATCCCATACATACTCTTCCGTCTTTTTTTTCAACTGTTCCAACAATCAGGCGGTTTTACAAGTGATCTCCAAACGCATGACAGTTTAGAGAATTATATTCAAAGTTAATCATCAATTTTTCTAATTTAAAATTCCACTGTAATTGCTTAGATTGTCCAGACTCTCAAATTATCATGCTTATAAAAACTTCGCTGTAGACAGTTAATTTGTTGAAAAAAGAATAGTAATACGACCACTAATATTATATTTGGCGAAAATGAAATATATATCCAATAATGCACAAATAAATATCTGAAACATGCAATACGTAAAATCATCTATTATTTACATAGAAAATTCTGAAGCAATGGTAGAACGAGGTATTTCTCACAAATTCGAAATGATGGTTGCTGTATATTATCTGATATTATACAGTTCCAATCACGCAATTTTTTTTCTAGTAAGCCTGAATCAACTCCCCAAGATTAAAAAAATAATGATGAGATCAGACTGCTGCATTCGGTAGTACTCTCATATGCAATGGTTCTGTGGTTCGATTCCAGCTGCCACAATTGGCTCCTTAACAGCAGGATGGAGGAGGAATTGGAAGACAAAAAATTAGGTGGGGTTGACTGGGGACCATTACTCGCTCGTTTACAAATCAAAGACCCGTGGTTTGAACGCATGCTGCGGCAATCTCCACGCGTTATTTTAACATTTTAAGGATAATATTAAAGATTCATTGGAGAATATTTATTCATCTAAAAAAGCCTTAATTTTCTCTGAGAAACATTTGTATCAGTAAATATTTAAAAACATATAACTAACATTTTTTACGCCCTACATTCGACATCAAAGAAATGACAAAACAAATTTTAAAAAACGCTAGTAAATAAGGTATATTTATTTATGGTATATTTATATACAACATATCATCGTATTTTATTGATTTTTTAAAATATATATTAACATATGTAAAAACTACGATAGTGTTACGAGCGCTTCAAATAAAAGAAGAAATCAAAGTTATACAATTAAAATACAATAAAATGTGCTAAATAATCAGATGTTTTTAATATGGTATAACCCATTTAAATAATATTCACAACAAACACCAATAAGATAGGCAGTAAATAAAGACCCAATTGTATATTAAAACAAATAAAATATCTCAGAAAGTTAAATTAAACACTAATTTGACCTAATCGGTAGGCCAGAAATGAAGGATTTTCTATTCATAATCTTTTAGATGGTAAATCGTATTATTTAAAACTAACTAAACTTACACAAAATATGTGAAATTCTTAATATATTTTTTAAATATTGTAATAAAATAATTCACCAACTTTATTTTATAAAACCGTGATTCTATTTAAATTTAGACGCAACCCAATCAAGGTCAAAGTAAAAAAAAAAAAAAAATAAATAATAAATAAGTGTTTTTTTTTGCTTAGTTAGTTTTTATTTTACATGTGTTTTTGAGTACATTCAAGATTTTTGTAAATTATATTCAAAATATAACCATACATTCGTGTACGAACCCAAACATTTATTTTCTAGCTTTTTTTATTTTTTATTTTTTACTTTTAGATAACCATTGTGAAATTAGATACGCTAAAGGTCGATGTTTTGCTACATAAACAAATCTAAATTAACCCTAGAACGACCATGAGCGATCATTTTGACCAGTACCGAATGAATATATTTTGATTCGAACTACAAATTTCTTCATAATATAAGTAAAGTATAAACTAAACAAAAATAATTTCAATAAATATGATAATAAATAGTTTTAAATAAAATGTCTGGTGTAGAATATTTTCATAAAGTTGTGTAAAATTTCCGGTCGTTCTAGTGTTAATTTTTGAAAGTCATACTGAAAAACATCCTATGTAAATCCAAAAAATATATATATTTGTTGCATTTCTCTAAATTGAGTACAGTTTATGAAAAAAAAATTTTTTTTTCATTTTTCTCAACATACTTTTAATAGACAGACATCATCATACAACTCACATAAAACAATTCATAGAAGAAACAAAATTTCAAGTCATCGTTTACGAATCACCGACGTAAAATAAATTAACATTTAATAAATGCACCTGATGAAGCAAAATATTTCAGAAATAAGACTTAACCGTACTTTAACATGTTTGTGCCGATGTGTACCACCGGTGCCGCTTATATTTTTGCCCCTTCACTGGAGCCCACATCTTGACTTTGCATGTTAACATTTTTCGACCTCAATAAACCCTTTCGCGTTGAGCCCCTGTTACATAATTTTATTTTATTTTTTTGGTACCAGTTTCAAAGTATGGAATTTTTTTCCTCATTCTATTACGTTAAATTTGTAGTTAGATAAAGAAAAAAATTCTGTTAAAAAAAGGGTGTTGAAATTCGACGGTTTTTTGCACCTTACACATGTGCAACACCATTGCCCATACATTGATGTTGAAAAGATATGAGTGTGTATCATTGGTTATAAGCATGTTATTATAGAACAAAGCAGTTTTGTAACAAAAAACAATAAAATTACATCATGTTACAGCATATCATTTGCGGTATCGTTCTACAATTTCTAAGAATGATTAAGCTGTCTTACAATTACTGGAAAAACTGCAAGCTACAAAAAGAGATATTTACTTTACGCTTTTCAATAGCAAAACGTTAGGAAGAGAGATCTTTTTGGTAAAACAAATGAAATTAAAATAATAATATATTTTGGGGAATCATTTCAATATTGTTATAAAAATATCAGTTATGGAAGATCATTTAAAAGTAATATTTCAAAAAGTCAAAATAATAAATATTTCTCCTTAATGTATTAAATGGTAAGAGTGCATAAAACAGACGGAAGAATGTCTCCATTTAGCACTTTCAAATATATATATATATATATATATATATATATATACATTATTAAGTAGCTCGCGATATTTAAATAGAAAGTATATATTTTTTACTAGTGCTTGTTACACTTTTGTAACAGATACGTGATTATTTAATGCATAAAACTGATAATGAAATCTCTTGAATTAGCACTTCAATTAATGACAAAATGTATTAATATTTAAATAGATCGCGACATTTAAGCAGTCAGTATAATTTTTTTTTTGCTGATTACAATTTTGAAACAAGATACATGAATATTTAATGCATAAAATGGAAAATGAAATCTATTCAATTAGCACTTTAATAAATGACAGAGTGTATTAATTATTAAAACTAGCGCATCCAACTCGGGCTTCCCAGGATAGAGAATATAGATGTAAACCATTTATTTATTTTTTTATTGAAAACTGTAATAGATTTTTTACATTTAATATTTTGTTTATATTGCACCCTAACAACACTAAAACGCATTTTTATATGAAATATGTCAATTATATATTCATATAAAATTTTGAAATTTATTAAAAGTGGTAATTTCGTATTGGCCTTGTCCCCAAACTTAACATCCGAAGAGCTCGCGAAAAATTTCATAATCTAAAGCAGTTTTTAGGTGCGTTCGTAATTATATAAATACGTAGCACCTATTGTCGTTGCTTGGTCCGTCCGTCTGTCCGTCCGTCCGTCCGTCTGTCTGTCCGTCTGTCCGTCCGTCCGTCCGTCCGCATATAACAACGCAAAAACTATCCAACCGAATGGTTTGAGATTTAAGATATATTATCTTTGCAGAATTTTGTCGAGACATTTCAAATTGTATAAAAATCGAACCAAAACGTTAAGAGATATTAATAAAAATATTTATTAAGAAATTTGATTTTTTTTTTTTTTTAAATCGGTGCTTTTTTGTTATAGGAGCTTCCGAAGTTTAATCGTCAAGCGACCGAGATATGACAGAAATTAGTCTGCAGACGATATAATTCATTTCACAGAATTAAAAATCATCAAGATCTGAATATTTATATAACTATCTACAGTACGAACGCACCTCGTTTGTCACGTTTGACGTACAATTTCCAACTTGTTTTTATTCTGATAATTTCAGCGGTTTTAAGCGCTTATTTCAATTACATGTCTGTTAAATTTGTGTTTTATTTATACTATTTTATTGATTGCTTAATGAAGCTTTAATTTCGTTATTGAATATTAACTGGAAGCGATTGTTGAACTTTTTTATATTGTTCAAAGTGTAATCGGATTAATATTTTTTAATCGTCTGAAAGGGATAAAGATAGATTTAAAATAAATATCATGCTTCAAAAATATTTTAAAAGCCATAATAAATCGGTCAATTAAGGTACAGTTTTCAAACAAATTGCATTTGAAAGTAGTTTTTTTCCATATATAATGGTGTAAAATTTGAAAATGCGCGATGTTTAGAAATTTAAATATTGCCTTAGCAAAAATCGCAAAGCCGAAGGTTTAACGTCAAGTGTTGCCATTCGCAAAATGACGTCAACGTTACGCACGGACACCTTTGTCCTTTATAATATAGATAGATAGATACCTTGAGTCATCTATGATATAAATCAAAAACATGTTCGTGTGTAACGCTGTCGTCATATTGACGGTTGCAACAACCTGAATAATAAATGTCACCTTTTTGCTAATTTATTAACTTTTAAACATCGCACAATTTAATTTTTTTTTTTTTTTTTTTTTTTTTTTTTTTTTTTTTTTTTTTACAACGTCGAATAGGGAAAAAATTAACTTTCAAATGCACTTTATTTGAAAATAGTATTTAAATATAGTGATATTTATTGGTTATAAAATAAATTTGAAACCCGATTTTAAAAATAAAATCTATCTCTATCACATGAGATCTCAATCACTCCCGTCCCGCATACGGAAGATTCATACGCTTACGTTTAAAACAATATAAATAATTCAGTATTTATTTCCGGTTAATATTTCAAAACAAAACTAAAATTTCACCAATAAATAAATAAAAGAATGATATAAATAAAACACAGATTTATCAGATATGTAATCAAACTACGCGCTTAAACACGAACATAATTAGGATAAAAAGATTTCTTTAAGTAGTGAAATATTTGGTGATTTCTTTTGCTTCTATGACAATATCGTTTTTAGTAATTTTCAACGCTTTATTTAATATTCTAATTCATGATTTTTTTTTGCTATAGTGCGCAATCTAAAAAAATATATACATTAAATATAAAATATAATATATATGTTATATAAAAATTTATTTCCTTCGTATCCTTCCATTTTATTCGCATTAATATTTTAAAATTAATCTAACTTCTGACATCATCAACATTTCCTTAATTCTTAATAATATAAATTCCTATTTAAAGACCTTTAAAAGTAAAGATCCGTATATTAATAATTATTTTATTCCAAATCTTAATCTAAAATTTAAGTTCATTCGTAGCTTTTCTCAACTCCCCAATCTATAAAATTCTGAGACGCGTTCTCATTTCGAATGTTTTTTATAAGCCATTTTCTTTTTATTATTATTATTATTATGCTAAATGTTTCGTGCGCTGAGGTAGTTTCACTCCAAAATTAATCCGCTACCAGGTTCGGAATTCTTTACCGTCTTAGCTCCTCCTTCGCACCTCATTTGCTGGGCTGGAGCTAGCCTCTCACTCATTGGTTTGTATGCTCGTGACGTAAATTACTGTATGTCTCCGCTGAAGGAACAAAACCAGGTCGCATCGGTCGGAGCACTAGATTTTTGACGTTTTTGGAAGTCTAAACAAATATGTGTCTGGTGTTTTTATGTCCGTAGAATATTCAGCTGGCCCAGTAACATCTTAATTCAATGAAGTGAAGCAACGTTAGCCCGAGGGCTATAAGTTTTAGACCTTTGGGAATTGTCTCTGTGTTGTTCGTCTTCTAATAAAATTATTTGTCTGGAGATTGGCTGGACTTATTGGAAAACTTTGGTGGACTCATTTCATTGCCTTCTACTTCGCCATACTCGCTAATATCGACTGCAACTTGCTATATCGTTGAAGGAGTGCCATTTTTTCATCGAATATTATTCATCGTAATATCTCAACCTCGTCAAAATGCTACAAAAAGCCCGGTAGGATTCCGTGAACTTGCGCTGAGCTATGCCAATGTTCTGATGGACGGATGAGCTGCGAATGTATTGCCGGCTACTGTTGTACATCTTCATAGCGACTAGTGTGCGTCTAGTTCTCGCGAAGAGTATGTTGATTAGTTGTTCTTCTGATCGTCTGATAAACGGAGAAGCTGTGATATGTTGCTGAATGCGGATGCTGTACATTTTTCATTGTGGTGTGTCCAACAGATTCTCACCAAAATATGCATCGAATTTTTCAAAAAGTGTTGGAATAATTTATCCCTGGAAACACCAGATGCAGACCAGTGTGAATGTTCTACAAAACAACATCTCAATAATGACGGAATAATCTAAATAATATTTTCTTTTACAGAAAAAAAAATGAAAAAGTATCATTATACAAAAAAATAAATAAATTGATCGGTCTCAAAAATTTCAAAAAGTAAACAGGCAGACAACTTGTGAACGGAATTACGTAAGTTTGAAAAAAGTTATTATTGTATGTATTATTTATTATTTTATTTATTTTTATGTTATTTAAGTTTCGCTCAGATTTTCTTATTTGTTGTATTATTATTATTATTATCATTATTTATTAGAGATGAAGGTATTTACATTTGTTATTTAATTTAAATTTTATTTTACATTTTGTTGTGTTAATTTCCTTTAATTTTTATGTTAATGAGGTACCCCTCTTTTATGTTATTACGATCTCGATTTGTAAAAGTCCCTGGTGATCACAAAATGAGTGAAAACGAAATGAACATCATTCCTTTTGATTTCGAATCTGGAATGAACATTCAATCTTGGTTAAACCAATTTGACAAAACATGCCTTTCTGAAAAGAAATATGAAAATTGGAAGATTAAAAATATTTCAAAATATTTGAAAGGAGAGGCTCTGAAGGTCTTTATCAATGAATGTTTAGAATGTAATGCTTTTAACAAAATAACTGATATTCTTACTGAAAAATTTATTACTGTTCATGTTCCTCGATTTTCAGAGTTTGCTTCTATGAAGTTAAATGATCTCAATGATTTGGATAAGTACTTTCGAAAAAAGGTTGAAATAGGTAGACCACTTTGTTTATGTGAAACTATAATAGTACAGGGATTAACAGACGGTCTCAAACCTGAGTACCAGAATTATATGATTAGTAATCCTCCAAAAAATACAATAGACTGGTACCTAATGGCTAAACAGCTAGTAGTAATTCCTACTTCCCAGGTCAACAATAGTAATTTTAGGAGTAATTTTCAGAATTATAGATCATTGCCACAATATGATCAGGCACCTAGACATTGGGTTCGCCCAAGTCGAAATTTTCATATGCCAAATTCCAATTTTCATTCACAGAGCAATTTTAATGCTCCAAATTCTAGATTTATCAATCCTAGGTTGCCTACTACACATTTTCAGAGCAAATACCCAAGTAGACCATGTCGAATGTGTTTAAATAGAGGTATCCAAAATGCTTATCACTGGGAGAGGAATTGTGTATTCAATGTGAGCCCTTTGTAATCTTCTGCACCCCCTCTTAGTCAACCACAACCATCTACTGAAAATATATGACAGTTAATTGTATCAGGATATGTAAATAACAGGGAACTACCTTGTGTGAGTGACTCTGGCTCAACCATAAGTATTTTACCTTTTAAAATTGTTAAATTGTTAAATGCTAAAGTTATAAATATTCCACCTGTTATTATTGGCCAAGACAAAGGAACTGTTGTAATAGGTAAAGCTTCTAAATTATTGTTTAAATTAGGTAATGTGCAACAAAATATTAGATTTTTAATATGTAATACAAATTTAGATTATGCTATATTAGGTTTAAAAGAATGCTGTAAGTTTAATTTAATTATTGACTGTGCTACATGTCGAGTATTACAAGGAGACCTTGTTTTAAATTAATGTAAGAACATATCCAGTGATAAATTAAGATTACTTCATTTTAATGTTAACTGTGATTATCAGAGAGTGCAACCCGATTATGGAAATATCATATCTCCTCAATCCTTTGTTCCATCTAATGTTGATAATTCTAAATTAATTGGGGACATAAATTCTATAGAAAATGAAACTTTAAGGGAAAGTATAAGGGATTATTTAGACATTTTTCTAAAAATAAATTTTTATATAACATTATCCCCCCCCCTAAAAATCCGAATGACGGGTAGATCCGATGATCTACAAGTTCATTAAGGCAAGCAAGAATTTGGATTACAAAATATTTATCCGGTATTCTAGTTAATGCCAAAAATTCTTTAATAAAATCAAAGAATTTTTGGCATTAACTAGAATACCAGATAAATATTTTGTAATCCAAATTCTTGCTTGCCTTAATGAACTTGTAGATCATCGGATCTACCCGTCATTCGGATTTTTAGGGGGGGGGGGATAATGTTATATAAAAATTTATTTCCTTTGTATCCTTCCATTTTATTCGCATTAATATTTTAAAATTAATCTAACTTCTGACATCATCAGCATTTCCTTAATTCTTAATAATATCTATTCCTATTTAAAGACCTTTAAAAGTAAAGATCCGTATATTAATAATTATTTTATTCCAAATCTTAATCTAAAATTTAAGTTCATTCGTAGCTTTTCTCAACTCCCCAATCTATAAAATTCTGAGACGCGTTCTCATTTCTAATGTTTTTTAAAAGCCATTTTCTTTTTACTATTATTATTATTATGCTAAATTTTTTGCGCGCTGAGGTAGTTTCACTCCAAAATTAATCCGCTACCAGGTTCGGAATTCTTTACCGTCTTAGCTCCTCCTTCGCACCTCATTTGCTGGGTTGGAGCTAGCCTCTCACTCATTGGTTTGTATGCTCGTGACGTAAATTACTGTATGTCTCCGCTGAAGGAACAAAACCAGATCGCATCGGTCGGAGCACTAGATTTTTGACGTTTTTGGAAGTCTAAACAAATATGTGTCTGGTGTTTTTATGTCCGTAGAATATTCATCTGGCCCAGTAACATCTTAATTCAATGAAGTGAAGCAACGTTAGCCCGAGGGCTATAAGTTTTAGACCTTTGGGAATTGTCTCTGTGTTGTTCGTCTTCTAATAAAATTATTTGTCTGGAGATTGGCTGGATTTATGGGAAAATTTTGGTGGACTCATTTCATTGCCTTCTACTTCGCCATACTCGCTAATATCGACTGCAACTTGCTATATCGTTGAAGGACTGCCATATTTTCATCGAATATTATTCATCGTAATATCTCAACCTCGTCAAAATGCTACATATATATATATATATATATATATATACAGTTTTACAGTTTTTAATTAAAAAAAATCAACTATGACCAGTAGGTACTGCATGACTGGAAGCCCGAGTTCAATCCCTAGTTTAGATTTTTTTAAAGCATTTTTACCCTTTTTACTAGAGACGGTTATAATTTTCAAGTCGATTAAAGCAAAACTATTTTATTGCATTTGAAAATTTTTCTTTAAATAATTGAAATATGTTATCCTTTATCAGTCTTACTTTTGATTTAAATTACATAAAATTTAACCAAAATACAATCATTTTATTTCAGTTTCAGAAAATACTACCGAAAGACTGAAAATGAGAAACAGTTCATTATCGGAAAGTACACATAGTTACAAAATACTCAAGTAAGTGAATTACATTAAATTAAAATTAACTTGAATACTTTCATCAAAATATTTGTTATTTTAATTACCACAATGCATTTGAATTATTTTAATTGCATATTTCCGTATAATTGGAATATAAATGTCTGAATAAATATGCAAGTAATTCTGCTTAATTAGGGTTGTTAATATTTAATCTACATGGAAATTTTCTTTTGCGCATTATAAATTTGAATAACACAATTAGGGTCGCATACTTTACATCTATATCTCTTTTTAACAGAAAAACAGATTTTGTTATCAGAATGTTTACTTGGTTGGGAAATGTATTAAATACTCTTTTTTCAATGCATTAAAAGTAACAGAATGATTCTTTTTATAATTTATATTTAAAATATGAAAAATGTACAATTACTTTATTTTTAACAGATAGTTATTTAGAAAAGTACAAACAAAGCCGAAAAGACATTATATTAAATCTGTCTATAATTAACATTCTATATAGAATATTATCTGAATTTTTAACTATATATATGAAATACGAGGGAAAGTAATTAAGTAAGTTACAAAAGTTAATTAAATAATAAATTAGAATGATATTCACTTGAAAACTATTTTTATTTCTCCACATATTTTCCACCAATATTTATGCACTTATATAACCGTTTTATCAGTGCTGCAACACCAGGTGCATAACATTCTTTGGGTTGCTGTCTCAGCCACATTAGACTTCATGTTGAACCCGTTCATCATATGTGAACATGATCTTGCTTCCAAGATGTTTTTTAGTGGACTAAACAGATGAAAATTGCTTGGGGCTAAGTCGAAGCTGTGTGGTGGATGTTGAAGAAGTTGCAAGATGATGTTCACAGACGATGAAAAGGTTCAACTTGAAGTCCTAATGTGGCTGAGATAGAAACCCAAAGAATCTTCTGCAGCTGGTGTTGGGGCACTGATAAAACGGTGATATAAATGCATAAATATTGGTGAAGAATATGTTGAGAAACAAAAACAGTTTGGAAGTGAATATCATTGTAAGTTAATATTTAATTATCTTTTGTGACTTACTTAATGAGATTCCCTCTTATTAGAATATAAATCTAATAATTGATATTTGAACGTTCAATTTAAAAAACATATATCCCGCAAAATATTGCATTTGTATATTTAAACGAATAAAATAACACGATATCTTTCAGGCAGTAAACTAATTTTAAACTGTTAAATGTTATATATATATATATATATATATATATATATATATACACATATTGCGAATTAAGCTGACCAAGTTACGTTTTAATACAATGTTTAACATTAAGCAGCTGTTTAATTGAAATAAATATTACAAAAGAAAAAAAAAATGAAGCAACTCCACTCGACTTTCGAAGCACTAGTGTAAATGTTCAGAAAGTAAAAAAATGGATTTTTTTTTTTTTTTAATTTCTGAAATAGAATCGGATGTATTCAAACGTTAAACCTCCCTTTTTTAAACTGGAGATGTTATCTTTGCGCCATTAATTCTTGATTACGTCACTGCAATATTTATTAATTATAGTCCATCACATTTCCTAAGTAATTTTTGGTATGAAATAGGTCGCAAAATGGTTCGAAAATGGTTTAACAATAAATTCAATACCTACTTCGCCGGCCGATGTTTACAAAAACCTATACAGTTCTTGGGACAGTTTATCACACATTCGCTAAAGGGTTGCTCAATCGGAAGTATTGCTTAAAAATTATCGTGTTAATTCACAAACACACATACATATCTTGATTTCAATACATTCCTTATGTTCGTATTCACCAACTATTTCCACTGCCGATTCAGCGCGATAAACTCTTTTGGATGCAAAAATGATATTCACCATTAACTTGTTTGTACCTAAACGCGGCTGAAGTTCAATCAAATTAATCATGAATACTATTTGAGCTTTCAACAGAAATGTCACACTTAACCGTCGGTTGATGTAGTTAGTAAATACGAACCTTACACTATATAATATATGCTCTGTAAATAATAATGAGAACTTACAGATGTAGTTTATTCCTAAAGGAATAAAAGAAAATCCCTTTATACCGACTGAATGTTGTTAGCATTTTAAATGGCATTGGAAATCTCGCGAACAGTTGTAAATTCAGAGATGCCTGAAAGGCTTTTCGTAATGATCATCATACCTACGTAAACTGTAAATTTTCAAAGAAGTTGGTCTTTGACAGATTCAATGACCATATGTAGATGATAGAGATGGTCTTATATGGAATAAATCTCATTTTAGATTATCAGAATATATATAGTATTTCATTTGAATTAAAATTGTTATTTGAATTAATGTGTAAAATAAGCTGGTCATATTATTTTTTCACACTTAACTGCTGTGGCAAAAATTGTTTCATAGATACTGTGAGCGGTGTGTAAGATCGCTTGATAGAAGGATAAATAAAAGGCTCGATTAATTGATAGGATATTGTTTTTCAAAAACACATACACAATTAAGTCTGTATAATAATTAACTATTAATTAAAATATAGGACATTTAATGATAAAATTCACTAAAAACATTTAAAATGCAGGTTCATATAAACGTTTCCAGTACGTTTCGCACTCCTCATCAGTATACGTACACAATTACAAAACACCGGTGAAACAAAACAATGAAAACAGCTAAAACTACAGTTTATTTAGGACATCAAACTCAGCCGGGATTAGTCAATGGGCAGCCTCATTAATTGGAGATTAATATAGAACAGTCAGGCAACCCTCTAATAAAGCACAGCTACTGTATATGCAACAGTTAGACTTAGCAACTTCGGATTATCTTTAAATGTTTTTTGAGTATTTAATCATATGTCTGTAGTTATATATTTTAATTAATCGATATTTTGTGTGTACGAACCTTTATATATATGACTATTATAAAGAAAATTTATCTATTCAGAAGACTATAGCAATAGTACTAGTATTCCAAATGTAATATAATTTCACTACTACCTATAGTTAGGGGAGAAGGGGGATGAAAGGGACATTTTGTCTTTACAAATTTATAAAATAATGAAACTATAATATATCACTTTCATTTTTGAGCCAAATTGTCGTCTAAACCTTTGCTTTGACACCAGTAAAACAACATTTTCTCAAGTACAGTAATTTAAAATATATGCGTATTTTTTTTTATAAATTGGGAGAAATGTCCCCTTTTATCCACATTGCAGGGGATGAAAGGAACACTGAGTGGGGTTAAAAGGGACACACATAATTAAAACACTTTTATGAACATTTTTACTTCTTATTTGAGATTACATTATTCAAAAATAAAAGATAATAATACACAAGTAAAAATAAAAAGTACTGCAACCTATAATAATACAAAATAAGAAAAATAACATGTTTAGGCCTACTTGACATAAAACAAACTTAAATTAGTCGAAAATTTTAGGGAAGATTTAGCTCTAGCTGTCTTTCCAACAGTCATGGGTTTAGGTAGCTTCATCACAATATCATTAATATTCACATCACTTATGTCAATAGTATTAGGAAGTACAAAGTGGTTTAATTCTGCTTTTTTCCTCAGAAAATTTACTTGAAATTCACGTTCACATCTCACGTAAATAAACAAACCACGTGTGACCTTGGAAATGATTGGTCGAAACTGGTTTACTCGAAAGCAGAAAGTTTGAACGTTACGTCGTTCACAAATACCGATCGTAGGGCAGAATTCAAACTGTTGAATCACGTTATGAATTACGATAACGATTGGTTCCGAGTCGTCTTATTCCTATAAGGGCGGAATGCAGTCACAGGAACGGAAACTTAAAAAAACAATGTGAAAATTGCATAATAAGCGGGGCTCAAATAATCTAACCCACAAAATAATGTTTTAGGAGAGTAAAATTGTCACCCATAGAAAGCGATTTTAGACATAAAAGACGGCTTTTAAATGACATTTAGATGTGATTTTACGATTCTGATTTATATTTATATATATATACATATATATTCGTTATTCGTTCATCGCATTTTTGATTCATCTGTTATATTTATAAATACTTTTTGGCAATGATTGCATTTTTGAAAATCATATATCTATTACTGGGATTTTGTGAGGATGTTTCATCAATTCAAATTTGTATTCTGTTATTTAAAATCATTTTCTTGTTTTATAAGGTACGATAGCACCCAAATCATGTATATCATGTATTATTTTAGCTAATTAAAGCTTATACATGTATGAAATCGTACATTTTGTTTGGTATCTGTAATAATTCGGCGCCTGAAAATTCTGCTACAGTGCCACAAATATTTCATTAATTCATTATTTTTCTTTTTCTTTTTTATCCTTCCAGTAATTTTTATATTATCTAGGTTTATATATTCTATTTTTATTTTTCTGCTATTTTTTCTCGATATTTTTCAAACAGATATGCTTACATATTTCATATTTATTCTTATTTCTCGATTGTTGTATGATGTTTCTGTGTTGTCTTTTAACGGTTATATATATATATACAGTGGAACTTCCATTTAACGAAGTCTCATCGTTACACTTAAAAATTTCGTTATGAAGGAAATTCGTTAAATAGAAATTAACTTAAATTCATGAAATTTTTTCTTGAGATATGACAAACAGGTATTGGATTCAGAAGCATTTGATTCAGTTTTAATTATGAAGCCGTCTTTTACAAAACAGTTGTGTACGGTTTATGAAATCACGTCACATTCCCAAGCTTTGGCCCAAGCTTTCATCAGCTCTGATACACAGAATCCCAAACTAATGTTTTCACTACATCGGCTTTTTTCTGTCTTTTTCGATAATGTACTTCAAGATTTTTTATTATTCCTTAGACTAATGATTGAAGTTTAGCTGTATTGGCAGGAACAAAAATAACTTTGATGTTCTTCGATTTGTATTTTGAAGCACGTTCTTTTGGATGTACAAAGCAAATGTCTATCAGCAATGGAAGGTCAGCAGAACGGTACCTGTCTGACTCTAATAGATATTTTTTGTTTCAATGCATCTGACGCCATTGCGACACCTCATCGTCTATATCATTGAAGGTAAAAAGGGGATTTTGACTTCTCCCAACTGTCAGCGCTGGAGTCTCGGAGTGGGAGAATAGTGATAACAAGTGGTTTTCTTAGTGTGAAAAAAAATTGTTTTATTTAGCACCAAGCAGAATGGAAATTATTTAAATGTATTCCCTTTCATACAATCGAATCCGCTGAAATAAATTTGCATATCCTTTGAACAGCAATCGCTTAATTTGAATTCTGTACACGTACAAAAGTGGAATAAACTTCGTTATATATAGAATATATTTTTCGTAATGTGGAGATTAATTTACGTGCTAATGGTGTTCAAAGTCAAAGTTCTGCAGAAAATTTCGTTAAGTTGAAAACTTCGTTAAAGGGAAGTTCCACTGTATATATATATATATATATATATATATATATATATATTATCTTACTAAATAACCCTCATAAACATAAAGTTTTGAGAATGATGAGATAATAAGGAGTACAAATGTCATTATTTATAGCTGTGCAATTTTAAATATAAGGTAGTTTCATGATATTTCAATCCGTCTGTAGTAAAATAAAAAACGTTAAATTTTCATCCACATTCTCTACTCGAGATATGAATCTCACTGAATCCCCGAAGAGCTGTAAAGATAACTTACTACCGCACAACTTTTACTTAAACAGTCCCCATTAACCAAGGAAGCATCAATGAAAGACTATAAATCTGTAACCCTATATATACAGTAATAATATTTTATTAAGTTTCATTTGTATAACAAGTAATGTAAAGCTATATTTACAAAATAAGCATTAAAATATATTCCGATGCCATATATATATATTATATTGTGTACATATTGTTATATTTATATAATTTTTAAGTATCTTTTAGTTTTATTATTATTAATGATTTTATATCAGAGTACGCAGGTTCTAAATTCCACACAAGAAGTAGGGGGTTATACGGCATGCCAAAAACATTCATGTGTGAAATCGGAGAATTTAACAGAGATAAAATATAGTAGATTAAATACTTGTATAAAATTAATGATAACAATTGTATATTTAACAAAAAACTTTATTGAAACGCGTTATTAATATTGTGTAATTCATGACGCTTTAGAAATCAAAAACAATTGTCTGATGCTGTTTTCTTTTATTGCATTGGTAAATAAAATAAATGTTGAAACAACATACTTCCTTAACTCAAAAAATAAAAAAATAAAAATAAAAGTTTATGTTTGTCATATTTTGTTAAGGATTAAAGGTAGCATATACGTTATGCACTAATATATTTTAACACAAACCAATATGTTTCTTTTCATATAAGTAAAATATAGATTTTTCATAAGACGTCATTCTATGACTGTCAAGCTCGAGTTATGTTATTCACTATGCTCAGTTGCAATGCATGTATTACACTGCTCAAAACAATTAGGGGAGCACATGGTTTTAACGAAATTACACAAATACTTACACCAATATGTAACTTAAATTAAAACATCCATAATTTAAAGCATAGCAGAAAACAGAAAAATAAAACTTCATTTGCAAATTAAAGTCATGACGTCAAATACCAGAAAAAGGAGATAAGTGAAGAAATCAGGATTTCACAGAAATGTCTGTTTCACTATCTCATTTGCGAAATTCAATTGCTGAACTTTTGTTTTGAGAAAGAGTGATTTGAAAATGTCACAACAACGTGATTTACCGGAATCCATGGCTTGGCGTATTAAAGATAAGACTTGAATCCGGGCAAACACAACGAAGTGTAGCGGACGCTGTTGGAGTTGCAAGAAATGTCTTTGCAAGGCTGTGGAATCAATTCCAAGAAACATTAAATGTTAGATGTCGACCAGGGCAAGGTCGACCACGTGCACCACAGCAACGGATGACCGATATATCCTGTTAACAGCTCGTCGGGACAGAAACTGGGATGATCCTCAGTTGGAAAAACGGTAGCATTTGGCAACACGACAAAGGGTGTCCAGCCAAACAGTACGAAATATGGTTCATCAGGGTGGTCTCTATGCACGTAGGCCAATGATTTGTATTCCGTTGACCACAAGCCACTGTGCGGCCCGAAGAATTTGAGCTGCTAAACATCAAGATTGAAGGCAACGGATTGGAGTCAAATGTGGCTTCCCTATTCAGTCTGGAGTATGAAACTAGACGTGTTTTTGTAAGGAGGGAAAGGGGCACTCGAAATAACCCTACATTTGTTCGTGGAAGATCACATTACAGACAAGGTGGGTTGATGGTATGAGCTGGAATCGGCATAGGTGGACGTACGGACCTGCATATCATTTGGAATGACACTTTGACGGCCCAAAGGTATACAGACGAGATACTTAGACCTCATGTCATACCTTACGCTTCACCCATGGTGATTCCTGTATTTTCATGCATGATAATGCCTGAAAGGATACAGCTCGTCTGTTGGAGAACATGGATGAAACTGAAACAATAGAGAGTATGGAATTGCCAGCATGATTTCCTGACCTGAATCAGATCGAGCATGTTGGGACACACTCGGACGACGCATTGCAGCAAGCCGAAGGCTTTCTTTTATTGTCTGGTACAAGGAGATTGCAATTCTTGAAGATTGGAAGAGTATTCCTCAAAGTCTTATCGAAAACCTCATCACATCCATGGAAAACAGGTATGCAGCAGTCTTAGCTGTTAGAGGGAACCACACGCCGTATTAAACAACTTGCATCATTACTAAACAATACTTTTTTTGTAATTTACATGTAGCCAAATTGCTGCCCTAAACCATCTTTTCATGTTCTTTCCATCCTTTCAAAGATCTAAAGCTCCCTTGCAATTTTTTTATTTTGCGTCTTATTTTCTGTATTGCGCATTGATACACGTGTACTCTACATTTTATACACATGCATGGCTATCTCGCACGGTTCTCTTCTTTTATTTGCTTGCTCCCCTAATTCTTTGGAACAGTGTATTCACGTTTATATATTTCTTCAAATTTAACACAGTTTTAAAACATTAAGTAATTGTTTATACAACTCAGGATTATATTCATATAATATATATATATATATATATATATATATATATATATATCATGTTAGAACAACCTTCTCTTTTCAGAATATTAAAGCATTTACAAATAACCGAGATTAAATTTTTGCCCTTGTTAATAGGCAGTCAGGGTTAATGTTGAAAAAAGGCATAACATACAACATTTTGTTAATATTGTTCGCTTTTTTTAATTTTACATCAAACTCGTGTAATTAAATATATATATATATATATTTCGGATAATGTGAATATCAGTTGTGCTTCTATACACTCTCAAAAATCTCATTAATTGGACGAATTTTTCCGTTGAATATATTTCAGAAAAAAACGAAAAGTCCCGCTTTGACTTCCCCATTTTCCCACAAAATGCAGAAAATTCTCCAGTATAATTACTATAAGGAATTATGGTGTTTACGTGTATTTTGTTAGACATATAATTTCAAACTATAATTTTCTCAATGATTTCCAGTTTCTATGCCATCACTTTTGGTGGGACGACATTGTCCACAAAAATAATATTTATAAGGATGCATGAGAAATGCATTCAATAATTACTGTAAGGAATTATGGTGTTTTGTGTATTTTGTTAGACATATTATTTCAAACAATTAATTTTCTGAATGTTTTGAAGTTACTGTAAAATAAAACCTAAAAAAGCCAAATTTATCAAGTAAAATGCCATTTTTTATCATGACCATTATTTAAAAAAAATAAGACATAAATATTTCTATGAAATTACTACACTGTTTAGTTTTTAAATCTTTTTTAATGTCATCCGATTTAAAAATTAAACCGCGTAGTATTTCCATACAAATATTTATGCTTTAATTTAAAAATTAATAGGAATGATAGAAAATAACATTTTACTCGATAAATTTGGCTTTTTTTAGATTTTTTTATTGCTCTTAATGTTTATAGCTATTCTAGCATATTGGCAACATGAAAGAATCAGAACATAGTATCGGTTTTAGTACGGTTATATTTGTTTGCGTTTGGAAAATTATGAATAAATTAAAATTTCTGGAATATCATTAAAGACTATACGTGGATATCCAGAGCACGATTATGTTTAACGTTGTTATATTATCATGCATCTATATATTAGAAGTCGAAAATTAAAATTAATGCTGATGAAAAAAAGTATTTTTTCCCGTATGGCTTTTTTTTTCTTAACGTAAAATGCTTTTTTTTAATCCTTATATAACAATATCACGATCTAAAATGAATGAATGATTGGTTTAATAATGGGTTTAAATACATTGTTAATCGTAGCATTCGAACTATAAATTAAACCTGAATAATTCTTAATGCTTTTAGCCATTCTAGAATATTGACTGAAAAGTGAGAGCAGGATAAAATAATAAGGTAAATATTTAATGCATCACTTCTGGAATCGTTATAAATATGATTTACGTGGATAATGCCGTGAAGGAAATTAGAAATAATCTAATCATTTTCTAAAAAATAATGAATTGCAAAAAATAAAATTTGTAAATTTATGAAACAATATGCGTAATTTAATCATTCTATTTATCATAAATTATTATTCTTAGGCTAAGTGAAGTAATACAAATAGGACGAATTTATTAAAGATCTTTCAAAAATACCCTAAAATAAATATCTCAAATTTATTAGTTCAAGTAGTTATTTACACAGTTAACAGAATATTTTTTATCAGTTTCACATGTGATTATTAAGCTTATATTATGAAAAAAAAATTTTAGCAATACGATTTGACTAAGAAAATAGTTTCCCCCCTAAAGAATATAAAAATAACTTCTACAGGACCAGTGTGTTGTAAATCATTATTATTTTCGGTCTTTTAACATACAGATAACAGTCACTTAATATGTATGATTCTTGAGTTTTGATTAAAGTTCTTAATTTAATATTTTCATTCCTATCTTTAATTACTATACAGTACAGAGTTTATAGGTAAGGAAAAATCATCTTACATTTTATCATCCAGCTGCTGGGAGGAATAGGTAATTTGTATTGTATCCTTTATGAGCACTTTATCGCTAATTTTTCGCTTAGTCTTCTGACTACTATATTGTGAAAGGCATAAATATATGATTAGTGTTTATTTTATGAATAGGGATGCGACACATTTTGTTTGCAGTTAAATAATTTTAATATAAAATTTTAATACGATTAATTTTACACATCAATCTATATAAATTAATATTCGCTTTAAGAGCGACTGAACTATACATACTTTCAGTTGAGGAAAGAGAAGTTACACTGAAAGTTAAACAGTTTATAGTCACATAGAGTTTTTTATGTTGTGAGCCCAGATATCTAGGCACGTGGCTGAAGTTCAAAAGGTTAAAAGTTCAGACTCGTGTCGTTGACGTCACTTAGTAGCCATCTGGTTTCGATTAACTTCTGTGCATAGGGCTAGTTTCATCTATTTCGTTCTATCACTGAAAACTTGGATTATTGACTGGGAGTATAGATTTACAATACAACTCCCATAGAAGAATTTTATTCCGCCTGCACCACTTTTTTACACAGTTATTTTGACTTATTTAATCACGAAAAAGCCATAATTAAAAAGTTAAAGTATTATAGGCGCATTTTTTTCTTCTACTTACAAATTTTTAAAACAGAATGATATAAACTTGAAGTGTTTTATTTCGAAGATTAAATAAATGCGCACAAAGTTTCGAACTAAATATTTTCCTAAACTACACTCAACCGAGCGCAATCTCAGTTATCAAAGGCGATAAATAGCTCGCCCCAGTTTCACTTACAGATATAAATCTTCCGAATCATCGGAGAATGTGGGAACTTGTGGATATAATTCACCCTTGAATGAAAGTCGGTCCATTAATCAAAAAATAATGTGAGCTTTTCGGTTAAGATTATAAGTACCAGTGATGATAATTTAGATATTTAGAAAGAAAAATATTATGTTTCGTCTTAGTAATATATAGTAAAATAAAATGACAATGGCAATTAGATTGTTATAATTTTTTTTTAAACTAAACAACATGTTTAATATTCACATTTAACAACAATATCAGAAAATATTTATAAAACATAATATATGAATATAATTTTGTGGAATTGATTTTATGTGAAAAATGTTTACGCATTTGAGAAAAAAAAAGTTTGTTCAAATAAAGATTACATCTTTCAGATTTAAAAAATTCGGGATAAAGTTTTCGTCATTGTTAGGGTTTTTGCTTTTATTTATACATATACTACCATTTCCAAAAAGATTACATCATGATGTTATGCTCTGTTATTATGTTTGATATTATGTTTGATATTATTATGATATATTATGTTTGACATTATTGTGATATATTATGTTTGATATGATGCTGCGTTATTTTAATAATGTAAGGTACTTTTGAAGAGCATTTGAAGTGTCCCATTACTAGCACAATAGGCCCAAGTGGATAATTTTTTTATTATTAATGATAAAATGTTTTTATTATTATATATGACTTTAAAATGATTCAATGAGTATGACATACATCAACTTGAAGTAATTATCAATATGCTAGAGTATCCAATCCAGGCTTCCCGGATTATGGAAAATCTATGAAAACCATTTCTTTTATTAAAGGCTCCAATAGATTTTAAGAAATTTCAAAGTATTATTTAAGTTGATTTTAAGTTAATTTTAAGTAGTTTTTAGTAATTTTTTAAATAATTTTTAAGTATTTTTTTCTTCTTAGTTTAAGGTAATTTCAAGTAATTTGAAGAAATTATTTAAAAATACACTAAACAATATACTAGGGTATCCAACCAGACTTTCCGGGTTATGGAATGCAGGAAAAACACATTATTTTTTATTGAAGGCTATAATAGAGTTTTTAGATTTAATGTATTTTTTTAGAGTGCCCACTAATAACACCAAAAAGTATTTAGATGTTAAAACAAGAACGAAAAATCATGCGTCAAGCATAGATTATGTAACACTTTCCAATGCTTCCAAAATAATTTTACAAATCATTATCGTTTAATAAGCTGAATGGTAACATCTAAGTAAACAATTTGGAAAACGCATAACATATTTAAAAACGTAATTTCAGGAATTTCCAGCATATATTTCCAACAAATACAATATTCGGAAAATTATCCGAATACTTTTATTCAGCCCTGTATATGATGTATAGATTTGTATATATGCTACATAGGATGCTAAATTTTAGTTTAGTTAGGAAACGCGTAGCAGAGTTTAAAATTCTCCTTCTGGAGTTTCTTTCAATAAACGGAAATGTGTTCGCGAACTTTTGTGCTGCCCTGTATATGAAATAAAGAATTTATACACACCAAGTAATAGACAAAAGTAAGTTAAATTTAAAATCGTGTGCAGCAACTTAAAATGCACTTCCAGGAATTATTGTTAACAGAGAGTAGATAATTATTTTGTGTGTCCCTGTAAATGAACGATGACTGCTATAAACACAATCTTCTGTAGTAAGCCTCTTTTAATGCACCTTAGTGATATATATAAATTTCAATGCGTTTAAAATAGTGAAACATTATTTAAATAAACCGCAGACGATTTTTCTCCATATACGTAATGTAACGGAATTCTTTTGACTGTCCCTATAAAGTAACTATAAGTGCTATGCACACCCTATTCCATATTAAGCTTCTTGTAATACACCTTAATGATATATATAAATTACAATGTGTTTGAAATTGTGTAACATCATTAAAATAAACCGCAAATGTTTTTTCCCCATAGACCGCAATGTAACGGAATTCTTTTGAGTGTCCCTGTAAAAAAACTATAAGAGCTACACACTTCAGTTGAAATAGGGAACATGCTATAGATAGCGACAATAACATATAAAAATTGCATAGCTATCCGAGCATATTTACGGGAGTTAGAGCATGGCCAGACGGCAGACGGCCAGACGTCCAGACGGCAGAAGGCAGAAGGCAGACGGCCAGACAAACCGAAGTCATAAACACTTTTCAACTTGGTTGGAAAGTGTTAAAAATGTGTTCAAAAAGGTTTTAAAATCAATTAAAGGCGATACAATCGTATTAGGAGTTAACAGACGAAACAATCGTGAAAGATTTCGCTACTTACAGCAACATTTTTTAAGATAATTTTAATCGTTTAAACGCACAATTTTATTACATGCCTGTAAATTTGTGTTTTAGTTATTTATTGATGAAGTTTTTGCCTTCGTTATACAGTATTACTCGGAAACATATGCTGAACTATTTTTCCTGAATTATTATTGTTTTAAGTACAAATAGTTAATCTTTAGCAATCGGGATTCACGCGATATTGATAGATTTTGTTTAAAAAATAAGCTTGAAAATTATTTTAGTACCAGCAAAAATTAGTAAACCGTTTTATATATACAGTATTATTATTACGTATACAGTTTTTACGTATATTACTTATACATTTTTTAAACAAATTGCATTTCAATGTATTTTTTTTTTATTCGACAATGTAAAAATTGAAATTGTGCAGTGTTCAGCTGTTAAAAAAATTGAAGTTAAAAATTAGATGTGTAGGATTGGTTTCTGTGTACAGGTCCAATACATTTGATGAGCGCCATTTTTAGACGAACATATGATTAATTAGCTACAATAATACGAAAACATTATCACGTTTAACCGGAATACACAGGATACGAACGGTGTTTAGTTTTCCCCAAATAAAACAAATAATAATTGTCAACATTTTTAATCGCAAACAATTGTTATAAATTTTCGTGGATTACTTAGACAAAATCTAATTATTTTGATCGATTAGACAGTCAACAAGAGAAAAAAAATATGCGTCAAGCATAGATTACATAACACTCTCCCACACTCCCAAAATAATTTTGCAAATCTTTAACGTTTTAAAAGGTAAAAGATTATATCTAAAAAACAAGGTTAAGGTCAAACCAATCGTGGAGGTCTACCTTTCGGCTTAAGCTCAACTAGCCCCGCTCAGCAGGTTTGTTTACTATGCGACTAAGCGTTACAAGATAATTATTAAAGTTGAGAGAAAACAATAAATACAAAACAATAGTAGTAGCTCATTTATTGAACGATAAACAATTAATAAATACAATAATGTCAAAGAAAATAATCATAGTTTGATTAATAGCATCGAGTTATACACTCGATGTTACTACTCAAACTATGATTATTTGATTTTTAACTACTGTTAAAAGATTTATTTGGGAAAAACAACTGGAATAATTAGATTGTGGTATTTACAGTAAACAGTTAACACAATTTAAAGACAACAATGTACTAGTACTAAGAATATTAGGGAATAACATAAGTGATTGTATAGGAATACGTTATATGTAGTGAAAAAAATAAACACAAATCAAATGCCACCTGAGATTAGAGAAGTAGTACTGGAACACAAATTCCAACAATTCAAATTTTGATGATATAATAACTGAGAAAAAAAAATACTAATTATACTGAGCAATACTAAATAATACTTTGAGATATTGAGCAATAATTATACTATGTAATACTGAAATACGAATGCTGAAATTAGAAAATTCCGAAAATACAATTTACCAATCAATCATACTAAGCAGTATTAAATAATACTACAACTCAATAATACTACCATGTAATAATACTGTATGTTGCTGAAGTAGATAATAATATCGGATAGAAGTAAGTATTATATTTAAGTAAACAATTCGGAAAGCCCATAACACGTTTGAAAACCCAATTTCAGGATTTACCTGCAATATTCGGAAAAATATCCTAATTCTTTTGTGCAGCCCTGTATATGATCTATAGATTTGTATATACACAATATAGAGTGCTAAATTTTAGTTGAATTAGGAAAAGCGTAGCGCAGCTTAAAATTCCCCTTATGGAACATCCGTCAATAAATAGAAATGTACTCGAATGATTTTGTGCTGCCCTGTATATGACTTTTTAATATTATTATATTTATTTAGCAATGAAATAATTCTATTTTACCTTCCAGTAGAGACATACATTAGATATAGGTTATAAATTATAACTGTATTGAATACTGTTCAAATTAATGAAAGTACTTTAATTTTTGACAGTTTGTGTCACTTATGTATTACATGTTCCTCGGTATTACAAAACCATTTCAAACAAACAGAATATCAAGTACTCTATTAGGAAAATATAAATATGGATATTTGTTTGCATGCTTGCATAAATATGCATATGCATTACTCAAATAGAAGTTCAGCGGTATAAAAAATATAATAATAAATATAAGTTTACCATCAATTTAGAGAACTGTATAACGTGACGCAGTGTACTATATGCAGTAATTTACATTGGATTGAATATACAGAACTTTCATTTAACCTGCACTGCAAAAAAATTTTAATTTTACAGTAGAATACTAGCACCCCAGCTGCCGCTATAATCAAATGCCCAATTGAAGTCAGAAAATGATTGGATTCTATACTTCATTTGCACTGTTTAGTTACCTATTAATCAATAACACCCTGAAAATAAAGAAATATCGGAAGGTTATGACCCGTTGAAAAGTGTATGTATACATTTTGGGAGAGCACACTATATAGAAATTTAGATAATTTTGTATCAAAATCTATCGTTATATATTTTTATTCAATATGATGAATAAGTGTATGTAGATTCATTAAGCGCCTTTATTTATGACGCACATACAAAAAAAAAAAACTGTTTCCATACTTCACTACATCATTTTACTGTTTATTACTGTTAATTTTACGGTATAATACTGGCAGCTGGGGTTTCAGTATTACACTGTAAAATCAACAACTTTTTTTGCGGTGTAGACTGATTATTTATTATTTCTCTTATAAGCAGTTTGATAAATATAACTGGGTGAAATGTTAAATGTATGCATCACACATATCGTAACATTCATGACCATTTTGGGCTATTTAAGAAAAGCGTTTTATCCTTAATAAATATGTTTTGCTTCTAAAACAAAAGCAATGCATTAAAAGAATTGCAAAAGAGGAAATAAAATCAAATAACCAACATCTTTAAGGAAACATAAGACTGAAAGGTAATATTTCAAATGCCAGATTAGTGAACAATGGTTGACGAAAGATTTATGTCACTATGAAAGAGAAAACTAATCTGATGTTATCTTTCGCTCACATGTTATTCGGAAATGATGACATCTGAACTGTGTATTTCTGGAGAGGGCATGATGAAAATGTAACTAAACAATGTAAATGAAGTACCGAAAAAGTATTTATTGTATGTGCGTCATAAATAACGAGCGTTTAATGAATCTACATACACTTATTCATCATATTTAATAAAGATATATAACAATAGATTTTGATTAAAATATAAATAAAATGCTTAAGTGATACAAATAGAAACAACAAAAGGCTTATTAAAATATTTTAATGATCGACATACGTTTCATCGCTCATACGGCGCCATGTTCAAGATATCGAACGATAAACAAAAATATTCACGCAAATTTTTGAAAATAAACTTGAATACATGAATCACGAGATCATATAAGTAAAAAAATAGGTGCTTGAAGTACACTGTTAAAATTTGGCAGCAAACTGTCCAGTCATTTGACCGTTTTTGCAGAAAACGGTTACATAACCGTGATTTAACACTATTCTGACTATAATATGGGGAATAATATGGTCATAATAGCGCTAAACTACGGTTATGTAACCGTTTTCTATAAAAACGGTCAAATGACTGGACAGTTTGCTGCCAATTTTTAACAGTGTAGCCAACTGTAAACGTGAAAATTAATATTTCGTCATTGCTTTTTTTAAACTGAAAAGTACTTCGTGCCAAATTTTAGGTAATTCAAATGAGGCGGATTCATGGTAAATGTTTATGTTACGCATGTATATTTCTATCGATTCAGGGATAATAGATGGGTAATAGAGTCTTGATGGATAAATTATTTTACTATTTTTAAAATCAATTTTTAATGTATCGGTTCTATGTAGTCTTGGCAGTTCTGTAGTACTTCTGTCATATTTCATATCTGCCATATGCTCTTTTAATCTTGTTTTAAACTTTCTAATGGTGTTTCCTATATAATATTGTAATGTTCTATCTGCTCTGGTAATAATAGTAAAATAGTAAAATAATTTATCTATCAAGACTTTATTTCCCATCTATTATCCCTGAATCTACACAAATCTACATGCACAACGTAAACATTTGCGATGAATCCGCCTCATTTGAATTACCTAAAATTTGGCACGAGGTACTTTTTAGTTTAAAAAAAGTAATGCCGAAATATTAATTTTCACATTTGCAGTTGGCTAAATCAAGCACCTGCTTTTTTTAAATATATGATCTCGTAATTCATGTTTTCAAGTTTATTTTCAAAAATTTGCTAGAATATTTTTTGTTATTGTTCTATTTCTTGAAAATGAGTGTTGCATATACGAGCGAGTTGTATGTATTAAGTATGAGCGTTGAAACGTATGTCGATCATTAAAAGGTTTTTTATAAGCCTTTTGTTGTTTCTATTTGTATCACTTAAGCATTTTAGCTATATTTTTATTATAATTAGTGATCTTATTCTGAGAGTATGTGATATAGATTTCGATACAAAATTATCTAAACTGCTATATAGGGTGCTCTCCCAAAATGTATATGTACACTGTTTAACGGGTCATAATCTTCCGTTATTTCTCTTTTTTCAGGGTGTAAATAATTGGAAATAATGAGTGGACTAATATTAGCTTTTGAAAACAGAAAACTTATTTTAAAATGCAATTCGGAGTATGAAAATGTAGTAGAAGTGCAAAGACAATATCACAGGTAGTTTCAGGAATATCCACCTACGTAATTTAGAATTAATCGGATAAAAGATAAGTTTGAAGCGAGTGGATGTTCAAAGACAACGATCCGGAACTGCAATTTAGAAGAATGCGCCACAACACCAAATGAAGTGTTTGTTGAATTTTGTGAATCTGTAGCCCACCGTTATAAGCAATGCATTAACAAAGAAAGGTAATAACTTTGAACATCTGCGGTAGGAGAAAAAGTTATACATTTATGTAGATTCTTTTGCATTTTAGATATTAATTATAACTGACAAAAACAAATTATAATCTTTCTAATTTTGCATGCTTTTTTGGAACACCCTGTATATAAACTATTACTCTCCTTTCATGCTATAATATATAATTTTTCTTTCATGTTATATATCTCTTTTCCTATAATCTCCTTTCATGTTATATATAATTTTTTTTTCTATTTCTGAAGAAAAGAAATACGCAAGAGTTTAGGACATCAAAAAATATTTTAAAAGGGCCTTTGATTTCAAATTGAATACGATTAGTTCACACTCATCAGTTTCTTTCAAATTAATGAAAAACATAGTGAAACATAGAGCAAATTCGAAATAACAAGAAATATTATACTAAAAATTATTATTAACAGTTGGATTTTCATCCGGTTTAAATAGCCCACCAATGTTTGAAATTTTGATTTAGTTTAGTAGACATTTAAAGAAAGAATATATAGGGTGTCCCAAAAGTCTCCGTACAACTTCAAAAATGTATTACAAAAAATAATAGGCCTACAGCAAAAATAATTGCAACAGTAATTGAGTAATTTAAAAAGTTTTTTTCTACTGACTTAGTAAACTTCAACATAAGAACCTATCGTAGCACAAAGAATATCAAGACGACATTCCAATTCAATCCACGAACGTTTTTCATGCTAACATCAACAGTAGGTACTGCTGTTTGGATCTTATGTTTCAGTTCCATGATACTATTAAATTTTGTTCGGATTTCATCAGACAGTTGTAACTACTGTTGATCTTAGCATACTGAAACGCACGTGGATGGAATTGGAATATCGACTTGATATTCTTTGTGCAACGAAAGGATCTCCTGTACAAGCATATTAAGGCAGTAGAAAAAAACTTTTTAAGTTACTCTATGTACTGTGGTAATTATTTTTACTGTAGGCCTATTATTTTTTTTTTGTAATAAATTTTTGAATTTGTACGGAGACTTTTGGGACACTCTGTATATACATATATTTAAATAATAAAAAAATTCTAAATGCAACCATTTAAACAGTAAAAGCAATTTAAAACATTTATATAGATAATCAGGCTATTTTAATAGAAAATATTCACAAGAATTACAAAAATTAAAAATTAAACTTTAAAAAAGCGGTATCTAGTTAGCCATTTCTTAAAAATATTGAATACTGAATATCTGAAATATAGTTCTTTGGTAAGCGTTACCTCAAATTTTTAAATATTTGTTTTACGTAAAATTCAAATTGTTTATCTTGACTGCGTGTCAAATAAGATACTTCTTTTGTAAACTCTTCAAGGAAATGCCTTGCAGTAAACTCTTAAAGTTCGTATCGCAACATGCTTGCGGTTAGAATAACTGACGGTGGGTGAATAAACAGACAAAAATAAGATACGTTTCTTTCCTTTTAGTTTACTATATCGATTAAAAGATATAGAGTAACTCAGATGCTAAATTTCTATTACTTTCAATCAGTTTTACTTTGTATTCTAGTAAGAAGATTATTATCATGTGTTTTGTTTTACTTATATTAAGCAAAACGATCATCAAAATTGGATTAACATTTACGAAAATAATGGAAATTGACGAAATGAAGTAATTTCCATTTTATAAAAGCATGTATTTTTTATATAAATTGTGAATGAGAAGTTTTTGTTGGACTTTATGAACGTTAGCAAAACCAAATACCTATGTATAGGAGGAAATGAGACAGAACTAAATTTGAATAATTGCATAAATATAGGAAGCTGCGAGTACTCTAGATACATTGGTGTTGACATTAATAGAGAAGGCACAGACTCACAGGAGATTAAATATAGAATCTGTCAAGGAAGAAAGGCTGTAAAACTATTAAATTCTATTTGTTGGAGTGAGGAGATCTCCAGGGAAAAAAATATAATTTATACAATTACATTGTAAAGAGCAAATTGTTATATGGAGCAGAGGGATGGAGAATTATGGAGACTTAAAGAAAGAAATTAGCAGGTGGAAATGGATGCCCTAAGACGATCATGCAGGATATCAAGAATAGAAAGAATAAGAAATCAAAGAATCAAAGAAACGATGAAAATAAAGGGAACCATATTAGACGATCTCCAAAAGCAGCAATTAATCTGGTATGGTCATGTTAAAAGAATGAGTGACGAGAGACTACCCAAAATCGCATCAATTTATAAAACAAACCAAAAAAAGAAACGAGAAAGACCACGAAAGACCTGGATGGATGATATAAAAAAAGACATCTAGGATAGGGGTCTGGAGGAGCAATGGACACTTGACCGGAAGAAATGGAGTGGTCTCTTGTAGATTTTTCGGATGGCGTCACCTGACGCCATAATCCTAGTTTATATATATATTAAGAAAGAAACAGTTTTTCTCATGCATATCTTAATAAAATGAAGCCTCGTTAAACGTCAGCTATTGGGACTCAGCGATTGAGACGCTTTAAGGTGCCCACGATAGTACAAGAGATATAGCATATATATTATAATTAAATTGGTTATATTCATTCTAAATGATATTGAAAATTATTTATGAACTTTAACTTAATGTAAATTGGAACTACTCTTTTATAATATGCATAATGTGAAAAGAAGTATTTAAAAGAAAAAAAATTATCTATAAATCGTTACTAAAAACAACTATTTTACAACTGTTATTCAATAAAAAATGATGCGATTATTGAATTATGTTACACTACATAAATATTAAAAAGTAAAACAAACATTTCTTAAAACTCATACAAATAAAATCTGCGAGCAGTACGTTTTCGAACTGAGTGAAAAAATTACTACGCGCATCAATCAGTTATATTATGGTATAATAATAAAAGTGTAATAAAAATGTTTTAGCTTTAATTTTGTTGTTAAATTTCTATTAGCATTACGAAATCCTCTTCTGATTTTTCAGAAGAAATAAAGAAATACTGTGTAAGATATAGTGGTGGAAAACTCCACACCTATTAGTTTTGCCGGAAATCATATTGTAAAAAATGCGAGTCATACCAATTAGTAATAACGTATAGTAATTAATGTTATACATGCATTTTACTTCGTTAGTTTTCTACATTTTGAAATTGTAATAAACATAAAAAATTTCAATACTGACAAAAGCAATATTGGACTAGCTGGTTCTAATAGTAGGGCGTCTCTTTTATGCCTCACGATAATAAAATAAATAATTCCTTTTGAAATAATTTGTTTTTCCTGCAGTTTTTACGAAACATTTCAGAAGTATTTCCATTATATCACTTCAGTAAAATTAACGTTTTCTTCAAATATCCATTGATAATAATCGAATTTGTTCAATTAATCAAACTGTTTAGTATTTATTGCATTTTTCTGATTTTTTTCTTTTTTACATGTAGCGTTTTTTTTTTTTTTTTTTTTTTTTTTAATTTGTAAATTTTTCATGCATTTATACTTGGCTCTTAGATTAAAAACACCGAAATATTATTTAAGGACGCATTATCATAGAAACAAAATTCATGAAACTAAGAACCTTTAAAATATATTTTTCTCAATATGGATGAGAAATTTTATCTCATATTTGTTATTATAGATTTATTTCTATAAAAAAAAAGAATAGCAAGAAACGTTCATGGAAGAAAAATCCCATAGAAATATGAGACCTTTATATGGCCATTAGATTGCGGAAACAATAGCACTAAATCTCTGTACTAAGACGTAATATCCTGATATATAAGATAAAATATAATTTATTGAACGATAGGATAGGATGATCAATGGTTTGAATCTTAAATCTAAAATATATCTCCAAAAAAAGAATACATTCATAAAATAGCGTAAAAGAAAACAAATAAAAATTATGCTTCGTTCTAAACCTTAAATTTTTTACAGATAAATAGAGATAAATTTATTTTCTAAGATACTATTTAATACTGCAAAATTAAAACTAAAGCGCATATGTAGTATTGTAGTACTATGTAGTATTTTAGTATTATGTAATATTGTAGTATTATGTAGCCTTGTAGTATTACGCAGTATTTTAGTATTATGTAGTCTTATGAACATTATCTATTGTAGTAGTATTATGAACATTATATGCATAAATGTTATGAAACTCGTTCCCTTTACTACTATAGCCACGAATCCAACCCCGGCTACACGAGTTAAAGATGTCCGATATTTTGCGCAGTGCATACAAAATCCTGATTATCGTGGGGAAAACTTCCACCAGCAAAAATGAATAGAAATTTTTGCGTTATTTATGACAGAAATTCTATAACATTAAAGCGTTTAAATAACTTGAAATTTTTTATTGAAATTTACTGGTGGATGTTTGACCCTGCTGTATTCAAGAACTCGATACAGAGAAAATAGATAAAAATCGCCTTTAATTTAATATTCTAACATTTTACATTTAATATATCTCTTAGATTACCCAACAACACACCAAAAAACTTTTTGGAATTTTCACATTAGACTCATTTGAAACTTACCGAAAAAGCCAAATGTTACGTCAAAATTATGTATTCGTATAGAAAATTTCAGAGGTTTCTTAAATATTAATATAAAGACGAGACGCTACGCCTGTATGTTTACCATAAGTTGAAAGAAGACATTATTTCCAGCCGAATGGTTATTTTCCGCTTCTTCTGGGAAAAATTGGTGATTAAATACGTGGTGTGTTTTCTTTGTAACATTTTTCAATACAGTTGAAAAGTATTTATGAATACGGTTTATCTATCTGTCTGTTTCTCCGTGCTCGAACTGTCGCAAGTATTGTTGGATTGTCACGTGATTGATATATGGTATTAATGTTTACTTTGCCATGTTTTCTATTAAAAATGGCTTTTTCATGGCATTTATAGTTCGTTTACAGGGACACTCAAAATAATTCCTTTACATTTTGCTCTATGCTGAAATATCGGTTGCGATGTATTTTAATGGAGGGGCTACTACAAACATAATGGAATTGATATCAATTTCTCAGGGGCATTAAAACTGGCTTTCTGTAGAATATGCAGTGTGTAGCATGTAGAGTTCGTTTACAGGGACACTGAAAAAATTATGACCTATGGGATAAAATCATTGCGGTCAATTTTAATGATGTTACACTGTTGCAAACATGAATTTCTGAGGTACTTTCTATAGAAAATGTAGTGCAACGAATTTATCATTCATTTACAGAGCACACAAAAGAATTCGGTTACTTAATGTTCTACGAGAAAAGCTTTTTGAAGCATATTTTATTTATGTTACAGTGTTTCAATTATAATTAAATTGATATGTATTTCTAATGTTCACTACAAGATGTTTGATGTAGACTGTACAGTATGATGTGCATGGCATTTATCCTTCATTTGTAAGGACACACAAAATATATCGGAGACAGTATTGTATCCGAAGTACTGTCTATTAGCGATAATTGCCGTGAGTGTGTTATCAGTTATGTTTGGGTTTTTAAGTTTAAGTAAACGTTTTCATACCACGTGGTATTTTTTATACATCATATACATGGCTACGCAAAAAAAATTAAACATTAATCTCTATGGACGTGACTTGCTTAAAGGTAGATAACAATACAGCTATACAAAAGAAGTTGAGTAAATTTCCATTTATTTCCAAAAATTGCTGAATGTAATTTCTCAACTGTTCTATGCTTTTTCTAACTTTAGCATATTATGTAGAATATATACAAATTTAAAGATCATATATAGGGCTGTACAAAAGATTTCGAGTACCTTTCCGGCTCTGGAGGGCAGGCAGAAAAATTCGTTTTCTAAATTGTTTACTTAGGTTCTTTACATTATGAAACGGTGATGTTTTGAAATGTATTCATCAAGTGTTTGAACACTTCATATTTTTCACTTGTTTCATATTCTATACTTGACGCAAGATTTTCTCTCTTATTTTTGGCTAACTGTACATCTTTAAAAATTAAAACATTACCAAAAAATAGTAAGAGTTAAAAAATGGGTATAAAAAGTGCTACCTGAATATAAATTCGTAGTTTTCTTACTGCTAGTCCTTTTCAGTTGAAATATACACTTTTATTTGTCAGAAGAAAATTATTTAGTATAACAGGTGGTTTTGGCGTTAAAACCGTTTTCAGAAAAATTATTTTTAATTTTTAGATAAATAATTATGTCATATAACGGATTCTTAGGATTAAAGTTCTTCAGATTTATAGAAGTGGAAAATTACTAAACGAAATAAATTGAATCTTGTATCAGAAAATGGGGGCTAAAACGATGCTGATGTTTACTTGCGCGGAAAATTAGATGTATCCTTGTTTTTCTGTGCATTCTTTACCGGTTGTTTTTCTTTAATGAAATGTGGTTGCATTTCGTTTTCGCTCTATTTTTTTATTGTTTCCAAATCATAATATAAGAAAGGGTGATTTATTGATACAAGGTCACAGCCTCTTGTCTTTGTAAAAAAGAAATGTATGATGTGATTCATTGAACTTTTATTTAAATTTTGGTTTATGTATGTAAAGATGGAATGTTTTCATCGACATTCCATTAACTTCTTTATATGCTATATATATATACGAGAAATGAATACAAGTATGTACATGCTGGTATGTTAACAGGTTTGCTTGATATCACAATGCTATTTTTAAACTTAATTATAAAATAATAAATTAATTTCAAGGCATTTGTTTGAAGGCCGAAAGTGACAAATCGTCAAATATTCTTCATGATTATTATTTAAGGTTACAGGGACAATGGAGATAATTATGCATTAATTCTGTACAGCAATGCATTATGTAGGAAAAACTAAAATAAAAATAAAAATAAAAGAGTGTATTAAATTAAAATTAAAATATGTTTTTAAGGGTTTGAATACATGGGCAAACGAGTCGCGCTTGGTAATTTTTTCAACGTTTATATTATATTTGAGTGAAGGCAAATTTTATTATTTATTTCTATTTAAACATATCATTTCTATTTTCGAAATGAAATAATAAAAATGCTGACAATTCGTTTTTTCTTTATCTGTTATATTGTATCCAATTTCCCCGTATTTTCGATATAACAGTTATAATTTCCACAGTCGTTAAGCACTAAATTTGTTTATTGACAAGGTATTCAACACTTCTATCCATGCAACATTATGGATTCTGCGAGGATTTTCTGTAGGTAGCAGTACTTTTCTATTGTTTCTCCTCTAACTCTTTATACAGCAACAACCAAATATTTTTTTAGATTATATATATATATATAATATATTTATAATCTAAAAAAATATTCTTATTATATATATAATATATATAAATATGGCAGTTCATACAAAACAATGAAATTGAATTCAAACGGGTGCACCATGTTCAGATATATATTTTAAGTTCTGAAGATAAAATAATCGAAGTACTTGAACATCCCCTCAACCATAGAATTAACCGGAAATCAATGGATTCATTATTACTCGGTCGTAAAATAATTTTGCTCAATCATTTACGATGATGCGAGAAGTTGAAGAAGTAAAATGGCGACAGAATAGACCTCAACCATATTGCTCTTTAGAGTGCAAGGCAGTGCTTATTACAGAAAACTCATTATTCCTCTGACCAAAGAAGTGCGCTCTACCCTTACACTGCACACTAATAGAAGATTCCTAGATAACGAAATGTAATGCATGAAAATGGCACAAAAATCGCCAATTTGCGCAAATCATGTAGAACGTTTCACGGACCCACTGTTTTAAACCAAAGGAATATTCTGTGGATTTGCAATTGAAACAACATTATATCAGTCGTCAGCACACTATCGAATTGTTCTTCGATTTGTACTTGCTAATTACCTTTCTCCCTATACAGCTGTTTCCAATTCTAGTGAGTGCGTGAGATCATTCACTGACTGTAGAGCATTTATACACTTGCTTTGTCAAAAAATAATTGAAAAGTCTTCGAATTTAATCTGGTTAACTTCAATAATCAGTCACAATTTCCTGTACAACAGTTTTTATAACAACGTCAGTGCATATGCGTGTTTTAAGAACAACAATAGTGCATCTGCATGTGCATATATTCGTGGATGGCAAGTAAGCGTTCAGTTCCAAGACGTTCTGTAATGTTATCTGGCAGTTTGGGTTAAAGTTTTGAATGTGGATATCACGTCTGTGCAAATATATTAGTCTGTAGTACACATACGGAACACAAAGAGATTTATCTAGTTTTAATTTCAAGCGTAACTCAATGATGAGATAAATAAGAACATGACATCCTGTTATGTTTAGGATACACTGTTGCGCATATGATCATTTGAAGCGAATAAGAAATGTAAAATTGAAATTTCCTCATTAAAATCGCCATTGTAACAACCGATTCCCGAACTCAATGAAAATTTAGGTAACAATTCTACCGACCCATTAATATTAAATCAAATTCACCCCGATGTGATGAATAAATTTCATCACTGCTAAATTCCACCACTGGCTAAATTCAAATACTGAATCATATTACAAATGTTGTTCTCCAAACAGTCTGGCGTGCTAATCTTTTGACAGAAAAATCTGCAAAAGAATTTATATGCTTACATAATCTCTAATGGGATTATGCCACTAAATTTCACTGATCTTATATAACGTATATGTGTAGATTACTAAGATGTCTTTTTCAAAATGAATTGAATATGGAATTTAAGGTGATCTGCTTGTAGACTCCAATGTGCTCTTACGCAAGAGTAGCGATTAACGCGTTTGAATTCCATTAAGTACGTAATTGGTAATATGAGTATTAATTTTGAAGCCTAAATTAGTGTATGAAGCGGTCATTATCCTCATTGATCAACATTTCACTTTCAAAACTAAAACCACAGGTCACTGTCAAAGTTGGAATAAATGCCTGTAATCGTTTTTGATTTAGCCTAATTTTTCATTTGTGCTGTCTGCTATTGCACAATTCTAGTTTCAAAATAATTGATTTCTTATAATTTTTATTATTTGCATAGAATTCTCAAATGTACATCTTTCCATCATCCTATGTATTTTATTATAGCAAACACATAGCTATAATTAAAAAAAATCGATCCTGTTTAGTAAACAAACTAATAATCCTCGAAAGAATATATTACATTTCTTTTTGAATTGCTGGTAGTTATTAGCCAATGTTGGTAACTTTGCCACTTTGTTATTTTACATCAATGTTACAATAAAATGTATATTTTGGAGATATATTTTTTAATTACGCTTGAAAATTATTTAAAATCCCGTAAACGTTCAGTAAAACTTTATCTTATTTTATAATGTAACGTTTTCAAATAAATTTAATTTGAAAATTCATTTTATTGTCTTTTTAATGACGTAAAAGTTCAAATTTTGCGACATTTAAAAATGAAAGTATTAGCAAAAAAGGCGAAAGCTATAACACAAATAGTTTTCATCATCGTTATGACTTCAGCGTACCTTATTACCTTAACCGTACTGGTCTATATATTTTTTTTTATCCTCTACTGATAGAAGCGAGAGTTTGTTGCTAACTTGATTTCCTGATTAATAGCACTGGTATCTTGTATGCTATTTATAACACATGCCACGTAATAATGATAAAATTTTCATAAAATAATTCAAAATGTAAAAAAAAGATATTCAGAGATAAATTTAAAAGATAAAACAAAACCAGAAACGTAAAATTAAAGCATTTATTTTCTATCAAAACTATTCAACAATACTTCACAGAAATTACGCTAATTAGTTTATTTTCGCACTTTTATTTATTCTGAACTCATATAAAATGCAATTAATCAGATGATTTCTGATTGTTGAATAATTCATCAGTTTAAAAACGCATCTATATTTTACATTTTTCATATTTCTAATGCATATTAAACAGGTTTGAAAAAATAAAAAAGATGTTATAATATAAAAGTACCTTGTAAATCAGATCTTGTGAAATATTAATAACTTCCAACTGATTTTAAACTGTTCGTTCACATGTTATTTTAATTTTGTGTATTTAAATAAGTATAATTTATATGCTAATGATAATATAAATTGTTACTTTTTTAATTTCGTGAAATGAATTGGATACAATAAAAAACATAAAGAACGTTTAATAACATTAAGAACGTATTTCAGGAACGTTTCTTATTTTCTTAGATAAAGGTTAATCCATTCCTATACAAATTTTGTATTATTTCGCCCCTCCCTCCACATATGCCACAAGTGGTCACACACAAATTATACTCTATTCCCCTTATTCTGACGCCCCATTTTCTGCAACTATTTAAATTTATTTTGAATTTGTGTATTTAAATAATTATAATTTTTATTCTAATGAAAATGTAAACTGTTATTTTTAATACTTAGTTGAAAAATGTTTATGATTTCGGTTTGTCTGTCCGTCTACCGTCTGCCGCTTGTCCGTGTTCTAACTCGCGTAAATATACTCGGATTGTGATGGAATTTTTGTATGTTATTATCGTTTACTGTAGCATGATCCCTATTGAAAACGAAGTGTGTAGCACTTATAGTTTTTTACAGGGACGGTCAAAAGTATTTCGTTACATTACAGTCAATGGAAAAAATGTTTCAAGTGCATTTTGATAATGCTACGTCATTTGAAATATGATGGAATTGTTATATAATTATGAAGCACATTAAAACACGCTTTTTGTAGAATATGTGGTGCATAGCATTTATTATTCATTTACAGTGTCAAACAAAAGAATTCTGTTGCACATTGTTCTACGAGGAAAAACCTTTTGTAGTGTAATTTAATGATGTTTCACTAATTTGAAACATAATGAAAATTACATGCATTACTGAGGTGCACTATAAATTGCTCGCTTAAAAGTATAGTGTGCATTGGACTTATCGTTCATTTACAGGGACACACAAAATATATCGATTACAGTATACGTGCAATAATTACAGTATATGTGTGATAAGTGCGTTTTCAACATTGGTTTACGTTTTTAAGTTTAACTAAATTTTTGCATAGTACGTGCGGTGTGTATATATTCGGTTGATTATATACAGGGCTACCCAAGGGAATTCGTAAATATTACATACTATGGGAGTGAATCGCTTAGAGTAGTTTTTAATTGCGTTACGCAATTTTCTGCTAGTTAGTAGACTTATAGAAGTTACTGAAAAATAAATAAATTCATGTACTACGCAAAGAGCAAGGTACATTGTCGTTTATGGTTGGGAATTGCTAAAAATTTGTTTTAAGTTGGCTTATGAGTTTTGTACTTGAATTAAATTTTAGCTTAATATGGGTTAGGCACAAAAGTCTTTAGATAATATACAGGTTTGTACAAAAGATTTCCAGTGCATTTTCATCGATTAGCGAAAATTGCTAAATGTGAATTTTCTAAATGAACTAATTTTATCATGCTATGAATTTTGTCATGCTATCCAAATCTATAGATCATAAATTGCTGCTCAAAATAAATCGACTACTTTTTTGACTGTGAAAGGTAATTTCTATAACTGGATTTTTAAATGCGTTATATGTTTCTTATACTGTTTACATACATATCTTCTTTCACATTATTTAACGGTGAAGTTTCGTTATGGTTTTCAGGATATGTTGGAAAATGTTTCATAATCTTTGCTTAATTCGTAATTTTTCATTCTTGTTAATTTTGTGAAAGGAATTGTTACAATAAAAAACGTAAATAACCTCAAGAACGATAAGAATTTATTAAAGAACGTTTCTATTTTTTAATATTAGGGTTCATCCAATAATAACACCATGAAAATTTTGTGGTATTTTGACTGTCCCTCTACCTATGTCACAGGTCGTCACATTTGGGTGATCCACTCCACCTACCCCCCCCCCTTTTATTTTTTATGTCTAATTTTCTTTAACTGTTAACTTAAATCTAATGTTATGCCAAAAAATTTTATATACGATCTATTAAAAAAATGATATAAATGTTCTAAAACGCTTAAGATCTTATGAGCTTTTCATCCAAGCTGTTGAAGTTAAAAGAAAATGGATAAATATACTAATTCTACCTGATTAAAAATACATATTGTTTTCACTGGCTTGAAGACAATGCCTACCTCATTGATTTTTAACACTTTCCAACAAAGTTGAAAAGTGTTTATGAATTCGGTTTACGTGTCCGTCTGTCTCTCTGTCTCTGCCCTAACTCCCGTAATTATACTCGGATTGCTATGTAACTGATACATGTTATTGATGTTTAATATGGAATGTTCGGTATTGAAAACTTAGTGCATAGCATTTATAACTCGTTTACAGGGGCTCTCAAACGATTACCATTACATTAAGATATATGAATTAAAATCGTCTGCAGTGCATTTTAATAATTTTACACTATTTCAAACATAATGAAATTATTATTTATTAATTCAGCGCACTACAAGATACTTACTGTAGAATTTGGCATGCATAACACTTACTTTTCATTTACAGAGACACATAAGGGATTTGGTTACACATTAATGTGTGTGAGGGATAAATATTGCTAGAAATTCGTTTTCAAATCTGGTATGCCTTTTTAAATTTAGATAAATTTTTGCATATTAACTGGTGTGTATAAATTTTATAGATCATATACAGAGTTGCACAAAATAATACGAAGACATTTCTGCTTATTCTCGACAATTTCTAAAGGGGGATTTTCAGCTGTATAATGCACTTACTAACTGAAATAAATTTTAGAGTACTATGTGTTTCATATATAAATCTTTAGATCATATACAGGAAAGCACAAAATAATTCGAATATTTTTCCGACTGTAGCTGGTAATTGCTGAAATTAGTTTTCAAAAGAGTTATGAGTTTTCCAAATTGTTGACTTAGACATCATCTTTAATATTATTAAAGAAATCTGAATGTATTGGAAAGTGTTTCATAATCTAAGTTTGATGAATGATTTTTTTTTGCTGTTCTATTCTTTAGTTGTGACGTCCCCAACATGTTAACTCTCTGATCTCCTTTTTTTACAGTGTCTTTTTAGCACATGTTCCGTGAGAATGTCACACATAGATAAAAGAAATGTATTTCGTAGATATTAAACAAGTTACACAAAATGGATTACTTTAAGATATAAAACTATCCTGCGCCGCCAGGCGCCCTCGGGGGTAGCCCGCGGCACGCTTTCGACCATCGCGCCCAAGTATCTGAAGGACTTTTAATGCACCAGGACTTTGTCTCGTCCGGCGCTGCGACCGATCTTGGGCCGCCCCTCTGCGAACCCTAGACCATTTTACCAGGTATCGACCCCATAGGTCGTTGCGGCAGTAACCCTGCTCTGGGGAAACTTCCGCGTGGAACATACACCTGATGAACCGCCGAAGAACCCCCGACGGCCTCGTTCACGAAACCCCACAGGGGGAAACGGTCCCTCGGTCATATGTCGAGTTACTCCGACGGCTCTTGCTTTCCCACGGCTTCCGATCATAGACATGCATGGATGGGCAAGCTACTGGGCTCGTTGGCCGTGAGGTTCACATGTCATGCACTTTAAAAAAGGAGTAGAAGAGGCCTCTCTCCGACCCAGAACCACGAGGAAATTCGGTTCTTTCCCATAGACGGGATTCGGATAGGTTGTCCCTACGCAGTCTGGCGCGAGGTTGAACCCGACTAGGCAGAACTAGCCGGTAACCCAGCGACAACTCCAGAACTACGAGATCATCCACATATAATATCACTCAAAAAACGGAAGAATCCTAAGACACCGCTATCGGACTCTAGAGGTTGCGGAAACTTCCTCTAAGCGCGCCAAAGAGACGGGCCCGATCGAGATTAGTAGCGAGAAAATTAGTAGGCGTGCCACTAGTCCGCCCGCCAGGTGTGGAAATTCCTGGCTGCACGAGAGACGTGCTCGGACTGGGTTTCGGACCTAGGTCTCGAGTTTCAGCTGATCGATGCCGCGTTAGTCGGCAGCCTCCGGCCCGGTTCCTCGTAATCACATGGCAGGAAGAGGGTGGTCCTTTCCGCGAAGAGAACGTTCGCGTCCCTGGCGCCTCTGGCAGGTCGCCTTCGGATGGTGACCGTCTCCTCGATTCAGGCACTCCCTGCGGTGACCATTGAGGGCGGCTCACAACTCTCCAGCTGCAGTGGATTTCGTGAGGTCCTCTTCCACGAGTATGGGGGTTCGTGTTGGGACTATTTCACCTCTGCCTCCGTCTCGTCGCAGATAGTTGCTGCATGCCGTATCTCCCGACGATCGGTGCACAACAGAGTCATCACGATTTCGTGCTCTACAGAGATCGATCGTGCTTCCGTCAATTCCTTAGTCAAGTTTTGGAGGGATCCGGCTGGTATTTGCTAGCCTTTGCCCAAGATCCACGTGAACCTTGGGATTGGCCTACGGAGTCGTCTGCCTGCCACCTACGGAAAATTCCGATCACAGGCTGTGCTCGCGTCGCAGAGAACCTGCGCTTGCGAGGAGGAGACCCACAAGCCCACAACCCAAAATGGGCGAACCACAATGGGCCATAGCGTGGCGTCTCCGGCCCTGCGGAGACTCCTTTCCCACTGGCGGACCACGATGAGGAACCCAGACCAGTCACCTCCTGTCCCCGTCGTGTCGACGAACACTCCGTATGAAACGGTGTGTCCGCGCAATGCTCCGCTCCCGGTCACCTCCTCCACCAAAGGAGTCGGGTCGGGACCACGGAGAGGGACCCGCCAGTTACTTTAAGATATATGAGATAAATCGTCTGCAGTGTAATTTAATAATTTTACACTATTTCAAACATATTGAAATTATTATTCATATTATTATTTCCTCGCAGATGTATTTTTACCCGCTTATCAACGCGAAACTTTGTGACATATTTTCTGAGTCATTTGTAAACCTACAATCATGACAATTCCAAACGCGATAATTGAAATAATTAGTGATCGAGTGTTTTTTTTCTTTCATTTTTCGATAAATGAATCACATTATGAGTTTTAAGCGATTACTATCTCATGGCGGCAGTTTTATGTCTTTCTCGCACTGTCGCTTCCTGGAATTTGGTTCAAAATGCACTCTTTTAAATCATTTCCTTTAAGGTCTGCTCTTTTACCGAAAATGCAGAAAGCTTTTCTATTACATAGTCTTTGAAAGAGAGCACATGCCAATTTCATGTGTTTTCGAATAAAAATGAATTTAAAAATGCGTCAGAATAAGGCCTTTTAGGAAAAAAAGGAAATAGACCAACGAGAGCCATATCAACTATCAGGCGTTTGTGAAATCCCGTTCACCAGAGCAGATGGAACATTACAATATTATATAGGAATGACCACTAAAAAGTTTAAAACAAGATTAAATGAGCATATGGCAAATATCAAATATGACAGAAGAACTACAGCACTGGCAAGACTACATAGAACTGAGACTTTAAAAATAGATTTTAAAAATAGTAAAATAATTTATCCATCAAGGCTTTATTTCTTATATATTATCCGTGAATCAATAGAAATCTGCACGCGTAACGTGAACATTTGCAACGAATCCGCCCAATTTGAATTACCTAAAATTTGGTACGAGGTACTGTTCAGATTTAAAAAAGCAATAAGGAAATATTAATTTTCACGTTTACAGTTGACTATTTCAAGCACCTGCTTTTTTACATATATGATTTCGTAATTTATGTTTTCAAGTTTATTTTCAAAAATTTGCGAGAATATTTTTGTTTATCGTTATATATCATGCAAATGGCGCCGTATATGAGCGCTGTAACATAGCTCGAACATTAAAAGATTTTTATAAGCCTTTTGTGTTTTATCTTTGTATCACTTAAGCATTTTATCTATGTTTTAATTGTAATTAGTGATCTTATTATGTGATTATATGCATACAAAACACTCTTATAAACCGCATTCTTATTTTAGATACCGCTGTGCAAGATACAAGATGTGGCTTTCAATTATCGTCCATTAAAATCAAATTATCTCAAATCGCTCTAATTAAAGGGGATACAAAATATGGAAAAATGCATTCATGTCCAAAATTAAGGTCACAAACATAAAATCTGTGAAAACTGATGGACTATTCACTGTGTTGCCACAAAATTTGGCACAGGGGTATATTAGAATGGGAGAAAGAATATAGCAACATAACAATATGGAAAAGATTTTAATTGGGAATTAAAATACAGGGTATATTAAAAAGTGTTAAATCATGAATCAGAGATAAAGCATTTATCTCAGGAAAAGTATGTCTGATATGGAGTGTGACCACTGTGCACTGCTATACAAGTCTCACAACGAGCTCTCATACTGTTTATGAGGGTGTCAATAAATGTTTGCGGCAACAAAGCCATTTCTTCCAAAAGCACGCCTTTTAACTCCTGGCGGGACATGGCAGGGGGGTTACGCTGTGAAATGGTTTTTCCTAGACCATCCCAATGTCACCAAGAAGACCAGCCAAGACCGCCACAGAGCAACGATACCTACACAGAATAGCTATTTGGCGTTAAGTGCACGACGACATAGGCTGGCAACGACTCCTCAGCTTGCTGGTGACCTTACTGCAGCGTCGGGAATAAGAATTTCCAGGCAAACAGTATATAGACAACTAGCAGAGAGGGCACTTTACGCCCGGCATCCAGTCGTGTGTGTCCCTTTCACTGCATCGAACAGGAGTGCCCAGTTGTTGTGGAGCCGAAGACATCAGTCTTGGACACAACAAGAGTAGGGGCGTGTTCTTTTCAGTGATGAGTCCGGATTCACCACGGAAACTGATTCTAGTCGAATCTTCATCTGGAGAGAACGTGGAGCTTGCTATCATCTCTCCTACGTAAAATAAATCGACAGATTTGGTGGCAAAGGAATCCTTGTCTGAGACGGCTTAATGTTGGGCTGCCGTACCCCACTGCATGTCTTCGATGCGGGTACTGTCAATGCACATCGCTATAGGGATGAGGTTCCTGAAGCCTATGTGAGGTTGTTCCGGGGTGCTGGGGTGCTGTAGGCCCAGACTTCATTTTTATGACGATAATGCGAGGTCACACAGTGCTCACATTGTTGATGATTTTCCTAAAGAGGAGGATATTCGCCGTATGAATTGGCCCTTGAGATCTCTGGACCTCAATCCTATTGAACATGTTTGGGATGGTCTAGGAAGAGCCATTGCACAGCGTAACCCCACTCCTAGGACCCTCCAGGAGTTAAAAGCCGCGCTTTTGGAAGAATGGGCTTTGTTGCCACAAACATTTATTGGCACCCTCATAAACAGTATGAGAGCTCGTTGTGAGGCTTTTATAGCAGTGCACAGTGGTCACACTCCATATCAGACATACTTTTCCCGAGATAAATGCTTTATCTCCGATTCATGATTTAACACTTTTTAATATACCGTGTATCTTAATTCACAATTGAAATCCTTTCCATATTGTTATGTTGCTATATTCTTCCTCTCATTGTAATATACCTCTGTGCCAAATTTCGTGGCAACACAGTGAATAGTTCATCAGTTTTCACAAATTTTATGTTTGTGACCTTAAATTTGGACATGAGAGTATTATTTGTATACCACTGGAATCATAAGAGATCAAATTGTAATAATACGCACCCAAGTGTATGAAAATAAGAATAGCTTAAAGCAACAAAAGGTTCATTTAAAAAATGTGAAGAAAGCCGCACACATTACAAATTTATTTATGTCTTTTTAAAATCAGATGAAGCCATGTATACTGTTATAAATACGCACCTCTCAATTTCAAAGATAATTATATTGGATTAATATTATTTTTTTTTTTTTTTTACAAATGGATAAAATCATAACCATTTAGAGGAGTTAAGTTTTACAGCTTTATAGCTGTAGTGCAAATGCAAGTTCGGGGTGGGGTGAACATATTACAATTCAATTACATAAAAGTAAGGTGCAGGAAAAGCAAAAATTAATCAACGTACGCTGCAACTGCACCAATATGCGCTAAAACATAAAGACACACACACACACACACACACACATATATATATATACTACACATACTTATGCATACATACAATCATATGTATACAAGTAAAAATTTCCTAAATAACCATAAAATGCTCAACAACTAATATACTCTTTTGTAATTTGGAAAGTTAGTCACATATGTTACAACCGCTTTTATATTCTTTTTAAATTTCATCATCTTAATTTACAATGAAGATTGAGTGATACCAGAATATAGTCTTAAACATAATTCTAAATGACATTCTTAATTTGTGTGATCGTTACTACACAGTTATCGAATGATATATTTAAAGAAAAATATAAATCGTCTACAAAATGTCTCCTATTTTTAAGTTACTTGAAAATTTGTAGATGTTCATTTTTTTTTTATTTTATGACATTATATATTTTCTTTCATACAATACTTTGAAAGAAAATCTCCCATTATAAAACAATTTAAATATCTTATAATGCAAACGCTATTATTGAAATACAATGAACAACAGCTGAGAAACGATTTTTCTCAAATGTAATCGTTCTTTAATGGCTTTCTTCGAAGTGATTTTTTTTTTTTTTTTTTTTTTTTTTTTTTTTTTTTTTAAGCAAGAAAGTATTTTTTAAGTCAAAACTAGAACTGGAATTCGCAGAGTTTTAAAATGTCGCCAGTGGACTGTTGAACAGTGTTCTTTTTTAATATTAAATGCCAAATATTAAAAAAAAATAAACTTTTTAAATGTTTCTAAGAAAATGAGAAATTGATATCAAAATCTATATTCTATCAAAACTTTCGTCTGGAAATGTTATTTTTTTTTTACTATCACTTTTTTCTAACGTATATGTATAAGAAAGGCATAACTGTATTGATAATAGAATGTTTTTTAAAAAATACTAGGGAATATACCCGGGCTTCCTGGGTTACTGAACATAGGTGATTTTTTTTTATTGAAAACTCTAATAGATTTCTTTCCTATAACTTCATATATATTTGTTTATTTATATTGCCAATTAATAACACTTCAAAAATTTTATATGAAACAACCAATAATGTATTAGAAAAAAGTTTTGTAGTTGTTTTTTGACGTGCTATTGCATAGTTTACCCCGGATAGCACAGCGATGAGACAAGAAATAAGTTAAAATCAAGTTTTATTTAAAATCTAAATAAGAGTGATGGTGGGCGAGCCTCCTTTACCAATAATTGAACTCTGATTAAACACTGTTAGTTGAATAATAACACTTGAGTGATGCATGTAGTAAACTATAATATGTTTCACTTAAATAAGTCGATTAAATGAAGCTTTAACGTACATACAGACGAGGACTGGCTTTATTACTTCTGAACTTCTTCCGCAGCGATGCGCCGCCTTCCCAAGCTCCATGTATGAACGGTCAGTCTAGTTAATAATGTAGCCCGTGGCCACAAAAATAGTTTATTAAACTTAACACTTACTTTATCTTACCTATTCCAGATCTCAGCTCTAAGCAAACATCAGAACCGGTATTTCACTTCCTTTTGGCATCAAAGACAGTTTCGTTTTCGCTGGGGGCGAGATGCGACCAAATCCAACGACCAACACACTTTCACTCGTTTAAATACATTGCTAACTGACCAGAGAAGCCAAAATTTACATAAAACAGCTGAGAAACGTGGAAAACTCACAAATTCTGAAGGACACATGTATTCGTCGAAAATTAAAGTAAAACAGAGTATAGATGTCGCTTCACGCACACAGATGTTAATTTTACAATACGATCTCAATAAAAAAAATGGCTGCCTTTATGAGGAGTCGCTAATCCATTACAGTTTAATAAAAGTAATACTTTCTTATTAACCGCATGTCAGGATTTAATAGCCGAAGAAATAGCCGAAGTTTCGATGCTTATAATAACTATTTTTTATTCGGATAATTTCAGTGTTTTAAGCACGTAGTTCAATTAAATGTCTGTTAAATTTGTGTTTTATTTAAAGTACTTTATGTATTTATTGTTGAAGTTTTAAATGCGTTATGGTATATTTTCCAAAAACAAATGGCAAACATTGCTTTAAGTGAAAAGTGATTGATCATTCATAATCGGTTAGCACGCAATAAATATAAATTTACAAGAAATTCATGTTTGAAAATTATTCTAAAAACCGTACAAATTCAGTAAATTGAGATACAGTTTTCAAAAAATTGCATTTAAAAGGTTTTTTTTTTCCTATTCGAAGGTATAAAAATTTAAATTGGGTGATATCTGGAAATTAAACAAAATTGCATTAAAAGCAAAATTTATTGGTAAGGTATTGTCACCGTCAATATGACGTCAGCGTCACTGACGACTATGTGTTTTCTTTATAAAAAAGATAATTCCATATGTACATAATATAGGGTTATAAAAGTCAAAATATCAATAAACATTTTTCCAGATACAATAATAAGTACTTAGTCAACCCCAATGGATCTATGAAGTGTAATCATTAATGATTAAATTCTTTGTAAGCTAACCTTTATATAATTTTAAATTGAAAAAAAATTATAATTATTTTGTATTATATACAAAAGAATCCAATTATCTTTAATTTTTAGTGGTCACATATTTAAGTTCACATTTAACATAAATGTGTAGAAGGTACACTCAAACACTGTATCTTAACTGTACCTGTAAAAACCTGTAAACCTTAAATATTCAGAAATGAAGGTAAAATTACTTGCAGTCAATTAAAAAACATAATCAAGTTACAGAAGTTCTATTATTAATGATATGGGAAGGAGGATATAATAAGTCATTTTACAGTTTATTAGTCCATTGTCTTTTATTTTAAAAACGATGAAAAATCAGTAACTAAATATACAATCTTCAAATAAATTCCATTCAAACGAATAGTTTTTGTATATTTTACAGTATAAATATTAAAAATGTGTGATGTTTAGAAGTTAAAACAATTTCAGTGAAGGAAACATTTCTTGGACAGGTGGTTTTCATCCTCAATTTGACGTCAGCGTTACTCAGGGATATGTTTTTGCTTCATAATATATATCGCCATATTAGGTTCAAAATGTTCAAAGTATCAACATGAATATTTTAAACAAGAACGAAAAATCATGCGTCAATCATGGATTATGTAACACTTTCCAATGCTTCCAAAATAATTTTACAAAACATTACCGTTTAATAAGCTGAAAGATAACATCTAAGTAAACAATTTGGAAAACGCATAACATATTTAAAAACGTAATTTCAGGAATTTCCAACATATACAATATTCGGAAAAATATCCGAATATTTTTATTCAGCCCTCTATATGATCTATAGATTTGTATATGTACTACATAGGATGCTCAATTTTAGTTTAGTTAGGAAACGCGTAGCACAGTTTAAAATTCTCCTTCTGGAGTTTCTGTCCATAAACGGAAATGTGTTCTGCGAACTTTTGTGATGCCCTGTTTATGAAATACAGAATTTATACACACCAAGTAATAGACAAAAAGTGAGTTAAATTTAAAATCGCGTTCAGCAACTTAAAACGCACTTTCAGGAATTATTGTTAACAGACAGGAGAGAATTCTTTTGTGTGTCCCTGTAAATGGACGATGACTGCTATACACACAACATTCTGCAGTAAGCGTCTTGTAATGCACCTTTAGTGATATATATAAATTTAAAATAGTGAAACATTATTTAAATAAACCGCAGACGATTTTTCTCCATAGACGTAATGTAACGGAATTCTTTTGACAGTCCCTGTAAAATAACTATAAGTGCTATGCACACCCTATTTCATATTAAGCTTCTTGTAATGCACCTTAGTGATACATATCAATTACAATGTGTTTGAAATTGTGGAACATCATTAAAATAAACCGCAAATGATTTTTTCCCATAGACCGTAATGTAACGGAATTCTTTTGAGTGTCCCTGTAAAAAAACTATAAGTGCTACATACTTCAGTTGAAATAGGGAACATGCTATAGATGACGACAATAACATATAAAAATTGCAAGGAAATCCGAGCATATTTACGGGAGTTAGAGCACGGAAAGACGGACAGACGGTCATACGGCAGACAAACCGAAGTCATAAACACTTTTCAACTAGGTTGGAAAGTGTTGAAAAGTTACATATCGGATTCTTTGCAAACTGCCTGAAATGAAGACTGTTATGAAATAAAACAGTGTTGCCTCATTTTAGGATGTTCCTATTGAACAATAAAATTTACGGTTTTATATTTACTTTGACCATATATTAAAATTAAAAGAAGTAGCGTATTATAGGACAATTGCAGAAGGTATGTATTGATAGTATGTGTAATAGATTTTAGCGAAATTGTAATATATGGTATTATTAGTAGTTTTTTTTTAAAAAACCCTATAGTGATGATCTATAAATATCGTTTGACTCTGTGAATATTTTTGTAAACAAGTTGGAAATTGTACGTCAAACGTTACAAACGAGGTGCGTTCGTACGCACGTTTTAGAATTAAATTCGTGATATCCCGTGCGTAGAACGGGTTAAACAGCTAGTTAAGTATATATTTTATGACACTGTTCATACAAATATCTTAACTAGTTATATAAATATTCAGATATATATGTATCAGCTAGTTATATAAATATTCAGATCTTGATGATTTTTAATTCTGTGAAATGAATTATATCGTCTGCAGATTATTTTCTGTCATAAAATAAGCATCTCTGTCGCTTGACGATTTAACATCCATCGGAAGCTCCTATAACAAACAAGTTGGAAATTGTACGTTAAACGTTACAAACGAGGTGCGTTCGTACGCACGTTTTAGAATTAAATTCATGATATCCCGTGCGTAGAACGGGTTAAACAGCTAGTTAAGTATATATTTTATGACACTCTTCATACAAATATCTTAACTAGTTATATAAATATTCAGATATATATGTATCAGCTAGTTATATAAATATTCAGATCTTGATGATTTTTAATTCTGTGAAATGAATTATATCGTCTGCAGATTAATTTCTGTCATAAAATAAGTATCTCGGTCGCTTGACGATTTAACATCCATCGGAAGCTCCTATAACAAAAAAGCACCGATTTAAAAAAAAAAAAATTCAAATTTCTTAATAAATATTTTTATTAATATCTCCTAAAGTTTTGATTCGATTTTAATAAAATTTGAAATGTCTCGACAAAATTCTGCAAAGATAATATATTTTAAATTGCAAACCATTTGGTTGGGCAGTTTTTGCGTTGTTATATGCGGACAGACAGACAGACGGACGGACAGACAGACGGACAGACAGACAGACAGACAGACGGACGGACAGACGGACGGACCAAGCGACGACTATAGGTGCTACGTATTTATATAATTACGAACGCACCTAAAAATGAAAACATAGCATGTTCATTAACATGCATAACATTTAGTTTATGCGAGATTTTCCATATTATAAATTAAAATAAATTTACTACACAAAATATGGGTTAATTCTACAATTTCCCCCTGTAAAACATTTAAGTTTCTACTTTGAGTGTAACCGTTTAACCGACATCATTTACTTTAATTATTATTCCAGAATTGTATGAAAATATTTAACCCTTTAGTCACCTGAACCTCATTTGATGCTCGTAACTACATTATTAAAATCCAGTATTTTAAGAGGGGTTTTCGGCAAAATTTTACATTTAGTAACATTTCTCAATCATCCAGGCCTCATTTATTGCATAAATTATTATTCTTTATAAAATATTGTTATAATTATGTCATTTCAAAGACGATTCGTAAAAATTTTGCACCGAAGTTACTTTAAACACTTAGAATGACGTCATGGCGGAAGAATGATTGTGGCGCAATGAATTATAAAAATGAAATAAGAATAAAAAATAAAAATTTCATTTCGCTTGATAGCACAAACAATACGAATGAATGGCAACATATAATATTTTTCGATGATAAAATGTAAAACCTGGATGGCTGCAATTGTTTCCAATGACTCCAATATTGACATGATAATTGTAAAACGATCTTTTAGCAGTTCATCAGATTTCAAAATGGAGGTTAGATTAAACTTTGGCAAAACGAACAGGAATGTTTAAGAACTTTTGAAGGGGAAACAAGGTTCTATGTCGTATAGATAATTCTTTTAAAATCAGTTACTAAGTTTTACATCGTTATAAATTTGCAACAAACTGTGCAGTCATTCGACCGTTTTTAGCAAAAAGAATTATTTAACCGGAATTTACTCTATTCTGTTAATTCTATTCTGATCATATTAATGCCCATGGTCCGAATAGAGTTAAATTACAATTATTTAGCCATTTTCTGTTAAAACGGTCAAATAGCTGGACAGTTAGCTTCAAAGTTTTAACAGTGTATAGTAAGTTTTAAGTTGATTAAATTAAGAATTTTAGAAATATAATACCACATATAATAACAACCTCAAGTAAGCGAATCAGCCGTTTAAAGCTAAAAATATTTCTGTTCATAGCTTATGCTCTGACTGTAGCTTTATTGAACATGTATAGAGCATTATAAGTAGCATTTTAAAAGAAATTGATTGGGATATTCATCTATTTCAGAACGAAAATAGTATGTAATAGAATATTCTAGGCCTAGTAATGAATCATAACTCTTTCAAAATCTTGTGATATGAATAAAATATCGCTTATTTGATCTAAATACAACTTAGTGGTAACAACATCGATTATAATTTTTTTCTAAATTTAATTATAAAAGTTGTAAACTATGTGTTTGGAAGCTACAATTTTTGTTTGTTACATATTGCCCTACCTACGATTGAAGAATGTAACAGAAAAAGCCAAAACAACTCAATATTTATTAGAAATAAAATGCTTTTCTCAACTTATTATCTGAACATTTTTTCCGTTCTTATAACATGGTGTGTTTTAATACGTGGGTTTTCTAAATTTACTTATTGAAGTATAGACGTAAAATTGGCAAAATGTAAAACTGTTTTTAAGAAATGTTATTGACTGTTTTAACTGTATTAACTGTTTTTATGAAATAATATTCAATGTAGATGTCATAAAAAGGACAATTACATTAACATGTGAATGGCCTTTTACTGCATTAATATGTTTACTACGAACCTATCTTATTTTTTTAAGTACAAGAAAGCAAATAATTCATCATTTTATAAGGTTGATAATATAATGGAATTATAATTTTTATATTTACATTAAACTACTGAAATATTTTTAAATCAAACTGAAATATTTTTTGATTCTGTTAATGCCCAGCGACTGAGTGGTTGTTTTTTTCGTATTTTTAAAAAAAAAACTAATCTAAAAACTAAAAATTAAATATCAAAAATTAAAATATATGATTTTAAATGTATTTAAAAAAAATTCTTCGAAGAATTATGAATTAATTAAATTGAACTGCAAGTGATATAAAAACTATTCATCTCTGTTTTCGCCAAATGCTTTAGAAACAAAAAGTTTATCACTCGCTGCATAATGCATCTTTGTTGTCAGACACTTGAAGCAGAATAATGGTACTAGCAATTAAAAAGCTAATCGTTGAAGTTTTTTAAGGCAAAGCTTAATGAAGTAGCAGTTTCGTTTAATGAGGTATAAAGCAGAAAACAAAACTTTGAAAAAAAAAGTTAAAGCGTCAGAAAAAATATTATTCTTTTTAAAGATTTACTTTCGGAGCTTTAAATGAAAACTAAAACCTTCGAAATATTTTGGAGTTTTTTTTAAACGTTTTTGAGACTCTTTTAGTTAAAATGTTCTTTAACTTCTTTATCGTGTGATGGTTATAGTCTGGCATTTTAATTATAGCAAAAAAAGTAATATTATATATCCCTTTTTAAAATTTGTTTTGATGTAATGAATAATTGACCTCTTCATTTGCTAGAATTTTTTTAGAACTTTAAATTAGTACTAAAAAATTATTCTTTGGAATTAATGCTTCGATTTTAATAATTCATTTTATGTCAGTGGATGCTAGTTCTGTTGGTTTTCCAAAAAGAAGTAAAGCATCAACAAAAAATGAAAATGAAAAACATTAAAAGTAAAGAATTACAATTTGTTGAAAACTATTTTACATACAACTACTTTTAGAAATTCAGCTCTCATAATCGCCGATATCTTTCTTTAATGTCTCACTATATTCGATTGGTCTGTTTATGAGTCGCTATATACAGTTGAACACCTAATCATGAAAAAACAAGAACGAAAAATCATGCGTCAATCATGGATTATGTAACACTTTCCAATGCTTCCAAAATAATTTTACAAATCATTACCGTTTAATAAGCTGAAAGATAACATCTAAGTAAACAATTTGGAAAACGCATAACATATTTAAAAACGTAATTTCAGGAATTTCCAACATATACAATATTCGGAAAAATATCCGTATATTTATATTCAGCCTTGTATATGATCTATAGATTTGTATATATATATTACATAGGATGCTAAATTTTAGTTTAGTTAGGAAACGCGTAGCACAGTTTAAAATTCTCCTTCTGGAGTTTCTCTCAATAAACGGAAATGTGTTCGCGGACTTTTGTGTTGCACTGTATATGATCTACAGAATTTATACACAACAAGTAATAGACAAAAAGTGAGTTAATTTTAAAATCGCGTTCAGCAACTTAAAACGCACTTCCAGGAATTATTGTTAACAGACAGAAGAGAATGCTTTTGTGCGTCCCTGTAAATGAACGATGACTTCTATACACACAATATTCTGTAGTAAGCCTCTTGTAATGAACCTTAGTGATATATATAAATTTCAATGCGTTTAAAATTGTGAAACATTATCTAATTAAACCGCAAACGATTTTTCTCCATAGACGTAATGTAACGGAATTCTTTTGACAGTCCCTGTAAAGTAACTATAAGTGCTTTGCACACCATATTCCATATTAAGCTTCTTGTAATGCACCTTAGTGATATATATCAATTACAATGTGTTTGAAATTTTGTAACATCATTAAAATAAATCGCAAATGATTTTCCCCATAGACCGTAATGTAACTGAATTCTTTTGAGTATCCCTGTAAAAAAACTATAAGTGCTACACACTTCAGTTGCAATAGGAAACATGCAACACATAATGACAATAACATATAAAAATTGCAGGGCAATCGGAGCATATTTACGGGAGTTAGAGTACGGACAGACGGCAGACAAACCGAAGTCATAAACACTTTTCAACTAGGTTGGAAAGTGTTAAAAATTGGTATATACATATTATACATTGGTGTATATATTATAGATATAACACAGTTAAAAGTTATTTCATACAAATGCTCATATTTTATAATATAATTAAATTACAATTGTAATACGTTGTTTCTGCTGTACTTTGTTAAGTTTTCTGAAAGTTACGGTAAATTTCTTTAAAAACCTACATTTTATAATAAAAGAAAAACATCGAAAATTTCTTGAATTTGTTAAAAAAAAACCTTTATATTACCATATACATGCTACTCTTACACGAATGTTGTAGAATATGCACATTGTCATTTTGCAGATGCAGATTATTTCCAACATTTTATTTCTAGGGTGATCCCAAATATATATTTCTTCAATTTGTGGTTGGTCTCCTGATTGCCCTCATGATCAAACATTCGCTGAAAAAAATTAAGTCAAACATTATCATTATATTCCCAAAGTTCCAGAGGGAATCGCCAAGTATACTTCTAGATATTCGACAAAATTAGTAAAATCGTAAGTGTCCGGTAATTTTTGACAATATAGTGTATTTTATAAAATAATAAAATTTTTTAAAGAGGTATTTAAATGATTTTGTATATTGCACATATGTCGACATTTAAATACACGTAAAGAATACTTTTTACACAGTGAACTGTGACTGGCTGTATAACGTTTAATAATAATCTTTAAGTTGCCATGATTAAAAAATATATAGGTAGCATGAACAATATATAGATAAAAAATATAATTTTTTCTAAATCTATTTTTTTTTTGTAAATAATTTCATATTTATTAAGATATATAATTTTCACTTTTGTAATTTCTATATAGAAAAGGAAAAACATCAACATATTTTTTTTTTAATTTCATGGTTTTATTTTTATTTCACGGTTTTACTTATTGTTTCAGGGTTTTACATTTATTTCAAGGTTTTTCTTTTTGTTTTTCAACTAATTAAATATGAAAAATTAAAATATAATGCTATACAATTTTTGATGTATTTTACTCCGCAAAATGTATCTCTAAAAATGTTTTAGAACAATGATGAATTGACAAAATTGAAATACACGTGATTACAAAAACTATTCATCTTTTTTTTTTTTCTTTCGTGAAATCCCTCAGAAACAAAACGCTTTTCACCCGCTGCGTAATTTGTTTTAGTTGACAGACACTTGAAGCAGAATAACGTTACTAGCAATTAAAAAGATATTCATTGAAGTTTTTTAAAGCAAAGATTAATGAAGTAACATTTTCGTTTAATGAGGTATAAAGCAGAAAGCAAAACTTCGCGATAACAACATCAAAGTTAAAGAGTCAGAAAATACCTTCTTCTTTTTAAACATTACGTTTAAATAAAAACTAAAGTCCTCGAAATACTTTGTATTTTTTGCACTCTTTTTGAAACTATATTAGTTAAAATATTCATTATCTTCTTTATCAGGTGATAGTTATAATCTGGCATTTCCATTATAGTAGAAAAAAACAGAATGTCAGGTAATATATAATTCCATTTTAAAGATTTATTTTGATGTAATGAATAATTAACATCTTCCTTTGCTAGATTAATTTATTTAATTTTTATTGTAAATTAGTACTAAGCAAGAACGAAAAATCATGCGTCAACCATAGATTATGCAACACTTTCCAACGCTTCCAAAATATTTTAACAAATCATTACCGCTTAATAATCTGAAAGATAACATATAAGTAAACAATTTGGAAAACGCATAACATATTTAAAAACGTAATTTCAGGAATTTCCAACATAAATTTCCATCATATACAATATTCGGAAAAATATCCGAATACTTTTATTCAGCCCTGTATATGATCTATAGATTTGTATATATACTACATAGGATGCTAAATTTTAGTTTAGTTAGGAAACGTGTAGCACAGTTAAAAATTCTCCTTCTGGAGTTTTTGTCAATAAACGGAAATGTGTTCGCGAACTTTTGTGCTGCCCTATATAGGATCTGCAGAATTTATACACACCCAGTAATAGACAAAAGGTGAGTTAAATTTAAAATCGCGTTCAGCAACTTAAAACGCACTTCGAAGAATTATTGTTAACGGACAGTAGAGAATTCTTTTGTGTGTCCCTGTAAATGAACGATGACTGCTATACACACAATATTCTGTAGTAAACCTCTTGTAAAGCACCTTAGTGATATAAATAAATTTGAATGCGTTTAAAATAGAGAAACATTATTTAATTAAATCGCAAACGATTTTTCTCCATAGACGTAATGTAACGGAATTCTTTTGACTGTCCCTGTAAAGTAACTATAAGTGCTAAGCACACCCTATTCCATCTTAAGCTTCTTGTAATGCACCTTAGTGATATATATCAATTACAATGTATTTGAAACTGCATGACATCATTAAAATAAACTGCAAATGATTTTTTCCCATAGACCGTAATGTAACGGAATTCTTTTGAGTGTCCTTGTAAATAAACTATAAGTGCTACACACTTCAGTTGAAATAGAGAACATGCTATAGATAACGACAATAGCATATAAAAATTGCAGGGCAATCCGAGCATATTTACGGGAGTTAGAGCATGGACAGACGGCAGACGGCCATACGGCCAGACAAACCGAAGTCATAAACACTTTTCAACTAGGTTGGAAAGTGTTAAAAATAGTTTTTAAATAGTATTGATTGACAGAAATCTAAAAACAGAAATTCTAATATCATGAAATATCTTACTATACCTACGCGTACTACTCCAGTTTGAAATTTTCCGGTTCCAAATTATGGAAGGAATTTTTTATATTTTATTTATCTACATACGATATTTGCATATTTATAAAGAAAGTTAATATAACACAAGACTTTTAATCGTTCTTGCTTTTAACAAGCGACTTATGCATTTTTAGTGGATATAGTTCATAATTTTTGCTTCTGTTTTATCTTGTGAAGCGCTTTTCTAAACAGGAATCGTTATGTGAAATTTCGAGTACAAATGTTCAGTAGAATTATTGGTTAGAAATAATGGTACACAAATAATAAAGAAATAATCAACCTTTTGATCTCGGTTTTCACGTTACCTGTCGCGTAGCGAACGAACTTACTGACAGAAATTGCCGAAATAGTATGCAAAGGGTTATGGGGACACTTCAGTTACGCAAAGACACTTGCAAACTAATGTTAAACCTATGAGAGTGTTCTTTTTAAAGTTTTTGTTTGAATTTCAGTATTTTTTCAACGGTTGTTTTTGTATAGTATAGCTGAGGTCGATCTCTAATTTGCCGTGTTTTACTGTTTTGAGTTTGGTTACAGATATTTTTAATAAAGGTACTTTCAGTTTTAAAATCTTAGTATTGTAATTTATTTTTTAATTTAATGAATGTCAACGAGTACATTTGGGACGAATGCTTCGATTTTTTTTTCAATTATTTGTTTGAAGAGGCTCGTTCTGGTTGTTTTCTAAGAAGCACTAAAGCGTCAACACAAAATTTAAATTAAAAAAAAAAACATTAAAAATAAAAATAATACAATTTGTAGAAAATTCTTTTTTACCCAACTACTTTTAGAAATTCAGCTTTTACTATCTTTCTCAATTTTCATTATATTCGATTGGTCTTTTTATATGAGTCACTGTATACAGTTAACTACCAAATCATGGACAAAAATGGTATCGTTGTTGCACAGTTAAAAATTATTTCATACAAATTCTCATATTTCTTCCAATATTTAATATATTTAAATTATACTTGGTCTATGTTGTTTCTTCTGTACTTTGTCAAGTTTCCTGAAAGTGGCCATAAGTTTGGTTAAAAACCTTGCATTTTATAATAATAATAATTTTAAAAAACATGTGAAAATTTATTGCATTTTTTAGAGAAACCTTTATATTATCATATATATACATGCTATTGTCACACAAATATTGTACAATATCCACATATTCGCGTTCTGCAGCTGCAGATTATTTCGAGCATTTTATTTTGTAGTGTGATCCCAAATATATTCTTCTTCATTTTGTGGTTGGTCCCCTAATTGCCTTCTGTATCAAATCTTCGCTGAATAAAAAATAAGTCAGACATTTTACTTATATTCCCAAAGTTCCAGAAGAATTCGCCAAGTATACCTCTATATATGTGACAAAATGTGTAAAATCGTTACTGTCCGATAATTTTTGAAAATATAGTGTATTTTATAAAATAATTGATTTTTTAAAAGAGGCACTTAAATTACTTTGTACATTGCACACATGTCGACATTTAAATACACGTAAAGATTACTTTTTACACAGTGAATTGTGATTGGTTGTATAACGTTTAATAATAATCTTTCAGTATCCATGATTAAAATATATATAGGTAACATAAACAATATAGAGATAAACAATAAGAAACTTTATGAAATCTATTTTTTCTTGTAAGCATTTTCGTGTTTATTAAGATAGATTATTTTCACTTTTGTAATTTCTGTATAGAAAAAAAAAATCAATATATTTTTTATGCTTTTTTTTTTACATTATTTTTCCGGTTGAATTGTTTATTGGTTTGTTTTGTTTTAAGAAAAAAATATGTTATATTGTAAAGCATCAATTTTCATCGCTCATTACAGGATGTTAACCATTTATATTCAGTGAATTAACGTTAGGTAATTTGGCATTTATTATCTTCAACTGAAAGAAACTTACATTATTAAATAAATAAATAAATAAATAAATAAAAAATAACTATGTCCCAAAATATACACTAATCTAATATCGCAATCATCTGTATTTATATTTTAAAATACATAATCTATTCAAATAAATTTCAGAAGACTCACTTCATACATTAAATAAATTTCTAAAAAGTGTTTATTATTTATAGCGCTTTTTTGTTAAAAATAATCCATATTACTTAAATATATGTTAAGAAACCACACCATCTTAGAATATATTTTGCTTCAAAATACCTACAAGGCATGATTCTGATCTGATACTGGATTTAAAATATAACATACTTATAATATGCAGTTTTTTCATATTGCAAGTTTTTTCATTACATCTACTGTTGTTGTATAACTACCTGGAGTCCCTTCGCGCTCACTCTACTCCTTCCTCCCGAACCTCTATGTGCGCAATCTCCCCACCCGCGCCATCTCTCCTGGCTTTACCTTATATTAAGAAACCGTACCATCTTAGAATATAGATTTTGTTTCAAAATATCTACAAGGCATCATTCTGATCTGATACTGAATTTAAAATATAACATACTTATAATATGCAGTTTTTCATATCAAAAACATTTTTTTTATACTCAACACTTGACAAATACTTTCCAACACTTTTCTAAGCTCATATGAAGTATTATAAATGATGAAACATCCGACAACTCAACGAATAGATGGATCTTTCGTATTTTCATATCTCCACAGTTTTTGATTTATGTTGAATAATTTTTTTTTCTTTACAAGACCTGTCAGTTTTTTTAAGAAAAGTACATAAAATATGAAATAAAAATACATATAGTTTATCTTTTTAAAATCTTATCCAGAAATGACTTCTGAAAAAAGATCTACAATTTTAAAAGATACATAAAAATAGTTATGGATTTCATGTTACTCTTGCATTTTGTATTTTTTTATGTGTATTTATAAGAAATGCGTTTTATTAAATAATTAGATAAATTAAGATATTATTGACATTATGTGCATTTGTATTTAGTGAATAGTCATCGTTCACCTACGTTAAAAAGTTACAACACTAGTAGAAAATAAATATTGGTGAAATATTACGTCACTAATGATATCCTAAATATAATTGATGTAACACCAATAGTTGAATATTGGTTTAAAGTTAGAAAAGTTAATAGTAAAATGCCGCTATTGCTTCTTATAAATTTGGGATTTTTTTTTTTTTTTTTTTTTTTTTTTTTTTTTTTTTTTTTTTTTGCGAGCACAGACGTAAAATTGGCAAAATGTAAAAACCCAATGTTGAGAAAATTTTTGATTCTGATATTTAATCAAGCTTCAGCATGTAATATGATTCTTGTTAATATCTCCTTATAAACTGATATCGATATTTTATCTAAAACAATTCCACTTCTCTAGTGATTGATTTCTTTTCAAAAATAAAGGAATATATATATATCTGAAAATAAATTTTAAGATATAGAAATTTCATGTAAAATGCGAAACAAAATTTTAAATAACTGCTCATTATGATACATTGAAAAATGAGTTTTGTTCGATCCTGTGTAATTAAAAAGTGAGTTAAGACAAGCAAACGAAAAGAAGTAAGATGACTAAACAGAATTTAAATAAAATATTATGAAACTTTTTTTCTTTTCTCAAATATATATTAACATTAAATGAGTTCAACTGATAGCAAGATGCAATTTAATTTAAACCCTCTGACCGCCCAGCAAAAGATTAAAATTGCAGTGTTGTTTTCTCTGTAATTTTTAAAATGCTAAAAAAGTTTATTTTTTTCAAACATAATATAAAAAACTATGCTAAAAATTGATGATTTTTCCAACGTCATATAAAAACTTAATTATGTATATAAATATAATCCTTGAGAGTATTAATCATTATTCAATGTTTTAAAACTACATTAAATATTTAGAATTATATTAATTTATTGCTTCTCTTGCAATGAAACTTACAGTTTAGTGAACGGATATACCAGTTCACAGCGCTGAGAAGGTTAAAAAATTATTCATTTATACTGTTTAGAAAAGCTTTTGTATAACAATGTTTCTAATTAGAGTAATTATTTTAGTTAAAGTAATATAATTTAAAACTAAAAAATAATAAGTATTGGAATGTAAACTTATAAACACAATCCCATAATATGTATCATAATAATATTTAAATAGGATAACCTTTGTTTAAAAAACGCATTTTAACATCCTCGTATTTTTCAAAAATACCATTAACTGTTTCGTAAATTTTGGGCATTTGAAATAATTAGTCTGTTACGAAAACAAAAATCAATTAAGTAACAAATATAATTAGTATACTCTTTAGGGCATCATTATTCAATGTGCTGATTTTGAGAATTCTTTATCGTAGGATTAAATTGCTGTTGGTTGAACGCACTTTTTTTCTTCTTTAAATGATGGAATACTTGTGAGACATTTTTGCTGTGAAATGGTGGACTCAACGACTGTGAGAAGTTATAACATGTTTTGACGTTAGCGGAATTATTTGATAATGTCTTTTTAAAGACAGTATGGTAACATTCTCGAATTTATTAAAATTCTCATTAAATAATTCGCAATTACTATATTGTGTAAAGATAACCTAATGATAAGCTTGTAGCCCAAAATAGTAGTTTAAAACGTTTTGTCAAAATTTCAGAAGTCGGGATGAATACAGTTAAAGGATTTGCGAAGATGTTTTGATAAATGGTTGATTTTAGTAGAAACTGTAATTATGAAAAGGGAACATGTTTTATTACATTTAGATTATTTAACACTTTTTAAATTATCGTTATTCTTATCTAAACCTACTTAATTTCCCATGTGTGAAAGCTTTGTGGAGAGAGACAGATGTATTTACTTATGAAAATGTTTCGAAGCGTTTCACAGTTTATTTATGGTATAAAAAGCACATATACATGCAGTTAAGGTGTGTTTTGTCGTTTCGGCATCCTGCTAACTATTACTTCTATTTTTAAATCCTTTTTACTTGTGATATGGCTCATGGCAATAATAACAACCCAGACATAATGCTACTTTGTTATATTATCAGGATACAATTTAGGTTTACTAGATAATCATTCCTTCTCCACGTTTTGGAAATTAACATTCAATAAATTAAAATTTCGCTATAATTTCCAATTTGTACTAAACAAAAGTAAATTATGATAATCTATTCTGAAGCAAAGTTAGTCAGATTACTAATTTTAATCGTAATACTAAAAATGGGGAAGATTTGCCTCTTGTGACAATAGTTGCAAGTAATTTTGAATCTTATCTATATCTATACTATTATATAAAGAGAGAACGCCTGACATACTGGGTGACTTATCAACGCCCAGCTGAAATGACTAAAGCTAGAATCACAAAATTTGGACAGCAGATTGCTGTTATGATTAAAGAAAACAAAAGGAAGGAATTTTGAAAATCTCCCCGGTTAAAGGGGGGTTGAATGTTTTAGGTGATTTCGTCATATCTCAGCAGCAGTTTTAGGTAGGAGCGCGAAATTCAGGAAAACACATCTACTATAAAAATGGTTAAACACACATTTCAGCGATTTTAGAAATTCACCCTCTAAAGGGTGTTAAAAGGAGGGTGTCGAACGTTTTCGATCATTTCGCCATATCCCAGCTGCAGTGTTAGGAAGCAGCATGAAATTCAGCATAACGAATTTACTAAAAATGGTTAAACACTTATTTTAGCGATTTTAGAAATTCAACCACTTAAAAGATTAAATGGGGCTGTCGAACGTTTTACATCATTTCGCTATTTTTTTGCAGAATATTTAGGTAGGAGCATGAAATTCAGGATAACAAATCTAGCAAAAAATGTTTAAACAGTTATTTCAGCGATTTTAGAAATTCAATTCCTAAAGAGATTAAATGGAGGTGTCGAACGTTTTAAGTCATTTCGCCATATCTCAGCAGCAGTTTTAGGAAGGAGCATGAAATTCAGGATAACAAATCTACAAAAAAAAAAAAAATTAAACGCGTATTTTAGCGATTTTAGAAATTCACCAATCGGGTTAAACATCAGATATGAACCAGATTATGGAAGATTTGACGAATAAGACAACTGTTGCTGATTTTTGATTAGATATTTTGCGTAAGACATTTTTAAAAGGAAAAAAACATTGTATTCTACACTTTGCTCATCTGTGCGAAGCCGGGATGGGCTGCTAGTAATACAGCTTGTTTTGAGACAGCATGTCTCAAAACCGCACATACAAATTTTGAGGAGAGGTAGCGTACACTACAAGAATCAATGTCTGTATGGGAAACAACTGTCGCAATCCATTTATTCAGTCGGAAATTTGGGACGTCTCACACCAATGTCAACCCATGTTTATGTTCACAGATTTAACTATACTGAAGGAATTTTAACAAAATTATCAACACACTTAAATTAATGTATGTAAAACGCGATATCGCAAAAGGGTTAAAAGAACACAACACTGCTAAAAATTTGCAGCAAAATGCCCCATCATTTGACCGTTTGTATAGAAAATGGTAATATAACCTTAATTTAACTCTATTCTAACCATAATATGGGCAATAATAAAGTCAGAATAGAGTTAAATTACGGTTGTGTAATCGTTTTCTATAAAACGGTCAAATGACAGGACAGTTTGCTGCGAATGTTTAACAGTGAATTATTTGATTAGAGATTCTGTATGAAATGTAAGCTATATCCTGGAACATCTACGTTTAGTTGAGAACTGTTTATGAGTAAATCATACCCAACTTCACCGTGTCTTGCCGTATTATTACATGTACAATGACAGGTATTTCTGCTGTAAATCGCCTTAAAGTGACTTTATTATTATTAATGTCATGGACAAAAAACAGCTTCTGTTTTAATTAAATAAATATATTATATCCCTGGTATCTTATAATAAAATTGTTTGTTCTAGTGTACTCAATTTTTTCTCATATTTTGTAACTATATATTTGAAAAGCCCTGTAACATAATAAAAAATTAAATTGAACAAAGTTAGATTACAGAAAATATAGCCACATTCTCGGATATCCTACACAATGCAATGAAATGATTCTCATTTACTAGTCATTTGAAATACGTGCTCTGTTAAAGGAAGTAAAGTCAATTTGGTGAGCAATAAAATCACTATATTCTCAAGAGATCATACGATGCACTATTTTCTTCCAAAGCTTTTTTCTTAGGATTAGATGCATTTGTGATTGAGGCAGAATTTACTTCTTTAATTGTTGAATTATTTACTCTATCAGGGTGCCGTTTAGTTTTAGATACTTATTCATTGTTGACTAAGAAAATCTACTTTTCTGAATTTATTTTTTGCAGGATACATTTTAACTTCAGATAATCTGTTATCGAGATATCTTAATTTGGGGATTCAAATTCCTCTATAACGTGCCGTTTCTACTAAACGGGATTAAATTAGGATATTATGGTGATAATTTAAAAAATATATCTATGTATTTTCCTATTTATAATTTCACTCGTAATATTTATGGGCCTGAAAGACTGCTAAACTTAATTGTGGAATTAAATGTTATTCTACAAATACGGGTTTTTGAAAAAAAAATTAAGTAAATCACATAGTTTAGAATAAACTTTATGAGAATTTATATTAATTTTAAAATATCTGAATTTTACTAGTAATATGGGATTCCCAATTAAGATGATAAGGAATAATTAAGATATTAGTAGGGTAAGATGATGTAAGAGTTCATATGTTTGAAACAATGGACAATAAAAGTTTAAAACCATAATAATAAACATTCGAAGTATTTATTGTTAAACATTATTGAACAAGTAACAAAATATCATAAACATTTGAGAATAAAAATTAACCAAAAAAAAATCACAGGTTAGTAAATGAGTACTCTTACACATTCTAGTACGTAAGAGTATGTGTAGAGGTATTGTAAGAATGTGCATGTTTGGTTTCACATAACACATTATGCATATTTGAACATACTAAATCTCACATAATTTAGTCATTTTTGTGAAGCTATTCTCAGAACTGATAATCATTCCCATTTTTATTAACACTTTTTATGAATATAAATCTTTGAATGCTGCGACTTATATGAGAAATAAACATTTTTATATATTATACATAAGCAGAATGCATATTATACAGGCTTCTGCATTATTATTGTTTAAATACCTTACAGTCTTTATACAGCAACTGATTATTTTATTATATTTAAGTATCTTTACACTGCATAATATATAAACTTCTGGACAGAAACATAAAATTTATCTATAAGAGACGCGATATAAGGGATAAGCTTCGTAAACATGCGCAATACAATTATTTATCTGTCCCAGTTAACAATAAATGCAGATTTTTCCAACTCCCTTTCATTTTAAAAATTCGTTGAAAATGTAAGATCTAATTTTCAGCCGATAATCATTCTCAATGACATTACGGGACATGAAAAAAGAAGTTCGAATTTGATTCATGACATTTTTTGTAGATGTTAGCGATTGCATACAAATCAACCAAGCTTTCTTCATAAAGAAATTGTCGTGTTAAGTAAAAGAAATAAATAAAACTCTTTATTTTTTAACTTATAATTGTTTGAAATATTTAGAGTTCGTAGTGTTCCTATTTTTTTTTCACTTTGCTAGCACAATTTTAAAAGGATAATACTTATTGTATATTTATTATTATTGTATATTGTATATTTATAATATTTAATGTATTTTCGTTCTTCTATTGATGTTAAAGCAATCTATCGAGAAGCTATTTGATTTGAAATAGTGGTAGCAAAGGTAGACAAATTTTAGAACGCTGGGAGCTCTGAATATTACTTTGTAGTCTGTTAGCATTATTATTATTTTTGTGTTACAGCATTGATATATTAAGTTTCCTAAAAAAGTATTTTATATACTCTCATTGTGTGTTCCAGTGTTAACATAAAAGAAATTCGCATTAGATTTAAATAACGAAAAGTTATGAATGTGTTAAAAAATGATGCTGAAGGAAAATATCTTTTGCATTATGTCGATGTTAGTTTTAAGTAACTATGGGGCTCTCCCCCAACAACCGTCCAGACACTGCAGACTCTAAAAACACTCTAATTTGTTCGGATATATAAAAAAAGAGTAACTGATTACAAGAGATTGAATGATATTATTACGATCAGTGGCGATGTTCTGATTGACAATGATTGACAATGATTGACAAATGATTGACATTCATTTCCCTTTGAGTGTGGGATTTTTTGGTTTCCAAAGCCGCATACACCGCTGTCGCGACAGTTGACGGCTGTTTTCGTGATTCATTAAGTAAGATCTATTACACATTTGGAAATTGTTATACATTCTACAAAATGATTAAGTCAAAAATGAAATAAATCTCAATCCAAATATTTAAATTTTGAATAAAAAATTGAAACAAAAACTTAAAAATTAGACAAATTAAAAACATTTTTGGCTGTTGCACACCGCAATCTAGTATTTTTGACTTTGTTTAGCTTTTTCTACAGTTTTAGCACTGATTTACCAGTTTTCTAAAAAAATCTTTTAAATATTCCGAAAATGTAATGCAGGTTTTCAACGTAAGCTAAATTAAACTTGAAAGAAATTTAATAATATATATATATTTTTAAATCTCGTGATGAAGAAATATTAAAATGTTGTCTGTAATACATAATCAATATTCATTTAAAAATACAACGGAATTGTTTATCTATTAATTAGTACAGTGAAACATTTATACAAAAATTAATACTTTAATTATTATATTGCGTTCAAAAAACATATATTTTTCAGACAAGAAACAGAAACTTATGTATAATAGTCAGCAAAATTAAAGTCAATTGTTATATGCATTTATAATTCTTCTGTAAAAAATAAGAGAATTATCTCAGTACCGTTGTATTTCGAGTATATAAATCGAGAAAAATGTAAGGTCTAATATTACGTGCTATGAAAAAATGAGCGAATATTATTGCTTGTGATTCTACAACCTCGATTTGATCAGTGACGATCTTCTGTAATTAGGTTGTCATTCATTTCCCTTTGAGAGAGGATTTATAAGCGTCCAAGACCACATCCGCCGATATCTCGACGGCTGACGGTTGTTTTTATCATTGATTAAGAAAGATCAATTACACACTTGAAAATCAGCTTGTATAAAATGGTAAAGTAAAAATTCCGCTGTCTTCAGCATTTTTTTTAGAAGAAAAGGTTTCTTTTAGATACTAAAAGAAAGTCGTTTTAAATAAGACAATTTAGATATATCATTTTAAATATGATGTAATTTTCAGTATTAAAAGCTTTTCGCAGAAAATAATTTATTAATTTTATAGATTTCTTCCTTTTTCAATTTTCACTTGTAAATATATATTTCAAATACAAATACAGTATTAGAAACATAAGAAAATGCTTTGAAATATGACGTTCAAATATATCTCTTTAAATAGCACGTAATTTTCATCATTTTATGTTTTTCGTACGTAGTAGTTTAATAATTTTAAAGCTTACTTTCATCTTTTTAATTGCACGAGTAAATATATTTTCAAATTGATAGCTGTTTTAAAATCCAAAGTGGTCATTTTAAAATCCAAACTATGAAATAAATCTGTATTCAGGTAATGAAATGTTTAATATAGAATTGGAAAAAAAACTTTAAAGATTACATAATTTTAAAAATTAATTTAATGCACACTGCACACAAAAATCTAGTCAAGTATTTGCCTGCGAAAAATGGTTAAATTGATATGCATAGTTTTTGATTCTATAAAACTTTTTAAACTGAACTATTTTGCCCTATTTTAACATTAAATAGCTCTTAAACTAATTCTTCAATTTAGTCTACAGTTTTGTATCACGACCCGATAAATTCAAAAGGTCACACTAAATTATATTACGGCAGCGGCAGTAGCAGTACACTGCAAAAAAGTGTAGATTTTACAGTATAATACTGGCACCCCAGCTGCCAGTATTATACCCTAAAATTAACAGTAATAAACTGTAAAATAAGCAGTAATACGCTAACACGCAGCAGATGGGATGCTAATATTATACTGTAAAGTGTACGCTTTTTTTTTTTTTTTTTTTTTTTTTTTTTTAGGTATTTTTTCTAGAATACATAGATTCTTGAAAACTAAATTTTGTAATTATATGCAGGGCTCGGAAGTAGCGCGCTACAAGTAGCGAAACTACAGTAGCCGCTATTGTTTTCAGTAGTTTGTAGTGTAGCGTGCTACATTAAAAAAGTGTAGTGTAGCGAGTAGCGCGATACAAAATATCAGTAGTTTGTAGCGAGCATCGACGCTACTTTTGACGCTACTTTTGGAGGGAGGAAAAAACTGCCAATCTTCAAATCATAACTCGTTTCTTTTGTGCGAAATATCTCTGCAACAATTTGCGAACGTCAGCGACAAATCTCAGTTGCAGTGTTATATATTTCTCCATAGACGACGGGCACGGTCACAAATTAACTGTCATTTTCACAGTTTGGGTGTCAGAAACTTCGTGTATTGTTATTTAAATCCATAGAAATCTTCCCAATATAATGTATTTTTATACGACTACGATTGTTTTTACCAAAATATAGTCGTCTGGGGTCTAGCTATGTTAAGTCTTTATTTCACTAATGTCTTCTCCCTTTTGCCTCCCACCCCCAGCAAGCAAAGAAATGTAAAATCTTTATTAAAAAGAAAAAGAAAGAAAAAAAGAAAAAGAAAAAGAACGGATTTATCTAAACATAAATCATCTAAATTATCCCTAACCTCTCAAATTCACGATTCCTCCTACTAGCATACAAATGAGTTTAAAATATTTCTAAATCTTTATTTTTATACAAAAGTAAAATTTTTCATTCCATTTGTTGCTCTCTAATAACAATAAATAAAAATTATTTCATTGCCCTCAAAATTTACGCTTCTCTTTTTGCCCCTCCTCCAGCATACAGTTTCAAATATTTAAAACTCTTAATTTAAAAAAAATGGCCACATTCGTGTCTACCTAATAATAATATATAAGTAACCATCTAAATTGTCCCCTAACTTCCCTAATTTACTCTTCCTTCCCCTCCCCCTTCCCAGCATACAAATAAATTTAAAATCTTTAAGTTATTTTTATTTTTACATTAAAAAAAATCGTCTGCCCTAAATAGTGCTTTGTAGTGACGATAAATAATCAGTATTATAAATTATCTCCCTTCCCCTAAAATCTCCCCCACTTCTCCATATACAAAATTTAAAACTCTTCTTATTTTTAAGTTCCGTATTCTTTGTTGTCTGGTAACATTAAATAAATAATCAATCATCTAAAATATTCCCCTTCGAACAAAATTTCTGCTCGCTTCCTGCATGTTTAAAATCGTTAGAACTCTAATTAAATATATATATATATATATATTCGAAAAAGCACAGAAAAAGAAAAAGTACACCATTTTATTATTAGAGAAAAGTGCAGTAGGAAGGAATGATTTCTGCCTTCAAACAAACTAGAAGCTGAAATGTAAAGCGTCAGCATGCCCGTGATCTATTATTTGCTGGATTTGCTGATAAAACCGCAGAGTACTCACTCATAAAAAAAAATTAATTTTCTTGCTGGCAACCCTTTGTCTTCTTACTCATTATTAGATCTTGTGTTTTAATGTGGGGATTTTTCTTTTGAGATTAATGTAATAGAATGACAGACAAAAATAGTATAGAACTGTCCTGGTCGGCATATAATGAATATTTGGAAGTTATAGAGCAACAAGAAAGTGGTAATTATTCTGTAACATGTAAACTTTGTCCAATTAATAAGAAATTATCAGTATCAAAATCATCTGCTTACAACTTGAAGTTGAACATAGAGGTAAGTTAGTATTTTCTTATTAATAATAATTACTGGATCGCATCTCACACCGAATATCTAAATCGTTACTCACTAAAATTCATAAATCATTAAAAAGAGTATTTTCGAATTAAGATCCCTGATTCAGAAAATATTCTTATTGAACTGTTTATTATCGCAAAAAATTATTTTATTAATACGTCTTTTGATCGTTGTGAAATATTTGTCCAATGTATGCATACAAATTAATTTACTGCATATTTCCTTTTGAAGATTCCAATCGATAAAACAAAGGTGGTTGGAAATAAAAATATATTATTTTAAAAAATGCCTAAGAATGCTTAATTTTATTTTTATAGCTATTTATTTTTACTTTAGCTGAGCAGGTTTTATATCTGTAAAATAATTGATTTATAGTGTTTTATATTTGATTTGATATTGGTTAGCTTGGTGTTTTAATGAAATATCTCTATCTTTGTCTCCAGAATGAATCTAAAGCCCAGTATGTTGAAATTCGGGTTTTCAAAGGGAAACAAACAAAAAGAGATAGAAAGGAAAAGAAAAGCTAGGATTTAACTTATGCAAGTCTATATGATCTTGTTCAATTTTTAAATTGCTTTCAGGAACTATATTTAAATTTGTAAAGAAATAGGACTATTTAGCTCTATTAAAAAGAAATAAGGTATATTCATAAATTTACCAAGAGCTAACCGCTCATAACCCCTTGGGGAGCAGCGACACGTATACGTGACGCATAAGATGCTCAGAATCCTCGATTATTCCCACAAATTTTTTTTTTTTTTTAGTGTAAACTTTGCCTTATTTAATGAATATATATATATTGTATATATATATTTGATGAATATATATATATTGTATATATATATTTAATGAATATATATATATATTGTTTATATATTGTCATGAAAGTTTTATATGTTATTGAAGTTTACCATAGAATGTTCAGTATTGAAAATGAAATGTGTAGCATTTATATCTCGCTTACAGGAACATTCAAAAGAATTCTGTTACATTATGGTCTATGGGGAAAAATCATCTGCGGTGTATTGAATTAGCAATGATAACTAAAGTAGCGAAAAGTAGCGAAGTAGTGACTACTTTTGAAAAGTAGTTTGTAGTCGCTACTTTTTAAAACAAGTAGTTGTAGTTGTAGTTAACTACATTTTTCATAAAGTAGTTGTAGTTGTAGTTCGCTACAAACAAAAAGTAGTTTTTCCGACCCCTGATTATATGCAACACTATATTTCTTTTAATTTATTTAACGATGAATGAATTTTCTCAATTATCTTTCATTTCAGCTATTCACTGAAAACAAGCGATCTTATTTGCTACCTATAAACATTCGCAGTGTCATTACGTGACCTGAAAAACAAGGAGACTTTCATTGACGTCAATCTATTGTAGTTGTTTGCTAGTCTATACAAAGCAGCTCTGCGAAAAGAGCTTTTTGTATGTTAACATTTATTGATTTTTCATTAATGCATCGCATTACGTTTGACAGCACCCTTTTAAAATAAATAAATTGTTTATAACACTGATTGTTTATAATAAATTAGTAAATAAAAACCTGCAATTTTATTTATTAAATAAATTATTTTGATGCAATTACTTTTATTTATTTTTTTAATTGTAAGGAAACATAATGCGATATTTGATATTAATAAAAATGCCATCAGGACAAAAATAATGATAGTTTACTTTTTTTCAATAAATAAGCAAACTATCGACTGTCTAAGCCAAAAAATACAAACATTTATGGATATACCCCTTAAATGATCATTGTGATGTTTTTTTCGTGCATTTTCTGTATGTTAATTGTTAAAAGACAGTTGTAACTTTTCACGAAATTTCAAGATTTTAACCTGATAATCCATTAGCCGCAAACTATCACAAAAAACATGCCATAATTTTTGGAAATGGGACTTTTTCAGTACTGATTGAACATAAGAAATTGTTTTTCATGACACACATTTAAAGTTTTTCTTTTTGAAAATATATTAAAAATATTTACTTACTCATTCTTTAAATTCTCAAATTTAAAGGCAGCATCTTTTTACCTTAATATTAATTTTTTTCACAATTTAGGAAATTTTTGAACAGCGATTTCAGATTACGTAAAAAAACTTTTCCGGATTGAGAATTGAAACAAAAACAGCGATACCCACACTTCTGAAGATCGCTCGAATAAAACTAAAATTGTTTTTGTTAGGTAACTGTACAAGTTTTTAAATAATAAAAAACTGGTCCAAAACTGACTATTGAAAGGTAGTTAAATACCTTAAATAAATAAATAAAATTCGCAATGTAATAAAATTTTCTTTTATTAAAAGATTATTTGTAAAAATATTTACATTTTACTTTTTCTGTTTTCTTATGAAGAAAGTTCCACTAGTGGCTGACAGGTTCTTCTCTCAAAGCTGGTAGACTAGAGTTGCTGGGTTCAAACCCATGTCGACCTTATCGTTCGGAATTTTCAGTGGTTTTCTTCATATCATGCTTATGCTTAGTTTGCGTACATTCGGGTTAGGATCCCTTAGAACCCCCCCCCCCTCCCTCAGAGGGCATCCCCTCTATTCGGTTTTCAAAGAAATACTTAGAATCATCTGGGATTTTTATACTCTTTTCTAATTATTAAATTTTTAAAGTGTTGGGACATCTGGATCAAACGCATGTTAGGTGTAAACATTTCAGAAACGCCGACACGCATTTATTACGATTGGGCTTTTGACTATATTTGTAAGAAGTTTCTCTTTTTGTCTTTTTGTTACATAACATTTCTGGGCATTGTGACTGCAGACCTAATGCATGGATTGTTGCACCTTGATAACAATATGTGCAGATTATATTTTAGTATAGATCTTCCAAATGGTGTCACTGGATATGCCACGTTTTTCCCGATATGTGTGATAGCTAAATCTTAGATACAGAAAAGTTTTCTATTATCCCATTGCACTTGAAACTGCTTAACTATCTTTGGCCAACACTATCGATTCAATTTACTAGAATGGTGATAAAATTATGAATAGCCTTGACGATGTTTAACAAACATTTTTAATGAAATGTCGAAGCTTGCAATTTATCTGCTTTATAAAACAGAATTGGATTTAACGGCAGTACTGGTAATTTTTAAAACATTATGTCAATGCATATTGCAATGCATGGTGATGGACGTGTTTTCTCAGCGCAAAGTTAGTATTTAGGCAAACTATGTGCGACCCGAGAAATAATTTCCCTTTGAAATACAGCCGAAGACAAATCCTCTGAATTACACACACACACCAAAAATGTGACCAGAAGATGCCAGAATGTTGGAAAACCCTAATTTTTAATGAAAACCGTAAGCTGTATATACTATTATTATGAATTAGCTGCATATACTATTATATCGAAATATTCTAGTCTTAAATATTACCCATTTTTTAATAAAATAATATATGAAAAATTATAGCAGAAATAGTTTACTTCCTTTTTCTAATGACAGCGGTAACGATTCGTTAAAAGCTGTTTTTGATGCTTTTAATTTTGTTGAAAGTCTTAAAAAACTAAGAACACATCATTGAGCGTGTAACTGGGGGTGGAATTTTGTCCATTAGTGAGTCTCGAAATATAAATAAATATAAAATGAATCTTTCGATTATTTTCATTCTGGAATCCGTTTCATCTATTTGACATGGCCTTTTTTTATAATCATGTGAAAAAAATGCCAAGTTCAATCAGGCAAGTCTTATATATTATTTTTGAGTAAAACTGAGTATTGTACAGTAATTTCAAAACAGACGTACACAATATTTTAGTTGTGGTTTGTACCAGGAATGTCAGTTTGGCGTCCAGTTTTATTCTGACAATTCTAATATTGCGTAATACCGCGCATGCGCGGTAGTGTATTACTGCTTGTTTTACAGTTTATTACTGTTAATTTTACGGTATAAGACTGGCAGCTGGGATGCCAGTATTATACTGTAAAATCAACATGTTTTTTTTCAGTGTAATGTAGCATCATTAAAATACACTGCAAACAAGTTTACTAGAAATACTATAATGTAATAGAATTATTTTCTTTGTCCCTGGTAACAAACTGTAAATGCTCCACAATCCAGTTTCAACAGTTAACGTCCTGTAGTAAATCTTAATAACAAATAACCATTATCGTCCAAATCTAAATATCTTTACAGTAGTCAGAGCACGACCAGAAGGACAGACATGCAGATTGCAGACAGACAAACGAACCGAAGTCATGAAAAATTTTCATCGATGCTAACAAAAAGAAAGAAAAAATATGCGTCAAGCACAGATTATGAAACACTTTCCAACACGTCCAGAATAATATAAAGAAAGTTCATCTTTCAAGAAGGTGATAGATGATATCGAAGCAAACAATTTGGTAAACACATAACACATTTGAAAACCCAGTGTCAGCAATTAAAATCTATGTTCTTAAATTTATCCGAATTATACTGTGCAGTACTGTATATGACCTGTAAATTTGTATATATCTTACATAGTATACTAAAATTTAGTTCACTTAGGAAATGCATAACACAATTGAAAATTTTCATTCAGTCATTTCCGTCAGTAAACTGTAATGTACTTGAATTCTTTTGTGCTGTCTATTATATATAGAATTTATACGCACCAAATAATATGCCAATACTTAGTTAAACTTAAAATCGCACACCACAATTGGAAATCAACTTTCAGAAATTATTGCTATGGCAACCGTTTAAGAAGGTGATAGGTGATATCTAAGCAAACAATTTTGTAAACGCATAACACATTTGAAAACCCAGGGTCAGCAATTACTATTTATATTCTTAAATGTATCCGAATTATATTGTGCCGTACTGTATATGACCTCAAAATTTGCATACATACTGCATAGCAAACTAAAATTTAGTTCAGTTAAAAAACGCATAACAAAATTGAAAATTCCCATTCAATCATTTCCGTCAATAAACTGAAATGTACTCGAATTCTTTTGTGCAGTCTATCATATATAGAATTTATACTCACCAAATAATATGCAAATATTTAGTTAAACTTAAAATCGCACACCACATCTGAAAACCGATTTTTAGAATTTATCGATTAGAGAGAGTACTGTAACCGAAATATTTTGTGTCCCTGTAAGTAAATATTAAATGCTACGCACATCTATTCAGTAGTAAATATATTCCTGTTCAGCAGCTGAGTGATTTATATCAATTTATATATATTTAAAATAGTATAACATTATTAAAATAAATTGCAAACGATTTTTCCACGTAGACCATAATGTTACGGAGTTATTTTGCGTGACCCTACAAACCAACTATAATCGCTACATCCTTCCTTTTCAATAGATAAAATTATATAGCATCAATACCATACATGAAATTATATGGAAATCCGAGTATATGTACGCAAGGTAAGGCACGGAAAATCGTGTAGACATAGTGACAGATAGACGTGCAGACAAACCAAAGTCAAAATCACTTTTCAACTATCTTGGAATGTGTTAAAAATGTTGAAAACGGAAAATACTATGAAAAAATGTATATGACTCAAGTAAGAAATATTTTAGTATTAGTAAGTATAGCTAGAATAATTGCAGTTTCTTTTCTTAAAGATGAAGTAATTAATAATGCATATTCTGTAAAAAAAAAAGAAACAAATTAGATGGTATCAACTACCTTTTTCATTATTCTATTTCTATTACAATATACAAATTTTCTTGCGTTGAAAACATTCCTTGTTCACATAGACAACAACATTTGTCAACTCATAATATAAGATTACCTTATAATTCGTGTAACATTAATTTAAATTCATATAACTTTTCCTTATATTTTATATAAGATTCTAGTCTCTTGCTTTACCAAAATATTCAAATCGATTTAAGTGAGGATCCATTCAGCTTTGGAGTTAATGTGTTTGTTATAAATGGCAGGACTGGAAATGAAATATGCAATCTTGATATTCCTCGGCATGAGCGATGTGTCTGTGAAAGATTTTCAAGATTATCCTTACACGTAAAAAATAATTAAGTTCACGTTCTCCTAAAAATATTTCCGGATTTTTTTATTCCTCAGTTAGACAGTACACTAAAAATTTATTTGGGTTTAATTATCTATTTTATGTAATTATTGTACTTTAACTTTTTTACTTAATCTTTTGGGGGAGGGGGGGTATTTCTCGCACTACTTGGTTTGGCTACTAGTATTTTCTTTTCTTGTAGTATTTTGTTTTTTAAACCGTCTTTGAAGACAGTTTATTTCATGACCCGTGATCTGGACTTCGATTCTTTCAATTTCCATGATATTCAAATTTATTTAAAGGGTAATTTTACTAATATTTTCTGGGTTTAATTATTTATTTTAATTTTCCTAAATAATATATGATTTATTTTTCATGTTTTTTTTTTTTGAGATTATAATGAAGAATATAAAACAACAGCATCAATAATTAGCATGGCATAAAAAATTGTTACAATACCATTTTAAAGGATAACACTGACGGCAGTTCAGATTGTTACATTGTTGCTTCGGTACAATCTTTTTCAATGTTTTCTAAAGTGGTAAAGGCTAATTAAGTTCGCTTTTCTCTCTCGATTCCAGTATATGATGCAGAAAATGATTATTACTTAGTTTTATTTTCTCTGAAATTTGTTACATTATTTTTTAAATATCTTAAATTCAACATTGGATTTCCACACTTCCACCCAGTTCCACAGTATCACACAACACTTAATTTCCAGCATGTAATCTTTTAATGTCCCTGATACGGCTATGTGCAAATAATTTTATATGAATATATGTCTTCGAAATAATTTCCTGAGCATATTAATCTTTTCCTTTTTGAATTGTAACTTAATGTTTTATACAAAGCAGAATTTTTTATAAAAATCCGAACAATAAAGAGACACAAATAACTATAATTTTTTATCAACATTACTGGTGTTCGGTTTGTATCTGGTGTATTAAGTGACTTACCTGGTACAAATCATGAGAATAACTTTTGGTGTAATCTTTTATTAATTTTGTAAAACATTACTCACGTAGGATCACGAAAAATTGAGGAATATGAGAAATATGATTATAAATATCTCGGCAACTAATTATCAGATCTACTTCATTCTTTATGCAAGATTTATGTTTTTTACTGTCTTTTATATACACTCCTTAAAATAAACTATTTTGAAAATTTTTGTATACCTTCTATCAGAACGAATATTTCGAAAGTCCAAAATAAATAGTTCCGGATAATCGAGGTTACTGAAATTCAATAAGCTTCTTTCCATTATTACATACTAAGTACATACCAAATTTCAAGTCTCTATCTTAATTTGTTCTGGAGATAGGCCGTTTACAGACGGGCGGCAATTTTTTTTTTCTCTAAAAATATGTTTTTTGCAATCTACAGTGTCTGAAACGTGTAAATCCGTCAAAAAAAATTTTTTTTTCGATTTCCAAAACGATTACAAGATTTACCTTATATTACGTATGATAGGTAAGTAATAAAATCGTGGTTTGATGACGTCATAAACTTTAAAGGCTCTATTACTGAATTGCGTAAAAGAAACATCCTCATAGCTCCAAAAATGTTAAATATATTAACTATCAGTTTACTTCGTCGGATTAAGCGTCTTATTTCCAATTAAAATATATCTTTGAATTGTAATTTGAATAAAATACAGTGTCACGAAAAATCGAAGCGTGTGGAAAATAGGATTCCAAATATCCTGGCAACTAATTATTCGATCGACTTCCATCTTTATGGTAAAATCTATGTTTTTTTATTGCCTTTTTTATTCACTCCTTAAAATAAACAATTTCGAAAATTTTTTGTATACCTTTTATCAGAACGAAAATTTCAAAAGTCCGAAAAAAATAGTTGCGGATAATCGAGTTTACTGAAATTCAATAAGCTTCTTCCCATTGTTACATATTAAATACATACCAAATTTCGAGTCTGTATCTCAATTTGTGCGGTAGATATGGCATTTACATGCACACACACAGACAGACGGACGGCATCTTTTTTTTTCTAAAAATATGTTTTTCGGAATCTCCAGTGTCTGAAACTTGTAAATCTGTCAAAAAAATTGTTCGATTTTTAAAAGGATTGCAAGATTTACCTTATACTTTGTATGATGGGTAAGTAATAAATAAATAACGTGGATAATCTGAACGAGAACGTGAAAAACGTGGATGACTGAGTTTCAAATAATTGCCCCTTAAGATCATGCAACTATAGACATTTCTCATTCCTCTTGATAAAGGCTTCAGAGAAGCCGAAACATATAGACGTTTGATGTATAAGAAATATTTTTACTGTTTTAGGGTTTTTACATAACATGTTTAGCAATTGATGAAGTATAATTTCATTTCAATAACAAATTCGAAATTACGCATTTCTCTGCTATATTCAAGTTTAGATAGTAAGAGTTGACCAGCAGAAGTACTGCTGAAATTCCTTTTATGCAATTTACTTTCTCATTTTACGCATTTGTTCCATTTATACCCCACTATGTTTCTCTCGAATAATAGCATATTAAATTATAATGAAATTAACCAATAAAAAGTGTCGTAAGCAGATCTCATTAATGTGTCTTGTTTGCATAAGATCCAGTCGCCAAAGTATGAAACCTCATATTAAGAGCCTACACTAGTCACGGGAAGAAACGCTCAAGCTAATGTTAAGTCTATGGGAAGGTTCTAGCCCGATTTCTCGATCGCATTTTAATATATTTTTAAATGCTTTTTTTTGCATAGGATACCTGAGGTCAATCTCCAACGTTGTTAGATTTTACTTTTTTGATTTTTGTTGCAGTTTTTTTATAAACGGACATTTTCAAATTTGGAACAGGTTGGAACCGGTTCTGAAAGTTAAAGTACCCTTATATAAAATAACTGGAACCAAAATCGAAAAAGTAAAAACTAACAACGTTGGAGATTAACCTCAGCTATCCTGTGCAAAAAAAGCATTTAAAAATATTAAAATGCGAACGAGAAATTGCGCGAGAACCTTCCCATAGACTTAACATTAGATTGAGCGTTTTTTCGCATGACTGATGTAGGCTCTTAACAAGTAAACTGATCAGTTCTGTCTGTGTGTGTTGTGTGCCTGTCTGCGATGGCTAGCGAAATCTAGCGCAGCTAGAAGTCTGAAAATTTAGTTGCGGATAGTTCAAAACCTGTCCTGGTGCATCTGAGAAACCGAATTTTAATATTGTGAAAATTAAACCGGATATTAATAAAAAAAACTCGTTAAACATCGCAAAAATGCGATCTTTTTACTGAAAATGGCGCTAACCGCAAAAATAATAAATGAAAGCAGGTACACTTTATGATTGAAGTCGGAATGATACCAATGATTTTTAACCTACTGGGACATTTATTGCTTTATTAATTTTTTTTTTTGAAATATTGCATTTATCGTATGATAATTATGCATCTATGCAGTTTAAAAATGAATGTGGAGCATTAATTTTCATAAAAGTCAGATAATTTGAACCGGCGTTATTAATTAATAATCGATTAAATTTTTTCACGTCAGACATATTTTATTGTCTTTTCATCTCTTGAATAGAGATATATAAAAGTAAGTATTAAAAAATGTGTAGGATTTGTATAGGCTATGTAAAATTATTAAAAATATTGAATTTTTGGATTTGAAAAGTTTGCATCCTTGCTTAAAGTGGGTTGGGGATTAAGATTTTCTAAAAACTTTAAAAATCGGCCGGTAACTTTTCATTTTAGCAAAATGCTGATTTTTGTATAGAAAAAAAAATAAAACCCTTATAGACAATGATATAAATAATAAAGAAACGTTGCCAAATGCTAACAGGGATTATTAATAAAGAAGAGGAGAGGGACAAAACTACATTTTGTTAAATTTCGCATTTAGTCGATCTGACATATATTGTTATGATAGGGGGGGGGGGGTTAACGGCCTCTAATTTACATCGAAGCTATCTTTAGCTGTTATTTGTTGTCATTTGTTGTCATTTAATCTTGAGCTGTTTAATCTTTAGCTGTTCTTTTCATGTTTTCATTTGATGTCATCTAATCTTTATTTGCTCGTTTTTAATATTTAGCTGTTTATTTGTTATATTTGCGGGAATAGAGAGGGGGGGGGACGTTGTAAACGACTGTTTATTAAATATCGCATATATTGTACTTCACCGCGCGATCCCTGGCAGCGGTTTTTTCGTTATTTGACAGCCTTTTTAATATATACATATGTACTTATCTGATTTCGACAGAACTAATTCCATTTAACATTTGCAGCTTCACCGTAGCGTTTAGTTGTTATGTATAGATAATTACCACTATTTTCGAATAGTAACTTCAGCTTTTTTTTAATCAATTCCATGTTTTCTACGAGTTCCATTCTTTGAGCAAGTACACGGCAGTCTTAATTAGTTATTGGACAAAAACTGTCTAAACTCCTCCCTTCAAGGTTTTTTCTCTAACTATAGCCCGTTTCCATAACTAAGCCACTGCCTTTCGGATTTCAACGAAACTGATTCCAAACAGTATATTTAACATAAAAATCACCCTCTGTAAAATTAAAGTAAATGTATGAGTTGCATATACCACTCTTTGTGAACAATAACTTCAAATATTTTTGTAGATCCTTGTAACCTTGTAACCTTGTAGATCAAGCCTCGCTCTGTAGTTTTATAAAAATCCGTACTGTATTTAATTATAGACAGAATTGTATTATTTATTTCTACATAATTCAAACTGTATTTGAGTAAAGACAAATTTTACACAAAAATTCCTTTCTACATGGAAATGTAAGTTCTAGTTTCTAAAAACTTTATTAACAAATGCTGTCATATAATTTTTTGCGCTTTTTATATATATTGATTTATATATACTGTATCCAATTTCTCCATTATCGAGATAACAATTATGCTTATATATATATATATATATATATATATATATATATATATATATATATATATATGTTTCCGAAGTTGTAAAATAATAAATTTGTTTATTGTCGAGGCATTTAACACGTTTTTCCACACATTATGTGTGTGACGAGGATTTTTTGTAGGTAGAAAAATTTACTGTCATACCTTTTAACGCTGAAAACGGTGACGTAGGACATTCCATATATAAAAACAGATATATATCGCCAATTAAAGAAAACAACGAAGATGGATTCAAACATGGATTCAAACAGCCAGATGTATTTTTCCAGCTCTGAAGATGCTATCATCGAATGACTCTAATATGTTCCCAACCATGGAATTAAATGAATTTAGTGGAATTACTAGAGCATATTTTAAAGTCGCAAAATAATTTTTCAGAATCACTTAAGATGTTGCAAGAAATTAAAGAAGTGATATCGCGTGCATATACCGAAGGACTATATGCACTTGTCAAACTAATCTTTACAATGCAAGGACATTCTGATTACTGAAAAATTGTTTTTCCTAATTGAAAGCATCCTCTTTAATAAAAAGGTATGTGTTGCTGACGACTGGGATCGTTGCCACAGATTAATCTCAGAAAATGAAACATTTGAAGTTACTGAAAAAATTAATTGCTCGAAAAGTATTTGTCAGAAAATTGTTTGACAAACTGCGTTAGAAATGTAAAAAATTGTATTTTTCTTGATATAAATTTCAAATCCACTGATTATGCCATTTTTCAAATATTGAATTTCAAAATTGACCAAATTTCACAATGCATTACCATAGCGAAAACTTCACGCGTAAAAAAATAATAATAACAGCAATATGTCAGCACGAGTCTCAAATTATAGTAACCGTATTATTCTGTTAAAATATAAAAGTGAATTATGATGTCACGAGTGCATGATTTTTATTTAATTCTCGACAAATACTAGATGGGCCGTTTCTATTTAGTTGTGAATAATATGGGTTTATTTCCGTTATTAAAATATGTAGCTATAAAACATATAAATCAATGGAAAACGGTAGGTAATAAATTGTAAACGTAATAATAAACATTATTAAAAAAACATAATTTAGTGAAATAAGTATCCGTTTTTATGTTATTATAGGATATCTAGGTAAAGGTGCAGATTACTTTAAAATACAAGGTTAAATTCACCGATATATTTCGTTTGATTCAAGGTTCTTTTGGAGAAACCGACCTGCGCAGCGGGCGTAGTCTGCTAGTCCTAGATAATAAATGGTGATGAATCAGTGTCGGAAAGAATAAAAAAGTCCTTCCGGCAGGTACCGGGAGGAAAAGGTATCTTTCCTATATCTTCGTTTTAAAATTTGAACTAATGTTACACGAACACAGCAAGTTAAAATGCAAAGAAAATGTTTACAAAAGATTCGTTAATACTGAATTTGAATAAGAAATTCGCCAAATTATTGAGCTATAGCCAAGTTGGCTTCATTTGTGAAGACTTATTTTGGTCGCCAAATTTGGCAATATTTCGCCAAATGTCACCAAGTTTGGCGAGAATTTGGCGCTAACGGATATGAATATATAGTTTTATGCGTATGATTGGGAAAATTATTACAACAATGAAATTTTTTGTAATGTGCTGTCTTGTTTCAAAATGTCAGCCACCCTAGAATTTCAAACTGCTCTATCTCAGCCATTTTTTAAGATAGAGGTAAACCAAAGAATTCTCTGGAATCCTCGTATCAAAGCCTAACACTTAATTAAAAAATAAATTTGAATTTTTAATTTTTATGTATATTTATTTTAGTTTTAAATTTTTAAATGGCCGCCATCTTGAAACAAAATGGCGGACCAATCTGGCCAACGAACTCGGTCGAGACATTGGTGAGCTTAATACACACAATTAGTTTCATAAAAACTTATTTATAAATACGAGCGTTATCGTATGACATAGGTCAGATATATATATATATATATATATATATATATATTATATATATACTAGGGGGCCTACCCCCTGCGAGCTACGCTCGCCAACCCCCGCTCAGACTTCGAGGCCTCTTAAAACATGACAGCGTGCTTTATTTTAAAAATATTGGTAAATCTGTAATTGGGTTGCCATGCTTTTAACGTTTTAATGGGGCATTTTTTTATTATCATGGCCTCATACACAGCTGTTGCGACAACTGACGACTGTTTTCGGGATTGATAAGTAAAATCAATTACAACCTGAAAACCAGCTTGTATAAAATGGTTAGGTTGAAATTGTAGCTACCTCTCGGATTTTTATAACAACGATCTTTATTATATTCTTCCTTTGCGTTTAAGGATGAGAAAATTTCCATCTGCTTGTGAATAACATTAAGAACCACGGTATTGAAAAGTACTATGTTATAGACATTTTCAGTAACATGTTTTAATTTTCCCTCTATTTTAGTGCACCATCATGCATATTTTCATGTCATTTTAAGTAGGTAAATTATTTATTTTAATTAATATGTATATACGAATTTTCTAATAATTATTTATCATACAAAATTAATTAAATATTTTGTGCATGCATGCCTGCATTTATTCGGCATCAATTGATGAGATATTTAAACAAATTTGCTATCCGCGATAATTTTACACCATGTTATGTCACTTGAATATTGTCCATAAGAAAATCGGGTACTTTTTCAGTATAGGATCCTTTGCTTTTAGGTTTCGCGTAATTCGAGCTTCAAAAAGGGATAGATTCGTTAATATACATATATTTGTTGCCAAAAGTTATGAAAACAAACCCAATGAACTTTTGGTGCTTTTCTATTATAGGGGTCTTGACGCTTTTTTAAAAAGCTTGTCGCAATTCGGGCATCAGAAAGTGAGATTTGGTGCCAAATGACATAAACAGCCATGGAAACAAATTCGACGATTTTTTTTGTTTATATGCGTATTTTAATTATACGTATATTATTATTGTTTTTTCTATACAAATTACTTCAATTATATATAAAATAGGATAAATGACATTCTACGCTAAACAAATGGTATAAATATTGAAGAAATGCTTCTGTATACGAAATGACAAAGTGAGGTTGACAGAAAGTATGTTGCCAAATTTCTTTTTCCGCCAAGGCTATTTTCTCTGTTTCGTCAAGGCCCCATATACTGGAAAAGCACCGAACTTTTATGCTTGTTTATACATGTATTTATATGTATATATACAATTTATTTATACTTGTCTTTCAATTTACCTCTTTTTGTACATAAAAATAGATAAATGGCTTCTTTATATTAAATAAATTGTACAAACATAAATGACGTATTTACATAAATGACGTCATTTGGACGAATTTATTCAAAATATCTCCAATTTATAAATTAAATTAAATAATAACAGACAATTGAATCCTGACGATAGAAATGTGATTTTTTTTTCAAATTTTCCTGAAAAACATAATTTAATCACAATCTTGTCTTCATTATCGATTGAAATAAAAGATAAATTCAATTTCAGTTTGAAAATGACGAATAAAAAGAAATCAATAATCCCTATCGGGATCCTTTTCGATTTTTTTCCCTTTTTTGTCACAAAAAAACTGAGTAATTAGTTGCCATCATTACAGAAATGTCATTAAAATTAGAAAAAAATTAATATCTCGAAAACTAATTCCAATTTCAAAATTCTATTACCAGTTTTGACATCCGCGGATTTTTATGGACAATTGGTATTGATTTCACCATCAAGCGTTTAATATTTTATTAAAAATAGCCCTGAAACATAATCAGTCGTTTAATCAGTCGTTTCATAAAATCGTTTCATAAATTCGTTTCATAAAATCGTTTCATTAGGATTTTATATACATAGGGTAGATATCAACATTTGAACGGAGGGTGGTTTTGGGGTCTGGGGGTCATGATCGGTGAAAATATATCGAAATTTTCCGGAACTGCTTTCCTCCGAACGGCTGCAATAGGTAGCTTTATACTTTTTTGTATTGAAAGCTACCTAATATCGTCAATTTGTGTAATACTGATAATATTGTAGATCCTTTCACATATCCACTGTTTTACCTCTAGAATTCAGTCCGCCAACAAAAAAAAAAAAAAAAAGAGAGAAATGGAAAACAACAAATTTTTCCGGAACAAACGAAAATAGCCTTTCGACTTGAAATTATATTTTCTTTCAATTTATGTTTAAAAAATAATCTTAGAGGTTTGTAGTAAACTTCTTGATTAAAAAGCTGCTTAGCAATTTTGGTAACAAACCTTTTTTTTTAATACCATAGAAAATGGTCTTTCATTTAACAAACTGTTACATTTAACGGAAAATTTATTATTGCATTGCGAAAGAATGGTTTTCAGAATTAATGTTGAGTGGTACTTTGTTTGAGTTATACAGATTATTATTTCATGACATTTCTTTGTCATCTACAAATATTTTATTTTCGAAATTTTAGCTCAACAGTTTTTAATTAGAATGTGAATGATAGTACGTTAGAAGCATATTAATATCAAGATTTTGTAACATACCAAATAAACTTGCTGAAGTCGATAATTATCTAATTATTTTCTCGCATTCGAATCAGTATAAAAATTTTATGTAAATCGTATTAAACTGGATTGCGACCACAGACAAATCTACGCTCTCGATCATTATCACAATTCATACATCATTGGAAAGATAATTCTGTCTATGTAAAAATTAAACAAGCGTTCTGCCTTAATACAATATTTTTTAAGTCTATGGAAAACCGACCAGACGTTCGACTTACATTTCCCATAGAGTGGGTATCTTCAGTAATCATGGTCCTGATCAATGACAAATAGTATTGACGAGAAATTCTTTTATGGAACATTAACGACCGAAACAATGTTTAAACCTATGAATACGCATGATTTCGATTTCGAATCCTGGTTAGATGGTTTTCTCATACTCGAATTAGTGTATAAGGACTATGTCATGGGAATCGTCCCAGTCGTTTTCTATTTAAAATTTTACATCAGCTTTTTAAATGCGGGGTTTGTTCTAACCTGTGAAAACGAATTTTCCTGAATTAGGGATCAAATGGTTTAGGGTTTTTCAAATGAGAAATTTTCACCTAATGGAATCGCAAAAATGCTCTAATTAGATAAGGAAAACTTTACATTAAAAAAAATAACTGGTGGGAATAATCGAGGATTCTGAGCATCTTATGCGTCACGTATTCGTGTCGTTCGTCCCCAAGGGGTTAATGCATTTTGAAATTGCATGTAAAATGATTATTCGAATGCGCAATACTTAATGAATTTAAACTTAAACTATGAAATAGTTTATTATTTTTTGTATAATATATATAAGCTGCTTCATGTTGCAGTTATTTAATTTTCTCACTGAAAATATATGTTCTATGTTTTGGAAGCTGCAAATATCTATTTTATGTTATAGCGAAGCTGACATTTAAGTTATGTGTATTATTAAATTATTAAATCTGTTTTTTTTTTAAGTTGCAAATGTGTATTTTCACTTTTAGTTAACAATTGAAATTAAAAAAAATATATATGAATGTGTAAGGCATATATTAAAGTGAATGAAGAGTTTGAAGGAATTATTGTTATGAGACCTATGAGATTTTTGTAAATTTTGAAAGCGTAAAATTGTCATTAGCTTAAAAAAAATTATACGAATGGATTAATTCTAGGGCTCATGATACCATACCCTCTTGTTCAGAATCGATTGCATTTTGCGTTCAACATTTTCAACTCTTTGTACATTTGCAGTAATATTAATTTAAAATATTCTTAAATCAGATTAAATAAATCACTCACGTTTTTCCCTCTATTTATTACCGATTGAATGAAATTTTGCTACTGTTTTAACCTTCATTCCACAATTTTTTCTAATTTAAACGGCTTCACCGGTTATACAAGTATTTTTTAATTTTTTTTTTTAAAAGGAAAACCGCGATGACAAACGGATTCGTTTTACATTTCTATATCGAAGAAGTCGTTGTTTCCATAGCAAGGAAACTTTTTTTTTGAATTGACAATGTACAGAATCGAGCTTATTTTGGAGCTTGAAACAATTTTAATGAATTGAAATTTTGTTTTAAATCGTAAAATACAATCGTTAAATTTTATTATATGTACATATAAGTGTGTACACAAAATCTTAGTTATAAAAATTTATTTATTATGTAAGTTAAATTTACATAAACAAGTTCAGCCTGAAAAAGTTTTCCTTAACCCATTACCGCTCAGCAATCTATTATTTCTAGATCACCTACAACCGAACAAAACTTTTAAATTTCAATATCAGTATTTTAGTACGGAAATTTTGTCATTATCTAATCTCAAATTTTGAGTCATTAAATAACTCAGAATTACTACATGGGAAAAACTGGTGTAGAAGAATTAAAAGAAGTTTAAAAATAGTTGGGCGTTAACAGGTTAAAGAGTATTTGTCATAAAAGCGTATTTGTTTTTTTTTTCATTCAGTCGCCAACCGGTGATAAATCGCCAAATACACGAAATTTTTATAATTTTTTACAGACGTTATATTGAGGTTCCGCAGAATTTTTTTTTTTTTTAATAAACGTATATATCTTTATGGGAAGAACATTCTGTAATTTTTTCAAAAATTTCTGAGTATGCGCTTGTTGAGACCTTCCTTCTAAGACGAATGAGATTTTAAGTAAATATGGATAATAATAAAAATTTATCATAAAAAAAATCTATGTTGCGTCAACTTACTCTTGGTAAAATATACCAACATATGTGCAATAAATAGTGTTATTTTTAATGTAATATTATGTCAATGGACTAATTTAATTGCTCAGGATGGACGATATTTAACGCCACTGACAAAGGATGTGAATTAATTTTCACTTTGCTAAACAACGCATAACCAACAGAGTGAAAAATGTATCCAGACCGGGGATCGAACCTCAGGTGGTTAAACTATTTTTCGCCTTATTTAATCCAAAACTTCTAAGATTAGACAAGACAAAGATTACAACTAAAATATCTTGGTGCTAGAAAAGAAAATTCACGTTCACCCTATTTTGAACGTATACATGACACCTTTCCTGAAGGGGTTAAATAATATACATGTTATTTGGCTAGTTCTAAATGAATATATTTCCGTATACATTTTTTTTAATCACACTTATAAGAAAGTTTGAGTTTATTAGTGCACTATAAGTTTAATATTACATATCTTAGTGCAGATTTTACTTGTAAAAAGTAATTGAAATTAAGCTTTACATTGTTGAAATTTCACATGTTTACTAAGATCTGCTTTTACATTCATCTGTCAAATAAGAATAACGTGTAGTCTGTGTGTTACCACGATTTTTGTGTGTCGGTCTGATATCAGAAAGCTCTTCTTGAGATGTCCGACGGCGCGGTGGACGAACATGAATTATGCACTTGAAAGTTTTGCCAAGAAGTGATTACAAAAATCTTTACTTGCACAATATTTTAGTTTTCAGCTACATAACATATTACATGACTGATCAAAGCATATCGAAATTAATTAGATAATAAAAAAATTACTAAGACATATAAAGTATTAATGACTATACAATTAGAGTATTGCATGTAACTGAATTGATTTATAGGAGACTGGCACCAGCTTCGCACGTGTACCATTGTGTTTTAACGATACCTCAAAATACATTTATCTGTGAAATCGAAACTCATCATCATTTTTAATTTGCACAAATAAAAAATTACAGATTACATTCGAAATTTTTTTGTATTATATCAAGTAAAAACACTGCCGACGTCATACATAAAAATTCAACTGGAAATGCAAAAATCGTCTGTAAATGAGAGATATAATTTACGATCCATATAAAAGAAATATTAAAAAAAAAAATCGTCTGCTGCGACTGTCACGACATTCATATATGTCATACAGCAAGAGGCCCTAAAAATATTTTTTGTCTTATACAGGTGCCAAATATAGGCAATAAAAGGGATAAATGTCTAAATATTGCTTCAATGGCCGACGTTGACATTGAATACTTCTTTTAAGAACAGAAGAATACTTCTTCTTCTTTAATTCTTTGAATAATACTTCTTTGAATACTTCTTTCTGCACAAACATCTCTTTCATATTTAAATTAAATATCTCCGTTTTAGAATATTATTTCTCATTAAAACTTTTTTTTTGTACTTTAAGTAAAATCAGTAATAGTTTTTATCGATGTTTTCGTTTTTGTTTTTTTTAATATTTAACTGATATAACCGTTTCCCAAATGTTAGCATAATATATCGTCGCCAAGATGAAAAACATATACAAATGGCAACCTTTTTGACCAAAATAAGGATAAAATACAAAAGGTACTTTTCGGTATATATATATATGTGTGTGTGTGTATGTGTGCGTGTGTGTGTGTATGTGTGCGTGTGTGTGTGTAATATGTATTGTGCAAAAGTATTGTACAAAAGTATTGTACAAAATTTTATTATCGCAAATCATGGTTATATCGGTATACATAATAATGACCTCGGGAATTTCCGATGAGGCAAACCGCAAAAATATCCATCGAATAATTTTTGAAATTGCCCCGGACATAAATTTTCAGTGTTCTTGCTTTATTATATGATGATACGATATATGATAATGATAAAAGTAGAAAACTCCTTTCTGGGGGACATTACGCAATGAAGTCGAGAAATTCAACGTTTTTTTAATGATGGAAAGACCAGAGTAAAAATTTTAACACTAATTTCTACCTTGACGCAATTTTTTACGAAAGTGGTAATTTACTTTTTATTATTTCCGGAACTCTAACTTGGCCAAAAGGCACAGTTAGGTACCTTGATTAGTTACTTCAAGTATTAATAAATTATGACAACACAAAATTGGTAATAGTACTCTTACATTTTCTGATAAAATTTTTCTTGTGTGTAATTTTAAATATTTTTTTTACTGTAGGGAAAAATACATCCAATTGTCTTTATGATTCAATGTTTAATTACCCTATTTAAGATCCAATTCTGTGTTCTGTATATTGTATCAATTAATGTCTGTGAAAACTTTCACAAAAAGTATTGATTATAGAAGTATGTTTCTTCTGATGCAATTCGCAGCTACTTATTTCAGAGTTTGTATTATCATTATGGAATTTTCTAGTTTTTAAATCGAGCTTTTCTGAAATATGGAAAATCTCGCACGCGTAAAATGAATTTTTTAGGTTATTTTAATTTCTTATAAAGATTTAGATCTTCTGATGCCATTCGCAGCTGCTCTTTTAAGAGTCTTTGTTTAAGAGTCTTTTGTAAGAGGGCCATGTTTTATAGTTCATCTAGAGAACATTTTTAACGAATGTTATTTAAATTAAAAAAACACAAAACCTGATATGTTTGGCGCCCGTAAGAGATTCTAACTATGAGACTAACACTTCGACACTGTTCTATGTATTTTTATTCATTTAGAGTGCTATTGGGGTCTCTTTTTTTACACACTGTTAAAATTTTGCAACAAACTGTCCTGTCACTTGATCTTTTTTTATAGAAAACGATTACATAACTGTAATTTAAGTCTATCATGACCATATTATGGTCAGAATAGAGTTTAATTACGGTTATGTAACCGTAGTTTGCTGCAATTTTTTAACAGTATATATTAGACTTTTTTCTAATTTTGCAGTTCATTCGTCACGTAATTTTTGGTATGCTGGTTGGATGTACACTGAATTTCCGCAAGTTTAAAAAATGTAATAATCTCTATCTGCTTTTTTCTCGTGTTTATAGGTAATGTCTGATATCTTCTAATTAACAAGATAGTTCGTTCAATGACGAACGTGATTGCTCTTTTATGCACACATTAAACTATGGAACTTTTTCTAAAGAATTTGTTATGATATTGCTGTTTTATACAAGTAGAGTTGATGTTTGTAAATGCATCAACGTTATTCGTAAATTACAAATTGATACTATTTCTAAGTAAATAAACTTCTTGAGTTGAGAAAATTACAAATAATAAATCAGCATCATTTATTTTATCTTTGCAACAGAAATAATATGATTTTTTATTATTTTATTTATTTAACTATTTATTTATTTATTTATTTATTTATTGCAGATTTTGTTTTATTATAAAATAAATGCAAAAAATTCCCTGGGCCTCTGAAAATCAAGCACTGTGTAATAGAAATAAATAGAGCATGTTGAATTTTGATCTTCTAAAAGACATAAAGATACTGACCGTTCAAAGCATCTACTAATTATTTATTAATAATTGTTTTAAGAGGGAACAGAAGTACATCAAAATTTAAAATCCACTATCATATATCAGGGATGTCAAACTGTTGCCCGCCGGATACCACTACAATTTTATAGTAATCTTTGCCTTATTCAATCATCGAATTTCTGAGATTCAAGAAGTCGACTATCTCTTTTAAAAATGAGTCGTAATCTGGCGGGCCACAGTTTGACAGTCCTGTCATGGGTTAAGGTTTTTTTTTTTTTTTTTTTTTTTTTTAATTGTATACTTGTCTGTATTTTTCCTCAGCTCATAATTTCGAATGAAGCTTTATTTGCATCTAATTTAAGAATGAAGGAGAATATGCGTATTTGAAAATTTTCAGTAGTTGTATTCCAATGACATTTGCCTATATGGCTTTTCAAAAGAATGACGTTTTATTGACGTAACAATGCAGTGAGCAGCACATATGAAATGGCAGATTATACTTGTAGCTTATTTGTATTTCAGGGGAGTGATAGTGAATCATTAATATGTCTTATGCATTAGAATATAGGTTTTCTTTTTTGTGTTATAAACAGTCTTAAAAATTCACATATCGGTAAATAAAGTTACTTACATTAATTGCATTCTTGCTCGTTTTATTATTTCTGGATGAAACAATAACTAGATACTTTACGATTGTATGTATAATCATCATGGATTTTTCTAGTTTTTAAATTGAGCTTATCAGAAGTATATGTGAAATCTCGCACGTGTCAAATGAATTTTTTACTTTATTTTAATACTTTTTGAATGAAAATTATCATCCAGCTAGTTCTATTGTAACGTATATCATATATTATTCTCTTTCAAATCATCGATATTTATTAACTGCATTTAACTTTAAATGTTATTTTAGAAAAGAAATAAACATATTAATGGCTTTTAGCGTTTTTAGTACTTTACTTTATACATACGGTGTTCTTATATTTTTAGACGATTTTTATGGTACTAACAGAATTATTTTACAGAAAATATTTGAATTTCAAATGCTCAGTATGGTAATCGTTATACTGACCTCCCTTTCAATACTGTAATTTCGATAACAATAATGCCTTTTATAGTTTTGGAAGAGGTATTTTGGCCCATTCCATTTCATTTTTAACAGCTTTACAATGTTACAGGGCTGCCACTGGCAACTATTTTTATATTCTAATCGCACCACTATTTAAAAAAAATTATTTTGTAGTATATTTCTCTTGCCCACATTGTCATAGATTAACTACCACGTTAAATAAAAAAATCAACCACTTTTCCAAAATAATTTATGAAAAATTATGTGATTAATGTGTTTTGATTAAAACAAAATCTATTTAATTTTACTATTAAATCATAAAATATCTCAACAAAAACCCATTTGCAATAACTGTACCCTTGTTTCCAAACACTAAAGAGAAATATATGATTATATATTTAAATAGAATAGTATATGTGATATTATAAATAAATCACCTCATTAAATAGTTACATTTGTATTCCTATCTCTTGTATAAACGGTTTTCTTTACAATAACATTGGTCAAAATAAATTCAAATTATAACATCATTTCGAAATCTCCTTAAAATTTTAAATCAAAAATTAAACAAGATATACACAGACTTTGATGCATCAGCTGGAACTTACAACGAAATTTCTTCTGAATCGGAAAGAGGTAAATTCTTTCTGAAGATAAAGTTTCTGTAAAGAGAACTCTTGATTTATATTGTTTTAAAGAATATTTGTTTCTTCCCATATTTCTTTTACTCTTGGAGCAAAAAATAGTTGTGCGAGTGTTGAGGAAAATATAAATTATGTTTAAACTTTAACATTTAATTATTTTTTAATATAGAATCGGATATTGAAAAAATATGTCTATTGAACTGTATTAAAGAAGATGCAGTATTTTATTGTGAGTTGAACTTGTTTTAAATGTAATGAGTAAATTTAAATAACGAAGATATTTATATTAAATAAAAAGTAATTAAGGAGTAAATATAAATAACGAAAACATATGGGTAGCATATTTTTATTGGAAAATCTAACGTGTACTGTTTAATCTCTAATAATTTATTTTCAACATTTTGTGTGTTAAAGGTTTTCTTAAATCTTTAATGCTTGTACCAAATTATATTTTCTATACTACAATTTAGCATTAGAAAAATAGTATTTATTTTAATGTTTCAATATAATCGTGGCCTGAGTTTAAAAAAAATTGTATTTATGAAAACAATAGAATTTTTTTTTTCTTATTGCAAAAATGTTTACTGAGATCTACTGTAGAGAATTTGATAGTATATTTCCGATTCCTTGTTTGTTTACAGTTCCCATGATGACAGTGTCAAAGGAGTCACCAGTAATTATATGAATTTGTTTTTCAGGTAAACAAAAATAGCTATTTGTTTTCTGGTTTGATTAAATATTTTAAAGCTATGCCAGAAAATAACATAATACCCTCTTTTATATCACAACATTTTCTATATTGTTACACAATTTCTTATGTCCAGTATTTAGCCAATATAAAACCAATATTTGCTCATATTAGGATTCAATGGACTGATCGCAAAAAGCGTATTCACGAAGGGAAAAAAAAAATCAAAATCCCCAATGCTTGGGAGAGATAAAGTGACAAAGACAACAAAAATGAGTGTGCAACATCCAGAAATGTGACAACCACCAGTAACAGAAGTTACAATGTGACAACCACCAGTAACAAAAGTTACAATGTGACAACCACCAGTAACAAAAGTTACAATGTGACAACCACCAGTAACAAAAGTTACAATGTGACAACCACCAGTAACAAAAGTTACAATGTGACAACCACCAGTAACAAATGTTACAACGTGACAAAACCCACGATAGTGACATAATAACCAGTGAAACTCTCGAAAGAAGACCAAGATTCAAAATGGGAAAACCAGCTCTAGCACAAGCTAGAGGTAAAAATATATCAAGAAAGAGACAAAAAACCAATGAATGATAGACAAAAAACAACCCACAACAGGGGCGAGCCTATAAAAACGCCAAAAAGCCTTGACAGAGACAAATACAACAAGAAGGGAAATCAGCCCATAAAAGAGGCGATAAACACTACAGCGACAACCCACCATGAACGTGACAAGCCAACAGACATGGTAAATATGTAAATCTATGTACGCTAATGGCACCTGGTGCATGTAAAATCCGTCGTGGGTGCAAAGCCCTCCAAGTTACCTGTGAATAATACCTCTGGGGGTGCCTAGCCAGGTGAGGGTCTCGTCACCTGATCAAGGTTCTAAATTACGAGACCTATTAAATCTGTCAATTCAACAAAGTTAAACAGAAACCTTGAACCGGCAAACAAAGATAGCGGTAGCAAATCACAAGAGAGCAAGCACAGCAGCGATGTGAACAAATCAATAGTCAGGTGGATCACAGCCATGCTGTGATCAGGCGATTTCCGCCCCGCACCCAGGTACTAACCCGTTAAGCTAGGCATTCATGCCGGGCAGGTAGGGGCCTGGTTAGCGGTATAAAAAAAAAAAAAAATATTTGCTCATAATATTTTGCTACAAATAGATGCTACAAAATAATAATCTTCGTCAAAAATGTATTTTCAGGCAGAACAATTGTATATTATTACCGAGCATTAAAAAATTACGTGAACAATTGTTTTGCCTTAAAATTTACTTGACAATATTATAAATGCAGGACAAATATGCAAATTTTCAAAATCAGTTATATATTTCCCAAGATTTTAGATTTTATTACATTTAAAATTCCACCCAATACAAATAGAAACTAGTCGTTGGTGGGCACCGTCATACTTATCCATCATGGATATGCATAATATAAAATATGAAAATAAAACATGTGTAAACTATTTATAAAATGTATTGAAATTCGAATAAAATTGTGGCTTGATGACGTCATACACTTTAAAAGCTCTATTACTGAATTGCGTATAAGAAACATCCTTTTAACTTAAAAAATGACTAATTAACTAAAAGTTCACTGCGTCGGATTTAGCCTTTCATTTCCAATTAAAATATATCTTTGAATTAAAATTTGAATGAAATACAGGGTCATGAAAAATCGAAGAGTGTGGTAAATCGGATTACAAATATCTCGGCAACTCATTATCCTATCGACTTCATTCTTTATGCAAAACTTGTGTTTTTTTATTCTATTTTATATTAACTCCTTAAAATAAACATTTTTAAAAATGTTTATATACCTTTTATCAGAACGAATATTTCGAGAGTCCGAAAAAAATAGTTCCGGATAATCGAGGTTACTGAAATTCAATAGACTTATTTTTATTATTACATACTAAGTACATACCAAATTTCAAGTCTCTATCTCAATTTGTTCGGGAGATAGAGCGTTTGCAGACACACAGACGTACGGCATTTTTTTTTTTCTTAAAATACGTTTATCGGAATCTCCAGTGTCTAAAACATGTAAATCCGTCAAATTTTTTTTTTCGATTTTTTAAATGATCACAAGACTTATCCTATACTGCGTATGATGGGTAAGTAATAAAAAACAGTAACTTTTGTTTAAAATATTATTTTAGTGTACAGGAATTGAATTTTCCGTGCATAAAATTTGGTATTTTGTATCCGGTTGTGAATGTTTCTTAATATGGTGATCGATATACTCATACAGCCTAGGGTAAAAATATTCTGTAATATATACATAAAGTACGATTAATGAAAAAACTCATAAAATAGTTTTAGAAATTTAAAAGAATAATCTTAGAAATTCAGAAATTTAAAGATTGTTTCGACGCAACTCGGAAGACCTGAGTTTAACTTACGATATTTCTTTTCACTATCAGGGACTGACACCACCATACAACTTGATTTAATCAAAAGGGTTTCATTATGACAGACAGAAAACGGTGAAATGATTTCCTTTATTTAATGGCCTTGCGGCAGGGGTCGGAAAAAATAATTTTTTATTGTAGCGAACTAAAACGACAACTACTTTATCGAAAATGTAGCTAACTACAACTACAACTGCTTGTTTTAAAAAGTAGCGACTACAAACTACTTTTCTAAAATAGTCACTACTTCACTACTTTCAGATTTTGTCAAAGGGTTCAATTTACACTCGAAATTGAAAACACGGATAAAATAATAAAACGACCTTCTGGTATACAATTAAATAAATGTGATATAACCGAGGGCATTAAAAAATAAGAAAGAAGAAGATGTTTTGTGTTTGTCTCCAAAATGTTAGTTTATACACACAGTACAAATTTTATAGCAAAATTCAGAAAGATATTATAATCTAGAAAATTAAAGAAAACCAACTCTAAATGCAAACATTAAATACATCTGTAAATAAAACCATACCAAATAATAAGAAACCCAGCGTTAAAACACAAACATCTAATAACGAGTAAATAGACAAGTGTCGCCAGCAAGAAAATTAATTCCTTTGATGGGTTAGTACTTGATTTTAGTAGCAAATGTAAATGGAAAAAAATCTATGCCTTCATAGGATGCGTTGATGTACACTGCAGCTGAGATTCGCAAATTGTTGAGCAGAACAAATTTTGCTCAAAAGAAGCAAGTTTCGGCCACGTGATTTGCAGAATGGCATATTTACCCCCCTGAAGTAGCGTTAAAAGTAGCGTACGTTTTCGCTACAAACTACTGTTTTTTTGTATCGAGCTACTCGCTATACTATATTGTTCAAAATGTAGCACGTTACACTACAAACTACTGTAAAAAGTAGCAACTACCGGAGTTTCGCTACTTGGTTTTACTACTTCCGACCCCTGGCCTGAGGTTACGTTGTTGGACGTGGGAACTTGTGCACTGTTGAATGTCTGCGCGTTCAGACTGATTGAATTCAATTGCTTACATTTAGAATAACTCTCATGAGTAGATTGTGAACAAATCGCGGTTGTTCATATCTCATTGATGAGAAGCCGAAAGATGACGCTGAAAGATATTTAAATTTCAATATTGAGAAAAATATTTACCTATTCAATATTTATATAATTGTGGGAACGATTGTTCACACATTTTTAATAAAAATAAATAAATAAATAAATAAAAACTTTAAACCATCACCCCACTTAATCCATGGACTTACCCAATTATTTTATGTACTGTTTAGATATACTGTATTATATTTATTTATGTCACATTATTTTCCTTTATACATATTATATCTGTATATATCATATGCTCCTTAACCAAACCAATATAAGAGGTTTAAATTTATGGATACGCTAGCTAGGGAAACCCGAATGGAATATCGTATTTCTAAGGAATCTCCTATCTCTGGCGCACCTATCTCCAAAGAACTGTCCCGGATGGGAAAACATGCAGCTGCGAAATTAACCCATCCTAAAAGATATTAACTTCGGTTCAAAGAGATGGCCAATGGGATCTATCTGCAAAAAAAAAAAAAAAAAATCATAGGTCATACAGGGCATCCAATAGGAAGATACTTTTTTTCTATATCAACGCCCAGGCTGAGACATAATGAAAATAAAATTCAGAGTCTCAAGAGAGTCTAAAAATAATAATAAAAAAAGACTCCCTCAGTTCAAGAAGTTTGCTCTAACTTCTTCCATCCTGCCATAGAAAATGCACTTTGAACTCCGGCCATCTCCACTGAATGCGACATCCCATCCCGCTTACGGTTCCTACTTCTAAGCCTCGCTGAAACAGAAGCTGACCTCGCCGAACCCGACCAAGCGTCCTTCGCAGCTCTACCAGGCCTCGGCAGTCGCCGAATGTGAATCCCGACCGAGATTTTATGAATAACTACCATGCCAAATTTCAAGTTTCTAGTTCCTTCAGTATAACAAAAATCGAAATTTTAGAACGTTTTTCACTCTTTCACCCTCTACACCCCCCATGGTAGTTGCACCGACATAAAATATAGTCTATGTTAGAGCAGGGACTGTTACCATCAATTTGCCACCATCATTTTTGAAAATGTTTCTTTAGTTCTGGAGATTTTATAGAAATTGTAATTTAGAATATTTTTTAGAACGCTTTTCGATCATCTCACCCTTTTAATATTCGATATTTTTAGGATTTGTTCTTAGAGAGCATTTACATCTTATAAGTAACTACCATGCCAAATCACTTTTGAAAATGTTTCTTTAGTTCTGGAGATTTTATAGAAATTGTAATTTAGAATATTTTTTAGAACGCTTTTCGATCATCTCACCCTTTTAATATTCGATATTTTTAGGATTTGTTCTTAGAGAGCATTTACATCTTATAAGTAACTACCATGCCAAATTGCATGTTTCTAGCTCCTTCAGTATAACAAAAATCGAAATTTTAGAACGTTTTTCGCTCCTACACCCCCCTGAGGGTAGTGGCACTGACATAAAACATAGCCTATGTTGGAGCAGGGATTGTCACCATCAATTTGCCACCATCACTTTTGAAATCACTTCGATAGTTCCAGGGATTACCCCCTACAAACAAACAAACAAAACAATCTTTACTTCTTTATAATATTAGTATAGATCACTTCTTGAAGTAATATTTAGCAAAAAACAAAATAATTATTCATTATTTTTTATTATATATATATATATATATATATATATATATATATAAAATCTTTACAATATGTATGCGTGCATACTGCTGAGATTGAAATACCATGGAGAATAACTTTCATGAGTAAACTTGAACGATTGGTTGGTTGGTAATTTATGACGCCTGATTATTTAGACGAGCGATGTAGGCCCGGGCTCGAAAGAGGAATATACTCCGTGGGAGTCTTTCTAAGGTAAACTTGAACGCATCTTGTTTCTTTATATCACATTGATGAGACGCTGAAAAGGACGCTGAAAGATTTTCAAATTCCAATATCTCGAGAAAAATATTTTCCAATTAAAAAAGTATACACATTTGATATGGTGGAACTGTCGTTCTTAAAATACAGCGTATCCAAGAAAGATCTTTATTATTTTAATGATTATTAACGAAAATACTAACAGCTCAAATGAAATCCAGTTTGTAGAAAAACAATGAAGAAATCTAACAGTTTTTTTCTTTTTTACGATACCTTCATTGTAGCTCATACGTGAGCTCCGTTAATAGTATGAAGGATGTTGTATCTCTAGCCTATTTCCACGCCAAGTGTTTCTTAACGTCCGCTATGTAACAGTGAATATTGCGATTTGTATCCTTACCTTAAAAACACTGTTTATTGAGCACTTGTTTCAGATATTTCCACTTTAAAGTAAAGTATACAATTCGCAATACTCACTGTTACACCGCGAGTGTTAACCCCTTCGGCCCTGATTTTTTTTTTCAATTTTGGGAAAAAATTACTGTTATGCTAACAAAATTAAAAATAGCTATCGGAATCACTAAAGTTAGGGTTTAATGAAAGTTAACGAATGCGTTCTTTACCAAAACCTCACAAATGTAGTTATTTTGCGTGTTTTTCATATAACAATAGTCTAAGGAAGAATTTTTGAAGACGTTTGGAAAATGTCGTATTACAACTAAATTAAACAAGCATAAAAATTTAGTAATATTTTTTATCTTTTATCACAAATTACCAATTCGGAAAAGGACTCCCAAATTTTAATTTAAAGAGTGAAACGTATCTTTTAATTAAAAGAAATGCCAACGGCTTGCTAATAATTATGAAAATTATTATTATTATTATTATTACTAAATGCTAAACATAAGTGAAGTCAGAATAGGAAATGTAGAGATTCATATTATCACTATTAGGTACTGAAATTAATAAAAATAATGTTTAAGACAAAATAATACTCAAAAAAAGATATGTCCTATTAGTAGGACGTCAGGGCCTAAGGGGTTAAAAACACTTGCCGGGAAATCGACTGCAGACTCGACATTCTTCGTGCAACTAACGGAGCTGACGTAATGCAACATTGATGGTACTGAAAAAACTGTTAAATTTCTTCATTATTTTGCAGCAAACTACATTTCATTTGAGCTGTTCCTATTTTTGTTAATAATCTTTAGAATAATAAAGATCTTTCTCGGACACGCTGTATATCATTTATGAGCATTTTTATTCAAAATATCATCTTGGTTTTAAATTAAAATAACCGTCTGCAAAATGAATTAATGTAATGGTCCACCCGGATTAGTTTTAAAGAACAGATCGATCGGGGGTGTTGTTTTATTTGCAATCATTCTTTGACAAAATATTGAGATTTAGAAAACAATAACAATTCAATATTTTTATGTTTTATGAATACATAAAATGTTTACAATATGTAACAATTATTTATCATAACCAGAATATTTACATAATTATATACGTTAAAATAAAGTATTCGGTTCTTTACACTCATTCCACGAATTTTGCTATCTATTGCTTAAAAAAAAAATACACAAGTACAAAAATATAAAAATACCTTACCCTTTCAAAATCTCATATTTTATAGCATTAGATAACGAAGGAAATAATGCAATACTCTATGTTCTAGAAAGAACGATTATTTTAAAGAAAAAGTGTGTAATTTCAGAAATAGTTGCAAAGAAAAATCATGTACATAAACAAGCCAGACAGATACATTTTCTGAGTATTTGTAGGTCCAATTATCTTTTATATTTCTTTAGTTGTGTTTTATTTTGATTCTGGTAATCAGACTGAAAGATAAGTGGGTAACCTATTAAGTATGATATATAAACAAACGTAGTGAATTGGCTTTTGCATTTGTTATTGACTTCGGAAGCAGGTTCTCGTTTTTCTTATGCCAAGTTGTTTGAAAATATTTATTTTTTCAAAGAGAGCTTTCATTTCCCTACAATATATCTGTACAAATAAAAACAATGCTAAAAATATTCCTAATAGATGTTATGAAATGAAAACTGCTTAGGTTCTCCTATAAAATTTTAAATATATTTAAGTTTTAAATTTTAATAATGGATTTTTAAGTTAGTTAAGGAAGTTATCATAAATCTTGCAAATGTACTGAAATTTTCTCTAAACTCTAAAACGTTTCATAAATGTGGTTAAATGAGATAAACACTTCTTTGACATTTACTGTATATTCTACTAACTTAGTATTTTATAGCGTTCATTATTCTCTTTTAATTAAATATAAGATGAATACAACATTATGTGAATATAACGTCATTGACTAATACTGTTCGAAAATTGTTGCGTCTAAAATGTATAATAATTTTGAAAATTTATATCAAAATAAGAGGTAAGTAAAAACTTGCACTATAATAATCTTGTGTTTAAAGAAATGATGTAAATAATGATAGGTGCAAAATTCTCATTTGCTTTCTGAAATATATGTGTTATCTTACGTTAAATTACAATTTTCAAATCACCGGATATTAAGAACTCTCGCACAAAAATAAATAAATAAATAAATAAAATCAATAAATTAGCTGAGTACCTGTAGGTAAAGTGACCAATCTGTACCATTTCCTGATTTTTTTCCTTGCAAAATTAAAGTTAGAATTTTATATTTCATTTGTCGAAGCAGTCAAAATGCTATCAATGTCTGGCAGTGTATCGGATAAATATATTATTAAATACGTTCGTAACATTTTACGTGTTGTCTGTTATATTAGTCAATGATACCATGAATATAATTTAGTTTTTTAACATAAGTATAAATTTTAACATGGGTCTCACCGCTGAAGCAAATTTCTTAAAACAGATTTTAGAACTTTCAACAGTATTTGTAGTTTCAAATTAAATATATTTGATATTCCCTGTTTTGCCATATAATTGCGTATCTTGAATCCTATATGAGAAAAGAGCAAATAAACTTTTTAATTTTGAAAAACTGTGGATTTACTGATTTTTAGTTTACTTGTCATTTACCTTAACGAAATTTGTGACGATGTTTGGCATAGTTCTCCCGCATTTCCGGTAACTACATTCCATCTTGCAACGTTTTCTTTTGTTTATGCCTTTTCATTGTCGTCCAACACAGTTCGGTCTCTATTAATTTCTAGTACGCACTAGTAAAGTTTTTTTTTTTTTGTGGCAAATGCCTAATCATTCCTTAAATGTCTACTACTACCAACTGATTCCAGTTATTCATCCAGTGGATAAATTCATGAAGTGAGAGCTTGACTTATGTTAAACTAGTTCCATCGGCACTGCAGAGACTTCATGCACACGTATATCTATCAATGGCGCGACTGTGGTTGTCGACCGTAGCCACTAAAAATCGGGCAATGCCCCCTACCGTGCTCAAGGGAAAACAAACTTACAGCCTTTCGCTGGAAAAAAAAATAAGAATAGGACATCAAAGTGGATGAAAATTCCGTGTAAAACTAGTTGATTAATTTATTTCTACACTGAAATTAGTTTCTGCTATACAGATCAAAAGAAAATGAGTTTGTAATCATCACAATCTCAAATTGAATTGTTTTGACATCCACTATTTCCTAAAATAAATCATTGATTGTAACCCTATAAGAGAAAAAGAGCAATACAAATCTTGGAAATTTGAAAATCCGTCTTTTCACTCATTTTTTCAATTTCTGGTCACTTTATTTTAACGAAAATGAAGTTGTTTCTCGCAGTTCAGTCGATATTTCTCTAATTTCATTTCCTTTTTGAACCGTTGTTATTCTATGCGTCATTTCCAAACCATCCAACATGCTTCCGTCAGCTATAAAATTCTGGCACGTTCTTGTAACTGTCGTTTTTGTGGTGAAATTTTTTTTTAATGTCTTATATATTTCTCATGGTTCTGCGTCAATTCGTCGCGCACAATTCATCGCGGAACAATTCATCGCGCACAATTCGTCGAAGCGTCAATTCGTCGCAGCGTCAATTCATCGCGGCAACAATTCGTCGCAGCGTCAATTCGTCGCGGCGTCAATTCATCGCGGCGTCAATTCGTCGCGACGTCAATTCGTCGCAGCGAAAACGTCTTTGAAGGCTATTATGATAAAAATAAAGATAATTCAGTAAAATTACTTACTGATAATTTGTTTTTTATATTTAGGGAATTGTAACTAACATTTTACAGGCAATTTTGGAGGAATATTTTTTCATATGTGATTTTTGTGAATTTCCCTGATGTGAACATGAAGGTTTAATGAATTAGAACAACTCATTTCTTATTTAAATTAGAGATTAGCCCCATTTTTATCAGATCTCCTTCGTTTTTGGTGCCTTCTCTCCATTAGGCTTTTCTCCCATTTCTATGTTCCAGTTAAGACCCGAGCCCCCGTGGGACTCGGTATTAGGGGCACCGTTGAAGTTTTTGTTCCCTAAATTTTTAATAACTTGCTCCTTTAAATCCGATTTTTTTTCGATTTTGGTGTCTTTTCTCCATTTAGTTATTTCTACATTTCTACATTCCAGTTAGGACTCGAGGCCCCTTGAACTTTTTGTGTGCTATGCATTTTTCACCCCCATAATTCTGTCACCCTCTTACTAAGCGACTTTAAAGTTTAGCCTTGTATTACTCTCCCCGGGTCACCACGCTTATATTTTTATTGGGCCTTTAGGGCCCTTTTTTAAGCATTTCTTTAAATTTTGTTTTAATGATTAATTTATACCCTATGTTTAATTCCGACTAATTGAAGTTCTAAAGCGGTAAGTACCAGGATCTTTTAAGATGTTTTCCTCTTAGTGCCCTGCTCAAAACTATCAGTTAGCCCCCTTTGTTAGCTTCCCTTAAAAATCGGCCGATTCACTAGCTTTTTTTTGTCTGACAACTACTTAGGACTTCCAACTACTACTTGAACGACAAAAAAATATCTCGGACCTCAGCTACCACCAATTTTGAATATTAATCCCTTTCTTGGGCTCTTCTATGCAGATTCTTTTAAAAGAGTCATAGATGCTTGAGTTCTGTTTATGGTTATTATCACGGGCACGGAAAACACCGGGTGGGCCACCTAGTTAGAAAGTAAACCATAATTTTATTATATTTTAATTATTTTCATCCACTTGTTAAATTCAGTAAATGTTTCCAATTTATGATTTTTTACTTTCTTCTATAGAAGAAAGTATTGTAATCGAACTTTTTTTCGACTTCCGGTTTTCGACGGATTTACACGTTTTAGGAGTCAGAGATTCCGAAAAAGATGTTTTTACAAATTGTCTGTCTGTCTGTCTGTCCGTGCGTCCGTCTGTCTGTCCTCATTGTATCATCGAAAAGTGTATGAAGTTATACTTAAAATTGAACCAAATTTTTTTTGTGTGTTTTTGGCTATGGCCAGCAGGTCCTATTTGAATTTGGGGCTATTTCGACAGAAGAGGGCTCGGTGATTGCGATTTTTGTTCCATTTTTAATATTGTATCATGGAAAATTTTATGAAGTTATGCAGATAATTGAACCAATTTTTTTGTATATGTTTTTGACCATAGCCTGCAGGTCCCAGTTGAATTTGGAGATATTGCGTCTGAAGGAAGCGCTGTGATAGCCATTTAAAGATTACAATTTCAAAAAGTTGTAAAAATAAAATTAGAAATCCTAAAAACTTTTTCCGTTAAATGTTCTGTCTTGATCCAAGGATTCTAGAGCATTTTTTAATTTGCCTCTATCTTAAAAAATGGCTGAGGTATAGCGGTTTGAAATTTTAGGGTGACAGACATTTTCAAACAAGACAGCAGAATTCATCCATAAACGGGTTTAATTTATGAGTTTTAGTTCACAGGATTTCGGCAAATTTTCTTTCATCTCCCCTCTCTTTTTCTCCCCTATACTGAGTCCCAGGGGGCCAGGGTCTTAACTGGAACGTAGAAATGGTGAAAAGCTTAATGGAGATAAAGCCCCAAAAACGAAGGAGATCGGGTAAAAATGAGGCTAATTATTAACACTTTAGGGCACAAAAATTTTATCGTTCTTTTGTAGTTGGAAGTCCTAAAAAGTTATCAGTAAACAAAAGCTTAGTGGATCGGTTAATTTTTAAGGGAGAGGTCCCAAAAGAAGCCAACTGATAGTTTTGAGTAAGACCTTAAGAGGAAAAGTCTTAAAATATCCTAGTACGTAGCGCTTTACATCTTCAATTAGACGAAATTAAGCATATGTTATAAATTAATCGTTAGAATAAAATTTGAAAGAAATGCTAAAAAAGGGCCCTAGGGCTTCAATAGAAATATGCGGGTGGTGGCCCGTTGAGAGGAGTCCAAGACTCAACTTAAAAGTCACGCATTGAGAGAGTGACACAATTAGAGAGGGTGAAAAATGCTGGGCACAAAAAAGGTTCAAGTGAACAACGCATCGGGCCACAAGGGTCCAGGGCCCTAACTGCAATGTGGAAATGGGGGAAAGCTTAATGGAGAAATGGTCACGAAAACAAGGGAGATTGGATAACACCGGGGAAAATTATTAACAATTTAGATGCAAAAACCTTAAAAAGGCCCCAGGGACCCCGGGTCTTAAAATATGAAAAATCTGAGCCTCAGGTCTTCAGGGACTGCCTTGAACTATCCGCACCCAAATTTTCAGACTTCTACGTGCGGTAGATTTCGCTTGTCATTTCGCACACACACACAGAACTCAGAAAAACAAACAACTTTCTTTTATTAGTATAGATGAAAGGAATGAAAAAACTTTTAAAGCCAAAATATTATATAATGAAATTGCATTCATGAAACGATCAGTTCAATCACAATCACAAAAAGTTTTTATGTTTACATCTCTAAATACTTTTTTTACTTCCTAATTCTCTCAAATATAAGAAGGAGGGGGGAGGGTCCTCTTTTTTACCCTGTGTACGCATATGTAATTTTTTTTCTAGCATTTGTATTCGTCATTTTTTCATGCTCTGAGTGATTTTATCCTAAATTGTCGCCGCGATGAATTGTCGCTGCGACCAATTGACGTCGCGACGAATTGAGCTCGCGACGAATTGAGCTCGCGACGAATTGTCGCCGCGATGAATTGATTCTGCGACGAATTGACGTCGCGACGAATTGAGCTCGCGACGAATTGTCGCCACGACGAATTGACGCTGCGACGGATTGTCGCCGCGATGAATTGACGCTTCGACGAATTGACGCTGCGACGAATTGTGCACGATGAATTGTTCCGCGATGAATTGTGCGAGATGAATTGACGCGACACCATTTCCCATTGATTTCAGTTCATGACACGTCAACAATGTGAGAATCAAAAACTAATAAACTGTTGATAGTTCTTCATTTTTCCACTAAAATCAAAATTTTAATAAGAGAAATGAGGTCAGTAGGCAATGATTTTATTATGCACATTGTACCTTTTTAAATGATGGATCTCTCGTTTAAAAAACGCATACGTTCTTAACAAAAAAAAAAAAGTTGGGACTATTACATTTTTTGTGTAGCATACACCAAAAGGAAGTCTATTGTGGGATGTTTTTTCTTCATATTTCAATTTATTTCCACAATATCGGATATTTTGCTTTCTAACTTACACTTTGATGTTATAATCAGAAACACCCTTTCTGTGCTTGTCACTCATTATACTGCCTTTGTCGATGATGACACCTGACTTCGAGTACACATATAGACATGTAGCATATATGTGCAGTTGTGTGCAAAATCAAACTAAAACATAAAATGAGTTATTATGCCATACTCAAAAAATCGAGTTCAATACAAATTGGAAATTGTAAAATGATAATTTACAATTTAACAAAAGACCAACAAACTTATTTTATTTTCTAAAATATTTTTGGTTATCCCAATATTTTCTTCAAAGAACCTGGATTCGATTTCTGATTGTTTTCCTGCATATCTTATGATCTATCATAATACAGGGTTAGCCTAAATGATTCATCGGGCTTCAGAAAACTTTCTCGTATTATGCTTTCTGTCTTTTATCTTTCAACAGTACGGGGCTCCACTTCACTGGATCGAAACTGTCCGTGACTTTCTCAACAGAGAACTGACACATCGTTAGATAGGGCTCGCTAATTTCTGTGATCTTCCTCTTTTGCCACGCCTTTCGCCAGATCTCATGCCATGTGATTTTTTAATGTGGGGTTATGTGAAGTTTATGTACACCCAATGCCAACATTGCTGCCATCATTTCCGCGGTGTTACAGGTACATGCTATTGACTGTAATATCGGAATTGGATTACCTCTGAGATGTCTTCCGGGTGTCTAAAGGAGCCCACATTGAACAGTTGTAGTACGTACCAGAAACTTGGTGAGTGTATGTATCTTTTCATATATCACCCGTCTTTGTACGTCGTATACTTATAAATAAATAGTCTTTTGAAACCCGATGAATCATTTAGGCTAATCTTATATATAATGTATGTTTTGTTTTGCTTTAGTAAAAATATATTTCGAATTGTAAGCATTTCCGCAAGGAAAAAACATATAGTATTTTGTATGTTTATTTAAATTTGCTGTTGTTACAATCATGTAAAAACCCGATATATAAATTCTATATCAATAGGAAGAATTTAAATATGTATATCTGTGCGTAGAATTTATGAATGAATCACTGTAGAAAATGTGATCTCAATATATTTTTCTAGATATTCTAAAAATATACATTTCCCCGAGGACATTCTAGGTGACATTTTCATAAGCTTTATACTATTTATGAAATAAATAAATGTATGTCTTTTCTACCTTCAGGAATAACCGTCTTCTCAAATGATCAATAATATGAAAATATTGTTTTTCTTTTGAAATAAGTAATGTTTCAAATACAATCATTGAATATATTTCAATTTGAAATTTCAATAAACTATCATTGCATGAATTTATAATATTTTTATTATACATAAAAAATAATAATAGTATTATATAGTACATATTTTGTTAGTCGTAACAAAACGAATGTTTTTGGAAGAGAAAAAACCTCTTTAACTGTAAAATCTTTTTTTTAATTATTAGAAAAAATATTACAGTATTTTTTAGGCTAAAATACACGCTTTCTTTAATGAATCATTATGGCATATTACACCTAGAGCATCTAAAGTAGGGTTCATTTCAGATTGACTTTAAGTGTTTCGGGCTCAGATGTGTTTCGTGTAGGGATTTGACTTTCTCGATGCGGTTTCGGGTTGACCCGACTTTTAAAAAAAGTCTAGATAATTCTTTTTTCGAATGAAAATGAATAAAATTTGTATTAGAAAACTAATGATTATTTTTTTTTCATATTTTGACATAAAAGATAAAATTGATATCATATATATAAAGGTAGACATATAATCTAATTAAAGTATGGATTCATTTATTTCAATTTCTGGTTGAGTTCGAGTTTCGGTTTAAGTATTTCTTGTTTAGGTCGAATGTCGGATTGATGAAGTATCTTGTCTGATTCGGTTCGGCTTTAAATAGAATTTTCAAGTTCAGCTTAGATTTCTAATTCACAACATCCGTAATTTGGTATCACAGTATGCTAACCGTGATATCATCATATTTCACACAGTGTAAAGTTATACTGGAGATTAATGAATGACCAACGCAGTTTTAAGCAGTTTTAAGAATAGAAAGCCTTGCTGGGTGCTTTCTAAGCGCAAAAATGGATTGCGATTCCGCTTTCCTACACAAAAAAAAACATTTGTTGTAGTGCTATCACCTCCTAAACTTTGTAAATAATATTTAAAAAAACTACGTATATTCGTAAATTGTGCTAAATTTGTGGGTAAAAAAAGATAAACACACATGTATCTGTTTACCCCACGCAATTGTACGCAGAGTGTTTATTTTTATTTTTATTTTTTGCTTATACATGACTATAGTGACCGCAGCGTTAAAAAAATCATTGGGAACTTAAGTGCACACATCTGAAAAATGCGTTCAAGAATATGGTAAACAACAAACATCGAGTATTCATGGTTACTTTTGTAGAGACAAACTTTCGCAAGTGCCCAATTCGCAAACACATATTTTCTGATAATGGAAAAAAAAATTCTAAATGTTGAAGATCCTTATCAGAGGAGTAGCATTAACAACGGCTACTTAAAATCACGTGAAAGCAACCATGCACAATAGGAAAGATTTAGGAAAAAAACTTTTATACTACACCGTATTTCGAACGTTACTAACTTAATTAAATATAACATGACGAAACTGAGGTGGACGCATAAATCACTTTACACATTTTAATTAACATCACAACACAAGTACTTACACATTACACATCACAGAACTACCTATACATTCTATGGGTACTGCAGTGAAACAATAACATCTGAGCGATAGATGGAAATACTGACTGGAGAGACTTATTCCTGTGGTAGTGATATCTAGAGTTTATTTTCAAAAGTAATACACCACTTAACACCATACATACAAGTCGAGAAAAAGTCGACATTTTAATTGATACAGATTAATTTGTCTATTATATATACAGGGTGACCGAAAAGTCTGGAAACGGTCAATTAACTCGAGAAATATACATCGGATTGAAAAACGGCAAAATGCATGTTCAATATTTTTGAAAAATCTATTTAGGGATATCAAAGTTGCCATATTTCTAAAATATTAAACACGTATTTTTACGTTTTTCAATCTGATGTATATTTCTCGAGTTATTGGAGCGTTTCCAGACATTGCAATGGTAACGATTCTCACAGCATTGCACTCGATTACAGAGCCGTCTACAATGTTTCGAAGAAAATGTTCAATACAAAAGTTACGTATTTTTTCCGTAGAATCCGAATCTGTAATAAAAAATGGGGGTCATCATTTAAGATTTCAAAGTTGCCCCCCCCCCTCTCCCCCGGGGGGCAACTTTCATATCCCTAAATAGATTTTTCAAAATAATGAACATGCATTTTGCCGTTTTTCAATCCGGTGTATATTTCTCGAATTATTTGACCGTTTCCAGACTTTTCGGACACCCTGTATATATAATTTCAGTAACTTAATTCCTTTACTTTAAACCATTGAAGTGCGGTTAGACATTTTTATATCACCTAAATTTGCGTTGAATTATTAAATAAATAATTTGATCCATCTAAATTTTTAATGCAGATTTGTACCAGATGTTATAATATATTTTTTTAAATAAAAATGTTGAAAAAAAAAAATCTCTGAAAAAATGCATTTTGTTACTTTAAAAAAATAATTTTCAGACAATTCAGGTTTTAGTTCAATATTACAGAAACGCATTTACTCTCTCTATGAAGTTTAAAGGATTTAAAAGCTTAAAGAACTTCATTTTAAATTAAAGTGTAACTATTGCTTAAAGTGATAAAAACCTAACACAAAGCGTTTAAAAATACCTTTCATTATAGGTTATATACATAATTCCTTCATCTTCCGATCCAAATGATAAATAAAATATTCTCGCAAAGTTTTTATTTATTTATTTATTTTTAAATTTAAATTTCAATTCTAGTAAAATACGCACACACACACAGATATATTTACATATTAACATTATCTACCCTATATATATAAAATCCTAATGAAACGAATTTGTGAAACGATTTTATGAAACGAATTTATGAAACGATTTTATGAAACGACTGATTAAACGACTGATTATGTTTCAGGGCTATTTTTAATAAAATATTAAACGCTTGATGGTGAAATTAATACCAATTATCCATAAAAATCTGCGGATGTCAAAACTGGTAATAGAATTTTGAAATTGGAATTAGTTTTCGAGATATTAATTTTTTTCTAATTTTGATGACATTTCTGTAATGATGGCAACTAATTACTCAGTTTTTTGTGACAAAAAAGGGGAAAAAATCGAAAAGGATCCCGATAGGGATTATTGATTTATTTTTAATCGTCATTTTCAAATTGAAATTGAATTTATCTTTTATTTCAATCGATAATGAAGACAAGATTGTGATTAAATTATGTTTTTCAGGAAAATTTGAAAAAAAAATCACATTTCTATCGTCAGGATTCAATCGCCTGTCAGCATTTAATTTAATTTATAAATTGAAAATATTTTGAATAAATTCGTCCAAATGACGTCATTTATGTAAACGCAAAAGAAAGGGGAGGAAAGGAATTAATAGTAATTATTATTTATTGATATCATTTTGTTATTTTTTTGTAAAATTTAATTAAAAGAATTTATTTATTTTTATGTACAAAAAGAGGTAAATTGAAAGACAATTATAAATAAATTGTATATATACATATAAATACATGTATAAACAAGCATAAAAGTTCGGTGCTTTTCCAGTATATGGGGCCTTGACGAAACAGAGAAAATAGCCTTGGCGGAAAAGGAAATTTGGCAACATACTTTCCGTCAACCTACTCACTTTGTCATTTCGTATACAGAAGCATTTTTTCAATATTTATACAATTTGTTTAGCGTAGAATGTCATTTATCCTATTTTATATATAATCAGAAGTAGTTTGTATAGAAAAAACAATAATAATATACGTATAATTAAAATATGCATATAAACAAAAAAATCATCGAATTTGTTTCCATGGCTGTTTATGTCATCTGGCACCAAATCTCACTTTCTGATGCCGAATTGCGCCAAGCTTTTTAAAAAAGCGTTAAGACCCCCCTATAATAGAAAAGCACCAAAAGTTCATTGAGTTTGTTTTTATAACTTTTGGCAACAAATGTATGTATATTAACGAATCTATCCGTTTTTGAAACTCGAATTACGCCAAACCTAAAAGCAAAGGATCCTATACTGAAAAAGTACCCGATTTTCTTATGGATATTCAAGTGACATAATATGGTGTAAAATTATCGCGGATAGCAAATTTGTTTAAATATCTCAATTGATGCCGAATAAATGCAGGCATGCATGCACAAAATATTTAATTAATTTTGTATGATAAATAATTATTAGAAAATTCATATATATAGATATTAATTAAAATAAATAATTTACATATTTAAAATAACATGAAAGTATGCATGATGGTGCACTAAAATAGACAGAAAATTAAAACCTGTTACTGAAAATGTCTATAACATATAGTACTTTTCAATACCGTGGTTCTTAATGTTATTCACAAACAGATGTAATTTTTTTCATCCTTAAACGCAAAGGAAGAATAGAATACAGATCGTTGTTATAAAAGTCCGAGAGGTAGCCACAATTTAAACCTAACCATTTTATACAAGCTGGTTTTCAAGGTGTAATTGATTATACTTATCAATCCCGAAAACAGTCGTTAGTTGTCGCAACAGTTGTATATGAGGCCATGATAATAAAAAAATGCCCCATTAAAACGTTAAAAGCATGGCAACCCAATTACAGATTTACCAATATTTTTAAAACAAAGCACGGTGTCATGTTTTTAGAGGCCTCGAAATCTGAGCGGGGGTTGGCGAGCGTAGCTCGCAGGGGGTAGGCCCCCTTGTTAAAATATAAAGTTATAACATTATTAAAATATAAAAACAAAAATGCTATTAAAAGTTTAAAAAAAAAAAAATTCAGTAGCGAAAAAATTTCTTAAACAAAAGAAGCCAAACAATTTTTTCAATTTATAATTTTTTGTACAACTTTTTGAATGTTTAAAAATTTAAAACTTTTTAACTGGCTGCCATTTTAAAACAAGATGGTGAATGAAGCTGGCCAACGAACTCGTTCGAGACCTTGGTATGTTCTTTACAGATACTCAGTCAAACCCAAATCGGTTCATAAATAAGAGAGTTACAGCATGACAAATGTCAGATATATATATACGGTTGCAATAGGTAGCTTTTTGTAATGAAAGCTACCTAAAAATTGGTATCGTTCTCGCACAGTTAAATGTTATTTCATGTACATGCTCATATTTTATAATATAATTAATTTCTACTACTTTTTTCTGCTGTACTTCGTCAAGTTTTCTGAAAATCGCGAAAAATTTCTTAAAAAACCTAAATGTTATAATAAAGGAAAAACATCGAAAATTTCTTGAATTTGTTAAAGAAACCTTTATATTACCATATACATGCTATTATTACACAAATGTTGTAGAATATTCACATGGTCATTCTGAAGATGCAGATTATTGCGAACATCTTATTTTAAATGGTGATCCCAAATACCATTTTCTTCAATTTGTGTTTGGTCCCCTGATTGCTCTCATGACCAAACATTCTCTGAAAAAATTTAAGTCATGCATTTTCCTTATATTTCCAAAGTTCCAGAATAATTCGCCAAGTGTACCTCTAAGTAATTCACAAAATTTGTAAAATCGCAAGTGTCCGATAATTTTTGACAATATAGTGTATAGTAATATTTATAAAATAATCATTTTTTCTTAAATAGGCATTTAAATGATTTTGTATATTTCACACATGTCGACATCTAAATACGCCGGAAGAATACTTTTTACACAGTGAAATGTGATTGTCTGTATAACGTTTAATAATAATCTTTAAGTATCCATGATTATAAAATATATAGGTAACATCTCTATCTCTATAAAAGAGTAAGTGTCTGTCTGCCTGCCTGCCCGCGGATTTCTCCGTAATTATAACACCTAGGACTCAGAAATTTTTGTCATGTGTAGATGTTGTCACCGGACAGTATACCTCGCGGCCGGATTTTTAAATTTTAATTTAGATTAAAAAAAAAAATTAAAACGTGTATATGGAATTTTGGGTTCGAGGCTATTTCAAGCTCCTCCCATGAAATAGCCTCGGCAACGCCATCCGTGGCAACGAAGCAGTCAGCCAATGAGAGCAGTGTAACGACCGAAGAAATCTATGGCCTAGCCTGACTCGTGAGTTGCTGGCCTAGAGTTGTTCAGTTTTTGTCCATGGTTTTGTCGCCTAGCTTCGGAGGTTGACTGCCGTGTAAGCCGTGTAATCGAATCGAAAGGACAGTTTTCGATATGCAAAGAGACTGCAAGAGATGTTAGTTGGCAGGTCAAAAAGAAGTGAATCGATCTACGCTAAGAGAGATGCAGAGAGAGTTGAACAGCGGAGTTTGATCCGCTCACACTCAGATGGTGAGCGGAAAATGATGTGTGCGCGTGAACAGTATATGATGGTTGTGTACGCTGGGTTTTTGATGGCAGAGTGTAATGTTTTTTAATTGTTTTTAATCTTATTTTAACTTGTGTATCAACGATGCCTAATAAAAAGTGCTGGATGTTAATCATCACCTTGGATCACTGTAGTTCGTTAAGTCATTACAGTATGGCTCTTTCCATCCGACATCAATAGAGCTTACTGATTTTAGTTCGGATTTTCACCACAGGGGGTGCTTTCGTATGTTTGGTTCTATGGGCTGGATCGATAACCTTAATGAATTCAGTTTTGTTCGTATAGAACATATTGTGCCCCCTGGCGGTGGAAGGTGTAACTAAAGGATTTTGCAGCTAACTCGGGTTCTATGGGTCACATCACGACACGGTTTGGCTCATTCGACACAACATCAATAGAGCTTACCTATTTTAGTTCTGAATTTCACCACCAAGGGGTGCTTTCCTATCTCTGTTTCTATGGGCTGGTTCACAATGGGGTATGGCTCTTCCCACTTGACATCGATAGAGCTGACTGATTTTAGTTTGGATTTTCACCACAAGGGGTGCTTTCCTATATCTGGTTCTATAGGCTGGATAACGACGGGGTATGGCTCATTCGACTCTACAAAGTTAGAGCTTTTCGATTTTCACCACCAGGGGGTGCTTTTCTATCTCTGGTTCTATGGGCTGGATCATGAAGGGGTATGGCTCATTCGACTCAACTTACGGTAATAGATGGGAGTGTGTATGGCACGCCCAGTGTTTGCTGTCTAAGGTAGTGGGGCCCCCAACATTAGATTTGTTTAAAAATAAAAAAAATTTCAACACTGATTTCAGGTACATTTAAGGTTGTTGGCACGGGCAACGCCGGGCGGGTAAGCTAGTAAACAATATACTGATAAACAATAAGAAACTTTATGAAGTCAATTTTTTCTTGTAAGCATTTTCGTATTTATTAAGATAGATTATTTTCACTTTTGCAGTTTATATATAGAAAGGAAAGATATCAATATATATATTTTATATATTTTTTATTTTTTGGTTTCGTTGCATAATTTTTTCGGTTGAAGTGTTTATTGGTTTGTTTTGTTTTATAAAAAAAATATGTTATATTGTAAAGCACTAATTTTCGACGCTTATTCGGTGATGTTAACCATTTATTTTCAGTGAATTAACGTTAGGTAAGTTGGCATTTATTATCTTCAACTGAAAGAAACTTACATTATTTAAATAATAATAATAATAATAATAAAAATAAAGAAACAAATAAAAAATAACTATGTCCCAAAATGTACACTAATCCAGTATCGAAATCATCTGTATTTATATTTTTAGGTAGATTTCGTAACAAATACTACCTATTATATTTTCACCTAAGTTGGAATTTTTGAAAATTTTTTGCAGATCTACGCCGATCATGACTCCCAGAACCCAAAACCACCCTCAGTTCAAAACTTTATCTATCTATCTCTCTCTCTATCTATCTATCTATCTATGTAACTTTTTTATGGACACGATAGATGGAAAAATTCTGCATAAATCTCTTCCAAACTGATACATAAAATCAAGGGGCATAAAATCTCGGTCAAGTTCGTTATTGGGCAAAATCGAACCAAAGGGGTGTGAAAATAGAAAAAAAAACATAATTTCTTAATTATGATACGTATCGAATCCGTTTAAAGTTATTATTACTTATAGGAAAAGGACCGGAAATTTATGTTTGACAGATTTTTGATATCATTAAAAATGTCCCCAAGGGGGGGGGGAAGGGGGTTTTAGAAGAAAAAAATCATAACTTCGTCAATTCACAAGATATCAAATCCGCTTAAATTTATTATTAATCCTCTTAATATTATCTAAAACTTTTATATTGACAAGTTTTTTATAAGAGCAACACTTATAGCAAAAAAAAAATACAAAACAAAAAAATCCCTGCCGGCTCTGCCTGCAAACAAGTTAGGTTTTGAAGTTGGTGATTCCCATCTGCCGTATCATGCAAAATTATCATTTCTTCCGCAATTCTCAACAAAACAGGCGCCTCCCGGTCTGCATCTTCGAAATTTACCTGTGCCTGTAGGCTGAGCCGTCAGGGATTTTTTAAACATATAATCAATTCAAATAAATTTGAGAAGACTCACTTCATACATTAAATAAATTTCTAAAATGTGTTTGTTATTTTTAGCGCTTGTTTTGTTAAAAATAATCCCTATTACTTAAATATATATTAAGAAACCATACCATCTTAGAATATAGATTTTGTTTCAAAATACCTACAAGGCATCATTCTGATCTGATACTGAATTTAAAATATAACATACTTATTATATGCAGTTTTTCATATCAAAAATATTTTTTTATACTCAACACTTGACAAATACTTTTCAACACGTTTCTAAGCTCATATGAAGTATTATAAATGATGAAACATCCGACAACTCGACGAATAGCTGGATCTTTCGTATTTTCATATCTCTACAGTTTTTGATTTTAAATAGTTATTTTTTTTTCTTTACAAGACTTGTTAGTTTTTTAAGAAAAGTACATAAAATATGAAATAAAAATACATATATTTTATCTTTTTAAATCTTATCCAGAAATGACTTCTGAAAGAAAATCTACAATTTTATCTACAAATAGTTATAGAAGATCTACAAATAGTTATAAATTTCATGTTACTCTTGCATTTTGTATTTTGTTTTATGTGTATTTATAAGAAATTACTTTTTATTAAATAATCAGATACGTTAAGATATTATTGAAATTATGTGCATTTGCATTTAGGGAATAGTCATCGTTCAACTACATTAAAAAGGTTACAGCACTAGTAGAAAATAAATAAATATTACGTCACAAATGCTGTCCCGAGGCTAACGATAAAGAAAGGCTACCGCGGTTCTTTTCGTGTATCTTTTTTTAGAGACCGCCGGAGTCACGTGATGCTCGAATGCACCAATGCAGGTGTACAAAAAGAGCATCACATCACTCTAGCGGTCTGTAAAAAAAGATAAGTGGAATGCACCGCGGTAGCCTGTATTTTTCGTTAGCCTCGTGCTGTCCTAAATATATTCGATGTAACACCAATAGTTAAATATTGGTTTAAAGTTAGAAAAGTTGATAGTAAAATGCCGGTATTGCTTCTATACGGACTATAAATTTGGGAGATTGTGTTTGCGAACATAAGATGTAAAATCAGGAAAATGTAAAAAACCCAATGTTGAGAAATTTTTTTATTCTGATATTTAATCAAACTTAAGCATGTAACATGGTTCTTGTTAATATCTGCTCATAAACTGATATCGATATTTTATCTAAAAAAATTCCACTTGCCTAGTGCTTGATTTTTTTAAAAATGAAGGATATTATATATATATATATATATATATATATATATATATAACTAGAAGAGACAGAAAGAGAATAACCCGGATAAGAAGTCAAACAAAAGTTTTGACATCATTGAGAGAATAACCTGGATAAGAAGTCAGACGAAAGTTGTTGACATCATTGAGAGAATTAAACGGCTAAAATGGAAAGGTACATTGCAAGAAGACAAGACAATAGATGGAGTACAAACACCCTAGAGGGGTATAGCAGAGATATCAAACGACCAAGAAGACTACCTCAAATAAGATGGAGTGACGAAATCAGAAAAGTGGCCGGTATTAATTGGATGACTAAAGCACTAGACAGGAAACAATGGAAAAATCTGGCGGAAACCTACATCCAGCAGTGGATTGAAAAAGGTTGTTGTTGTTGTTGTTGATGATATATATATCATAAAATAAATTTTAAGATATAGACATTTCTCATGTAAAATGCAAAACAAAAATAACTGTTCAATATGATGCATTGAAAAATGAGTTTTGGTTTTATTCGATTTTGCTTGTAGACTAGCATAATAGCTAAACCAAACAGACATTGAATGTATATTTGGGCAAATAATTTGATTGTTTAATATGATACAGATTTTGCATATAATGCAGAAATTGTTTTATTGTCACAATATAACGCAAGAAAAGGAACATAACGAAATATCACATAATGAAAAGAAAGAATGATATGAACTAAAAATAATTAGCATCTTTGCAAAGGTAGCTAAGTAGTAGCGAAATTACCCTATAATTTTGAATCATGATTTATGTTATTTAAATCAGATTACATCTGGTTTAGTGAAATATGTAAAAAATAGATAAAAAAGAACAATGATTTTATGGAGGATTTATCTTAATTCTGTGAATTAAAAATGTAGATTAAAATCGATGAATAACGAAATTGCACTTGAAGGTAGTATAATTGCAGATACCTCTTTCAAGATAACATAATCTTCATAAATACGTGAATCTGTACATTACAGTTGCTGTGTAATTAAAAAGTGAGTTAAGACAAGCAAACGAAAAGACGTAAGATAAGTAAACGAATTTAAATAAAATATTATGAACGTTTTTTTTTTCTTTTCTAGAATATATTGTAACATAAAATGAGTTCAACTGAATTAATATTTAAAACATTAAGTTGAGCACATTTTGTTTAAAAAATGCTAAATATATGTCACCCAGATTAAAAATTAGCCGCAGTGAATTTCATATATATTTTACGTTATTAGTGCAGCTAAACAAGTGAAAATTGAACCTGTATATAAAGGAATTCTGACTTAATGAAACGAAATCATGGTCCCGCCAAAAAATATATAATTCACTTATAACAGATTAATTACCTACATAGACGAGAATTTACCTTAAGGGGCATACTATTACTATAACTTCAAAAATTGAGATTTTTCGAAAAAATTAATCAGTGAGATTAATAAAAAGTTGATTACAACAATGTGCACATTCACGATTAAAAACTGAAATTTAAAATGAAGAACTCCTCCTGAATACTTTTATTAGGCGACATATACTACAATACAATATTTTGAAAATATTTTAACAGAATTTCTCAGTAATAAAGGATACAAAAAAAGAAACCACTTGTGACCATAATTTAAGTCATAATTTTTGAAATATTTTGTTCATGACAATATTCAAATTACATCTAAAGGAATATTCAGAGAAAAATATTATTATATTGAATGAATAATACATTTATCACATTCTCAAACTTTTAACAATGTCAGAAAAATACATGAGATGTGACACGTAACAGAGGTGTACAATTATCAACAATGAACATATAATGAAAGAAGAGTTCATTATAAAAATCCAATACAAATTTCACAAATCATCATTCTTCACGAAATATATATTTTTGATGTGTTATACTATGCAACACTTTCTGTAGAATGACCCATACACTTGCGTGATACATGAATCATTTCCTTCTTTAATGAAATACTGTTTTTAGCAAGATACAATTCACTTTTAACCACCTGACCGCCCAGCAAAAGAGTAAAATTGTTGTGTTGTTTTCTCTGTTTTTTTTTTTTTAATGCTATAAAAGTGGATTTTTCCAACATCATATAAAAACGATTCTAAAAAACGATGATTTTTCCAATGCGATATAAAAACTTAATTGTGTATATGAATATAATCCTTGAGAGTATTAATCATTATTCAATGTTATAAAACTGTATTATATATTTAGAATTATATTAATTTAAATATTGCTTGTACTGCAGTGAAACTTGCAGCTTAGTGAACGGATCAATTCACAGTGCTGAGAAGGTTAAATAATTATTCATTTCTTCTGGTTTAGAAAAAGCTTTTGTATAACAATGTTTCTAATTAGAGTAATTATTTTAGTTAAACTAATATAATTTAAAGGTAATAAATAGTAACTATTGGAATTTAAACTAATAAACACAATCGCATAATATGCATCATAGTAAGATTTAAATAGGATAACCTTTGTTTAAAAAACGAATTTCAACATCCTCGTATTTTTTTCAAATATCATTAAATGTTTCGTAAATAACGGAAATTTGAAATACTCCTTCTGTTACGAAAACAAAAAGGAATTAACTAACAAATATGATTAGTATTCTCTTTAGGGCATCATTATTCAATGTCCTGTTTTTGAGAATTTTTTATCGTAGGATTATATCGCTGTTGGTAGACCGCATTATTTTTCTTTTTAAATAATGAAATACCAGTGAGGAATTTATGCTGTGAAATGCCTCAACGACTGTGAGAAGTCATAACATGTTTTGACGTTAGCGGAATTATTTGATAATGTCTCTTTAAATACAGTAGTGTAAAATTATCGAATTTATTAAATTTCTCATTAAATAATTCGCAATTACACTATCGCGTAAAGATACTCTAATAATAAGCTTGTAGCCTAAAAAAAGTAGTTTAAAATGTTTTGTCTAAAGTTCAGAAGTCGGGATGAATGTACTTAGTGGATTTGCGAAGATTAATCATAATAGTAAAAATTAGGAAGATACGTCTCTTGTGACTATAGTTCCAATTAATTGTGAATCTAATAATACTTACAGCTTGTCTCAAAACCGCATGTACAAACATTGAGCGAATGTACAGTACACTGCAACAAACAATGTCTGTATGGGAAACAACTATTGCAATCCATTTATTCAGTCGCAAATTGAGGACGTCTCACACCAATGCCAACCCATATTTGTGTTCCCAGATTTAACTATACTGAAGGTATTTTAACAAAATTATCAGCACACTTAAATTAATATATGTGAAACGGGATATTGCGAAAAAGGTTACAAGAACACAACACTGCTAAAAATTTGCAGAAAACTATCCAGTCATTTGACTGTTTTTATAGAAAATGGTAACATAATCGTAATTTAACTCTATTCTGACCATAATATGGACAATAATATGGTCAAAATAGAGTTAAATTACTGTTGTGTAATCTTTTTCTATAAAACTGTTAATCTACTGGACAGTTTGCTGCCAATTTGTAACAGTGAATTAGTCGATTAGTGATACTGTATGAAATGTAAGCTATATCCTGGAACATATACATTTAGTTGAGAACTATTTGGGAATAAATAATGCCCAATTATACCGTGTTATGTGGTATTATTACGTTTTATACAAATACAGGTATTTCTGCTTTAAATTGCCTTAAAGTGACTTTATTATTTTTAGTGTCATGGAGAAGTAACACCTTCTATTTTGATTAAATAAATATATTACGTCCTTAGAAAAATAATTATAAATATATTAATAAATGTATTACGTCCCTAGTATCTTATAATAAAATTGTTTGTTCGAGTTCACGCTATTGTTTCTCTTATTTTGTTACTATATTTTTGAGACACCCTTTTACATAATAAAAAATGACATTGAACAAAGTTAGATTACAGAAAATATAGCTACATTCTCGAATATCCTAAAAAATACAATGAAATGATTCGCATTTACTAGTCATTTGAAATACGTGCTCTGTTAAAGGAAATAGTAAAGTCAATTCGGTGAGCAATAAAATCACTATATTCTCAAGAGATCATACGATGTACTATTTTCTTCTAAAGCTTTTATCTTAGGATTAGATGAATTTGTGATTGAGGCAGCATTTACTTCTTTAATTGTTGAATTATTTACTCTATCAGGATGCAGTCTAGTTTTAGATACTTATTTATTGTTAGTGTTAAGAAAATCTACTTTTCCGAATTAAATTTTGGCCCAGGATACAACTTAACTTAAACTTTAAGCTTTAGATAATGTGATATCAAGATATGGTATTTTGGGATGGAGATTCCTCTATAACGCGCCGTTAATATTAGGATAAATATAGGATATATATAAATTAGGATATAATGATGATACCTTAAAATAGATATATATCTCACATACGATAGTCTTTTCCAATATACTTTAGAATAAACTTTATGAGAACGTATTATAAAAATTTAAAAATATCCGAATTTTACTAGTAATATGGGATTCCCAATTAAGATGATCAGAAATAATTAAGATATTAGTAGGGTAAGATGATGTAAGAGTGCATATGTTTGAAGCAATTGACAATAAAAGTTTGAAACTGTAAGAATAAATATTGGAAGTATTTATTTTTAAACATCATTGATCAAGTAACAAACTATCATAAACATTCGAGAATAAAAATAAACAACAACAACAAAAAAAATCACAGGGTATTAAATGAGTACGCCTACACATTCTAGTGCGTAAGAGTGAGCGTAGAATTACTGTAAGAATGTACAGTATAATGTTTGGTTTCACATAATACATTATGCATATTTAAACATACTAAATCTCACATAATCTATTCATTTTTGTGAAGCTATTCTCAGAACTGCCAATCATTCCCATTTTTATTAGCAGTTTTTATGAACATCATCAATCTTCATCTTTTGTTTATAATATAATTCTGGAATGTCTCGAAAAAGGAGCAATGGATATAATGGATCTTGAGCATCTTGGAGCAAAATTATGAAGTGGTGAATTTACCAAAAAAAAAAAAAAATCTTACAATGATAAATTTGTTGGTACCGCTTCCGACAATAACATAATCTTATCTTGCTGTATAGCCGTTTCTGAGGATTTGTGAGTAATAATGACACTCCTTTCATCGTCTTTTCCTGCCACTATCTAGACTTCATTTTCACTTACATGAATTCAATTATCTGTGACCATGCTGGACAAGAAATCGCTATCGCTGAAACTTTTGGGATACAAAGGCCAAAGAATAATTACTTTCGATAGCATATAGAGCTGTTGCAACGTTGCTGATAAAATAGAAGCAATTTGAAATTTTGATTGTTATCTTTTGATGGTCAATTAGACATCATAGATGTTCGAGTTTGATGCATGTTGTATATACAATGGAGAGGAAAGTGATATTTAATGTCTCTGGGAGCCATGCCGAAAGTAGTTTCACTTTGTCCCTTCAAATATTTAAAATTTATTTTTTACTTTCTTTGAAAATATTGTGTCAAATCTACTTAACTTATTGGAGCTTTAATTTGCATTGCACTATCATTTCTCAACGAAGTAGCAACAATGTTTTACTCTCATCTCGAACATATTTCTCCCCCCCCCCCTGCTGCAATAACATGTGTGCAAATTAATATTTTGGACTTTCAAACAGTACAAAATACTTTGAAAATAATAAAGTACGCAAAGAAAAAATAATTGCCAGGCCCACAAAATTTACGTTTGTAAAGTGTTTTTAAAATTGTATATTGATTTTTCACGTATTAATTTCATGCATTCTTATTCAAAAATGACCTCAATGTGTTTTCTGTTATGCATAGTTATTTTTTCACAATCTGCCTTAACATGTACATTAATAACTGGTACATTGATGTATATATTCTGTTAAAACTGATAATAGCATAATAGAAAATAAATAAAATTGTACAATATTATTTGAAAATTTATACACAGATATATACGCATACAATGCGTTAAAATATTTAAATTCCTTTATTTTTCTTAGTCAAAGGCTTCTTTTTTAAATAGTAAATGTGCGCGATTTTATTATTATTATTATTATTATTTTATAATGATTTTGCTTTTTTGTGAAATCTAGCAATAATTAACAATTTTATATACCACTAAGACTGGTTAAATTGGTGCACATGCATTTTTGTTCCCATTAGGTCACAGTTTAGTTTTAAAACATTGTTTAGAATAGTCAACAAAATCTTTAATGCTGAACATATACGCCAAAGGTATGCATCAATATTTTAATATTTTATCAGTAAACTTAGTCCTATTCTGTAGAAAATAACAGGTAAACTCCTATTTTCTGTTTATATACAGAGCAGTTAATGTTTTAGAAGGTAATAATTTTTTTTCTAGTCTGTATTCTAAGATTACAGCCTCTTCCTTTGACAACTCCAAACATCTGCATAAATCAGAATGTTCGTAATACTAAAAACATTGTCATCAGCTTTATCAGTATCAGAAACAGATGCGTCTTCAAGTATGTCTTGTTAAAGGGTGACAGAGATTTGTGGATCTTGAGAAACCAGTGGTAATTTCGAGGAAGATTTGGGTACATAAAGGCTTCCATATTTTGAGACTTATAACCACTAACATCACATGAGCTAAAAAATCAATTACTAGTGTGGTATTTAGACTCTCTTTATGCAAGTGGATAAGATATCCAATTTTTTTAAAACTTTGGACAACATCATTAAATCCTGTACATCTATGGTCTATCTTGATTCCCACTCTTCATGTTAAAATAGGTGAAATATTTTTTCTAATAAAATGATTAACACTACAACACTTAATACTGTGGAATAACAAATTATTTTGTTTATAAAATGAGTTTTCGACGTTGTATATACAATAAGTAGATTTTATAAACGCTTACGTCTCATAAAAGTGAAGTTCGAGAAAAAATGGTAGATTAGAAATCATTTTTGTTGTAATTTTAAAATGCAGCACCAAAAGTTAGATTAATAACACCAAAAAGTATCAAAGACGATTTTCATTGGTGACCTGTGCTCTATATTAGAACCTAGTGGTGAAATATTTTCGTATTCAAGCATTTTTGTATGTTTGAGAGTGCGTGAGTGCATAACCACCGGGTATGCACTCTTACAATTTTTACCTTTGGAGCTACTTACGAGTTGCCATCATTTTCCCTCAATAAATCAGGGAAGTTTAACATTTTGTCAGAACATCTTTATGATTTTTCAAATAAACCATACAATTATTAGAAATATGGAAAGTTACAATTAAAAGAGTAACAATTTCAAATTGAAGAAAAAAGTGATTCCAAACGTTAAATTCACCTTTTGTGCCTGTTTTGAATGCAATGACAATTATGTTTATGCAGCATTAACCGGTGTCGACCGCACAAGAAACACAATTGCAGTTAGAAACCTCCTTCTCTCCACTATGTTGTTATGACGAATGTTCAATTTTACAGCTTGCGCAATCGAGGGGCCATCTCCAATGACAAGGCAATTGAAAAATGAAGTTTTCAGCTGAAAGATATTTAATTTTCCTTTCAACATTTTAATTTAGAATATAACTTGTTAGCATAGATTCCTATTAAGAAGAGTTTTCTAGCATCTTTTCTTTGCTTATGATTTTCTTTGCTAATTTATATTTCCTTATATGCTAAATAATACATTATACAAAAATGAAAATTGAACAGTTACCTTATTATTTCACATCCTATGGTTTTCGGTGAAAGAAAAAGTACATTTGGAACACATAATGACTTTTGTTTTACGATTTTTATATAGTGCAACGCGAGAGTTTACAAAACATGAAATCATCTTAGCGTTTTGTTTAAAACAAGAATTAAAAATCATGCATCAAGCATAGATTATGTAGCACTTTCCAACGCTTCCAAAATAATTTTACAAATCATTACCGTTTAATAAGCTGAAAGATAACATCTAACTACACAATTTGAAAAACGCATCACATATTTAAAAACGTAATTTCAGGGATTTCCAACATATACAATATTCAGAAAAATATCCGAATACTTTTATTTAGCCCTGTATATGATTTATAGATTTGTATATATACTTCTTAGGATGCTAAATTTTAGTTTATTTAGGAAACGTGTAGCACAGTTTAAAATTCTCCTTCTGGAGTTTTTGTCAATAAACGGAAATGTGTTCGCGAACTTTTATGCTGCCCTGTATAGGATCTACAGAATTTATACACACCAAGTAATAGACAAAAAGTGAGTTAAATTTAAAATCGCGTTCAGCAACTTAAAACGCACATCCAGGAATTATTGTTAACAGACAGTAGAGAATTCTTTTGTGTGTCCCTGTGAATGAACTATGACTGCTATACACACAGTATTCTGTAGTAAGCATCTTGTAATGCACCTTAGTGATATATATAAATTTCAATGCGTTTAAAATAGTGAAACATTATTTAAATAAACAGCAGACGATTTTTCTCCATAGACGTAATGTAACGGAATTCTTTTGACTGTCTCTGTAAAATAACTATAAGTGCTATGCACACCCTATTCCATATTAAGCCACTTGTGATGCACCTTTATGATATATATCAATTACGATGTGTTTGAAATTGTGTAACATCATTAAAATAAACCGCAAATGATTTTTCCCCATAGACCGTCATGTAACGGAATTCTTTTGAGCGTCCCTGTAAAAGAAACTATAAGTGCTACACACTTCTGTTGAAATGGGGAACATGCTATAGATAACGACAATAACATATAAAAATTGCAGGGCAAAGGAGCATATTTACGGGAATTAGAGCATGGACAGACGGCCATACGGCCAGACAAACCGAAGTCATAAACACTTTTCAACTAGGTTGGAAAGTGTTAAAAAGTCCTAATACTGCCCTCGACTCGGTTATCAGAATTGGAAAACTGAGACATATGAGAGTTGAAAAGTTTTTACAACCAACAATGGTTTGAATACGAAATAGAATCTAAGGAAGTGCAAGGTAGGTTAACGAGCCTTATTTTACATGGTTTTCTAGGAATCAAGGTAACTCCACTTGACTTGTTATTGCACAGGAACCCTCAATTTTAAACCATCCTACTATCGATAGCACTTTGCATAAATTGGTTTTATTTAAAGGATTAAGAGCCTACGCTAGTCACGCGAAGAAACGCTTAAGAAAATGTTAAGTCTATGGGAAGTTTCTTGCGCAATTTCTCGCTTGTATTTTAATATTTTTAAATGATTTTTTTTTGCATAGGATAGCTGAGGACGATCTCTAACATAGTTAGTTTTTACTTTTTTGATTTTGGTCACTGGTTTTTTTTTTTTTTTTTTTTTTTTTTTATAAGCGAACATTTTCAATTTTGGAACCGGTCGGAACTGGTTCTGAAAGTGAAAGTACCCTTATATTATAATAATGATAATATGGTAATTATCACAATAAAATAAATATTAATATCATATATTAATATTGATCAATATCAATATTATGCATATATATATATATATATATATATATGCAATAATATCAATAATATACCATAACAATATCAATATGATAAATAATTATCATAATCGGATAATATGGTATTATGGTAAGGTAATAATGATATTTAATAATGGATTAAAAATAAAGATGTTCTATTTAAAGAATAAATTAAAAAAGCTATCGCTGTTTTTAGATCTAAATACATTCGAATAAATATTATTAAGGGGATTAGGACAAAATGGCTTTACATATAGATAGTAAAGGATTATTTTAAGAATAAGAATTATTTTAATAAGCCGGGGTTATATACGGAACATATGGAAAAATTTTATAGAATATTTTAGCAGATTTCGGAAAAAATTAAATTTTGTAATATATATATATATATATATATATATATATATATTACAAATATATATATATATATATATATATATATATATATATATATATATATATATATATATATATATACCACATTTTTTCGGAAATATTAGGTCTAAAGAGCAAAATACAGATTAAACACGAAATACTTCAAACAGCGATATGTAACCAAGCGTGCTTTCAAAAAGTCACTTAGATTCCTCTAAAACATAAGAATACTGAATGGGTAGTTAGAATAAGTAAAATAATTAAAATTTAAAACATCAGTTTTTGTATTATGCACGTTTATTCTTTCTTTTCCGGCTTAGTGTTAATATACTAAAAATAAAATTATGAAATATCATAAAATATTTTTCTTTCATACAATTGTTTTTCTCTTTAAAGTTAATTATTTTTGAAAGAGTTTAAAAAAAGCAGTTGAGTCTTATTAATGTAACATGGAATAACATGTAGTATTATAGTGATACCATGAGGACAGCAGCCATTTTGTAATGAAATTTTTGGTGAACAAGAAAAATAATAATGCGGAAAATTTGTTTCATGTCTTATAATAAGGACGCATAATCACATCAGGTGTTATGAACCCGAAGAGCGAACTCAACAAATGCTAGTTTTAAGGTAAACGCTTTTGAAATTATTGTACTCGGGCGAACTAAACATCAGGGCGTTACTTCCAGACTTACTTTTAAATGATTAGCCAAAAAGAACTCAACAAAATATATATATACTCAACAAAATAAATCATTTACATATTGACTATTGTCTGATGAAGAAATGTGGGGGGGGGGGGGGGATTGCCAATGTTGAACGTGCCTTTCGTATCCGCAATGCCTCATATGAATATTAGATTATAGATTTACTTTTTTGAGACTGCATTTCTACACAAATGTTTATCCAAATATACAGTTTTGCAGAGGCAATTTTGACTAATGCAACTTATATGAGAAATAAACATTTTCGTTTATTAAAAACATAATGCAGATTATACAGGCTTCCGCATTATTATTGTTTAAATACAATATAGTCTTTATACAGCAACTGATTATTTTATTATATTTAAGTATTTTTACACTGCATAATATATAAACTTTAAGACAGAAACATAAAATTTATCTATAAGAGACATCACAGGTAAACTTCTTAAACATGCGCAATACGATTATTTATCTGTCTCATTTAACAATGAATGGAGATTTTTCCAACGCCCTTTCATTTTAACAATTCGCTGAAAATGTGAGATCTAATTTTCAGCCAATAATCATTCTCAATGACATTATGTGACATGAAAAAAGGAAGTTCTATTTTGATTCACGACAGTTTTTTTGTGGATGTTAGCGATTGCATACAAATCAGCCAAGCTTTCTTCATAAAGAAGCTGCTTTTTTTTCTGTTAACTAAAATAAATAAATAAATCTCTTTATTTTGAACTTATAATCGTTTGAAATATTCAGAGTTCGCAGTGTATCTAAAATTTTCTCAATGTGCTAGCCCTATTTTAAAAGTATAATCTTTATTGTATATTTCTGTTGATTATGTTAAAGACACGTAAATTTTTGATTTCAGATAGTGACGGTAAAGGTAGAAAATTTTGAGAACGCTGTGAGTCTTGAATATTACTTTTTAGTATATTAACATTATTATTTTTTTAAGTAACAGAATTTATTTACAAGTTTTCAAAAATTATTTTAAATACTGTCATTTTGTGTTCTAGTGTTAACACAGTGTTAAGAGAAATTAGCATTAGATCTAAATAACGAAATGTTATGAATGTTAAAAATTATATATATTATGCTAAATAAAAATATATCTTGCATTCTGTCGATGTTAGTTTTTAGTAAATATAGGGCTCTGCTCCCATCAACAACCATCCAGACCCCGCAGGATCTAAAAACACGCTAATTTACTCGTTTATATAAAAAAAAGAGTAACTGATTACGAAAGTTTAAACGATATTATCACGATCAGGGGAGATCTTCCGTAATCGGATTTACACTCATTTTCCCTTTGATTGTGGGATTTTTTGGTTTCCAAGGCCGCATACACCGCTTTCGCGACAGCTGGCGGCTGGTTTCGTGATTGATTAAGTAAGATCTATCACAAATTTGGAAATTGCATTGTACAAAATGGTTAAGTAAGAAATGTTGCTTCCTCCTGGACACTTATAATAACATCTAAAAGAAACGTTTTGTCTTTTAGACGCGACAAGAAAATCGTCTTAAATACGACGTTCTCATTTAATAATATTACACGTAATAATTTAACTATTCGAAAATTTTCTGCCTCTTTTAATATTCACGTGTAAATATTTTTTCAATTGAAAATGTTTTTCAAAAAATTATTATTTTGATTTTTTTAATCTACCAACAGAGTGTAAAAATTGCATTTTTCATCATATTAAATGAACCTCTACTCAGATAATCAAATAAAAAAAAATATATTGGAAGGAAAAAACTTAAAAAATCAGACCAATTTAAAAAGCGAATGGCCGTTGTACACAGCAATCTAGTGCAGTATGAGTCTGCAAAAGATCGTTAAATATCTATGTATAGTTTTAGATCCATAAAACTTTCTTATCTGATTTATTTTGACCAATTTACATATTAAAAAGAAAGAAAAATCATGCATCTCGTCATAGATTAGGAAACACTTTCTAACATTATCGGAATATTGTATAAAAATTTCTTTTTTCTTCATACAACGAAATGAGGGATCTAAATAAACATTTAAAAGAAAACACAACGCAATGAAAATTTATTTTCAGCATTGGCTGTGCATAGCCAATAATGTCTGCACTTATTTCGTGTAGCCCTGTATATGATCTACACAATACGAAATGCACAATAAGTAAGTTATTTTTAAAATGCATATCACAGCTGAAAACGCACATCTAGCACGTATAGCTCATAATCTGTCCTCTAACTGAATTATTATGAGTGTCTATGTAAATAAAGGATAGTTTCTACGTACTCAATAATCTATAGAAAACGTATTGTAGTGCACTTCAGTAATGTGTTACCGTTTCATTTTATCAACAAATAGTTTAAAATAATTAAAATACACTGCAAACAATTTTGATCTATGGATGGAAAACTGCACCCCATAGATCAAAATATAATGAAATTCATTTGTGCATCCCTGTAAACAAAATACAATTGCTACTTACTCGATACTTCATAGAAAACATATTCTCATCCCCCTTAATGGCGCATATATAATTATTTAGGTTTCAAACAGTGTAACGACATTAAAATGCACCGAATAAATATTTTCCCCATTGACCGTGATGTAACAGAATACATTTTAGTTTCTTGTAAACAAAAACTAAACTATAACTACTTTTTATTCCATATTATATAGATAACACGTTGTCGTCTAGATGAGCAATGCATATCAATTTTATTATATTTAAAATTGTGTAACGACATTAAAATGCACCGAATAAATATTTTATCCATTGACCGTGATGTAACAGAATACATTTTAGTTTCTTGTAAACAAACTAAACTATAACTACTGCTTATTCCATATTATACAGATAACACGTTGTCGTCTAGATGAGCAATGCATATCAATTTTAGTATATTTAAAATAGTGTAACGACATTAAAATGCACCGAATAAATATTTTATCCATTGACCGTGATGTAACGGAATAATTTTGAGTGACCTTGTAAACTAAGCATAAATGGTGCGCACTTCATTTCAATACAAAACGTGCCCCCAATAACATGTATCAATTACATGGCGATCCGAGTATACTTACGCGAGTGAGAGCAAAGACAGACGGACAGACAAACTGATTTCATAAAAAGATTTTTCAACTATGTTGGAGAGTGTTAAAAAGCGCTTAAAATAATTCTTTGATTAAAAACTGTCTATTTCAGATATTATTCCGCGTTGTATTAATAGTTTTTTTTTAAAATATAAGCAGAGAAACTGTACCAGTCACAATAAATCGAATTACGACAGCAGCGTTTAGTTACTTTTTTTTTTACAATAGAGAGATTCATCAAAATGACTTTATTATGTATTTTAATTATTTATTTATACATGAATTAATATTTAAAGCATACTTTCTGTGCAGGCTTTAAATATTTTGCCTACTGAAAAATGTAATTTATGTATAATAGTCAATAAATTCATACTCCGCAGTCATATTTATCTTCTTTAATTATAAAGGGATCTCCATTACTTTTTATTTAAAAGATCTAATTTGCAAACAGTAATAATTTGCAGTGAAAATAAGTAAAACTAATTCTTGTGCATATTTACTCTTCCATACAAAAATAATAATAATAATAATAATAATAATAATAATTTCAAAAAGTAGATAATTCTTTTTTAGATTCGATTCTTCTTGTCATAAGTAAGAATAAAAGTAGGACATATTTTAATTTTTATTTATAATTCATTTAAATAGTATTTTTGATTTTGTTTAGCTTTTTCCTCAGTTTTAGCATTGACTTACCAGTTTTCTAAAAAATCTTTTAAATATTCCGAAAATGTAATGCAGGTTTAACGTAAGCTAAATTAAATCTGAAAGAAATTTAATATATATTTCTTTTAATCTCGCGATGAAGAAATATTAAAATGTTTGTAATACCTCATCAATATTCATTTAAAGATGCAACGAAATTGTTTATCCAATAATTCGTACAGTGAAATATTTATAAAACAATTAATACTTAAATGATTATTTTCCATGCCTAAACCATAGTCATTTACAGACATGAAACTGCAATTTATGTATAATAGTCAGTAAAATTAAGTTCAATTGTCATATGCATTTATAATTCTTCTGTAAGAAAACAGAGAAGTATCTCAGTGCAGTTGTATTTCGAGTATAAATCGAGAAAAATGTAAGATCTAATGTTACGTGCCATGGAAAAATAAACGAATATAATTGCTGGGATTCTACAAGCTCGATTCGATCAGTGACGATCTTCTGTAGTTAGCTTGCCGTTCATTTCCCTTTGAGCGGAGATTTATAAGCGTTCCAGACCGTATCCACCGTTGTCTCGACAGCTGACGGCTGTTTTTATCATTGATTAAGAGAGATCAATTACACATTTGAAAAAAAGCTTGTATAAAATAGTTAAGTAAAAATCTCCAGCATTTTTACAATGTTCAGAAGAAAATGTTTCTTTTATTTACTGAAAGAAGTATTTTTAAATAAGACAATTTAGGTATATCATTTTAAATATGACGTAATTTTCAGTATTAACTGCTTTTTGCAGGAAATAATTTAAATATTTTACGGATTTCTTTCTATTTCAATTTTCACGTGTAAATATACATTTCAAATACAAATATAGTATTAGAAACAAAAGAAATTAGTTTGAAATATGACGTTTTAAATATATCTCTTTAAGTAGCACGTAATTTTCTCCATTTTATGTTCTTCGCACGTAGTAGTTGAATAATTTTAAAGTTTACTTTCATCTTTTTAATTGCACGAATAAATATATTTTCCAATTGATTAGTGTTTTAAAATCCAAAGTGGTCATTTTAAAATCCAAACTATGAAATAAATCTCTATTCGGGTAAAGAAATGTTTAATAAAGAACCAGTGGACCCGTGCAAAAAATTCGCACTGCACTGCAAAAAATAATTGTTGATTTTACAGTATAAAACTGGCACTCCAGCTGCCAGTATTATACCGTAAAATTAACAGTATTAAACAGTAAAATAAGCAGTAATACGCTGCCGCGCATCAACAATTTTTTTTGCAGTGTGAGCATGAAAAAATAAATACTACAATTTTTGAAAATGAACTTTATATCCAATCGGAAGATAATTCTTGAATTAAGTAATTTACAGGTACACCGATACAGTACCCATAGTACACAGTCATGATAAAACAAAGAAAGTATATAAACAATAGGTGACGCCCACGTAAAAATTAAATAACATTTTTTTTAAATATACACGCGAGAAAAAATTAACAATCATATTTTAACTACATTAAACGATGATGTCATCGTTTAGGAAATAACACGGGACAAATAAAAATAAATTGAATGCATACAAAATGCAATTTAATTTAGTATAATGAAGCATACGTTTTAAGCTAATCTTGCAACACCGCTGTTTTGGCCTTTCCATGATATCTATACTCCTAAACATTTCAAATTATATTGCTCTTTTTAATCATAAACATAAAATAAACCCGTGCATATGCATCAAGCTTTTTTTTTTGTACTATTTCTTTTTTATAAATAATGTTGACAAGCAGTAATTGTAACTTGTAAGGCAGAATTTTATTTTTGTGGCAACACTAATTTGAGGAAAATCTTTCATATCCTTTATAAAAACAATGCCGATTAAATTTTTAATTAACAACAATTTTAAACCAACATTTTTAACGAAATTTGAATGTACTATGTCAGGATATGCTTCAAAAACCTTTCGAATGATACCTTATTCGTTGTTGTACGTTTCGTAAATTCGTAGAAAAAGGGATGTTGACAACAGAAATAATATATATGATGATTGGGAAACAAAACTTAAAAGATTAGACAATTTTAAAAATTGATTGCACACTGTACACAAATATCTAGTCACGTATTAGCATTCTAAAAATGGTTAAATTGCTATGCATGGTTTTTGATTCTATAAAACTTTTTAAACCGAACTATTTTGCCTTAATTTAACATTAAATAGTTCTTAAACTAATTCTTCAATTTAGTCTACCCGAGAAATTCAAAAGGTCACACTAAATTCTATTACGGCAGCGGCAGTAGCAGTAGATAACTTTTTCTAGAATACATAGATTCTGGAAAGCTAAATTTTGTAATTTTATGCAACACTATATTTCTTTTAATTTATTTAACGATGAATGAATTTTCTCAATTCTCTTTCATTTCAGCTATTTACTGAAAACAACCGTTCTAATTTGCGACCTCTACACATTCGCAGTGTCATTACGTGACCTGAAAAACAAGGAGACTTTCATTGACGTCAATCTGTTGTAGTTGTTTGCTAGTCTATACAAAGCAGCTCTGCGAAAAGAGCTTTTTGTATGCTAACATTTATTGATTTTTTTCATTAATGCATTACGTTTGACGGCACCTTTTTTAATAACCAAATTGTGTATAATACTGATTGTTTCTAATAAATTAGTAAAAAAAACCTGCAATTTTATTAATTAAATAAATTATTTTGATGCAATCACTTTTATTTATTTTTTATATTAAGGAAACATAATGCGATATTTGATATTAATAAAAATGCCATCAGGACAAAACTAATGATAGTTTACTTTCTTTTTAATAAATAAACAATGTAACGATCGACAATCTAAGGCAAAAAATACAAACGTCTATGAATCTATCCATTTAAATTATCACTTTGAGAATTTTTCGTACATTTTCTGTTTGTTAATTTTTAAAATAGAGATGTAACTTTTCATGAAATTCTCTTGTTTTAACCTGATAATTAATTACTCTTACACCATTGCATAACTTGTACACTAATTTTTGAAGATAGGACATTTTCATTGCTGATTGTCCACAAACAATTGTTTTTCAGAAAACGCATTTAAAATTTTTATTTTTGAAAACATTTTTAAAATATATACTTCACATTCTTCAAATTCTCAAATTTAAAGGCAGCATCTTCCCCAATCTTAATTTTTTCCTTTAAACAGCAATTTCAGCAATTTAAATATACTTTTTCTGATTGAGAATTGAATCAAAATCAGCGATAACTACATTTCTAAAGATCGCTCTAATAAAACTAAAACTGTTTTTGTTAGGTAAATGTACACGTTTTTAAATAACAAAAAGCTGGCAGACTAGATTTGCTGTGTTCAAACCCATGTCGACCTTATCTTTCGGCGTTTTCATTGGTTTTTCTTCTTCCCTCTTAACTTGCGTAAATACTGGTTAAGATCCCTTTGAAGGATCCTCAATAGAGGGCATTCCTCCCATTGGGTATTCACAGCAATGCTTAGAAAGATATGGGATTTTTGTTTTTAATGAAAAGAAATTTTTTTATAATAGTTACATTTTGGTCAACAGGTGGCACTACAATTACGAATTATTTCTTCTATGGTGTAGTACATTTACAAAAAAGAAATATTTTATGTCTAAATTTTGCAAATTTTCAATGTGACGCCCATTATTCATAAGTACAGACGTCAGACGAAAAAAAAACCGCCTTCACTGTATCAAAGAGCATTTCAAGGGGGTATCCCTGAAACCTGATGGCGATTAGCATATTTTAACTGCACAAATGACATAGGCTGATCTCTATACACATATGATTTTCTGTATCCCCATAACCAATCGTCACAAGGTTTAAGAACTTAAAATTTTGGAGGCTATTCGTGTAGATGAAAAACGACTCAAATCCAAATCTACAAATGTCTCCAAATGTAGGGATCTCTCCAAATGTAGATCTCAGGATTTTCGCAACAGGATTAGGTATGTGTGGAGACACATCATCCTCCAAGGATGTTATGGAATGGAGTGCTTGCTTTAGTTGAAATAAAGTGGTGACTTTATTCTTTATAAGCGCTGCGTATCGTCACCTGACACAGAACTGTTCGAAATCTACCCCCCTAAACTATACCTCAACGAAAAAATCATCTGCTTATGTAACGCATGATATAGATATTTTCGAAATTGCACTATAGCGCCATCTGGTGGTTAAAATTGTAACTATTAAGTGTAAAAAATCATTGTAAACAAAAATCCCACGTTTCTGAGCATGTCTTTAAAAACCGCATCTTTCTATTATACATAGTTTTCTAATTATGAAGTTTTCAAAGTCTTGGGACTTCTGGATCACATTTCGATGGTAACAAAATGTTGGACAAGCCTTTTTTTAAAGAAAACTGTCAACAGTATATACAATTATTATGAATTAGCTGCATATACTGATATATCGAAATATTCCACTCTTAACTATAACCCCTTCTTTAATAAAGTATTTTGTAAAATATTATTGCAGGAAAACTTTACTTCTTTCTTCTAATGACGGTGGTAACGATACGTAAAATGCTGTTCTTAAAAATAGTGGCTTTTCATTTTGCTTCAAGTCTTAAAATGCAAAGAACACTTCATTGAGCGTGTAACTGAGGGTGAAATTTTGTACGTTAGTGAGTTCCAAAATATAAATAAATATAAGAAGGAATTTTCCGAATTTTTCCTTCTGGATTGTTTCTGTTTTATCTATCTGACATGGCTTGTTTCTTATAATTATGTGAAAAAATTCCAAGTTTAATCAGTCAAGTCTTGTATAATATTCATGAGTAAAACTGAGCAATATTTGCAAAACAGATGTACCCAGTACTTAGTTGTGGGTTACCAGGGATGTCCGTTTGACGTCCTTTTTTGTGCAGAATTTTTTAATATTGTGTATATTAAAAAAAGTTGATTTTTTACATTATGTGATCATAAAATTTACGAAGCGTCTATCACTAATAAATAAAACACACTATTTGGAATTTCTGAATATAAAATTAGCTCAAACTTGAAACGCTGGATTTTACCATGTCCTACATAGTTTGTAATAATAAAATGAATACATTTTTGTTAATATTTCAGTTTTAAGTCATTGTTTGTTGCCAGATTAGTCTGCAATAGCACTTTCTGACGAAAATATTACATTCCTGTATGTGATAAAATATGGCTTAAACAAAAAGGAGAAAATAAATAACCAATATTCTTAATGAAATCCAGAGGCATAAACAAACTGTTATTTAGTTTGTCGGAATGTAAATATTATGTGAAAATGAGACATGCATTTTAAAAACGATAATTCAATTATAAATGAGAGCAGAACGTTTAAATTGTTTACATAATATACAGAAAATATTTTCAAAAGAAACTTAATTAAGATCGTCGATTGCATACGTGCATGTCTCATGCTATCTGCTATTTTAATATTGTAAATGCAATATAAATTCTTTACAGAAGGTATAAGAAGATTAGATATTACATACGTGCAGGACAATAAAATAAAATCTTAACACACATTTTAAAGATAATACATTAGTTGAAATTCTGCACAAATACTGACAGTAAAATAAATAATTCAAAATCTGATTATCTGATTAACAATGGTGGCATCAATAAACAGCATACAAAACATCTATTTGTTTCAGATTTTCGTAAAATGTTATTGAAAAGTAAAATAGCATGAATAAAAAATGCTATGCATAAACACAAAGAGTCAAAATAGTGCTAGTTAATTGCCATAAACAAACCCTTCGTACATAATTCAACAAAGATAAAAAAAATAAATAAGGACAGAAAAAATTAAAATAAAATGAAATTATGAGTTTCAGATTTAAAGTATCTTTTAAACAATATAACTTAACTTGATAGTAATTTTATGTTCAATATAAAATAAAAATATGTCCTTTCTTTTTGTATCTCGCCCCGCATTAATCACTGCCGAGAAACGAGAATGATCTAGAAGCGACGCATTGTACACTCCAACTTTTCGTGTCCGCTAATCGATGTCTTATACTAATTGAATTTTTTATATTTTTCCTGTGGAATTTTTCATGATCGGATCTACTATTACCGTACCACTTACTGTTAAAAGGCCCACCCACCCACCCAACAGACGCGCGTATCACCTATTCCGTCTGACCAGGCATTACCACCATCTTTCCACTTTTCATAAAAATAGCAACCTGTTGGTAAAACGTCCAAAAATGAACTAGGAATTTTCGGAGACGCTAAAAAATTAATTTGTGGAGACCCGTTTGTACTGAAATACGTATAAATAATTCAGGATTTCTTTCCGGCTAGTATTCTATCGCAAAAATAAAACGTCAGCAATAAATAAATAAAATTACATAAATAAAACACAAATTTGTAATTGAACTACGCGCTTATACGACTGAAATTATCAGAATTAAAAAAGCTGCTGTTTATCTGATTACATTATTAATATTTTTCACATAAAATATTAATTTTTGGTGTTATTAGTGGGCAATGAAAATATATTAGAGGTTTCAATGAAAAAATGTTTTTATCTATAATTTGTACTCCGGTAAGGTTGGATCTCCTAGTGCATTCTGTGTATAATTGTTTAAATACGGTTTGTTAAAATCTTTTGAATGATTTTTAAACAGAAGTTCCTACATTTTTGCTACTCTTTCCCAAAGTTAAGCCTTATTTGATGACAGAAGTTCTGAAATTAAATTAGGCGAAGATTACTTTTTGGAAACTATGGTACTTAAAATGGTACAAAATATTTATGTGACAGAAAATGGAATTTAAATTCATTAAAGTTCGAAATACTGTACGGAAAAAAGTTTTTTCTATCTAATAACAGACATATATGTGTTAAATAAAAGGCGTTTTCAGGCTGGGAACAAGCTTACAAAATTTATGTTCTTTTAGAAAAGTATATATATGTATAAAAAAAACTTGTCTGCCGAACGTTTTAATAAGCATCGGCAAGGTTCAGCTGGTGACAATGAAGAGTAACAATGACGAACGCCATCATTCATATGACTCAAAATATACAACAATATTATTTCACTGTAGTACTGAGGCACACTAGAAATGCGTTCGTTTTTTTTTAATTGGATTCCGATCTTAAAGATTTGAAATTCGAGTGCGCCTGAAGAAGAAAAATTTCGTGTCATCAGAGCCTGAGACAGGCCCGAGCATATTACGGAAAGTATGCAGAAGAAAAATCTTAATAATATTTTAAAATTCTTTCAAGATTCATTTTCTCATTTAAAAATATTTTCTTATATAGAAATGAATGTTAATCCTTAATACTCCCTTCTGACAACATTTCGTTATTTGATGTCGCTGAAAGTTTGTTTAAAATAGTAATTTTTTTAATTATGTCCACCCACTAGAAGAAATCTGAAAAATTCGCAATTCTTATTCTTTTAAGATATCGCTGTACAACAATAGCAGAAATACATTAGTTAAATTTCCTAGTAATTTTGGAAAAAGACTTTAAATAGAGAACGAGGATAGACCAGACATATCCCATGTCTTTTTTATCTTATTAATACTGATCGCGCATAGACTTAAGAATCGGGATATTTCTCCTTATATCCAAATACCAATCAATTCCCTTTCAAACGTACTTTTCAAATGATTGTAAAACACTTTAAGAGACTTATGGGTTCGGAGGAAAGCGGTTCCGGAAAATTTCGATATATTTTCGCCGATCATGACCCCCAGACCCCAAAACCACCCTCCGTTCAAATGTTGATTTATATATATATATATATATATATATATATATATATATATATATATATATATCCATATATATATATATATATATATCTGACCTATGTCATACGATAACGCTCGTATTTATAAATCGATTTTGATGAAACTAATTGTGTGTATTAAGGTCACCAATGTCTCGACCGAGTTCGTTGGCCAGCTTGGTCCGCCATTTTGTTTCAAGAAGGGGGCTATTTAAAAATTTAAAAATAAAATAAATATACAAAAAAGTTAAAAATTCAAATTTATTTTTTAATTACGTGTTAGGCCTTGATACAAGGATTCCAGAGCATTTTTTGGTTTACCTCTATCTTAAAAAATGGCTGAGATAGAGCAGTTTGAAATTCTAGGGTGGCTAACATTTTGAAACAAAACAGCACATTAACGCGATTACTCGCAAATTATTTTCTTTCATTGTTGTAATAATTTTCCCAGTCATACGCATAAAACTATATATTCATATCCGTTAGCGCCAAAATTGGCGACATTGGCGACAAAAAGGGCAAAAATGGCAAAAATTGTGACATTTGGCGAAATATCGCCAAATTTGGGGACCAAAATAAGTCTTTATAAATGAAGCCAATTTGGCTATTGCTCAATAATTTGGCGAAATTCTTATTAAAATTCAATATTAACGAATCTTTTGTAAACGTTTCGTTGCATTTTAACTTGCTGTTTTCGTGTAACATTAGCTAAAATTTTAAAATGAAGATATAGGAAAGGAGATATAGGAGATATAGGAAGATATAGGAATATATTAGGAAGAGATATAGGAAGATATTTTCCTCCCGGCACAGGCCGGAAGGACTTTTTTGTATTGAAAGCTACCTAATAAGGATTGTGTTTTTGAAACGAAAAATATCAAAAACTCATTTAAACTTTCGAAAAATGATTAAAATAATCAAAACCAAGGAAGAAAAAACTGCAAAAAATTGGGAACTATATCTAAATTCTATTACGTATTTCATTTTTATATTACAATCAATATGTAACATGAATTAAATTTAAAATATGTAAAATATATTAACTAAAAATGTCATAATAGTGATTTTGGCAAAATAACTAAAACTTAATTTAAAATCTTTCTTTGCGTTACAGATTTCGGCTTAGCGATAAAGTGCGGTTCCAATACGTGTGGCAAAAAACTAGTTTTAATATACTATTTTTTTCTAAATCACTTAATACTAATAGTTGAGAATTCTTAATATTTACAGGTAATGAAAGACATAAAGTGAAGATATGGACTCTATAATTTAGAATTTAAATGTTATATTAGCGATAGTATTGTTTTTATAATCTTGGAATTTTAAGTAAAATGATCACAATATTATATATATAGAACAGACACAAAAAGAAACTGCAATATATAAAATGTTAGTACGCGATAATGCTTCCTGTGTATCAATCGAACTCTACACTAAATATTAAAACACCTGCTGCAATTACTCGCCAAATGTTACGCCCTCTCCTTACATTAGCAGATAACTTTCAGTAGGGTAAATAACCCTAGTTGTAGCGTGAAAGTGTAGCTCCAAGCAAGCGAGAGGCAATAGCAAATACTTCATATCGTATGGTCTTCCGTGTGATAGCAGCTTTAGACTACATTTATATTTTATAAAAATAAAGTTTTTTTTTTGTTTGTTTTAGGTGCGTTCTTATTTAAATAAATACGTAGCACATATAGTCGCCGTCCGTCCGCATATAACAGCGTAAAAACTGCCGAACCGAATGGTTTGAAATTTAATATATATAATCCTTGCAGAATTTTGTCGAGTCATTTCAATTTTTACAAAAATCGAATCAAAACTTAAAAAGATATTAAGATTTTTTTTTTTCATTCTATTAAAACCTATCATATGAAATCTGTATTATAAAAGTGCAAGTTATGTGACTGAGGAAAAGAAATATGGGATATATCACTTCTTTTTTTCATATGCCATGCAACCATTTTTAATCAAAATTATTTTTGCGAATAAAATTACATAAAAGTTACATTTTTAGAAAGATCGTTCAAAGAAATTTTTTGTTTGAACGATGAGTTGCAGTCAACTATGTAAAGATCCTGAGATAACTTCCATTGAAATTAGGCTGACAGCCCAATATCTGAATCCAATAAAGTAAATAAACGCAAGAGATTAGTTCATCGCGAGTCATAGAAATACTAAACCCTGAAGGTAATCATTCGCAAAGCAAGATCTCCGTGGTGAATTTTGCAGCGATGCCTGGTATCGAAAAAAAATCGTATCTGTAAACGTGGCATACGTAATAAGAGAAAAGGCATGCTCAGACTTATAACAGACGATATAATTCATTTCACTGAAATAACAACAATGATTTTTTTTTTACATAGTAAAACTAGTTATAGTACGAACACACCTCATTTGTCACGTTTAACGTACAATTTATTATTTATTATTTTTTTTTAAATCGAGAATAAATAAAATTTTTATTTCGAGCCTGAGAATGAAGAGTGTTATAAAAATCGGCCCTTGCTCACGTTCTCAAGCTGAGAACGTGAGCTGAGGCGAGCTTCCAACTCGCTGTTCGAATTGCAATCAGCTGACGATCTTTTAATCTGCCAATCACAATTGCCCGGTTGACTTTCAGCTGTGCCTACAATTCTATCAGCTACTAAATACAACTGCCCTCCAATGATGTTTGACTTGTAGTGGGCGATTTGTGACGTCATTTGAAACAAAAAACGCTGCAAAACATGAAAAAAAAGTTAAAAAATGAAACTAAAAGAAAAAATCTAATAAAAAAATCGGGTTAATAAATTATCCGCGCTTCCCTTTTAAAATTAAGATTTTTTACCTGTCAAGAATTATCAACTTTCTCCAAGCTAAAAAGAGTAAAAAAAAATGGCGAAAAAGTGTATCTGAGGCTGAAATGGAAGCAACCACCGAACCAATCAAGCGTTCTGGGCAAAGTTACTTGTTGTCGAAGGAAACAAATCGCCAAAAAATCAAAAATCGCTGTACAAATTTCACATAAATTTTATTAAAAAGAGGATAAAATTTACTATATTGGGCTAAAAGATTGGAACCGGATTCCGGTTACTAATGTGGGTAAATCGCAGCCAAACGTCAAAAAACACTAAAAATCGCATATTTAAAATCATGATTTTTTATCTGTAAAGAATTATCAACTTTTTCCAAGCTAAAAAGAAAAAAAAAATGACGATTCTGAGGTTGAAATGGAAGCACAACCACCGAACCAATCAAGCATTCTGGCAAAATTTCTTAGTGTCAAAGGAAAAAAAATCGCTGTACGAATTTCGCATCAACTTTATTGAAAGGAGGACAAAATTTACTATATTGGGCTAAAAGATTGGAACCGGATTCCCATTATTAATGTGGAAAAATCGCATCAAAACGTGAAAAAACACTGAAAATAGCACAAAAATTTTAATTAAAAAATTCTATTCAAAAATTCCAAAATCTGGCTTCGAGGTACAAAACTACATGCATAAAGGTACCTTCCCACCAAATTTTGTAGCTCTGCGTGCAACGGTCTTTTCAGAATACAACCAAGAAACACACACACACGCACACACACAAACATACAAACTTGCTTCTTTATTATAGTTGGAGATTTTTACGTCTTTTAAACCGTCTTCGAAGACAGCTTATTTCATGATTCGCAAGCAGAATTGATGCTCTCAATTTCCAAGTTATTAAAATTTACCTAAAGGATAATTTTATAAATATTTTCCGGGTTTAATTATGTTTTTGAATTTTTCTAAACAATATATGATTTATTTCTCATGTTTTGTTGAGATTAAAATAAAGAATAAAAAACAACAGTATCAATAATTAGCATGGTATATAAAAATTGTTACAATAACTTTTTAAAGGATAACACTGACGACAGTTCAGATTGTTACATTGTTGCTTCGGTACAATCTTCTACAATGTTCTCTAAAGTGGTAAAGGCTAATTAAGTTAGCTTTTCTCTCTCGATTCCAGTTTATGAGGCAGAAAATGGTAATTACTATTAGTTTTATTTTCTCTGAAATTTGTTACATAATTTTTTAAATGTCTTAAATTCAACATTGAATTTCCACACTTCCACCCAGTCGTATCACACAACACTTAATTTCCAGCATGTAATCTTTAAATGTCCCTGATACGGCTATGTGCAAATCTTTTTTATGAATATATGTCTTCGAAATAATTCCCTGCCATATTAAGCTATTCCTTTTTGAATTGTAACTTAATGTTTTATACAAAGCAGAATTTTTTATAAAATTCCGAACAATAAAGAGACACAAATAACTATAATTTTTTATCAACATTACTGGTGTTCGGTTTGTATCTAGTGTATTATGTGACTTACTTGGTACAAATCATGAGAATAACTTTTGATGTAATCTTTTATTAATTTTGTAAAACATTACTCACGTAGGATCACGAAAAATCGAAGAATATGAGAAATATGATTATAAATATCTCGGCAACTAATTATCAGATCTACTTCATTCTTTATGCAAGTTTTATGTGTTTTACTGTATTTTATATTCACTCCTTAAAATAAACAATTTTGAAAATTTTTATATACCTTCTATCAGAACGAATATTTCGAAAGTCCAAAATAAATAGTTCCGGATAATCGAGGTTACTGAAATTCAATAAGCTTCTTTCCATTATTACATACTAAGTACATACCAAATTTCAAGTCTCTATCTTAATTTGTTCTGGAGATAGGCCGTTTACAGACGGACGGCAATTTTTTTTTTCTAAAAATACGTTTTTTGGAATCTACAGTGTCTGAAACGTGTAAATCCGTCAAAAAAAAATTTTTTTTTCGATTTCCAAAACGATTACAAGATTTACCCTATATTACGTATGATAGGTAAGTAATACAATCGTGGTTTGATGACGTCATAAACTTTAAAGGCTCTACTACTGAATTGCGTAAAAGAAACATTCTCATAACTCCAAAAATGTTAAATATATTAACTAACAGTTTACTTCGTCGGATTAAGCGTCTTGTTTCCAATTAAAATATATCTTTGAATTGCAATTTGAATAAAATACAGTGTCACGAAAAATCGAAGCGTGTGGGAAATAGGATTCCAAATAGCCTGGCAACTAATTATTCGATCGACTTCCATCTTTATGGCAAAATTTATGTTTTTTTATTGCCTTTTTTATTCACTCCTTAAAATAAACAATTTCGAAAATTTTTGTATACCTTTTATCAGAACGAAAATTTCAAAATTCCGAAAAAAAATAGTTGCGGATAATCGAGTTTACTGAAATTCAATTCCCATTGTTACATATTAAACACATACCAAATTTCAAGTCTGTATCTCAATTTGTGCGGTAGATATAGCGTTTGCAGGCACACACACAGAGACAGACGGACGGCATTTTTTTTTCCCTAAAAATATGTTTTTCGGAATCTCCAGTGTCTGAAACTTGTAAATCTGTCAAAAAAAAATTGTTCTATTTTTAAAATGATTGCAAGATTTACCTTATACTATGTATGATGGGTAAGTAATAAATAAATAACGTGGATAATCTGAACGAGAACGTGAAAAACGTGGATGATTGAGTTTCAAATAATTGCCCCTTAAGATCATGCAACTATAGACAATTCTCATTCCTCTTGATAAAAGCTTCAGAGAAGCCGAAACATATAGACGTTTGATATATAAGAAATATTTTTATTTTTTTAGGGTTTTTACTTAGCATGTTTAGCAATTGATGAAGTATAATTTCATTTCAATAACAAATTCGAAATTACGCAATTTTCTGCTATATTCAAGTTTAGATAGTAAGAGTTGACCAGCAGAAGTTCTGCTGAAATTACTTTTATGCAATTTACTTTCTCATTTTACGCATTTGTTCCATTTCTACCCCACTACGTTTCTCTCGAATAATAGCATATTAAATTATAATGAAATTAACCAATACAAAGTGTCGTAAACAGATCTCATTAATGTGTCTTGTTTGCATAAGATCCAGTCGCCAAAGCATGAAACCTCATATTAAGAAGTAAACTTATCAGTTCTGTCTCTGTGTGTGCCTGTCTGTGATGGCTAGCGAAATCTAGCCCTCCTAGAAGTCTGAAAGTTTAGGTGAAAAAATTTCAGTACCCGTGCTGGTGCATCTGCGAAACCGAATTTTAATATTTTCAAAATTAGACTGGATATTAATAAAAAAACTCGGTAAACATCGCAAAAATACGATCTTTTTGTCTGAAAATGGCGTTAACCACAAAAGTAATAAATGAAAGCAGGTGCAGTTTTTGATTGAAGTCGGAATGAAACATATTTTTAACCTACTGGGACATTTATTGCACTGTTAATGTATTTTTTAAGTATTGCATTTATCGTATGAAAATTATGCATCTATGTATATTTTTAAACAATGAACGCGGAGCTGTAATTTTCATAAAACTCAGATAATTACAACCGGCAACATTAATTATTAACCGATTAAATTGATGATAGAAAAATAATTTTTTTTTTCACCTCAGACATATTATATTGTCCTCAAACAATACTCACCAGCAGGCACTGAAGGGGCTAACACCTTGCAAGAAAGAATAGTAACTCATCTCAAAGATATGCACCAAATCAAAGAAGAACTAGAACAAATCAAGGAAGGCGAGGTCCAAACAGACAACATAGAAGAAGAGTCCAACCACAACACACATCACCAAATACAAGAAAACAACACGGCATCCCTAGAACACAGAATCCAATCCCTGGAAGAAGACACAGAACGACTACAAACCAACACACTGGAAAGAGAAAACAAACAGCAAGCAGACAGAAAACAACTGGAGGAAAGAATTGAACACCAACAAGCCACCATAAAAGAAAGAGAGGACAACATAGAAAAATTAACAGCAGAACACAAAAAAACCCTCGCAGATCTCTACTCCAAGATGGATCTCCTCACTCAAGACAATCAAAGACAAAAAGAAGAAATAAACCAACTGCATAAGCAGCAAGAAAAGCAACAAAACTGCCAGATCCCGAATGAAGACGAAATTGAGCGGATGACCAAAGAAGAAGTTCAACAACTCCTGATAAAAATAAAGAACCAACTCCCACACGTCCAGAACACCAGAATGCTGAAAGAAACCATAATAAAACAAAACACCACAAACACAGAAAAAATATTTCAAAAAATAGCCGATCTGGAATCAAAAGTCTCAGCGCTTATCAAGAAACACAAAACACCAGCAATAGAAACACCAGAAGATAACAGCACACACGACTCATACGCAGAAAAACTGAAACAATCAGAAACAGGCAGACCATCACAACCACAAACAAGATTAACAGCATCTTCAACAGCCAGGAGATACTCCAAAGGGGCAATTTTACTATCTAGAAAATCAAACACGTCTCTAACGATGTTTTCAATCAGAGAACAAATACACAAAGCCCTTAAAAAACACAAGAACGTCCCACCTATACATTGTACAATAGCAAGAAATAAAACAACATTAATAGTGAGATCAGAAACAGAAGAAAATGTCGACACCCTGTCGGATATAATACACCAATCAGAAGACATATCACGTCTGGTATCCCAAGAATATGTAACAGAAAAAAGGAAAAAGCTGATAATACTAGGCATCCCGAAGTCGATCACACATGACGAAGTATTACAAGAAATCAACAAAAAGACAAACGAAGACATCGAACAACGATTACACATACATAAAGAAATATCAAAAGAAAATTCACGAACATACCAATTAGTAATAGACCTCCCAGAAGACCAAGCCTTGTTACTCCACAAAGTGGGTCGTGTTAGGCCATGGAATCTTTAGTCAATGTGTCTTCCTTATTGTGTGCTTAAAGTAGTGAAATTAAAGTGGTGAAATCATTCCAAAAAGACCTAGCATTAAATGCAACTTTCTTTATTTAAATTAATCAACATGATTAGTATAATTCTTTAAAAATGAAGTAACAAGGATTAGTTAAAATTAAATGAGCCCAGCTCATATCCACCATCTTGGTACAGTAAACAACAAGAAAAATTTATCAATCAATTCCACTAGGATTCTCATTCTAACAAACTCCACACCATTTAAGTAAGCCTGGAAGCAAAAACATTAGCTAGCCAGCAACAGTGAACATGTGGTCACCAAGTGTACTACTACATCAGCAGCTGCTCTATAAATACAGAATACAACAGTTAAAGTTACAGATAAGTTTCAGAAACACAACTGCAGTTAACAACTGGTTAATTATGCAAGGGGGAAAAAAAACATACCAACACTTTTCTTAGTGACACAGAAACTGAATCCAGGTGAACTGGTTTAATCTCACCTAACAGAGGTTAAAGTTGCAGTTTGATGAATTTTGAGTCCAGCATTTCACTTTACTGTAGTGGCAATCATATTTGTTTACCTTTTTAGCACTACTTTGCTACAACTTTACATGATGCAGGTAACACTTAGTAACTACATTTACTTTATATAATACCATAGGTTTTATTTTATAGAAACTTTACTATTTAAGAAAACTATTACAAACTATTAATTTATGAGAATGTATATTAATTTATGAAACTTTAAAACTAGTCAAACAATAACACATATGCAAATTGGTTGGAGAGAGAGCTGGGAAAACTTATTGGGAAAACTTTATAAACATAATAGATTACTTATTTTACATTAACAATAAAAATGAGTTGAAAAATTTTAAATTTTAAAAGGGGGCCATGTGTTGGGTTATCCCAACACATGGCCCCCTTTTCCCAGAGTCTCTCCTCGACCAAATAGCCAACTTCTATAAAAAGAAAACTTGTCACCTTGCAAAGCTTTGGTGAAAATATCTGCTACATTGACACTTCCAGATACATATTTTAAAATAAATTTATCCAAATTTTCCTTTACAAAATAATATCTTGTATTGATATACTTTGTTTTACTGTTCTCTATTTGATTCTTGGAAAAACTAATAGTGCTCTGGTTATCACAATAAAGAGTAGGTTTATTTGAAATTAATTTCAAGAAAGAAAAACTTTGAGTTATCCTTAGTAACCAACATAATTCTTTCACGCAGTCAGATAAAGCAATATACTCTGCCTCCATGCTAGAGAGAGCTGTGCATTTTTGCTTAGTGGAACTCCAGATAATAGGCACGTCATCTAAAAACACAACAAAGCCACTTACAGACTTCCTATCAACAATATCTGAAGCCCAGCTAGCATCTGTATAAACATTTAAATTACAGTTCGATACCCTAGATAATTTTATTGCCAAGTCCTTTGTGTTTATTACATATTGCAAGATTTGTTTTAAATACTTCCAGTGAGTATAAGATGGGTTACCAGAAAACTGAGCCAAAGCTATTACAGCAAATTGAATATCAGGGCGGGATCTGGATGCAAGGAACAATAAACAACCTATCAATTGTCGATAGGGAACATCTTCAGCTTTCTCATCATCATTAGTTGTATTTAACGTTACACCAGGAGTTAAGGGTAATTTGCAATGTATTTTTGGCACTTTAAAGATTTCTGAAAGTTTTTCAATATAGTTCTTTTGATGCATGTAGTATTCACCATTTATCTCTTCAAAATTTACACCCAAGAAATGCTTGATTGTTCCCAACACTTTTAATTCAAATTTGGACCCTATTAATTTTATGGCCTCTTCTAGCATATTCCTATTTTCTGCAAAAATCGCAAAATCATCAACGTACACCAATACTATTACTTTTGATTTAAAAATATAGATACAGTTACAATCTTCTATTTTATTAAAACCCAATTCCATAAAAGTGTTGTTTAACTCTAGAAACCACTCTCTTCCTGCTTGGTGTAGCCCGTAAAGAGCTCTTTTCAATTTCCAAACAAAATTTTCTTTATCCTTTTTAACAAATCCTTCAGGTTGCTCTACATAAATTAGCTCAGTTAATTTAGCATATAAATATGCCCCCTTGATATCCAAATGTTCACAAATCCAACCTTTAAAAACAACAAGTGTTACAAAGAAAAATCTCACTAAAGAAAATGAAACTACTGGTGAAAACGTGTCAAAGTAGTCTATACCTTCTACTTGTCTAAATCCTTTTGCCACATACCGAGCTTTGAAATTTTTAATTTTTCCTAATGAATCTTTCTTAACTGTATAAACCCACTTTGCTCCCAACACTTTATTCTTTTCAGGTCGTGGCACTAGCTCATATACATCTCTTTCATTAAGGGTTTCTAGTTCAGTTCGCATGGCTTCTACCCATTTCCCTCTTTCTGGCATTTTCTGAGATTCTTTATAGTCATTAGGAATTTTTACTTCAATGCAGTGTGCCTCAGCATCGGACTCTGAACTTTCATCACTACATTCTGCAGTGTCAGTGGGCAATTGTGTATTTTCATGGGGCAATTGTGAATTTTCATGGGTATTTGACGGATTAGAGCTATTTGGCTTAAAATTGAAATTTTCAGGGTTAAACACTAAACCTTTCTTTTTACAATAGGCCTCAACTTCATTTTTGCTTCTCAAGCGGGTGTTATCTTCTGGATAATAATAAACATCAACTTTACCAGCAGTTTTCCCCTTTTGTCTGACTTTTTCTACTCTGTTCCATTTCACTGAAGACGAATCCTTAGCGCCTATTTCAATTTCATTCTCTACAACAGGACTCAATTTAAAAGAAACTTCTCTCTCCTGAGTTTTAACTTTATTATAAAAACATCCCACAATTATTTTTACATGCTTAGTTTCTTGAACATTATTTGTGCCAGGATACCATATTTTATACCCCATTGTACTTGATGCATACCCAATTAATATGCCCTTCTTAGACCTCTTTTCTAGTTTATTAGTGTACCTTTTGGGTATATGCACAAATGCCACACTACCTATTACTCTTAAGTGACGAATGGAAAACTTTCTTCCTATCCAAACATTTAACGGAGCTTTACCTCCCAATTTTGCATGAGGACATCTATTTCTTAGGTAGTTTTGTGTTTCAACAAGTTCTGCCCACAAACTAGGAGGGAGTTTTGCCTGTATTAACATAGACCGGACACCTTCCATTAATGTGCGATTGTACCGTTCAGCGACACCGTTCATTTGCGGCGAATACACATTCGTTCTCTCAGGTTTAATACCTTGTTCTGTTAAATAAGATTTAAAATCATCTGAGAGAAATTCTGGCCCACAATCAGTCCTTAATCTTTTAATCTTTCTACCGGTTTGTCTTTCTACATATGCTTTAAAACCTTTAAAGTAATTAAAAACCTGACTCTTGTATTTTAGAATATATACAAAAGCATAGCGGGAATAATCGTCTATGATACTTAAAAAGTATCTAGCTCCCCCCAATGAAGGTTCTGGAGAAGGGCCCCAAACATCGAGGTGTAATAATTCCAAAATTCTCCTCGTTTTTATTTCCTCTAAAGCAGGAAAACTATGCCGTGTGCTTTTAGCAAAATTACAAGTATCACAGACCAAATCTTCTCTTTTAAGTTTGTCGAATCCTACTACATTGTTAGTTTTTGAAAATTGTACAAGATTTTTAAAGTTTAAATGCCCGTATCGCTCATGCCACAATTTCAGTCTATCACAATTTACCATGTTTACTTCATGAGAGGTTACACATTTTGCTCTTACAACGTAAAATTTGTTTATTAAGGGTACTTTTAAATATTCTAAATCATTTAAAAATAAAGTTGCACAAGAGTTATCAAACAAAACATTAAAATTCATCTCTGACAAACATCTAACAGATATTAAATTTCTAATCATCAAAGGAGCATAATAAACATTTAAAAGTGTTACCTGCTTAGTTGTAGTGCCGTGTTTTACCTCTAATACAATATCACCTACTCCCTTTATTTCCACTGAGCCTCTCGCAATGCTGGCTTTGCTTTGTATTGACCTAAAATTTGAAAACAAACATTTGTTATTACAAAAAGAGTCTGTTGCCGCTGAATCTAACAAGAACTCTGTACAGGCATCTTCTGTGACCAAAGCCGCAACAAAATGGGCACCTCTTGATTCAGATTTGGGAACAAGCCTTGGTTTTTGATGCACTCTACGACGGCTGCCTCTGCGGGAGTAGTTAGGGATATATCGCCGACAGTCTTTCATCAAGTGACCTGCTAATCCACACTTAAAACACTTCCTTGATTCAGACTTGACATGAGGATTTCCACTCGATATCAAGGCTTTGCTTTCAAAATGACCAGGCATTTGAAATGATTTATTAACTTGTCTGTCATATTCAGCCAATAGAAAAGGACGAATACCATTCACTGTGAAGTCGTCATCTGCCAATTGATATAACTGCATAATCAAGTTCTCGTAACTTGCCGGTAAATGTTCAATTATCTGGAAAGCTATTTCATCCTCAGGCACCTTTTTCCAACTTGTTCTAGATCTTTGACAGTTTCAAGCACTCTATTTATATAAGAGCTCATGGTTTCAGCTTGAACAAATTTCACTTCCATAAACTTTCTTCTAAGTGAGGCTACTCTAGCTCTTGAAGATGGTTCATAAGCAGCTTTCAAGAATTTCCAAGCTTCAAATGGATCTTTAGCTTCATATACTATGCTTTTAACTTCCTCATTCATACTCAAACAAATTAGTGCCAGTGCTTTCTGTGATCTTAATCTATTTTTATCTTCATCTATTGTCTTTCCATCTGTATCAACTTTCACTTCTAATTTTTCATTCTTTGATGTAAATTCATTCAGTCCTTGACCACAAAGCAGCATGTTTACATTAAAAGACCAGGCTTTAAAATTATCTTGACCCAACTTGGGAAAGGACATTGATGGACTTTCACCAGCCATTTTTCAATATTTATATTACTGCAGGTAGACACATAAGCCACGCAACTCTGCTACCACTATGTTAGGCCATGGAATCTTTAGTCAATGTGTCTTCCTTATTGTGTGCTTAAAGTAGTGAAATTAAAGTGGTGAAATCATTCCAAAAAGACCTAGCATTAAATGCAACTTTCTTTATTTAAATTAATCAACATGATTAGTATAATTCTTTAAAAATGAAGTAACAAGGATTAGTTAAAATTAAATGAGCCCAGCTCATATCCACCATCTTGGTACAGTAAACAACAAGAAAAATTTATCAATCAATTCCACTAGGATTCTCATTCTAACAAACTCCACACCATTTAAGTAAGCCTGGAAGCAAAAACATTAGCTAGCCAGCAACAGTGAACATGTGGTCACCAAGTGTACTACTACATCAGCAGCTGCTCTATAAATACAGAATACAACAGTTAGAGTTACAGATAAGTTTCAGAAACACAACTGCAGTTAACAACTGGTTAATTATGCAAGGGGGAAAAAAACATACCAACACTTTTCTTAGTGACACAGAAACTGAATCCAGGTGAACTGGTTTAATCTCACCTAACAGAGGTTAAAGTTGCAGTTTGATGAATTTTGAGTCCAGCATTTCACTTTACTGTAGTGGCAATCATATTTGTTTACCTTTTTAGCACTACTTTGCTACAACTTTACATGATGCAGGTAACACTTAGTAACTACATTTACTTTATATAATACCATAGGTTTTATTTTATAGAAACTTTACTATTTAAGAAAACTATTACAAACTATTAATTTATGAGAATGTATATTAATTTATGAAACTTTAAAACTAGTCAAACAATAACACATATGCAAATTGGTTGGAGAGAGAGCTGGGAAAACTTATTGGGAAAACTTTATAAACATAATAGATTACTTATTTTACATTAACAATAAAAATGAGTTGAAAAATTTTAATATAACCCAACAGGTCGACTATCGCTCAGCCTCATAACATGCAAAATAAGGACATACTCCCCAATAATTCGTTGTCAAAACTGCCAAGTCTTCGGGCACTCCTCTACCAACTGTAAGAGAAAAACGGCTTGTGCATATTGCATGGCAGAACATGAATCTGAAAGATGTCCGAAGAAAAACCATCCGCGACAACACAGATGCTTAAATTGCACCTACACGCAAGATCAAGATGGACACCCCTACCCAAATAACCATAGCGCCAACTCAGCCGGATGCCAAGTCTTTCAGGACCTCTTGCATAATCGCCATCTAGCACAGAACCTAACAGCAGAGAGTTCGCGATGGTAACAACCCCAAACCCAACAACCACACCAACTAGCAATAGAACAACAACACCAAAATTCAAAATAGCACAAATAAACCTTCAAAGAACAAAATCAGCAACAGCAGACCTCATAAATCACTTAATAGAAGAGGATTACTCAATAGCCTGTCTCCAGGATTGCGCAGTCACCAATAGAAGACCGCATGGATTACCATTATCCCTGCTTTCATATGCCTCGCAATCCAACAACTGCCACACAATCATACTGGACAACAACCTACAACATATACGAACACAGCAACACCAAAATTCAGTATTCATTAACGTTACACTCCAAGATATAATTATAACAATAGGCAATCAATACTCCCCGCCGTCAGCAGATCTAAAGGAAGACCTTCAAGCCTGGACAAACAAGAGAGGCATGAGCAAACACCTGATACACCTGGGAGACTTCAATGCTCATAGCCAACTCTGGGGGTATCCATCGGACGACGACAGAGGTCACCATCGCATCACACATATGAGCCAACACCACTTAATCTCGGCAAACGACCCACACAGCCTACCCACATTTCAGACAGAAAGATCACAAGGATGGCCGGACGTCTCTCTTTTCTCGTTCCCCGTATTCTCTAGATTAGAAGAGTGGACTGTGGAAAAAGACATGAATTACGGGGACCACCGCTTGATCACCATATATCTAAACATAACAACCCCAACTCTCCCGAGAAGAAGATACAGAACGAAGAACATATCGTTTAAAAAATTCAATCAACACTTAACCTCAAGACTAATAGAAAGAAACATTAACTTCCAGCAAATAAAAAGTAAAGAAATCTTCGATACACACTACAATGAATTAATACAAATCATACAAGAGACAAGTGAACACACTCTCAAGAAGAAAAGTAGCACACACAAACCCTCGATCAACTGGTGGTCTCCGGAGCTCTGAAAAACAAGAAACTACGTCCGGGCACTCCGAAGACAAACAAACTCTCCAACATCCACACAAGCCCACAAACAGAAATACAAACAGGAGCGAGCCAGATACAAGCTTCAAATCCAAAAAGCCAAACGAGAAGCATGACTGAGATTCTGTCAGGCAACAACAGATCCCTATGGGAAAATGAAGAAAATTGCCTTCCAGGACTTTCACAAGAAAGAAACATATGCACTGGCACACTCAACAACAATCACACACACCGAGAAATCATTTTACAAGGACCTCACAGAACACATATATGGAAATTCACAGATTACAGACACCAGAACACCAACACCAGACAAGACGGCCCCTCCATTCACCGTAAACGATTTAAAAACGGCAATATACAGCTTCAACAAAAACAAGGCCCCAGGAATAGACAACATAAACCATCCCATCACAAGACAAATATTCAAACATCACCCACAACTACTACAAGACATTTACAACACACTCCTCAAGCTTAACTACTTCCCGACAGCATGGAAGCAGGGGGAACTAGTCTTCTTCTTGAAAAATGGAAAGCCTCCAACAGAAGCGGAATCGTATCGTCCGATTTCCCTGCTGTCAATCCTGGGCAAAATCTTTGAGAAGCTAATACTAAAGCGTATCCTACATGAACTACACAACACACCAAAACTGGCACTGTCCCAACACGGATTCGTCCCAGGAAAATCGACGGAAACGGCAATCCAAGAAGTGCTGTCCATCATAGATCTAAGCAAACAAGAAGACAACTACACATATCTCATCTCTCTAGACTTCCACCATGCCTTCGACAATCTACCTTGGGATGCAACAGTGGAGGAGCTCGAAACCTTAGAACTGAGCAGACCATACATAAACACGGCAAGATCCTTCCTATCGCTCAGATCTGCGTACACCAACTGGCTCTCTGGAGACCTTCACTGGTTCTAAAAGGGCTGTCCCAAGGGGTCGTGCTACGGCCCGTTTCTCTGGAGAATATTCATCAATAAGATCCTGATAATCCTCAGAGAAAAGGGATTCAAAGTGGTGACGTACGCAGATGATATACTTCTAATCATAACAGGTCGCACCAGGAAGATCATAGAAGACAAAGGCAACGCAGCTCTCCAACTGATTCAAAACTGGGCGGATTGTCATTCCATTCAAATAACACACGAAAAATCAACAGTTCTGCAAATAAAGAATCGTAAATATCTCAAGCGTCCACCCACACTAAAAATTAATAACAGATCCATCAAACATAACCCCACACTAAAATATCTCGGCTTAGTTCTGGACAGCACACTTTTCTTCCTACCACATCTACATGCCAAGAGATCAGAAATCAACACAGCAGTCCAAAACCTCCTGAAGTTTGCAGCCTCACAACGCAGTATCTCAAAAGCAATACTAAAATATGGAACATCACAATCTTAGAAAAGAAAATAACTTAAGCTGCAGCAACATGGTTCCCCAAACTACAAAAATCCCATGGGCTGCGACTCCTCTCAGCAATTCAGGCACAGTGTCTGCTTTTGATCTCCCGTGCATACAAGAAGACAGCAACCTCAGCTCTCTGCGTCCTCACGGGAACAATGCCACTCTCACTAAGAACAGAGAAAACAGCAGCCCAAGGAGCAATCCTTAGGCTAGGCATCCCCATGGTTGGAATACAACCAGATATGTATCAACAGAAATTTATACCAACAGAAATTATACCATACAAAACATATTTTGAATGGGCAGAGAATGCAGAGGAGCAGCCAAATTTGCAAGTATACACGGATGGATCGAAAACTGACGCTGGTGTAGGATACGCTTTCTGCATCTACAACAAAGAAGACACAATAACAGAACATCAAATACACCTGGACACCTCAAACTCCGTTTACCAAGCGGAGCTGCTCGCAATTTCCGACGCAATTTCCTGGCTGCAAACATCCACACACGACAAAGCAACAATAAATTCAGACAGCCTTTCCAGCTTAGTGGCACTTACAGACATGAATACAGAAAATTATCTAATAGGTCAAATAGTAAAGAAACTGCAAAACACAACAAAAAAGATCCTCTTCAACTGGGTAAAAGGAAACTCAGGAATTGCGGGCAACGAACACGCTGACAGACTCGCCAAGGAAGCCACACAACCGGACACATCAATAAAACACATCTTCCACCCAGCACCTCCATCCTACCTCAGAGGACAACTAAAACACAAATACAGATCTAAATGGCAAGACCAATGGACAGCGGAGCACAGGGGACGAAAAGCCTACAGCCTCTGTCCAAAAGTCACCGAGGACTTCCTGGTCCCACACCGAAACATCTACCTGTACATAACCAACCACGGCCCGTTCCCATCATATCTCTCTCTCTTCAATAAAGCCCCATCTCCATTCTGCACATGTGGAAAAAGAGGAGATGCCACCCACTACACACTCAACTGCCCGCTAACGTCAGCATATCACATAAGGAAACCGGCATCACTGAGGACCTCAGTTTGGTTCCACCACGTCCTCCACACACCAAATCTACAACAAAAAATAATAGACTGTGTCCATCTCCTAGAACACAATCAGAAACTCTTTCAAATGCCTCCAGCACACCTTCTAGGAAATGTCCTGCCCTCAGACGATGATGAAGAAGAATAACCCTCATCATTGACCACAACAATAGCGGAAACACAGTAGTGTAAATAATTCCATTCCCTCATCAAAAACTGATTCCACCACCAGCAACAACTTCAAATAAACACCAGAGAACAAGTAATAATCATCCACAACCCCTTCACCTAACAGTCCCACCACACCGTCATCCACCGTCAACAACAGTAAAAGAGACTCATCATTATACACGCCTGTAAATAGACTCTCTCCATCTCCATCAGCATCACAACTAGACTTTAATATCGCAAATTGTATAGACTCTCTCTATCAGCATCACAACTAGACTTTAATATCGCAAATTGTATAAACCCATATTACTCAAGTCCACAAATATAAAAATTTAAACTCTTGGAGTTATTGTAAATACCTTACTCAAATGATATGTCAAATTGTATTATATATATATAATTCTTATTCACTGCTCAAATCAATACTATGTAAAAGCCTAATGGCCTATTGGCCTCATCTGTATTTTTTTTTTTTAATAAACTTGCCAAGCAGGGCTTGTAGAGCTTAAGCCGTATGGTAGGCCACCCTGCTTGGTTGAATCTGAATCTGAATCTGTTGAATAGAGAGATATAAAAAGGAGAACATTAAAAAATGGGTGGAATTTTTATAGATTATATAAAAATATTAAAAATATTGAATTTTTGGATTGGAAAGTTATGCATCCTTGTTTAAAGTGGGCTGGGGATTAAGATTTTCTAAAATTTTTAAAAATCGGCCGTTAACTTTTTTTTTAGCAAAATGCTGATTGTTGTATAGAAAAAGAAATAAAACGCTTATAAACAATGATGTAATTAATAAAGAAACGTTTGCCAAATGCTAATAGGGGTTATTAATAAAGAAGAAGAGGGAGGGAGGGGGGGGAACTACATTTTGTTAAATTTCGCATTTAGTCTACATATATTATTATGATAGGGCAGAATAGCGGGCTAGGCCCGCTAACGCCCTCTACTTTACATCGAAGCTATATTTAGCTGTTATTTATTGTCATATGCTGTCGTTTAATCTGAAGCTATTTAATCTTTAGCTGTTGTTTTCATTTGATGCCATTTAATATTTATTTGCTCTCATTTAATCGTTAGCTATTTATTTGTTATATTTGAGGGAATAGAGAGGGGAGGGGGGGGGGGGTAAACGGCTTTTTATTAAATATAGCTTTTATTGTAATTAACCCGCGTTCACAGTGTTTTTTAGTTATTTGGCATCCATTTTAATATACACATATGTACTGCTCTGATTTCGGCAGAACTAATTATATTTAACAAATTTCACATTTTCAGCTTCACTGCAGCGTTTAAAAACTGTTACGTATAGATAATTACCACTATTTTGGAATAGTAACTTCAGTCATTTTTTTTCAAGTGCAAGCTTTTCTATGAGTTCCATTCTTTGAGCAAATATACGACAGTCTTAATTAGTTATTTGACAAAAACTGTATAAATCTCCCTTCCTCCTCCTCCTTAAAGGTTTTTTCTCTAACTATATACCTTTTCCATAACTGAGCAACTGTCTTTCGAATTTCAACGAAACTGATTCCAAACATTATAATTAACATAATAATCACCTTCTGTAACATTAAAGTAAATGTATGAGTTGCATATACCACTCTTTTGGAACAATAACTTCAAATATGTTTTTCATTTCATTTTAATGTATCTCGCGTTCTATGGGTCCGATTACGATGGGATTTGGCTCATTCGACTACATTTCGATCGCCTACGATATTTTAGTTCCATTTTTTACCACCAAAGGCGCATTCAAAATGTTAATAAATTTTAAGTACTATTTTAATGGAATATAACTTATTTAAAAAAATGCATGAATTTTTAAATCTTTTCAATAAGTACGAATATGGATTACACTACTTTCTTGATGAATGAATATGCATTATTGTTTTAAATGTCATTTAAAAAATTATTTTATACAAAATCGAGTTAAAGATATAAAATCATACAAACTTGAGGTTTTTAATAATTTATCACGAGTCCGGGAAACGCCGGGCGGTTCAGCTAGTTGACTAATAAAATAAGCTTTCAATTAAGTTAGTGAAAAAGTGATATTTATTTTGTTATAAATGATAATCTTTGCAGAATAAGTAACAGTACCTTGTAGATCTAGCCTTGCTGTAAAGTTTTATAAAAAATCATACTGTATTTAATTATAGACAAAATCTTATTATTTATTTCTACATAATTCATACTGTATTTGAACAAAAAAATTTTACACAAAAATTCCTTTCTACATGGAAATGTAATTTCTATTTTCTAAAAAAAATTATTAACAAATGCTGTCACATCATTTTTTTGCGATTTTAGATAGATATATTAGTTTGTACTCTATCCAATTTCTCCATTATCGAGATAATAGTTATCCCTTATATATATTTTCGAAGTTGTAAATAATAAATTTGTTTATTGTCAAGGTATTCAACAAGTTTTTCCATACTGTACTTAATTCTTTATTTTATATGCATATAATTATATACTATAATTATACATATAATTAATATTATAATTAATTTTATACTGTACTATATTCATATTGTATTTAATTATAGACAAAACTTTATTATTTATGTCTACATAATTCATACTGTATTTGAGTAAAGACAAATTTTTACACAAAAATTCCTTTCTACATAGAAATATAATTTCTAGTTTCCAAACACGTTATTAACAAATGCTGTCATATAATTTTTTATTTTTTTTTTATTTATTAATGCTTGTACTCTATCCAATTTCTCCATTTAGTTATGCTTATATATATATTTTTTTCAAAGTTGTAAAATAATAAATTTGTTTATTGTCGAGGCATTCAACACGTTTTTCCATATAACACTATGTGTATCACGAGGATTTTTTGTGGGTAGAAAAACTTGCTGTCGTACCTTTTAACGCTGAAAACATCGACGTAGGACATTCCATATATAAAAACAGATATATATCACCAATTAAAGAAAACAATGAAGATGGATTCAAACAGCCGGATGTATTTTTTCAGTTCAGAAGATGCCATTATCGAATGACTCTATTATGCTATAAACCATGGAATTAGCTATAATTTAATGGAATTTCTAGAGCATATTTCAAGATCGCAAAATAATTTTTCAGAATCACTTCTGATGATGCGAGAAATTAAAGAAGTGATATAGCGTACAAATGCCGAAGTAATAAACACTTGTCAAAATAATCTTTACAATACGAGAAAATGCTGATTACAGATAACTTATTGTTCCTAATTCAAAGCATCCTAGATAATAAATGGTTGTGAATCCGCGTCGGAAAGGGAAAAAAAAATATCGTCAATTTGTGTAATACTGATAAACGTGTAGAATCTTTTACATAACCACTGTTTTACTTCTAGGGTACAGTCGGCCAAAAAAATATATAATAATAATAAAAACACCCCATATATTTTAACCATCAATTTTTTCCGGAAAATTCAATTTATGTTTAAAAATATAATCGTAGACATTTATAGAAAAATTTTCTTAATTAAAAATCTAATAGTAATTTTGCCACAAGTAATACATGGTGTATTACACCTGCAGTCGAAGGCCCCAATTACGGAAGAGTAACAATCCTTTTTTTAATAGTACAGAAAACGGTGTTTCATTTAACAAACTTTTATATTTAACGGATAATTTATTATTGGCAATGTGAAAGAACGGTTTTTAGAATCATGTTGAGTGGTATTTTGTTTGCGTTGAACAGAATATTATTTCATATTTCTTTGACATCTACAAACATTTTATCTTCGAAATTTTAGCTCAACAGTTTTTAATTGAAATGTGAATGATAGTACGTCCGCAGCAAATTAATATCAAGAGTTTAACCTATCAAAATGAAATTGCTGAAGTCGATACTTATCTAATTATTTTCTCGTACTCGATTCAGTACATAAATTTTGTTTTATGTAAATTTTATTAGAATGGAATGCCACCACTGAACATTCTACGTGTTCGACCATTATCACATTTCATACATCATTCGAAATAGAATGCTGTCTATGGAAAAATTAAACAGGTGGTATGCCTGAATGCGATATTTCCGAAGTCGATGGCAGACCGACAAAAAGTTCGATTTACATTACATTTCCCATAGAGTAGGAATATTCAGTAATCGTGGTCCTGATTAATGACAATAATTATTGGCGAGAACTTTTACGGAAGGTTAACGACCGAAAACTTGTTTAAACCTATGAAAACGCATGATTTCGATATTGAATCCTAGTTAGATGGTTTCCTCATTCTTGAATTAGTATATAAGGATTATGTCATAAAAATCTTCCCAATCGTTTTCGATTTAAAAAAATTATATCAGCTTTTTTAATATGGGGTTTGTTCTAACCTGTCAAAACATTTTTTTCTGAATTAGGGTCGTAGCTAGACCATTTTCTTTTGGTCGATTGAATATAAAAGGCAGATTTATTGAAAATCTTTACACCATCTTCGATATCATCCGTAATAGTGTTGCTGAGCAATGACCAATAGTATAGGCGAGTATTCCAATTAGTGAAGGTTAATTTCGAAAATTGCTTAAACCTGTAAAAACTAATCTCTTCGAAGTCAGGACCCACACTCTAAAAACGACATTTTCAAAACTGATAAAAAAATACTCAAATTTGTGTATGTCACATAGTCAAAATGGCTCCGAATCATAATTACTCATGTTTGAAACATGTATATGTTACGGTAAGTATGATTAATACGGTCATTATTAATAATAACCGGTTATCTATATTATAAAGGACAAACGTGTCCGTGTGTAACGCTGACGTCATTTTGCGAAAGGCAACAGTTGACGAGGGAATATCGGCTTTGCGATTTTTGCTACTGCAATTTGCTTAATTTCTAAACATCGCACATTTTAAATTTTTACACCGTTATATGGGCTAAAAATCTACTTTCAAATGCAATCTGTTTGAAAACTGTATCTTAATTGACTGATTTATTATAGCATTTAAATTAAATTTCAAGCATGATTTAAAAAAAAATCTATATCGCTGGAAGACGATTACAAAATATTAATATGTTTGCACTTTAAACAATATAAAAAGATCAGCATTTGTCTCCAGCAACGAAAAACAGTAACGAAATTACAACCTTATTAAGGAATAAATGAAATAGTATAAATAAAACACAGATTTAACAGACATGTAATTGAAATAAACGTTTAAAACTGCTGAAATTATCAGAATAAAAAAAAAACTGCTGTAGATAACGAAATTTTTATCGATTTCTTTGGTGTTGTTAACGGGCAATCTAACAAAAATTATTAAATGTAAAAAATCGATTAGTTTTCAATAACAAAAATTAAAAAAGGGTTTTCACATATATTCTCTATCCCGAGAAGCCAGGGTTGTATGCCCTAGTTATTAATAATGACCGGGCATGATGGCCGGTTATTAATAATGACCGGTTATTATTAATAATGACCAGATTAATCATATTGACCGTAACATATATACTCATTTCTGAAAACATGCACATGCTCAAGAATAAAACATCATGTGCTCATATTTGAGTATGTCCATGTTTCAAAAATGAGTATGAACTGACTTCTATGTGCTCATTCTTGAGTATATCCATGTTTCAAAAATGCGTTTGAACTTATTCTAATTTTGAGTATATCCATGTGTCAAAAATGAGTATGAACTGACCTCTATGTGCTCAGTTTTGAACATGTCCATATTTCAATATTCTAAGTATTTCTGGTATTTTAGAATTTAAAGCATTGGGCATCAAACAAAAAGTTTCATAACAAAATGAAAACATCGATTTACTCAGATTTGAAAGAGTCATTTTTCTCAGTGTTGTAAGATCGTTTTTATGTATTGGAATAAGGCTTATTTCAGGAAAATCGTTGGAATTAATTTCAGTTTATTTCATCAGTTTGTTTTAACCATATAAAACAAATTTTGTTCAGGAGTAATTGCTACATTTTATAATATAATCGTCTACTGCGCCTCGAACATATGTGATACTAATATGAATGTGATTGAAAGTGAATGTGGATAATAAGAAAAAAATATCATAAAAAAAATCTATGTTGCGTCAAATTACTCTTTTTAAAATATGCCAGCATACGTACAATAAATAGTGTTATTTTTAATATAATATTTTGTCTATAGACTAATTTATTGTTCAGTATGTACGATATTTCACAGCATTTAAATTTTGAATATCAGTAATTCTATATACTATTTTTCGCCTTATTTAATCCAAGACTTCTAAGCTAAAATGTCCTAGTGCTAAGTAAAGAAAAATCACGCGCACCTTAACTGGAACGTATACATGACACCTGTTCTGAGGTGTTAAATAAGAAACCTAATATTTGAGTAGTTCTAAAGGACTATGGGTTTCCATATACATTATTTAATTCACATTTATAAGAAAGTCTGAGTTTATTAGCGTACTATAACTTTAATATTACATATCTTAATGCAGTTTTTACTTGTAAAAAGTAATTGAAATTAAGCTTTACATTTTTGAAATTTCACATGTTTACTAAAATCAGCTTTTACATTCATTTGTCAAATTAAAATAATGTGTAGTCTGTGTGTTACCACGATTTTTGTATGTCCCTCACATATCAAATATTGCCTTTTGAGATCGCCAACGACGCGGCGTATGGACGGTTCTTTATGCACATAACAGTTGTGCCTAGATGTTATTTTTTTTTTTTTTTTTTTTTTTTACATAACTTTAGATTTATTCTAAATAACATATTACATGAATTGTCAAAATATATAGAAAGTAAGATAATAATAAAAAAATATAAATAATTATAAAGTATTAATAACTATACGGTTGGAATATTTTATGTAACTGAATAGATTTATAGGAGGTGATGATAAAAGCAGAAACGTCCTTACACAATGACGTCGAGAAATCAAATATTATGGAAACACTAGGGTAAAAAAGTCAACATCAATTTCAAACCCTGACGCAACTAAATACGAAACAGAGAACTTTCTCTTTATTATTTTTGGAACTCTAACTGGGTCAAAAGGAACAGTTAGGTACCTTGATTGGACAATTAAATATCGAGATTGTAATGGTAAAAGAATTTTTGTGATACTGCTTTCATATTTTCTGATATGATTTTTCTGGTGTTTAATTTTCAATATTTCTTTTTCATTGCTGGGGAAAGTACATCCAATGCCCTCCCCAGCTACTTATTTCAGAGGCTTTGAAGTTACTCATTCCACGAATATTACTATCCATTGCAAGATAAAACAAGAACGAAAAATCATGCACCATGGCATAGATTATGTAACACTTTCCAGCACTATCGGAATATTGTTTAAAAAATGTCATGTTTGTTCATACAATGAAATGAGATATCTAAATAAACATTAAAAAATAACTGCAACGCAGTAAAAATGCATTTTCAGGAATTGCTGTCCATAGACGGTAATGTGTGCAAATTCAACATCGTGCAATTTGTATGAAATACACAGATCATAATACTCTAAAAATAAACATTTTAAATGCATATCAGAGCTTAAAACTTCAATCCAACAGTTATGGCTCATTGTCAGTTTTTTAACCAAAATACTTTGACTGTCTCTGTAAATCAACGAAATATTCTACACACTCAATAAATATACATAAAACATGCTCTAGTTCATATCAGTAATGTATATCAATTTCATTAAAATACACTGTAAATGATTTTCCTCCATAGATATTAATGCAATGGAATAATTTTGTGCGTTCCTGTAAAGAAACAATAAATGCTACTTACTCTATACTCTATATAAATCATGTTGCCAGCCACCTCAGTGGCACATATAAATTTCCTTATGTTTGAAACAGTGCAGCCTTATTAAAATTCACTGAAAACGATTCTACCCCATTGACCGTAATGTAACAGAATAGTTTTGAGTATCCCTGTAAACAAATTATAATCACTACTTTATAGAAAACACCTTGTCGTCTACCTCAATCACGCTTATCAATTTTGTTAAGATTGAAATAGCGCAACAATATTAAAATACATTTAAAACTATTTTTCCCCATTGACCGTAATGTATTGGAATAATTTTGATTACCCCTGTAATCTAACCATAAATGCTACATTTTCAATACCGATAACGCTATGGTCAACCTCAATAATATATATAAATTACATCGAAATCCGACTGTATTTACGCGAGCTAGAGCGCGGACAGACAGACAGACAGACAGACTGACTGACTGACTGACGGACAGACAAATCGAATTCGCAAACGCTTTTCAACTATGTTGCAAAGTGTTAAAAATACACAATTACAAATACATAAAAATACTCTACCCTTTCAAAACACATATTTTATGGTATTAGATAACGAAGGAAATAATGCAATTTTCTATTTTAGAAAGAACGATTATTTTAAAGAAAAAAGTGTGTAATTTCAGAAATAGTTGCAAAGAAAAATCATGCACATAAACAACACAGACAGATACATTTTCTGAGTATTTGTAGGTCCAATTATCTTTTATATTTCTTTAGTTGTGTTTTATTTTGATTCTGGTAATCAGACTGAAAGATAAGTGGGTAACCTATTAAGTATGATATATAAACAAAGGTATTGAATTGACTTTTGCATTTGTTATTGTCTTCGGAAGAAGGTTCTCGTTTTCCTTATGTCAAGTTGTTTGAAAATATTTATTTTTTCAAAGAGAGCTTTCATTTCCCTACAATATATCTGTACAAATAAAAACAAAGCTAAAAATATTCCTAATAGATGTTATGAAATGAAAACTGCTTAGGTTCTCCTATAAAAAAGCTTAATATATTTAAGTTTTAAATTTTAAAAATGGAATCGTATTAAAGTTATCATAAATCTTGCAAATGTAGTGAGATTTTTCCTAAAATGTAAAACGTTTTATAAAGGTGGTTAAATGAGATAAACACTTCTTTGACATTTACTTTATATTCTTATAAGTTATTACTTTACAACGTTCATTCTTCTCTTTTAATTAAATATAGGATGAATACGACATTATGTGAATATGACGTCATTGACTAATACAGTTCAAAAATTGTTGCGTCGAAAATATATAATAGTTATGAAATTTTATATTAAAATAAGAGATAAAAACTTTCACTATAGCAGTCATGTGTTTAAAGAAATTATGTGAAAAGGATAGGTTCAAAATTCTCAATTGCTTTCTGAAATATATCTGTTATCTTATGTTAAATTACAATTTTCAAATCATCGGATATTAAGAGATGTGTGAGAGTGTATTTAACTTTAAAACTCCTTACACACAATTTTATTAAAAACAAAATTTCATTACAAAATTTCATTAAAAACAGTTAAAATAATAAATTGCGAGTATCAAGAGGTCCATTTTCGACCGAAAACAACAACCATTTTCCCAGTAGTTAAAAAAATTGCACGAATTAGGTGAGTACTTGAAGGTAAATTTACCAATCTGTACCATTTCCTGATTTTTTAATTTGCAAAATTAAAGTTAGAATTTCATATTTCATTTGTCGAAGCAGTCAAAATGCTTATCAATATCTGTCAGTGTATGGGATAAATACATTATTAAATACGCTCGTAACATTTTACTTGTTGAGTTTTATACTAGCCCAATGATACCATACATATAATTCCGTTTTTTAACATAAGTTTAAACTTTAACATGGGTCTCACTACTGAACGAAATTTCTTAAAATAGATTTTAGAATTTTCAACAGTATTTGTAGTTTCAAATTAAATATATATGATATTCCCAGATTTATTTTTGCGAAATAATTGCGTATCTTGAATCCTATATGAGAAATGAGTAAATCAACTTTTTAACTTTGATAAACTGTGCATTTATACTGATTTTTAGTTTACTTGTCGTTAACCTTAACGAAATTTGTGAAGTTGTTTGGCATAGTTCTGCCGCATTCCCGGTAACTCCATTCAATCTTGCACCGTTTTCTTTTATTTACGACATTTCATTGTCGTCCAATGAAATTTGGTCTCTATATTTAATTCTGGTACGCACTAATAATGGTTGTTTATGTGGTAAATGCCTAATCATTTCTTAAATGTCTTTAATACTACCAACTGATTCCAGTTATTCATCCAATGGATAAATTCATGTAGTGGAACCTTGACTTATGTTAAACTAGTCCCATCGTCACTGAAGCGACTTCATGCACACGTATTTCTATCAATGTCGCGGCGGTGATGGACGACCGCATCCGCTAAAAATCGCGCAATGTCCCCTCCCGTGTTCAAGGGAAGCAAACTAACAGCCTTTCTCTGGAATAAAATTTAGGAATAGGAAAACGAAGTGGATGAAAAGTTCGTGTTAAACTGGTTGATTAATCTATTTCTACACTGAATATAGTTTCAACAATACAGATCAAAGAAAATGACTTTGTAATCATCATAATCTAAAACTGAATTGTTTTGACATACATTATTTCCTAAAATAAATCATTGATTTTAATCTTGTAAGAGAAAAAGAGCTATACCAATCTTTGAAATTTATAAAAATCAGTCTTTTTACTCACTTTTTCAATTTCTGGTCCTTTGTTTTAACGAAAATTAAGTAGTTTCTCATAGTTTCGTCGCTATTTCTGTAATTTAATTTCTTTTTAAACTGTTATTATCCAACGCGTCATTTTCAAACCGTCCAACACGCTTCCGTCTGCTAAAATATTCTCACACGTTCTTGGAATTGGAAATGTCGTTTTAGTGGCGAATAAAATCTTTTCTCCCTTATACAGGGTCTGTTCTGAAATTAGTAGGACTGATTTTTTCCTGATCGAACGGGCGGACGAGAGGCGGCCTGCGTACCATCGATGGAGGGAGACATTGGGAATGCTGAGGAAAAATGGCCGTCGGCTCTCGGCCGTTGAAGAGAGCAGGTCGTGAGCATACTGTGAACACCTGTCGAAACGCCTCGTCACGGAGAATCATGGGGCGTTTTATGGAGCAGTGATACGCGATCAAATTTCGTATAAAGCTTGGTAATACGGGCAAAGAGACTCACGACATGATTAAGGAGTCCTACGGTCATGGTGCCGTGGGTAGATCGGGTGTTTTTGAGTGGCACAAGCTGTTCCAAGAAGGTAGGGAAAGAATGGAATACAACGACCTCTCCGGACGCTCTTCGACCAGCAAGATCAAAGAAAATGTGTCGCAAGTGAAAAATTTAATGAACAGTGATCGTAGGATGAATGTCAGAATGATTGCTGATGAATTGAGCATTCCTCAAACCCAAGTTTTTGAGATTGTGACAACGCGCCGAGCCACACAGCGTTTCGCGTAGTGAAGTATCTTGCCCAGCACAATGTGGCAACGCTGCCTCATCCCCCATACAGCCCCGCCAGACTAAAAGGGACTGGAGACGTACGAAAACTGGAAAACTCGTTGACAGCAGTGTGTAGATGCGGAAGGGTGCTACTTTGAATAATTCTAATCGTTTGTACTATTCTAATGAATAATTTAAAAAAATGAGTCCTACTAGTTTCAGAACAGACCCTGTATATTTCCTATTGATTGCAGCTCATGACATGTCAACAAAGTGGAAATCAAGGTCTAATAATCTGTTGATAGTTCTTCATTTTTCCACTAAAACCAAAATTTTAATAAGAGAAATAAGGTCAGTAGACAATGATTTTGATATGCACATTGTACCCTTTTAAATGATGGGTCTCGTGTTTAAAAAACGCATACGTTATTAACAAGAAAAAAAGTTGAGACTATCTAATTTTTTGTGTAGCATACACCAAAAGGAAATCTATTGTTGGAAGTTTTTTCATTATATTTCATTTTATTTCCAAAAATATCGAATATTTTGCTTTCTAACTTACACTTCGATGCTATAATCAGAAACGCCCTTTCTGTGCTTGTCACACATTACACTGCTTTTGTCGATGTTCTCTATCAAACACCTGACTGCGAGTACACATATGCAGTTGTATGCAAAGTGAAATTGAAACATATAATGAGTTATTATGCCATACTCAAAAAATCACGTTCTGTACAAATTAGAAAATGTAAAATGATAATCTGCAGTTTAACAAAAGACCAACAAACTGATTCTATTTTCTAAAATACTTTTGGTTTTTCCAATATTTTCTTCCAAGAACCTGTATGTGTTTCTGATTGTTCTCCTGAACAGGGGTTCAAAAATCTAGGCACCAATGGGCTGATTCAAACCACTAAATTTTATTAGTATTCTTCGTCAAATTTTATTAGTAAACTTCGCCTAAATTTTATCAGCATTCTTATTAGGCGAAGAATACTAAAAATTTAGTGGTGGGAATCGGCCCATTGGTGCCTAGATTTTTGCACCCCTGCTCCTGCAGATCATATTATCTCTCATAATACAGGGTTAGCCTAAATGATTCATCAAACTTCAAAACACTTACTCGTATTATACTCCTCGACTTTCATTTTTCAACAGTAAGGGGCTCCACCTCACTGGAACACAATTGTCTGCGACTTTCTCAACAGAGAACGGCCACATCGCTAGATAGGGCTCGTTGGTCTGGGGGATGTTCCTCTGTTGCCATGGCCCTCCAGGTCGCCTGATCTCACGCCATGTGATTTCTACCTGTGGGGTTATGTGAAGGATAAAGTTTATGCATCTCCAATGTCAACAACGCTGCAAGCATTGTCGCGTTGTTGCAGAAACATGCTATTGACCGTAATAACGGAACTAGATTATCGCTGAGTTGTGTGCCGGGCGCCTAAGGCACATTGAACATTTGTAGTACGTTCCAGAAACTTGGTGAGTGTATGTATCTTTTCATATATCACCCGTCTTTGTACGTGGTGTACTTATAAATAAATAATTTTTCGAACCCCGATGAATCATTTAGGCTAACCCTGTATTTAATGTATGACTTCAATAAATATATATTTCAAATTTTAAGCATTTCCGTATGAAAAAAAAAAACATAGTATTTTGTATGTTTATTTAAATTTGCTATTGTTACAATCATGTAAAAACCCAATATTTAAATTCTATGTCAGTAGGAAGGATTTAAATATGTATATCTGTGCGCAGAATATATGAATGAATCACTGTAGAAAATGTAATCTCTATTTATTTTTCTAGATACTCTAAAGATATATATTACTCCGAGGGCATTCTAGGTGACATTTTCATAAGCTTTATACCCCTCATGAAATAAATAAATGTATGTCTTTTATACCTTCAGGAATAGCCGTTTTCTCAAATGATCTATAAGATAAAAATATTTTTTTTTTGTTTTGAAAGAAGTAATGTTTCAAAGACAGTCATTGAATGTATTTAAATATGAAATGTCAATAAATTATTATTACATGAATTTATAATGTTTTTTATACATAAAAAAATATTAGTAATATACGCATTTTGTTAGTCGTAACAAAACGAATGTTGTTGAAAAAAAACCCCTCTTTAACTGTACAATCTTTTATTATTATTATTTTATTAATATTATTATTAGAAAAAATATTACAGTATTTTTTAGGCTAAAATACACGCTATATTTAATCAATCATTATGTCATATTCACCTCGATAATCTAAAATAGGGTTGGGTTCGGTTCAGATTGACTTTGAGTGTTTCGGTTTCATATGTGTTTCGTGTTGGGAGTTGACTTTTTTGGTTCGGTTTCGGGTTGATCCGACTTTTTAAAAATGTCTAGATATTTCTTTTTTCGGATGAAAATACATAAACTTTGTATTAGAAAACTTGATTTTTTTTTTCATTTTTTGACATTAAAGATAAAATTGATATCATAGATATAAATGTAGACATATAATACTATTAAAGTATGGATTCATTTATTTCAATTTCATGTTATAGTTCAGGTTTCGGTTTAAGCATTTATTGTTTAGGTCGGATGTACGATTGATGAAGTATCTCGTAGGAACCGGTTCCAGTTTTGGGTTTACTTTAAATATAATTTTCGGGTTCAGGTTAGATTTCTAATTCACAACCTCTGTAATTTGGTATCGCATAGTATGGTAGACCGGGGCACGTTTACGCATGGGGCACGTTTACACAGTGCACTTTTTCCGAAACGAGTTATAACACGCGCCGCCAGTCATGACAGATTGATGCTGCTCCCTAGCGGGTATTCTTACAAGATTTTGAGCGTCAGTCGAGCTTTGGTCTAGCATGCGGAAAGGATAACATGTTTTCTGTCAAGGTGAGTAAATTTTGTGTTGAACTTATCGGAACTAATAATACTTATTTAAGGATAAACAAATATATGAACATTAGCAGAAATTTATACATTTTAGAGAACTGTATTTGTATGAACAGAAATGTTATTAACTTTCGGTGAACGTTAAAAATAAATCCAAACATGGTGGCGGGGCACGTTTACGCATTGACATTGGGGCACCTTTACGCACGTTCTTACTGTGATTACCAATCCAAAAGAGGCAAGACTGGTTCAATGTCTTAGATGCAAAAGGTGGCCCCATGACAACTGTGCAAAAAGAAATACTTTATTTTTTGTTTGTAAAAACTGTAACAGTGATGATGAAGATGACTAAATAGTTTCTGTTTTTAAATAGCAATAAGCCCTATGTTTTCAGTTTAGCCTATAAAATGTTCTTTAATTAATTCTCTTTAATTTTTTTTGGTCTACTAACCGTGATATCATTATATTTCATACAAAGTAAAGTTACACTGCTGATTAATTTCATAAATTACCATCGCAGTTTTAAAGTGCAGAAATGGATTGCGATTCCGCTTTACTATACAAAAAAACATTTGTTGCAGTGCTATCACTGTAGATACACAGAGAGAGAGAGCATTTAAAAACTCCAGAAATACTATTATATTTAAAATCTAGTTCGTGATTCTGAAGTGTATAATACGAAAAATTCTAGTAATCTGGTTTTTCTAGATTTTATTTCAACGTACACAAAAAGACGAACACATGTAGAACATAAATTAAACATTAATAATTGACATTTAGAGATTAATTCCAGGAAGCGGCAATTACGCTTCTTCATCGAGCAGTATTCTAGGTGCTACTGAACTACTTATTAGTGCTTCACTGGGGGCTTGCCCACGGGCCGAATCAGCGCCAATAATAGCCACGCATATGATTCGCAACAATCACCTCCTAAACTTTGTACATAATATTTCAGGAAACCACGTATATTCGTAAATGGTGCTTAATGTCTGTGAAAAAAAATAAATAAAAAGTAAAACACATGTGTCTGCTTACCCTGCGCATATCTACGCAGAGTGTTTATTTTTATTTTTATTTTTTGCTTATACATGACCATAGTGACCGCAGCGTTCAAAGAATCAATGACAATTTAGGTGAACGTATCTTAAAGTATGCACTCAAGAATATGGTAAACAACAAATATCGAGTACTCATGGTTACTTTTATAGTGACAAACTTTCACAAGTCCCCAAACCGCAAACACATATTTTCTGCTAATTGAAAAAAATCTAAATGTTGAAGATCCTTATCAGAGGGGTAGCATTAACAAAGGCTACTTAAAATCACGTAAAAGTAAATATGCACAATAGGAAAGATTTAGGAAAAAGAAACTTTCATTCAATTCGAGAAAAAATCGACAAAAATCTACAAAAAAATCGACATTTAGTGACGCTTAAAAAACACAGATTAATTTCTCTATTAATTTCAGTAACTTAATTTCTTTACTTTAAGCTATTGAAGGGCGGTCGGACATTTTTTTATATCACCTAAATTTACGATAAATTATTGAATAAATAATTTGATCCAGCTGAATTTTTAATCCAGATTTGTACCAGATATATTTTTTTAATAAATATGTGGAAAAAATAAACTCTGAAAAAAATGCATTTTATTACTTCAAAAAATTAAACTTTCAGACAATTTGGGTTTTAGTTCAATATTACAGAAACAAATTCACTTTCTGTATGAAGTTTACAGGAATAAAAAAACAAAAATTACTTCATTTATTTAATTTAAACTTCAATTTTAGTACGATACGCACAAACATATACATATATACTTATTAACATTATTAAAATACAATACAAAAAGACTATTAAAAGTTTTGAAAAACAAAATTTCAGTAACAAAAAAATTTCCTAAACGAAAGAAGCAAAATTGTCATTCTGAACACAAATCTTTCCAAGCATGCATTCAAAACCTGTTATCATTTATCAATGTCAGGAAAACTGCATATTAATACAAGATTAATGAATTTTCGTTCGTGTTTGAGGATGTTTAAAAAAATAATGCTAGTTATAAACTAAAGTTATATTGAAAAGAATAAAAATGCTAGTGCTTAGTTTTTCTCTTGAAATCCAAGTATAATGAGGATTCCTATCAATCAATGCCAGAGTATTCTTGATTATACACTATGATATAAAAACGAAATAATTTAAAAATATGCTGTATGTGATTACATGAAATCAAAAACGAATAATAAAATTTTATTTATACTTTTTCAATCCATAATAGAAGAAAATATTGCAATCGAAAAATTTTTTGACTTCTGTTTTTTGACATACCGTAATTTCGCGCGTATACGCCGCACCTCAAACAATTCGATTTCCTACCTGAATTTATTTTAAATGAAATGTGACTTAATTCTGCTTAGCACTTATTTGTCTTCTTATTTTCAATAAAATTTCCGGTTTGAGAAACACTTAACTAAACCGAGGCGCATACACGCGAAATTATGGTATTTACACGCTTTAGGAGTCAGAGATCCCGAAAAACACGTTTTTACAAAATCTTTGTCGGTCCGTGTGTCTGTGTGTCCTCTTTTTTTAACCTTTGTATAACCGAATAGTTTATGAAGTTATACATAAAATTGAACCAAACTTCATATATATGTTTTGGGCCAGCTGGTCCCAGTTGAAAATGGGAATATTCCACATGATGTATACGCTGGGGTAGCGATTTTTTGTGCGATTTTTCTTTTAAATCATTGGAAAGTGTACGACGTTGTGCACATAATTGAACAAAATTTCACATATATGAGAGGGGTTTGATAAGGTCTCAGAATGACAGTGAAAACACAAGATTTTTGACATAGTTTCATATTATTTTTCAATGTAGTCCCCGTGAAACTTAACACATTTAAGATATAATCTTGTATGCGAATTCTTTAGTGCAACTTCTGTACGAGGGTGGTCGCAAAAGTTCCCGGCCTGAAAAAGACAATAGAAGATTTTTGACAATATTTCATTTTATTATTCAACTTGCAACACAGTACATTTCAAAAGACTCTTGAGAAATGTTCATTCTTTGGCGTTTTTGGTCGACGTTCAACAAGCGCGGCACGCATTGAGCGGAAAGCTTTTTCATACCCAAAATATCGTGTAAAATTTTGTAGACACGGTCTATCGAGATGTTTGCAATGTCAGCAATTCGCGTATCTTAAATCGGTGATCATTCAATACGGTATTGTGAATTTTTTAGACGATTTCGTCGGTCGTAGTGGTTTTTTAGGCGTCCTGAGCATTTATCATCGTGAATTGATTTCCTACCATGTTTAAATTCATCAGCCCACTTTTTCATTGTCGAATATGAAGGAGAAGACACCTTTAAGATAGAATGCAACTCTTTTTGTATGTCCGTGGGGGTTAAATATTTTTTAACAAAATATTTTATGACAGCTCGAACTTCAACTTTTTCCATTTTTCGAAAATGTCAAAACTTGTTTACTTTTCTTTATCGCCCAGCAAAAACCAATAAACTCACGCTTCTGAAACTCGGCGGCGTGTCATCTAAAGGATCACACTTTACAAACAACATTGTCATTTCGTCATACTTGTTCCATTTATGTGTTAGGCTAAAAATTTATCAAACTGCCCTCTTACGTTTTAGACTATAGCCGTCAATTACCAGTTGAAATTGGGGACATTCCATTGGAAGGGGTAGCTGTGATGGCGATTTTTGTGCGATTTTTCTTTCGTATCATTGGATTGTGACTGGAATTATGGATCGAATTGAAAAAACTTCATATATACGTTTTAGAATATGGACGTAAGTTCCCAATTAAAAATGAAGATATTCTGCGATAGCTATTTCTGTACGATTCTCTCTATTTTTTGCAGTTTAGGTAAAAAAGTTATAAATGTTTCTTTGCCGAAATTTTATATTTTGATGTATTGTCGTAGGACGAGTCGTGAATAAAATTTGGGGAAAGTCGGGCTGAAGGTGGCGTATAATAGCGATGTTTGAATTTCACGTTGCACACGTTGGAGCATAGATGGTGACACGTTGGCACAAGTGTGCGTAATAGCGGCGTTTAATGTCCTGCAATGTTTTTGGAGGGGTCGCACAGACCTGCTGTTTCATAACTGGTTGTTTCTTTCTTTCTAAGATCGTTTTGTCACGTCACAGTTTAGGGAATCACAAAAAAATGCGCGTTTTCACCATTCTATTCTTCGCATTAATGTCCACAAGGTGTATTTTTGTAATAAATCGATAATGCTCTACAACTTTGTAAATCACTTTTTTTCTCTATCTCTTTCCGTTTTCAAGATAAGAATTCTAACTCCGCAACATTCCACCAGGTGGCGCCGTAGGTGCTTTCATTGAGTAGCGCATGGCTACTTTAATATACCTAGACACTACATTTATGAATATAGCAGCAGCCGCTCCGAAGTTAAGAGGGTGGCAAGGGACTTTAGTGGGCATACTGTATATATACGAGGGCTGTAAATTAAGTAATGGCAACACAGGTATAAATCAATTTTTAATGAACTTACAAGTACAATTGCATTACATTCCTTCTATGTAATCACCAGCAAAGCTTATAACCTTTTGCCAAATGTCGGGAAGCCGTTGTAGACCAGTGGCAAGATGTTGATTGTTGATGTGAGCCATCGAGCGCCCTACTGCGTGGAGTACAGATGAAACTTCATGAAATCGGTGACCTCAGAGGGGAAATGCTTGAACCAATCGTGCTGCTGTCCTATACGGTAAAGCATTTGTGCCACAGGCTTCCACTAATCCTCGATAGCATTCTGTTGCATTTTTGCTACGGACAATCTCGATTTTAAGCCACGACCGCTGGTCACCTTTTGAAAACATGCTTTAGAGCGATGGAAACGAAACTCTTCACTTTAACGCCACACAACAACTACCCTTCTAGGCAGATCGACTGTTTTTTGCACTCTACACATCAGCAACACCGCCACCTCACCGCTCCCATATCCTATTTGCGCATGCCCGCCCTTCTGCGAGTTTCAAGGTTAAGTTGCCACTATTTAATTTACAACCCTCGTATATATATATATATATATATATATATATATATATATATATATATATATCAAGGGATTTTGTCTAATAAGTCAGTTTTTTTCTCAATGCAAAAACCTTTTTTTTTACGCAGAAATATATAGTGAAAATTAAATTAATTTAGAATAAATGTTTGTTTTGTGTTCAGGATTAAGAAATGTATACATTACTATAGCACAAAAAAAACTATATGTTTTTTGAATTTCGACTAAGGAAACGTCATTTAAGATATTTTAAGGTAATTTTAAATTAGTAATTAGAAATAGCAGGGAATTATTTTCCATGAAAATGTTAAAAAAGCAATTAAATACTTTTTATACAGGTCTCAATTAATTTTATAAATAGGAAATAATGATTATGTGTCTCGGGCCGCACACAGAAGGTCGCTGGGCCAAATGCGGTCCTCGGGCCGCAGGTTGAGTACGGCTGCTCTAGAGTGTATGAATTCTAAATTGGAAAATAGTTCATTAAAATTTATTATTAATGTTATTGCATTTAAGAGCATTTGTCCTACTTCATGTTTTAGTTAAACTTCAATTGAAAAAGATATGCGAAAAAGTTTTTTAAATAAATTTAAAAAAAAATGCTTAGTGTTTTTTTTTTTGCATTATTATAAAACGCACTCACTAAAATTGGCTTTATTCAGTTAGGTTTTACAAATATTTTATCTTTTTTATTTTCTACTTGCAAAATATTCAGTTAGACAGAAAGTAGTATTTTTTAGTAGTAAAATAAACAAAAAGACAAATATTCAACCTTATTAATGTATTTCCATTTTTTGAAGAAAAAAAATTTCAAATATACTTTGTATTTAAATGAAAATTTAATTTTATAAGTATACCATTGCTTTTATTTATTTTACAATTTCTTTCAAATGAAATCAATTATGGAAATTTTAATTAAATAAAGTATACCGAAAAAGCTTTCCTAAGGAATGATCTAAGTAACGTCATACTTTATAATTAATGAGTCTTACATATTAGTCATTTTTCCCAAAGGAAAATATTTCTCCTGCGAACATAATATGTGTACAGAAGGAAATACCAAATATTATAGTACGACTTAAGTAGCTGATAAAATATTTTGTAACACAGTTCCCATATTGAAACGTTATAATCAACTAATTTATACTAATTAAAGAAAAAAAAATAGAGGGGAAATTTAATCAAAAAAAAGCTTTTAATATTTTTTAGGCACATTTTTATTATAGCATGTTTTTTTTCTTAAACTTGATCAAGAAAATAAATGTGGCGAAATTCAGGAAATTAAATAAAATATTTTTCTTTTTATTATTTTCGTTACAAAAGTGCATTCAGTTTTAACTATTTTTATTTTATCAGCAGTTTTTGCCGAAAAAACTGTTTTATTTGATTTTCGTAATCTATTAAATTAGAAAGAAAGCTTATTTTAAAATGGCATTGTAAAATATATCTGAATTTATTCAATTAACTTCTACGCATTATTAAATTATACATAGCATAAAAAAATATGAAATTTAGTAAACACATCATTATTATTTTTTAAATTTCTTTACTTTGCAAACTTTTAAAATAATTAACTTACGGAAAAATTAATTTAAAGTATAATAGATTAAGAGAGCTGTTAGGAAATATCCAAATCAATTATACGTTATATTTATAATGAATGATTTGTAAAAGTTAATTATCCCAATGGAAAAAATAAATATTGTAATTAATAAAGAAAACACTAAATATCATAACATTATTTAAGTGGTTGATAAGATTATTGACAAAACTAATTAAGAAATCTAATAAATAAATAAATTAAATTAAAACACTAGTCGGATGTGTCAATACCAAAACTTTCTTCTATCTCACACAGGCTCCGCATACACTAAAAATAATCAGCACCAACTTATATCAAGGAATAACTGAATTTACAGTTTTATTATATTCCGTGCATTAGTTATTGAGATATGACTATTGCTAAAATCGTGTAAATCCTGTAAAATGCAGTGTAGCAGCTACACCTACTGAGAGATTTTGACAAAAACCTAATGTGTGCAATGCATATTAATGATGTTACACCATTTGAAACGTAATGAAATTTATATCCATTACTGATGTGCACTTTAAGTTGCTTACAGAAATATATGGTGTGCATTGCATTTATCGTTCATTTTCCGGGAAACACAAAAAACATCAGTAATTCTACTGCCTATGAGCGATGGCTGCTGGAAATCCGTTTTAGTTATGCTATGCATTTTTAAATTTCACTAAATTCTACCATATTATGTGGTGGTAAAATTCTGTGATTCAAATAAAGGACTGCGAAAAATAATTTTCGAACATTGCTGCGTATAAGTGTCAATTGCTCAAGTGTTGTTTTTAATCATGTTCTATATATATCAGGTAAACTATGTTTAGTATTCAATGAGATGTTCGAAGAAAATAAATAAATTCATATACAGGGTTAGACAAAGAACTGGATGTTATGCTGTTTTTGGATGGTGATTATTGAAAGTGCATTTTTAGTTGCTTTATGTGTATTTTACATATGTTACATTTCGGCTTTATGCACATATACTATAAGAATCTTTAAATAATATGCTAAGTTGTACAAAATAATTCGAGTACATTTTTACCCATTTGTGGATGTTTCTGAAGTTGCATTTTCAACTGTTTTATGCTTTTTTTCTAACTGAACTGAATTTTAGTATACTATATAGTATATAGATAAAACCTACAGATCATATTAAGGGCTACACAAAAACAATTTCGTCTACTCCTCCGACTATGAAGGGACATTGCCGAAGTTGGTTTTTAAAATGTGTTATGCGTTTTGTAAACTTCTTATTTACATTTCTTCATTCACCTTATTTAAAACTCAAGTTTATTTCAATATTGAGACGGTTATTTCATCTGGTTTTTGGAAAGTGTTTCATAGTCTATGCTTGACATATGATTTTCCTTTTGTATTCAATATTTTATTTGTAATTCATTAACTTAAAATAAAATTTAGTAAATTTTATATTAAAGTCAATTGCATTAAATTGTATTCATTTATTCTTTAAAACATATTACAATATACATGTCTTCAAAATATAAAATTCATTTAATAAATGTCTAGCTGCTTTTTCTGAAATTGTTTTAAATGTGTTTAATTACGGAAAAATAATTTAATAAATGAAAAAGGAGATTTATCAGAGGATACTAAAAGCAATTTCATATTTCTTTCCAGTTTTATACATCAAAAATGAAACACCAATAACTTTAGAATTATTTAAGTGACTGATAAAACTGTTTTCGGAAAAATAGTAGGGGCCCCAGCTGGATCTTTCATACTTTTGAGAAGGTAATTTCTGAATTGGGGAAAAGTTTTCTAAAAACTAATAATAATTTATATTATTTATAAGAACATTTGTGGGACAACATGTTTCTTGTTATACTTAGACAGAAATATAAATGTGAAGATGTTTATGTTAGAATTTAAGGAAATTATCTGAATTTTATTTTGCTACTTTCTTCTATCTTTACAAGAAGAAAGTATTGGATTCATGAAAATTTTCGACTTCCGGTTTTCGACGGATTTATACGTTTTAGAAGGTCCTGAACACGATTTGACTGTTTTTAGAATGTTTCTATTCTGTGAGTCTATGAGTCTGTCTGTCTGTCTGTATGTATGTGACACAAATTTTGTGGGCGCTCTATCTCAAGAACCAATGCTCGGAATTTAATAAAACTTTAGATTCAGTTAGTCCCTGATATAAATTGGTGCTGATTAGTTTTTGGTAAAAATCGCCCGGCAGGTGGCGCTGCTATGCAGCATTTTTCGCGATTTCCGCAATAGCTCTATCTCAGGAAATATTGCACGGAATTTAATAAAACTTGAGTTTCAGTTAGACCTTGATATAAATTGGTGCTGATTCTTTTTAGTGTATGCGAAACCTGTGTGAGATAGAAGAAAGTTTTGGGATTGACACATCAGACTAGTTTAGTTTTGTTTTCATTGTTTCTAAAGTAGCTCCATTTAATGTTTTCATTTTACAAAGATTCATAGAAAGACATTTTGTTATGTGTTAGTTGGTAATCATTAAAACAATAAGAAAATTTATGAAAATTTAATAAATAGTTCTTTTTTATATTATTGAACTTTATATATATATATATATATATATATATATATATATATATATATATATATATATATATATATATATATATATATATATATATATATTTAATTTAATAAATGTTACGTGGCATCGAAAGATAACATTAAATTAATTCAAAATCAATTCCTTTGTCTTTCTTTAGCCTTTTTTTAAAGAAAACAAATAACAGAAAATTTAGTTTAACCCATTTTCGTCCAAGCATAGAAATTTTATAAAATGTGGTATTATTTGCACTGAAATTTGCTTAAATTACATTCATTAAGACATCAAAAATGTTTCGTGCATGAAAAATAATATTTTATTTAATTTGACGTTACCATTATTAATTTATTATTAATAATTTATTATTAAATTTAAATAAAAAAATTTAAGTTTTCTTATGGCATTTGTTTTATTTTTATTTTATGTACCGAACTTGCAACTTTACTCCATTATAAAAACATATGATTAATCTCAAGTGGAATAATTATACATTTTGAAAAAGTCGAATTTGTCAATAACCGTTTCAAGTAAAAAACCAGCGTATTTTGAAAATTTCTCAACAGAAAGTGATTACTCCATTTGAATTACTAATATTTTAGAGATGTCTCCATAACCCTTAAAAATAGTAGAAAACAAAATTAGCGAAAAATATACGTCACAGTGTTAATAAAAAAATATTTATTGAAATGGTGCGTTTACGCACCTTTGGCCGAAAATGGGTTAGGTAAGAAAAAAAATATTTAGGGGTAAACTAAAAAACCTCGAATTCCCTGAATAATGAATCGTAAGTATATGTTCCTTATTCCACTGAAAATATTTTTATTTTCAACATTACACTTCCGAAAGTAAAAAGCAATTACCATAACGTAATTGAATCCCCTAATAAGATCTTTCGGAAAAAATTAGTAATTTTAGTTGGAATCTTGAAAATCGTTTATACTTTTAAAAATACAAATTCTAAATTTTTGAAAAGCTTCCCGAAAACTACTTTTAATTTTATTGTTTAGAGAAATATTTGTGTTACAGCAGTTGCTTAGTGGAACAATTCCTTAAACTCGGACCTAAAAATGGAAGTTTAGTAAATTAAGGAGAATATTTAAAAATTCATTTTCCTTTAAACATGTTTTTATCTTTAAAAAGTGCATTTAGTAATACTGTTTATATTTCATGAGATATGGCCATTTTTTTAAGTTTGATAAGTCTATAGTAATAGAAATAGGTTAATTTCAAAATAAATAAATAAACATATCTTTAACATTATTAAAGTTTTTAATTTTTTTTAAATTTTAATTAAAACGTAAATGCCATCAAAATATAAGAATAAATTTATATGTATACAATTATTTATACTTCACAAATTTTTAATATTATTAAATTTTTATTTTAAGTTACTATATTTATTTATTAATTAAAAAAATTTGTTATTCACGCGAAGGAACTCTAAAGCACATGTTAAAAGTATGAGAGCGTGCTTTTCAAATTTCTCGCTTGCATTTTAATATTTTTAAATGCTTTTTCATTTCGCATAGGTTAGCTGAGTTAGATATCCAAAGTTGTGAGTTTGTACCTTTTAGATTTTGTTTGCAAGTTTTTAAATAAGGCTACTTTCACTGTCGGAACGCGTTCCAAAAATGAAAGTAGCTTTATGAAAAACAATCTGCAATGAAAATTGAATAATTACAAACTAACCCGGTTAGATTCCAACCTGAGCTATCCTATACAAGAAAAAAAAAATCACTAAATTTTAATCTTGAAATATAAAAATAAAACCACCATTTCGCAATCCTTTTTTTTTTTTTTTTTTTTTCATTTATAATGTACGCGAAGAAAAGCTTCTACTTATTTTCAAATAAATTTGATCGTAAATTATGGTGTCACATACACATTTCACCATTTTAGCAAGATAAGTTCTTTGCTCCTTAAACAGCCTACATTAGTCATGCGTAGAAACACGCATGCTAATGTTAAATGTATGGAAGCGTTCTTTTTAGATTTCTTGTTTGCATTTTAATATTTTTAAACGGTGCGACAAAAATTGACAAGTCACATCCAAAACAGCTGAAATTCATGTACTTTTTTATCCAGGTTCAACTCAATAAATTTGCATAAATTTTGTAATAATTTTGGCAACAACTAAACTATAATTTAATCGTTCTAAAAAAAAAGAACAGTTACGGGATTTTGGAAAGAAAAACAAACATGTTAAACACTTTTTATTGATGTAACTTTATATCGGGTACTAGTAAATACTTTTTTCTTACAGTTGTGTCAGTAACTAAACAAAAAATTGATCGTTCGGTAAGTAAAAATAAATAAATACAATAGTTACACCATTTTTTAAAAAAATGCGTCACTATTGCTTTTGTGGTTTTATGTTTTGCCCCAAAAATCGGTTTATAGCTTATATACTATTAAAGCTATTAAAACAAAAAAAGTATTGAAATCTCTTCAGTCTCAGAAATCTCTTCAGTGGTTCAGTAAAATAAAAAATAAAACGAAAACATCAATGTCAGCTGTTTTACATGTGATGTCAACAACATGTTTACAACTTTTTTCACCCACGTAATTATTTTACGTAGTAACAAATAATTTCTAGTAAATAGTCAAATTAACAGTCAGATTTATATTATAACTTGTGAATAGCTTGCTTAAATTATATGTCCCAATGAAAATATTATTTGCTCTCTCAATATAGATAAGAACGGAAACACCAACTACTATTGAATGATTTAAGCGGCCGAAAAAATCTTTTGTGAAAATATAAATCAGCAGAAACATAGAGAAAAATTATTTACACTTTTAAAAAAGAAAAAGACAAATGTTTCTTAATCTGTCTAACTATAATATAGTAACATACGAAAATATGCAAAAATCTCTTCCGTGTTATCAAAAATTAAAAAAAACTTTCTTTATCGTAGGAAACTTCTATTTGTGAGATTTAGAAAAAGAATTGCTACTCATTTTTGGAAACGTTTCAGAGTAGTTTTCGATAGTGTTTTAATCAGTTTACTTCAACCAGAATATAGGATTTCAGGATGCTATTAAATTTTCAATTAAACATTTTCAGCTGCGTAACTTAATTTATACATGCAAGAACAACAAAATAATATTAATTTTATGTTAATGTTAATGCTGTAATTTGTCATGTTTGTTAAACATAATAAGGTTTACTTGAGAATGGATAGCATCCGAATAAACTATATTCAAGATTAGGAAAACAGATAAATACACCACAGAAATTACTCGGAAACGTTTCCGAAAATAATAAATATAATGATTTCCGATTCTGAACTCAGAATTATTCTTTAACTCAGTTAAAATTTGTTTAAAAGCCAAGCCTAGAATTTGACCAATGATAACTCTTTGTCCATTGTCATTATTATTATTAATACTGTTTATTTTTTTCTGTGCTTCTAATATTCAATTTCTTTCATTATTATGATTCTTTAAATCTCATGAATCTTCTGAGATTTCTAAAGATAATGAAAGATTTTGGGACTCGCGGTTAACACGGAAGAAGTAATGTATATTTTCATTTGTTACATTACATTTTCGCCGAATAAGAAACATTTTATGTTTCTGCAGTGAAATGTACAAAAAAAAGACAAATGTTTCCACGAAAATATAATATAGCCACGGACGAAAATGTAGAATAGCATTTTTCGAATTACCCATGTTTCCGAAACGCGTTCTTTATCTTTAGAAACCCCAGAAACCGATGTATTTTCAAGTTTTAACGAAGCATTTATAAAATCAGAGTTTCTTTTGCTGCCATGGACTTTTTGGAAACGTTTCCAAGCAGTTTTTATAGTGTAGTAATCAGTTTTCTGAAATCGGAATATTAGTCTTTAGAATGCTATCAATTTTCATTTAAACATATTGAGCTGCGTAATTAATTTTACACACGCAAGAGTACAAAAATACTATTAATTTTAAATTAATTGTTAATATTAATGCTGTTTATTTATAATGTTTGCTTGTGAAACATTTTTTTAAACATTTGAATCTCTACTTGAGAATTCATATCATCCGAAAAATCTATGCTACCTATACCTAAAAGTGAATGGCATCATTGGGTTGAAGACAGTATTGTACACGCTATGCACACAGCGTCAAAACAGCAAAATACACAGACAGAGTTATAGAAATGTCAAAACCTAAAAAAGAAATGTACATATTACCGGTAAACATAAATGAAATATATAAATATCTACTTCCACAAAACTCTATAATACAACAGTTATCAACAATGATTTTCGATTCCGAACCCGGAATTATTCTTTAACTCAGTTAAAATTTGTTTAAAAGTCAAGCCTAGGACTTGACAAATGATAATTATTTGTCCATTGTCATTATTATTATTAATACTATTTATTTTTTTCTGTGCTTCTAATGCATTGTATTGGTGTCTATTTAATAACTCAATAAATTTAACACAATAGTAACTAATTCGTAAAATTTTTAAAGACATATGCACATAGCATTTTTTCTGTTTTAAATCATTTGTCACTGATTATTTCAGGAATAATATTTTAAAGCAGGAATTGAAGATTAGTTAATCAATTTGTTAAATACCTCTTCAGCGAGCGGCATGCTTTGAAAATGAAAATAATCTCTGAAGAAGAAGTATAATTTATTAAATTTGCCTTCTGCTGAAAATGATATTTTAAATGACTTAGGTCTTCAGCCGCTTGGAAAATTGGACATCAGAAGCACTCTATGCAATTACCTTCTTTGAACACTGTATTTAATTTCATATACTTTTGCATCAATTTCAGATATTTTAAAAGAGTACATTATATGATATTATATGCATGCATCCTAAAGTTGCAATAAATTACCTGTTTGCTTACTTATTTTAAAAGAAATTGAAAACGCTATCACTTTCATGATTATGCGTAAAAATATGTAAGCAGGTGTACCTTCTTCTTAGAAATTAGTTTTATTTAACATTTAATTTTACTAGACAACTTATTTATTTTTAGAAAATGAGACAAAAAGGGATTTTTTTAATTATTATTCATAAAACGCTTTTCCATGATTTAACAGTGAAACTCAAATAAAAATCATCTCATATATCTAAATATTTCTTTAAAACAATTGTGTGATCTTTTGCTTCTTTAATTCTGTTAGAAATACTTATAGAAAGCTGGGAGATTCATTATTATTATTATTATTGTTGTTGTTGTTGTTGTTGTAATTTTGAAAATCATGTGTTTCAGTGTATTTAAAAATTTAATACTGATAGCTATACTTATTCATTTATGTTTTATCCTATTAAGTATTAATATTATGAAAACATATTTTACAAAATGTTTTCAAGAATATATATTTCATAAAAAAGTGCACATGCATTAGATTTTTCCAATGTTTTCAGTTTTTTTTTTTTTTTTTTTTTTTTTTTTTTTTTTTTTTTTTTTTTTTTTTTGTTGTTTTGTTTTGTAACGTATATTGAAACTTATATGTAAAAAACAAAAAAATAAATAAAAAAAGTAATAAATAAATACATTTGCAGCAATTGCGCGATAAATATTAATCTATAATGCCAACTTCTGTAAATAAATTTACTTTGTTAAAATTTAAAGCGTATTTAGGCTGTTAAATTCTATGTTTTAAAAACTTCAAAAAATACATTTAAGCTAATGAAGTTCTGAAATAGTGGGTAAAAATTATGTTATAGAAAAAAAAAATTAAAAATATTTCTGTAAAAGCATGTAAAAAAAAAAACCCATTATTTTACTTAAAACTGTTTCTTTATTTCAAAGATTTTTGGAAAAGTACTTAGATTAATTGTTTTTAAAATGTTATACAAAAATTAAAGTATACAATTTTGCAACCTTAAACGTGTGGATTGTGTAATGAAACATAATATTACAACTATGAATTTTAATTTTTTGTTAGCATGAAGAAAAATTTTCAAAAATGATATTTAACACTATAACAACTATATAAAGTCTTTTAACCTGGATTTTTATTTAAAACTATCTAAGTTATTTATTTCGTAAAACAGGAAATCCTATGCCTATTTACATGGTTAATATACTGCCGCGTCGTAATTTTGATGAAATTTGTACTATCAAAGAAATTCACTACATCTCAGTTACTATTCAATCGTTTAAGAGTAAACAAAAAGTCAAACAAAGCTACAAATTTCTTGATTTTGGTCATGCCAGTGAGGTGTGTAACTTCACGCCTAAATACTGGAAATGTACATATCTACATTTTACCCCAAATTGCCTCTATAAAAGCTGTATCACTCCTAAATGCTTCAATTGTGGACTTGATCACCCGGTTAAATACCGTGGTTGCGTGAAAAATCCGTTTCGCTTAGTAAACAGAAATAACTCTAAATTGTCTAACATTAATAGCCAAACTGACACAGATTCCCAAATGCTAGCAGAAATCTTAAAGGATTTTAATTATACGAGTTATAGATAACCAATTAATAAAAACTCTGCTACGTGTTCATGAAACTGTCAATAACGTCTTATCTACCCCACCTACTGAACACCTCCCTGAAATTCAGCCCCTTATCATTTCTAATATTATTGAAAATCTCAAAATTTCTAAAGCCCCGGATATCATAATATTACTAATATCGCTTTGAAAAACTTACCTTTAAATTGTATTTTGTATCTCACCTACTTCAATAATGCTATTCTGAAATATTCTTATTTCCCTAAACCCTGGGAAACTTCTGTTGTTTCTCCCATTCCTAAACCTAATTGTAACTTACAATATTCTGTTAACTTCCGCCACATTTCACTTCTACCTTCTATTAATAAAGTTGTTGAGCGCGTCATCAAGTCCCAGCTCCATGACATTTTAGACAAAAAGAACCTTCTCATATCGGAACAATTTGGCTTTAGTCCTAAACATCGCTATGTCTTTCTATAAAGTCTGGGGTTACCTTTGATAGGAGACTTACTTCGAATAAACATTTTTCAAATACTAGAAGCAAAGTCGCTAGTATCTCTAAATCATTTCCACCTCTCCTCAAAAGTAATACTCTTTCTATTAAAAATAATGTTATTCTACACAATGCATGTTTTCGCTCTATCCTCACTTATGCTTGTCCAATCTGAGGCTTCGCTAGTAACACCAATATGAATTATATCTATAGAGTTCATAATAAGAATCTTCGCATAATCAGGAATGGCCACCGTTACCTCAGAAACCCTACTATCCGCAAAGATCTCTGCACCACCACTTTATAAAAACGCATACGTCAACTTTCCAAAAAATTTTATAAAACTATTTACAACATCTCTAACGATATTATTGAAAACTTCCAGACTATATGGTCTCCGACCCCGCTAATCGTAAACGACCAAAATATGCTTTATTAATTGATTACGAAGATTGATTTTTCCTCTCTATTCAATTACACTTAACTTATCTTGTGTTTTGTATTTGTATTTCCTTCTATGTTAAAAAAAAGTAACTTGGAACTGTGCCAAAAACGATTTAGAAATGGACCAATCAAATTCTTCAAATTCTGCGTAGATGATTCCGGGTTATTCTCATCGCTTTTTTACTAAGGACATTTTTGAGGAGCTATTACTTTTTTCTAGCCATCCTACGGATTCGAAAATCGTACCACCAGACGCGAAATATAACAAGCTTTTAGAAATTCAAAAAATTATCACGGTCGGACAATAAAAACTCAAAAAATCCTTAAAAATTGGGTAAAGAAATCTTTTATTGAAAAAGTCATTTTTTTATATTGTTGTCAATTTCTAAATCAGCGCAAATAAGTATGTTTTATCTCAAATAAAAAATGTATTTGCGCGAGACTGTTAAAAACAATAATGAAAGTCTAAAATAATAATTAAATGATCACGTGTTGAAAGCAGAACGGGGGTTGGTGAGCGTAGCGAGCAGGGGGCCGGACCCGCTAGTATTTTTAAAAAATTCTTTAGTTTGCCTAATGGCTTTTATTTTTCCTAAATTTTATTAATTTTGTAACTTTTAAACTCAATGTATGGTCTCTTTAAAGAGTCTTTTTTTGGATAGGTTCGACCCTCGGTAGGTTTCGCCTGTCATCTTGGATCTAATGGAAATTTTTTAGTTCTTTATTGTTAAACTTCTATTTCTTTATTATATTTAAAATATTTTTTTCTTTCGATTTAACTTTTTATATTTCTCACGGCTCTTTATTTACCTCGCAAGTCGCTTACATTTATCGTGGGAGTTCAGTTGGTACGTAAATAGGTATTCCATTCAGCTAACTACATTTTCCCATTGTTCCATGTGTGGCATACATTTGACTTAGTTTACGAAAAAAATCTTGATTCGAATCGAAATGTATATTTATTTAATAATGATCAAAATGACCACGTTCTAATGTTAAAGAGTGCTTCCGCTGTAATACTCACTTATTCAGTAAATTGTCAATATAAATAAAATGAATCAACATGAATGATTTTTTTTATTACGCCAGCTGCATTGCAATACATAATTTTTTTTTCAATCAATCTAACGCTGCTAAGCTTTGAAATTATCTTAATAATAACAGCAGTGATGTTCAACAATAGCTTTCAGATTTTTTTTAGTCCCTTCGGCGGTAGATTTAATGACTATTAAATTTATAGGGAAAAATTTAAACGCTGCGCACAAACTGTAATGAGCGATCAGCTCTGTTTAAATATTAGATAATTTTGAAATAGTAAATTGATATGGGCTTTGACAAAGAAAGTATGATGTTTTTCTGTAAAATTTGTTTGTTGATGACAGTGCTTACTTGAGAATTGCTAGCATCCGAAATACCCAAATTCCGAATTAAGAAAACTGATTAATGCATTATAAAAACAACTCTGAAAAGTTTCCGAAAATCAGTGGCAGTAAAAGAAGTTTTGTTTTTGTAAATGTTTCTTTAAATCTCAAAAAAAAAAAAAAAAAAAAATTTGTTTCTAAGATTTCTAAAGATGCAGAACGCTTTTCGGAATAGTTTATTATATATTTTCCTAGATCTTTTTTATAGTGTACTTTGTGCGTACGAATACTAAAAGCGGAATCTAACATTTGTAGAATGCCAAAGATTTAGAGTACCTCAGAATACATGTCGGTTGGCATGATGTGTATAAGTTACATGACTTATTTATAGTTTTAATTGCGTTGAACATTTAAAATAAAAAATTTCTTTATCTATTTAAAATGTCAACATTAATATCTCCAGCAAGAAACATTAGTTTGAACGAAATCCTATTTATACAATAAATCTGTTTTTAGAGGCATGGACAAAACATTTTAAACAGGCATTGTTTATTTCATTTTATCTTATTTAAAATATATTTCAAGTTTTAAAATAAATACGAGTATTTGTGATATAATAAGTATTTGAATATGGATATAATGGAAGGCTTATAGTTTGATTCAAAGAAGGTTGCTTTAGCGATGAATTACTTTCCCGGAATTCAGATAAAAATGGAAATCTTTTAAGGGATTTAAGTTAGATTGTTGTTTTTATCATGTATGAAATCAGGATTTTATACTTTCAGAACATATATTATGGCCCGCATTTTTATTAAAATATTATAAATATGTGTCATTTAAAAGCAGATAATTTCAAAATAAAATAAGTTTCTTCAATTTATTTATATTTTCAATTTACAATAATTCCCAAGGGATTCCAGAAGATTTATATTTAAGAAATATAAATATATATATATATATATATATAATACAAAATAAATGTTTGAATTTTTACTGGTAAGTAAAATATTTTTGTATTTTTTAATATAATTATAAGGCGGTGATAATGGGCTCAAGAAACTTCCGACTTTCGATTTTACATGAATTTATATGTTTTGGGATATACTGAATACGGTTTGTAAAAAGTCTGTCTGTATATCTGTTCTATGTCTAAGTTTTATGAAAATTGTGTAGTCATTCTAATTCAAGAACTACTGCTCAGAATTCCACAAAACTTCATATTTAGTTAGGCCTTAACAACTTCTATTTCTTTTAAAATTTGGTATATATCGTCCAACAGGTGGACGTTGTGTGTTCAGCCTTGTTTTCAAGTCGTTTGCCCACAAAAAATCCAAAAGGCTATTTTCGTCTTTTTTAATCGCAAAATTTCTGCCCTTAAATAAGGCATTTTGTTTTAATTAAAAAATAATGGTAGCTTTTGCTACGCATTTATTTTAAATGTTGTATCAAAGCAACATCAGCAAGCATTGGGTTCACTTCACTGTTTGAAGCAGCTTTGTTTTCCACAGCTCTATTTGGATTATGTTTGCAAAGCAAATTATGAAAAAGATTTACAATTAAGAAATAGGTTTTGTCTCAAATAGCCAATATTAAATTCCGATTGCGTGGTACTTGATGCAACAAATTAATATCAACTTTTTAATAGACGTATATCATTTGTTTTCTATTAAAAACACTTATTCATATATGAGAAATAAATAATATATGTATGGGGAATTAATACAAAGAATGAAAAATAAAAGATAACTAAAATATACGATTTGATTTTTGAACTAAAGTACCCATAAAATTTGCATAGCTGGAGTCATATATATATATGAACCCTATGGAATTTGAACGGAGAAAGACAAAAAGCAAAGACGATAATAATAAAGAATTTTTAAAATATGTTTTACCTATTTCTTGCATATCATCTATAGCAGTAGTATGTACAATGGAGTCCGTAACACTATTAAGTAATGAAGATCCGCATTAATCGAATTTTCGAACGTATCTTCCGTGTTCAGGACAACCGTCTTGTTTGAGAGGGCTATTGAAGGGACCACGATTTCGCCTGTTCCACGAATAACCTTGTACCGTGTATCTTTAATCAGTAAGTTACAAATCATGCGAAAGGCGAATAGGACCTGTTTCACAGTATTTATCCACAACACAAAATTAAATGGCGTGAATATGGACAGGTTGTAGGTGACTTTGCAGTAAGTGAAATGGAGTTGAAGATTTTTCTATTTTCGGAATTTGTCGACGCATAATAAATATCTTGCAAATTGATGGAAAACGCAAGTAAAAACAAGTTGGAAATTGTACGTCAAACGTTACAAACGAGGTGCGTTCGTACTATAGCTAGTTATATAAATATTCAGATCTGGATGATTTTTAATTCTGTGAAATGATTTATATTGTCTGCAGATTAATTTCTGTAATAAAATAAGTATCTCTGTCGCTTGACGATTAAACTTCGAAAGCTCCTATGAAAAGAAAGCACCGATTTAAAAAAAAATCAAATTTCTCAATAAATGTTTTTATTAATATTTTCTAAAGTTTTGATTCGATTTTTAAAAAAATTGAAATGTCTCGACAAAATTCTGCAAAGATCTTAAATTTCAAACCATTCGGTTGGGTAGTTTTTGCGTTGTTATATGCGGACGGACGGACAGACAGACGGACGGACAGACAGACGGACGGACGGACAGACGACGACAATAGGTGCTACGTATTTATATAATTACAAACGCACCTAATAAGAGCATAAAACATACGAATGAAAAATGACTTAAACACATAGCTAAATGAATTATTATTATCCAAATGAGCTAATTATAGAAGGTGCTGTTAAATTGCTTGAAAATTTTACTATTCTTCAAAATGTATCTTTTTTTCCCTCAAAATACACCTACAGTAAACTTTCTGTTCTATAAATTTAATCCCTTCTTCAAAGATCAAAATTTTATTACTACGGAACAGATTGGGCAAATGAAAACCATTTAGTACCTCATTAATATTCCCAAAATACCAAGAAATCTGTTCAAAATACTAATCGTCGTACTAAAGAAAAGATAAACATTGAATACAAATAAGAAGAATATTTCTTATCTTCGAATAATCATTTACAGAAAATTAAGACTTACTAATTCATCAAAGTAGAATGCGTGTACTATAATAGAATATTGGAAATATATTAATTCAACATTTCTAAAACTGCTATTTTATTTTATTTTCTGAATATTTTAGAATTTATGAACGAAAAAGTACATATAATATTTTATAATAAAAATTAAATGAATGAAAATAAATCTGAAGAGTAATAAATTTTTTTAGTCAATTTCCAGATTCCTAGATATGACTTAAATCTTGTACAATATCTCATCAACATAGAATTTAGCACTACATTTGTATTAGTATATATGATGTTAACATTAAAATGTTATTACTTTATTTAAACCTTTTTTCATGTAAAAAGCAATTACATGATGCTCCCTATTTTTAAAGACTTTTTTGAAATTTAAGTGAATTTCTTTCTTTTTTTTAATGATTTTAATTATTTTCTGGGATTAAATTTCTTTGATTAATCCTAATTTGAATTTTTTCCAGACCTTTTTTTACAATATTAATTCTGATCAGTTTATTTCCATTTTTATTCTACTTTTATATTATTTTTGTAGTTTAAATAGTTACTTTCATTTTAATTTAAAATTAATTACGAATCATGAGATAAAATTTCAAGAGAAAACAAAGCCTTTTCAATTAAATTTTCATTTTTTTTTTCAACTGTGGATTTTTTGCAGGTTAGATTTTTTAATTTTTTTTTTCTAAAACGAAAATTAACTGAGGTTTTTATTGTAATACTGTCACTAACTTTTGTAATTTTATAGATTGTGTAATATTTGCTTTTTAACGGATCTGTTCTCTAATATAAGCAAATAACGATTAATTAAGTAAGTGTATTCATATTTCTTTGTTTTTATTTGTGTATATATACTTTCGTCATTTAAAGGAGCTGTGTTTTTTTTTTTTAATATACACCAATCTTTATCACGATGCTTTCCATATTTAAAGAGTAGCAATAAATAATTGAACAAATTATGTTTTATTATTATTATATTTAATGGGAGATTCTACTTCTTTGTGCAAAATTTTTAGATTTTTTTTTTTTTTTTGTATTTTTTTTTTGTATCCCTAATGTGTGTAAATTGACTCTAAATCGGGTTCGTGATATTCCAATTACTTACAATTTTCTTTTACTTGTTTTACGTAACGTTTGTTGAACGTTACGCTTTTTTGAACCCCCCCCCCCCTCCAATGTACTGATTCTTTTAGTATAAGCTTCGCTTGAGTAAATGCACCACAATATATTTTTGCTTTCACGAATGCGTCCATGATATATTACTGCGCCTTAAGTAGTATAAATAAAGATATACACATACTAGTCGCACACAGATACGATATCGTATTATCCGTATCGTATACTTCATCGTATTATCTTTTGTTTTCGCACGCACAACTTTTACTATTTGACCGGCTGGTATGAAACATTTCGGAATTTCACATGCATAATATAAAAACGATATCATTACAAATCGATAAATAAGCAAGAAAGGAAAATCAAGCGCCATACGTACGAGGGTAAGTCATTAAGTAAATCACAAAAGATAATTAAATAATAACTTACAATGATATCCACTTCAAAACTATTTTTATTTCACAACATATTCTCCACCAATATTTTTGCACTTATATCAGCGTTTTATCAGTGCCCCAACACCAGTTGCATAACATGCAGTTGGTTGCTGTCTCAGCCACATTAGGACTTCAAGTTCAACACAGGAGACAATTCAAAAGTTTGGTTGGAAATATCTTCAACATCCACCATACAGCTTGGACTTAGCCCCAAGCGATTTTCATCTGTTCAGTCCACTAAAAAATTATCTTGGAAGCAAGATGATGTTCACAGATGATGAAAAGTTTCAACTTAAGCCCTAATGTGGACAAACAATGCTGAGACAGCAACCCAAAGAATGTTATGCAGCTGGTGTTGGGGCACTGATAAAACAGTAATGTAAGTGCATAAATATTGGTGATGAATATGTTGAGAAATAAAAATTGTTTTGAAGTGAATACCATTGTAAGTTATTATTTAAATATCTTTTGTGACTTACTTAATGACTTTCTCTCGTATATTACGAAACGCTTCCCGAAACTTCCAGAACATTTTAACGAAATTTCACTATTTAAAATTAATTTTTGAACACCCAATTTCAGCAATCTGCACCCAGAGATATAGAATTTTTACAAAACACGTAATGTACTAAAACTTGGTTATGATTAAAACTCATAACACATCAGAAAACGCAATTCCAGAGACCATCGCTTATAGACTGTGCTGTAAACAAATTCTTTTTGTATCCCTGTAAATAAACAAATTAAAGCTATACACTCCTTATTCTACAGTAGCATCTTGCACTGCACATAAGCAATGCATATAAATATCATTGTGTTTTAAGAAGAGTATGATCTTTAAAATACACCGCAAACGTTTTTTTTTCCATAGGCCATAATGCAATAGATTTATTTCCCCGGGAACATGCTATGCACACCATATTATACAAAATTTCTGTTATATTGTACATAATAATGCATATTATTTTTACTGTGTTTGAAATAGTGTAACTTCATTAACCTTTAAACTTGCTCTCGGGCAGCACCTGCCCAAGTTTGCATTTATTCTTGGACAGATGCTGTCCGCGCCCGTAAAGGTTAAAATACACTGCAAACCGCATAACCTACATCGTAACAGAATATGTTTGTGTGTCCCTGTAAATCAACTATAAATGCTATTCACTCCATTTTCAATGGAGAATCTCTTCAGATAAACGTGATAACATATACAAAGCTCATAGTAATTCAATTATTGTTATGTGAGTTAGAAAAAAAAACGACAATACGACTCAAAAGCTAAAGTTACAAACGCTTTTCAACTATGTTGGAATGTGTTAAAAATGAAGCAATAGGAGACTATCTATTGTCAAGGTAATTTTTAGGTAGGAATGGTGACTTATATTTGTGCATATCAAGCAGTCTTTTATAATACCGAAAAACAATAGAAAGCGCGCGTTGTAACAATATTTATAAAACAAACTGTCAAATTACTTCATAAAACATTCGAAAAGAAAATGATTGAATAATGTCCATTAAGTACGAGAAAATTACAAGAATCAACACTTAAAAATACATACATATTAAATTGACATAGTTATTTCAAAATTAGATTGAACATGCCAGCACCTTTGCAGCAAGAAATCTGCAGTCGTGTTTCCCAACTACATGCGAATTGATTGGACGGAATGGCTAAAGAGTGATAATGACAGGCAACTTTGACAAGATACTCCGGAATAATCAAACATCTTCATAGCGATCTGGTGCCACTGGGAAAAACCACGCCCACATTCTCCGTCTAATTATCAAAAATCTATGTAAATTAATCATTTATTTGATAGCTAGACGATAAAGACTCCTGTGGTAAACTTTAACTTCCCTTCTCTTCTCCTGGCTATATGTTTGTCGCATTTTCAAGAATTAGTTCCTCAAGCATTTCATACATTTTGGTACTCAGTAGTGAAATAAAAAAATAAAATCTTAATCTTAAAAGAACTTGATTCAATATGTCATTAGTATTTCTCTACGAAATGTGTTTTGATACATTTTTTTAACGAAACCGCTGCATTTTTTTCTAAAATAAAAATTATGAAGGACATAGTTAATCTATTTTGGTAGGCTGCATATTGTACTTCGTTTCAAAACTATTAAATGTTTTATATTCGTGGTCTGATACGAACACATCATAACCCTAGCAATATCTGTTCGCGTCACATGGTAATTACATATTAATATATTAATTGCACATCTATTGTTTGTATTTCTTGAGATCAAATAAAAAATCATAATCTTTTACTTATATGTTACGCTTGCTATAGTTTCTCAATGTATATTTTCAGGAATCATACTTCAATTATTGAAATATAATTTCTTAATTAATGACAGAAGTTTGCGATTCAATAACAAGAAGATTGCTAATTTTAAATTTCGTATTCAAAAGTTAAAACAGTACGAATTCTGCTTTGTTGCAACTAAGATTCATACTGTTACTTAGAATTCGTGCTGTTTATGACTCTCAGAAAATAAAAGCAACAATTTTTTATGCCTACTTATCTGGAGGTCTTCAATTTTATAATGTATCGTTGTTTTTTGCACAGAGTCTAATTACGAAATTTGTATTGGCCCATGAAATTTCGTGTCATTAGAGTGTGTTGTTTACAACTAGCAAGTTTTCCTGCCATGTAAAACGAAGTAAATAATTGAACAATAAATGCTAAATATATCCTTATGTATTAACAATAGATGACAAAAATGCGAAGATTCTGAAAAAATTAAATCTGGAAAATACAGGGTGGTTATAATATAAGTATCTCTATTTGGAGCTGTTTGTAGCTCGAAGGAATGATCCGAATGAAACCAAAATCGGTGTACCTACTATTCGAGAAGGGGGAAGCAGAGTGGAATAATAATAAAAAAATAATTTCAATAATCACTGACAGATGGCGCTACTGAGTGTGAAATGTAACGTGTAATACAAGAACAAAAAAGTAAGGCGCAGACCGAATGACACACCTAATTTATTGGAAAATGTTACAGTGAACGTGGTTACTCTTTTGCATGGCGGTGCCTCGTTCATATTCAGGTTCCACATGGTCATTGTGCTAAAGGACATAATCCAGGCTGTGCACAACGTGCTCAACTGCTGAATGTAATGTGTCAGGAGTGATGTTTCGTACATGTTATGATATGCAGTAAAGTCATTGATGTTTGTGACACCTCCACGGTACACAATATTGCACATTACATTTCACACTCAAAAGCGCCATCTGTCGGCGGTGATTGCAATTAATAATTTTTATTGTTCCATTCTTCTTCCCACTTCTCGAATAGTAAGTGGTTTCATTCCTGTTATTCCTTCAAGCTACAGACAGCTCCAAATAGGGATACTTATTTTATAACCACCCGGTATATGTTATGTTAATGGTCATACTATAAAATGATGTTTCGCCTCGTTGCTCTTATTGAAATGATTGATTTTTTTTTCTTTTGTCATAGCAAATGAATTTAATCTGCCATCACCTACTGTATAACAATTGAACATTACTCTAATTTATGACTGAATTCTTTCCAACCCATCCGTGAGATAAGGGTAGGAAAATGTAGATACGGGCCATTGCGGTTTGGAATGATAATGGTTATGAAAACATATTTAAAAAATTATAATTATTCTGTTAATAATTTTTCCGGTATCTGTCAAACAATATTGAAATAATGAAAAATGCATTATCGAATGGAAATTATGTCACACTCAAGAATAATCATGTTTTTTTTCTTTCCATTTAACAACATGCTTAAAAGTATTTATAATTTCAGGTCATTTGTCTTTTTCTCACTTCATTTAGTTATTTAAATGTCTGTCTGTTTTTTTTTTAGTTTTAGAATTAAAGCGGAATATGTTAAAATCAGATGGACACGATTATGAAAGATAATCCTTTAGAACTTGCATTGTTTGTTAGGTAATTTTTCAAGAAAAGCCACGTAACATACCACTGTACGTTGTTTAGTCATAAATTTATGGGAGAAAGTTCTATAATCAGAAGAATCCCATTAAGAAAGATTAGCTTTACAAAAACTACTCGACGGATTTTGATGAGAATCCCATAGTAAATTAGGTAATTTTTCAGGAAAGGTTTTAGCATATAAAATCTTGCTCTATGTTGCTTAGTTATGGAATTATGGAGGAAAGTTCTGTATTCAGGTAAACCTGATTATGTAAGATGTCTGCTGGAAGGATTTTTATGGAACTTTCATTTTTAGATTTTTTTTCAGCGATGGTTGTACTATATCGCATATTGTTCTATCGCTTTCACCAAATCCTTCTGTAAATGGTCAATTACAAGAGCGTTAATAACTCAAGTTTTGTATGACAAAGAAAAAAATATATATATAACAGCGCGATGGCGTTCGTATAGTTTTTCAGCAATGCGGAAAGACATATCAGGTAAAGGTATATATTGCTTTAAAACACAAGATAAAATTGACTTACATAATTTCATTAGCTTCAAGGTTCATTTGGAGAAACTGACCAGCCTGCTAGTATTAAATATACAGCATTCTACAAATAAAGAATATTAAAGATGCACCAATTTATTATAGGTGAACACACTCACACATTTTCTTTTTACTTCAGATATTCAATTTTTAATCAGAACTCAATGAAAACATCTCCTCATAAGTTAAACACGATACTTCATAAGTTAGAAGGTTGTTTTGTAAGAAAATTCTAAAAATAGGAATAATGTTTCTATTCTAAATATTCTTTTGCAGCTTTCTGATTTGCTCGAGTCAGAAAATATTTCTAGAATTTCACTTATATTACTTTTTTAATGCAGATTCTTTTCTATAAAAATAAACTTTGAGAAGAGTGCAGGTGATATTTACTCAAGTAGGTGCATGAAACTATTTTCGTTTTTATACCGGATAAAATGAAAGTCTTCATTTTGATAGTATTTGCTCGAGTTTTCTGCAGGAAAAGGATATTAGATAGGAATAATACCATGTACGCTGTTTATATTTCATAACACAACCCCCAAAACAACAAAAATAGAAAAATACATTTAAGGAAAAGTGTACTACAAAATATGTGTACTTACAACGCGTTTCTAAAAAAAATTGGAATTATATATGGTGTCTCAGAACAAACATTTCTGAATTAGATGTTCAAACTGGAAAAAATTCAGTAGTAATTCTCTGTCTCTATATTTCCGAACTTTTCTTATCCTTTTAAAACACGGACTGTTTGCAGTAACATAAGAACATGGGTGTCGCACAGTGAAAAAAAAACGTAAAAACTTAGACATTGAATGATAATTTTAGTTGTAATAGTATTAAAGGTTGTTTTTAAGCATATAATGTACTCCCAAAACACTATGGGCCTACCAGGAATTTTAGCCTTGTGGAAAGGTGATAGATTATGGTTTTAATGACATACATGTTAAATCGTTAAAAACTTTTTTTAACAACTATCATTCCTTTTCAGTACTAGAACGACATTCAGGAAGTTATTTAATAACATTCTGGTTAAAAAGAAAAATATATTACTTGTCCACCTGCTGTACAGTAACATGACGAGATAACTTAGCGCTAATTTATGACAAAACCCCGTCTTCTGAAGTACGTGTTTTTCGGCGATAAAAGTTTACTGCGAAAACCTCATGTGGAAACATTTCCCAGTCTAATTTCCTTCCGATCTTTAGAAATTTCGAATTTTTCCATTGCATTAAAAAAAGTATAAATTCAAATTCTTAATATTTTAAATTTTTTAAACGATATCCGAATGTTTTCTCAATACAGGGACATAAAAATAACATTTAATGGCTAAGGTATCAAATAGAAATCTCTTCATAAAAAACACCTGCAAAGGGGATATTTAAAAAAAAATCACCAAAAATCCATGTATAAATTCCCAATAAATGTTATTGAAAAAAGAAAAAAGTTTACTACATTAAGCAAAAAGATTAAATTTAGTTTGCTTTTATGAGAGGTTCATAATAGCCGATAAAATGCCTTAGAAAATGCACTAAGTTTTCCGTTTAATAAAAATACAAAAAATCTAATTTTAAAAAGTGTAAATCAGAGAGCAGGTAGTTTCCAACCTACCTTCCTCTATCCTGAACTAAATTTTCAGAGCTCTACGTGTAATAGATCTTCATAGCCATCGCGCGAGCGCACACACACACACATATACACGGAGAAAGAAATATACAGATACACTATTGTCCGCATTTTACTCAGATACATTGGAATCACTTTGCATAATTCCTGGAATATTGCATCTTCAATCATATGTGCATAAAATAGGTAAATTTGATAAAAAATGATCTGGGAAGAATGTGCACTAGGATACAAGGCCTGTTTACCGAATAGAACCGTGGAGCCCCAGCTTACCTACTGAAATACAAAGCCCCCCCCCCAAATTTACCTTTCAAAACTAATTTTTAGGGGGGGGGGCGTTCCAGTCAGGGTAAAAAATGTATTTATTTCCTTAATTATAGCTACTAAATTTTCCCTTAGACTATTACTGACACATTTATACTTTATTTTTGTTCTGTTAATTTAATAAACGGTATGAAAACAGTGATTAAATGCAATTTATTTTCATTTTTCTTATGTTTTATATTTTAATTTCAAACGTGCTAAAAATAACAAAAAATTTAATCTGTATAGTTATATATTGTTTATATTTCTAAAGAGTGGAGAAATGATATATAAAATATGGGGAATAGATTGTTTAAATAAAGGGGAAAGTAATTAGCATTCAGGTGATACCAAATTTTTGTTTATAAAATAGAAGTTTAGAAAATAGTGTTGCAGCCAAGCATACATTTACGTCAAATATTTGTTGTCCCTGCACTGTTCTTAGCATTGGCAAATCCTGCAATTTGTAAAGCATAAGATATATTTTTAAGTTAAAATATTTGCAACTGTTTCATATTTGTAAATTCATTTACAAAATTAATTTGTTATGTATAATTATGTATATAATAAAATATTTTTATATGTATATAGGTAGTTAGTTTTAGTTTGATATTAAAAATGTTATATACTCGAAATTTTTATGATAAAATTTCAAATTGTTCAAGCGTAATTGGAAGAGTAAGAGGGAGGGCCCTGTGTGACGACAGGTTCCCCTACTTCTAAGTCTTAAGCGGGCCCTGCTTGGATAAGTTCCAAAAATCTATCAACTGTCCAAAATTTATGTTGATGTCTAGGTTTATGAGACGCTGCACGATCAAAAGTAGTTTTAGCATTGCTGAATATCCAGAAACGGATGAAGTGTTTTAAAATTTAAACGCAATGAAACGTAAAATTTAATTATTTAAAACTTTATTATATGTATAAAATTATTTTAGTTCAAATAATTCAAAAGTGGAAGAAAAAATCATTTATTTATTGCACTTTATTTATGAACTAATGATTTTGACGTAATAAGCCAGAATTCCAAATGGCAATAAATAGCTAACCTCTCGCATTTTTCCCAAAATTCATGTAATAAAGTTTATCGTGTTTCTGCTAGTATTTATTTCCTTTTATTTATGAAGAACAAGTTATGAATCAAAATATATTTCTTTAAAAAAAAAGAGGTTGGCATTTATGATGGTAGCTATTGACGAGAAGTTTAAAATTATTGTTGAACTGCTAGCTTTAGAAAAATCTGTTCTTTGACAGGCCTTATATGACGCATTTAAAAATTTACATTTATTTTTAAAAGCAATTTTTTATGCATACGTTCGTCTATTTTTCTTCGTCCAAAAGCTTAACTATTTAATACCATTAATAATATATTTATGCATTATCACCTTCTTAATTCTTAATTCCTCATTATTTCATAATCGAATTATCAGAATTAATGACTTCTGAAAGATTAAAAAATATACAAATAATTAAAGAGAGGATAGCTCCGTAATAAAATTTCTAAAGGTAGAAAAACACTGCTTTTCTCTAACATTTCTTTGGCAGTATTCCAATTTTCATGATCAGTTTGACATATTTTAACTGCCTCAGTCAAATTATATCTTTAATGAAGATTGATTTCCGTAATGTAAAAATAATGAAACCTTCTAAAGCTGACATTTCCAGAATCGAGTCATAAAAATTTATTTGATTTACCAAGAACTATATAAAAGTTATTATTTTTACTATTTTAATTTTGAAGTTTGAAGTTTTCAAAAGAATACCAGAGAAAAAATAATGAATGAGAATAATCTAGTCTATAATACAGCGTTTCATAAAGACTAAACTCCGAGCTTTATAGTATAAAAAAAATAAAAAAAATGTTATAATTAAAAAGGTGTAATAAGATAGTTCAAAACAGTAATACTGCAATGTTCAGCTTTCGATCATGTGACAGGTTACGCAACTTTACGCAACTTTACGCATAATTCCAATTTTTGTCAGTAAATGTTGCTGCACAATCTCTACCTCTAGAGATCCTACATTAGAAAGAGATTGGACATTAACGAAATGTCCACCGTGTAAGTTCCAAAGCAGTTGGAACATAGTAGAACGCAATGTATTTTCATCACCGTCTAACACTTTTTATTGTATTAAAATCATGAAACATTCGCTTTATATGTATTCAGAGAGTCATGAAAAGACATTTCTTTCTACTGTGTTCCATCTGCTTTGGAACTTCTATGGCAGACATTACATTTCGTCAATGCCCAATCTTTTTCTAATGTAGGATCTCTATCTACCTCTACTCAACATTTTTACTTTCTTCTATCTGCACAAGAAGAAAGTATTGGATTCCTGAAAATTTCCGATTTCCAGTTTTCAACGGATTTATACGTTTTAAAAGGTTCTGAACACAATTTGTCTGTTTTTAGAAAATGTCTGTCTGTGAGTCTGTGACTCTGTCTGCCTGTCTGTATGTGACACAAATTTTGTGGGCGTTGTATCTTAAGAACTGATGCACGTAATTTCATAATTTTATATTCAGTTAGTCCCTCATATAAATTGGTGCTGATAAGTGTTTGGTGAAAATCGCCCAACAGGTGGCGCTGCTGTGCGGCAGTTTTTGCGGTTTACGAAATAGCTGTATCTTAAGAACTAAAGATTAAGTTAGACCTTGACATAAATAGACGCTGATTATGTTTTGGTGTAGATATCCCAAGAGGTGGCGCAGCTATACCACTTAGTTCATGATTTTTACGATACATATATCTCAAGAACGAATGCACGGAATTTCATCAAACTTCAGATTCTGCTAGACCTTGACATAAATAGATGCTGCTTACGTTTTGGCTTAAATAGCCCAACAGGTGGTGCGCTGCTATGCTACTTTTTTCATTATTAAGTCGATTACTATATCTCAAGAGCTAATGCACGGATTTTCATAAAACTTCAAATTCAGTTAGACGTTGACATAAGTTTTTGTTGATTATGTTTTGGTCTAAACCTTCCACCAGGTTGCGCTGCTATGATGTATTTTGCAGTATTTATACGATTTTAGTAATAGTCATATCTGAAACACGGAATTTATTAAAATTTTAAATTCAGTTAGACCTTGATATAAATTGGTGTTGATTCTTTTTAGTGTATGCGAAACCTGCGTGAGATAGAAGAAAGTTTTGGGACTGGCACATCCGACTAGTTTTAGAGTTACTTTTATTTCAAATTAAAAGAAAAGTTCTTACAAGATATAGCCAGATCGTGTTTTGAACCGTGAGCGTCACATTTTTATATACCAAGAATGCACACTGATTTAAATATAACAATAAATACCTTAGAAGATATTCTCGGTTACTTAAATAAAATCCAATCCTTCTTTGTAGGTAGATGCTGCATTAAAAAATAATTAATTACAATCTATTTAAAATGTATACTATGAGTTTAAAATAAATATACATTGTGTCCGAAAAGTCTGGAATCGGTCAAATAACTCGAGAAATACACATCAAAGTGAATAATGTAAAAATACGTGTTCAATATTGTTTGAAAAATCTATTCAGTGATATCAATGTTGCCACCCCACCCCCTTGAGGGCTGAGGGGGAAACTTTGAAATCTTAAATGTTAACTCGTATTTTTTATTGCAAATTCAGATTTTACGAAAAAAAATGCGCAACTCTTGTAATTAACTTTTTTCCAGATCAACGTAGATATCCCCTGTAATCGAGCATAATGTGGCGTTAGAACAAGAACGCTTATTACGTAGGGGAAGGTGGCCTAAAATTATCCTAGCGGGCAAAACGATCCACATATGTTTTCTTCCAGACAGGTCACGCTATCTACAGAGTAACACATAAACTGATTGTGATAGGTAAAGAATAAGCAATGGCGGTATTCACGATATCGCAATATTACGCGTCTGAATAGAAATTCTTTGAAAAATTGGGTTTTATAACATCTATCATAAGGTAAGAACTGACTTTCATATTTATTTAGATATACAGTCTTTTATGTGCAGTAATATGGCTCGGTATACTTAATTGAGTATGTTTTTTTTAGATGTGAATTACACTTATGTATTGTCATAATGACTTTTATATTCTTTATTTTGCCAATAAAAAACAATTTACAATTATTTTTTAATGAAGGATCATTTTCCCCTTTGGTGAGGGTAAAATGATCCTTTGGAGATTTTTTAAAAAATCTATTTTTTTCATTACACAACTTGGATTTCAAATATTATTAAAATATATTTATAACTCAAAATATAGTGTGAAATGGCAAATGCAAATGCTCTGGTAAAAGGCCAAAGTTTTATTTAAACAGTTATATTAACAGTTATATAATAACAGTTATATTATAACAGTTATAAATTTAGTACAAGAGTTTATTTTGAGGATATTTACTAATATTAAGATTATTTAATATGATATAAAGAACATGTGTTGAACTTAAAATAATTGTACTAAAGTTGAGTGCTCTCATAAAGTATAATTTTGAATTTTTTTGTCATAAAACTCGCAGTAACTTTGCAACAATTGGTTGTATCGACTTGCAAATAGTGTCATTCGATTCAGAATTAAAAATACATATTAAACGATACCTCGCTTGACCTATATCAGAAAAGTCAAGTTTCTAGCTACCAATGTTAAACGCCCCACTTATGCTGCACCCTCCAAATCTGAACTACATGTATATATTTCCTTGTATCACTTAAAAATAAAAATACATATGTTTGCTTTCAATAGAAGCACTAATCAGATTCATGTTGTTGAAATGCTTACAGTTTAAACACAATGTGTTTTTTTATAGTTACACTCCCCCCCCCCCCCCCCCCACCCAAAAAAAAGGCATCTGCAAATTCTACAATGCACATAATTTGATAACTAAGAAATATCTATTTTTATATAATTATTCAAATTTAAAAAAAAAATCCTAGAAATTATGAAATTTCTGTGAGTAACGGACTAGAAAAAGAAATTAAAATTGTTTAGACTGAATGAACTTTGATGAACTGAACATAGTAATCATAAACATATAATAAATAAAATTGACGTATTTAGTACCTTAAAATGGCATCACTAAATTAACATTTTTAATAAATTTCTTAATTATACATAATGACATTAAGAATAACTACATTTTCCTATTTTGTTATTCAATATTTTATTTTATTTTTTTAACCTTTTAGTATTCAGATGAGGAAACACATTCAAATTCGTTCATTCCATTACGAAATTGTATAAACTAATAATTTCTAATTTTTTACAACTTTAGCGTTAGATAATTAAAGAATTTTTGTATATATGTTTATTTTAAAGTGTTGTATGAAATTAATTATTTTGGAAGGTTTGCTGTAATTTGTTAGTTGTTACGGAAAATCGTTGTAATGAAAAATGAACTTTTAATCAAAATGCTCAAACGCAGCAATCGGATTTATTTATTGTATTAATGTTTTGTTTTTAAAGTTTACCAAAGGAAGCATAATAACAACAAATTAGGTACTCTGTTTTCTTGAAATTTATTTCTTTTAGGACATATTCAAAACTGTTATTGGATGACAAAGAAGAAAATTCAGTGGTTTAATTTCTAATAAAAGAGTATTTTTAAATTAATTGATACTTTATATTTAAATTTATATATATGATGAATAACATATACAGTATCTTATTTTGTTTCAGATATATATATATATGAAACTAAGACAACCTAAGCTTATGGTGTTTTAAGATTTTTTTCTTTTTTTAATCTTTTGTTAATGGAAAAAGCTGATATTATTATGTTATTGTAAGACAATGGAGGATAAATGAAATACGTTATTATTTAGATAAAAGAATTGTTTGAGCATATTTCATGCATTAAATGCTAAGGAATTATGTAAAATATTTTTGCAATTATATGAAATAATTAAAAAAACAAAACAAGTAAGTATAAATAGATAAAGAACTTAATTTTGTATTACATATGTTTATAAAATAAATAACGTGCATCACAAACAGCTATTGTTTTTTCAAAGCCTTATGCAAATGGACAATACTGCTATTTTTTTTTTCAAAGCCTTATACAAACGGACAATACTGCTATTGTTACTTTAAGACCAAAACAACAAATGAAATAGTTATTCTTATGATAGAAGAAAAGTCTTGGTTAATTCATGATCGAAACGTTAACATTTTTCGTAATATATTAACTCAATTATATGAAAGAGATTTTTTAAATGAAATTAAAGCTGGGATAGAATCAAAATGAAATTATCGCAGTTGCTATAGTTAGAGATTTGAATCATGAAGAATTGAATTTTCTGCTTTGTTTTTAAATTGAAAGGATATATTTTAAAACAATTTTATTGGAACTTCAAAAGTTACCCAGTGATTGATATTCGATAAGATGAAAACAGTATATCCAAATGACATCAGACATTTGAAAATTCAAAGTATTCATCAAAAAGTCAAAATATGTTAGCATTAGCAATATTTGTTTCCGTAACATTATAAAAATGCTTTGTGAAATATAAAATGTAATTTAAAAAATGTGTTATTAACAGAAAGAGCTTCATATTTTTGGTCATTTATATTTGATATTAAACATGGGAATCTGACAGAGATAAGTAAGAAGTAAATGTAGGCTTAAACAAGAACGAAAAATCATGCGTCAAGCATAGATTATGTAACACTTACCAACGCTTCCAAAATAATTTTACAAATCATTACCGTTTAATAAGCTGAAAGATATCATCTAACAAGGAAAATGCCAAGCTTTGTAATCACAGATTTTGATTATTTTTATATATGTTGTAGGGTAGAAGCTCCTTAGTCTCAGGTTCAATGGATTTTATACAACGCTCCTTAGTTCTCGAGAGATGAGGGGTCTAATATTATAACACTACTTAAATACTTATTTTGTAACGAAATAACTGCGTTGGTCGTAGGTCGGTTGCATGGCGTCTGCTCATTGTTCCGAGGGCCCGGGATCAATGCCGGAACGCACTACGTTTGTTTTTTTCATTTTTTTTAATAAATATACTTGTAATTATAATTTAATAATCCCAATAAAAAATTTTGTTAGCATGATTAAATTTTAATTTAGCATTTTTGATTTTTTTTAAAAATTACTTTTAAAATGTATTATATATTTGCATTATTAATGCAACGATATTGAACAATTGTGTCAATTCGTGATTGTAAACAAACATTATTTATAAATTGCCTTAACGAAACGCTGCGATGATAATACTACTCTGTTTTTAAAGTAAGAAGCATAATTAAATTAAAATTTAGCATAATAATTAAATTACAGCATATTTATGTTTTATTTTATTGTAACTAGAGGGCGCCAAAACACTTTGGTTATTTCTTTTTTTAGTTTGGTGCAGTTAGTTTTTGTTTTCAGTCTTTATCGCACATGTGCGTATCATTCTATAACAGCTTATAATCGTATAAAAATGGAAGAAGCAAGATGTAGTTAGTTAACAAGAAGAACAATCTGAAGTGTCGGGATTAGATGAAAATGAGAAAAGTGATGTCACAAATGCGTTGAAGCACTGTAAAATTTTATTGCAAAACAATGGATTTTTAACAAATAACCCAACATCTGAAATATCTTCGTTTTCGATTACGATAGGAGAAGAATTATATAATTCGATAGTAAATATGCTGATTTTGGAACGATTTTTGAATTTTTACTAGTCAATAATCGATCCAATTTTTATAATGTTCTTTAAATGATGAGAAATGTTTAATATTGGTTTAAAAATCAAACATGCTAAATTAAAATTTAATTATGTTAAAAAAATTATTGAGATTATTAAATTATAATTACAAATATATTTATTAAGAAATACATAAGTAGCGCGTTCCAGCATCGAACCCGGGCCCTCGGAGCAACAAGCAAACGCCATACTAACTGAGCTATGACCAACGCAGTTGTTTCGTTACAAAGTAAGTATTTAAGTTGTGTTATAATATTTTACCTCCTATTTCTCGAGAACTAAGGAGCGTTGTATAAAATCCATTGAACCTGAGACTAAGGGGTTTCTACCCTACAACATATATAAAAATAATCAAAATCTGTGATTACCAAGCTTGGCACTCTCCTTGTAAGTAAGTATAAAATTTGGAAAACGCATAACATATTTAAAAACGTAATTTTAGGAATTTCCAACATATACAATATTCGTAAAAATATCCAAATACTTTTATTCAGCCCTGTATATGATCTATAGATTTGTATATATACTACATAGGATGCTAAATTTTAGTTTAGTTAGGAAACACTTAGCACAGTTTAAAATTCTCCTTCTGGAGTTTCTGACAATAAATGGAAATGTGTTCGCGAACTTTTGTGCTGCCCTGCATATGATCTAGAGAGTTTATACACACCAAGTAATAGACAAAAATTGAGTTAAATATAAAATCGTGTTCAGCAACTTAAAACGCACTTCCAGGAATTATTGTTAACAGACAGTAGAGAATTCTTTTGTGTGTCCCTGTACATAAACGATGACTGCTATACACACAATATTCTGTAGTAAGCCTCTTGTAATGCACCTTAGTGATATATATAAATTTCAATGCGTTTAAAATAGTGAAACATTATTTAATTAAACCGCAAACGATTTTTCTCCATAGACGTAATGTAACGGAATTATTTTGACTGTCCCTGTAAAGTAACTATAAGTGTTATGCACACCCTATTCCATATTAAGCATCTTGTAATGCACCTTAATGATATATATAAATTACAATGTTTTTGGAAATTGTGTAACATCATTAAAATAAACCGCAAATTATTTTTCCCATAGACCGTAATGTAACGGAATTCTTTTGAGTGTCCCTGTAAAAAAACTATAAGTGCTACACACTTCAGTTGAAATAGGGAACATGCTATTGATAAAGACAATAGCATATAAAATTGCAGGGCAATCCGAGCTTATTTACGGGAGTTAGAGCACGGCCAGACGGCCAGACGGCAGACGGCCATACAAACCGAAGTCATAAACACTTTTCAAATAGGTTGGAAAGTGTTAAAAATAACAATCTAAAACTAGAACTTTTAAACTAATTTGAGACTAATTTCGGAAGCATTCAGCGTACCATCTTACGTGACAAACGATGATGTAATTTTGGCCAATATATATGCAGGAGATAGGTTTATTGATCAATAGAATTATATTAAATTACAAGGAACTGCCAATAGGAAATTGCACAGGGAAAAAACTGCTAAAACGGAATAAAAAAGAAAGGAAAACCTTTTTAGACAGGTTAACGTCTTAGCAAGTTTAATTGCATGGAAAGTGTAATGAAAATAAAGGTTCATAAAAAGTATATAAAATACAATTATAAACGTATCAGCATCGAGAGTAATTTCGATATACATCGGAATTTCTATACATTAATATGAAATTATTCTAAAAATACTTGCCGAAAATGAAACTATATATCAGTAAGACAGTTTTTTTCAGCTACATCATTTTTTAAGAATTATTAATTAATTGTTATAATATTTTGTATTACTATTAAAAAATATGTGTCATATGAAGCTTTAAAACGATGGAACCGTTTCTTTTCAATGTTTAAAAAATATTAGGTTTTCCGGAATTTCGCGCCTGTTTGGGAAACTTATTTAGTACTGGAAAATTATATCATTTAATTATTAGACATTAATTCCGACAGCTAGTGTTTAGTAATTAACGGGGAGAATTTACCGGTACGAATTAATTTTCCAAACAGCACGAATTTTCCGGAAAACCCAAAACAAAAACCCTATTATATGCCATTTGTAAAATTTATATAAAAACAAATACATGAAAGGTAATTATTTTTTTCATCTCATACTCTAAGTTTAAAACAGTATTTCTAGCGTGAAATGAACCGAAAATCAGAAAAAAAAAACATATTTACTGATAAAAGTAAAACTAGAATAGAACCGAAATTATTTTTGTGGTTCAGAACAGAACCGAGAAAATACTTTTTTAATTCGATGTCATTGACATCATTTTCTTCTTGTACAGTGACCTCTATCTTATACGCGATACACGGTAATTATTTTGCAGCACCAGTTTCTTTTTAAAGTAATATTCTCCTTATTTTATCGCAGAAGATATACATTGAATTATACTTTTTTTTTTTAAATAGCGGTACGAAAAAGTAATTACTGAACATCTCGTATAGGTGAGGGGTCCCTGTATTTGATTTTTGATATAAGGCATGTCAAAAGTCAGATCAGAAATTATGTATACTGAAACTAAATAAATAATAACAATAATAAAACAATATTTATTAACTAATATGTAGGAATAAGCATTGTAAGCTACAGCATGCATCTAAAGTACGAACAATGAAAACAACAACAACAACAAAAAAAGAATCCAGTACTCATAAAGGTTTTCCTCCTCTAATTTTAAGAGGATGTTTCAGGATAGGCCTAATGATTGAAGTTAATAATAAAAAGATAGTTTTTAAATATGAATGTTTCATCTTTCATATTAGAAGCAAAATATTGTAAAATTGTCAAATGACTATTGGATAAAACAATATAAATATTTGACAATTTGAAATAGGGATATTTTGCATTAGAATCCCTGAAATAGGGAACGCATTTTTGACAGGGGTCGTCTTTTCATAACTGTCTACTTTTATTTTTTTTTTGTTACCAGGGATTTTCGCCTTATTTAACAGTAGGTTTCTGTGATTAACCCCTTAATCACCATATTCAATTTAGTGATAGTATGCCGAATACAAGCTATGTTAAATTTCGTCAAAAATACAAAAAAAAAAATACAAAATTCATACCTGAAATTCTAAAAGAATAATTTTTGCAATCACCAAAAGTCTATCATTATTTAAAATACAAATTACTACTATAACTTTCTGGTATGAATTCAAAATTTTGAATTTAAAAAAAGAACAAACTGGCAACCTTGGCATACTTCCTGGTATTACAGATAGATATTTCATGACGTACGCAGTTACGTCGGGGTGCTTAAGAAGTTAAACAGGACAAAGTTTTTAATATCTAATATATTAAAGCGAGAAGCAAAAGTCTTAATTTTTCAGTGCAAATTTGACCAACCCTACCCCTAGGAAATACTCTTTCTAATTTTTCTTCTTCTATTTTTAATCCCCCTTCCTGGAGGGATCATCCATTCTTCCACCTGCTTTGTTTGAGAGAGTGGTGAACGAAAAGAAAAGGAGGCAGACCTGCCAAGTCTCCGGCTTTTTGGATACAAGTAATTTAGTACAGAATATGTTGTTTTATTTAATTATACCATTCTGTGATTTTAAAGAACAACATTTTTCTCTAAAAAATTACCGGTGTGCAAAAAGCCGGAGACTTGGCAACTCTGGGGAGGGATGCGCTTTCACTTTTTTTGAAGGCTGGAAAGCGAAATGGGTGGGTGAGGAGTTCCACCCTTCTATAGGACTTGAAAAGTGTCGTTTTCTGGGGCAGAAAACATATTTATTTTACAACTAGATAACAATATTTCTGACGTAATGTTTACACGGGTTGTAAAACTTTTATATTTATAACCATAAAAAATTTCAAGGGGTTTGGACAACAAAAGTTTTTTTTTCAATGTTTTCGTACGAGCACTTTTATCACTAATTATCAGTATTTTTTTTTTTTTTGGCGGAGGGTTCAATCACGGGGCCGGACAACACCGAGTGGGTCAACTGTGTACATATATTGGGTATATGTATACAGGGTGTTCCAGGATTATTGGGACAAACTTTAAGGGGAGGTAGGGAACATGACAAGGATTCAGATTTGCGTAGCAACCTATAGTCGGAAACATTTCGTTCGCCGTTAGGTGGTGTTATTCACAAGAACAATGGAGCACCTCTAACATCTGCAGATTATCGCATCTTTTTGCAAGAGGTGCTACCAAGCTTACTTGACACTATGCCACAACATGTCAGACGTCATATGTGGTATCAACATGATGGGGCACCTCCCCATTATCGCAGATGTGTTCGTGAACATTTGAATCAGGTGTTTGGTTACTGATGGATTGGCCATGGTGGACCGGTTCCCTGGCCACCACGCTCTCCTGATTTAAGCAGCATAGATTTCTTTCTTTGGGGTGCACCGAAAAGTGCTGTGTACGTAACGCCTGTGGATTCCAATATGTATCTGGTTGCAAGACTCGTCTGTGGTGCTGCGCATATCCAACAAAATCCAACGCCAATCCATGGTCCGACGGTGTAATGCATGCATCGCTAGCAATGGTGGAAACTATGAACATCTTTTGTGACATTTTCACATATCATCTACCACAGCACATATCATATCTTTGACCAATAAATTATTTCAGATGATCTCAGTCTTGTGTCTCTTCGTTTCTTTTACCTGTCATACTATTTTCCCATGACGTTTCCGACCATGGGTTGCTATGCAAATCTGAATCCTTGTGTTGGCCCCTACCCCCTCTTAAAGTTTGCCCCAATAATCCTGGGACACCCTGTATATACTGGTAACAAATAAACAATTTTAAAAAGTGATTTGATATAAATTGCCAGTCAACAAAATGTTAAGGATTTTTTTTTGGAAACGTAAATTTGAACAGAGAAGGATCAATAATTTATTTTCACTGAATCAGAGAAAGACATATTACGGTTCAAAGCCCTAGTTTATAATTATGTAAATGTTTCTTAAATGAAACATTTATGATTTGAAAACCAAGATAACCCTTATTGTTAAACGATATTAAGATTTCGAAATGTATGGGTGGACACAAAACGACATATTATTATTAAACTGAAATTCTAAAAGAATCTTCATTTAAGATTTCATTTTTGATATTATATACGTCGCTTGTTATTTCTAAAAGCTTTATCATTAATACTAACATTAAAGAAAATTTGACATCTATTGTTCCTTCTGAAAAATAATTTTTTGGTGAGAAAATTAATTAAAACATTCTTTAAGCTGTTAGTGAGCTTTAATAGGTTCTTTCAATCCAATATATGAAAAGCTTTATGGAAATTTCGAAGAATCTTTGACTGTTGTAACTCCAAAGTAACATGTTTTCTACATGAGTGAATTAGTCAAAATTAGATAACAAATATTAATATTAAAAAATATAAATATTAAGTAATAATTATTTTGATTACAGAGTAAACCCAAAATGTATTTTATGAAACAAAAACGGTATAAGTTTTTCGATCATAAAAATACACATTATGCAGTATTATGTAACATTATGAATACATAAAAACAACCCAACAATATATGTATGTTTTAATTAATAATTTTTATTTGCTAATTTAATGTGAAAAAACCTGTTCTTCAAACATATATTTGAGAAAAAAGGCATCAAGGAATTTTTTTAAAGCATGATAACTATTTTTTCAATTGTAACATATTTAAAATTTATAAAATAATCATTACGGTTTTTTATTGCAGAACTTAGTTGAAAGCAAATGCAAACAAGTGGGTAAGTGTGATCGAAAATCGCACAAAGGTTTTCGTTTAATATTCCTTTCAAAACACTTCATCCTTTCTTTAATAAAACTAAATAAATTTCAATTTCCTAAAGAAAAAAAAATCATGTTTTTTATAAAGTAAAAAGTTACCGGTATTTCTCGTTTATTCGAAAATATGATTCGGTCCGATAGCGGTCGAAGCTCGCTACTATACTCTGTCATAATAATATGTGTCATGTAGACTAAATGCGATATTTTAAAAAAAATTAAAATTAAACATGCTGTATAGAAACCTTCAAAATGTTAAAATATGCCAATATTTCCATAATCGGGTTTTTATCACGAATCAATACGTTCCTCAAACACATATGACGTTATAATCACTTGCTGACGTCATATCTACTTGCTTTCTCTATTACTCATATTGATACTCCCTTTGTAATATTCTCAAACATTTGAAAAAGTGTGTTAAACTTCCAATAGCACATAATTTTGTTTTTAATTCTCTAATGACATCATATTAACATGCTTCCTGCACTTACTCATACCCATACTCCTTGTACTATTGAGAAATGTTTGAAAATTTCCGTTTTATTACCAATATATCTTCATATTAATATATTTTTCAATTGGTGAAACTTTTTATTTCATTTTCACTTTTTACGTGGAAATCTTTCAATAGAAAATTATTTATTGCAGAAAGAATTTTATTGTGGATTTTTAATTGTTAGCAACTGCTACAACGAAAAACGTTTAAATTTAATAGGGAAATGCTGTTAGATTTTTGGTTTTTTATCTCTCTACATTAAAATAATACGCTTTTTTATAATTTTCAGCTTCATAGTAGGTATTCAGCTATAAGTACACAAAATTTCATGTCTGTAAGTTATATAGTTTCTGAGAACCAGCTCTGTGACGGACAGATAACGTAACGGGACGAACAGGGTTTCGTGAGATGAATAAAACCCTAAAAAAACGTAATTTGTTTCATATGCCTCTGTATGTTTAAAATTACTTAAATAATTTTCTGTAAGTTTAAAATTACTTGAACAATTCTTCAACAAAACTATTATAATTTCAAAGTCAATATACTTATTTTTTTCACAATATTAACCTTTGTAAAACAAACGGCAACAAGAAAAATTTGAATATTACACTACAATCCTATACGTATCTACCTTGATCATTTCACTTTTGTTATTATAGGTGTCGTTCATCATTTCTCAAAGTTTTATCATAAGTACTACCTTTAATGAAAATGATACATCTTCTGTTCGGTATTAAACGGGCTATCTATGTAAATTGAATAAAATAAAATATGCCTCAAGTTGTCATTGCTCATTAACAGGTTCTTTTAAATCACTACCACAATGTTAGCTATATATATAATATATATATATATATATATATATATATATATATATATATATATATATATATATAAAGGCTTTAATTTAGCACTTTATGCTTAACGATTAAAATTAGACATTTATTTCACACTACACAACTTTTAACAGAACACACAAAAAGATTTAGGAAATTCACAATTACAAAGATATCAACACATGTTATCAGAAGATCGAGTACAAGTCTCATTACCTCCATTCCACTGTTTACACAACAACGTTTATATATATATATATATATGATCGTTGTTGTGTATGATCGTTTTAATCGTTAAGCGTGATGTGCTGAATTAATGCCTTACACATGCATCATGTAATGACGAACCAAGTTATTGCAATAAAAAATAGTAATAACTTGCAATATATATACAGCTGGTAGCAAAAACAATTTGAATTAAAATAATATCTCTTTTACATAATATATTCTTGTTAAGAATATCTGAAATGCTGTGCAAGTTGAATTAATTCTGTGTAGATTTATTCATATAGTAGTATTATATTTCATTTGAATTTAAAGAAAAACTACAAGTTAGTATTGTTTTTTAAAGTTATTTTATATAATTAAATCTAATGAAGTGAGTATGTAACTAATAAAGTGGATATCTAACTAAATATTAATTATGAATTATTATAATACCAATAGATGGCGACACTTTACCTTTCAGGTAGTTGTTGATAATATTGTTAATATTATATTTAATTTAACTATAGAGGGAGCTATTGATTGTATATTAATTTTACTTTCAGGAATTAAAATTGGATGGAGTAATATATATTCACGGATATAATTTTGTTATAAGTGTATTAAAACCAGAATTATTTTGTGTGTTTTTGAATCATTTTGTGTTTGGGTGTTATCGATGGGGTTGTGTTTTAAAAAAAGTGTGCTCTCAACTTGTCTTTCAAATCATTTCTCTCAACTCGACTTAGTCAACATGTATGATGCATTGCCATGTGGTTGTGAATATTATGCAGAAGTTGTGACATTTTAAGGATTCTGTATAATTATTGTGAGTAAAATATTTTATCTACACTTTACGCGTTCATATTTCCAATTTTATTATTTCAAAACTGTTATCTCGTGGTAATTTCGTGAGGTGTTAAATACAGTTTTTGGGATAATCGATGTGAGTGAAATATATTGTATATTCTTAATGGTTTTTTATTTCCTAATTAAATATTTCCAAATTTTAATATTTCCAATTGTTGTCTGGTAATAATTCAGTGTACCTGGATGATTCTACTGATCTTAGCATTATGCCAGTATAATTATGAAACACTGAATTATTATTTAAAACACATGTGGGTGCATCCAGGCTGATGAGTACATGTGCATGTGTTTTTTCATATCCAATTCATATTTAATTCTCATGTGGTCCAATTTTCCATTGTATATGGTTCATATTTAATTTATTAATCCATTTGTATTTACTTAATTGCAACTCCAATTTATATATATATATTTTTTCCCCTTTCTCTCTATTTCTTTTTTCTTTTTTCAATATTCTTTAGGTATGAGTAAAATTTGGCCAATTACCATTGAAGCACAAGCTATGGTAATATTATGTTTGCACATGTTAATTATTAGCTATGTGGTATTCTGTATACACAATATCATTAATTATCTCTTTGGAGATTTTAGTAGAATGATAATAGAACTTGATATGTTTTTTGAAATTCATAGATATTATAATTATATATATATATATATATATATATATATATATATATATCGTCAAGGAATCGTTCTTTTCCTTATTGCTTTGATATTGACACATTGCAAACTCCAGATGGCATACTTTAGTGAAGATAGTTTGGAATAACAGATTGTTTTGCAGGAAACCAATTATTTTTTACCTACACGCACTAAAAATTCCACTGTTGTTAATAATGCTCAGCTTTGACGCACAGTAGGCGATAATATATCCAAATGTTTCAGATATCCTTTTAAAATAATATATACGAAACTGTTACTATATTAAAAACATAAAGTAGTACATCGTGCCTTCACAACGTATTCAAATGGGATGACAACTAACCAATTTTAACGAATGCTTTCATCTATCTAGTCAAAAAAATAAAATAAAATAGGCAAAAAGTCAAACATATCGTTTTCAGATCTTAAATAAATTAACATAATCCATCGCAATGACAAACCCCTTCAAACAAAAATAAGTATGAATGTCGGAGCATTCGTCCAAAACTCAAGCTTGAACGTACAAAAGAAGTTTATAAATATCTTTGTTAGTTGTCAAATAAACAACTTTCGTAGCACTAGAATATGTATCGAAAATGCAGACTTGCTTTCGTAACAATTAATAAAACAATATTCGCATGTTAAGGGAAGGTTAAAGCTATCAAATTACATTTGAATTTCTAAAGAAAAGTCTCCTCTCACAAAATTTTTCAGGCAATGTCATAAGTAAACAAGTGATACTCGTTTAATATTTATACTTATTTATTATACTTTCGTTTAATATTCCTTTCAAAACACTTTATTCTTTCTTTAATAAATCCAAATAAATTACATTTAGCAACAAAAAAAAGTCATGCTTTTTATAAATAAAAAGGTTACCTGTTATTATATTCTATCATAATAAAATGTATCATGCGGACTATATGCGATATTTTTAAAAAAAATTTCAAAATTAAGCATGTTGTACACCTTTAAAATGTTAAAATATTCGAAGATTTCCATAATAGGATTTGTATCATGATTCAATATGTTTCTCAAACTCATATATTTACTAGTCTCTATTAATCATATTGATACTCGCTTTGTACTATTCTCAAACATTTGAAAAATTCGTTAAACTTCCAATATGACGTCAGATTTTCTTTTTAATTCTCTAATGACGTGATATTAATCTGCTTTGTGTACATACACATACTCATACTCCTTGTATTATTGAGAAATATTTGAAAATTTCCGTTTTATTACCACTATGACGTCAATCAATTTTATTTCATATTAATCTTTTTTTTAAATTGGTGAAACGTTTTATTTCATTTTCATTTTTCGCGTGGAAATCGTTCAATAGAAAATTAATTACTGTAGAAAGAATTTCATTGTGGATTTTTAATTTTTGGCAACTGCTATAACGAAAAGTGTTCAAATTTAACAGGAAAAGGCAGTTAGAATTTTGGTTTTTTATTTCTATTTATTAAAATAATACGATTTTTTCAAAACGATTTTTTCAAATTTTAATATTTTGAGCTTCATAGATGGTATTTAGCTATATATACGCAAAGTTACAACTCTGTAAGTTACATAGTTTCTGAGAATGTCTATGTGACGGACAGACAACGGAGCTGGAGTAATAGGGTTTCGTGAGATGAACGAAACCCTAAAAAGTCCTTCCGGCCTGTACCGGGAGGAAAAGGTAGCTTTCCTATATCTTCGTTTTAAAATCTTAGGTAATGTTACACGAAAAACAGCAAGTTAAAATGCAAAGAAACGGTTACAAAAGATTCGTTAATACTGAATTTGAATAAGAAATTCGCCAAATTATTGAGCAATAGCCAAATTGGCTTCATTTATGAAGACTTATTTTGGTCACCAAATTTGGCGATATTTCGCCAAATGTTGCCAATTTTGGCGAGAATTTGGCGCTAACGGATATGAATATATAGTTTTATGCGTATTATTGGGAAAATTATTACAACAATGATAGAAAATAATTTGCGAGTAATCGCGTTAATGTACTGTTTTGTTTCAAAATGTCAGCCACCCTAGAATTTCAAACTGCTCTATCTCAGCCATTTTTTAAGATAAAGGTAAAACAAAAAATGCTCCGGAATCCTTGTATGAAGGCTTAACACTTAAGCAAAAAATAAATTTGAATTTTTAACTTTTTTGTATATTTATTTTAGTTTTCAATTTTTAAGTGGCCGCCATCTTGAAACAAAATGGCGGACCAAGCTGGCCAACGAACTCGGTTGAGACATTGGTGAGCTTAATACACACAATTAGTTTCTTCAAAATTGACTTATAAATACGAGCGTTATCGTATGAAATAGCTCAGATATATATATATATATATATATATATATATATATATATATATATATATAACAAAATTAAAAATTTATCACGATAAGCCAAAATATTTTTATTCCATCCTAGTCTAACTTACTCTATAATATTTATTTCCTCCGTTTATTAATGTATTTTAACTCTATTTATTCCAAAAACCTCATATCTAAATTTAATATTTTAATGGCTGCTAATTAGTTCAATAAATCGCGTCTTTATCTTTAAATTATAAAACTCCCTAACATTCATACTTTTAAAAAAACCCGCATAATTCCCTTTTAATTTTCTAAATTCCTGAAAAGACTGTATTTATTTTAATAAGTTCCGATATAAAAAATAATTCGCCAGATCATAAAATCTTTTTCTTATATTAAAATGTAAAAACATTTATTCTAATTCCATTCTGGCTATGTTCCAAATTCGATAAACCATTTCTCTTATTTTCTTTTTTCCTTTCCCAAAAAGTCAAAATCATTCCATATTCTCGAACCAATTAACTAACGGTAGTCAATTAAACTAAAACACTCTGGGTCATAGCTAAATCATCGAACATCATGGAATTTTCTGGAATCTTCCTTCGCGCCAAAAAATTAGCGGAAACCATTTTATTCCAATATTCTAGAACCGTCGCATATAATCCCGGTTATCCCGGCTCACGATTGGCGCACAGACCCTCACGTGATCTCTGTATCCCTACTCTTACTGAAAGGATATATCGCCGCTTTTTCCGCTTCGGAGAGCATTCGAAGATTCGGGCATTCTAATAGATGGGCGCTGGATCGGTGTTTGCTTGGTTAAATCGAACCTCTGCCTGGTATTGGTGAAGTGATCTGTAGTTTTTCTGATGCTATTCGGAATGAATATATATAAAAGTTAACCATCTGGCTTCTGCTGTAATGAAAATTTTGTCATCAAAACTAAAAAGATGGCTCGAGTGAAACCAGATCTACAAATGATGTCGTTTACGTTTCTAAATAAAAGTGTGATTGTGTTGTTCGATGAAGTTTTGTTCTTATGCAGACGTACACACGCCATCTACTGTGGATAACACGACTGCCATAAATCCGAGTGCGGAAACTTCCTCTTCGGTTGATTATGTGAAAAGAACACATCTTATTTTCAAAAAAACATTTATTAAAAAATGATATTGCTCACTCAGCTCGGCCCTAAATATCATATATATATATATATATCAACATTTGAACGGAGGGTGGTTTTGGGGTCTGGGGGTCATGATCGGTGAAAATATATCGAAATTTTCCGGAACTGCTTTCCTCCGAACGGCTGCAATAGGTAGCTTTATACTTTTTTGTATTGAAAGCTACCTAAAAGAGATAAATTAACTCAGTATTTTGTATTTAAAATCATAACCATCAAGTGACATATCAAGAAATGAGAATTATCAAAATGATGCGTATACACATTTATTATGTTTATCTATATGATCAGAAAGATAAATCAAAACAATATAAAATCAATCTTTGTCAGAACCTTCTTTGTATTTTTTGTGGATTCTGAGCAGTTGGGTGAGGTAGAATTTATGTTGAAATTCCCGTAATCAGTACTTTACATTTGATATCGTCTATGTGTCTTTGGTGCCGTAAGTTATTTAAAACGGAAATTTCATAGAGTCAGCAACCAAATGGAATGCATCTACTTTGTATTAATATTACCAGGAAAAAACTGATATAGGATAACAGTTATTTTAATTTTTTCCATCATTATACATGTTTCAAGCGACATGTCGAATAGTAATTTGAAATTCTTGAATATTTATTAATCTGATAATGAACTGACTATGTGATGTGCTAAAAATCATTCCCACACATTGATTTCTATCTCTTCCAGCAAAAGATACAAAAAATTTTTTTTTTCATTGTTTGTTTGTTTTTTTAATTTTTTATCGATTTTAACTTTTACTAACGTAAATAACACGCAACTACCCTTACAAAATATACGTATATTATTTCTAAACATGTTAATACGCATATTTACCATCAATTATTAAAGACAAACATACTTCAATTCCACTTGAACCGGAATATAACAAAGTGCCGATATGCGCATATGGACGTTTCGAACATAAAAGTTACGATTTGTTTATGCTGTGTTTTCCATAACAGCGCATTGTGTAATATGCGGATTCTACATTATGTTATGCAACGTGATATCCTTATTGACATATTTTTAAAACATATTTTTAGACATATTTTAAAAAACAAATTGTTTCGTCCTTTTGGTCATATTAAACAATGCGGAGAAATATGCAAAAACAAGTAATTTTTAAAAGAACTTCAAAAATACTTACGTTTTATACGAATTAGTATTTTTCCAGGTTATCTGAGTAGATTGTGTCGGCCGGTTGTTGGTCCTCGTAGCTTATAGACAGAGCGTTGGAAATTTAAGCTACATGTTTTGGGTTCGACTCCCTGCCTGGAAACCTTTTCACTCATTTGGAAAAATATCAATTCGTATGACATAAATCTATATTTAATACTTGAAAATTTTTCCACTGAAAATTTCACACGCCTTTCATTCATAATATTTCAAACATTCATTGCTTAAAAGGCGTATAACCAACATAGTGAAAAAGTACCCAAGCCGGGACTCAAACCTGTGTTATCAGTATAGCGCACTGACGTTCTACCAACTGAACCGCTTGGGAACGATACTCAGCCTGGCACTTTCTCACTACAACATGTTGGAAAGTCTACAAACACAGCACAAAATGGAATATTTTCCGTGAGCCACCAACCCTGGGGCAAACACGAAACCCAAAAAAAATCCGATACTTGAATAAATCGATAATTGAATAAATCGAATTGAATCAATTATCGATATATCGATAATTGAATAAATCTATGTTTAATACTTGGAAATTTTTCCATAGAAAAATTCACACTCCTTGCATTTATATTTCAAAATTTAATTGCTTAATATGACATATTTACCAATCAATATGGGTATGACATATTTACCAATGAATATGGTTGATATAAAAGTAATAAAGTATACTTAGCTTGGCAAGTATTAGATAGAGATATTCCGCTAATTTGACATAAATGATGCTTAAACGGCAAGTACTAGTATTCAAATTTAAAACAATACACTATTTACATAAATAAAGCATAAATTTTAAGGCCAAAAACCTGTCTTATGGACCCTCATCCATTGAATTGGCAATTGCTACCGAATTTTGTTTTTAAATAATACTACGTATTTCATAATTTCGAACATTATGAACATTTATTTAATTCACTTATTACAATTACCTATATCAATAAACTTACGCATTCATATAAAAAATAAAAAGTAAGTAATCATGCGATTTTCTTATCTCTACAAAGCTTTTATCGTACATTTTAATAATTTTGCATTTTTTTCATATTTCGTTATTTTTTTCTGCACATTCTTTAAGGGATAACATGAGAAAATTATCACCAAAATCAATAGTCGTACGAAATTCAAGTAAGTGAAAAAATTGTTTTTTAATGTCATAAAGATGCTCCTGACTCGAAAGATTAATGATAAGGGAAAAAATGTTTTCTCGATTACTTGCGAATAAAAAGATACTTTTTTTATTGTAGGTATAGCAATTAATGTAGAGAAAAGTTTTTATATTACTCTAAAAGGTACGTATCGTAATACATGTTTCTTTTAAAATTTGGATATGGCAACTAAGTTTAATTTCCCTCATCAATTGTGAAATTTGTATTCGTAATGTTAATTCTGGGAATGAAATAAAATTAAAAAGAAGGTTCTAATTATAAATTGGAACATGACACGTAAGATGTTTATTTTAATCAATCACGAAAACAGTTTGCTGTTTCGACAGCAGTTGATTCGGGCTTAAAATCCCCCAGCCAAAGGAAAATGAATGGAAACCCGATTACAGAACATCGCCACTGGTCGTTTAATTATAATTCAATCTTGCGTAATCGTTTTAGTGTTGATATAATTAGCACGTTTTTCGAATTTGCGGTGTCAGAACAGGGGTTGGCGAGCTTAGCTCGTAGGTGACAGAGCCCCCTAGTATTATCAACAAAAGCGAGTAGGATTTTTTTTTTTCACAGATAAATTTTTTATATCTGGTGTTTATTCAACCTGAGAAAATACGCCAGAATTAGTATATTTTATTTGTTTAAAACACCCAGGTTTAGCAGGGCAAAGTTTAGAATTATTTTTATCAATATCGGCATAACATAATTTTTTTTTAAATTCTCTAAACTAATAATAAAAGTAAGTCATATTTTTCCAAAATTATATAAATCTATTACAAAAACTATAAAAAATGTACATGAAGCTAAACACGTTTATGAACAAAAATTGAAACATCGAATTAAATAATGATTCGTTTGAAAGAAAGCTGAATGCGAAAAACAATAAAAACACTTGAAGCATTTGCATATCCTTATGTGTTTACGAGTGTAAATGTGTTTTGTGAAAAGAAGTGTTTCTCTTTTGAAAATAACACGAAGGTGGACTGTATGAAAAAGGATGTAAAAGATCAGTGTAACCTTTCTAATTAGAATGATGTTTTTAGCATCATTAATCGTTCATTACAAGTATATTTGAATAATTTTTAATCTGTCGTTGATATGTATTCAAGTCAATGAGAATATGTTAATATTTGTTATAAAACTTTTATACAATCTTATTTGATCAATTAGGTTGCGGGATATTTGCATATAATATGAATTTTATGTACAACTAGCCACGTAGCAACGCGATGCGTTGCATTTAACCCTTTCCGGCGCGGATTAAGTCTGTTTTTAAACTGATGAAATTATCGATTGACACCAGAATTTACAAAATAATTTATTAGAAAGTAAAAACTTGCTTATTTTCCCGTAGTTTACAAAAGGAAAAAATTAATTAAATATCCTTGGTGTCGTTTGTCAGTTTTGGAATTAAAATTAGGTGTCCTTTTTTGGGGACACCGCCCACTAAAGTGTTAACTTGTATAAGATCATTCGATCATTTGAGAGAAAACAAAATCTAACTTTACTGTACGTTTAGATGATGATTATTATATTAATTTTTTTTATGTAGCATATATAAAGTAATACATCATATTTTCAATTTGGTTAAAAGCTCTTCCAATAATCACTACACAATTATCACTATCCCAGTAGCACGACATGTTTGGTCTACCATTGGCTATTTGTTGGCTTATTATTGTCTCACGTTGTCCAACAGTAAGAAATGACCGCTTATCCGTAACATTCAACAACAAGCAATTTTCAGCTACAAAAGTCCAACAGTGGTCCAACCTCTATCTGCTCAGAATCGGGCTCAGATACGCTCCAATACAGAGGGGCGTTTGTTTGTACCCTATCAATTTAAATCAGTTTTCAATGGTTTCCACAATTTACCAACAATGGGCAAACAATCTGTGATACATGGATAACATACTTTTTAAAGTATCTAAAATTATTCTATTAATTTACACTAACATAATACTATATTTAGGAAAGTGTAGCTTCTTAATATTCAAGGTCTCCTTGCTGTTACATGGTACTATACATCTAGCATTCACCGATGATCCCCATTAAAAATATCAATATAGATATATAATTTTGGTTTTATTTGTATTTTTCTATATATAGAAATAAATGGAAATAATATAAAAATGATATGTTTTAATCATAAGACTTACACCACCCACATTTTTTAAATACAATAAATAAATCTTTCTTATCTAATGTTTCATAATGTAATCTTACGCATCTCTGAGTTTATTGGAAGATACCCGATTATCTGTTTCTACTAAAACACTTCACCGAAAACTTTTTTACAAAACAAAACTCTTTACTGAAATACTTTACCGAGACACTTACTGAAAAAGAGTGGAATAATTTTATTTTCTTCGATATTGGAGAACTGAATGCAACATATATTCCCTTAAATAAATGGAAGTCTTTCGCAGATTCTCTAAAAATATGAAGAAAAGGATTAATCCTAGGAAATTTCACAAAATTTTCTACTTCAGTGGAAAAATTATTATGTGCAACATTCATAAATGTATGTGATTCATATATTTTTCTTATTTATATACTACATGAAACTCTGCTAACTTTGACTTGTAAAAAGAAAGTTTTAAACAAAATCCCGTCATTGTATTTATTGGAAAGACTTGGAAAGTGTATTTGAGAAAATAAGTTAACATCGCATATCTTTTTATATGCTGCTTATTAAAATCAAAATTTGGAACAGAACTCAATGCAGCTTTGCTTGGATATTCTGCTCTTATTCTTGTATCGTAATATCATTTTAAATTAGTGCTCCCGATGCGATACGTATTTCAGTTATACGTTTAACCGATATATGTATATACGTATAATACGTATTTAAGGAATACGTATACCTTAAACTATACGTTTAAACGTATCCGGATACGTATAAGCGTATATCGGTTAAACGTATAATTCAAGTATACGTTTATTTGAAGTATACGTATATTTCAAGTATCGTATTTACTTTTAATGCCAATGGATCTCATCAGTGTTACGTCACTGAACGGATAACAAGTTGGAAATCTGTGGCGTTACTTTAGCAATCTGTATAATATGTTTCATACATAGAATCATGTTTTTTTTCCCTCTATAAACGATTATCGTAAATATATAACGAAAGTAAAAAGACTTTTTGAGCAAATAAGGCGAATATAGAGAATATACATGTTTCAGATTTATTGTTAATCCTTATTAAGTATATTCTTTCTTTTTTAATAAAAAAAATATATTTATTTATTTTTGTGTGCGTATACTCAAATTGCGCCCGGGGTGTCAAATGTTGTTCTTTCCACGTTGCTAATGTTTTCTACTCTGTGTTAATATATAATGCAATTTCATTTTTTTACCCATGACACTCGTGGTATTTTTCTATACAAAGTGTATCTGCATTAAAATATATTACGTTTTAAGAAATTGTTGTTAATCTTGACAAATTTAATTTTTTGTGTTAGTACCTATAAATTTCGATTATTTATAGCCTGACAAATAATCGTCAATGCAGGCTTCCGAACGCAATCACACAAGCTTAAAATGACTTACCTTCCCCTTTCCTTTTTTGCTGTAAAACGTGTTTTCAAAATATTTTTAATTTAGAAAAAAGTATTCTTAAATAAAATAAAAGTATGTTTAGTTAGTTATTTGTCACGGCCGATTATCTACACTAAGGATATTGGCCTGTGGGGGGAGTGCCCTCCGTGGGGATCTTTAAAATAAAAACTAGTCGGATGTGTCAATCCCAAAACTTCCTTCTATCTCACACAGGTCTCGCATACACTAAAAAGAATAAGCACCAATTTATATCAAGGTCTAACTGAAACTCAAGTTTTATTAAATTCCGTGCATTAGTTCTTGAGATATGACTATCGCTAAAATCGTGTAAATCCTGCAAAATGCTGCATAGCAGCGGCACCTGCTGGGCGATTTTTACCAAAAACTAATCAGCACCAATTTATATCAGAGTCTAACTGAATATAAAGTTTTATTAATTTCCGAGCATTAGTTCTTGAGATAGAGCTATTGTGGAAATCGCGAAAAATTCTGTATAGCAGCGCCACTTGCTGGGCGATCTTTACCAAAAACTAATCAGCACCAATTTATGCCAGGTACTAACTGAATATAAAGTTTTATTAAATTCCGAGCATTATTTCTTGAGATAGAGCTATTGCGGAAATCGCGAAAAATGCTGCATACCAGCGCCACCTGCCGGGCGATTTTGACCAAAAACTAATCAGCCCTAATTTATATCAGGGACTAACTGAAAATAAAGTTTTGTTAAATTCCGAGCATTAGTTCTTGAGATAGAGCGCCCACAAAATTTTTGTCACATACAGACAGACAGAATCACAGAGTCACAGACAGACATTTTCTGAAAATAGTCAATCGTGTTCAGGACTTTCCAAAAAGGTATAAATCCGTTGAAAACCGGAAGTCGAAAATTTTCATAAATCCAATACTTTCTTCTTGTAAAGATAGAAGAAAGTAATAAGATTATGAAACTCCCCATGAGTTGGATTGATTAATGTCAGTATAAAATATGAAGTCAATGTAAGTTTGTGTTCTGCAATACTAGTGTTTCGGGCGAAATGTCCATGAAATAAATCAAAATTAGCTATGCGCGTGTGTTACAGATATGCGAAAGATAAATCATTTCATAGTAAAGCATTTCATAATTAATAGTTTAGATTTGAGGGGGGAAAAACAAAATCTAAACTCAGAAAAAAATATTCCGATTTTTTTTTTCTTTTTTAAAGTACCGATTGCACAGGATACAGCGGATGTTTCTCAAAGTCTCTGATCCGCAGACCAGCAGGCGAAAGGCATATTTTTTAAGCAATGAACGAAAACCGTTTAAACGTTTATACGTTTAACCGCTGGTGTAAGATCCGTATATACGATGTACCGTATATGCCGTTTCGTATAATACGTATAACTGCCTTGATCGTATCATACGTATCCAAAATCTGTACCCCGTATAATACGTATTATACGTATACTCGTATAAACGTTTAATAGGGAGCACTATTTTAAATATATGAGTACTACATTCTATTTTTAAAAATGATTATTTATAATAATTCAAATTATCTGGTCTTATCCTACCGATGAGGTAAAATCACATAGATATATAAATGTTACAGGAAATTAAAAGTTTGCATTTTCTTTTAAAAATGGAACAATATATTGGGTCATCCGGAGAGTTCTGCGGTTTTCCAAAGATAAGCGCGATTTCATCTACTTATTTTGCTACTTCTGATAAGGTGTGACCTTGAATGACCCAGATTCGTACATTTGGACTTTTCTGATTGCGCTGCATAATTCTCACCTGTATTGCGGCATAATTTTTGTTTCAGTGCATTGGTGAGAATGGGGAACCAAAAAGTTCATATGCGTCATATTATGCTCTTTTATTTGAAGAAATGTAAAAATGTTAGTCAGACTGCTCGTAAAATTTGTGCTGTATATGGACAAAGTACTGTTTTAGATGACACAGTTCGAAGGTGGATTGAGAAGTTTATGCGTGCAAATATCAGCCTGGAGGATGATGCCTGCTCTGGACGACCATAAAGGAGAGTAAAGGAGGACCTCTTAAAGGAAGGTATCAAATAATCATGCGCTGTACTTTTTGAAATATTAAGTCTGTGTGATAGCTTCTGATCAATGTAACGTGGATTTTGAGTGGTGGCTTCTTTTCAGGGTTCAAAATTTGTGCTTCATATGGACAAAGTGCTGTTTTAGATGACACAGTTCGAAGGTGGATTGAGAAGTTTAAGCGTGGAAATATCAGCCTCGAGGATGATGCCTGCTCTGGACGACCATAAAGGAGAGTAAAGGAGGACCTCTTAAAGGAAGGTATCAAATGATCATGCGCTGTACTTTTTGAAATATTAAATCTGTGTGATAGCTTCTGATCAATGTAACGTGGATTTTGAGTGGTGGCTTCTTTTCAGGGTTCAAAATTTGTGCTTCATATGGACAAAGTGCTGTTTTAGATGACACAGTTCGAAGGTGGATTGAGAAGTTTAAGCGTGGAAATATCAGCCTCGAGGATGATGCCTGCTCTGGACGACCATAAAGGAGAGTAAAGGAGGACCTCTTAAAGGAAGGTATCAAATGATCATGCGCTGTACTTTTTGAAATATTAAATCTGTGTGATAGCTTCTGATCAATGTAACGTGGATTTTGAGTGGTGGCTTCTTTTCATGGTTCAAAATTTGTGCTTCATATGGACAAAGTGCTGTTTTAGATGACACAGTTCGAAGGTGGATTGAGAAGTTTAAGCGTGGAAATATCAGCCTCGAGGATGATGCCTGCTCTGGACGACCATAAAGGAGAGTAAAGGAGGACCTCTTAAAGGAAGGTATCAAATGATCATGCGCTGTACTTTTTGAAATATTAAATCTGTGTGATAGCTTCTGATCAATGTAACGTGGATTTTGAGTGGTGGCTTCTTTTCAGGGTTCAAAATTTGTGCTTCATATGGACAAAGTGCTGTTTTAGATGACACAGTTCGAAGGTGGATTGAGAAGTTTAAGCGTGGAAATATCAGCCTCGAGGATGATGCCTGCTCTGGACGACCATAAAGGAGAGTAAAGGAGGACCTCTTAAAGGAAGGTATCAAATGATCATGCGCTGTACTTTTTGAAATATTAAGTCTGTGTGATAGCTTCTGATCAATGTAACGTGGATTTTGAGTGGTGGCTTCTTTTCAGGGTTCAAAATTTGTGCTCCATATGGACAAAGTGCTGTTTTAGATGACACAGTTCGAAGGTGGATTGAGAAGTTTAAGCGTGGAAATATCAGCCTCGAGGATGATGCCTGCTCTGGACGACCATAAAGGAGAGTAAAGGAGGACCTCTTAAAGGAAGGTATCAAATGATCATGCGCTGTACTTTTTGAAATATTAAATCTGTGTGATAGCTTCTGATCAATGTAACGTGGATTTTGAGTGGTGGCTTCTTTTCAGGGTTCAAAATTTGTGCTTTATATGGACAAAGTGCTGTTTTAGATGACACAGTTCGAAGGCGGTTTGAGAAATTTAAGCGTGGAAATATCAGCCTCGAGGATGATACCTGCTCTGGACGACCATAAAGGAGAGTAAAGGAGGACCTCTTAAAGGAAGGTATGAAATAATCATGCGCTGTACTTTTTGAAATATTAAGTCTGTGTGATAGCTTCTGATCAATGTAACGTCGATTTTGAGTGGTGGCTTCTTTTCAGGGTTCAAAATTTGTGCTTTATATGGACAAAGTGCTGTTTTAGATGACACAGTTCGAAGGCGGATTGAGAAATTTAAGCGTGGAAATATCAGCCTCGAGGATGATACCTGCTCTGGACGACCATAAAGGAGAGTAAAGGAGGACCTTATTTATCATCAAATGATCATGCGCTGTACTTTTTGAATATTAAGTCTGTGCGTTAGCTTCTGATCAATGCAACGTGGATTTTGAGTGGTAGCTTCTTTTCAAGGTTCGCTCTTTATAGATGATGTTTGTCAAGTGAGGACATCATTTACGAGACTGAAATGTCCGCACCTAAACGTCTCAAACCACCTTCGAACTCTGTGATGTGACACAGCACTTTGTCCATGAGAACAGATTCTACCAGCATTTTAACCTTTCTTGAAATAAAAGAGCATTAAATGACGAAAATGAACTTTTTTATCTCTAATTTAGCACTCCACTGAAACAAAAATAATGCCACAACACAAGCGATAATTATGCAACGTTAGTAGATAGAACCGAATGTACATATCTGGGTCACTGAAGGTCACTCAAGATCACTTATTATCAGTAGTAGGAAACTATCTAGACGACGAAAGAGTGCTTTGTTTTGAAAATCCGCAGATCTTTCCGGATGACACAATATTTTATTTTACAACTTTAACTAACGAATTAAATTAATACTCTTTCCATTATAAATCAATTGGTTTAAATACAGAATGATAATTATCTTTATTATAATTTCAGCAAATGCTAAATTTGCCCACCACATCAACGGCTTTATAAAGATCACAATCACTCTTGTCCATACATTTTTGACTATCTTTTCCTCAAAATCTGGTTACGGTCTTTTGAATTATTCTTTTTTCAATTGCCGTTTTTTATTCCACGTAAGATTTCCCATTTTACCCCAAGCGTATGATTGTGGAAGAACAGGTCATAAAATCCCAACTATAAATTCTAACAACAATTTCATTGTAAGGAATAAATCTTTATTAATTAATATAAAAAACAATAGAATAAAAAACTAAACACAATAATATAAAAAATTCAACAATTTTAAATGTGTTCTTAAATAGTATTTAAGAATTTTAAAAATTAGCAAACATTAAAACAAAAAAATGATAGAATACATTTTCCAACACGAAAACTACACAAATATCAATATGGAGAAACCGTTATGGCTGCCTCTTCTTCTGACCTAGAGATAAGTATTTTAATCATTAGCCATTTGGGGGCTGTAAAAAATTAATCTTAAATTTCATTCCTTAACTTTTCAGCCTCAACTTTAAATCTTAAATTTCCAGCAGCAAAATTCAACTACCAAGGCTTAGCAACTTTCACTGCAAATTTAACTTTAACATTAACCTTTATCGGAAGGCTTAAATAAATAAGAACACTTTTATTTTGTCAGCTTTGTATTTTCAATCTTTCGGATTAGCCCCCCCCCCCCAGCCTTGCTTGCAACTCTGGTAGACCTCATCTTAGAAGGGAACAGGGGTATGAAGTGTATTACAAATATTAAAACCTCTTTTTCAATCTCAAATTTAAAGTAATTTCCTATTCAATACTTAAGCAAAGAATTTTAAACTTTTAATGCCTGATCCTGAATCTGCCCTTATAAGTTATTTTCCTAGCCCGACAAATATTACGTACAATCCTTAAATTCAAGTAACTGTAAAACAGAAATTGCTGAGATTAACTCAACTTTGCAGTATATGCGGTTAGGGGCATCTTGTTTCACTACAAGCTTCCAATCAAAAGCTAACTAACAAATTAAGTTAAAGTGTCTTCCATTGTAACACCTTCGCCCCCTGCCGAAAAATATTGCAAGTTTTTTTTTAATCAAAATGAAAGGTCGCGAAAAAAGTACGAACTTTTGGTAGATTTGAAGTGCCTACCTGACAAATCAGTAGTTTTGAAGTGTTACATATGCCTATCTCACGACAATATAAGTCTTGAAAAAATATTTACGGCTCGTGGGGCATTCGAACAAACTCGGGAACATGTCTGTACGATGAAACTGTTAATAAAAATGTTCGTTTAGGCAACGAGGTCCCGAGTCCAATTATTTTATCTTCTAATCACTTTGCCAATACGTTACATATATAGGTATATAATATGTATGTGTGTGTCTAAGTGCGTAATTATTTATATAATTATTTTGAATTTCATCAGGAGTATTGCATTCTAAAAGATAAAATATGAAACCATTAAAATGGATCACAGTTTTTGTAATTACTAAAATAGGTGTAAAAGAATAAAAGGTTCTAAAACATTAAAACCATTTCAAGATGTTAAAAACATCCATCGGAGTCCCGAGCGCTTTCAACCATAAAACCTGGCCATCATCAGAGGGTGGAAATGAGAAAAAATTCTGTAACGTCCGGAATGTAAGCTGTTTAAATAGTAGAATGCGAAACCACATATGTAGAAGGGGGGGGGGGAAGGGGGATGGACTAGTCTACTGAGCGAGGTGGGTTATCCAACCCAAATTTACCATCCACATCAACTAGATTATACCAGATTTTTGGCACGTTGTATGACAACATATCATTACACGATCTTCCACCACTTGTCAGGATTTCCACTGACTCCCTTACAATACATGTATTATAGTCGTCCATTTACCCGATAATCTTTACTTTACTAAAATAGATATCAATTTCTGTTTTTATATTTAACCGTGAAAGTGCAGTAGATGGCTTTCCCTTTTCTATGTCTGACTTATGCTCCCTTATGCGGTCTTGTAATTTCCTAGTTGTCATACCTATGTATGTAAACACTTCATTTTTATTTTTACATTTAAGCGGGATGATATAGATTCCTGCTTTTTCATTCATATCTATGGGGTCAATTTTTCTGTGTACTAGATTTTGTAATTTTGTTGGAGGTTTGGCGATTAATGTTATGTCATATTTATTTAAAGCATACCGGACTCTTTCATAAAGTTGGGGGATATAATCTATACTACAAAACCTTGAAACTTGTGTTTTATTCCTGGCCATTATTTTACCGTTATTAAATTCATAAATTACTTTGTTAATAAATTTCATTGAGTACCCATTCTGGGTTGCAATTTCCTTAATTGTGGTTAGTTCTGCGTTTATATAATTTTGTGAACATACGTTAAATTCTCTTCTGACATAAAAGTTATATGCTGCTTTCTTATAATTAAATGGTACTATACTGCTATTAGATATTGTATTGTTGGATCGGCATGGTTTCCTGTAAATATTTCTGTTTAAGCAATGTGTTATGTTATTCTTAATTAGTTCAACATCCAGAAAAGGTAATGACCCGTTTTATTCTATTTCCATTGTAAACTGTATTCTGTTGTCTAAACTATTGGCATGTTTTAAGAAATTTTCCAGATTTGAGATTCCGTGCTGCCAGATTATGAGTATGTCGTCGACATATCTAATCCATAAATCAGGTTTTAAATCGGAGGTGGAGATAATATGTTCTTCTAAGGGTCTCAGTTTTAGTTCAGCTAATAATCCGGAGATGGGGGAGCCCATAGGGGCTCCTTCTGTTTGCTTATAATAATTCCCGTTAAAAATGAAAACATTGTTATTAGTAATTAAATTTAAACTGGATATAAGAGTATTTTTAATGTTATCGTCATACAATGGGTTATTACTGATATGATCTTCAATAATATTTCTGACTTCATGTACATTAATTGAGGGGTATAATGACTTGATATCAAAACTCGCAAGTATAGTATGGTCTTCAATTTTCAAATCTTTAATTCGTTTGATTAAATCTATGGTAGAGTTGATTGCATATTTAGTGGGGGGTAACATTGATTTTAATAGTGGTACAAATGCTTTCTCAATTGAATAAGTTTGCGCTGAACATTTTGAAACAATAGTTCTAAGAGGGAGATCTTGTTTATGGTCTTTCAAACGACCTACTAAGCGGGGGGTGGTTGCGGTTTTGTTAATCATAAGTTTAACTTTTATTTCACTAGGCCAAGTTCCATGTTTTATTATTTCTAGTGTTTTTCTGTTAATCGTTAAGTTAGGATCTTTTTTCAGTTTTAAACAATTCATTTCACTAATACAGTTCTCCATTTTGGCAATGTAATCTTCAGTAGGTAAGACTGCAAGTTTATTTGATTTATCAGTTTGTATAATTGTGACCTCCTGATTATTTTTAATTTGTTTAATTATACTTAGATCTTTATCGTTCGTTACCCTAGGTATCTTTAAGTATTTCTGAACATTATTGAATAATAAGCTTCTAACTTCCTCTTTTTTATTATTGGGTATAATGTTAATGATCTTTTCACAGTCTGTTATCACACTTTTGATATCTATTTTTCTCTGAAACATCTGTTTAGGCCCCTTACTTAGAAAATTATGTAGTTTTCCATCTATTTTATTATTGGTGAAATTAACATATGGTACTGGTTTTTGCTGTAGCCCCGTATGAGATTTCTTGTCTTTAAGTCTATTGATTTTCCCGTAAATAACCCTTTCTTTCTGTTTTTGCTGAATTATCTGGTACACGTTAACCAAACACAAAAAAATCATCAAAATCCCTCTTATCTAATACCCGTGACAATTCACTGTATAAGTCCCTAACTTTCCTGGTTAAAAGATCAATTAGTTTAAACTTGTTTCTAATATATGCCTTCAAGGCAATACTGTCTAATTTATATCCGACTTCTGAAATTTCTTCCTGAATTACTTTATTACGATTTCTCAAAAATGTGGGGATAACCTTATGCTCTTTGCAGAGCTGCAAAAACCTAATGTTGACAATTTCCCTATCCAGCTTCATTCTTTCAGTTTTAAATTTTTTCTTTAAGTTGCAACGTTCCATTATGTATCCAGAATCGATTAAAGTCATTTAATAAATAGAAAAATATTCTAAAATTGGAACAAAATTCACCTTTGTGTAAGATTTAAAATATGAAACCATTAAAATGGATCACAGTTTTTGTAATTACTAAAATAGGTGTAAAAAAAATAAAAGGTTCTAAAACATTAAAACCATTTCAAGATGTTAAAAACATCCATCGGTGTCCCGAGTGCTTTCAACCAGAAAACCTGGCCATCATCAGAGGGTGGAAATGAGAAAAAATTCTGTAACGTCCGGAATGTAAGCTGTTTAAATAGTAGAAGGCGAAACCACATATGTAGAAGGGGGTGAGGTAGGGGGATGAGCGAGGTGGGTTATCCAACCCAAATTTACCATCCACATCAAGTAGATTATACCAGATTTTTGGCACGTTGTATGTATTGTAAGGAAGTCAGTGGAAATCCTGACAAGTGGTAGAAGATCGTGTAATGATATGTTGTCATACAACGTGCCAAAAATATGGTATAATCTACTTGATGTGGATGGTAAATTTGGGTTGGATAACCCACCACGCTCAGTAGACTAGTCCATCCCCCTCCCCCCCTTCTACATATGTGGTTTCGCCTTCTACTATTTAAACAGCTTACATTCCGGACGTCACAGAATTTTTTCTCATTTCCACCCTCTGATGATGGCCAGGTTTTCTGGTTGAAAGCGCTCGGGACTCCGATGGATGTTTTTAACATCTTGAAATGGTTTTAATGTTTTAGAACCTTTTATTTTTTTACACCTATTTTAGTAATTACAAAAACTGTGGTCCATTTTAATGGTTTCATATTTTAAATCTTACACAAAGGTGAATTTTGTTCCAATTTTAGAATATTTTTCTATTTATTAAATTGCATTCTAAAGATTATATTCTTATAACACAAAAATAACACCCATTTTGTCATTACTGTAGCAGTAAATATCTAAAATATGATTATCAGACGATAAATACAGTTCAGCACATTTTCTTTTGAATGACAAAATATTTATTTGCGAAGACTAAATAATATAACAAGATATCGAGTCATTATCTGATATATTTAGGACAAAAAATTACATTACGTTATGTTTGCACGACGCAATTTCAATCATGTCTAACGATAATTACTTCCACTGATGCATGGTTTTAAGTTATTCATGTTTTTCATGTTGTCATGTTTTGTTTAGTTTCATGCTTTTGTAATTAAATAATCTTTTGTTTCAGTATAGCCATTTGCTTATTTGATTTCTTGTACTTTCACACCGACTGTTTTGCGGAATTTTTAAATACAGAAAAATTGCAAGGTATTTTGTAAGATAAAGTGTCTAAAAAATACATCTTCAGAACCTCCGGCGATATATTTCATCGTTTCTTAAAATAATGTAATAATCTCAGAAATGAAATATTTTTTTAGAAACATTTTAAAAGGAAGTACACATATAATTATTCAAATTTAGATTTTAATTTATCGCTTACATTCTATAATTAACTTAAAACTATTTATTTACAGTGTCAGTTATATTTAATAAAAGGAGTATTTTTGTCATCACTACATAGTATAAAACAAAGTCGCTTTTTCTGTCCCTATATCCCTATGTACGCTTAAATCTTTAAAACTACGCAACGGATTTTGATGCGGTTTTTTTTAATAGATAGAGTGATTCAAGAGGAAGGTTTATATGTATAATAACCATATGTTTTGCTTTGTAATTTCAGATAAATCACTACATAGTATAAAACAAAGTCGCTTTTTCTGTCCCTATATCCCTATGTACGCTTAAATCTTTAAAACTACGCAACGGATTTTGATGCGGTTTTTTTTAATAGATAGAGTGATTCAAGAGGAAGGTTTATATGTATATCCATTAAATAATGGAGAAATACTGTTATTTTTGAGGTTTTTAATGTGATGTCGTAAATAATTTCATTTTTTCCGCTTATACATTGCAAACGCAGGCTGAGCCCTACAAGATTTATCAAAATAATGTACTAATTATTGTACACATTAAAAAGGTCTACAGAAAACACAAAGAGATGAAGGTTTTCAAGGTTAACCCGAAGCAAAGCAAGGGAGGGCCGCTAGTAAATAATAAAAGGAAAATAAGTATTTAAAAATATTCTTCTGTTTATAGAATCATAAATTTATTTTTAAAATGAAATATATGAAACACATAAATTATTTATTTCACCTTAACAATTTTTAGATAAAATTTTTGATATTGAGAAATATTTCTATCTACATCACACTCTTACAGGGTTGCCAGTTGGGCACCCTTTTTTGGTGCGTTCGTAATTATATAAATACGTAGCATCTATTGCCGTCGTCTGGTCCGTCCGTCTGTCTGTCCATCTGTCCGCATATAACAACGCAAAAACTACCCAACCAAATGGTATGAAATTTAAGATATATTATCTTTGCAAAATTTTGGCGACACATTTCAAATTTTATGAAAATCTAATCAAAACTTTAGAAAATATTAATAAAAACATTTATTAAGAAATTTGAATTAAAAAAAAATCGGTGTTTTTTGTTATAGGAGCTTCCGAGGTTTAATCGTCAAGCGACCGAGATACTTATTTTATGACAGAAATTCATCTGCAGACAATATAATTCATTTCACTGAATTAAAAATCATCAAGATCTGCATATTTATATAACTAGCTGTAGTACGAACGCACCTTTTTTGTCACGTTTGACGTACAATTTCCAACTTGTTTCCGAATTCGCGGCGGAAATTCCGAAAGAAAAAATTTTATTTTATGCAATCACAAAATGTCCGTCTATAAATAAAACAAAAATTACTATTCTTAATTTCTTGTATGAATTCGGAATTTCTGAATAAAAAATTAGTCTAAACTGGCAAACCTTCACTTTTGTACGCTAATTAGTTTACTTTTTATATAATTTAAAAATGTATTAAGCCCTTTAAGCCAAACTTGTATATCATAAAACCATATGCAAATTAGAAATATATATTCCATACTTTAGATAATTTTGTTCATTTTCACTGTATCAGTTGAAATAAATTAAAACTTAAAAAAACATATGTTAAAATAGCGATGATCTCATTTTAAATACTAATAATTGTTTATTATGCGTTTATTATCTATTGTTTATTAATCTAAGATAATTATGAATAATGAATGCTTAGCTATTTAACTAGTTAAAGTTTTATAATCCGTACTAAAAAAGAAAAATTACTTTCTAAAGAACATTTCAGAGAAAATGCAAAGAACGTTTTAAGAAGCTCTTAAGATAATGTATTGTTATATTTTACATAGGACGTCTTATGATATGCTTTTCTATGTAGGCCATTTCTTACAACAGTTTACGAGCCGTTAATATAATATGTTTTTGTAGCAAGGAAAGTAACATTATTTATGATATTTTTACATTCTTTTCCAAACGTCATAAAGAGGTTTAAAGATGGTAGGTAAAAACACTTTGTAGTTTACATGTTATATTAAGTTCCTCTAAACGAGTTTCCTCACATTTTATAGGGGTCTGTCAAGACGATTTTTGAAGAATTGGTTTTTTTCGTGTTTGAACTATATATTTAATATTTATGTTAAGTACCAATGTACATACAATGGAAGTTTATTTATAAAATAAAATATCAGAAAATGCAGCACATGAACACCAGTATTTTACGAGCACGATAAACAACAATTTTATGACTATGCAAGCTTTTGAAAACTATATATATATATATATACACAACGTAATATTATGTTTTATTTTTTATTTTCCTCCATATACTTGTTTTTAAAAAAGGCATAATATTGTAGCATAATAAAATTAAAAGAATTGCTGGCGCAACATTAACTTTAATTACATACTTCACAGAACACATACAAATTTACAGATACAAGAATGGACACACATTTAGCTATCAGTTTGTGAGTTCTGAAGTTTTTAGATTTGTCAGGATGCCCATTTTTCTTTCCGTGCAAAAGTTCTTTCCGGTATGAGGGCCGAAAGACGCCTTTTCTCTCAAGAGGAAGCTGGCGAACTTCTCTGCTCAGAGCTACCAATAGAATACCTTCTTTTTCCCTCAAGATTTGAGTATATCTCGTTGAAGAATTTCAAGCCGTTTCGAGTGCTTAACATCCCATGTTGAGCTGATATGGCGGATTTTGAAGTGGTTGATAGATATTGAATTTATGGACTTAAGTACTATGAATTTATCGTGTAATAACCGTCTGTATAGTGTCAGATCAACAAAGTGCCATAAAATTTATATGTACTTGGCAAGTCTATTAAACTCTTGAGAATATTTACACGGGTTCATCTTGAATCGATTTGCAGTATCAGTATAAGGAAGTAATTCTGAACTTATTGTATACAACTTAAGTCTTCCAATTAGTGTGATCCAATTAGTTAGTCCGACTTGTTTTAATTAGACTTTGTTACAATATCTAACAGTTTTTATTAGAAAAAAAAACTCCTAAAAATATATTTTGAAGGCATTCAACTCAATAAAATACACAAAAGCCAAGTTTTCAGGTATCAGCTGTAGACACGCCTGTACTATATTTATATAAATCAATCCGACTGCAAACTTTTCTAAATAAAAAAAAAAGATTTTGATTTATAATTTTATTGATATATTATAAGCTAAATATTAAAATGCAGAAGCCTAATTTCCATATACCAGTGGACCCGTGCGAAAATTTCGCACTGCAGTTAAGTATATATATATATTTTTTAGCAATATCTATTATTTTTTAGACGCAGGATTTAACATGGAACAAAGAAAAAAAATTAGAATTTGAATTTCAGTTTTGTTTTTTAATCATAAATATAAAATAAACCCGTGGGGCAACAATATCCAACTTTATTTTTATTGTACAAATTATTTTTTTTATTTATAATCATTTGTTGAGCACGATATAATGCGGTATTTTAGTTTTGTGGCAACACTAATTTGAAGAAAACGTTTCATTTCCTTTATGAATGCAATGCCGATTTAATTTTTAATTAACTAAAATTTTTAATCAAAAAACATGTTTTAATGAAATGTTAAGTGCGCTATGTCAAAAGCCTGTTCAAAATCCTATCATATGGTATCCCATTTATCATTCTACGTTTCGTATTTGCTTAGAAAAAGGGATGTTGACAGCAGAAATAATATATAGGATTTTTCTAAGCGTAAAAAGATTTAGAATTTACAAAATCATTAATTTTGGCACTTATTTATTAACATATGAAAAATTTATATGCTAATTAAAATATACATATAAATTAGAAATTCGGCACTTCAATCGATAATTCTCAATGTTAAATAAAGGCTTTTTGAGTTGGAACTGAGTACATCCGTAGCATTTTGTTTACAATATATAAAATACTTGATTTTAACTTCTGTTGATAAAAAGAACGTGTTTATGATTATGAGTTTGCATTTACTATTATTCATATAATATTCTAAACACAAATGAGATTGTAAATTTTTCAATGAAACTTCTTTGATCTCATTAATATATTTTATTGTTGAAGATTTTAAACAATATTACTCAATGTGGTCTAATACCTGATTGAGAAATGGCTTCAAAATATTATATGTATAAATTGCTTTCTCAGGCGTTTTACCCAAACCATTTGTCGATAACTTCATTGAGCTACATCCATAATTGATTTTAAATTGCTTAAATAATGGAATTTAATTAAACGATAAAGCAAATTAAAATAAAATATATATGTGTTTCAATAAAATAATATGTTTTTAATTTTTACTTTTGTTTTTTACTGCCTGAAAAATAGGAGCATTAAGATATATTTCAGCTTGATTTCTTACAATGCCCAATTTTAACTGCAATTCTCTTCTTTTTTTCGTACAATGTAATATGTTATAACAGAAACGGAAAAAAATGTCCCAGTGTCCCTGTCAAAATGCTTAAAATTTTAATACTTTTCTTCAGCTTTATTAAAACTGTCAACCGTAACTCATACATGGATAGGCGTTATGAAATTTTTATGTAGTTAATATGAAGTGCAGATACCATAAAGGAAAAAAATATATAATATCTACTATATATAAAATATACAATTAAAATGGTTTAATTTTATTCTTGTTTTTCTTTCTACTTCATTATTCATGCGAATACATTTCATAGATTATAATTTATACCTATATATATACCAATCATACATGGATAGGCGTTATGAAATTTTTATGTAGTAAATATGAAGTGTAGATACCATGAATGAAAAAATATATAATATCTACTATATATAAAATATACAATTAGAATGGTTTAATTTTATTCTTGTTTTTCTTTCTACTTCATTATTCATGCGAATACATTTCATAGATTATAATTTATACCTATACATATATACCAATCATACATGGATAGGCGTTATGAAATTTTTATGTAGTAAATATGAAGTGTAGATACCATGAAGGAAAAAAAATAATATCTACTATACATAAAATATACAATTAAAATGGTTTAATTTTATTCTTCTTTTTCTTTCTACTTAATTATTCATGCGAATACATTTCATAGATTATAATTTATACCTATATATATACCAATCATAAATTGATAGGCGTTTTGAAATTTTTAAGCAGTAAATATGAAGTAGATACCATGAAGGAAAAAAATATAATATCTACTATATAAAAAATCTACAATTAAAATGGTTTAATTTTATTTTTGTTTTGTTTTTCTACTTAATTATTCATGCGAATACCTTTCATAGATTATAATTTACACTTAGCATTCAGATAAGTATGATTTGTTTTCTAAATACTGCTTACTGAATATAACATAAAATAAGTAAACTAAAAATGTCTCTGTAACCGTAATGGTGGTACTTAGCACTCTTTTTTCTTCACATTTAAATGTAACATATTTATCTGAAGATTTATAGAAAGAGAGATACCAAAAAAGACGTTTAATGGCGTAGGATTTTTCGGTCTATTAAGTCTATTCTTGGAAATAAATGAATCACTCGTTGAAAAAAAATCACCAAGTAATGAAGTGAAACACAAGGGGAAAAAAAGTAAAATGAGCAGTAAATATTATTTATTTTTTATTGCATCTTCAAACTAAGTCAATAAATAAACAAATAAAAAATAATCACTTAAATAACTGCGCTCTATTATAGTATTTTCTAAAATATATGCATTACATGGGGAGTTTTGAATGTTTTACCTTTTATTAGAAGACACTGGACATGTTTTAGATTTCATGCTCTAAAAAGTGTAATTTAGAAAATTACCGTTTCTTATAGATATTGATTTGATACACAATTACTATAAACACTTACATGAATAACTAAAATATGTTAGTCATAGCTTAATTAGTGAAAGAGAAATATCCTTAATTTGTAAAATTTTATTTTGTTCTATTTGACCCTGACTCTGGGATCTAATATTATTTGCTGTGGGTGCGATAGAACAAATTAATTAACATTAAAGTTTATTAAATAGGTGAATTCAAGAGTTATATCAGCACTGTTATAAATCCAATGGATAAAAATTGATTAAAAATTAAATTTCCTTTCTAATTTGTAAAACTTATTAACCAAAATTAATTGATGTCTTTGTTGTCAGGTCATGATATTATTGAATGTTAATTTGATAAAATGGTATCAATTTTAACAGACATAAAATAATAATGCTTATTAATTTTCTGTATACAAAAATTTTACTTAACTGAAATTTTAGATGCAGTATGCTTATAGATAATCACTTTGGGGTTCCCAAACTGACATGTCCCTTTAATCCCCATACCATTTTGAGCAGCATTTAGGCTTATTGTAAATTAATTATTTATCACTAACACACACACACAAAAAAGATTGTAAACATATAGCATTTATTAAAATACCATAATCATATGTAATATTATTAAAACTTTGTTAATACTTTATTAAAACAGTTTTAAGGATAAAACAAATCCCTCTCATTTACGATCTGTAATGTTTTGATTCTTACTTTGCAACCAGCTGATGCAAAAAATGTCCATTACACGTGTTTGTTTAATTCTTGTACTTTTTTCTTGACAAAAGCTTGAACATTAAGTGATTTATATTACGTTTTAAAATCCACTTCTTTCGTTAGACAACATATTCCATTGTTCTCCTAATCTCTCCCTAAATATCCTTAAAATTTTATTCGATATAAATACGTATCGAACTATTTCTGTATTTTGACATCAAATTCTGAATATTGGTATACAAAAATGCCTCCCTTTAGATCTATGGTACTCAGCTTGAATTATATCTTTTTATTTTCGCATTTATATATCTTTCAAAATTTTATGAGATGTTGAAAATAAATGCAATCATTTGCCGAAATATTAAACAAGTTAAATATTTCATTCGACATAGATTACTTTGGACGAAATAGATATCTCGTGTTTGGATAGAAGGATATACTTTACTGGACATTAAATTTCTCTTTTTATGGCATGCATAAATTATAGGATACTGATTTTCTTTTACTTGATATAATTAAGCTGAGTTGGTAAGAATTTATCTACAAAAAAAAAAAAAAAAAAAAAAAAATAGACATACGTAGTTTGTGTGTAATTTGTGTTCTTCACCAAAAACAAACAAAAAAAAAAGCTGTTAATGTGAAGCCAAATATCTATACTAATAAAAGAAAGTTTCGCTCTGTGTGTGTGTGTGTGTCTGTCTGTTGGCAATGGCTATGAAAATCTAGTCCACCTAGAAGGCTGGAAATTTAGGTGTAGATAGTCCAAGGTCTGGCCATGTGCACCTGAGCCTCAGAATTTTAATATTTTGATAATTAGCCTATATATTAATTAGATTATCACTAGCCATCGCTTCTAAAATGTCAACATTTAAATAAAAATGGCGAAAGAAACGGACTGGCGCATTGGATTTGCGACAGGAAAAGAACGAATTCGAAATTATCTATACTAATAAAAGAAAGTTTTGCTCTGTGTGTGTGTGTGTCTGTCTGTTGGCAATGGCTAGGAAAATCTAGTCCACCTAGAAGGCTGGAAATTTAGGTGTAGATAGTCCAAGGTCTGGCCATGTGCACCTGAGCCTCAGAATTTTAATATTTTGATAATTAGCCTAGATATTAATTAGATTATCATTAACCATCGCTTCAAAAATGTCAACTTTTAAATCAAAATGGCGAAAGAAACGGACTGGCGCATTGGATTTGCGACCGGAAATGAACGAATTCGAAATTATTTAACTAATTAGCGAATTTAAAAAAAACTAATTGAGATATCAATTTGAAAATTTCTGAGCATATGTAAAAAAATATTCTGTATCTGACTATGTGATTTTTGAAAAATTCGGTTGGTAATTTTTTTTTAATTTACGCAAAAAACTGCCAAAAATCTGCAGGCGCCAGTGAACACTATCCCAGAAAGTTTCAGACAGGGATCGGTTTTCATTAAAAACTGAACTGCAAAGAGATCTGTTTCTCGGGAAAATCCCTCCATTTAGTTTGCGAAAGTGAAAGGAAATAATTGCCAATTTTTACTAATGAACAAAAATTTCGGTAACTAATTAAGATATAGATTTGAAATTGCGGTCGGGAAGGGGTGACATCTGCCGGCTATTTTAGCGTAGCGTCTTCGTTATGTTCTAATTATCAGAAAAAATGTAATTATTTTTTTAATGATCGCGTTGATGTAGGTGACGGTGGTTCTCTTGAACAAATTATTCATTATATTTGCGGGTATGGGGAGGGAGGGGGTTAACGCCTTTCTCTGAGATTGTAATTATCTCGGGCCCGCGCAACGCCGGACGGGTTAGCTAGTATTTTATAAAAGAGATCAATGGTAAAATATTTTTATTCTGAGTAGAATACAAACTGGCTCATTCAAAGCTGTACTTGAAATGTTGTGTTATTATTAATGAGTATAATTTAATTGCATTTTGAAAAGATTTTCCTTGCTTTGTCTGAAATGTAATGATATCATGAGAAGAGGTGAAAGTGATCACTATTGAAGTACATTTAAAAAAAATGACAAATTTATCTTAATCTTTCTTTTAGGTTTACGAAAACATAATATAACCTCTTCCGAATTACCCGAAATTCTGAAAAGCGTTTCTTTATCTTTAGAGTCTCTGAATCCGATAGATTTCCGAGATTAAAAGAAACTAAAGCAAAACTAGAACAAAAAGTTTATTTTAATGACCCAAATTTTCAGAAACATTTCCAAATAGTTTTTAAAGCGTATTACTAAATTTTCTTTATCCTGAAAATCGGTTTTTTGGGTGCTATCAATTCTCAAGCAAGCATTTTCAGCTGCGTAACAGAATTTATACATGCACAAATCACGTTACTTTTAATATTAATATGAAGGTTAATATTAAGGCTGTTAATTTTAATGTTACAGTTAAAGCTGTTAATTTTTCATGTTTCTTGAATATGAGAAATGATACCATCCGAAAAACGGATATTTCGGGTTAAGAAATCTAATTAATATACTTTAAAAAGTACTTGGAATTTTTTTCGAAAATTAAGGGTATCAAAAGAAACTTTTGTTACCAAAACGCTACTGTAATTCCCAGAAATCGATTGTTTTTAAAGTTTCCGAAGCTAAAGGAACACTTATCGGAATCATTAACAACTTATAATATCTTATCCCAAATCTTAAACAAGTTGGAAATTGTACGTCAAACCTGACAAACGATGTGCGTTCGTACTATAGCTAGTTATATAAATATTCAGATCTTGATGATTTTTAATTCTGTGAAATGAATTATATCGTCTGCAGATTAATTTCTGTCATAAAATAAGTATCTCGGTCGCTTGACGATTAAACTTCGAAATTTCCTATAAAAAGAAAGCACCGATTAAAAAAAAAAAATCAAATTTCTTAATAAATGCTTTTATTAATATTTTCTAAAGTTTTAATTCGATTTCTTAAAAAATTGAAATGTCTCGACAAAATTCTGCAACGATAATATATCTTAAATTTAAAACCATTCGGCTGGGTAGTTTTTGCGTTGTTATATGCGGACGGACGGACAGACGGACGGACCAGACGACGACAATAGGTGCTACGTATTTATATAATTAGGAACGCACCTAAAAAAATAAAAACTAGAATAAGAAACTTTTTTTTTTTTTTTTTACAGTGTACAAAAAGTGGGATGCAAGACATTTCAAAATGCAATTATTGACATTACATAGTATCACTATCTGAAGTACCGTGCATTTCCAGCATGTATCGTGATGTCATCCCATTTCACACAAAATATATTCAACTAACTTGAAGTATTGTTATAGTATCTTGACAATCGTGAAAGTTTTGAATGAAAATGTGCGTTCCAAATGCTGTGGGACATATTTTATTTCTGATTGAATAAATAGATTTCGACTACAGTTTCCCTCCCCCCCCCAAAAAAAAAAAAATCTTAGGGTGAATTATTACTGTTTTTATTAAATTCCTACTATTAGCTCACACTCTCTCTCTATATATATCTTGTTGGAATTTTCAATCGTTAATAAAATATTTTCTATTCATCCATTCTAGTTCAAATAAATTTTTTTAAACTTGTACTGGATGACAATTGATGTTAATACGGTTTTTTCAAATATTAATTCACTAATTAAATTAAATTAATTAATTTTAATTTGATATTTCATTTCTGTTCAAAAGTATAGACTCACTCCATATTTATAGTCTCACTTTCACACGTAAAAAGATAAAGGGGCTGTTCACGGGCGAAGATCAGGCGGCTCGCGGGCGAAGGAGACTATAAATGTGGAGTGAGTCTATACTTTTGAACAGATATGAAGTGTAAAACTAAAATTAAATAATAAAATTTAATTAATTAATTAATATTTGAAAAAACTGTATTATCGCTAACTGTAACATCGCTATGGCACTTTATTGTGAAGTTTGGTAATTTTTGAAATTCAATATTTGAAAAACGGCATTATCATTAGATTTTAAATTTATATCATGAAATATACAATTTTTTTTACCTTTCTAACGCAGTTTGTCTAACAATTTTGTGAGAAATACTTTTCGAGCTATTAATTTTTGGTATTTTAGCTATTTATTTTTTATTTAATTTTTAATACATTTCAAAAATTTCTCTTATGTAAGATATTTAGCAGGACATAAATTTAAGAATAAATACCGTCAGTGGCGAAGCGTGTAGATCGCTGGAAAAAAAAATTCTATTTGTCCTAAGTAGGAATTGACTTTAAAAAAAGTTTTTATATTACTTGTTATTTTAATAGAAGTCTTGTACAGCGTGTATTTATCATTTGGTATGATAAATTTATTTTTTAAATATCTTCCATTCAATCCATGCCAAGCAAACATGTATAAATAAAACTTGAAATTTTTTGTACTAATAAAATATATAGAAAATTCCATATAATGCGAACGACAAATTCACCCTCTCAAATTTATAAAACACAATGTAAACACATTGATAATTTGTTGTTACTACAGAGGTGCAATAAAACAAAACACAGTTTTAAAATTAAAACTATTAGATGTTAAAAATCCATAAGCTTTCGGTTAAACATTAGCCTTCCTCAGATGAACACAAGCCGTCGAGAAGACAACCTTTAAAATTAAAACTATTAGATGTTAAAAATCCATAAGCTTTCGGCTAAACATTAGCCTTTCTCAGATGAACACAAACCGTCGAGAAGACAACCTATAAAATTAAAACTATTACATGTTAAAAATCCATAAGCTTTCGGCTAAACATTAGCCTTCCTCAGATGAACACAAGCCGTCGAGAAGGCAACCACTATTAGATGTTAAAAATCCATAAGCTTTCGGCTAAACATTAGCCTTCCTCAGATGAACACAAGCCGTCGAGAAGACAACCTTTAAAATTAAAACTATTAGATGTTAAAAATCCATAAGCTTTCGGCTAAACATTAGCCTTCCTCAGATGAACACAAGCCGCCGAGAAGACAACCACTATTAGATGTTAAAAATCCATAAGCTTTCGGCTAAACATTAGCCTTCCTCAGATGAACACAAGCCGTCGAGAAGACAACCACTATTAGATGTTAAAAATCCATAAGCTTTCGGCTAAACATTAGCCTTCCTCAGATGAACACAAGCCGTCGAGAAGACAACCCTAAGTATCAATCTCGACGGCTTGTGTTCATCTGAGGAAGGCTAATGTTTAGCCGAAAGCTTATGGATTTTTAACATCTAAAAGTTTTAATTTTAAAACTGTGTTTTGTTTTATTGCACCTCTGTAGTAACAACAAATTATCAATGTGTTTACATTGTGTTTTATTTTTTTTGTACTTTTTACCACAATATTTCAGCATCCCTTTCTTAGTTAGCACTCAGTTATTAGTTAGTTTTTAGTGCGACATATAAGTGCTAACATGCTTTAAATTAATTTTGAACATTACCTTACAAACATCATATTCTTTTAGGTTTGGACTTAGCAAATAAATTGAACTAATCCAAGAAAACCATTTAATATTAGTAATGTAGCCAAAAATGTCCAGAATATCTATTACAGTACATTAAACAAAATTTATTTTGAAGCGAAAATACGTGTAATGGAAATTATCCAATATGTAGATAAAGGGTGCTCGAAACTTCCAGAGTATTAGTATCGTTTTACATCTAAAATTATAGATATATTGCATACTTTTAAAAATGTATATAACTGTAATAAAAGTCCATGTTACTTCCTCATTCTTTTTAATTCAGAGAGGTACATATCCTTAACACGGCTTTTTAAACATATACATTCCTGAAGTAAAGGAATATTTTAAATTACAAATTCAATACCTAAAACAATTACTTTATTACATATAGGAAATATACATAGCTAACTTCTGATTTTTCGTTCCGTATTAATTCATATGTCAAGACTTAAAACCTTTCCTCTCTTAACTTCCAAATTAGTTCATGTTTCTCCTAAGATTCACAAAGATACACATTTTTAATGCATCTTTTTAAAAATATGTATACCTGTAATAGAAGGCCAGGTTACTTCTTCTTTCTTTCTTAAATTTGGAGAGTTACATATCTTCAATCCATCTTTTTAAACATACGCATTCCTGAAATAAAGAAATATTATAAATTAAAAATTCAAGCCCAAAACAATTAGTTTATTACCTTTAAGAAATATACATACCTCCCATATTCATGCGTTATCTAAATTCTTTGTTTCTCGGTCGTCTGTTTCATCCTAACGTGAAAGCTTTTTTTTCTTAACTTCCAGATTATTAAATCGTTTTACTTCCAATTTTCACAGGGATATATATTTTAAATGTATCTTTTTAAAAATATGTATACCTGTAATAAAAGTTCAGGTTACTTCCTCTTTCCTTCTTAAATTTGGAGGGTTACATATCTTCAATCCATCTTTTTAAACATACGCATTTCTGAAATAAAGAAATATTATAAATTAAAAATTCAAGCCCAAAACAATTAGTTTATTACCTTTAAGAAATATACATACCTCCCATATTCATGCGTTATCTAAATTCTTAGTTTCTCGGTCGTCTGTTTCATCCTAACGTGAAAGCTTTTTTTTCTTAACTTCCAGATTATTAAATCGTTTTACTTCCAATTTTCACAGGGATACATATTTTAAATGTATCTTTTTAAAAATATGTATACCTGTAATAAAAGTCCAGGTTACTTACTCTTTCCGTCTTAAATTTGGAGGGTTACATATCTTCAATCCATCTTTTTAAACATACGCATTTCTGAAATAAAGAAATATTATAAATTAAAAATTCAAGCCCAAAACAATTAGTTTATTATCTTTAAAAAATATACATACCTCCCATATTCATGCGTTATCTAAATTCTTTGTTTCTCGGTCGTCTGTTTCATCGTAACGTGAAAGTTTTTTTACTTAACTTCCAGATTATTAAATCGTATTACTTCCAATATTCACAGGGATACATATTTTTAATGTATCTTTTTAAAAATATGTATACCTGTAATAAAAGTCCAGGTTACTTCCTCTTTCCTTCTTAAATTTGGAGGGTTACATATCTTCAATCAATCTTTTTAAACATACGCATTCCTGAAATAAAGAAATATTATAAATTAAAAATTCAAGCCCAAAACAATTAGTTTATTACCTTTAAGAAATATACATACCTCCCATATTCATGCGTTATCTAAATTCTTTGTTCCTCGGTCGTCTGTTTCATCCTAACGTGAAAGTTTTTTTTCCTTAACTTCCAGATTATTAAATCGTTTTACTTCCAATATTCACACGGATACATATTTTTAATGTATCTTTTTAAAAATATGTATACCTGTGATAAAAGTCCAGGTTACTTCCCCTTTCCTTCTTAAATTTGGAGGGTTACATATCTTCAATCCATCTTTTTAAACATACGCATTCCTGGAATAAAGAAATATTATAAATTAAAAATTCAAGCCCAAAACAATTAGTTTATTACCTTTAAGAAATATACATACCTCCCATATTCATGCGTTATCTAAATTCTTTGTTCCTCGGTCGTCTGTTTCATCCTAACGTGAAAGTTTTTTTTTCTTAACTTCCAGATTATTAAATCGTTTTACTTCCAATATTCACAGGGATACATATTTTTAATGTATCTTTTTAAAAATATGTATACCTGTGATAAAAGTCCAGGTTACTTCCTCTTTCCTTCTTAAATTTGGAGGGTTACATATCTTCAATCCATCTTTTTAAACATACGCATTCCTGAAATAAAGAAATATTATAAATTAAAAATTCAAGCCCAAAACAATTAGTTTATTACTTTAAGAAATATACATACCTCCCATATTCATTCGTTATCTAAATTCTTTGTTTTTCGGTCGTCTGTTTCATCCTAACGTGAAAGTTTTTTTTTCTTAACTTCCAGATTATTAAATCGTTTTACTTCCAATATTCACAGGGATACATATTTTTAATGTATCATTTTAAAAATATGTATACCTGTGATAAAAGTCCAGGTTACTTCCTCTTTCCTTCTTAAATTTGGAGGGTTACATACACTGTTAAAAATTTGCAGCAAACTGTCCAGTCATTTGACCGTTTTTTGTATAAAACGGTTACATAACCGTAATTTAACTATATTCTGACCATAAAATGAGCAATAATACGGTCAGAATGTAGTTAAATGACGGTTAAGTAACCGTTTTCTACAAAAACGGTCAAATGACTGGACAGTTTGCTGCAAATTTTTAACAGTGTATCTTCAATTCATCTTTTTAAACATACGCATTCCTGAAATAAAGAAATATTATAAATTAAAAATTCAAGCCCAAAACAATTAGTTTATTACCTTTAAGAAATATACATACCTCCCATATTCATGCGTTATCTAAATTCTTTGTTTCTCGGTCGTCTGTTTCATCGTAACGTGAAAGTTTTTTTTCTTAACTTCCAGATTATTAAATTGTATTACTTCCAATATTCACAGGGATACATATTTTTAATGTATCCTTTTAAAAATATGTATACCTGTAATAAAAGTCCAGGTTACTTCCTCTTTCCTTCTTAAATTTGGAGGGTTACATATCTTCAATCCATCTTTTTAAACATACGCATTCCTGAAATAAAGAAATATTATAAATTAAAAATTCAAGCCCAAAACAATTAGTTTATTACCTTTAAAAAATATACATACCTCCCTTATTCATTCGTTATCTAAATTCTTTGTTTTCGGTCGTCTGTTTCATCCTAACGTGATTTTTTTTTTCTTAACTTCCAGATTATTGAATCGTACTACTTCCAGTATTCACAGGGATACATATTTTTAATGTATCTTTTTAAAAATATGTATATCTGTAATAAAAGTCCAGGTTACTTCCTCTTTCCTTCTTAAATTTGGAGGGTTACATATCTTCAATCCATCTTTTTAAACATAAGCATTCCTGAAATAAAGAAATATTATAAATTAAAAATTCAAGCTCAAAGCAATTAGTTTATTACCTTTAAAAAATATACATACCTCCCACATTCATGCGTTATCTAAATTCTTTGTTTATCCGTCGTCTGTTTCAATCCCAACTTTCAGAATATTAATAACGTTTTACTTCCAATATTCAAAGAGAGACAGATATTTTTAATGATCTTTTTAAAAATTTGTATACCTGTAATAAAAGTCCAGACTGTTTCCTCTTTCCTTCTTAAATTCGGTAGGGAACATATCTTCAATTTATCTTTTTAAGCATACGCATTCCTGAAATAAAGAAATATTACACTGTAAAAATGACCAATGTTTCTTATTTTATGATAATATAGTATAACCACGAACGAAAATATAATATAATCTTCGGAGTTATTCGAAATTCCGAATAGAGTGTTCCGTTGTCTTTTGAATCCCCAGAAACCAATACATTTCCAAAATTTAAAGAATTATTTATAAAAACAAAGTATTTTTCGCTGCCCGTATTTTTCAGAAACTTTTCCGAAGGGTTTTTATAGTGTATTAATTAGTGTCCTCAGCCTGGAATACCTGTTTTTCGAACGTCAACAGTTCTCAAGTAAACGTTTTCAGCCGCATAAGTTAATTTATACATGAAAGAGTAAAAAAATAATCTTAATTTTAATGTTATTGTTAACGCTGTTAACTTTGTATGTTTGTCTGTTAAACATATTATTCGAGCATGAAAATGTTTACTTGAGAATTGATAGCATTCAAAAAACAGGTATTACTGGCTGAGGAGACTAATTAATACACTATAAAAACCCTTCTGAAGGTTTCTGAAAAATACGGGCAGCGAAATATACTTTGTTTTTTATAAATAATTATTTGAATTTTGGAAATGTATTGGTTTCTGATGTTTCAAAAGACAATGGAACACGCTATTTGGAATTTCGGACAACTCAAAAGATTATATTATATTTTCATTCGTGGTTATAGTATATTTTCATAAAATAAAAAACATTGGTCATTTTTTACAGTGTATGAATTCCAGAATGTTCCATCATTTTTCTTCTAAAACTCACAGGGATACATATTTTTAATGCATCCTTTTAAAAATTTGTATACCTGTAATAAAAGTCCATGTTACTTCCTCTTTCCTTCTTAAATTTGGAGTGTTACATATCTTCAATCCATCTTTTTAAACATACGCATTCCTGAAGTAAGAAATATTATAAATTAAAAATTCAAGCCCAAAACAATTAGTTTATTACCTTTAAGAAATATACATACCTTCCATATTCATGTGTTATCTAAATTCTTTGTTTCTCGGTCGTCTGTTTCATCCTAACGTGATTTTTTTTTAACTTCCAGATTATTAAATCGTTTTACTTCCAATATTCACAGGGATACATATTTTTAATGTATATTTTTAAAAATATGTATACCTGTAATAAAAGTCCAGGTTACTTCCTCTTTCCTTCTTAAATTTGGAGGGTTACATATCTTCAATCCATCTTTTTAAATATACGCATTCCTGAAATAAAGAAATATTATAAATTAAAAATTCAAGCTCAAAGCAATTAGTTTATTACCTTTAAAAAATATACATACCTCCCACATTCATGCGTTATCTAAATTCTTTGTTTATCCGTCGTCTGTTTCATCCTAAACGTGAACGTTTCTTTTCCCAACTTTCAGAATATTAATAACGTTTTACATCCAATATTCACAGAGACAGATATTTTTAATGATCTTTTTAAAAATATGCATACCTGTAATAAAAGTCCAGACTGTTTCCTCTTTCCTTCTTAAATTCGGTAAGGAACATATCTTCAATTTATCTTTTTAAACATACGCATTCCTGAAATAAAGAAATATTACACTGTAAAAAATGACCAATGTTTCTTATTTTATGATAATATAGTATAACCACGAACGAAAATATAATATAATCTTCTGAGTTATTCGAAATTTCGAATAGAGTGTTCCGTTGTCTTTTGAATCCCCAGAAACCAATACATTTCCAAAATTTAAAGAATTATTTATAAAAACAAAGTATTTTTCGCTGCCCGTATTTTTCAGAAACTTTTCCGAAGGGTTTTTATAGTGTATTAATTAGTGTCCTCAGCCTGGAATACCTGTTTTTCGAACGTCAACAGTTCTCAAGTAAACGTTTTCAGCCGCATAAGTTAATTTATACATGAAAGAGTAAAAAAATAATCTTAATTTTAATGTTATTGTTAACGCTGTTAATTTTGTATGTTTGTCTGTTAAACATATTTTTCGAGCATGAAAATGTTTACTTGAGAATTGATAGCATTCAAAAAACAGGTATTACTGGCTGAGGAGACTAATTAACACACTATAAAAACCCTTCGGAAACGTTTCTGAAAAATACGGGCAGCGAAAAATACTTTGTTTTTTATAAATAATTATTTGAATTTTGGAAATGTATTGGTTTCTGATGATTCAAAAGACAATGGAACACGCTATTTGGAATTTCGGACAACTCAAAAGATTATATTATATTTTCATTCGTGGTTATAGTATATTTTATAAAATAAAAAACATTGGTCATTTTTACTTACCCATCATACGTAGTATAGGGTAAGTCTTGTAATCGTTTTGAAAATCGAAAATTTTTTTTTGACGGATTTACACGTGTCAGACACTGGAGATTCCGAAAAACATATTTTTAGAAAAAAAATTTTGCCGTCCGTCTGTGTATCTGTGTGTCTGTGTGTGTGTGTGTCTGTAAACGCTCTATCTCCCGAAAAAATTGAGATAGAGACTTGTAATTTGGTATGTACTTAGTATGTAATAATGGGAAGAAGCCTATTTCATTTCAATAACCTCGATTAACCGGAACATTTTTTTTCGGACTCTCGAAATATTCGTTCTGATGAAAGGTATACAAAAATTTTCGAAATTGTTTATTTTAAGAAATGAATATAAAAGACAATACAAAAACATAAATTTTGAATAAAGCATGAAGTCGATCGGATAATTAGTTGCCGAGATATTTGGAATCCTATTTCCCACACTCTTCGATTTTTCATGACCCTGTATTTCATCCAAATTTCACTTCAAAGATATATTTTAATTGGAAATTTGATGCTTAATCAGATGCAATAAACCGCTAGTTGATAGGATTATTATTTTTGGAGTTATAAGGAAAAACCTCTTTCAAGCAATTCAGTAATCGAGCCTTTAATGTTTGTGACGTCATCAAGCCACGATTTTATTTGAATTGCAATGCATTTTATAAGTAGTTTACTCATTTTTATTTTAATATTTTACATTATGCATATCCATGATGGGTAAGTATTACGGTGGCCCCCAACGACTAGTTTACAGTGTATGAATTCCAGAATGTTCCATCATTTTTCTTCTAAAACTCACAGGGATACATATTTTTAATGCATCCTTTTAAAAATTTGTATACCTGTAATAATCTTCCAGATTAACTTCATCATATTCTTTGTCAAATTCGGAAAGTTGCGTGTCTTTAATTCATATTTTTAAACTCGTGTTTACCTGAAATGAAGAAATATTTTAATTTACAAATTCAATCACAATAAATAAATAAATAAATAAATAAATAAATTAGTATACAATTCTTAGTAATTACACATACCTAAGATATTCTTGCGTTTTTCCGATATTCTTTTATTAGTTTCGTGATAATCTTCTTTATCTTAACCTGAAACTTTTCTTCCGTTAATTCTCAAATTATTACATTGCTTTTTTTTTTTTTTTTTAAACTCGCAGAAATGTATGTTTTTAAAAATGTATATCTAACTTTAATAGTCTTCTAGATTCCTTCATCATTTTATTTATCAAATTCGGAGGGTGATGATTTTATCCATCTTTTTAACGCTTGTTTAATTGAAATAAAGAAAAATTCAGAAAATAATTATTTTTTAGCCAAACAACTGTCGCTAAAATATGCCAATCGGCTGTAGATCCAATTATGAAACATTTCTTCCATTAATATATAATATACTGCATACAAACGCACTTTATATGCCGTACTTTTGCATCTTTATACAGTAAATTACTAAAAATAATCATAAAGCACAGTCTAATTGACGATAAGTTTTCTTGACGCATGGCAGGGAGAACTTTTGTCGAGGCAAAGTGTATAAATTTTTCCCAGAATTCCATTTTCCCCTACATATTCACCTGGCGTCCACTCTGCAACTGACGAACTTGAGAAAATACCATTACAAGAAAAAAGTTGTACCTTTCTTTTTACACTGTTAAAAGAAACACACACATTTGTTATATTTATTGTTAAAGATTGTTACTATTATACGCCATTTGTTTGTTTTAAAAAATATAAACATTGTTATACCAAACAAATATTCAATGTTGACATATCCATTGTTGACATATACTAAAATTCGACTAAAATTAAAAAAATATTTTTTTTTAATTATAAATTCAATCACAAAAAATAATAATAATAAGTTTAAAATTCTTAGTCATTATATATGTAGCATTTTGACGAGGTTGAGATATTACGATGAATAATATTCGATGAAAAGATGGAAGTCCTTCAACGATATAGCAAGTTGCAGTCGATATTAGCGAGTATGGCGAAGTAGAAGGCAATGAAATGAGTCCACCAAAGTTTTCCAATAAATCCAGCCAATCTCCAGACAAATAATTTTATTAGAAGACGAACAACACAGAAACAATTCCCAAAGGTCTAAAACTTATAGCCCTCGGGCTAACGTTGCTTCACTTCATTGAATTAAGATGTTACTGGGCCAGTTGAATATTTTACGGACATAAAAACACCCGATACATATTTGTTTATGCTTCCGAAAACGTCAAAAATCTCGTGCTCCGACCGATGCGACCTGGTTTTGTTCCTTCAGCGGAGACATACAGTAATTTACGTCTCGAGCGTACAAACCAATGAGTGAGAGGCTAGCTCCAGCCCAGCAAATGAGGTGCGAAGGAGGAGCTAAGTCGGTAAAGAATTCCGAACCTGGTAGCGGATTAATTTTGTAGTGAAACTACCTCAGCGCGCGAAACATTTAGCATAATAATAATAATAATAATAAAAAGAAAATGGCTTTTAAAAAACATTCGAAATGAGAACGCGTCTCGGAATTTTATAGATTGGGGAACTGATAAAAGCTACGAATGATCTTAAATTTTAGATTAAGATTTGGAATAAAATAATTATTAATATACGGATATTTACTTTTAAAAGGACTTTAAATAGGAATAGATATTATTAAGAATTAAGGAAATACTGACTATGACAGAAGTTAGATTAATTTTAAAATATTAATGCGAATAAAATGGAAGGATACGAAGGAAATAAATTTTTATATAACATATATACCGAAGATAATCTTGCGTTTTCCTGATTTTTCTTTTCATGGTAATCTTGTTCACCCTAGCTTGAATTTTTCTTAGTTTAATTTTCAGATAATTACATAGTTTTCTTTCTCAAAATTCACAGGAATGTATATTTTTAATGCATTTTTTTAAAAATGTGTATACTTGTGATGATCTACCAGATTCTTTCATCATTTTCTTTGCCAAATTCGGGGGGTTACATATCTTTTATCATCTTCCTAAACACGTTTTTACGTTAAATAAAGCAATATTTAAAAAATAATTATTTTTTAGCCGAAAATTTCTCGTTAAAATATGCCAATCGGGTATTGATCTACTTATAAAACCCTTTCCCCTATAATATTTAATATACTGGATACAAACGTACTTGTACTTTATATGCCGTACTTATTCATCCCAGTACAATTACTAACTAAAAATAATCATTATGTATATACGAGTTGGTGATAAATTTACTTGAGACTTGGCGGAGAGTTTGTCGAGATCTATACCTTGTAGAGTAAAGTGTATAAATGTGTCCCAGAACAAAATTTTTACACTAACTACTCACCACCCGTTCTCTCTTCAACTGAAGCATGTGAGAAAATATTTCTGGAAATAACGTGTTCTATTTTTGTTACATTGTTAAAAGAAACGCGATTTTTATTTTTATTGTTAGGGATTGTAACTGTTATACGCCATTTGTTTGATATAAAAATGTAAGCATTGTTACAAAAAACAAGTATTCATTTTTGACACGTCCATGTTTACCGAATAAAAATATTTTAAATTATATTTTTAATCACAAAAATATAATTTAAAATCCTTAGTAATTATATATATCTAATACATTTTTGTGTTCTCCCGATTTTTCAATTTGTTGTAATCTTTCTTCTTCCTGTCTTGAAACTTTTCATATTTCAATTTGTTGGTAATATATCATGAAAATAATAAAATCCGCAAATTGATTTTTATGACAGTTTATTTACTTCATATAAACTCATCAAGATAAAAAGTACTTAACTCAATTTCAAAGAGTACGTGAAATCCATGATGCAATATGAAGAGGTTTTTACAAACTCGTGAATGTGAACTGAACAAAAAGTAAGAAGTAAAATTCGTATGAATGACGTGAGTTGACTTTACGTCATTTCTAACCAATCAAAGAACTAAAAAATGACATCATATAAAAAGGACTAAAAGATTGTTTCTTTCTGCTATATAGAACTTTAAAATAGAACCTTTTTCTCGCGTATTGGAAACGAACATGTAATTTCGTTCTCTCTTAAATTAAATTAAATTTAACTAATGTTTAAAATTAAAATTATGTAACTATTAAATATAAGAAATGTAAATTAAATACTTTAAACTGTATAATGAATAATGTTTTATTAATTAACAATATTTTCACATTTCACAATCACATAGTGATACTACAAGGATTTAAACATAGTGTGTGCCACTTTTAATGGACACTTCATTATCATGGATTAATTAGTGTACATCATTAATAAACGGATTCATCGAAATGGAGACTCTGGCAGACCTGGCACGCGGGAAAATGAGGAGTGACTATGATTGCTGAAAAAAGGAGGTAAGCAAGTTATCTTACCTATGTTTTGAAAAAGTACCAATTGTTTATTTATATATTGCTAATTACTTTAGAGCGCGCAAAACTACTAGCTACCTTCAAAATTTACTAACAAGATTATGAGCTGGAATATTCTAAAGTACATAAAGGGTAAAAAAATAGAAAATAAAAATATAGTGTCCTAGAATCCTCGAATACTTAAAAGAAGATAAATTAATTTTAGATATATTCTAAAATAGAAAAATGGTAACCTTCAAAGAAGGTAGTATAATTGAAAAATTAAATTCAAGTAACTATGTAAATTGGAAATTTAAGGTGGAAATGCTCTTAATAAGAGAAGAGCTCTTTGAAGTCGTCACAGACGACCCACCTACTCCAATGACACCCGATTGGTTGAAAAAAGATAAAAAAGCAAGGGCTCTTATTAATTTAAGTATTGAGGATAACCAAATCATCCATATTAAGCATTTACAAAATGCACGGGACACATGGAATACGCTAAAAAACATCCATGAGAGATCGAATCTCTCCAGCAAACTCTTCCTACTAGGGAAACTCTACGGAACAAAATTATCAGAAGGAGGCAACATGATAACGCACATAACAAAGATATTAGAAATCATAGATAAGTTATCAGCCATAGGCGAAGAAATTAAAACAAATCATATTTCAGCATTATTGCTCTGGTCTTTGCCACCTTCTTATGACACCCTCATAACCGCATTAGAAGCCAGGCAGGAAGACGAATTAACTCCTGAATTCATTAAGAATAACTTAACAGATGAATTCAATAAAAGAAATGAGCATTCACATACCGGTGGCAATTCAAATAAAGCCTTTAGAGCTGAAAGAAAAATTAAAACCACAGGTTTTAAAAAGGAAGAAAAATATTGCACGATTTGTCGTATGAAAAATCATAACACAGTTAATTGCTGACACAACAGGAATAAAACAACTAACTTTAAACAAAACAACAAAAAACATTTCTCTTCTTCATTAGTCTTTCAAAAAGACGAAAATAAGTTTAGAAGCGCAGACTCAAATAAACCGAACAATAAAAGTACAGCTTATCTTGGAACCGAAGAAAAGAAAAATTGCGCATTTTTAACCAACAAATCGCAAAATAAAGCATGGATCATAGATTCTGGCTCGTCCTCCCATATATCAAATGATGAAAAATTATTTGAAGAATTTAATAACAGAGAACAATCTATCGTCGTAATTGTCAATGGCAACAAACTAAAATCCTACGGGTCAGGTAATGTAAACATTACCACGATAACCTCAGACGGAAAAACACACAACATAACATTAAAAGATGTTCTACTTGTATCCGAAATAGAAACAAATTTATTTTCGGTAGCTAAAGCTACGAAAAACGGATGCAAATTAACATTTGAAGATAATCAATGTTTTCTAGAATATGAAGGACTAATTCGTTAGAAGGAAGTAGAAAAAACAATTTATACGAAATTCAGCAAACAAACATAACCACAGATGAAAATTTCGTAAACTTGATAACTAATTGCAAAAATAAAAATTGCATAGAATTATGGCATAGAAGATTAGGGCATAAAAATGTCGCGTCTATCAAAGGAATTAGCATGCGGAATAAACATAAATAATTGTTCCCATAGTACCGAATGTGAACCTTGCATTAAAGCAAAAATAACTGACGCTCCTTACCCAAAGAAAACGGAATTTAGAGCAAATAAAATTCTGCAATTGGTCCATTCCGATGTGTGTGGTCCTATTCAAACTCCAACCATAGGTGGGAAAAATTATTTTTTAACTTTCATAGATGATTACTCTAGATTTACGATATTATATCTCCTACAAAATAAAAGTGAGGTATTTGAGAAATTAAAAGAATACGTTGCTCTAGTCAACAATAAATTTGGCAAAAAGCCTACAGAACTCAGGACAGATAATGGGAAAGAAATTAAAAATTCTAGTATTGATAATTTTCTAAAAGAAAATGGAATTAAGCAATAGCTAACAGTACCATATTCCCCAAGTCAGAATGGTATTGCTGAACGCAAGGATAGATCTCTAATTGAAATGACAAGAACATTGTTAAATGACTCTAATTTACCATTACATTTTTGGGGAGAGGCGATCTGCACCGCAAATCACCTACAAAATCGACTGCCGACAAAAGCCAACGAAAGAACTCCATATGAGTTAAGGTCAAACAGAAGACCAAATCTAAAATACCTAAGAGTTTTTGGCTGCAAAGCTTATGCATATATTAACAAGCAAAAAAGGCAGAAATTAGATAATAAAGCAGTAGAAAGGATCTTTGTGGGATACGATAATTATTCCAAAGGATATCGTATATACACAAGCGGCAAATATATCACTATAGCAAGAACTGTGAAGTTTTTAGAAAACTATCAGAGAAATTCAAATAAAGAAAAAAGGCTAGAACTAAATATAGATGAAAACACTAGTGCCGAAAACGAAAAGTCAGAAAATCCAAATCTGATAAAAATCGAAATTTCTAATGAAAACAATACTCAGAATGAATCTGAACTAAATCAAACCGAACCGAGAAGATCAGATAGAGTAAATAAAGGGGTTCCCCCAGATAGACTAATTTATATGGTTAAAGATGAACAAGTTAATGAGATAAAACTTGGAAAATAGTTGACCCCCCGCCAAATACAAAAATAATAGGTTCGAAATGGCTCTTCAAAACTAAATTAGACGATAAAGGAAAAATACAAAAATACAAAGCAAGATTAGTAGCCAAAGGCTATTCTCAAAATTTTGGTATTGATTATTATGAAACATTTGCTCCAGTGGTTTCACATACAACCATTAGAACATTTTTAGCAGCCGCCGCCTATCATAAACTAAACATAAATCATGTAGATATTAAAACTGCATTTTTGTATGGAAATTTAGATGAGGATATATATATATATCTCAGCCGGAAGGCTATGTTAAACCTAATCATGAAAACAAAGTGTGCAAATTAAATAAGGCTATATACGGCTTAAAACAGGGAGCTAGAGCCTGGCACACAAAAATTTCTGAATCATTAGAAAAGTTAAATTTCAAACAATCAAATTCAGATACATGTTTATTTATACGTAATACAAAGGACAGTAAAGCTTATATTATCGTGTATGTAGACGACATACACAAAAGAAAATGAAATTAAAGAAATTATACAGAAATTTAAAACTGAATATGAACTAAAGAATTTAGGTCAGTTAAACTACTACCTAGGAATTAAAGTCGAAAAAACAAACGAAGGATATAAACTAAATCAAAAAATTAAAATTGAAGAATTAGTTAGAAAATTTAAATTAGAAGATGCAAAACCTTACAAAACGCCCATGGAAACAGGCTACTTAAATTATGATAATGATGAAATACCATTGCCAAACAACATCGACTACAGAAAGGCAATTGGAGCGCTTTTGTACATCGCTACTGTAACAAGACCAGATATTTCAGCCGCAGTTAACATCCTAAGTAGAAAAAAAGAGAAACCTTCACAGAAGGATTGGAAGGCAACTAAAAGAGTGATTTCCTATTTAAGTCACACTAAAAACTTTAAATTAGAAATAAATACAACACACCAACCTAAACTAGAAGTGTATTGTGACTCGGACTGGGCTGGAGATATAAAAACTAGAAAGTCCACCAACGGAAACCTATTTTTGTTGGGGAAAAATCCGTTATTATGGATTAGCAAAAAACAACAATGTATAGCCATGTCGAGTGCTGAAGCTGAGTATATTTCAACAGCAAATGCGTCGCAAGAAATTTTATGGTTAATTAGACTCCTACAAGAATTTGACTTAGAACAGACATTACCCATAACTGTGCATGAGGACAATCAGTCCTGTATAAAAATGATCGAATCAGAAAAGTATACTCGTCGCACCAAACATATCGATATTCGATATCATTCCATTAAACACTTAAAGGACAATGGTACAATTAATCTAAAGTATTGTGAATCAAAGAACATGGTAGCAGATATCCTAACTAAGCCCACTCCCAAACCTATCTTTGAAGTGCACAGGAGAAATTTAAATTTAAGAAATCAAATTCCAGAGGATAAGGAGGAGATTGTTAGTAATATATCATGAAAATAATCTCCGCAAATTGATTTTTATGACAGTTTATTTACTTCATTTAAACTCATCAAGATAAAAAGTACTTAACTCAATTTCAAAGAGAAAGTGAAATCCATGATGCAATATGAAGAGGTTTTTACAAACTCTTGAATGTGAACTGAACAAGGAAGTAAGAAGTAAAATTCGTATGAATGACGTGAGTTGACTTTACGCCATTTCTAACCAATCAAAGAACTAAAAAATGACATCATATAAAAAGGACTAAAAGATTGTTTCTTTCTGCTATATAGAACTTTAAAATAGAACCTTTTTCTCGCGTATTGGAAACGAACATGTAATTTCGTTCTCCCTTAAATTAAATTAAATTTAACTAATGTTTAAAATTAAAATTATGTAACTATTAAATATAAGAAATGTAAATTAAATACTTTAAACTGTATAATGAATAATGTTTTATTAATTAACAATATTTTCACATTTCACAATCACATAGTGATACTACAAGGATTTAAACATAGTGTGTGCCACTTTTAATGGACACTTCATTATCATGGATTAATTAGTGTACATCATTAATAAACGGATTCATCGAAATGGAGACTCTGGCAGACCTGGCACGCGGGAAAATGAGGAGTGACTATGATTGCTGAAAAAAGGAGGTAAGCAAGTTATCTTACCTATGTTTTGAAAAAGTACCAATTGTTTATTTATATATTGCTAATTACTTTAGAGCGCGCAAAACTACTTAGCTACCTTAAAAATTTACTAACAGAAATTCTAGATTATTACACAGATTTCATTCTAAAATTCACAGGGATACCTATTTTTAATGCATCTTTAAAAAAATGTGTATACCTGTAATCTTTTTCTAGATATCTCCATCATTTTATTTGCCAAGTTCGGAGGATTACGTATCTCTAATACCTTTTATTAAACACGTGTTTACCTCACATAAAAAAAAAATATTCAGAAAATAATTAATTGGCGCCCAAACAACTATTGTTAAAGTACTCCTATTGTGTGTGGATCGAGTTACGAAACCTTTTATCCATTAATTTAAAACTACTGCGTACAAACAAACTTTATACGCTTTAATTATGCATCTTTATGCAGTTAATAACTAAAAATAATCATTAATAACTCACCAGTGGGCGATAAATTTGCTTGAGACTTAGTAGAGAAAGTAGCCAAGCCTTTTCATATAAAATGTATAAATGCATCCAAGATCTCTACTTTTTCCCTACTTACTAACCTTGGGTCCTCTCTTAAACTGGCGTGCTTGAGAAAATATCATGGAAAACAATAACTCGTCCCATTCTTGTTACATTGTTAAAATAAACGTGATTGTTATTTTTATTGTTCGCCATTGTTACTATTATGTGCCATTTGTTTGTTATAAAAAATTTAAACGTTATTATAACAAAGAAATATTCATTGTTGAGATATCCATTGTTATCATATCCATTTTTATCTAAAGAAACTCTTTAAATTATAAATTAAATAACAAAAGATTTAGTTTATTACAAGGTGGTACTCTTCGAAATTCGACGGAAAAGAATTTAATAAGGAACTGTTAAATGAATTTACGAAAAAAAAAACTACAAATATAAAAAAAAAACTGTCTTACATTGGCTTATTTAGCTTTAAAAATAATTAATTTTTAAACTATAATTACTATAATGAAATGTGTTTTAAATGTGAACTTTACACGCTAGTGTTTATTGATCTAATCCATAGCTACAGACATAATCAAAAACAAAAACACTACTGTAAAGCACTAAACTTTTGGCCCTATTACTATTCTGTCGGCTATAATACCTGATATGCGTCAAACAAAAAAAGTATCGATTTTAGTATAGTACAAAACTTTATTTGAACGTATAATTGATGTTTTTCATATAAAAATGCTGGTTTAGTGAGCAACGTAAAAAATATACATTAAATGTAAAAATTCTATCAGACTTTTAAATAAAAAAAGTGTTCTAACCTATGTATCTAGCCTACGTATCTAACCTATGTGTCTAACCTATGTATCTAGTGTACATCGGTCAGTAGGATTTAAAACTCGGAAGCCCGACTTGAATCTTTGGTTAAATTAAGCAAAAAACGAAAAATCATGATTAAAACATAGATTATGATACACTTTTATACTCATCCAGAAAACTGTAACGGAACGTCACCGTTAAATAAGAGGCAAAAAGATATGTAAGTAAACAATGTACGGTACAAATAATAGATTTTAAAATCCCTTTTTAGCAATTACCTTCAAAAATTAGAAAATTGGTCCTATTATTTTGTCCAGCCATATATATGATTTTTAGATTTGGATATGTACTACATAGCATGATTAAATTTAGTCCAGTTAGAAAATTCACGTTTTGCAATATTTGCAAACTGATGGAAATGCACTCTCAAATTCTGTTATACAGCCTTGTAAATTATCTAAAGACTTTTGTACACGCCACATCTTATGATAAAATTTAATACAAATAAAAAAAAAACAATAAGGCAACTTAAAAGACACTTTTAGCAATAAACGTCAGTGCATCTTGTTCTTCGCGTAGCTGTGTATATAAATTTATTTATATTCCGCAAACTTTGATTAGTCTACTAAATATATTTCAGCAGGAAAATGCATAACACAATAAAAAACTACATTTAATTAATCCACTCCCATAGTCAGTAATACTTACGAATTCATTTATGTAGCTCTGTATGTGATCACCAGAAGTTGTACATACCACGTAATATTCAAAATTCTAGTTAAACATAAAAAGGCAAATCAAAGTTGAAAACGTACTTATAACACATAGACTCTAATTATCGTACGAAGTCTGTAACCAAATTACTTTGTGTGTGCACCCTGTAACTGAACGATAAACGAAATGCATTCCATACTTTACAGTGAGCATTTTGTAGAGCAGCTCAGCAATCCATATAAATTTCATTATTTTTGAAATGGTGTAACATCATTAAATTACACTGCAAAAGATTGCAACCCATATTTTATAAAAAAAAAACATCATTTGTGCGCTTCATAATTGTCTATCAGTTTTATTATGTATGAAATGGCGTAACGGAATGCCTTTGACTGTCCCTGTAAACAAACTATAAATGCTCCATTTTCAATAGGGATCATGTTTTAGTAAACGTCAATCACATATGAAAGTTCAAGGGTCAGAAGTAGCGCGCTACAAGTAGCAAAACTACAGTAGTCGCTACTTTTTACAGTAGTTTGTAGTGTAGTGCGCTACATTTTGAACAATGTAGTGTAGCAAGTAGCGCGATACAAAAATCAGTAGTTTGTAGCGAGAACCGTCGCTACTTTTAACGCTACTTCAGGAATAAAAAAATAAAAAAATCTGCCATTCTGCAAATCACCGAAACTAGATTCTTTTGTGCAAAATTTATTCTGCTCAATTTGCGAATCTCAGCGGCAAATCTCAATTGTAGCGTATTAGCATTGCACCGCATGAAGACATAGATTTTTCCCATCAACACTTGTTGCTAAAATCAAATACTAACCCTTCAAAGGAATTAATTTTCTTGCTGCCAACATTTATCTATTTACTCGTTATTAGGTCTTCGTGTTTTAATGCCGGGATTCTTATTATACCAAATTGTTTTATTTACAGATTTATTTATTGTTTGCATTCAGAGTTGTTTTTCAGTAATGTTCTACAATTTAGGTAGTACAATCTAATAGATAATCTTTAGATAGTTTAGCTCTCTTAATTTTGCTACGAAATTTGTAAACTAACTCACACACAAAACATTTTCTTGTTTCTTATCTTTTTTAATTTTTTAATGTCTTCAGTTATGACCCTTTGATTTAACTGTATATCGGCCGATGCGATATAATGAGGGGTAGCTTTGTAATTTAAACCGTTGCTTCAATTTCTAGTGTAAACTGAAGCCTTTGACAAAATCTGAAAGTGGAGAAGTAGTGACTACTTTTGAAAAGTAGTTTGTAGTGGTTACTTTTTAAAACAAGTAGTTGTAATTGTAGTTATCTGCATTTTATATGAAGTAGTTGTAGTTCGCTACAATAAAAAAGTTGTTTTTCCGACCCCTGTGAAACAGGGTTGGCTTTTTCCCGTCCAAAACTTGTTTTTCCCATCCCACCGGGAAAAACTGGTAAATACCGGGGAAAAGTGGTAAATATTGGGAAAAATTTCCAAATTGCAATATGTAAAAAATATCCTGACTTTCTGAATCTGATGTGTAAAATTAAAGTTAGAAATAACTAGTTATTACAAATTTCCCTTAGGTTTAAAATTATTCTGTAGGAAAGGAATATAAATAAATACGAATTATTGCATAAAACATAAAATTTGCTCATAAATTTTTTTTAATAATAATGAATTTCCTAAATAAATATTTTATTAAATAAAAAATATTAATATACACAATAAACAATTAGAAATAGACTGTGTTTACAAAAAGCCTTTAAATTAGTATTTTGTTATATGATGCTAAAATCCAATGTGGAAGTGGAAGACGAAGAATATGAATACAATTGCGAATGGTAAATGTTTGGGAATTTGTGTGGTGTGTAAAAATATTTAAATAATGCTCTCCATTGTTCGCTTTTATAGATCTTCCCTTTTTTTTCAAGCTATTTACGTAGAACTCAATTTTGACATTTTTAAAGGTTGTTTTGAATTTATATTTATGTTTTTCATAATCAGTTTTTCCCATGTGGGAAAAACATAGTATTTCCCAGGACGGTAAATACCGGTTTTTAACATGGTATTTACCGGGGGTGGGAAAAACCTTGCCAACCCTGCTGTGCAAGTTACAGGGCAATCCGAGTATATATTAGAGAGTTAGAGAACGGACAGACGAGCAGACAAACCGAAGTCATAAACACTTTTCAATTTTGATGGAAAGTGTTAATAAAAATCACAATCATTTAAATTATCGCATGTCTGTTAAACATTTATCCCTTTCATAAGATTTATTTAATATGTATGCATTGGAACTTTTATTTATTTATTTATTTTTATAAATCTCGAACTGACTTTATTACGTCTAAATACTTTTGAAAAAATTCCTTTTTAAACAAGTCACATTCTTAATATAAAAATAGAAAAAAAAATGCTCACTTCAAATTTACCGGTTTTTGATTTTCATATGTTTCTTTAAAAGCTACAGTTATTTCAAAGTTTTGAAAGATTTTAAAAATAGAAACAATCGCTTTCAAGAAAGCCCGCATCTGTTTGTGGAAATTTTAAAAGTCTTATATATTTTATTCGAGAAAGATTATTTTGGGTGAAATAGATATCTGGTATTTCGATAGCAAAGATATAATTCAGTGGTTCCGTTTATCGTATTACTTCATGTATAAATAATAGGATCTTGACTTTTTTTCAAATATTTTAACTAGCACAAACGACCAAATTATTTTTCAAAATGCATATATTTAGTATCTTTTACGGTAAATATATTTAAAAAAGTCCTTGAAATTAATGTCTCGTAGGAAACTCGTTTTTTTTGTAGAGTACATACATCTCAATTTAGAATTCACGTAGTTATAATTCAATTTAAATCCTTCTATTGCTGCAAGTTTAAAGGCAGGGCTCGCAGCGTTGCTAAATGTCCTTACCTTTGGTACTACTATTAAAAAAAATTCCTGACAGCTCGGCCTACAGGAACAGGTCTATTTCGAAGATGCAGACCGTAGGGCGTCTGTTTATTGTGAATTGCAGAAGAAATGACCTTTTTGCCATGATGCGTCAGTTGGGACCGCCCATTTCGAAACCTACCTATGTCTGTAGGAGGAGCCGGCACGTTTTTTTTTTTTTAAGGGATATTATCTTTAAGGGTTGGTCCTATAAAAAACTTGTCAATATAAAAGCTGTAGATAATATTAAGAGGATTTATAATAAATTTAAACGCATTTGATATCTTGTAAATTGACGAAGTTATGAATTTTTTTCTTCTTAAACCCGTATTTTCTCCCCCCTTGCGGCCATTTTTAATGATATCAAAAATCTGTCATACATAAATTTTCGGCCCTTTTCCTAGAAGTCGTAATAACTTTAAACGGATTAGATGCGTATCATAATTAAGAAGTTATGGTTTTTTTTCTGTTTTCACAAAAAGCCCCCCCCCCCATCCCCCCTTTGGTTAGATTTTGCTCATTAACGAACTTGACCGAGATTTTATGCTCCTTGATTTTATGTATCAGTTTGGAAGAGATTTATGCAGGACTATTGAAATTATTGTCCATAAAAAAGTGATATATATAGATAGATAAAGTTTTGAACTGGGGTAGTTTTTAGCTCACAGGCTATCAAAGCCTGAGAGCTTATGTGCCCGCGCGCAGGTTCTGTATATACGTACCTACGTATGTATGTATGTATGTATGCATGTACGTAACGCGATAACTCTTGATAGAACTAACCGTTTTACTTTAAATTTTGTTTATAGGTTCCTTGTGATAAGGCGCTTCCCTGATTAGTTTTGGAGGTTCATTGGTTAAGCATAAAGGGGGGAAATGGGGGATAACCCCTCATAATTTAGATAAATAGTTTTTCATGCAGAATTATCCCATTTTCTTCAAATTTTGTATATAGGTTCATTTTGATAATGCGCTTCTGTCAATAGTTTTGGGGGTTCATTGGTTAAGTATAAAGGGGAAAAGGGGGGATAACCCCCCCCCCCCCCCTAATTTAGATAAATGAGTTTTTATGCAGAATTATTCGATTTTCTTCAAATTTTGTATATAGGTTCATTGTGATAATGCGCTTCTCTGAAGAGTTTTGGGGGTTCATTGGTTAAGTATAAAGAGGGAAAGGGGATAACCCCCCCCCCCCTAATTTAGATAAATGGGTTTTTCATGCAGAATTATCCGATTTTCTTCAAATTTTGTATACAGGTTAATGGTGATAAAGCGTTTTCCTGATTGGTTTTGGGGATTCATTGTTTAAGTATAAAGGGGGTAACGTAGGGCTGCTCCCCTTAATTTGGATAACTGCGATTTTCAGGCAGAATTATGCGATTTTCTTAAAATTTTGTATATAGGTTTATTGTGATAAGGCGCTTTCCTGATTAGTTTAGGGGGTTCTTTGGTTAAGTATAAAGAGGGTAAAGGGGGGGACTTATCCTCCCCCCTTAATTTAGATGAATGTGTTTTTCATGGAGAATTATCCGATTTTCTTCAAATTTTGTATATAGGCTCATTGTGGTAAGGAGCTTCCCTGGTTAGTCTTGGGGTTCATTGGTTAATTATAAAGGGGAATACGGGGGTAATCCCCCTTAATTTAGATAAATGGGCTTTTCAGGCAGAATTATCCGATTTGCTTCGAATTTTGTATATATGTTCATTGTAATAAAGGGCTTCCCTGATTAGGTTTGGGGGTTCAATTGTTAACTATAAGGGGGTGGGGGAACGGGGGGATGATCCCCCCTTAATATATTGTCGATTTATTTATTTTTCGAGGGGCTTATTTCAAATTCTTTGAAATAAGTGTATAATATACAATTAGTGTGAATAGCCTGTGAGCTCAATGCCCTCAGTTTAACTGGGCAGTTTTCTTTTTTTTTGGTTCTATGAATCATGATCGACGCAGATCTGCAAAAATTTCTCAGAAATTCCAATATAGGGAAGAATAAAATAGGTAGTATTTCTTACGAAATCCACGAAAATTTTTCGTTAGAATACATTTCATTAAAATTTGCAATAAAAATAATCCAAATTGTTTATAGTTTAATAATAGTGGTAGGAATGTTAAAAAAAAATAATAATAGAAATACTTCGAGCTTTGTATGGAACAATATCACACATTGTAAATAAAGAGAAAGGTTTCTTCATTTAGGAGAATATAATATAACCAAAAGCGAAAATATACAATATTCTGTTCTAGTTACCCACGATTCCAAAAAACGTTTTTTATCTTTAGAAATCCGAGAAACTAATTTGATATTTAAAGAATGATTTATATTAGGAAAGTTTCTTTTGTTGTCGCTGATTTTCGGAAACGCTTCTGAGTAATTTTTTTTTTTTTTTTTTTTTTTTTTTTTGTAAATTAACCAGTTTTCCCAATCTAGAATGCAAATGTTTTATATACTATCAATCATCAAGTAATTTTTTCCTATTCAACGAACACGTTTTATAAACAAATACGATAATTTAACAGTATTAACATTAACATTAACATTAAAATTAATATTATTTTGTTGCTCTTACAGGTGTCAATTCAGTTACGCAACTAAAAATGTTTAATTGAGAATTGAAAACATCCTAATAACCGATTTTCCACTTTGATAAAACTCATCAATACACTGTAAAACTACTCGGAAAGGATTCCGAAAATCAGTGGCAGAAAAATAAACTTTGATTTTATAAACGGTTATTTTAATCTAAAAAATTTCTGAAATTTCTACAGGTAAAGAACGATTTTCGTAATCGGGGGTAACTCGGAATTCTTATTGTAGATTTTCGCACGTGGTAATATTATATTTTTTGTACATTTAGAAAATTTTGCTTTTTTACAATGTAGACATTGTATAATGTTTGTAATGTAGATTTTCCTTTATGGTACTCATTTTATATTGGGCATATGATTTCGTTACTATGTTTTTTTTAATATATTCAATATTAAGAATGGGCAAAATGTCTGTGTGGGAGAATGAGACTTGGGAGCAAAATAATTTTCCTGGGTGAATGTTTCGTTTAGATAAACTAAAAAACTCTGTTCCAAAAATGTGAATATGCAGTGGGAACCTCAGTTTTTTAACGTAATTCGTTTTAGAAAAAAATTCTGAGAACCGAGTTGTTCAACAAACAAATCAAATTTAAAGTAATATATAATGAAATTACGACTAGTTTGCTCCCACCTCCGAAATTTGGTAAATACAGGTAAAAGTCTTCTGTTTTTATCTATTTTATCTATTTTACGCTGTACAGTCCAATACAGTAAAGTATACAAACGCATATAGTACATGAGATAATACATTTTTTTTTTAAATTTTGAGATCAGTTAGGAAAAAAAAACATATCCATACCTTTAATTGTAAAAGTTTGGATGACTTGAAATTAAGAAAAAAACAAAAGTCTTCCATTGTTATTTTTTTAGATCATTTAGACCCCTAAGTTAACTCGATGTTTTTGAATCTGGATGTGCATGAAACTCGTTAGCACCCGGATCACTATATGGCATGTAATATATGTACTTCACGCCAATGAATAAAAAGACGAAACCAAGAAATACAAACAGGTAGCAGAAATGCCAAGCTCCCACAAATCTCCCGTAATATGCAGATTAATTTGACCCAGTTTCAAACACGAATAATTATTTGAGGAATCTTTATTTATTTAATTTTTACGTGAAATATGTTTAATTTCATTACTTGAAAAATTTCTCGTGCGAAATGCATTAAACCTGGATCAATTTAACCCACATATTACGGAAGATTAGCGAGAGTTTGGAACCTCTGACGTAGCTTCAGCAGCTTACTATGCATGAAACTCAAACAGCAATAATTTCGTCAACGCTGCAATAATTGTATTTTGTAAATGCGTCGAAAAAAAATGTCGCTTTTGCTACCTTTTTTTCATTCAGTCGATTTTCCGACGACACTCTCACTGTTCGAGAATTAAAAGTAAATTCGGACGAATTTCTTGTTAGAAAACCAAATTCTTCGACGCATGCAGAATTCGAGAACCGAAGTTTTACTGTATATCGCGCTATAAAGCAGCAAAAAAGCATATAAAACCCAAGTTAAGCATGTACAGATTATTTTTTCTGTACAATTTAAAAATTCTTGTTCAGATCTTTAAGAGCCTACGCTAGTCACGCGAAGAAACGCTCAAGCTAATGTTAAGTCTATGGGAAGGTTCTTGCGGGATTTTTCTCTCGCATTTAAATATTTTTAAATGATTGTTTCCCATAGGATAGCTAAGGTCGATCTCCAACGTTGTTAGTTTTTACTTTTTTGATTTTGGTTGCAGTTTTTTTTATAAGCAAACATTTTCAATTTTGGAACTGGTTTGAACCGGTTCTGAAAGTTAAAGTACCCTTATATAAAAAAACTGGAACCAAAATCGAAAAAGTAAAAACTAACAACGATAGAGATCGACCTCATCTATCCAATGCAAAAACAATCATTTAAAAATATTAAAATGCGAGCGAGAAATCGCGCAAGAACCTTCCCATAGTCTTAACATTAGCTTATGCGTTTTCTCGCATGACTGATGTAGGCTCTTAATCCTGTAAGAGTTATTATATAAATGCTAATAGCAAATATTATAGTATTAGCTTACTAACTCACGACTGAGAAGCCACAGTTTAACACATTTTAAAATTCAAACATCAGCAAATAATAAGATCTTTAAACGTAGTGTGTTTCAATATAAACAAAGTTTCAAAATACAGCAAATATGAATAAATTCGCAAATGAAAAGATAGATAAATATGAGTTTTATTAAAAGAAATATTTACTATAAATCTGGAAAATAAGTTTTATATTGATAACAATGTAATTGCCTTCGTAAATGTTTACAAAAAACATAATTAGACAGGATTTTCATCAATAATTTATAGTAATTCTTTAAATATATTGTATAATGAAAAGGATAATTTGTTTAATAAAATAAATGTCTACTATCATTTTTTAATAGAAAATTTTCTTGACATTTACGTTTTTAAAATACGTATTATATCTTGAATTTTCGTTTATAAAACTCTAAAAGTGAAAGATTTAAACATATAAATCTGGTGTGCACAAATACTTAAAATACTCGCACATTTTTATACAATACTTTTTTTTTGTGAGAAAAAGCCATTTATTAAAATTCTTTCCACATTTTCTAAATATTCTGTCCTTCTTAATATGTATATAAAAACCTGGCAGAACCACCCGGCTTCGCCCGATTTAACCCGATTAGACCTCCCGGGTAACATAAATAAAAATTTAAAATCATAAAAATACGGCGATCATAATAGCGCATTCGCATCCATAAGCCGCCAAAATGACAAACAGAAAAAAATGACATTATTTTGAGGCAATCAGTCTAAATCCCCCAGCTTTATAAATGCAAATGCAAATGTACATGTACCAGAAAAGAACTTTGCTGACAAAACGGGAAAAAATACAAGAAAAACGATAACATAGCATAGCATGTAGTAAAATTCTATTTCATATCATGGCTTGGTAAAGCTTTTATTTTATAGCTAATAAACGCTGATTTAACCCTTTATATCCTGAATTAATTTTCCATCTACTTTTTAATTGTATTTTTGCATCATTGGATAAGTTTTGGTGCAGAATAAACATAGGAAAGAGGAAAATAATTTTTATAGTGTTTTAGTGGTTAATTATGCAACTGTAACCATCATAAATGTTTTACCCTATGATATAAAATAAAATAGTAAATTTCAAGTAGTAAACTTCAAATAAAATATAGGAAATATTCACCTGTAGAGTATAGAAAACAATAGAAAATAATAGTACTAAATAACCGGTAATAAACCACTAAAATTACTCAAATGAAGAACAACATGCATGTCAATTCTATTGCAAAATGGATTTCGAATGTAGCGTGGTAAATGTAAAATCCCTACAATGCAAAGAAAGAGGATATGTGCTTGAATTTGCCATCTCCTGCCTACTGTCAGAAATACACTCTTTGTGCCATTGTGAATACCGTTAGGAAAAACGGTCATATTACGAATATGTAGGTGTTTTATTAAAGTGGTACTTATAAGTACCGTCAGGATAAAAAGGGTTAATAAGAGCAAGTGGTTTTCACTGATTATAAAACTTTATTACTTTCCGGACATATAGCATAAGAAAAGTGCTGCAATAATAACAAAAACCCGATTATCGAAATTTCGGTATATTTTACATTATGAGATTTCCTGAATATGCTTTCGTTATTTTTAAATATACTTCACATGTGTGTGCGTATGCGTGTATGTTGGTGTTTGTGTATGTTTTAAAGGTCCCCGAAGCCTGTTTTTTTGTTTTTATGTCGTTATTTATGTATGTATGTGATTACACACGGTAGAACCAAAACTATGCTTTCGATAGAGCTCGTGTTTGGCGAATATGTGAAAGGACACTGTCGCAACAACTGTGTACATTTTCGAAAAAATTTGCTCATGTGTTTAGTATCTAAACCAAATTTCAACCAAATTTCAACCATTCTGTGACGATAACTGATAAAAATTTTCTTTTATATCTCAATCATTCAATTAAATTATTTTTATTTTTCACGATTATCTTGTGTCGATCCAACAATTCACTTGAGCCTCACTTAAATTAGAAAAGTAATTTTTCCTTACAAAAAAAAAAAAAAAAAGTTTTATTTATCTGATGAAAGTGTGTGGAAATTTATGTAATTCATAAAGTGGAGAAATAGCTCCTTTTAAAACAACTTAAAACTCCTATTACTCTGAATATAACTCTATTTAAATATTTATTTTCATTCATTGATTTTAGCATGGGCGAAATTAAAATTCATCGAAGATTACGTCATAGTTGCAGCTATATCAATGAATGTACATGTTTTCATTAGAACATGGTGTCATTTTCACCAGTTACTTTTGTAAAATTAGGAGCTAAGATATTTATTTTTATATTATTATTTATTTAAAAGAACACATTTCGACAAAAAAAAAAAAAAAAAAAAAAATGTCTGATTATTTTTCGTGAATTTATAACAAATATATTTAAATAAATGTACGACGTCATTTAAAATCACTTAAAGTAATCTTTTTAATTATATATACAAAAAAAATAACATTATCTTGTCGGAATGACGCCACTTTCGAATTTCAAATTATAGTTAATGAATCTGAATTTTTATTGGCTAATAAAAATATTGTCAATACACAATTTCTTTTTATGGCAACAAGAAAGAAACATTAGAAAATGAAATAAAAATAGATTTATATAAAGATAAACTATGGAAGGTGGTTGAAAAAATGGGTAAAGTGTGGTCTGATATTTTTTTATGTTGACATTGACCTTTCCCTTGTTCTAAAACGTATGTACATAAAGTTTCGTGCAAATCTTTCAAAAACTGTAGATTTGTATAAGGAATGTACAAACCAAGAACGGTTTTTATATAGATAGATAGATGGTTGTAAAACATTTGCAAATCACATATAGAGAGTGAATTATACATGTGAAACTGAAGTTCGTGATGCTGATGTGAAGCAGCAACAATTTCTCGACCACAACTATATTTTCTTTGGAAATTCATAATATTTGATGAGTAATACAGAAACATTACCATCCCTTTACACTATATAAAAAATAAATTTAGTCAGAAGCAGTAATGGTTGAATAAAGGGAAAAAATGTTCGCCTTCATTTCAGATGTATTATCTAAGTGCAAAGAAAGTGGTATCTTACATAATAGTTTATTATGCATATTAATATAAAATATTACATATGTCTTTAAAAAATCGAATTTGTAAGTTATTTTTGATTTCAAGTGTATTCCATAAATATATAGTAATGTCATTTCTTGTAGAAACTTCATTTAATGCTTATTTTTTGAATTTCTAAGGTCCCAGATATTAAAGATTCCCGAATTTGTATGATTTCCTCACTGTTTCTCCGTAATGTAATAGAGCATAGTTTCATATTTTTCTAAGCTAAGTCCATATAAAAAGAAAATGTAACGTAAACGTTTTTTTGAGTAATATGAAAAAATTTGGTTGTCATTATTAATAAAATCGGAAATGGCCTCGAAAGTTTCTAATCTTTTACGTTTATGTAGGGAAGAGTGGGTGTAAAACCGGGTAGGCAGGTCAAATTAGGTACCCTGATTTCTCACTTATGTGTGCTGCCTTGGGGATAGTACTCGTCTATATTATATTCCAAAGCGTCCGCTAACAGTGAGCCATCGGTTTTTGAATTGGGGGTCTCTGTGTCCTTGCAAGTTTACAGGAAAGAAATTCATCTCAAAAGTTTAAATATTTTGTCGTTATTTCTGTTCTTTAAATAAATCCAGTCTGAAGGATCGATTTAGGTGAGCAAACCACTATTTTCTATAGCTGTCACGTGATATTTGAACGACCATGGGAACGACCATGTTGATTTTTGGTCGTCTGCGAGGACAAAACCGTGTACTCAAGGTTTTGCATGGAACTCTGCAATAAATTGTTTCCTCACTCAACACATGGTGAAGGATGAATACAATGTTCAGTCTACAAGGAGTGGGGAAATGAGGAGTAGAGCGAATACGAGAAGTAAAAGTGGAGAATGCCATTACATGACAAGATAAAAAATTGCTTGAAAACCTGAAACAAAGTTACTGACCTTTAAAAAATGTATATATGTTTTAAATTTTGATTTAAAATTGATTACAATAAAACTTTTTGTTACTCGAAGTGTAAAAACTTAATTCCTGATTAGTACCCGCATTTACTCTACTACGAAAAATCGGAACTGTTTCAGATGATTCTAAGAAACGCCTTTTCCCAAGTAGAAAATAATTTTCCTGTGGCAACAGGTGTGTACTTTCAATAGCCCTGATCCCCTCAAACACGTTTGTGGGATGTTTTGATTTTTCCGCTTTTCTAGACTTTTGTTAACAAAGGAAAACCTTTAGTTACCCGTTTTAACCCTACTTTCGCCTGCATTTTTTTTTTTTTTTTTGGAAGTCGGCAATGTAAGCACTTTTTTTTTCAAATAAATACCCTTTTTTATCCCATTTCAGACACAAAAAGTATAAAAAAAACTGTATTTTGCACTGTGGAGCTAGCTATGAGAAATACAGTTTTGGGAAATATATTGTAAAGATTCTCAAAACTTATATTTGTCACATCTTTAACTAACCACTTGGGTACATTTGACGACTGAGACTCGTATTGTCCACGGATTTTTTTAATTTTTTTATTCAGAAATTTCGAATTTATATCAGAATATTTAAAACAGTAATTCTCGATTCTTTTTAATCAGGAAATATCTGTCAACAAATCAATGTCATCTATCAACAAAAAACACTATTCCGAATTTCTGGTGTGTCTGTTCTGTATGTTTTTTTTTCAAATAAATCTATACCCAAAGGGTTAATAATTGTTTCATGGACACCACAAAATCAAATAATATTTTATTTAAACAGGAAATTTTTTATAGATACTTTTTTTTATAAATAAATAGTAAGTCTGTTATTTAAGCGTCACTTAGCCAGTTTTCTCTAATCTTGTATCTAAGCTGCCTTTCTTGATAGCTTGGGAGAAAAAAAAAACAGAAAATTTATATTACTGTCTGAGGCAAATGGTGAGATGTGTGATGCATATCTCCAAACATTAAAATATATCCTGCTTAACCTCTGTCCTATTTGCACTTTTATTAACGTGTAATACGAAAGTAGAAAGCTCCGTAATTGGGTGATATTTAAAAAGAAAGCATTTTTGCATACTTTTATCAGTTTACTTAAGCCAAATAATACTTTTTATACCTAAACGATGTTAAATCACTATACTGTTCTGTGTAAAAAATAAATTTTTAGTTTTAATTTCCAGAAAATTTTTTTCTTGCACCAGTAAACCTATAGTGCAATTTTAATATGTTATCATGAAAGATGTGCGGTCCTCTCTGGGATGTCAGTAATATCGTATGTCATGTTAAGTTAGTAAGAATTGAAAAATAGTATGAAAACAGCTATTTTTCTGAAGGTGAATAAGGCGAAAATAATATTTCAATTAATTACTTAAAGAAAAGGTCCCTGTCATTCATGTTAATTAAATTATAAGACATAAACAGATATGTCTCTAACATTTAATTCATATTATGTTGTCAATTCACAAGCGAAATCAGTTAATTTTCAAGACACATTAATTACATCAAATTAAAGAAACTTAACAACAAATAAGCATTTCTAAAATCAATAGAAGTTACTAAAATATACATAATCTTCATTAAAATCTTTATTAGAAGACTTAAATTGATTTGATCTTTTAACTGGTTTAAGAAATAGATAGACTGGAAAGAAGCTGGAAACATACCCTAGACAAAACAACACCAACTTATAAATATGCGGCTAGCTTGCTAATATAAATTCGCTCTGTGGTTGGATGTTGGCTTCTCGCTGGTTAGCAATGTTCTGATTGGCTTTTCAGATAAACATATCCAGACCATACTGAATTTTAATGTGTTGACAGTGGTCATCCATTGCATCATGCAAAGCGTATTTTTTAGAGTAATTTGATAATTTAATGATGATTGTAAATAATACTAAAAAAAAAACACGTTCGTAAATAATTTACGTAAATCAGGGTTCGTACGCTTTTACCACAATTTATAATAGAATTTTTAGCAATTAAACAAGCAAACAAGGCGCTTAGCATTTCTGCTGTTTAAATACAAAATAGATAAATTCTATTAAAAATTGTTGTAAAAGCGTACGAACCCTGTACATTTATGATTTTGTTTTCTATTTTTCAAACAAAATGAAGCAAAAATACGCTATCCTCTTTAATAAAAAGCTATGCGTTGCTGACGACTGGGATTTTCGCCAATCGTTGCCACAGATTAGTCTCGGAAAATGAAACATTTGAAGTTACTGAAAAAATTAATTGCTCGAAAAATATTTGTCTCAAAATTGTTAGACAAACTGCGTTAGAAAGGTGAAAAATTGTATTTTTCTTTATATAAATTTCAAATCCACTAATTATGCCATTTTTCAAATATTGAATTAAAAAAAATACCAAATTTCACAATGGAGTACCAGAGCGAAAACTTCACGCGTAAAAAAAAAATAATAACAGCAATGTGTCAGCACGAGTCACAAATTATAGTAACCGTATTATTCTGTTAAAATATAAAAGTGAATTATGATGTCACGAGTGCATGATTTTTATTTAAATCTAGACAAATACTAGATGCGCCATTTCTTTTACTTGTGAATAATATAGGTTAATTCACGTTATTAAAAAATGTAGCTACAAAACATATAAATTAATGGAAAACGGTAATAAATTGTAAATGTAATAGTAAACCGTAATAAATAAACATAACTTAGTGAAATAAGTATCCGTTTTTATGTTATTTTAGGAAATTCCAGGTAAAGGTATAGATTACTTTAAATTACAAGGTCAAATTCACCGATATATTTCGTTTGATTCAAGATTCTTTTGGAGAAATCGACCAGCGCAGCGGGCGTAGTCTGCTAGTTTACAACATAATGGGTGAACTAAAATTTTGCTCTCACCTTTTTCGGAAGAAAGTGCTCAGAGTCTATGTGGTATGCCGTCTGTCTCCAGTACTATAGACCCCCAGTTGTGATCCAATCACTAGAAAGTTTTAAGAAAATAGAAAGATCGACGATTTTATTTTCAATACTTAATTAAGTTAGTAAAATAATTTGAATGAAACATTGGGAAATTTCTAGTTTTCAATGTTTAGTTAATTATAAAAAATACTTTAATGAAAAAATAGAAAGTTTCTATTTTTCATTATTTGATTAAATTTTAAAAATAATTGGAAACCAGGTGAAAAATTTGTATAGTGGGATTTTTTTAAAATATTCGTTATAGTAATTTTGGTTTTAACGAATTTCCTATTTTTAGAGATCCCGCGAGTTTAGAGACAAATAAACAACCGTATTTTGGAAAGTAATTTTCTAATTTGATGATGATTTTGTATAATTTAAAAAATACAAATTATTGCACAAGCAAAACTGACGTTATTCAAAGCAAGCGAAGAGCGTCCCCCCCCACCCCCTCCCCCACGAAGCAGAGCGGAGATGTCCGTGGAATGTAGCTTTGCATGTAGCTTTGAATTTATTTAATTTCATAACAAAGTGCATTAAATGTTGGTTTCGATTACCTTTCAATTTGTTAGAGTTTTTAATCCGTCAGTAGCGCTAAGGTATAATCCTTTCTATTATTGGATATCTGTAATATTAGCTCCGTGATCACGCACCTTTAGCTTTAGATACATGGAGTATTAGATTGTGAAATAATTCAAATCACATTGCCTTTAAGCTAAATACCATACTTTTGAAGTAAACAAATATATTACGTCTGAACATATTTATATTTATATTAAAATCATTAAAATTACAAACATTACATTACAATTACATAAAACATAAGCAACTTTAAGCATAAGTAAATTTTTTAAGCAACTTCAAACATAAATATCCCGGTTCTCAGTTTAAAGATGTAGAGTATGGTATTCCATGCCAACAATGCAATGCGATCTATATAGGAGAGACAGGTCGAACACTTGAGGTAAGACTAAAGGAGCACAGATGTACATTTCAAAATAAAAATTTAAATTCCAAAATAGTGGATCATGCAATAAAAACTAACCATTTTCCAGATTTTGCTAAATCTTATGTAATCAGATCGAGGTTCAGCGAATACAGAACTCGTACTTTCTTAGAAGCATGGTATACGAAAATTACAGATTTACCTCTTAATGAAGCAGGTGCAATCCCGAATGAATATTCCGTGTTATTATAACTGTATCTTTGGCCTCGACATTTTGATACGTTGCATTTTCTATGTATTGATATTTTTGAACTGTGACTTACGTTAAGAAAAATGTTTGTTGATGAGGGATTTTCATGTAAATCCGAAACGTCCAATTTTAATATGTTTGTAATGTTTTATGTAATTGTAATGTAATGTCTGTAATTTTAATGATTTTAATATGAATACCATAGTATTAGGTCACAGCTTACAAACATGTGTGTTTACAAACATGTTTGTTAATTAATGTTACAAGCATTAATTAAAAACTCCAACATTAATGTTGGAGCGTCTAACTGAGCCTGTAGTGAACGAGTTACAATTTTATTGAGTGTAAAATGATTAAAGTTCTAAAAAGAGAGTCAATATTTCTTGAAAAACCCGGATGAAATTAGTGTTGATTGAGTGATGTAGATAGTAAAATTAGTACATAGTGTAATGCAATTTGTATGTTAAACTTTATGGCAAAAATTAATATCGATTGCGTAACTTTCGTATAATTCTGATGATTGATTTCATAAATGTTCTTTCTTCATTATTTTTGTTAAGATGGGTGAAGGTATTCATAAGGCCCGATGAATGAGATTATTTATTTTCTGATAATTTAAATTTACTCAAAAAAGGCAAGTATCAATATTATTTGAAAGTACTCCTTCATATCTCTCTAGAAAAGTATGTGATCAATAATTTTCAAAAATGTCAAGTACATTCATTTAAAATTATTGGAATTAGAATGCCCGCCGATTTTGAAAATGTTGCTCTAAAGAAAAAAAAAAAAAAAAAAAAAAAAAAAAAAAAAAATCAGTTACTATATTAACTGTATCGCGCTTCACTTTCGATATTCATTTGTTACTAGTGAAATGTGAATTTTGAATGTAGGAATATAAAGAAGAAATTTAAGCGAAAAAAAAATCGAAATTTTGAACTGATCAAAATGGAGTTACACCGTGGTAATCAGACGACTCCTAAATGGGCCATTTTTTTTCATACCATCTTTTCCAAAAAAACTAAGATAAAATAAGATAAAATAAAATAAAATAAAAACTTTTTTTCTCGTGGTAGGATTCTACACTTCCAATAAAAATAACCTTACAGGTATGTTATTACTTGGAATTTGGAACAAGATATATTATACAGATATATTATACATTATACTATGTCACTGGACCAATGGGGTACGTATATCTAGTGATAACAATGTGGATCTTATATTTATGACCGTAGTGCAATTCCAGAGCGCCAGAACACTGGAAAATCCTAAGGGGGCCGAACAACAGCAAAAGAAACAAGAACGAAAAATAATGCGTAAAGCATAGATTATGAAACACTACCCAACACAGCCAGAAAACTGTAACGAAACTTCATCGTTAAATAAGGGGAAATAAGATATGTAAGAAAACAGTTTAGAAAACACATCACACCACAGTTTTCGAAATTACCTTCCAGTGCCAAAAACATAGTCGAATTATTTTGTGCAGCCCTGTATATGATCAATAGATGTGAATATATAGTATGATAAAATTTAGTTCAGTATAATAATCCCATTTAGCATTTTTTGTCAATCGACGGAAATGCACTCGAAATCTTTTGTACAGCCCTGTATATTATCTGAAGACTTTTGTACACACCACCTATTAAGCTAAAAGGCAACTTAAAACTCACTTGCAGCAATTACCAAACGTAAACGACAATGTATCTTTTTTTTCGTAGCCCTGTATATGAATTTATTTATATTCCACCAGCTTCTATTAGTCTATTTTGTACGCTTCATAATTGCATATCAATTTCACCATGTTTAAAATGCTGTATCATCATCAAAATGTACTTGAAACAATTTTTTTCCTTTTGATTGTAATGGAATGGAATACTTTTAACTACACTGTAAAAAAAAAAAAAAAAAAAAAAAAAAAAAAAAAAAAAAAAAAACTATGAAATTTACACGATTCATTTCCTGTAGGTATCATGCGATATGTAGTAAAAGACAATAACCTAAAAAAAATTATGGGTAATCCGAGTATATTTACGCAAGATAGAGTACGAAGGGACGGCCAGACAAACCGAAGTTATAAACATTTTTCAAGTAGGCTGGAAAGTGTTAAAAACACAATATCGTTTTCGTCCAAAATTTAAAGAAGTAATAATTAAATTACAATAATCCTTAAAAAATAATAAAATATAAAAATATGCCTAATTTTTTTTTCACAATCAAAAGGAAATCAAAATGAAAAAAAAAAAAAAAAGGCTAAAGAAATTGCAGGAAATTAAATATAAAAGAAAAGAGTTTTATATAAAATAACTGGTATATAAAAACATTTCATTTGAGGGGGGGGGGGGGGGAGGTCCCGTACAATAGTGTTTTTATTTCAGATTCTTTCTCTATAACTGGGTTTATAAAATAAAAAGAAAAGTAAATGCCCTTTTGAGAGCTGGGCAAAATATTTGGCTCGCTGAAATAGAAAATATTGTGAAAGTTTCTAACACTGCACATTTTCGTACGTTCCTTTTTCTAAATCTGCAGTTTGTAGCCCACTTACTCAAAGAAATATTTGTTGCGCCCCATTTCCGATATCGGAGGTCATAAAACATCTTAACTTTTCCCATGAATAGTTTCCAACTCTGATAATCACATTTTTTCCAATAAAACGAGAAGCTGTATATGTTAGGTAGGTACATTATGGTATATAGCTAGGCACATTTTTGTAGTATAAATATTTAATACGTTTTTCATAAATAAATATTTCTTTATATGAATTTAAATTCATGAAATGCAAAATTTAGAAATGATTCATCTTTAAACAAGTATAGAGAAAGAAATGGATTTTATTAAGCATCGGCTAGCTTTTATCGTATCACTATAGGACGAATACCTGTAGGGTTGCCTTTTGAAGGGCAAGCGTTGCTTGTTATTACTTATTTGTTATTACGTAGTATAGGGTAATTACTTACCCAACATACGTAGTACAGTATAAGTCTTGTAATCGTTTTGAAAATTGAAAAAAAAAATTGACGGATTTACACGTTTCAGACACTGGAGATTCCGAAAAACACATTTTTAGAAGAAAAAAAATTTGCCGTCCGTCTGTGTGTCTGTGTGCATGTAAACGCTCTATCGCCCGAAAAAAAATGAGATAGAGACTTGAAATTTGGTATGTACTTAGTATGTAATAATGGGAAGACGCTTATTGAATTTCAGTAACCTCGATTATCCGGAACTATTTTTTTCGGACTCGCAAAATATTCGTTCTGATAAAAGGTATATAAAAAATTTCGAAATTGTTTATTTTAAGGAGTGAATATAAAAGACAAAAAAAAAAAAATTGCATAAAGCATGGAGTCAATCGGATAATGAGATACCGAGATATTTGTAATCCTATTTCCCACAATCTTCGATTTTTCATGCCCTGTATTTCATCCAAATTTCAATTCAAAGATATATTTTAATTGAAAATAAGTCGCTTAATCAGATGCAATAAACCACTAGTTAATAGGATTATTGTTTTTGGAGTTATAAGGATGTTTCTTTTAAGCAATTCAGTAATCGAGTCTTTAAAGCTTATGACGTCATCAAGCCACGATTTTATTCGAATTGCAATACATTTTATAAGTAGTTTACAATTTTTTTATTTTAATATTTTACATTATGCATATCCATGATGGGTAAGTATTACGGTGGCCCCCAACGACTAGTTTTCTCTCAATGTAAAACAGACAGAAATTATAATATAGCCAAGAATGTAAATATTAAATATCATTTTAAAGTTAGAATTTTCGAATAGCGTTCTTTATATTTAGAAACCCCAGAAACCAAAATGTTTTCGAGATTTATTGAATAATTTATAAAACCGCAGTTTCTCTTGCTGCCACTGATTTTTGGAAACTTTTCCGAAGATTTCATTGTTTATTGCCGAAACGTCAGTTGAGACTCACTGTCGAGAAGCGAAAAGTTTTTGGTTTCTGTATGTCTGTTTGTCTGTCTGTTCCGTGATAACTGCCGTAAAAATCGTCCCATTAGGTTGATTTTTGGTGGGTATGTTGGTGAGGTACCCGGAATCAGCTGTGAACTTTTTAGTTACATTTCGTTCGAAAATATAGAACATTTCTTTTTTTGGTCTTAATGCTATGGGAATACAGACGATTTTCAAATTTCCTTTTTAACTGAAATGAAAATCGCATATTTGAATAATGGATTTAAACGCAAAATTACTAATACTAAATTTGCGATACGGAGGTTTTAAATATATCCAATAGCTTTGAAAATTTGCTGATACATTCATTAGAATTTAGAAATTGTTTAAATTATTGGAACATTTTTTGCATCTGTTCGGGAAATATAAAACATTTTATTTTCCTATTTTTTACAAACTTAAAATGCATTTCTTTTTACTTTGCTCTTTAATTTATTAGTTGCTTATCAACCATATTTCAGAGAATATCAAATTAATAAAATTCAATTAACTCGCACTGTTTCGCTGTAATATTTTACTATCAAAATAAATTATTTTTGTATTAAATTGACAAAAATGAAGAATTTATTTTAATACAAGTTTATTTGGTTATTTAAAAAGTTACATGAATATGAAGTTCATAATATCATTGCATAAACCGTTTTTAATTTAACGCTTCTAATTTCTGAAACCTCCGAAGTATTTTATATGCCTATAAATAGGTCTGTATTATAAAAAAAAATTAAATTGCGGATTGTAAGATGCTAAATAATATGAAAAGTTATATTAAAAAACAATGACTTTTAGAGATGACGTTGAGGCTCCTGATCTGCAGATTTACTAGTTAATAAATTTTTAGGATTGTATTACTTCTCAATTAAACTTTTTCAGCTGCGTAATTGAATTTGTAAATGGAAGAATAACAAAATAATATCCATGTTATATCAGTTAATGCTGTTAATTTATCACGTTTGTCTGTAAAATGTGTTTGTTGAATATGAAAACTTTTAATTTAGAATTGATAGCATCCCAAAAGTTTATGTTGTGGGTTGTGAAAACTGATTAAAACACTATGAAAACTACTCGAAAATATTTCCGACATTCATTGGCTACAAAAGAAACTTTATTTTTAATACATGGTTCTTTACATCTCGAAAATATATTGTTTTACGAAAATCTAATGTTAAAGAACGCTTTTTGTAATCATTAGTAACTAGGAATAGGTTATTGTGTATTTTGTTCATGTTTATATTATATTTTTAAAGCTTAACCCGTCAGCACACGTGCTGGATAAATTTTGTCCCAATGGGTTTTCTTGTGTCAATTTCCCCCCGGTTTGATTATAAACAAAAATTTATATTTTGAAATAAACCGTAAATCAATAAATAACATAATTTAACTTAAAATAATAAGTTCGTTTATATTTAAAGAAAAAAAAAATCTAGCACTAAGATTTATTTTCTGCATATCATTACATAAAAAGCTTTTACAATCGAAATTCAGCCATGAAAATACAAAAAAATAAAAAATAAAAATCTGATATGTAGAAACTGTATGTGTAAGAGTTGTTAACGTTTAAAAGAACAATTATATATTTATTTGCATTACATAAACATTTGCATTAACATTTTCCTATCATTATGGGTTACGTTATAGCACGCGTGGGGTAAATTTCCTCCCACGTGACTTTTTATAACAAAAGAATGGAAAATTCACAGTCAGAGGTAAATTCTTTTTGGCCACATCTTGATATCTTTCAGCTTGAAAGGTACTATAAAGCTCAGAATGATCACGGATGATTTTCGCACATTTTTAAGTAATAGTTTTGAGCTGGGGTAGATATTATCCCAGCGCGTGTGCTGACGGGTTAAGAAACGATTGTCTGCTCTTTAGAGCGTACAAGGTAAATCCTGAAATCCTTCAACATTTACCCCACTCAAATCACTCTGGTATCGAACCCGTAAACGTCTGTCCATGCACATTATTTTGTGGCCTGCATGCAAATCGCAGGGTTGAAAAAAAGACAAATATTTAAACAAAGAATGACAACTGTTTATTTTAGTTAATATTAATCTGAATTTATTTGGATGATTATAAATAAAAAATATATATATTAAAATCAAAAACATTAATACAAAATATTTATAAGTAAAATTTAGTATAACATTAAATTTAGTTGGTAATAAGTAATATCCGCAGATTAATTGGTAGTTTTTGTTTTCGGGAAAATAGTATACCCGTGCAGATGTTCCATTCCGGATTTTTTCATAAATAATTTAGACAAAATTTTGAAAAAAAAAATGCTAATGAAGCTACTCATGTATGTAATAAAGAAACAGTGAAATTTATCTGCAGAATTCCAGTAGAAAATCTGCAAAAAAAATAAAATACTTTAGAGCAGCGTTTCTTAAACTGTGGTCCGCGGACCCCTGGGGGTCCGTGAGCTGGCTGCCGGGGGTCCTCAAACCCAATGTTGAATTTAGATTTTTTTTTTCGGGAGAAATTTCAGAAGCTCCGGAGGAGGAGGGATTTGCAAGACTTAGAACTTCTAGTCTAGATCATTAATAAGCATAAAATTCCAAATACTTCGGGGGAGACTTTTCAATGCTCTATAGGTGGAATATGTGTGAAAATATTAAGAACCTATTGATTCAACATGTAAATAATAAGTTCTTAGCATTGCAATTAGATGAGCATTTAGACATTTCTAATACTTTAAATTTGAGAGTTTGCTTTCATTATGAATTTGGTGGTAAGATATGTGACGATTTTTTGTTTTGCAAATCCCTTCCAACTTACACAACAAGTGCAGCACTATTCATATGTTTAAACAGTTTCATACAGGAAAATTATAAAGAACAACTGTAGAACTCGACTGCATGTTGATCCAGTCTTTCTTAAACACTGAACGAGATGCTACACATCCAGTAGCAAAACATAAGCAGCATACTTCTCATAGGAAATAGTACTACGTATATTTTAACTGTCTTAACATGTCATTGACAATTATTTTCCTTTTATATATTGCTATTACTATTTTTCTTGTATTAATGTCGCTGATTTTTCTAACATCGTTAACTAAATATAGAATATATGTAATGAAAAATAGGTAAAATGTTTTCGTTAAAATAATTTCTTATCTTATATTAAGAAAAATATCGTTGGGGGTCCCCGAACTACATATCACATCAAAGGGGGGTCCGCGAGGTCCCAAAGTTTAAGAAACGCTGCTTTAGAGTATTTGGCGCAAAAAGACGCGATTTGGCAAGCAACATTTTTTCCTCGCCAAATGCAAACAATTTTAATGCCTTTTTGAAATTGGTTGTAAAATGATTATTCGAATGCGCAATACTTAATAAATTTAAACTTAAACGATGAAAGTTTATTATTTTTTGTATAATTTTTGTATTTTGAACAATGTTTTTTTAAATTTCTAAATATGTCTATGAGATTTTTGTAAAATTTGAAAGCGTAAAATTGTCATTAGCTTAAAAAAGATTATAGTAATGGGTTAATTCTAGCGCTCATGATACCATACCCTCTTGTCCAGAATAGTTTGCATTTTGCGCTCAACATTTTCAACTCTCTGTACTTTTGCAATAATATTAATTAAAAATATTCTTTAAATCAGATTGAATAAGTCATTCACGTTTTTTGTTATCTATTTATTACCGATTGAATGAAATTTTGCTATTATTTTATCCCCCATTCAACGATTTTTTTCTAATTTAAATGGCTTCACCGTTTATATAAGTAATTTTTAAATGTATTTTAAAAAGTAAAGCCCGATGACAATAGTATTCGTTATACATTTTCATATCGAAAAAGTCGTTATTTTCATACCAACAATACATTTTCCTTGAATTGACAATGTTCAAAATCGGGCGTTTTTTTCCCTTTAGCTTGAAACAATTTTAATCAATTTAAATTTTGTTTTAAATCTTTAAATTTCATTATACATATAAATGTGTACACAAAATTGTAGTTATAAAAAATTATTTATTATGTAAGTTAAACTTACATAAACAAGTTCAGCATGAAAAAGTTTTTCCTTAAGGAGTATTTGTCATAAAACCGTCATAAAACTTTAGTGCTTATAGAAATAAAAATATTTTTCTTCAAATTTTTTCTTTTCTTTACATTTAAAATAACTATCTGAAAAGGCACGACCCGTTGTTACATAATGTTTACTCAGAAACGGCATATTTATGTGTATATAAAAAGCATTACACATGGATTTCCTTATAGCACTATGGCAAGCGCAAAGAGCTTATTTGAAGAACCAATCTTTTCTAAAGAGATATGCTATTTATGATCCATTAACTTGTGAACAAAATGTCATACATGGTGTACATTATATTCCTGTGACATTTCAAATAAATACATGAAGATGAAAGCTTTTTAAAATCATCCAGACACATCTGCTTATGAGCACGTTTCGGAATTTCTAAGCATAACACATTTCTTAAGGATTAGGATCCCACGCATGTTTTAAATACCACACGTAATTTTATATTTATAATTAAGTGTGTCATTTTTAATGAACTGTTATACTATTTCGAAGTTTATTATCTATATACAGATGAAATTTTAAGTGAATAGTTAAAAAAAAGTACTTTACATTTACTGAATAGTGGAAAGGTTAATAATTCTCCGAACTACCTATTTTTACAGACATTATTTTAATTTTTCAACATATAGATTGGCATTGTACATTTTTGTAAAGTCTTAAAAACATCTCTAAAATCACATTAAACCAGTTATATGTTAAAACTTCACAAAAGTAGACTATTTTCACCTGTTGTCTCAGGTATCTTCAATACTGATGTTATGATTTGACCATTGCTTTTACTTGTTTACTTTTGTGAAGTTTTACATATGACTGGTTTTATGTGATTTTAGAGATGTTTTTAAGACTTTCGAAAAATGTACATTGCCTATCTATATGCTGAAAAAGTAAAATAATATCTGTAACAATAGGTAGTTCGCAGAATTATTAAGTTAGAAAATGACATTAGGAAAGATCATGGATTAAATATTGGAAAAGGATACATCCAAAAAAATATGGCAGTAAAACAGTGAAAAATGCAGTGTTTTATTTCTATCACTTCTGAAATGTAATCATATTAAATTGCGTGAGCCAATCTGCACTTTAGAAATTGAAAGTGGTTTGTGGTTGTTTATTAAATGGTCTTATACTAATGAAGTGTTTTTAGTCTTAATCAGGGCTGGCAGCGTCCTATATTTTTTTAATAATCCCCACCACTATTTTCAACATATAATATTTACAATATCCTTCTGTTGCACATTTTAAAGAAATCTACCATGAAATTTATAGTTTGAAAATAGTGGTATCAAATATATAAAAAATATAGGACTCTGCGACCCCTGTCTTAATGTATCCGTTCCCAGTAAGTTTATGTGACGAGTCTATTCGACATCCAACATAGAGCGATATGCAACTAAATGAGTTAAGAAAAAGGGGTTTTCGTTATTGACTATTCTTGCACCTAAGTCATGTTTATTAATTTCAATATATTTGAAATAGTATACCATCATTCAAATAGAATACAAACGATTTTATCTCGTAGACCGTAATGTAACGGAATTCTTTTGATTGTCCCTGTCAACTAACTATAAATGCAACACATTCCATATTATATTTCCAAATTTTCACAGTAAACTTCAATAGCACATATCAATTACATTGTTATTTGAGTACATTTGTGCGAGTTAGAGTACTGACTGATATACGGCAAACAGACAAACCAAAGTCATAAATTACTTATCAAATATATTGTAAAGTTTTAAAATACACTAAATGGAACAAAATTTTGAATTGAATTTTGGTTTCAAACGAAAGAACACTTTTTTTCTACACTGTTAAAAATTTAGAGTAAATTGTCCAGTCATTTGACCGTTTAAAAAAAAACGGTTTTAGCGCTATTCTGACCGTATTATTACCCATATTTTGGTCAGAATAGAGCCAAATTTTTAACAGTGTTCGATGGTGTATAGTTTGAATTCATGCTATATTACAATCGTTAGTTTGAATTCATGCTATATTACAATCGTTAAAAGCTAAAGCGATATCGCAGGTTCTTAACCGCATTGTTGTGAAATTGGACTTGAATTTAGAATTAATGTCTTAAATTAAGTGGAGAACGCATTTCTGATGATTCTGTGAGTATCCATAGTGAAAAAAATAGGATTTTGTTGCTAATGTATGTTGTGAACATACTATTTAATGATATAATATAAAAAATATACACGATGAATAATATATGGCAGTTTTAACTGTTAAATAATGGCAATTTTTCATTTTTCATTAAAATATATTTTTAATGTTGTGTTATTAATTATAAATTGTTAAAAGTAAAATCTGTATAGCTAAAGCTTATGATATGCGAAGAAGCACTTAAGTCAGTTTTGACTCATGAAACCTATATTTTGTAAATTCTAGTTAAGGAAACGTTTTATGTCGGTTAATGTAAACAAACATAAATAAGTATATTTTAACGTAATTTGTGAAAGTTCTCCCCATTATATATTCGAATTCCAATAATGAATTACACAGAAAATGCATTACAGTATCTTTTGGACTGTTTATGTAATGGAATACATATATCATAGCAAAAATTAGAGAACCCTGTGTTTGTAAATGCATTACTATTCGAGTCACAAAACATAAAATAAAATGCACAAAAAAAGTTTTTAGTAAAAAGTATATTTTTTATAAGAAAGTATTTTTAATATTATTTCGATAATGCTAAATCATTAAATACAAAAGTGGAATAGCTAACATTTTGCCGCAAAAAAATTGTACAATATTTTATTCGGGAAAGTACTATTTTATATAACGTATAATAAAAAAGTCTTGTTTAAAGCTATTATAAAACAGAAATAAATATGTATGGTTTACTGTAATGTTTGAATTTTTTCCCATTAAAAATCCGAATTCCAATAATGACTTACATGCAAAATACATTAAAGTATCTTTTGTTATGTTGATTTAATGAAATGCATTTATCATAGCGAAAATTACATCTCCTTATTTCCGTTATAAATGCTTTACTATTAATGTCGCAACAAATAAATTAAAAAAATGTTGTATTAAAAATTACATATTTCATCTGCAGGTATTTTTAAAATTATTTCAGAAATGTTAAATTATGATAGACAAAATTTTAATAACTAAAAATTTACAGCAGAAAAAAAATTAATGCATCTTTAACTCGCAAAAATGATACTATTTTATATATGGTGCATTAAAAAAGTCTTGATTCATGATTATATAAATCACAAAGAAATATACATATTTCACTGTAATTCCTGAATTCCATTTCCATTTTAAATTCGAATACCAATAATGACTTACAGAAAAGATGGATTAAAGTATCTTTTTTTTTTTTTTGTTGTTGCTATTGTGAAATGCATATATCCTAGCGAAAAGTAGAGTTCCATATTTTGGTTATAATTTATAGACATTTTCAATTCTTCCAGAAAATAAAAATTTTAATTTCTAAAATTATATCTTTCATGAAATAAATGTGAATAGTTTTTTCTTTTTTTTCAAAAATGAATAACTTATAAAGTAGATTTTTTATATTCACGCATAATAAAGTATGCTTGAAAGTAATGTGTTTTGTTATACACTGGGTAATCCAAAAGTTACAAAAACAAAGTAATTTAATTGATTAAAAAGTATAAAAAATAAGACTATGTGGTTTTCACATAAATACACAGAGTAATTGGTTTTTTGATAGAAAAAATATAAATAAACTGCGAGAATTGCTATATGTGCCTCTGATACCTATAGTTTACTCAAAATTAAAAGCTAATCTAAATAAAAATAAGGGTTATCTATGTACACCACTCAGTTTCAGATTTGCGACTTTTCTCGATTATTTGGACATTTTATGTAAAAAATATTGGCTAAGATGCTTTACACTCACGCAGATTAAAAAATAAAATTATTCGGTTAAAAAAAGGAAAAAAAATCGCCAAATTTAGGAGATTTTTTCCTTTAATGGCAACCTACCCATTGTATTAAGTTATTCGTTTGGCGCAGTCTTGAAAATCGCGCCAACAGAAAAGTCGCCAAACTTTTGTTTACATATGTTTCCGTGAGTGTAAAGCATCAGTTCCAAAATATTTATCCTCCCCCCCCCCCCCAGCCCGAAAAAAAAGATATTGACAAACATTTAATGTTTAAAATGTAAATATTCAAATTAACAATTAGAACTAATTGATACATTAACTACACAAATTAAATACTTATTTCGAATTTTTGATAAACTCTTCACCAAAACATCATCAATATCCGTTATAAGTTTCAGAATTAAGTTTTAATACAACTTTATAAGTATTTAGAATAATTTTCTTCTACGTTTGGCTAAAATGTAATCTTTTCTCCTGTTTTGGAATGACTAAAAGTATTTTTTGGTTCTAAAAATTACATAATTTAATGTTTTTTTGTTGTCTATTATAAACAATATAAACAAATACTTTACAAAAATAAATACAACAATGTTTTCTTTCATTGCAAAGCAATGAATTAACTTTAAGATCGACGCTTGGGTAATGTTGATTGTAGCCCATGCAGCAATTTTTATAATTTTCTATGTATGCTTATTTTGAATATATTATAGTGTGTCCACTAAACATTCTCGCCTGTGACAATTTAAGCGCTCAAGGGGCAATAAATGCAGCAGCAGTCATTTACTATACTCTGGAGATTATTACCGCGTTTGACAGTTATTCTTACTTATGCAAGGCTCCTACTGATTTGTTCTTTGGAAACCAGTATTTCTGAAGAAGAACTGTGTAGGTGTTTCTAACATTTGAAATAGATATAAACTTCGGAGGGAGTTTCTACGAAATTTGCAACAGAAATCGAACGAGAAAATTATTCTCTGAAAAAAATGTGATATTCAGAAACTCACCCGAAAACTGATTAATTCATTCATAATAGCATCATAAACCCTTTAAAAACTACCCGGAAACGTTCCCGAATATCAGTGATTTTAAAAGAATCTTTGTTTTTATAAATGATACTTTAAATCTAAAAAATAAAACCGGTTTCTGAGATTTTTAATGATAAAAAACACTTTTTGAAATCGTGGGCATCTCGGAAGAGGTTATTGTATATTTCCCATTCCTTGTTATATTATATTTTCGTACATTAATATACATTTGTCTTTTTCGCAAGTGCGGTTGTTTTCTGAGCTTTTTTGCGTTGTTGTATAAACTGCTGACATAAATGTAACGTAAATGAATTGGTGACAAATGTAACTAGGACTTCCCTCAAAGGGATTAGTCTGAGTGATATTGCTGAGAACATAGGGTTAACAATTACAATATAAAGAAAAAGAGCAAATTAAATGATAGAATTACAAAATATCATATATAAATTCCTTTACATTGTTAAAAAAAATAGAAAAGAAGTACCGTTCATCAGATGTGTTGTCATAATTTTTTTTAACATGTGGCAAAGAATCTCATTTTCTTAAGCGCGTATTGCGCAAAACTTTAAAAAAAAAACCGCCGGATTATTTAAAACGCCAAGCTTTTTAAAGTTACATAATTGGATTTGCAGCCAATAGATTATTCTATCAAGCGTGGCTTAACGCAAATTTAATTTCATTTTTGCACCTTTTTTTGTGTGTGAATTTAAAATTTTTCTTCCTTGATTTTATATCTATTATTTGTATAACTGTTTATAGAAACTCTTACACTTCAAACCACATTGATAGCATGATTTGCTACAAACCAGATTGCAAAACTATAGTCTAAATTACTATTAAAGTATACAAAAAATCTTTCGATGACTTCTGTAAAATAACTTTTACATTAAATCTCCATATCGGCAAAATTGAAAAATTACATATATTTCAAAGTTAAGCTTAACAGATACTTCTTGATTATTCTCTAGAGGGCTCTGCCCCCTGCGCCTTTACTGCGCCAATCCGCAGACTTTTCTTATGCCTGTCTGTCTGTCTCTCCACAATCTGTCTGTTTCTCTATCCGTTCTTCTGCACGCCTCTCTAACCGATTGTCTATCTCTCTACACGTCTCGCTACCTGTCTCTATATTTCTCTACCGGTCTCGCTACCCGCCAATCTATTTCTCTAACCGTCTGTCCATCCGTCTAACTACTTGTATGTCTTGCCGTGTCTCTATCCACTTCGCCAACCATTTGTCTATCTGTCTCTCTACCCGTCTGGCTATACGCCTCTCTACCCATCTTCTTACCCATCTCCATACCCAACTACTGTCTCTCTACTCGTCTGTATACCCGTCTCACTATCCGTCTGTTTTTGTACCCGAATCTTTATCCGTTTCGCTACCAATCTCATTACCCGTCAGTCAACTCGTCTCCGTACTCATCTCCCTACTCGTCTCTTTATCTACCACGCTACACGTCTCGCAACCTTTCTCTCTACATTCCTATCCACCGGTGTCGCTACCCGTCTCGTGACCCATCTCGCTACCCCTCTGTCAACCCTCTTTTTAACTTTCTCTCTAGCCGTCTGAATATTCGTTTCGCTACCCGTCAGCCTACCTATGTCGCTACTCGTCTCTCTACCCATCTCACTACCCGTCTGTCTACCCGTTTGTTTACTCGTCTTTCTACCTCTCGCCACCTCTTCCCAATATTTAAACAATTCATTTAATATACAGAAGCCGTTTATCAGTTATTAAATGCAAACGGAAGTGATTTATCTAATAAGTGTAATCAGATGCAATTTTTTTTAAATACATACATAAACCTGAATAATAATTCATCAGTTTTGTGTTCACAGTTGTTTATATCATTTGACAGTAAATCTCAACTTCTTAAACCTGAATTGTCTCAAGGTTTTTAAAAAAACCACAAGGTCTGTATAACTGCAAAGTACCCTGAGGGCTATATTAGCTTCATGTTATTAAGTTAAGTGAAAGTTTCGTTATCGCGTTTGCAGCCAATTGCTTATGTCAGAAAGCGTGGCTTAACGCCATTTTAAATTCATTACTGTAATTTTTTTTTTTTTGGGGGGGGAGGGTTTTAAATATATACATTTAAATTAAAACTTTTGCCTCCATGCCATTAGTGTTTGTATTACTAATACCTTGTAGACCGAGCTTCACTCGAAACAAATGTAAAAGACTTCTTCTACAGTTTTTTTTAGGAGAAACTTTCGTAATTGGGCCCAAAGCCAATCGGATCATTTAATATCATTATTGTAACTGTTATAGAGTTAAAACAATATTGTTGCTAGCTTTACTCTTGTTTGAGACCAGCCTTGCCTGTGTATCTGAATGGGGAAAAGTTTCGTATCCAATGTCGGTTGGCGAAAAAAATTTTAAATGGTGCCAAAAGGTAGTTTTAGCATCTTAAAAAATTTTTCAAGAGAGCGGTAAAACATGTTTTTCAAATATTTACAAACATACGTTTATTAAAGCATGTTTTTGCACATTTTAAAAATTTAAGCACGATGCTAAAATAAAATTTTATCGCCATATTCGATATTTTAATAAGTAATGAAAATACATAAACAAACTTATTTAACAAACCTAAGAGGCATTTTTGTGATAAATAATTCTTATTGTCGGGGGGGGGGGTAAATTGTAAACAATTAATAAACAACTAGTAAATAATAAATAGCATTTAAAATCTAAAAATGGAGAAGTGATCCGTATAAAAATGCAAAATATAACATTATACGCTTGATATATGTAAATCATTTTTTTATTTTTTAATATTTCCGAAGGCACAGATAAAAAGGTAAAAATCTCTTTTCCAAATGCCATTACAATTTAATGTATATATATATGTAGAGAGAGAGAGAGAGAGAGAGAGAGAGAAATATGTGCAAAAAAATATATTTACATAATACTACATCTGCAAAAAAAAAATAAGATTTAGAAAAAGTAAGCCAAATCGTGCAGATCTCAACAATCGAAAAACTTATCACCAAAACAGAAGTCGCCAAATCTTACGGCACAGGAGATGGATTTTTCCCTCTGAATGCAGAATATTACATTACTTTTAAATGCTAAAGGTGTAAAATTAACAACTATAATATAAATTAAAATAACTTTTATTAGTTGTTTTACATGTTTCGACTCTTTCCGAGTCATTTTCAAAAGCAAAATGAGAATATTCTAAAGCTTACTAATAAGCTTAACTAATACCTTGTAAACCGAGCTTCACTCGAAACAAATGTAAAAGACTTCTTCTACAGTTTTTTTTTAGTAGAAACTTTCGTAATTGGGCCCAAAGCCAATCGGAGCATTAAATAACATTATTGTAACTGTTATAGAGTTAAAACAATATTGTTAATTAATCATTCATCAATCAATCAATCATCAGAAACTCATTTTGTTTTTGAAAATGACTCGGAAAGAGTCGAAACATGTAAAACAACTAATAAAAGTTATTTTAATTTATATTATAGTTGTTAATTTTACACCTTTAGCATTTAAAAGTAATATACTATTACAAGGTGTTATAATTTATTATATTGTTGCAGAATATTAGTTTTTTTTCTTGTACGATGGGTGATTATAATATAATTGTTTCATTTCACATTCTACATACCGTTTGATATATTGGTACTTTTATGTTATCCTGACGCAGTTGATAAATCGCCAAATATTGTTCCTATAACATTTTCATATTGAATTCATTTCATTTAAATATAAACCTTTCACACATTTAATTTAAAATACATGCCTTTCATTAATCCCATTTAAAATGCTAAAAAGAGAAAAAAAAAGAAATAATGCATAAATCGAAACCTTTTATTTAAACACAAAAGAATTTTTTTTTTTAATTTACACACGCGAAATAAAAAAAGCTGCTATTGCTGAGATTCGCGCCAAATCTCTAATACCAAGTCAGCCAAGTTATTCCGGGGGTTTTCTTTCAAACAGAAAAAAAATTCAGATTAATTTTGGATTTCTACTAAATTGAAATATATTTTATTGTGCGTACATATTTTTTTGCTCGATGTACTCCATGAACTTTTCAATTCCGATTGTCTACGAAAATCTCCCGCCGGTGAAAATGACGTACTCACAAAACTTTCGTGACGTATGTACTTTAATTGTGCTTTTTAATCTATTTTTTTTTAATATAATTTCCAAACGGTTTGACATTTATTCTTGGTAATAAATAGACGTCGTTGTCACCTTTATAGGTACCTGCTGTAAAATTTTGAACGAACTCCGTTAAATATTTTTTGAGTTATGCTTGACGAAAGGTTTTAATATCCATCGTAGCTATATATGGGGCAAAGTAATACTGCGCTGTGTATGAGTCTTCGTTGCACTCAGACAATCATTCCTCTAAGCAAATTAAGATTATTTTTAAAAAATCCTAAGATTGTACCTACATGTCTTCAAAAACTTTATCGATATAATACTTTTCGAATTATTGAATTTTTATGTATTTCCTGACGTTCGGATTGCCCGGTATCGTATCCCGTCAAACAATTGATATTACGTGTTACGCAATAGAAAAATCATCTGCGTTATCAAAAATGGAATCTAACTATTGGAAAAAACGTTTATACAAAAAATATTAAAAGTCATCGAATTAAAAAAAATCAAATTAAGATGGAAATAATCGGAATTTTGAAGATTTTGTAATACTCTTTAATCATTAAAACTAATATAAATTGACTACTTTAATTTATATACATTATTATATATATATATATATATATATACACACTATTGGTTGTGCTATGAAGCTCTTCTGAAAATGTCATAACACATTAACAGTTTTGAATTTTCACTCTCCTATGTTAATTTTTTTTAATTCATTTTCGTTTCCATATATATAGGGAAAAGAAATATAGATATATTCCTTTGAAATAAAAAAAAATAACTAACAAGATCGTATAACTAAAATGACCGAATCTCGTATTCAGAGACGGCTGGTCAGACTATTTTACATTAATTGTTATAGTAAAATAATGTACATAAACAACGCCTTAATAAATAAACACCCAAAACACATAAACAACGCCTTAATAAATAAACATCCCCAAAAATGTGAATTTATAAATATTCATAAACATATTTTTATATATAACCTTGCACTGAAAATGAAGTTGTGTTTTTATCATGTTGTATTTTAATATATGGGCACTGTGCTCCATACAATTTTAATTATATTTTGCTATTTTAATTATATATATATATATACCGTATATTCTTGCGTATAAATCGACCTCTTGGATTTAATCACGTAATGAAATGATTTTTTATTTTCAGTATTTCAGTTAAGTTTAAAAACATTTTCAAATAAATATGTGCTGAAGATACAAAATACATTTGAGCCATATTCAGATTTTTAGTATCTAATTTAAAGTTTTTATATTTTCATTAAAATGAAAAAAAAAACCCTGCATTATTCAATATTTATGCATTCTTCTTATGGAATGTCCTTTTCGATTCTCTTATAATGCAAAGCACGTTTACAACACCTAATCTTCTAGTCAAGTATATCCAGAATTTAAATTGCATTTTCAATACGAAGTGCATCGAATGCATAATACACGAATGTTTTTCGCAATATTTACTCAATTGTATTCGAAAAATATCAGTTGCATATTAATAGAAAATTTAAATTCAACCATGTTTAAAAAATGAATTCTAGTTTAAAAAATTACATTTTGCATTGATAGGACGTTTATATAATTGAAAAGCTGTAAGCAATATGTCAATCTTTTAAAACATTTCAATGTACAGTATCTCACAATTATCTCCGGTTTTCTTCAATGTTAGTCTTTTAAACTTTAATTGAAGGGAAATATTTTTGCGCAATGCAGAATTACATCATGACTCTAAATTAAAGTACGTGTATTTAAAAAAAAATATATATATATTTTTAATGTACATAAAATTTTAATTAAATTGTGCTATACTGTTTTTGTTTTTGTAACAGAATCAAAGGTACAATTACGCAGGTGGACTTTGTATTTTAGGCAACATTTGAACGAAATATTTTTTTATTACTATTTTTATTAAAATTTACAGTTATATTTTTCCGGTACATATTACTATATTTTGAATCTAAAAATTATTAAATCATATCCTTCGTTTTGTTATTATAATTGATTTAGCTTCTCGTGTGTAGAACCGATTCAATTCATAGGATATATCCATTCTTGTCTTACATAATTGGCGATCGCGTACATCGCGTGTACCTCGTAGTGAATTAAGTAGTGATCAAATTCATTGCTTAGGATATTTCATGACTTTAGCTACCAGTGCTTGGTTCATGGAAAGCTCTTAACTAGGATCCGGTGACAGTGCATTTTTATCCGTCTTTGACTATCCACTTCCGATAAAATTAGAACATTTTAACTAAAACATATTCTTTTCATAAATTCCATAATTGCATATTTTGTCGTTACTGACAACTTATAACGCTATTTCTTAATCCCCATTTGATATAAACAGTCTTAGCTGATTTTTATCTTAAACGTTATAAAAATAATACAGAGAATTCTACTAAACAGAAATTGACATTGTTTTCTAAATGTTTTATAACTGTAGGATGTAATACTTATAATGCACGCGCTAACTCACTTTTTAAAAAAATGATTTATCTCTGACTAACGACAACACACATTTTATACAAAACAGTTTTGTGTTTGTTAATAAATTCATGTCCTCAATATATGAGGGTCTTATGTGTCAAATTTCATATTTTTAAGTAAGTCAGTCACAAAAATCTTTATACTTTAAGTTTTGGATGCCTGTATGGAAAGTGGATCTATATTTACTGTTCAATAAAGATGCATTTAATTTACAGAATGAGACATTTTGGGTGCCAAATATTTAAAACTTAAAAATTAAATATCTGAAATAGGAAGAAACTAAACAACCGTAATCGCATCTTTTTTATGTAGATTGTTTTTAGTAAAGAAAAGCGCTCTTTTATTACTCGAATGGTGATGTATAAAGAAGAAGCTTTCTGAATAGCTCTTGACCTAATTGTAATTGAATATTTTTCTCTCACAGTGTGAAATTTAATTAAAATTGTTAGATTCGTGATGAAATACTTATTTTATTATACTGATTTCGATATTCTCTTTGGAAAGGATATAAAATGATCGTAAAATTTATAATAAGAAATCGATCTAAAAATATTTACTTATTTTCCGAAAAATCGAAGCTTTCTATAAACTAGGTATAAACTGGTTAACCGAGTTAAGTGTTTTTGGCTAATGTGCAAGACATAATTGCGTGTTCCTTAGTATCAGACTTTGTGAATCCGATTCCACGCGGTCCAAACGTTGTAATTGAGATAGTTTTCAGAACTATTCTTTCAGGTAAATTAAGTCCTGAATAACTTTCCCTTGAACCAATAATAACATAAGGCATTATCTTTCTAGCAGTGTTAACAATTTCAAATTATATTTTAAATGGTGATTACTGTTCATGAAAGAAAATATATCCTCTTTTTACATTTTTCGTATCCCTATAGTGTGTAGAATAAGCCCCATGAACGGTTAATGGAAATTCGAAATATTTAAGAAATTTAATTTAATTGAAAGCGAGCACGGACAAGCTGAAAAACAAGCATACGGGACCCATTGAGTCACAGATCCTTTAGAGCTGAATTGTTTGCTTCGTAGGTACAAATCCAGGAATCGTGGAATAACTGTAAGTTGAAAAATATAACGATTCACTAAAATTTTTATGTTTTTTTTTGTTTATTGGTAGAACCTTAAACGTGTTCACCTTGAAACAACATTTTTCGCGGTGCAAGGTAGATTTTAAATGGATCAACCAATCAACTTTTTTCTTTTTCGAAATTAAAGATAATTTATTTTTTGGGGCCTTTGGTGTGTGGACCTTTCATGTGTAAAAAAATTAGTAATACTATATTTTAAGCCATATTGAATTTCCTAAAATTTTTATGTTTTTTTTCATTGGTAGAACCTTAAACGCATTCGCCTTGAAACAGCATTTTTCGTGGTGCAAGGTAGGTTTTAAATGGATCAACCAATCAACTTTATTTCTTTTTCGAAATTAAAGATAATTTATTTTGTGGGGCCCTTCCTGTGTGTGGACCTTTCATGTGTAAAAAAATTAGTAATAACTAGATGGAACCCGTCAAAACTTGACGAAAAAAAATACAATAACAATATTAGTAAAATAACCTTTTTTATTACATGAGAAAGCGTGCGTATGAAAGTCTTTCAAATATTTTATTTTAAAAGTTTTTTCCCGCAGTGAATTACCGTATTATTTCCGATGCAAACTCCAAACAAATAATCCGTAAACAACTGTGTAATGCAAATCAGTTTGACATTACCGCCATATTCCCCACGGTAAGAAAGTAAATTTAATGGACCTATGAAGTATCATACAAATAGTACATCCCTACGTTCATCTCTTATTCAGTCAATAAAAAAACATAGTAAATAAAGCACACATCCCCCCCGTGATAATGCAATCGAATGAGCTTCTATGCACATCTGCATTGCATCTCCCCAAACGCACCGTCGAAATTCGACATTAAAAAAAGTTTTAAAATGTTTAAATTAAAAGTTTTTAAATGTCTTCTTTATTCATTGTTCGTTTCAAATCCTGAAACGCATCCATTGTTTTAAGCTAATCAATTTTTATGTAAAGATGAAGAATTCTTTTTTTACAATAATAAATCAATCTGCAGATAAGGGATATTTTAATGTTTCCAAGTGTAATTTATTTGTATGGTTTCTTCGGTTCCTTTACATAATCAGGATGGTTATTCCTTTTCCATCACAGTCGTTGATCTTTTCCCTCTTATACAGTTAAATATCCAATAGATCTTTAAAAAATAATAAAATACATTTCCTATCATATTCTGATGCAACATATACATCAACGAATTCAACATATCAATTTTATGTTAATCATAAACTAAAAATAGTTTTTTTTGACAGATTTTAGTTTAGTGCCAAAATGCTCTATGTTATGGATAATCTCACCATTATCACCATCTCACCAGATCATTATTTATTTAATCTTCATTTAAATTATAATTGAAAATATAACTTCAAACATAGAAAAAATAAGAAATAAAGAAAATTTATAATTACAATAAACAGACAGTTAATGATTAAATAACACTTATTAATATTTAAAAATTAAAAGTTTTCTTACGATAAAAAATATATTAGTTCTTTTGCATACATATACATTTTAATATAAATAAAACTTTTTTTAATAAGTCTGTTTTAATTACTTATTTTGGTTTTCATGGAGTCAGTAATTAGTTTAGAAATATTGTTTTCCATTTCCTTTAAGCCAAGTCATGTAAATATTAATTAGAGTGATAACTCCCAAACGTTAAAGATAATTAAAATTATACGTCGCTATCCTAAAATTCAATTAAAATACTATATGTACTGAGCTGTGTTAAATTTATTTAAATTAAACAATTTTATTCTAATTAAATTTAACATGTACAACTAGTTAGACATCAAACGTGCACTCTTAAGGGAATTTTATAATAACATTTTATTCGCAGAGTAATTAGAAAAGATGATCAATGGTTTAGCTAAAAGAACGTTAATATTTTTATATCAAGATATTTTCAGATTTTCCCTTCTTATTGTTAATAAAGTAAGATAGTGAACATCACAAAAGATTGTTGTAGAAAGAGAAAAAATTCGGCAGAAATAAAGCAATTTTCTTAATTAATGTTTTGACTAATATTTTTTATTTTCATCCTGAACAACTGTTTTTGATGTTTTGCTGAAATATTATTATCTATCATATCTTTAGCATTGCATAATAAGGGCTATTTTAGGTAGTAATGTCAAAAAGATTATTCATTAACAGATAACTTTCTAGAAAAAAAAATGCAACATATTTTTATAGCTAAAACCGCATTTTTTTCCTAGTGACATTCAGTCATTATTGAGTAGTAAATGAATTATAATTCATTATAAAAAAAGTTATAATGAAAAATATGAAAAAAAAAATGGCACGAAAAAATATTTCCTATAAAATTGTTGTTAAGCATGAAAATTTCAAATTTTACTTCGCCTGTGTGATTACTCAATAAATTCTAGAAGTACATGTGTGATCTAATTTTCTATTGTTTATATGTGAATGTTGTGATCAAAATTTCCATAAAAACTGCATGTACAGATTTTGGTAATATTCATAAAATATTTTATTATTATTGTTACTATTGATAAAATGCATGAAAATCTCATAGTAGTATCTACTAATTAAAAAATATATAGCGCAAAATCAAAAGTATTACTTTTATTTAAATAACTGGTGTTGTCATCTGTGCGATCACCGCATCCAACGTCTTGTTATTAAAAAAAATTACCTCTATTTCGGAATAGATTTTTTTCACTTTATTTAATGACACACGTTTGGTGCTTGAATAAGACAGATAATAATATTTGGAAATTCGGGTAAATATTGTGAATAAAAAACGAGCTATATTTGACATCAATGCTAACAAATAGTTCTAAATTAAGAAATTCTATATATCTATCAGAATTTTCGAATTGTAATCGCAATCAAGGAAAGTCTGTCATTAAATAAAGCGAAGATTGATATTCGAAATTAATGGTACATATTTTGAATAAAAAACGCACTATAATTGACATCAATGCTAACAAATAGTTCTAAATTAAGAAATTCTATATATCTATCAGAATTTTCGAATTGTAATCGCAATCAAGGAAAGTCTGTCATTAAATAAAGCGAAGATTGATATTCGAAATTAAGGGTACATATTTTGAATAAAAAACGCGCTATAATTGGCATCAGTGCTAACAAATAGTTCTGACTTAAAAAATTCTATATATCTATCAGAATTTTCGAATTGTAATCGCAATCAAGGAAAGTCTGTCATTAAATAAAGCGAAGATTGATATTCGAAATTAAGGGTACATATTTTGAATAAAAAATGCACTATAATTGACACCAATGCTAACAAATAGTTCTAAATTAAGAAATTCTATATATCTATCAGAATTTTCGAATTGTAATCGCAATCAAGGAAAGTCTGTCATTAAATAAAGCGAAGATTGATATTCGAAATTAAGGGTACATATTTTGAACAAAAAAACACTGGCTGCAGGATCCATCGAGATCAAATAAAGATACTGCTTTTTGCGTGATTTTAGCTCGTAAATTAAATAGGAATTTAAATTAATGTACAAAAATAATTTTCATGTTGGTGCAAATCTTTTACATTAATACTATTTCAAAAAATCTTATTTATTTTTGTAGGAAGATAATTTAATATATATATCAGAAATATATGTACAAACATATTATTATATCAGAAAATTATGTACAGACATTGATCTTATCAATAATTTCGATCGCTAAACAGACGCGTAACTTATAAAAGATAATTTAAATGTCTACGAAAACATTGAATAGGTATGGGAGAGTAGCCGAATTTTGGAGCACTTCACATATTTTCATGTGTAACTCACTTCATTTTTGGAATATCTGCAAAATATCACTACACATGGTCAATCTATACATTTACTAACTAAATAAATTCTTAGAACAATTTTTTTTTGAAAATCTTAAATTTTATTTTAATTTAAAAAATGTTAAAAGTGGTCCAAATTCAGAGACTGGTCGCCTAAGTTGGGCCCATAGTCTCCTAAATTGGACCAAACAATATTAGGCTATTTTAATGAGTAGGGAATCTAACTAATTTTATTAAAAGCAAATTTTGCGACTAATGAAACAATTAAACAGAACATCAGCAATGGAATATAACGAAATCAAATATCTGAAATTAAGAGTAGTTGTCTTAAAACAAAATGTATTCAAAATATAATTAAGAATAATGTAATTAAGAATAGAAATTATGGAACTAGTTGCCAGTTACTTGAATATCATATCATGTAAAAAGTGATCCAAGGCTTAAACATGAATTCCTTTTGTTTATTTTTTATTCTAGCGAACACAACATCGTACCATATTTTGCAGTCAGAACACTAAATCATTTTTGTTATTTTATTTTTCTTACAAATTAGGCAAAACCATTCATCAATGTCTTGATTTTGTTTTTTAGATTATGAATCATTAGACATTTTGTATGCAGACATTTCTTTACCTTATGTCTGTAGTTCTTCTCTTCCATCAATTTCTTTCCAATTGAATTTCGCCTATTTTTTAAAACTTGATGTTCCATTTGCTTTTGTGCTTTCATATCTTCCTTTTAGTCGTTTTTTTTTTCATTTCAATGTTTACTTTATATGGCGAAGATATTAACAAAGCTGTTTTTTGGCTCATGTGTACGTTGACTTAACCGATTTTGACAAGGGAGATAACATTTCTAATGATTATTTGGCTTTTTGGAGGGTTTTGTAACTACAGCCTTCTTGCGGGTCAATCTCTTCGCAACTTACTCTTTCCTTTTCGTTTCCTATATCTTTAACATATTTTCCTGCCACTGATGTTTTTCAGCCAGACTGTTTTTCTGTGTAGTTTTCACCATTTTTTTTACTCATTTAGTTTTAGTAGGTTTCATGATTATTGACTCTGACACCGAAATCTCACTAGCAAGAGAATCAACGGATCTATCTGCAGTGCCTATCTCCTCGTCAGGATTAAATGCAGAAGCAGCTGCAAAATGATGACTTTTAAAAACATGCCTGTTAGGAGGCCAAATGCCACTTTATTTAAAATCTTGGACGGCGGAACCAGCGGTTGCTGTCTGTTGTAAGCGATAGGTAAAAGTTGGAGGACCTTCAAAATGTTTAGAGGGAAACTTGTATGAACTCGAAGCCATGATTCTTGTGCCTCTACGTAATAGGTATGTAAGGGTTTAAGAAAGGCATCAGCTTTCGGAATTCATTACTTACTTTTCAAATTTATGATCATACATCTGGTCCAATTTAAGCATCTCAAATTGGTCTAATTAATGCAACTACGCCATTTTTTAAAACAGATAATATCAAGACTTAAAATAAAAACGAAAGCAAACAAATCCGCGTGAAAACTATGCGCAATAAACACATGAATTTCGATATGTGTATTAAAACATAACAACATACCTTAGTGTTAAAGTATTCTCTTTCGTATAGTAGGGAAAAAATAAGATCAAAACAGCTAATTTTAGGTTTTTAAAAATTGTCTGAAAAGAGCACGTGGGAGGCGGGTGCTTCTTCTAATCATAAATGACGTCATTGCAATAGATGGTGTCTCTTTCTGTAATTAACGGCAGAAATGCAGTGGACCATTTAAAGGGGCTGTCCAAATGTGTCTACTCTACCCTATGTAGCCGTAGTAAAGAAATAAATACAGGAACGCTCTTTCGTAGGCGTGAAATTTTTAACTGAAAGTTTCAATAACGTAGCTCTAGTGGGTAATTATGGCTCTAGTGCGTAGTATGTTGTTCTTAATTTCAGAAATTTTATGTAATCTACTAAACATTATTTTTCGCCGATTTGCTTTATAATAGAAATATTATGAATTAGATTAGAAAATTGGGACTGACATCATTCAATAGCGAAAAAGAATCTTAATTTGCAATTCTTTCGGTACTCTTTTAATGCATGGTACATAGTTGCCAACCTCCCGATTTTTTCCCATCAGTATTTTTGTGTAGAAATATTTGTTTTATCTGATCATACAATTTCTGCAATTTAATAAAGTGAAAACTTTTGTAAGATTTTACTGGTATGAAAAAAATCGGGAGGTTGGCATCTATGATGGTAGATCAGTTATTTCTCTGTTAGTTCAGTTTTTCTTCCTTATCTTTTTTTATTAAATGTGTGATAACCGGTATACTTTATTGGTAGAGGAAATATCCAACGCGGTGTATGTTTATAAAAGTGTGGTGAACATATGAAATACAGATTTAATGTTTATGCATGGAGTTTATTTATAGTCTATTTTTGATGTTATTTATATACTAGTATACTTGATGTATATACTTGATGTATATAGAGAGTATATTTGATTTACTAATTCTAGTAAATAGAGCTGTTAAACTTGAATTCTGCATTAAGTAAACTACAAGAACGCCATATTTACGTTTGAAAAATACTTTAAATTTCGGTAATGGGCAAGGTTTTGCTTATACAGGTATTACATGACACAAATACATCTTTTAACGTAATATTAATGTATTAATATGATTCATTCGATTCTTAATCAATGTGAATTAGCACGTAATTTGTACACAACCAAAATGAGTTAAACACGGTAAAGTCTTCGCACTGATGCACAAGAAGTTTCTGTAAATTCAAATTGGGAATATTTTGCCAATATTTAGTATTTAAATAAAAACAATCCGTAATAATGGGCTAGTATCGCTTTAAAGGTAATGTGTAGCTATTTAAAAAAAATTATCGGCATCTTCAGTTCCAAATGTACACTGTTAAAATTTTCCGTTCAAAGTTGCACCAATCAATGGAGTAAAATAATGAAACACACCAAAAAATGGTACTTCTTAATTTTTAAAAGCACCATTTCATGTTGAAACCTCCAAAATGGCTTTGTTTGCACCACGAAATGGTGCAACCTAGTAGCGAATCAGAAACGCTGATTTCTGCGCAACTCTACAGCATCTTTATGAGATAAGCAGAAGAGAAAGGAAACAAACTTTTCATCTGCGCTATTGTTGGCAGGGGATTTACTAGGATTATTCATGGAGTTGCGCGGTAGGTTAATTTTGATTTTAATATTTTGTTATTGTAGATTTTGTATCTTGTGAATATGACCTGAATAGTTTTTATATGTTTTGCAAAAAAAGATTGATCTCATGTATATGCTGAGCATTATAATGTGATTTTTTTTCTTTTACATATTAAAGTGCATTTAATCTAAGAAACTTTATGAAGATGTATTTTTATATTATTGATATTTTAAATTATTATTTAAATCCTAAATCCCCACAGTCAATGTTTTAGATTTGTTTAACGTTTTCCAAATTTCTAAAAGTTATATGAATTTCTTATTTATATCGTAAGATTGTTGAAACAATATGATAAATCTAATATCGCCTAAACTGTTATTCATCTATTGTAGTTTCTATTGTTGTTAAATAATATAATTAAAAAATAATTATTATTACTTTCAGTAGATTTTTAAAATTATTATGTGCATTTTTTTTTAATTGTATGCATGCATTTTTCTGCGATATTTTGTTTATTTTCTTGTTTTCGAGATTTAGTAATTTTAAAACATTCATTTTAAATAAGTCTACTTATATAATTTAAGACTGAATATTTTTTAATGATAAATTAAGGTTTCATTGGTTTAGACTTCAAGTTATATTCAAAATGTTTTCCAAACAGTGAAGAATAGTACATATGCAGTCATTCTGTTTATTTCTGTATGTATTTTCTGTTTTTATTTCCCTCTTTTCTTTTTCTATTTTCTATTTATTTCTTATTTTATGAAAAAAAAATTAAAAATTAAATTTTGATAGATAAAAGTCATACATAAATTTGAAAAGGCTGCGTAAACGTTTTACAAAAAAAAAGTAAACATGAGATTAGTATTTTCCTATATGGCATGCAAACATATAATATGAATTAAAGAGCTCATATTCAGAAGATACATAATCTATAGGCATAAAAGATTACAATTATATCTGACTTATCGTGTTGTTCCATAAATAAGCATCGAGATAATATCCATTTGCCAGCAAAATTTGATGTATAGAACCACATACATATCAAAAATATTTAAATAAAAAATGACTAATCATACACAAAAAAAAATAATTTATCCCTCCCATTACAATGTAATTGATTCTTCTTTTTTAAGATGTTTCCATTATTTCAATATACACTATGATTGATATTTACTGCTTCTCTGATTGTTTTTTATTTCTAAGATAGCTTGCGTGTGTTATCAGAAACCTGGTTTACTCAACAAATAATAATGTATTTCAATTACATTACTTTTTTACGATATAATGCGCTCATAACAGCATCATAGTTTTTATATACTTTATTCAGGAAATAAGGTGTAAATCATGTAAAAAGTACAATGGTGTTATGAGTGCTTCAAATTGGAAAAAAAATCAAATTGAAATATATTGAAATTTGCTAAATAAACCAGGTTTCTGATCTTGTATACCACACGGAAGCAATCATCAAACAAGGATCAATCAGAGAAGCAGTAAATATCAATTCTAAAGTTTATTAAAGCAATGGAAACATCTTAAAAACAAACAATAAAAAATCACTTAATTACCACCAAAAAATTCACGAATTTATGAATCAATGTTAGCACCAAATATTGGAAAAACATTTCATTAATTTAAGGTTCAACCTTAGCACCAAATATTGGAAAAACATTTCATCAATTTAAGGATCAACCTTAGCACAAAATATTGGGAAAATGTTGCATCAATTTATGATGCAACCTTAGCACCAAACATTGGAGAAACATTTCGACATCTTAAGGTGGAAGCTACTGCAGCACCAAAAATCGGTGCAATCTAGCTCCAAACTTTTAACAGTGCAATGACAATCTTCATAGGCAAACTCTGGACATTTACAAAAAGCCAAGTATTTCGTTTTCCGAATCTTCGCTAATCTTCTGTATCTCTCTAAATAATATAAATTTGCTAACATTACTGATTATTAGAGTCATATTTACACTACTATTGAATATTTTAACTATTTTTACTACTGATTTTTACCAGAAATTATACTTTACCTTATACTAGTTTATCAATAACAGACCAAAATATCCTTAAAAATTGACTGGTTAATATATTTGGATGATTAACGTAAAATAGAGATATATTTCATTGAGCTGTAAAAACATTCATCTGTATTTAAAGCTAAATAAAAAAATATATATACAAAGATGAATGATGAATATATGATAAATATTCCCAATAACAACATACAATATCAAAATAAACTACTAAATATGTGACTGTATTCAAACCCGATTTATATATATGTATATATGGAAATACTCATTTTTGTGTTGTAAAGGGGATCAGAGGGCATGATAGATGACTTTTTTAAATAATTAATAAAACAGTTTTTTAGAAAGATTAATTAAATCATGTTTGAATAAAATGTCCCATATTTAGTAGTTTATTTTGATATTGTATGTAGTTATTGAGAAGATTTTTCATATATTTATCATTCACCTTTATATATATATATATATATATATATATATATATTTAGCTTTAAATACGGATGAATAATTTTTCAGCTCAATGAAATATATCTCTTTTATTTGATATTTATATATATATGCTATTTGATAATAAGTATAAAATTTTAAAAAACTGTGTCTCTTTATATATATAGAGAGAGAGATATAAAGTTTTTTTTATTATTGTTATTAGATTGTCTCATTTCGAAGAATTGTCTGCTATAAATTTTCTAAAACACTAAAAGATATATAACATTAAGTTTTCTTTATAAAAAATGTTAATTATTTTTTTTAATGTGGATTTAAATAGTAATTGTTTCGTGAATAAAAAATGTAATTTTCCAAATACCTGGAACATCTTTTCTAGCTTTATTTACTATCCATATTCAGTTAAGTTTTTTATATTTAATCTTTCTGAAAGCACTCGACCTGAACAACAACTTGACCTTCAAACGTTCTAAAAATAACTTTTATCAAGGTCTTACGAAGCGCGCCGGGCAATTAACGGCCAAAGGCCATGTAATCTTGCCCCATGGCGCCACTGCTTCGTAAGACCTTGATAAAAGTTATTTTTAGAACGTTTGAAGGTCAAGTTGTTGTTCAGGTCGAGTGCTTTCAGAAAGAATTTCTGAAGGGCAAGCATCCAGCTGTAATTGAGAATGGTTAGCAAGAAATGTAGGCAAAAGAAAACAACATAATATAACCCTATTTGGCGAAATATTCGGGTATATAGGGGGGGGGGGGTTAAAAGGTAAGAATTTATAATTTGTATAGGATGTCTAGACACTCCATACCCCGCATCGATAAGAATACAACTTCAAATCACATATTAGACGCAGAAAAAACGCCCGAAAGTGTAATAAATTATGAAGAAAATACTTTTAATCGGAGTCAGTTTACTACTCGAAACAGGCCTGGTTTACGTAATCGAATACGGCCTCCAAAACGCTATGGTACTGTGGAAACATCATTTAGTACCGAACCTATGGAAGAAGTTCCTTTGGAAACGGCAAGTCCTAATCAACCAACCCACACGACTATCGATATTCCAGAAGTTTTTGAAAACGTACCGTTATTAACAACCAGCGCAACAGCTGTAGATGGTACTGCAGCATCCACTATCGGAACCTCTGTAGGTGTGGCAGCAGGTGGTGCATTAGTAGGTGCTGCAGGTTACGGATTAAAAAAAATTGTTGACAGAACAAAAAAAAAAGGTTTTGTGTTACCCAATAGTGATTACATCGGTCCAGGAAATCCAGTTAAAATAGATGCGCCAAAAAATAAAGCCGAAGTGGTTGCTAAAGAGCACGATGTGGAATACGGAAGAATTTCGAAAACTAAATATAAGACGCGTAAACATCACTTGGCAGAAGTGAGTAAAGCGGATACTACTGCCATCAAAGGGTTCAAGAAAGCTTCTGGAATCAACGCGAAAATCGGAGAGTATGGATTGAAAGTTAAATCTCATGTTGAAAAAACTGTAGGAAAAGCTTTATATCCTGCTTACAAAGGTAATTAAAAGTTTTTTATTTTCTTTTTTTTAGTGCCTTATGATCCACCTAAACGTCCTCCGTGGATATCTAGTTATAAATGGCCTAGAATGACCGAACCACAAAAAAGATATGCATATGAACAGTGGATGTTGTCTTTGGTATATCGTAATTTACCTTTTGATCATCCTATTCCAGGTGACGAATCTGACTCGACTGATGGCGGACCTGCCTCCTCCGGTAGCACCTCGAATACCTCCAGTACCTCCCGTAAGTAATAATCCAGATATAAATATAGTCGGTGGTGTTGGATTTGACTCAGAGACGAACAAGCCATTTTGTGCAGTGAATCAAATAGATTTAATTTTAAACAGTAATTTTGAAATAAGGGATGACTTTATTTTAGACGGTGTGAATTATAAAGGGTACAAATGGTTTCAAGTTCCGATCGACAAGTTTAATCCACATCACCGTGAAATATTAACTGATTTTTCAAAAACGCATGATTATTGTGTATTTCCTCAAACGATCAGTCGTAATGTAAGAACTCCTATTATTTCAGAAACAAGACCTGTACCTGGCCAAACAAATCCAACACCACCTCCTCCAAAGAAACAGAAAGTAGATTCGCCGGCTGCTGGTCCAAGTAACCCTCAACCCGGTCCAAGCAACGTTCATAACCCTGATACTGGTTCTTTTGAATCAAAACAATCACAGGTGAAACCTAATATTTCTGAAAGTAACCAATCCACATCATCGGACAACAACATGCTGAATGACCAAGGAGAAAGTAGTTCTGCAGACATTCCCGGAAGCGGATCCGATAATAATCAACCTACGGGACACGAAAGACTATCTCGTCCTATTTCATTAACAAGTGGAACAGAACTAATTTTTAAAAAGAATCATCGTTTTTACTGTTATGGTATTGCTACTACACTTATTAATGGAACCACTAAAGCAGGAAATCAAGAATATTATTTATGCACTGGGCTGATGAATATACCGTGGCAGTTTAGTAATTTTTATATGAATCAGTGTGAATTTAATAATTTACCGGATAGTGCTGTATGTCAAAAAATTGAATGTAAAGTATGGTTTCGAAATGTTAGACAAGCTTTTGAAACGAACGCATCTCAGTCCGAATTAGCTTCCTTGAATCAAGCCACAGATGTTTTGTCTGCTTATGGTCTTAATTATCATTACGACGGAGTCAACGTTACATATAATGCCTTTAACGCTAATGAAAAAATGGTACCAACTGGTTTCAAACTTGTAGACGCATCAGACATTGACAGTTTGACTCAGGCTTATTACGGAACACATCAGGAATCCGCAAGTTGGGCTGAAGTAGTTCCTGCTCACACTTTAGGCGAAAGATTTCCGCTAAACATGTACTATGCATTAGTTACTAACAATTCTCATTCTGGAGGTTGGACTGATTTGCAAAGGTCTGTTCGGCGCATCGATGCTACTGATGCATCAGGTCAATGCATCGGTGCATATCAGTATGTACCTAAAATCGGTATTCTAAAAAAATGTTTGCGTTCGTACAACACTCCGAACACTTTGTTTAATGAAGACGGTTCATATAAAAGTATCATAACTCCTATGAGTTCTCGTGTTTTGAGAACTGGCAGAAAAACTTTTAGAATTGCCGGCACTACAGGAGATAAAGCTTCTATCTTAAATGTGAATCAAGAATCCAACAAAGTATCTAAATTTAATTCAACGAACTATAGAATCAACGATTTGATCGAAAAGAGTCAAATAATACACCCAGTGGAAACTTCTCCAGTAGGCGAAAGCCAAGTTCAACCGTGGGTTCATTGTGGAATAAAAAGTGTTGAAAGTATAACAACTTCTGACATGATCAGTGGAACTAGACATTACAGTGATGTACAAGGATTATTTGAAATTGAGGCAACTATGCATGTGAAAGTGAATTATCCTTCACATTTTCCATACCTAGATACTTTGCATGTAGCACCTCAACATCAATTAATGCATGTACAAGACCATACAATTGATATCAGCAAAAGCCCTTTTATGGGTCTGTATAGAGGTTAATAAATAATGTAAATATGTGTATTTGTTGAAACTTAATAAAAACACATTATTTAGTACATTTGTACATCATTATGTATTTGAAATTCACATACAGTTACATATCAAAATTTAATATTGTAATATTCATATAAATCAAAAAGTGCAACAGGATAGGGTTTTTTATCAAAATTCTTCAGAAATTCATTTTTTTTCCATTTAAAAGTTTTTACCCTCTCTTTGAATGCCGGATCACCGTTGAAAAAAGTCCATGAGTTAGACATAAGCAGTATAGGGGTCCGCAACAAAATAGCATCACCTTGATTTTTAACATGAATATTTATCGGCAAACCTTCACACAGTTTTTTGAATTCTTCTTTCGCACTTTCCTCAACATTGATTTCGTTTCCTTTGATCATCCTCTTATACGCAGCCTCCTGCAATGAAAAGTTATTAGTTTTGTTGTTTATTCTACCAATTTCACCACAATTTAAAGCTATAGCACTAAAACAATCGAAAAAAAAGATTTCCCACAATTCGGGGGGCCAACTACACTTATGCTGTTGCGTTTAACATTTAAATATCCGTCATCTTCTAACCATCCCTCTTTATTGAACCATCTAACTAAATTTTCTAAAAAATTTATAATTTTGTATTCCTCTCCATCAAACTGATGATTAATGAGATGGAATAATGCATCAAACGACTGTTCTCTAGTCATATAATATTCAAAAGGATTGAGACTATGAGAAATAAATACGGGTAGTTTACCTCGATACATTTCAAAAAATTCGTGAAATAACATTTGATTAATTTTTACACAAAACATCTGTATAGCCAATTCGTATTCATTTTTAAAATTAGGATTAAAAAATTCAAAAACAAATTCGGGACTACCGTACGGAATAAGATGTTTAATATTTTTAGGCGGACTTACGAAATACGTGTTCAGCAGAGCCTCTGTTTTTTTGAATAATTTATTAATTTTGCCCCTTTCCCTTTCAATTCCTTGGCCATCTGCTTTTCCATCGATTTGATCTGTTTGTGCCATACACTGCCGTCGGCAAAAGTCACATTCATCTCTCTTATCTTCCCCTTCCACCAATCGGACTGTTTCCCAATCCCCTTCATTGAGTAAAGAGTTATTTTCACACATAGGTCCGAAGGCGGTTCCTCTACAACGTAAGCTTGCCCTTTGTACCCTTTTTCGAAATTGGTAATACAGGAAGAGAAAGACCCAGTCTCCATCTGTAAGATGGCTGATATATCTGGGTCGTCTTCGGATTCGCTTTCGGATTGTTCTCTGAACAATGGGTACATTTCGCCATCTGCATCTACATGATCTGTTAGACCAGGGGCAATCGTGGAGGAGGTGGCAATGGTCCTTTTCCCAAGAGACCCACCACAGGTTTCCCGGGTATTGCTCTTCGGCCACACGCAACCATCTGAGAAGGTCTTCAGCTTCTCGAGGGTCTCTCCAGCAAGTACGTTAGAGATGAGTCGTCTAGGATTGCCTGCAAGGCGTCCTTGCACGAACTCCAGTCCTTCTTGAAGAACGAGCTGGAGTCCTTCGCTAACACGGCTTCCAATACCGAATTTATGAAGAGCATCACCGATTGCCTTTCTTCTTCGTTCTCTGGTGGGATCAGGCGGTTCACTTCCTCCTGTGCTAGAACAAGGCCCCGGTCTATTCCAGTCCTGTAAAATATCCTCCATAGTCGAAAAAGTAAGAGGTTGGTCGTCATCCTGCATCTGAAATAAATAAAAAAACAATATATAAATAACAACTTACATTCTACGTTTGTTGAGCCATACATGATAATTAGGATATCCCAAACAGGTTAGACACAGATGTTCTTCGGTAGTGTTGTTTTCTTCTTCTTCGCCATTCGAATGCTCGTGACATCTGTGAATTTCTGATCCGTAACGTCTGTGACATTGATTTTCGGTTAGTATTTCTATACAGGGAACACGTTTACAAAATCCACACCAATTAGTTACATCGTGAAACATTTGAGCAATAGTATTGGTATTGTCTACGATCTGATGTAAATATAATTTAAAAATAGTAACAGTTTCTTCACCGTTTACATTAAGTCCTAACAATAATTTAGTACACGGAACACATAGATACAATTGTTTCCATACACCTTCTATTAAAACTTTAACGGTACTTTGAATAACATGAGATATAATTGGTACATTCCAAGACATTCGAGGATCATTTCTTAACCAAGTTACAGCATCTTTAGGTAACATTACACCGTCACGTACATGACTTCGAATATAGTCAGCATCGTAGTCCCAAAAACGTCTGTCCCAAACATCTAATTCTTCAAAAGTTATATGTTTTAATCCTTTAAGAATTCCCCCACATGACATTATCAGATGATGCAATGTTTCCAGAAGATTATTTTTTCCACTAGTTTATTCCCGCTGATGTCTTGTTTATTCCCTAATTCTTCTAAGACTCTTACAGTCATTTCAAGTTGGTAATAGGCGTTAAATTAAATAATTATCCCTTGATTGTGAGGTTGTATAAGGGAGGTACTGGGCTGTAAAAACACAACTTTGGTGTTTTAGTGAAACATCAACGTATTAGTTTAGTGTTTTAAATCATGCAGAGTGAAGTTATAAAGCAGGAAAAGAATATCATGTTTCAATTTATTATCTCACTTCAAAAGCCATTCATTAAGTATAATAGTTGTATCCATGCTGATTTATTGGTATAGTTATCAACTGGAACTTTTTTAATCCATCTGAAGCAATGTGGGGTTTTACTTTTACCAACAACTAAAAGCGTTTTTTTCTATCTAGCCATACTAACAAAGCATAAAATAGTGATGCGCTCCTTCAAAATTTTGTGGCCTTTAGCACTCCCGTTCTTAAATGAAAAAAGTGTGCAATGCCCTGTTTCGTTGGCATTTAAAATATTTTCTGCTGAATATGAAAATATAAGTTTCAACAAATCCTCTTTCATTATTTCTTCCCTTGGCAAATCAGCATCTTTCTGTTCCCCATGGACTCAAATAAAAACGATGTTGTTATGTTTTCTCCAACGCTGAAGCTTGTCATTATTGCAACGAATCCAATTTTCCCCATTTTCTCTTCGAAATGAACTGCTTTTTGTCTATTGAATGGACCACTGACTGCTGCATCTTTTTCTCAAGCGTTTGAAAACCCCAATTTCAGCGCCTTTCCCACTTTTTAACACTTTCCAACCTAGTTGAAAAGTGTTTATGACTTCGGTTTGTCTGGCCGTCTGCCGTCTGGCCGTCTGGCCGTCTGTCCGTGCTCTAACTCTTGTAAATATGCTCGGATTGCTCTGCAATTTTTATATGTTATTGTCGTTATCTATAGCATGTTCCCTATTTCAACGGAAGTGTGTAGCACTTATAGTTTTTTACAGGGACATTCAAAAGAATTCCGTTACATTGCGGTCTATGGGGAAAAATCATTTGCGGATTATTTAAATAATGTTTCACTATTTTAAACACATTGAAATTTATATATATCACTAAGGTGCATTAGAAGAAGCTTTATATGGAATAGGGTGCGGATAGCACTTATAGTTACTTTACAGAGACAGTCAAAAGAATTCCGTTACATTACGTCTATGGAGAAAAATCGTCTGCGGTTTATTTAAATTATGTTTCACTATTTTAAACGCATTGAAATTTATATATATCACTAAGGTTCATTACAAGAGGCTTACTACAGAATATTGTGTGTACAGCAGTCATCGTTCATTTACAGGGACACACAAAATAATTATCTACTGTCTGTTAACAATAATTCCTGGATGTGCGTTTTAAGCTACTGAACGCAATTTTAATTTTAACTCGTTTTTTTCTATTACGTGGTGTGTATAAATTCTGTAGATTCTATACAGGGAAGCACAAAAGTTCGCGAACACATTTCCGTTTATTGACAGAAACTCCTGACGGAGAATTTTAAATTGCGCTACGCGTTTCCTAACTGAACAAAAATTTAGCATCCTATGTAGTATATATACAAATCTATAGATCATATACAGGACTGAATAAAAGTATTTGGATATTTTTCCGAATATTGTATATGTTGGAAATTCCTAAAATTATGTTTTTAAATATTTTATGCGTTTTCCAAATTGTTTAATTAGATGTTATCTTTTAGCTTATTAAACGGTATGATTTGTAAGATTATTTTGGAAGCGATGGAAAGTATTACATAATCTATGCTTGACGCATGATTTTTCTTTCTTGTTTATATTTTTCACTTTGGTTCCTCTTACATTCTGTGTTTTTTATTCTGCTTTTATATTTTTTATTAAAATTACACGATTTTTAAGGATTTTGCACAGAAGAGGCTGAGACATTTTTAATTGAACCGTGGCGTTGCGTCGTCTCATTTCAGATAAATTATCACAACAATGTAAAATATCGATTTTTGCTTTTACACTTAAATCCGTGCATTTTTTAATTCTTAGTAGGCATTTTCACTGCTCTTCAAAGATAACTCAACAATATCTAACTAAAAACTGATTGTCTGGCTAGAACTTTCGCATTTGATGGCGAAATAAATGTGCACGTGACACTGCTTAGCCCCTTCGCGACGAGCGTCCTTTACAGAATTTGTAATCTTTTGCCACTGGTTTTTCAAAACAGAAATTTTCGCCTAATTGAATTTCAGAAATGCTGTCATTAAATAAAGCAAAGTTTGCAATAAAAAGTTACTGGTGGGAATAATCGAGGATTCTGAGCACCTTATGCGTCACGTATACGCGTCGCTCGTCCCCAAGGAGTTAGTACGGGTTTGTTCCCATTCCGAAGTTTACTGAATGGCTTTCTCCTACAAATTACTTCAATTTGTTCCCGCAGGTGTTTCACATACTCATTTACGTTCCTTGAAAGATTACACATTCACTTGCATCTGTAAAGTAAGAGAAAAAGAGAACAAGCACATAGGGATAAATTGCTATATCCTTTCTTACATAGAATTCACGCTTTGAAAGGGCTTTTTAACAAAACTTCGCTTTCAATTGCAAAATTTTCAGGAACTGGTCTGCTGAAGAAGCAATAACATTAATCGAAGTATTGATCATATAAATCCATGCTTTTAGCAAGCAGCCGCATGCAATGGGTCGGGACATGGTGACTTTAATAACAATAATCGGGTGATAACATTAACCGCGATCACGTTAAGTGGCATCTACTGTATTTAAAAAATGTAAATCGCAATTTGTATATTTTAGATTTGTTTCCACAGTTTGTCTTTGAAAATGTTTTCAAAGTTAATTTTTAACGGTCTAATTAAAATGAAAGAAAAAAAAATTAAATAAAACAGTTTGTTTGTGGATTTGGCTTAAATGAACTTCGAATATCTGATCAAAACAAAACACATATATTTTTTTTCAAGCATTTGAATCTATCAACAGACTGAAATATCCAAAGGTAAGCAGTGAATTTTGTTACTTGGGAAAAAACAAAGTAGTTTTTTTAATAAAATGTGCTGAATATGGTGAAACAGTTATGTTAAATAGGTTCACTTTTAAGTACTATTTTACACTTGATTAGTACAAATAATACGAAGATGTAACGTTCAATAAAATTCTTAACTAGATATCTATACTTTGTTTTGTATTGCATACATATATTTTAAAACTTCGAGAAATTTACAATAATTACTATTAACAAAGCAATAGTTTAAACATATGCGCAATGAATAAATGAAATGAGTAGACATAAATCATATATATTTTTTTTCAGTTGCCTTAGTCCGTTTTTCGAAAATATTATCAAATTTTCATCAAGCTTAAATGCTGATTAATTTTAAAAGCTATTATGTTATTTCCTTGTATTTGTAATAAATACGTTTATACATTGCTGATGAATTTCGTTTGTTTTCTCAATTTATGAACTTAAAGAACATTATTCATACAGAAATCAGACAGAAATGTCATAAAGTACGCAAATAATTTTTCGGCTATATGCTTTATTTTGTTGAAAATGTTACTACCTATCGTTGTTTCAACAACGTGATTGTCATTTATAACCAGGGAAATAATTTTGACTCACCCTCAATTTTAAATATTGAATCTAATATTTTACAAACCCATAAATCGTTCTTGAAAATTGCTTAAAATAAGAAGCACTTTGATTTTTATTTTTTCTCGCACACATCGTTAGTTATTCCTGCCGCAAACATTTTGCGATAAGAACGACAAGAGTTTACTGCAAGCGATAAAAATTATCTCAACAAAAAATCAATCCTAATACAAAGTATGAATTTTACATAGCTGCAACCTTTTACGTTTTCTTCTACTACTAAAATTTAATCGTTATTTTTTACGGAAAATTTTTAAGTAAGGCAAAATTTTCTATTAAATTTTAATGGTATTTCAAAAGGTTAAATGTTGGCATTTATGATTTTATATAAAGTAATATTTCTAAAGTGCCAAAAACTTAACTAATTTAATGAATATTTTATGTATTTAATATTCAAAATGCTGAAAAGACCATAACTTTGTCAGTTTTCCAAAATTACATTTTTGAATTTGTTTCTTGTATTAAAGTTATCGTTTGTAAAATAGGTTTAATATAAAAGATCTAGCATTTATTATATAAATATTGGTAAATAACCTAGTATCTTACATTTTTCATCTTTTTTTTTATATTATTGCAAGTAACAATTTAAGCACATCCATAGTTATAATTGTTTTAATGATGTGAACATTCATATGCACATATAACATACACATTTTTGAATGGGGATTTCGAAATACTTTTTAAAAAGTACACCCACATTTCGTTGAAACACGTTGTTTGATTAGAAATTGCTGTTAATTAAAAGTTAATGAAAATACGTATCAACAAATAATCTGAAATATTCCAGTGCAAAAACCTCGCCCACGTACACTGGTACATATCTATATTATGAAGAACAAACGTGTCCGTGCGTAAAGGTGACGTCATTTTGCGAATGACAACACTTGACGATGAAATATCGGTTTTGCGATTTTTGCTACTGCATTTTTTTTAAATTTCTAAACATGGCATATTTTCAATTTTTACACCATTATATAGGAAAAAAATATCTACTTTCACATGGAGTTTGTTTGAAAACTGAATCGCAATTTACTCATTTATATCAGCATTTAAATTAAATTTGAAGCATGATTTTTTTTTTTTTTAAATCTATGTCTAACGCTTGCAGACGATTACAAAATATTTATCCGTTTGCACTTTAAACAATATAAAAAGTTCAGCATTTCTTTCCAGCTAATATTCCATAGTGAAATTAAAACTAAATTAAGCAATAAATAAAATTGTATACATAAAACACAAATTTAACAGACATGTAATCCAAAGAAGCGCTTAAAACCGCTGAAATTAGCAATATAACAAAAACTGCAGTAGTTAATGAAATTTTTAATGATTTCTTCGGCTATTAACTTCTGGCACGCGGTCAATAGGAAATTACCACTTTAAATAAATTTCAAAATGTTATTTGAATATATAATTGACATATTTCATATGAAAATGCTCTTTGGTGTTGTTAGGGGACAGTCTAAAAAATATTAAATGTAAAAACTGTATTAGAGTTTTTAATACAAAAAATAAATGGTTTTAACCTATATATATTCCCTATTCCGGGAAGCCTGGGTTGAACGCCCGAGTATGTAAGAAGAAAATTAAAAAAATATCTAGATTGTCGAATACGGAAATAATAACATATTTGTAATTATTAGAAAAAAAAGAGATAACATCAAGTCAACATCGTATTTTTGACCAAATTTAAAATAAGTAAATTTCGCATAAATATTTATAAAGATATAAACGTTTTTCCTCTTTTAAACACATATAAAATAAACCTTTACAACCTTCTTTACTGCTCTATTTACATATTTGATTAACACATTTTGCATTCTTTTCTCTGCGTATAGAGTTCTTACAAATTTTATTCCAATTTGTGCTTAGCAGAAAGACAACACGGAAACCATTTGTCATTTTCTCAGCAGAATATATCTTACGTTTGTCATTGTTCCACTCAAGTAGAACAGAAACAAAATCACCTCCGATTCGCATGTTTATATAAAGAAGGTTTTCAGCATATCATATTTCATTCGCTTTCATACAAGCCTTATCTTCCAAAGAAATTTATATTTATATCAGTAAAGTGTTTTACTAGATAAATGGAACTTTTTGTGTGTCAAAATAATTGTAATATATTAACAACATTTTGGAAACTTTGAAAATCTATTTGTTAGTCTAATCTGACGTTTGTAAAGCTAAATATATATTATAAATATTTTCGATGTTTTAAATGAAAGACTTCAATGCTAAATTACATTGGAAGGAATTTGTAAAACTTATTAAGAATTAAACTTTAAACATAATTATTTTTTTAATTCATAAAATTAAGCCTTATTTTTAAAAGTATTACTTAAAATATGATAAAAGAAATGTTGAATAATTAATACACACTGCAAGGACAGATAATGGAAGAAAGACAGAAAATGCTTCTGACAATTTATTTGCCGGAATCTTTTGCTGTAGAAAATTTCTATAATTACAGCATTTTTTCTTACGACTTAACGACAGAATGTTTCTTAAATCTCTATATATCTTTACAAGACGAAAGGAAAAACGTCTGTATTAATGCAAAATATTTACAGCAAATTATTTTTTTAACATATAAGAAACATTGTATTTATAGTTAAAAAAAGGATCATGTTATTGGATCATGTATTATTTAAATAACCACTTATAAATAAAATACAACCTTTGAAAAGGATATTAAAATGACGGAAAGTAATATTCATAATATTCGATCAAGATATTGAGAACTCATTGTAAATTTCTTCACAAAAATAGTAAATATTGTAATTATGTCTAAAAGATATAACTTTAAGTTTTAGAAAAAAATATCATATTTTACAAACAAAATATAAAATAAGTACATTTTGCATAACAATGAATAAAGATATAGACAGTTTCATCGAACTCTTTCCCTTTTTACTTACCCATCATACGTAGTATAGGGTAAGTCTTGTAATCGTTTTGAAAATCGAAAAAAAAATTTTGACGGATTTACACGTTTCAGACACTGGAGATTCCAAAAACATATTTTTAGAAAAAAAAAATTGCCATCCGTCTGTCTGTGTACCTGTAAACACTGTATCTCCTGAACAAATCGAGATAGAGACTTGAAATTTGGTGTGTATTTGGTATGTAATAATGGAAAGAAGCTTATTAAATTGCAGTAACTTCGATTATACGGAACTATATTTTTCGGACTCTCGAAATATTCGTTCTGATAAAAGGTGTATAAAAATTATCGAGATTGTTTATTTTAAGGAGGAAATATAAAAGACAATAAAAAAACATAAATTTTGCATCAAGAATGAAATCGGTCGGATAATTAGTTGACGAGATATTTGTAATCCTATTTTCCACATTCTTCGATTTTTCCGGACCCTTTATTTAATTCAAACTTCAATTCAAAGATATATTTTAATTGGAAATGAGACTCTGAATTCGACGCAGTAAACCGTTAGTTATTATGATTATCAATTTTGGAGTAATAGAGCATTTAAAGTTTATGACGCCATCAAGCCACGATTTTATTCGAATTGCAATGCATTTTATAAATAGTTTACACATGTTTTATTTTCATATTTTTATATTATGCATATCTATGATGGGTAAGTATTACGGTGGTCCCAAACAACTAGTTCAAAACGCTTATAAAATACATTTTACAAGTTCCATTATAGCTTAATTTACATATTAGCTTAACACATTTTGCATTACTTTCTTTTCAGAAAATCTAGCGTCTCGCAGGAAGACAACACGGAAACCATTTGTATTTTTCACAGGAGAAGATATCTTATGTTTGTCATTGTTCCACTCAAGTCGGACTTAATAAATTTCCTCCTATTCTTATATTTTAATAAAGAATGTTTTCTGCATATCAAATTTTATTTGTTTTCATGCTTGTTCCGAAGAAAAATATACATATTTCACAAAAGTGGTTTACTACATAAATGGATTTTTGCTTTGTCAAGATACGTGGGACATACTGACAACATTTTGGTAATTTGAAAAATCTATTTGTTAGTCGATGTTTGTAAAGATAAATGTCGCATAATTATGAATAATGATAAAGACAGTTTTATGAAACTATTTCTCCCTTTTTAAATGACTAAAAATTTAATTGTTTTCAAGCTTCATTACAGCTCTGTTTACGGATTTGGTTAACACATTTTGCATTAATTTCGCGCTAGATAAAATTAACAGAATTTATATTCAAAATTGCGTCTAGCAGAAAGCCAACACGGAAAACATTTTTCTTTTTCACAGGAGAAGATATTTACATTTGCCATTGTTCTACTCAAGTAGGTCATAATAAATTACTTCCTATTCTCATGATTTTACAACGAAGGTTTTCAGCACATCGTATTTTATTTCCTGTCATACAAATCTTTTGTTCCAAAGAAAAGTATGTTTAATTGAGTAAGATGGTTTACTAGAAAAATAGACTTTTTTTATGTCCAGATAAGTGTGACACATTAATAACATTTTTAAAACTTGAAAAATCTATGTATTGGTGGATGTTTTTAAATATATATTTCGTTTAAGTATGCATAATAATATAGACAGTTTCATCAAACTATTTAAATTTTTTTTAAAACATAAAATACATTTTTTACAAGCTTCATTACAGCTGTATTTACGTTTTTGATTTACGCATTTTTCTCGCTTCCGAGAAAATTCTGAGCGATTATTTTCAAAATTATGTCTAGAAGAGAGATAACATGAAACCATTTGTCTTTTTCTCAGGAGAAAATATCTTACGTTTGCCTTTGTTCTATTGTTTGTTATTTTTCAAGTACGACGCTTGAAAAAAAAAAAATCAGCATTGTTTTTCCTTTTTGAAATTAAATAACATAAGCATGGGATTATGAAATAGCTGTAAGAAATAAAATAACAAATGAAGAGTAAGTTTATATTCATTGAATATATGTTTCGATTAGCACGGTAATTTCGCAGGATCAATTAACTACACTAATCGAAGGAAACCTGTATACAGACCACTGAACGAAACACTACACGCTTCTATCACTCGTTTTCACGTCATAAGATTTTACATAACGAAAGGGTAATTATGCTAAAATTATTGTTATAATCTCTTCATCATCATCATCTTTAACTAAAATTCGGGTTCAGTTATAAATGTTCCCCGCTCAATAGCGGGATTAATGCATGGATTTTTCTGGATCCACCTTTTTTATGTGACATTTGTCTGTTCCTGTATACCTGATTTGTCCTTTTACTTTTGCTCTAAATTTTAGAAGGATTCTCCATTTATCAGAACATTTTTAGATGATTTGATTTTCAAGATTAACATATAGAAACAAGAAGAAGAATGACTTGAAAATAAAAATTATGTTTACAAGAATTCACCCTAAAAAGAAATCCTAATCCAAAAAAGGAATTTATCTATATTTCTGGTTGCGATAAGCCATGATAATCTAAAAACAAAAATGGAGGTAAAATCGATGATCTACTACTGTTTCATAAGCAAGAATATGGTCGCAAATGAATAGAACTCACAAATTAAAAAGTATTTTTATTGCACTTAGGCAAAATACCGATGGGTAAACAGAATCGAAAGTAATATTTTATACACTACTTTTGGTGAAAAATACACAATGATAAATTCATTCCAGTTTTCTAATTTTTTAAAAATTTTTATCTAAATCTAAAGCAAAAGAAAGGAAAGACGATAATTATTGTATTTATTGTATATATTAAATATTACTTTTCCTTAAAAAATAAACGAAAATAATAGAAAAGGTTTAGAGTAAAACTGACTTTCTAGCAGATTTTATTTAATTGTCAAAGTAGAAAACATTAGTAAATAGTTTTTTTATACTTAAATAATTTTCATACTAAATACTCTGTACCTAAAACGACATCTTTATACATCCAATGCTTACTTTCTTTGCATACTTTCCAATGCTTACTCATATGTTTATATACATATACAACTTGCATACTTATATAATAATCGCACATTTTTACATATAACATTCATGCATAGTTATATACTGCTTTCAAAATAAATATATTTGTTAATAAATATATAGCGTGTTGTCGAATTCGACCAAGAACTTGAGAGAAGTGATAATAAAGAATCAAGGGGATGAAAAATTGCCATAGAACATGGGGTCGCAAACAAAGTTTAGAGGGAGAAAATCGCAAATATACATTGTTCAGAAATTTTGTTCAACTCGACGTCACACCCTTCGTAACTGTTTTTGCTATTTTCTAGCACTAAACGTGGTTGGCGACCCCATGTTCTACACTATTAAAAATTTTGCAGCAAACTGTCCAGTCACTAGACCATTTTATAGACAATGGTTACATAACCGTAATATCCTGACCTATTCTGATCATAATATAGGCAATAATATGGTCAGAATAGAGTTACATTACCGTTATGTAACCATTTTCTATAAAATTGGTCAAATGACTGGACAGTTTGTTGCAAATGTTTAAAAGTGTATGGCAATTTTTTATCCTCTTGATGCCTACTATCCCCCCCTCTTAATTTGTCCGTTGAATTCGGCAACACCCAGTATAGACCAGCTGTATTGCTAAATATTGAAAAAAACATGTCTAATTGAAAACATTCATTTATTTTTTAGTTTATAATTAAATTGCTTTCATCATTTAATAAATGCCAAACGCTTAATATTTGATTGTAAAATAATCTGCTAAAATCCGAAAATTGTTTGTATCGTGGAGATGAATGCTTAGCTATACTTTTCGCGCTCTCATCAGGCAATGGTGTTCTAAACTACATATTAGCTACTTATTCATTTACTAACATGTTTAACAATTTATAAACTGGGGCTCTGGGTCCTCAGAACACCAATTGCAGAAAGGTTGCCCTCAGGGCTCCTGCCTTGGGCCAATCCTTTGGCTAATAATTGCAAATATATTTTTAGTAGAGTTAGAAAAATTGGGATTCGTCCTGTATGCCTTCGCCGATGACTTCAGCTTTGTACTCTCGGGCCGCAGGCGTTTGGACCTGGAAAACTCGGCAGCTCGAGCTCTCCCGGTCTTTTGTCAACTTTTGGAACGTCTCCACCTCCAGCTCTCTACAGACAAAACACAATCCCTAACATTCGCAAAACCCAAGAAGCTTAAGCGCAAACCCATAATGAGAATTTATGGGAAAAGCGTTTCACATGTCACACACCTTAAATTACTAGGAATCGTCATAGACGAACACAGGAGCTGGACGGAACACATCAACACCCTCAAGACAAAATTAACTAAGTATCAACACAATGCACGCAGATTAACTTCTAAGTCTTGGGGAATTAAACCTGCAATGTTAAAAATCTGGTACCACGCAATCATAGAACGGATCCTCTTTTACGGTGTGGGCGTCTGGGGAGGAAATCTCACCAAGGCAGTCAAGGAAAAGTTGGTTTCGATTCAAAGGATGTTCTTGCTGCAAATGGTGAGAGGGTATAGGACTATCTCAACGGACGCACTCACAGTACTAACGGGGATCCCTCCAATCCTAATATCACTAGAATACGAGTACCAGAAAAACAGAATCCTACACCTAGAATTTGAACCAACAACCACGCAATACTTTCCACAAACAACTATTCAGAGAAAAGTTCCAAGTTGGCACCTGCACCCCGCGGAGGAGACATCACAATTACAGGTATGCATCGCCAAGAACAGTCACAGACCCTCGCAGCATCCAACCATCTACACTGATGGGTCGCGCACTGAAACTGGCGTGGCCGCAGCCTTCTGCGCCATGGTAAATGGAGTGCCGACCTATGAGTGGGCCTCCAGAATTGGAGACGATAACTCAGTATATCAAGCTGAACTGTTTGCAATTCTGAAGGCTTTGGAATGGATTGCTGCCTCCCCCACGCAGGAAAATTTTAAAATTTTCCGTGATAGTCTTTCTGGACTTCAAGCAATTTTTGCCTTACGGACAAAACACCCTCTCATACTGGAAATTAAAATCAAACTTCACCAACTGTACAAAAAAGTTACCCTTGGTCACGTCACTGCACACATTGGTATCGCAGGCAATGAGCTGGCGGACAGCCTTGCAAAAGAAGCCACCAAACGCCAATCAATAGACTTCTCTCTTCCGGTACCCCCATCTTTTATTCGCAGAGAACTCAAATCTAAAATACTCCCCAACTGGCAAATCTACTGGGACACCTCCACAAAAGGTAGACACACTTACAACCTAATTCCAAAAGTTTCCAGAGAGCTACTTAACCTCACTCCCTATACAAGTGCTTTCTTATCCGGGCATGGCCCGTTTAAAAATTACCTCTTCAAATTTAAAATTTCACGAACCAATGTGTGCGAGTGCGGCGATATTGGTACCCCCATGCATTATTACTTCTCCTGCCCACTGACTGTTGCTTGGCATCTTAGGCCTGCTCCTTCTAACCCACCTCCTTCTTGGCTGCTGAACATAATTACGCGTCCCATCTTAACTCATAAACTTTCAGAAATTTACAAATTACTATTAGACCTATCTAACAGAACTTAATCATTCAAAGCAGTTTTCTTTCTCCATAAATTAATAATAAATCGCTTATTTTAGTCATTAACGTAATCATTCCATCATTTTTTATCTGCTTAGCTTTCTCCTTTAGCTATTTTGCAGCTTAATTGTTTCTCTCATCCGCAAGTAATGTTCTCTTCCTAGCAGGGGCTGAGTCCCCATTAATTATCTATTCTTATCGGGAACCGCAAGTCTGGTCAGCAAGCAACGTATCGTCACCTCTAACACAAAGTGCATCCAGCCTCCATCCAGTGTGAGGGTTTCAGCGCAATTGTGTGGCGCTCCTTGTCGCGTGGGAATCTCACACTGGCACCTCCACATTTCAAGTGCCGTCATTTACGAACTGTACAAATGGTACAGTCTTACCTAAGAACTGCACCCTTCTACTAAATAAGCGGACTGTACAACTGGTGCAGGCGCACCTGTGGACTTCGTCCATCCTGTCTGTCGCTCCTTGTCGCGTAGGAACGCTGGTTCCAGCGACAGACCCTGTAATTTTTCTTTGTGTCTTTAGTTCCTGCCACCTGTCGCGTGGGGCTTTGCCCGGCAGGACCCGCCATGGCGAAGTCTGTACTGCCACGTTTAATCCCTGCGTGCCGGGGAGCTAGCCGGGGAAGACATTAAACGCTCAACGGCTGGGTTCGCCCTCAGCCGAGCGGTCTTCCTCAGGCATTAAAATTAAAATTAAAATGGTTATTCATAAAAAAAAACATTTCAGAAACAAATAATTACTGTAATGGCAATCCGATTACTAGTATATATATATATATATATATATTTATTTATATATTAAACTTTCTAATATAGATGAAACGAATTCATGACTTCGGTTCGTCTCTGTTCTATTCGTGTTTTATCTATCGTAAATTACCTTTGATCTCAACGCAATTGATATATGTTATAGAGCAGGGATTCCCAAACTTTTAGACAAACGTACCACTAAATGGAAGTTCATACTTCCGCGTACCACCAAGTAACAAGCGTAAATCTAATATAGAAAAACCTGTAAAAAGGAACCTGTCTAAAACGTAATATATCTCCGGTCTTTTGTGTTTCGGTCACAGCAGGTTTTACTGTATTTAAAAATGAATACTAAATTACTAAATTGGTACTTCCAGGAAACCACATCATAGTGTAATAATGAAAAGAAATCTAAGTAAGCAGCAATCGAAAGAGCATATTGAAATGTGTGTTTTGACACATAAATTATTTGCCCTCGTCTCCCCGTTATCGAGATATAAGTTTTAAAGATATAAATTTAAGATAGATATAAGTCTTAAAGTTTGCTAATTTATTTGTTTAAAAACGTGGAAAGGAGAAAAAAAAGAATTTTTTTTCATTATTACAGTCTCAGCGTGGTTTCCTGGTTAGATTGACTGCTTTATAATTACATTCAAGTAAAAAGTAGTATCATCATTAAATTTTAATAAGGCATACAATATGAAAATACAGTATTTTGGTATAGGAAAAAAGCCACAATACTTAATGACATATTGGCGCACATTGATTTATATACTCTTATAGTAGGCTGATTGCACTAATTTGCTATTATTGCTAATGAAAAGGGTGCACTTGTTTTATCAAGCACAGTTTCCTCATGTCTGGCTCAATATTAGGTAGTTTTAGTCATAAGTCAGGCTCGATGTTTAGTTTTTTCCTGTATTTGTTTTACATATAGCGAAGGGGAAAAAAGCACATTCACAGAGATATGTTGTGCTAAACACAAACAGATCTAAACAATATTATCGCTAGTGAAAATTTTATTACAATCATACTTTTGAATGAGGACTCCAGTAATCCATCATAGGAGAGCTGAATAAGTTCACTTCTTTCCACTCTCGCGAGATACAGTAGCAGAGTATCTCAAATGAGAAACGAATTTCTTATCCAAAGCTTAGTTAGCCCATTTAACATAGGCTCGGTACAACAACATTAATAATCTGCATATCTTTAAATGTGACAATAATGTCGCGCAGTAGGCAAATACTTGTAAGTTTCTTCATACGTTTATGTATATACCACTTAAATACATATTCACAATGCTTTACCTAAAACCCGCACTGCATAATACCACGGTTTTTGTTCGATTTCAGATCACCATTTTAAATAACCTTACTCTGTTAAAAACCGATTTGCATGAAATAGGAGAAAACTATAAAACCTTTTGTACAAGAGAAGAAATATATGTCAACCAACAGAATGAATTAATTTATGAAACATGCTTGAAATAAAACTTTTATTTTAACACCTCCTAGAAGCTGTTCTTGTACAATGAGGACAATGGGTTATAAATTACACGTGGAATTTTATTTTATTTTAACTCCCCCTACTCACCCAAGGTCCTCCTATTTCCAAGCATACAGACTTTACCTTCAGATAATTCCATTTATAAAGCATGTTTAAAAACAGTTGTTCCGCTGCTTAAAAATACTTCATTCATTAATTTTAAAATCAGGTCTTTATTAAAAAATTCAATTTTTATGCATATAAGTCTAATAGTGACTGACATTATTTGGGGGCACTAAATGCATGGTTGCCAAATTTATTCTTTTCTCACCACTATTATTAAAAAGAAGTACTTATTTTACTAATTGGAAGAAGTTCTACCATTAAACAATGAAAATATTAAAAAAAAAATAATGGTATGAAAATAATAAATATTCAAGGCATGCATTTAGTTCCCCCAAAAAACACAGTCACTGCTAATAATTTTGTTTTTAATTCTAGCCCAAATTCTATTCCCAAAAACTGATTGTATCATAAGCGGAGTGTGCGAATTTCAGCAAGTCTGCTATTACAAACATTTCTCGCAACAAAAAAATAGAAGAAGAGTTTACATATCCTAATTCGCATTCGAAATTTTTTTGAAATTTTTCGAGTTACTAAACACAAGCCGTTTTTGATTCCATTATAATATGCTGCATTTTGTATCTTATTCCACGTACCAGTATCAGACTTCTGCGTACCAGTAGCCAGAGCTTCACGTACCAGTACTGGTATGCGTACCATAGTTTGAGAATCCCTGTTATAGAGGATAGAGGTTTACTGTGGCATATTCTCTGTTGAAATTGAAATGTGTAACCTTTAGAGTTCAAAAGAGTCCGGATGTATTATGATCTGCGGACATACATTGTTTGAAGTACTTTTTATTGATGTTACACCGTGGCGGACCCTTAGATCCCGTCAACATCAAGTGAAGCTATGACACATGTTCAGCAAACACAAAAAGTGTATTTCATTAATACACTTGAGCAAGTGAGGTACTTTTCTTGCAATTAACTTACTTTCACTTGCAATTAAAAGGAAAATAAAAGTGAGGAAATTGTTTCTTAAATAGATTCATTTAAAATTCCGCCTCAAATGGTCTGCCAGTCTAAGGAATGCTTCACACAATACTGTAGCATAGTTTTTCAGGAATCACACAAAGTCTGTTACTTGTTATTTAAACTTTATGTAGACTCTCTGTGTCCAATACTACTTTATTATAAGTAGATAAATCCCAAAAAGATTGCAACCCCAAGCAGCTATGACCTTTAAATATTTATAAAAGTTGTATTTTCCTATAAAGCACATTAAAAAAGCAATTTATCTCAGCATGCAAATGAAATTTACTTACTATATGTAGAAATAAGTAATAATATTTTTGCATATACATATATACACATCGTAACAATTTATAATTCTTTATCAATATTGTGTAAATATGTTTTACAGTGAGTTAGTATGTTTAATTTTATTATTGGTAAACTTTGAAATACTTAATATTTATTCAATCTTCAAATCAAGTATAATATTATAATGTACTACAGATTTTAGTTGTTTGTGAGTTTTATTTTATAATCACGACATTATTTTTTTTTTAATTTAGTTTAACTTTGATGTTTGTTTATAAATTTAGGCAAGTAATTGCAGAATTGCACTACATAAAAAGAAGTATCTAAACAATTCTGCCGTAATCTCAATTCCTTTTTTAATGAACAAATATTTTTCTTATTGATACAATATAACATTATCCATTTCTGTAATTATCAATGCATTTGCGTTATATTCTGTAAACCAAAAAATCAAATGCCTTTTTTAATATTTTGGTCGAAAGTTAATACATTTTTTTTTTCCAATAAATATTTCCAGACATATTTTCTGCTTCACTTCTATCAGGCGGAAATCGTATATGGATTATGAGTTTTGATGTGAATTTTTTCTTTAATCCTAAAAGCTTAACATTATTTCGAGATAAAAATGAATAATATTTTGGCATCAGATAAATAAAATGCGTCGTTTGTGCGATACAAATTCGTAATTTTAGTTTTATTTTTTGGCTTCATTCCATCAGATTTAAGGGTTTAAATATACATTTTTCTAAAAATATTTTGCTTCGATATTTGCATTTTACATTCAATAGATCGATACGAAAAATCTTTTATCATCGTGCAGTTGTCATTCAAAGCTTAATTTCATTATTTTAAAATTTAAATTATATTTTACCACATGCAAATTATTACTTAGCAGAAGTATTTCATTTTCAAACTTTAAAAAAGTGGAATTATAGGTTGGGAAGTTCCACTGCTTTATCTACATAAATAAATATATTTCGACTACAAAAATAAATTAAAAAATATTTTTAATTTAAAATCTGATTACTAGTAATTTATTTTAGAAAATTATGGTCTTAATATGATTTAAAGAAAAGTATGCTATATGAAAGAAAAATATTCGATATACAAATGAACGACTCCGCAGAGGTACAACAGATCACAAAATTGGCATCAATTCAAAAATAATAGGTCAGTGTTTATAAAGCGAAGATGAACGCGTAAAAGCTTTAATAACACATATTTAAACAAACCAATTAATTAAATTCCACTAACAAAGAAAATTTTAGTTTAAATAAAATATTTATATTATTGAACATTATTTACGCAAAAATAAATACAAATAAACGCATATTTAGTCACAACATTTTATTAAATTCCAATAAAAAAGAGTAATTTAGAACATTTTTATTAAATTCCAATAAAAAAGAGTAATTTAGTTCATATGAAATATTTAAATTATTGAACATTATTCATATGACAATAATTACTGTAATTTTCGATAGCTACAATGTAACTCTTTTTACCCTTAAAATTTGTCTTAAAAAATAAGTGCATCGGGTGCATTTTTTACATGTTTATTTCTTTATTTTGTCCTATTCATTTCGCATTTGACATGTTTGTATGATGTATATAAAACTTTTGTTAGCAATTTCTTTAAAAAATACAAAGAAAAAATAAAAAAGAAAGAAATTCAGTTAGTTATATTGAATAACGTAACTTATATTTGAAGAATAATTTTTTTTGTTTTAGAAAATTAATGCTTTCATAGATTAAATTTAATCAATTCTGATAAATTTTTAAATGAAAGATCAAAATACAGGATAGACCGAAAGTCATTGACACATTTTAAAACTTCTTTTACAAACAAGTATCTGGCGTACAAAAGTGCATTTTGAACGAAAATATTACTCGTGATCTAAAAATTTTCTTAAACAACTTTTTAAAAAAAACAGTCCGAATAACAGCCTATATACAGCGCTACATCTGCATCTTAATATTAATCTGAGCAAATATTTGATGAAAGGTAAAGCCACTAGATGAGCTTCTATGAAAAACAAATAAAGTAGCCACAACGGATATTAAAGCAGAGGTTTTATGAATCACGGAAACGAGAATTAAGAGCATAAACGATAATTAATTTTCACTATAACTAGTGAAAAATCTAAAAAAAACTAACTGAAGAATGCAAGGTACAATTTGATTTAATAATGAAATCAATTTAAACATGTTCAATGTGCCTTGCTACTAAAGATGGCCACATTGAGCACACGTAATTTGTTTTTTTTATTATTTATTAAAATAAACTTTATTTTGCTTACAAGTGTTAGTTTTATTAGTACGTGTGCCTGCATTATGTAAGGCCTAACTCCTGCATACAATTACTGACATTTTTTCGCTAGTACTTGCAGATAAAAAGAACCTAATTAATGGCTTCTCATAAAGTTATTTTTACATGTAAAACATCATTTCATTCAAAATCGAGGACGCTCTAGAAGTGTGTAATTGATTTTTAAAGATAATACAGGTAACCCCACAGTTTGCACCTAAAAGGCTTTGAAATATACTAATCGTGAAGAACACACCCGTCTTACTATGCCTAGACACCATGTTCAACAAAACGTAATTAAAGAACCACTCTGTATATCTATGAAACTGTAAATCATAAATGAAATGTAATTATTATAACCGTATTAAGAAAGAATTTTTTTTCGAATGTAGGATTGATTTAAAAAATAGAAATTTCAAAAAGTGTATATATATATATATATATATATATATATATATATATATATATATATATATATATATATATATATATATGGTATGTATACTCCGAATATTATATATACAGGGTGTCCTAAAAGTCTGGAAACGGTCGAATAACGCGAGAAATATACATCGGATTGAAAAACGGCAAAATGAATGTTCAATATTTTTGAAAAATCTATTATAAGTGGTTGCACTAGTTTGTTAAATGTTGGGATTAAGGATTTATAGAAAGTTATCAAACCAATAAGCCTTTTTAGTTGTCGTTTTGTAGTTGGTGTAGGAAATGAAGTTATTTTTACAATGTTAGAATGGATTGGTGAAATACAATGATTTTCTATTTGAAAACCTAAGTAGTTGACTTTTGTTTGATGAAAGGTGCATTTATTAGGTGAAAGAGTGAGATTGTACTTGGAAAGGAGGTTAAAAATTTTGTCGAGTTTAGAACACATTTCATCAAAAGAATTTGCACCTATGATAAAGTCATCTTGATAAGTGAAAACACCTTGTAGGTGCAATTCGTCAATTAGAGAGTCCATTAGAGCTTGAAAGATTGAGGCGCTTGTCTTTAAACCAAAGACAAGTCTGCGGTAGGAAAAAGATCCAAACATGGTGGTAAAAGTTAGTTGATTGTGGAATTTTTCTGGTAAGTTAATTTGGTGGTAGGCTTGATGAAAGTCGAGTGTTGTAAAGAATGTGTAAGAGGAGAGATTAGCGATGATGTTTTGAATTTTTGGTAGTGGGTAAGATGAGCCTTGTATAATCGTATTACAGTGTTTAACATTCGAAGGTCAAGTGCGAGGCGAAATTTTTGTTTACCAGTACCATCTGGGTTTTTTTCTAACAAGTAACATAGGGCAAGCCCATTCCGAGCAATGTCTTTGTATAATTCCAGCTTCAAGTAATTGATTAATTTGATCTAATGCATCTTTTTGTAATGCCTGAGGTATTGGAAAAGGAAGTGTTTTTATAGGATAGTCATTAATAAATTTCAAATCTGGAATAATTTTATCTGTATGCCCAAGTGTATTTAGAGATTTTGAAAATACAGGGTAATATTTGAGTAACATTTCTTTTAGAATTTTAGCCTCATTTGATGGTAAGTGTTCAAGATTGAAATCAGTTGCAGATAAGTCTTCTTTTCTTTTTTTGAGAATGTCTTTAGAAGCTTGAATGAGATTTAAAAATTGTTGATCTGAGTCATCTTGACTAATTTTATCTGGGGAGTACTCAATTATTTCCTCGACCTCAAAAAGTTGACCTATTTTAGCTTTTTTTGAAGGTGAATGGGATTATCATAATTGTTTTTAACCGAAATCAGGAAAAATGTATATTGTTGTGGAATTTTTCTTTTTCGCTTTGGATTTTTTGATTTTATTATAGCATCAAATCCTATTAAGTTGTCAATTAAGTCAATTAAGTTGAATTGTATTGAAATAAATACTCTTTGTCTGTGCTAATAGTATCTGTGAAAACTGAAATCCATTTTTGTTCTTGAGGGTTTAAAGAAACTCTACGAGTCAAAGCTACTATTTGATTTTTGAAGGAGGTGGGTTGTGTACTACATTGATTTATCTCAGAAGATGGAGTAGTTTGTTTGTTTATCAAAGGAATCGATAAAGTGTTGTCAATATGAATAAGATTTTTGACAGTATTTACAACGATATTGAATCGTTTGATGAAATCATAGCCAATAATACCTTGGAAACTAGATGAATCTGGTATGTCTACGACATAGAAGTGGTGGTTAAAGTTTTTGTTCTGTAATTTAATGGAGGTTCTAATACATGCAGAAAAATCTACATCAGATTTGACTGTTTTGATGACAACGCCAGTTGATAGTCTCTTATATTTTAAAATTGTTTTCAATTCATCAAATAAAGACTGTGAGAGTAACGAAATAGTACTTCCTGTATCGCAAAGTAGAGTAATATCTTTTTTTGCAATTGAGGCCTTTACAAGGGGGAGTGATGTCGAGTCTTTAATGACATTGTAAATAATTTTTGTAATAGTGTCATCATATTGTTCTGTGTTTGTTTGTGTCGTTTCATGCTTAGAAATTTTTACAATATCACATGTTTGTGTGCTTACAGAGTTTACTAGTCTGTTAAGTGAAATTTTTGGTAAGGACGGATCTGGGAAAAAGCTGGCTGATGTGTAATCAGTAGTGGGGTGAGGTGCAAAGCCATCAGCAAAATTACACCTCTGACTTAGTTTTCCTGTTGTCGGTTGTTGTTGTTGTGAAATTGTCCTCGTCTTTGTGTATTTAAGCGTTTCCATTTAAAACAGGTGTGCGCTTCGTGACCACTTTTGAAACATAGCTGGCAAGTAGTGCGATTAAATCTGTACGACTTATGTGGAGAGGGGCGTTTGTTAAAATTTCTGGTTTGAAATTTTCGTTTGTTGTGCATGCCAGCAAATTTCGTTTTGTAAGTTGCCGCGTCTTCCTTAATTTCTGGCTGTGTCTGGGTATTTACAGAAAGGGCATTTATTTTTTTCAGTCAGTTGTTTTAGTTGATCAGCAAATGTTGAATCAGCCGGGGAAGGGGTGGGGTAAGCATGCAAAATTTTCTCTTCGTACAAAATATCTTGTAGCGCCTGGGCTATCAAAACAGCGGGTTGGTATTCTGTAATTCCTTCCTCTTGAATTTTAATTCTTAAATTGGAAGGAATGGTTTCCAGGAATTTCATGTACTTAATTTTGTCACGCGCATTGGCTTCTTGAATGTCCGAATAAACTGTTGCAGCCAGAACATTAAGCCTATGGGTAAAGTTTTTAATGGTTCCTGCAGGTAAGAGTGTTAAGTTTGCAAGTTCGACTGCTACCTGTGATTTGCTAGGAGGGGAAAAAAATTAGCAAATTCTCTTTCAATGAAGTTTATGTCATTTGAGATTATTAAATCAGGGTTCTGTGTTAAATATTTTAATGCAGGACCAGTGAGTTTACTTTTAAGCAAAGCAATTGTTGCTTGCGGGCTGTATTTATTTATTTGACTAACAGACCGGACTTGGTCAAAAAAGAATTTGAGTGATTCATGATCACCGTCGTAGTTCGGAAGATTAATTGGTATTTGCCGAGAAGCCATGGTGGCCAAAAATACAGTTAACTAAAATATTGAAATTCAAGGAACCACTGCATGCACAATAAAATAACTAAAAATATCAATATACACTAGCAGATAATAAATATAAAATGAAAAAAAAATGTAAACTGCATTTATATCATAATAAATAATAATGACTGATCACTGTTTCTTTTTAGCGTATAGATCCCTAACGCTCATTTTTAATTCATTTTTAAAAAAGAAACAGCGATGAATGAGAGAAAAATAGAGGGAAAAAAATCCTTTTTTTAACTTTAAAATCAATTTGTATAGCATAAGATACTGTGAATAGATCTTACCTGGGATTTATCAACACAAGTATAAAAGGTAAAAATTCATGTAAATTATTTAAATTATTATGAATGAAACTTAACATTCCTTTTATTCATTTAAAAAAATGAAACCAATATTGCAAGACAATTTAAGTTATTATTTTTTTCTAACTGGTTTACTAAAAATTAAAAACTCAGATTAATATTTGTATCCAAAACACCTTAAGAAAAACAATCTTGCCTTAAACATTCATAAAAATATCATATTTTACAACAACTAAAAAAATGCAAGATAAAATAATCATATTTATACCATTTGATGTGAAAGTTCAAAAATTAAATTAACTTAAATTTCAACCTGCATATTTAATTAAGAAGGTTTTGGTAGAAGGCAAACACAAAAAGAACATAACTAAAACTCTGTTATTAAATATATTCTTTTAAGAATAGAAATGCAATATTTTAACCAAATGAAATTTACTACTGACTGAGAGAGAAAAAAATTAATTATATTACAAGAGAAGTATGAAGGTTGAAATGTACATTTTAATCAAAGCCAAAGTTTTTTTTTTATTTATTTAAAGAAAAAAAAGGTTTACTGTGAGTGAGAGAAAGTTACAATATACTAACATTCTATTCATCCTTCATACTTATTAATTTAAAATAAAACTAAAAAAAACTTTCATTATCAGGCAGATAAATTTTTTTAAAAGGAATACCATGCAAAATCACCTTTTTTTCTTTCAACTTGCACAGAAAAAGAACTACTGATGATGTTATTTAAAATCGTTCATATGATGTTGTTACTAGGCACATATGTAGGTTTTTTTTTTTTTTTTTTTTTTTTTTTTTTTTTTTAAATTTAAAACTGCACTTTAGGAATGTGTAGTGTTGCAGAAACACAGTAGCGTTAAAAAAATACGAATTCACTACCACTGATGTTCCGGAAAGCACTATTCACGTACTTGACACACACCGGAAAATTACGATCACCACAGTAGCACAAAATGCACATGCGCCAGACGAATGCACTAAAATATTGGTCACACTGCAGATATTTTATATTATTTGAAAGGAACACCACTGTAGTTTTTTTGAAGAGATAGAAATTTTCTGAAACACTAATTTTTGAAGAGATTCTTTTGGATTTAAAATTCATACGCAACACCCGGATTACTTTTAGTAACACTGTTGAAAAAGAAAATACGTGGATTGAAAATGCACACGGATCACTTATAGTAACACTGTTGATGATTTCACTTTGATAAAATAATATCGCACAGGACTGATATATTTCACACACACTCACGGACACTTTTAGATGAGGATCGGCGAGAGAATTCCAGGTAAGAAGATGAACACCAGCGTCTGAGTACCTTGAATCCGGCGAAGGGGATGCGGGTGGGGGGCAGCACTTCCAGAAAGAGCAGGTTGTCAGCAGAGATGAGGGGGCGACTGTGATGACTTTCAGAGGGTTGAAGTGCTCCAGGTATCAACAAAAAAATCAGAAGCAGGTGCGGGAGTGGTGATGACGATTCAAACTGCAGCGAGGCCGGAGGCAGTATCAGCGCGCTGCGAAGAGATGGGGGGAGGCGCGCAGTCTGGAATCAGCGAAGCGGTTGCAGAGCTAAACTTCCAGGGGTAGTTCAGAGAAGTTGTATTTCAAAGTTCCACATAGTTGCAGTTGAAAAGAAAGTATGCCTCTTTTAATTATAGTACCTCGGTACCTCCCCTTATTGGAAGAAAAATTAAGTCTCTAAGTTCGAGCGAAACCGGCGGAAGCACCAAGTACTATAACATGGTAGTTTTTGCTGTTATTGACCATGCCGTCAGTGCTTATTAATATAACGGTTTTGCATAGCTAATGGGTTCTATTGTAGATAAAAAAAACGTAGTAAATCCAGGAGAAAGAAGAAGCACATAAGTAGATGAATCATCTGTTTATTTCTTGAAGAGGCATTATCGATAGTTAAAGAAGCAAAGGGGAGGTACCCACGTAACCAGCAGCTCACAAGTACAACTGGTCTGGTCAGTGAAAAAGGGAAAAGTGATAAAGTTTTTAAAAGTTACATGTACGGGTGTTGGCGTGGAAAGCATGATAAAATCGCCAGTACTTGGCGAGAGAGTTTTTGGAGACTACTGTCGGAAGCGTATGGGAAAAAACGATAAATGCTAGATTCTGTCTATGATTATGCATTCATTTGAGAATGGGGGGAAGGGTTGTAAAGATTCTTTCATGGAGACAAAAAGGAAAAAGAAGAGAAAATAATTTTGGGATTGGCGTTTGATTTTGCTAAAAGACAGCTGCAATTAACGGTTACTTATGACTCGAATCTAATAACAGGGTGTGAAAGATATGAGCTTGCATATTACAGTTTTAATCTTTTTAATTAATTCTTTTGAGAGCGGATGAGAAGTGCTAATGCTTGCATAAAGAATGTCGGTTATACGTTACATTACTTTAATAAGTAGAGCACAGCTGCTTATATATTTTGTCTAAGTTTTAAGACAGATGCACTTTTGATTTCATGAGAAGAAAACGGTTGGATTAGAAATATATGAACATTTGTAACTTATTTTTAGCATAACTGCAAAGTTAAGGACTGAGAGGTTTCTGATGTATGCGAGTGACTTGCATTTTAGAATGAAGAAAGTAGATTCGTTATCTAAATTAAATCAGAAATCGATTTTAGTTAAAATATTGAATTTTGGTGGTGGGGGGGGGAATTACAGACCTTTAAAATCTATAAACTATATTTATTTATTATTTTTAATTCTTTATAATTATTTATTTATTTGGGGGGAATGAATAAATATTTATGAATTTATTTTTTATCTCTATTTTTGGGGGGGGGGGGAGGAGAAGCATGAAATCAATATATGCATGCTAGATGTTGGAAGAGGAATGGAAAAGCTTATGTTAACTTGTTACAAATTTGGGGGGGGGGGTAGTTGAACTGAAAGCAAGATATATGACAAACGTCTTTGTCATACCCCCCACACACCCTTTTTTATGCAGAATCGGATTCTACGGAACTTTTGTACTGAACATTTTCTTTGGAAAATTGTAAATGGCGCTGTAATCGGGTGCAATTCAGTGGAAATCGTTGCCATCGAAAAGTCTGGAAACGGTTGAATAATTTTAGAAATATAGATCTTATTGAAATACGGAAAATTCCGTGTTCAATAGTTTTGAAAAATCTATTTAGGTATATCAAAGTTGCCATTTTTGTAAAATATCAAACACTTTTTTACCATTTTTCAATCCGATATATATTTCTCGAGTTATTCAAGCGTTTCCAGACATTGCAATGGTAACGATTCTCACTGCATTTTATTCGATTACAGCGCCAGCTACGATGTTTCGAAGAAAATGTTAAATACAAAATTTACGTATTTTTTTTCATAGATTCCGAATATTCAATAAAAAAGGGGGTGTTATCATTTAATATTTCAAAGTTGTCCCTCTTTCCCCCCAGGGGGCAGAGGTGGAAGGGGGCAACTTTGATATCCCTAAATAGATTTTTCAAAAACTATTGAACATGCAGTTTTCCGTTTTTCAATCTGATGTATATTTCTAGCGTTATTCGACCGTTTTCAGACTTTTCAATGGAAACGATTTTCACTGCATTACACTCGATTACAGCACCATCTACAATTTTCCGAAGAAAATGTTCTATACAAAAGTTACGTATTTTTTCCCGTAGAATCCGATTCTGCAATAAAAAAATGAGTGGGTTATCATTTAAGATTTCAAAGTTGCCCTTATTTCCTTCCAGGGGAAAGGGGCAGAGTTGGGGAGACAAATTTGATATCCCTAAATATATTTTTCAAAAATATTGAACATGTATTTTGCCGTTTTTCAATCCGATATATATTTGTCGAATTATTCCACCGTTTCCAGACTTTTCGGATACCCTGTATATATATATATATATATATATATATATATATATATATGTATAAATATATAGACATTACATATATGTATATATATATATGGGAAGGCTAATTCCTTTCCACTAGGTCATTCGTAGTTTGTTTTACGACTTACGAACACTACTCTTGAATAAAGACTGTCTTCAGACCACCTGAATGCTGGAGGCGTGGCTAAAGAGCAAACGGACGAAATGAAGTGAATTGATTGAAAAAAGAACGACTGTCATGTTTTGGCGCGTAGAACAGTGGTATGGTGGCGAGCAGTGAGAAAAGATGTCAGGTTAAAACGCTGACAAATGATGTAAAATTACAAATGATGTTTTAACCTTTTAACCTGTTTATTTAACAGAATGTATATATTTTTGTAAATGTTTGTGTTCATCGTATAATATATATAAATAAATCATTCAAATGTTTCTTCATTTAATTTCGAATTACATGCCCCGATCATGTATATTGTTTTCTAAAATGTTCTTAACAAAGTGATTTAAAACGTTAAATGAAATAGCATTGAAACATAAGACCATTATTTCTCAGTTTCGTTAAGGATAATGTGAAAATAAGTATCATTCTAAATGAATAATTATACATATACTACAGTAAAACCTCTGAATAACGGACACCTCGGGAGCACAGAATTTGTCCGCTATTTGGAGGTGTCCGCTATTGAGAGTTAAAAATGTACAAATATACAGGTTTTGGGGATCACAAAAGTGTCCGCTAAATAGAGGTGTCCGCTATTCGGGAGTGTCCGTTATGGAGGTTTTACTGTATATATAAAAAAAGAACTTTAGCCGCTAGTAACTTTCAAACTTTTAAACTAATATGTCAATTACGAAACTATCAATTACTTTGATAAATTAGTACACCGCATTGCGGAATTAATGGCGATTTACGGAGTAGTGCAGTTACTAATTTACATTGTAAAATTAATTTATTTTTAAGTTCACCCAAAATCTTCGTAGAGAAAGTGTAGTAAGTGGTTGCAAACGTGAGTCAGCTTCAGACAATTAATTAGTCTATTCGTTTAAATACTTTCAAAAGAAAACTAGTAGCAGAAATAAACAAATACTTCAGGTTTAATCCTAACTTCAAAATTAATTTACAAAATAATTATGAAATCAAGAATGTTTTCCGCTAATTTGAAATGTTTTTCTGAGTTTTGATTTCAATAAATGCTATTAAAATATTTTAGTATTGATTTTATTTAATGCATTTGTAACTTTACATAATTTTATATTACAAAGTAACATATTACTAAGATATTACTAAGTAACAAAACTTGAAAATCTGCTCTTAACAATTTCTAAAGCGATTCAAATGTTTCATATATTTTAAACCATTGTGATAACAATTATTCAATAGTCATAAAAATTTCGATGTAGGGTACCGTATTTATTTATGTATAATGTACAGCATGCTATTTTAACAGAATTTCCAGAATTTTGAGAAACAGTATGTAAAAAGCCTGACTCGTGTATATTTTGTTTGAGCAAAAAGTACCTTATTTGCACACGTGTGTTTAACTCCCTTGTTAAAACACCATAAAATTAAGGTTTCTGAAATTAGTACAGTTCTCTGATTGTGATTTTCTTTTTATTAAATATTTATTGGCATCAAATATCGATACTATACTTTGCACATATATACAGAATACGTTTTCTAAGTCTGCAATTATATCCGTCCTATTTTTCTATTCGTGTAATTGTAAAATTAACATGTTATAATCACAAATCAGGCTGCTTCCTTGAATGAAGGATTTGACGCAGATTTCACAAACACAAATTTATAACAGTATTTTATTTATAACAGTAAAGAGGGAATTAGCAGAGCAGCAGGTAAAATAAGTGTATATGATCAAAAATAAGCTCAATTTTATGAAACACTGAGAGGGACAAATCTTTTTACAAAACTTAACAAATTTAACTCGGATCCTAATGATCTCGCTGTTCGTTCTTCAGGAATATCTGAAAGCTATTTTAGCAAATAATGTCACTTTAAATGGAATATTTGATTCCATCATCTACCTCACTACTTATATAGATTCTACACAACCATAGTTACCTAGTTAATATATAATTAAAACAATAACTACAACAACTAGATTCTCTTATATCCATACGTACTTTGCGAAACCTTGGAGATAATAGGTTTCTTTAACGCACAAATGTTAGAAGTATAGATCAATATGATCGCATGCAAATTTGCAAAACTCACTCTTCAATCAGAGTATCTGTATGAAAGAGTAGCGAGACACCCTGCCACAACATGAGAATATAAGATATTAACTATTTTTAATGCAGAATACAAAACATATGTCATTTGGTTTTTTCTTCTTTTGTTTGTACTTTTTCACAAGTCTTTCTTTAAAACATCCAATATTAAACATAGCATGTACTATCTAAAAAAAAAAAAAATCAATACTTAAAATATATTTCATCTAAAATTCAAACTTTTTATCATGGACGTTTTTATCATGTCAAAAAAGAAAACTTTTAATGCCTTGAAGTTCTTATCTCAAAGTGCTGTCGGTCAGTATAACAAATGATGCGTGAATAAACAATTTAAAAGAAGTGTGTTTCTTCGTTTCTTTTTTTTTCTTTTCTTTTTTTTTCTTTTTTTGTCAGCTAGATTGGAAATTGAAGAAAATTAAATTCAAAGTTTTAAACTGCATTCTAATATAAATTGTATTCTATTACTTTGTTCTATTATACAAAGGAATTTAGAAATCTGATAAAATTTGGTAGCCAGTAAAAAAATTATGTCGCCAGTAAAAACTGTATACCTCCCCCTCTTTTCCTATTATTAATTTTCAAAACGCGCAAAAGTTTTTCGTGAATTAATTGAAAAAAATAATAAAAAGCATGGTTTAGAGTTATTAGTTATATAATTTAGAATAATACATAATTTAAAAATATATCATAAACTAAGTTTTCTAATGAAACTGAACAGCCTCAATTTAAAATATGCCCTTTATTTAAGTTTTATGGATTTACTTCAAATTAATTACTTATAATCACTTATATGTTATTATTCTTTAAAATGAATGTGACAGATTAATCAATTTTAATTCTAAAAACAAAACTATTTGAAGCTTACAAAAAAGCTTAAGCATTTTGTAGCACTGTATCCAATTTTAGTTCCCGCCACAATGACACGATTTCTTACTATTTTATTGAAAACTTCCACCTCACCCCACATTTTAACCACCTGACATGACTTTAGCGGAAAAGAATGGCGTGTTCTGTGCATAAGATGGGAAGTGCTTTTAAACTTGTTTCTTCCATTAAAAGTACGGTAGAAGAGGTTGTGGTGGTATAATAATGACGGCCAATTATCTTCACGAGAGATATAGGTCCGTGGGGTGAGTGCTCTCCGTGGACATCTTTCTAAAGGAACCTAACCCGTATTTACGCAAGGATAAACAACTCGAGGTTAGAAGAAAATCACGAAAACTCCGAACGATTAGGCCGGCGGACGCGATTGGATTTGGACCCTGCACTTAACTTCTAAAAGTTTTGAGAGCAGAACCTCTCGCGTCGGCCATTAGTGGAGCATCACAGAAGAGAAAAATAACTGCTTGCCGTATACGAGTACAGGTGGGAGAGGGGAGAAATTACTTGTATGCTCATTTCTTAATACATTTTTGTAATACAGTAAAATAAAACAAAAGGAAAAATAAAAGAAAGAAAGAAAAGAAAGAAAGAAAAGAAAGAAAGAAAAGAAAGAAAGAACCAGCCTTATAAAAAAACTTGTTCGCCAGTGACGACCTGGCAACCGTATATGTCAAACCCTGATTATACATACGGAAATAAAACGTGAAGAATATACTTCTGAGATGTCGTTGCTATAATACCAAAAAAGACAAAAATTATTTTTTTTTATTTAAACATTGCTGATGTCTTTAATGTAATAAATGAAAACGAAAACTTTAGTTTGTTGCTTCCATGAAAAAGTTATTCTCTTAGAAAAATAATTTTCTTCGACAGAGAAAAATTAAAGAATTTTTATCAAAGCGTTTGATTTATTCTTTTCTTTAAGTGTTTTAATTTAGATCAACACGTAAAATTAAGTTTTAATTTATATTCCACATACGTTTTATCGCTGCAGATATACATATGCAACGATTAAATTTTCACTAGTAAATACTCTCTGCTAAAATAATTTATAAACAAATATATTTCTTTACAATTTAAAAATTACTTTTACTGTTCTTCAATATGTATCAAACGAAAGTACCCTGTGAACAGATTTCCTAATTTATTGCCTTTATTAATATTTATGATATTAATTAAACTATTGTTAAGTACGAAAAACGAATTTAATAAAAGCTTTCAGTAGCTATTATGCTGAAGTAGTACTGGTGGCCGATCAATAAATTTTCCTTGTGTGCGAAAATAAAAATTTTCATTCCGCTACTTAAATACATAATTGTTTACAAAACAGGATCATTTTATTATTTGATATTAATTATTTGTATTCTAGTCCGTTTTATTTCATAAATGTTTTTAACACGAAACGTTTTTAAGTAGATAAAACATCTGCTAAAATCTTCCGCTAGCTACTGCTACAGTTCAGTATCTTCGTGGGCACTTGTAAATATATACATATATTTTGTATATAGCATTTTTCTATTTCTTATTTATTTTTAACTGTAAATGTTTTGTAGGCTTATTTTACAATTTTTACTTATGTAACATTAATTTAATATAATTTGTAATTTATTTATTTCTGGCCGAAAGCGTTCTTTGTGTTGTTTATTTGTATTTATTTTTCTTTTCTTGGGTCCATTTTATTTTTTCCAATGTAATTGTTTTTCTGGATTTCGGCTACAGTCATAAATCTAAGATCCACATTGCTCTTACTGGAGATACGGAGATCATGGCTCCAGGCACTCTGATTAATGAACTCGTTCCAAGTTCCAAGTTCCCAATGTTCTTTAGTACAGTTTAACCCTTTCAATACTTGTTTGAAAGAAGGAAGATAATTAAGAGGGACCGTGTATTAAACGGTATTTTCATATAGTTACCAAGTCTTGCCGTAATGCATCTACTGAGATGAATGTATTTAGGCGTCTAATCGTCAGAAAGAGCTTTAAAACTTTTGTTTATTTGTGTAAGATCAAAACAATATATCTTTTAAACGCTATAGATTTGAATTTAAGTGTATTAAAATTTAATTCGTTATTTATTTTTGATAGACCGACTATAATTTTTGTTATGTTACATAAGTATAAAATAATGAAGAACCTTTGGTGAATATATAAGAATATTAACGATTTTACAATATCTATCATTAAACGAAGTTAAAAAATCCTATTAAACTATCTTAATGCCTTATGCAAATAAGACGCGGATTACACATACTGGAAAAAAAAGAAAGAAAGAAAAAAGAAAAAAAGAAGGAAAAAGAGACAGAGAGGGAGATACTTCTTGATTTGGAAAGAAGATTTACCAAAATATAATTTAACCTTATCCGATTTACACACTATTTTAAAACGTGTCCCTTTTATCTTCAGAAACTTCTGTAACTGATAGATTTCCGAAGTAAAGAAGCGTTTTTTTTTCTTTTTTTTAAAGTTTCTTTTGCTGCACGTAATTGTTGGAGACATTCCCCAGGTGTTTTGCAGTGTATTGATCAGTTTTCGCAATCCAGTATCAATACGAAATATTGTTTGTTTGGATGCTGTGAATTCTCGAGTAAACATTTTCATGTTCAACAAAGATATTAATAAAAAATCCCTGACGGCTCGGCCTACAGGCACAGGTACATTTCAAAGACACAGAGGGTAGGACGCTTATTTATTTGGAATTGCGGGAAAAAATACTTTTTTGCCATGATTCGGCAGTTGGGACCGTCCACTTCAAAATCTACTTATGTCTGTAGGCGGAGCCGGAAGGGATTTTTTATTTATTTATTTATTTATTTTTTTGCTGTAAGGATTGGTCCTATAAAAAGCTTGTCAATATAAAAGTTGTAGATAAAAGAGGATTTATGATAAATTTAAGCGTATTCCATACCTTGTGAATTGACAAAGTTATGAATTTTTTTCTTCTTATACCCCTATTTCTCCCCTCGCCCCTTTGAGACCATTTTTAATTATATCAAAAATTTGCCATACATAAATTTTCGGCCCTTTTCCGAGATGTAATAATAACTTTAAACGGATTCGATAAGTATCATAATTAAGAAGTTATGGGCTTTTTTTCTGTTTTCACAACCCTCCCTCCCTTTTCCTCCCTTTGTTCGATTTCGAAGTTGACCGAGATTTTCTGTATCAGTTTTTAAGAGATTTGTGCAGCATTATTGAAGTTATCGTGTCCATAAAAATGATATACAGATAGATAGATAAAGTTTTGAACTGGGGGTGGTTTTGATTTCTGAAGCTCATGATCGGCGTAGATCTGCAAAAAAAATTCCAGAAATTGCAACATTGGGGAAAATGTAATAGGTAGTATTTCTTACGAAATCTACCTAAAAACGAATTTGAGAAATTAACATTGTAAAATGAGCAGTATTTTGTTAATCTTCGCTGTAAAAATTCTGTTACGCAGCTCAGAATGTTTGCTGCAATAATTATAGCATAAAATAAATCCCGATATTTTGTGTTGTTATCCGGTTGAGAAAATATGATTAGTAAACTGAAAAATCAACTCGGAAACGTTTCTGAAAATTACGGACAAATTCGGAAATGCTTTTCAAATAACAGAAATAATTTAATTTCTGAAATTTCTGAAGATAATTAAGCACGTTTTGGAATCGTAGATAACTCGGAATAATTTATAATCTATTTTCTACTAACTACTACTAATTTTAAGCAAATTAGCTCCTGACTAATCAAACTTAAAATTAAGAATATTGAATGGCCGTTACATTGTATTAGAAAGAATCTGCAACATTTCTTTACAATTTTAAATGCATCAGAAACGTTGTTGTTTTAGCATCTTTTTTTTATCTCATTGAGTAACAATTTAAGGAATTATGCCAATCTATGTTAGAATTACTTGAAAGACCCGCTAAAGGTGAAAATAAAACATTTTCGTCAGCCTTTAAGGATAACTTACATATCAGGGTTCAAATTGTAATCAGCTGTGTGAAATTCCAAGTCAAGGTTTCTCATAGAAGATGGTAATGAACGATTCTGCCTTTGACGTTACAATACGAACGTTTTCGCGGTACCTTTAAAGTTGTAAAATCCTCTTTTTTAAATACATTAATATTTACAACTTACAAAAGAATCTAAAGATAAATTTCCCTTCCGTTTACAAATTTTAATTTTCTGCAGTTTTCAACTACTATTATTTCCCCGGTGGAAAGAAAACACAAAACAACTTAATATCTTCCCGGGTGTAACTGTTTCGCTGCTTTAAAAATGAGTAATATTTACTATTCAAAATGAAATACTTTCTAGAAGTCGTTTATCGCATACGCCGTTTACGTTTCTTCCCCCTCCCCCCAGTCTCTTACAAGATATCATTTCGTGTTTAAGGATAATTGCAAAAGAGTTTTACGTTCATTTTTACTGTTTCATTTTTGACACTGGGAGATTTTATTCCACGTTTTAAAAGATGATAAGAGATTTAGCGTGGGATATTTTCCTTTCGCTATATTAAAAATGACAAATCATACGGATCCGAGGTTTGTTCGCAAAAACAGACAGGGGAGAGTGTACGCTTCTGAAGGCAATGGGACGTCCAACTCTACTGCATTTGGATAGATTTTCGTTTAAGAATATAAAATCATAAACATCGTGGATAGTTTGCAAAGATAGCTCGGAACGTTCATAACACGGCCGGATATTCGCTGCCAAACTCAACGAGCTTCTAAAATCAAGGTTCGTTTTGATATATTTTCCTTAAAAAACTATTTGTTCATACAAATTCAAGGGTATAGGTAGCCGAATGCATTGTGATTGCCAAAGCTAAATACTACCCGTAGAAAAACGTCTTTAATATTTTTTCCCTTTCAAAATCTTTCTAAAAACATTTCCCGTAGTCATTTTTCTAAAAGCTCTTTTTATTTCTCAAATCTTAAAATTCCGATATTTACTCTATTAAAGTTATCGGTTTTATACCATTTTCTTTTTCTTATTTTATTCCAAAAACCTATTCTCACGTTTTTCCGGAAGGACCGCGTCAGTACATTATCCTACCGACGCACAGTGGAATATTTGACCCGAAATCCTGGCCAAAAATATTTTTTTCTATGTAAATATAGTCCGATTGCCTTGAAATTGTTAGATGTTATTGGGTATCAATATGGCATGTTTAGTATTGTAAATGAAGTTTATAGCATTTACGGTTCATTTACAGAGACACCCGAAAGAATTCCCTTACATTATGTCTATGGGAAAAAATCGTTTGCTCTGTATTTTAATGATATCACACTATTTTAAACGTACTGAAATTTATATACATCACTGAGGTGTATTAAGGCAGTTATTGTAGAATATGGTGTGCATAGAATATATCGTTCATTTACAGGGGCACACAAAGAATTTGGCTGAAGAATAAATTTAACTATTGAAGTCTATGACCAATAATTGCTAGAAGTGCGCTTGTAGTTGTGATATGCATTTTTAAATTGAAATTTTTTTTAAATATTACTTGGTGTGGATACATTCTATAGATCATATACAGGGTTGCACAAAAGTTCTCAAGCACATTTCCGTTTATTCCCTGAAATGGCTGAATGGAAATGTTTAACTTTGTTATGCGTTTCACTGAACTAACTTTTAGCATACTATGTAGTATACATACAAATCCATAGCTTAGTTTAATATTTTATATCTTAAAAGCTGACGAAGTGTAAGTAAAATTTTAACACTTCACATAATAATAAGTATACATTTTATAAATATTTTGACAACTAAGAAAAAAAAAGAGACATCATTTAAGAAGAGCACAAAGAAAAAAGAAGTTAAAATATTAATTTACTAAGTAGATATTTTAAAAATACGAATACATCACATGTCCATAGACTTAACATTAGCGAAGGAAGTTTGGAAGTCGAGTGACTAGCAGCCTTAAATGTTTACTGTTTATAAGAGAAAAGTAATTTTTGATAGATTTTTTTATTTACTAGTAATGTTTAATTAAACGTATTTAATTATACTATCTATAAAATTTATTATTTGCATTTAATTTACTTTAATAATAATTACTACATTTAATTTACATTTAATAAAGATTATTTACATTTGATAACACATTTAATACAGTCGTGTCTCTAGAGTATAGAGATGCTGGTTTTTCAGTGTATTTAATAGATTATCAGTTTCAATCTGATTCTTCAGAGCTCTGTTTTTCACCTTCTTCATCACACTCTTCTTGGCTTTTATCAGGACTACCATCAGACCTAGCTGGAAGAAGAAGTTGTAGGGTCTCGCTACTGTATGGCTTGCTCTTTTCCCTTGGTCTTTGTCTAGAGCAGTTTATAAAAGGATCACTGCTTAAAAGAAGCCAATTTGGAACATCTCTATAGCAAACTTCTCTATTGCGAATTTTTCTATTGCACTTTCTTGCGTACTTTGTACGGTACTGTCTAAAGTGTTTGTTTCTGGACTCGGCAACTTCTTCTGACCGTTGGCCAGTGGGTACGACTGCTTTCTTAATTACAGTGCCACCATGAATCAAAACCTTGTGCATAGTTAGAATCATGGGGTACCAATGTAAAGGTTCACATACAGTCTTGCTGTTTCATCAGCAGATGTTTGGAACTTTATTTCGTCAATGCGATGCCCACTTTTTATGACTTCCAATGTTACTTACAACCTATTAAACATTTCTGCGTCTTCTCCAAACTTCTTTAATTCCCTCCTTCCTCCCCTTATTTTCTACCTATGAGCCCCCAAAACTAATTGGAGACACTTTTTTCAGCAAATAAGTATTTACAATTTGAAGCCGATCTGATATTTCTATCAAGAGGTATCGAGTTGCGTAGGTATGTACGTACTTACATAGGTACGTACATGCATACATACAGGATATGTAGGGGCAAAAGTTCTCAGGCAATATCCTGTAATCTAAAAACCTGTAATACTAGAGTAAAAATAAAGCTTTTATCTTTTCAATTCGGTTGCCGCAAAAAATGGGATTTAAGTAGTCCACCCGAAAAAAATTACATAAAAAAATGGCAACAATATGCGGAAGATTTTTTTGCAGAAATTGGCACTCAAGACTATAACTAATATGATTATAATTCATACATGGTCCGGCAAAGCCCGGCACATATTTAAAAAGCTTTCGATATGTTTAAATTAGAGCAAAAAACGCTTTAAAAATGACCCTTTTACACATTTAATATTTTTTTATTACATTAAAAACTAAACTATTTAAATTTAAACATAGTTTAACACTAAGCTCTGACCTTTGTTAAACACGTAAGCCCTGTTTAGTTTCAATTCAACAATTCATTGAGACACAAAAAAATTATACTTAAACATAACAACAATGCCTAAAATCAACAAAAAACACGTCTGCTCACAAAAAAACTTCCTCTTCGACTGAGGCCAGGAGCCACTAGATATAACTCAGGTTCCAAAAATAGACATAGATCGACGCATCAATTAGTTAGCTATTAAGAAATATGATTTTTTCAATTGTTGACGAAATTTTAATTTTTGCATTTTTGACCAGGTTTTTGGGTCAAATACTCCACTGTGCGACGCTTAAAATATAGTTCTTCCCCGCTTCGAAGCCATGGTTGGCTATACCATGCATCCGCATTGACGTAAGTAACCTTCCGCTCCTTGGTATTTAACACGGAACATGAGAACGGAGCGCAAAATTTTCGTGGTATTTATTTTCCTAAAATCTTCGTTGCTGTCTCGAAACAAGTCACCGGAATATTCGATTGTGATTATAACATCTTTTGTAAATGTACTTTGTCTGAAAGCTTGACATGATTAACTGCTAAAGTTTTAGGGGTGAAAATGTACAACTATATGAAGGAATTGTGGCAGATGCTTTTCAACTGCAGTATATTAGAAGAAACTAACAACATTCTTCTGTGATGAAGATTTGTTCTTCTTTATTCGGGAAACTACTTACGTTTTTCGACACAGACCAATAAATATCATAACGACGACTGCATAAGACTTATTTAATATAAGGATTTTATGTATTCATCGAAATGGAACTTTACCTTATAGAATTATCGTAACATATATATATACAGAATTAATTTTAATTAACCTACAACTTTTAACCGAAATAACTTCTCAGAGCCTCAGTAGATGGCAGCACGAATGCGTGTAGTGAGAGAGGGCATAAAAAGAGTTTGTTTAGTGTCAGTTCCACGCAATTATTAAAATGTCTTCCCAAGCGTCATATTTAATTGAAGATCGTATTTTTCTTGTTAAAAATTGGTATTTATATGGTGATAGTGCAACACTATTTCTATGGAAGTGATATTCAACATTCAGAAATCGACCTAAGTCCGGAGTTATTGCCTATCAGTACCCAAGTCATTAATTTGTTGCATTGCATTGATCATATCTTCTTCACCAGATATGAATCCATGTGATTTCTACCTTTGGGGTCATATGGAAGATTTGGTTTACAAGAAGAAACAGACAGGCCTAAAAAAATACAAAACTGACTCATTTCCATGCATAAAATTGAAAACGCTCGATTTCGTTACTGACAACTTTGTGACTAAATTGCGCTATTGTATCACCTCTGAAGGTTCTCATTTTGAAAACCTTATCCACTAAATTATTTTTCCACGTTCTTTATAAAAAAAATATATTTGTAGTGCTATCTGGAACGACTCAAGGGTTATTTCAGTTAAAATTTGTAGGTTAATTAAAAGTCACCCTGTATATATATATATATATATATATATATATATATATATATATATATATATATATATATACATAATACATAATTCTGCTTTTTAATTAACCAAGTGCGCCAATTACAAGCATACAAAATGAAATTTAAAATTGACAATTACAACTGCAATGTTTAGAAAACGCAATAAATATTAAAGTATCTTTTTTTACATATTATTGAAGAAATAAAAATTATGCATTTTATTCTTTCTTTTTTCGTTTTACCAAGTATTTAATTTTTGAAAAATGCTGTGTAAACAGAGAACTCCACGTATTGAACTTATATATTTCCGTGTCACTTAAGATTAAAAAAAATCAAACATAATATTTCTTAAACTTATGTTTAATCCCTTATAAATATTTATATTTTTCTATTTCCATTATGCGTTTAAATATATACGTTTATCGTTTCGCAAATATGTCTTTACTTTGTTATTTAAACAAAACTGGATTAATTCGGTTTGTTTAAAAAATAGCATATGCTGTTAAATACATTGGAAAGAAAAGAAAATGAATCTACGAGGAACACAGCGAAGAGAAGCAGAAATAACAGATTGTTTAGAACGCAAAATAAAAATACTAAAGTTTGTTAAATATATTTCTATCTTTTTTCAATTTTTTATTTAGTACTGGGACAAAATATAATTTTTCGGAATAAAACTTTAATGCATTTTTTCAAGAGTTAAATTTTATTTAATTCCCAAAGTAAATTATCTTTAATTGTTTATGAGACTTAAATCAGGAATTTATGTTAATAAATTTGAATTTCACAGGTCTACAAAATTTATATTTGTGAAAACCTTTTTGAAAATGTATACTGATTCTGTGCGTTTTTGAAATGCTTATTCGGAAAAAGAGATTACTTTTTTTTAACACTTTCCAACCTAGTTGAAAAGTGTTTATGACTTCGGTTTGTCTGGCCGTCTGCCGTCTGGCCGTCTGGCCGTCTGGCCGTCTGCCGTCTGCCGTCTGCCGTCTGTCCGTGCTCTAACTCCCGTAAATATGCTCGGATTGCCCTGCAAATTTTATATGTTATAATCGTTATCTATAGCATGTTCCCTATTTCAACGGAAGTGTGTAGCACTTATAGTTTTTTTACAGGGACACTCAAAAGAATTCCGTTACATTGCGGTCTATGGGGAAAAATCATTTGCGGTTTATTTAAATAATGTTTCAATACTTTAAACGCATTGAAATTTATATATATCACTAAGGTGCATTAGAAGAAGCTTAATATGGAATAGGGTGTGCATAGCACTTATACTTACTTTACAGGGACAGTCAAAAGAATTCCGTTACATTACGTCTATGGAGAAAAATCGTCTGCGGTTTATTTAAATAATGTTTCACTATTTTAAACGCATTGAAATTTATATAAGGTTCATTACAAGAGACTTACTACAGAATATTGTGTGTATAGCAGTCATCGTTCATTTACAGGGACACACAAAAGAATTCTCTACTGTATGTTAACAATAATTCCTGGAAGTGCGTTTTAAGTTACTGAATGCGATTTTAATTTTAAATCGCTTTTTGTATATTACGTGGTGTGTATAAATTCTGTAGATCCTATACTGGGAAGTACAAAAGTTCGGGAACACATTTCCGTATTATTTAACTCCAGACGGAGAATTTTAAACTGTGCTACGTGTTTCCTAACTGAACTAAAATTTAGCATCCTATGTAGTATATATACAAATCTATAGATCCCATACAGGGCTGAATAAAGTATTCGGATTACTTAGATGTTATCTTTTAGCTTATAAAAGAGTATGATTCGTAAAATTATTTTGGAAGCGTTGGAAAGTGTTACATAATCTATGCTTGACGCATGATTTTTCGCTCTTGTTTGTTCTTTCAGGTGCAGTTCATTTCTCAAATTTGCGTCAACCTATTGAGATATATAAGCTTCTGAAATTAATATGTTAAATATTTAAATTACAGTAGTTTTACTTGAGAATTTATAGATATACATTTAAATATAGAATGCTAAACCAGGTTTAAATTAATTTTTAGTTGCAGGACTTATACCGCCTTTTTAATTTTCTAGTAAGGCTGTATTTTTGGTTTTCTAGTTATGTAATGATTCTGCATTTTTATGAATAAAATTCCAGCCATAAACCAACCATTCTGGCAATCTCGTATTTCTCTTCCTCTGCTATAATAAGTACAGAGAGATATTTGTTCCTATTATGCGAAAAAGCAATTTTAAGCTTTCTTTTCTACATTGTTAATAAACACTCTTCATTCCTAGATTTTATATTTAATGTGAAACTTACGCATCAGTATAGTAATATTTTTACAATAATGTTTGCCACTATAGTATCAAAAGTAAGATTTATCTTTTTATATAATCAGTTGTAGACGTTTTAGTAGTTAACAGTTTTTTTTGTTTGTGTCTGGAGCCTAAAATTAGGCAACCTTCAATGTCATTTTAAATCAGGACTTTTGAATTACGGCTTGATGGAATTGTTGAAGGTCATCATTATCTATATTACACTGAAAATCATAATTAACTAAAGTATCTGAATCATAATCATGTGATTCTTCAAGTATGCTTTGAGTAAGAGAGGGTCAAAATAAGTTTAAAAAGTATTTCGTAAAAGAGGGACCGTGCAGAACAAGCAGTAAAGCTAGTGGGGAAGGGGAATTTGGGTAAACGAAGGTTTTTTTTACTTTTAGACTTTTTAACCACATGGATAGCAAAGACAATCAACAGTGTTGTATTCAGACTCGTTCTATACCAATGGGATACCAAATTTGAATGCTTATTTATACCAGTGAATGCCTGTTGTTCGAAATTCAGGACAGGACAGGACGTCTGGACCATGACCCAAAGAAAACTTGATTTGATATATATACAGTTGACGCTCGTTACAACGACCACCCATTGTAGCGACCGTTCCATTATAACGACCAATACAAAATGTCCCGAAATATATCCCCTTTATGCTGTGTTATTTTTACATCCAATATAACGACCGGTCAGCGGATTATTTTCCAATACAGCGACCGAATGAACCTTTCCTCATGATTTTTTTTTATAAGAAAAATATTATCATTTTCTTTCCCCGCGGGCTGATCGTTCAGTTCACAAGTCAGTGAGGTCTTGTAGCGATCAGCTCTCATCGAGCAACCGGGGAACAGAGAGGATATCGTCCTTTTCCAGCCAATGACGTGTTGTGACTTCTTTCCCCTCCCCCCACCCCGCGGTGGGAACGCTTCGTGTCACGTGGTATGTTAGTTGAACTCAGAAGTGATATCTATGCGCGCGGTCTCGCAATGACATATGAAGGGAGCAGAAAGAATAGATTTCTTCCGTTGTGAAATTTAACGACTCGCTCGAACCATGTTTCTCCTTGCTGTAAGCATTTGCGTATGCGCGTACTTTTCGCATGCGCATTCAGTTTCGTGCATGTGTGCATTTTCTCAAAATGGCTGTTTCAAACAAACGAAATGCGATTCCCTTGAATACAAAATTAAAAGTTTTGAAAGCGGTTGATGAAAAATTGATGCCTAAATCTCTACTCGAAGAAAACTCCCGTAGATGGGAATTTGTTAAAAACCAAAGCCCAATTTTTTGCAGAAAAAATGAACATTGATGAAGAAACATTTAAAGCGTCAGATGGATGGCTCCATAAGTTTAAAGTGAGACATGGTGTTTGTTTCCGTAAGCTTTGTGGGGAAAGTGGCTCTGTGAAGCAAGAAACGGTTGATGCATGGAAAAAGGACAAACTGAAGACAATAATTGACAGGTATGCCCCAGAAAACATATTTAATGCTGACGAGACTGGGCTGTTTTTTATGATGACACCTGACAGATCTTTAGTTTTTAAAGACGAATCTAACAGTGGACAGAAGAAAATTAAACAACGAATTGCAGTTCTCCTATGTGCCAATATGTCGGGGACTGGAAAGCTGCCACCTTTAGTTATTGGAAAATCCAAAAATCCTAGATGCTTTAGAGGGGTTAAAACTTTACTTTTATCCTATCGAAATAATGCAAAATCATGGATGACATCAAGTATTTTTGAGGAATGGCTGCGTTGTTTGGATAAGCAAATGACAAATATGGGTAGGAAAATCGTCCTTGTAATTGACAACTGTACTGCCCATCCTCAGATTACCGGTTTGAAGTCTATAACAGTGGAATATTTTCCTCCCAACGTCACGTCTGTTCTTCAGCCTCTCGATAAAGGAATCATCCAAAGTTTCAAACGCAATTACAGGAAATTACTTTTGAGAAGAATTGTTTCTGCACTAGACGAAGACAAAATTTATAAAGTGGATATTCTTTCAGCATTACACCTTTCCAAAGCAGCATGGAATGCAGTTACAGAGGAAACCATTAAAAATTGCTTTCGTCATGCTGGTTTTGAAGTGCAATCCGAATCTGTGAAATTGACCGATGGAATGTTAGATAATAATCAGCGAATCAATGACGAAAGTTTTGAAGAGGAAGAAGGAATGCTGCAAGAAATTTGCGAGAAAATGGATTTGAAGGAAAAACTGACTTTTAATGATTATGTTTTGATTGACTGTGATGTAGACTGTGTGGAAAATCTGACGGAAAATGGCATAATTTCTCGCTATTCTATACAAGAAGAAATAGAGTCATCGGATGAAGAAAGTATGCCGTCACCGCCGATACCTAATGCAAAAGGTGTTTCAAATGCTATAGGCACGTTAAAACATTTTTTTGAAAGACAAGAAAACACAGAATGTTACTTATCATCTCTAACTGAGATGGAAAATTTTGTTTTAAGAAAAAAACAAATGCACAAAAAACAAACAACAATTTTGAATTATTTTTTGTAGAAAATAAATGTTAATACGTAAGTAATTATTTTTTTGTGATTTAATTTTAATTTAAAATTTTATTTTAGAAATATATAATTATTCTCTTAAATTGCTTTTTATAATTTTTCATTGTCAATCTTTATTTGATACAAAAGTAAACAAAAATTTGTTATAAGATTGTATTATAGAATTTCCTTTGAAACCTTAATTTTACTGCACTTGATTAGTTTTTTTTCCGTTTACTATCGTTATAGCGACCTCCCATTATAACGACCCTTTTCTTTGGCACGCGAGGGGTCGTTATAACGAGCGTCGACTGCATTATAGTCGTTGCTAGTCTTCAATGTCATTTTAAATCAGGACTTTTGAATTACGGCTTGATGGAATTAATTCCATCAAGCCGTAATTCAAAAGTCCTGATTTAAAATGACATTGAAGGTCATCATTATCTATATTACACTGAAAATCATAATTAACTAAAGTATCTGAATCATAATCATGTGATTCTTCAAGTATGCCTGATTTAAAATGACATTTAAAGGTACGTCTCTGAATCTGCAGCTATTTTAACACATTTTATCGTTAGGAGAACACTATCTTTTTTGAAAACATTATCTTTTTGTTAAAAATCATTTTTTGATAAGATATTAGTCATGCTCTGCTTCTTACAAAAAGAATAAAAAAGAAGAGAGAAAGTTTACTACTGACCAAAATTTAAAAGCTAAGAATCTTGAATAAGTAGTACTTATAATAAAAAGAAAATCTTGACTAAATAACAATATCTAATAAGAAAAAAAGGAAGAAAGCAGAGCTTTAAATCCGAGCAGATCATAATCCAATCCGTCCCCTGACATGAAGTCGTGAGATTGGGGATCATGATTTTCAAATAAGTATTCATTCTTTTCTAAGAGATTAATGCATTGTATAATCTTGTTTGTGAGGACTGGGTTTTATAAAATCGTAATTAAACAAATTTTTAAGTGTTTTTTGAGGGTGTTTTTTAGAGGAAAAGTTCAAGTGAGTGTAAATTATAATGCCAGGACAGTAAAATCCTATATCTTCACTGGAAAGGGGGGGGGGGGTTCAATGCTGCCGGGAAAAAAACCCACAACTGGTTATTTTCTGTATTCATTTATAGTAACAACAAAGGTATGGAAAGGTGTTATGAGTTTTCGAATGGAAGACTATGATTTACCAGAGAAAAAAATAACTTTTTGTTAAGAAGTAAAGTAAATATTTATGAAATCATGCTTACATTTTTTTATACAACTTTCACAATGAAACAGTATAAAAGTGTATGGCAAAGATTATTTTTCAAAATTTGGTATGAAATATAATAAAAAATAGTCCCCTGTGCCGTATATGTCCTGACCGGCAATGAAAAGGTTTAACTATCTCTGGAGACAGCTTAATTATAAAAACTTCCCAGTAGTGAATTAATAACTTCGTGGTAAATCAACACATGGGAAATCTAGACATTTCATAGATTCCTAATTGGCATCAACTTTGCACCCTCTCTAGGAGTAACAATTGAACATTTTTTTTTTTTTTTTTTTTTGATTTAGAGATATTTTGAATAAGCTGTCTGATATCATTTAATACTTTTAAAAATATTATTAAATTTAAATAGAACGAGAAAATAAATTCACTTTCAATGAAATATATTTGTCTAACGTTTTTATAATCAAAATCTAAAACTGTACATTTTAATATTTTACACTCATTTTTCTTTCAAATTAACAAGCAGTTTTAATTTCAGCTTTTATATTATTTTATTTGTTCATTAACTTTGATCGCTGCGTAAATATTTATTTTTATATAAAAATGAATTATTAAATAAATAAATATATATGTATGAATTATATATGACTGAAAAGATAAATGTACATAAATTCACAATCATATGCCTTTTATCAGCATAACTTTTGCAATGAACATAAGGTTCAACATTACAACAATTGTAAAATACAAGCATATATTCACTAAAACGAAAACATGTTATTCCTTAAAATTTGCTTCCAATACTTTAATGGCAATTTATCTTGTCAACTTAGATGAAACAACATTCTTACTGTAATTTTTTTATGATATCTGTAATTGAAATACTTTTGTCTCAGACCAGCAAAGTTTAAAATATGTAAACATGTTATAATACTTTTTCAAAATTTGTACTTTTGACTTTTAACTAAACTTAAATGTTGAAATGAATGAATTTCTTTTTCAATGATGAAATAAAAATATTTGTAAAATAAGTAAACTCTGTAAAAGAAATGGTTACCGAAATATTTAAACAAAATTTCCAGCACCGCGAAATACAATACGCAATTCCCTATAAAAATATAACAATATTCAGAATTATGTGAAAAAGAAAAAAACAGAATACGTTAAAATAATATATATTTTATTTAGTAAAGCTAATGTTTTGGTACTAAATTTCTGTGTAAATTTTTAATAAAAATTTACAAAAAGTCGAAGGAAAACATATGTACTGTGATTGTGAAGCTAATTTTTCTTGAATAAAAAATCATTCGTGCAAGAAGACTTTAAAATTCATTACTTGGTTATATAGTCCCGCGAAAAAAAAAACCTCAAATAAATGTCAGTTCGTTAACTTTCTAAGCTGTGCATTTAAGAAATTTAACATTAAAAATTATAGCATCATAAAAAACTTTGTTTTCTAAAAAAGAAGTTCTAAAAAATAAAAAGCTAAAAAAAAAAAAAAAAATCAAGGATCTCGTTTATAGCGTTTTAAGTATATTTTTGCACGAAACATTAGAGTTTCCAAAATACAGTTGTTAATTAAATATTTCCTTTAAATATATGGTAATTAATTATTTAAAAAATAAGAATTAAAAAAATTATTTTATCGAAAATAGACTTTATTTAATGCTCATATGACAATATCTGATTGAACAAAAGATTTGAAATAAACATTTGAAAATCCAAGATATTGCTAGTAACTTTAAATAGAAAGTTCTAATATTAAAAAAACACATAAAAAATACATTTTTTTTATGTATTGTGAAATTAACGAGTTTATAAAACGAACTATTAGGGGGAGATGACGCTGAAACTAATTATCCAGTCGCGCTAAAAGTAAAAATAAAATAATTAATTTGAATTTATTTCATTAACTTCCTTAGTTGAAGGATTAAAAAAAGAGAAAAAAAATCACCAAGATTATAGACTCATTAAACACTTTGGCTTCGAAGAAGAAGCAAGATGTTACCTATCAACTTCAACTCTTTTTTTTTCTTATCTATTACGCTTAATTTGCTTTTAATTCGGATCAATTCATTTCATGCAATAAATAAATAATTTTGACCCGTTGATATATTTTTAAAATGTTAAAGTAAATACTGCAATCTTTTATATTACTTTAATGAAAAAAACAGTTATTATCCCTACTGATGTATAGTAAAATCAAGATTTGTGCTTTATTTTTATCAATATTTTCTAAACCTCGATTAGTGAAAATTTCCCTTCCAAATATTGTGTTTCAAATTAATTAATTATTCCTTTATTAATTTTCAAAATTTATTTATGTATACTGACATTTTATCAGTGTGGTCAGAGTCTTCCCTATGTATTTTAATGTTGTAACGACGTATAACTTCGGTTATACATCGTATCTTTCATGCCGTAACGGATTTTCATAGATTTTTTTTTCAAAAGCGACCTTCTTTTTCTCTTTCTTATAGCAATATTTGAGGAGAGATGAAGGACAAAGAACATATGTGACTGTTATAGGGAACTTTCAAGTTCGTGGAGCCTTTGGAGGTGGTGAGACGAAAAGAATGGACTGCGGACTCACGAGACGAGTTTGAGATTAGTAAACGTCGCTTCATGCCGTGATTTCTTTGCACTGTAGGCCACATTTGAGCGCGATTTCTATTAGGTAGCTTTCAATACAAAAAATTATAAAGCTACCTATTGCAGCAGTTCGGAGGAAAGCAGTTCCGGAAAATTTCGATATATTTTCATTGATCATGACCCCCAGACCCCAAAACCACCCTCCATTCAAATGTTGATTTATATATATAGCTATAGATATATCCATATATATATATATATATATATATATATATATATATATATATATATATATATATATATATATATATATATATATATATATACGCTTGTAGTTATAAATCAATTTCGATGAAACCAATCGTGTGTATGAAGCTCACCAATGTCTCGACCGAGTTCGTTGGCCAGCTTGGTCCGCCATTTTGTTTCAAGATGGAGGCCATTTAAAAATTTAAAACTAAAATAAATATACAAAAAATTAAAAATTCAAATTTATTTTCTAATTACGTGATAGGCCTTGATACAAGGATTCCAGAGCATTTTTTGGTTTACCTCATCTTAAAAAATGGCTGAGATAGCGCGATTACTCGCAAATTATTTTCTTTCACTGTTGTAATAATTTTCCCAATCAAACGCATAAAACTATATATTCATATCCGTTAGCGCCAAATTCTCGCCGAACTTGGCGACATTTGGCGACCGAAATAAGTCTTCATAAATGAAGCCAATTTGCCTATTGCTCAATAATTTCGCGAATTTCTCATTCAAATTCAGTATTAACGAATCTTTTGTAAACGTTTCTTTGCATTTTAACTTGCTGTTTTCGTGTAACATTAGCTAAAATTTTAAAACGAAGATATAGGAAAGCTACCTTTTCCTCCCGGTACAGGCCGGAAGGACTTTTTTTTTCTTTCGGGCTCTTTTAAACATTTAAACCTAAAATGGCCCGAAAATGAAAGGCACTTTCATTAACAGAGAAAATTGAAATTTAAAAACAAATTGATAAAAATTCATGTTTGATGAAAGTAGAATTTACGAAGAAAATAGATATTCCTGTTTAAAACTATTTTTCCATTTTAGAAATGTTCATTTAATACCTTTTTTTAATATTTTAACTTTTTTACAGTATATAGTGCATTTTAAACTAAAATATTAACAAAATCAAATTTTCATGATTTGAGCATTATACATGGTTATTACAAATGAATCATCGGGTTTTGATACGTTACTACGTGCGAACTAGGAAACGTATATGTTTCCATGACAACTCAAACGAGAGGGCGTTAACTACAGTTTTTCACTGCGTATGTGTCATGCGCGTGTGGTTGCCATATGGTTGCGTGTGGTCGCCATGTCATATTCAAAATGGCGACTGGACAGCAGAAAACGTTTTGTGTACTAGAATTTTCATAGTGGGAATCGCTTATAACCGTTCAGAGAGCATTCTGGAAGGCATACAAATGCAAACCACCAACCCAACAAAGCATTCTGCGCTGGTATCGACAGTTAAAAAAACCGGTTGTTTATGTATAAAGGCAACAGTTCCGGCCGACTAAGCGTTATTGATGAAACAGTGAACCGAGTTAGAAAGAGTTGCATCCGTAGTCCCTAGAAATCAACAAATCGCGCTAGCCGCGAATTTTCCATTCCACAGCCAACTGTGTGGAAAATTTTGAGATAAATATTACGGTTATCGCCTTCTCATCTGCCGTATCACTCAAGGAGCACATATTGAACATCTGTAGTATGGACGTCAATCATGTATACGTTCGACTTATTTTAACGTATAACTCATTGTTGTAACCCAATTGTGTTCCGAAATAAACGCTTCGGAAACCCGATGATTATTTTGTAATAACCCTGTATTTCTACAGTGAAAGATTTTATACATTAAGGGAATATAATTTCTACTGTACGTCTTTCTCAGTTATACGTCGTTTTAGAAATGTCCCCTGAAAGGCGTATTATCGATGCGTTACTGTAGATTAATTTATCTGTTTTCTATTTGCAAATTATTTAATTCACACTAATTTATTCCTTGTGTTAAAGTGAAATCATTCATTTTAAATGCATCATTTCCTAAAATTAACCTTACTTCATTTTATATACATTTTTAGATCCCACAGTCTGCCTCTTTCCGTTAATAATGAAAGAAACATAAAGTAAGGAAATAAGTCATATTATCCCAAGCAGTTAAAAACTATTCTTTTTTCTCCATTTGAAACAAAAAAAGAAACAAATAGTTCACTTCGCCTTTAACTCTTCATTAGTAACGAGTTGCTAAAGATGTGTCATTTTTTTTATACCTGCAACTATTTTTCAGAGATTTCATTCGTTCTTCAAATACGCATTGTAAAGAAAAACCACAAGAATTCGTTGCGTGCAACGAGGCCCGAATCCTTGATGCATCAAATAATATCATAGTCTATTCATCTAGATGGCATCTCTGTTTATATAAATGTTGTGAGATCAATTCCGTTCCCATCAATAATCCTCTTTAATAAAAAGGTATGTGTTGCTGACGACTGGGATTTTCGCTAATCGTTGCCACAGATTAATCTCGGAAAGTGAAACATTTGAAATTACTGAAAAAATTAATAGCTCGAAAAGTATTTGTCAGAAAATTGTTAGACAAACTGCGTTAGAAAGGTAAAAAATTGTATTTTTCTTGATATAAATTTCAAATCTAATGATTATGCCGTTTTTCAAACATTGAATTTCAAAAATTACCAAATTTTACAATGGAGTACCACAGCGAAATCTCCACGCACAAAAAGATAATGATAACTGTATTATGTCCTTATATACTGACTATAGCACGAGTCACAAATTATAGTAACCGTATTATTCTGTTAAAATATAAAAGTGAATTATGATGTCGCGAGTGCATGATTTTTATTTAATTCTCGACGAGTACCCTATTTTTGTCCACCTCAGTGAGGCATATCAATTTCATTTTATTTGAAGTATTGTAAATTGTAACTTCATTCAAATCCAATTTGAATGCAACGGAAATGATTTTTCCCTATAGACACCATAATTTAACACAATTATAATTTTTAATGTTGGCCTATTCCATAATAAAGTACACTTTATTATGGCCTAATTTGTCTTTAACAGCCCAAATTTGTCTGACACATTATAAATGTAATAACGCAATAGCGTTCGTATCGTTTTCAGAAATGCAGAAGAACATTCCAAGTAAAGATCCATAGGGTTTTAAAATACAAGTTCAAATTCAAAGTCAATATTTAATTTGATTAAAGGTGCGTGAAGAGAAATTGACCAGCGTAGCATGCTATTATATATATATATATATATATATCCAGCGGAAACCTCTTTTCATAAAATAACCCTGTAGACGAACACTGATGTCTTTCAGAAACGTAATGGGCGCTTTTCAGTGCCAGATAACATCCTAACGCCCACACTCGGCTGTGTCTCTTTTCATTTTATCTCGCCAAATTTTGCGTTACTTGGCCATTTGTTTATTGGCTCTCGCCAATGCTTCATTGTGAAGTAGAAAAAGTTTTCACCACTTCTCTTCTTTTCTCATGTTGTAAGCTTTAAATTTTGTAAGTAAAATTTGGTGTTCCCCTCCATCACGGCCATGATTTCCAACATGAAATAAAATTCTGCAGCCACGAATAAAGTCATCCGTCATGTTTCGATGTATTTCTTTGTAACTTGGCACGCTTTCACTTGCTTTCATATTTAATAACATTCGACTACGACATAGTAGGGATGTAATTTTTTTCCATTATTTAGAACCTAGAAAGGAGAAAAAAGGAAAAAAGACAACTAGGCAGACAAAAATACATTTTTTTATTCCTGGTGAAATTCAAACCGGAGCACCACCGAGAAAAAGGTTTTCGAACAATAAAAAAATTATCAAAATCGAAGGATTAATTTTAAAACTATGCATACACATATACTAAAAAATTATAAACAATTTGCATAACATCCTTTGTTAGAAATCGGAAAAAGACGTTCTGCACTTAATTTAACCTGTTCTATTTCTTTTCAGATGACATTAAAAAATGTCGTAAAGTTATCATAGTGCGTGTTGTTACGTAAGTCTCGTACATGTTTTAATAGATCATTCACTATAAGTGCCATATAAATATTAACATATTTAAAATGAAGAAGCTTCTTGGTGTAAATTTATATTTCAATTTATATTCAGGCTTATTACACCGAAAATGCGTGTTGAAATTTACTTGACCATTTCGGGTCCGATTTTTGTTTTCAATTTTTGAACAAAAGTTACTTTTACGTTAATATTATTAAAAGTAGCTATCCAAATCACACAATTTATGGTTTATTGAAATTTAATGAATGTGTCATTTATAGAAATCTAACTAATGTAGTAATTTTGAGTATTATCCATTTGACAGAAGGCTGTGCACGAAATTTTGAATACGTTCTGAAAAATGTCCTAATATAACAAAATTAAACAAAACAAAACTTTCTAGTATTTTTTTACGTTTTACTACAAATTATTCGTTTGGAAAACTAGCTCCTACTTAAATTTAAGCGTGAAACATATATTTGAAATAAAATAATCATCAACGGTGTAAAGCGAATTAAGCAATCTTTTATGTTTATTAATAATAGTAAATGGTGAAACATAAATGAGGTTATAATAGTAAATGTATAAACATGTATTATCATCCCATCTATACGATGGCAGACCCCAACGGGTAAAGTCTCTCATGAATATTGAAACACTTATGTTTTTTCTGGATTACATGAAATAGGTATGCTCTATTTTTAGTACAGTTAGCGACATTGCACTGCCCGACGTAGAGCAAAACATGACAACTACGGTATCCGATTACGGCTGTTATTTGACTGTGGTGGCAGTCATCCATAATGCAGTACCATTTAATTTTTTACAGCTTTGTTGCGTATCATGCGATGCTACTATGTGAGCGTTTTTACCTCTAGTTACGTTCCATGCCATCTATATCTATTTTAGGCAAGCAATATTAACAGTTATAGCAATATTTCAACTTTTATGAAACACTTACGTAACTTCTTCAACAGCTCTCCGTCGATGTTATATCCATGACATTATATCCATGAGAGATATTTCTGATTCTTTTTCTTGCCATACTGTGACACATTCATTATTGGTATTCAATGTTGGATGTTTCACATCCATTATTCACAACCCTCTTATTACTAGGCCTACTCTCTGAAACAAAAATTGCAGCCATCGCAGGCGGATATTTTTCAGAGCTTGTGTTTTCCCTTGAATTAGAATACCAGTATTTTAAAAGATATTTATCGTTTTATAAATCACAGAAAAAGATACCGAAGAATATTTTTAGAAAATACTGGTATTCAAATTGAAGAAGCCGTACATGCACAGGAAAAAATGCACGTACGAGTACGAGAGCCACAATTTTTGTGTCAGCTGGTAGGCTAAGTGCTGAGGGGATGGTGTTTAATGCTACGCCATAATAATAAATACTACATCCCTTACTACTCAAGACTTTTAAGCATTTCTTATTTTTATATTTTCTTAGTCTCGTTAGTTAGTATGTTTTGTTTCAGTTATTGGAATATTCTGCGCTATTTCATGCTTGCCTGTGCCTCGGGATTGCACTTATACTCTAAAGCAAAAACTGCGTTCCCGGGGCTGTCAACCCTTGTTATCCCTATTTCTTGCCTGGTGTTTTTTCTATATGTTTCTGTATGTTTTTATGTAGGTTCCTAAAACCACCCTCAGCATGAAAATGCAACTTTGTAACATATTTATGCATATTTTTTTTGTAGTTTTAGTATTAAATGCAGAAACATATCTGTTTTGTTTTGTTTGCTTCTTTCAGATTATTTAGAGTACAGTCATCAAACAAAGAAAGAGGTACAAACTTATTTACGATTAATTATTCGTCTATTTAATAATGTTCTTTATTCTTTTGAAAAAACACATGTTTAATTATCGAGGGTGATTAGTTACAGGTCACCTTTTCATATTTTCAAACATTCTCATTTTAGTCATTGTTAAATTTCCCGATCAGAGCAATATCAATTTATTTAAATGTTGAATTAATAAATTATTCCATTTTTATGTTCCATGTTGACTCATTATTTAAATATATACGTGAGAAGTATTAGAACTATTTCTTTACGCTCAACAGATTTGGAATTATTTCTAAAAAAGTATTTAATATACTGAATTAGTCGCTGCTGAAATAAATGAATATGTGAAACTTTTTTAAAACTATTTTATCCGATATTAAGATCAGGCATTAGCACGTTTATAAGAATGCAAATCCCAGAAAATCCCCATGTCAGAAGTACAAGAAAACGCATTTTTCTAATCTAATGTGTGAAAATATTCTGCTGAAATTTATTGTAGTAACATATTTTCCTTTAAATACTTCTGGGAATAAATCCTTTCCATATTTTTATGTAAATCCTGTTTTCAGAATACGGAATGTTGTAGATATAAATAGCAGCCCTTGTTTAATGCAAACAGGTTCTGAAATAAAGGGAATATAGCACAAACCGAATGTTAAACTGAGAGAAAACAATTTTTTATTTTGATTATTTTTACAATGCTTTAAACATCTTACAAAGATGTACAAAATAAACTCATTTGGGAAAAATAATTAAAGCTCAGTTACTTTACGGAAGCATTTTAAAAGAGTTCATTGTTTACAAACATGATAATTTATTAGTTCATATCGAATTAACATGAATTGAATATTATCAGAAGCTTTAGAGGATCTGTTTCAAAAATTACAATAGAATAATGGTATTTTATAGATAGTTTTTATGAGTTTCTATCTAATGTTTCTGAAAATAAGTGAAAAATCAAAGCAGTATCAATGCATTTTCATACAAGTTCAGTATTGCGAATTGATATAATATACATACAATAATTGTAATTTTCTAAAATTTTCGCTTATTTTATTTACTGTTGGTGATAATTGCATATATAACAATTCAATGAGTAAGATAACTTGTATTAACGTACAGCAAGCATTAAAAATAACAATGAATTTGGAAAATTACATATATTTTTAGGTAATTGTTAAGAACACAAAATATAATGCGCATGCATATTTTAAATTACGCTATTTGTGAAATATTATTGATCCGTTAATGATGTAATTAACAATATTCAACCATGTATTCATTTTCATTATAAGAATATTTTCCTTATTTAATGCAGTTCTTTATAATCCATTTTATAGCTAGTTTATGTGTAAAATTGTTTTTCATTCACTTAAAATATTTGAAAGTAGAGAGGGTTAATTCTAAAGACGGCACATCATAAAACATTTAAATGATGACACACTAATATGCGCACAATGTTACAGTAACTTTGGTATTTTTTAAACTATTGGTATAGTTTCCTAAAATGTGAAATATGGTTTTATCATACTTATACTATGTTTCCTACACTTTTAGTTAAAAGAGTCAATTTTAGTAGATTAAAGTAGGAAAATGTTTTTTCAAAATTTTCATTAATTGATAAATTTAGAAGATAAATTTAGAATTTTTTATGTCCGATTTGCTGTTTGATTTTCTTGTTTCAATAAACTAAAATCCAGTAGCTGAGCCATATTTTAAAAATAAATCTGACTCAAAAATACATCTAGTCATACTTAAAATACATGTAGAAGTCCTTTTAAATCACAGCAATAATTTTTGAGATTATATGTGTAAAACAGAAAATCATTAATACTAGAGTCAGATGATGAAATTTGTCTAGAAATCTCTCTTCCACCACTCATCTCGTGTAAATCATTAATATTGATACTTCCATACGTTATTATATTTATTTGAAAATAACATTTTGATACGTTTTCAGAATCGTAAAATTAAAACCTGAAGACTTTAAAATATTCTATATAATATATGAAAAAAATATATGTATTTATAAATGGTATTTCAGAAATAGTGGATTTTATAGAGGGGATTTTAGTGCATGATGCAGCAGAATAAAACGTGTAATATAAGTACTGAGATTTTCTATGCATTAAGCAGATTTGTATAAATAAATCAGTCAAGCAGACTTATCAACTCAGCGGTCCCTTAAAATTTTTTAATGTTTAATATTGACCGAATCAGAATCGAAATATTTTAATTAAACTGCTTATTTATATAACTTTTTTTTCATTTTTCGCCAATCGTAAATCATGACTAATGAATTGTATAGATAGTTTCTCAAATAATTGTATCACAGATATACATTTACTTTCTAAAGTACTCTTTATCTTTAGATAACAAACATAAGAATACCATATAAAACAATTCTGCTATATTAACTATTTCATTTATTCACGTATGTGTCTCTGTCACATGTATCTAATCCGTCGAAAAAGAGCTTGCTAGAGACGTACATTAAAGTATCCTCCAGAGGCAATATTGATTTTATTGCTCACCTAATTAACTTTATTTTCTTTAGCGGGCTAAGCATTTAAAATGCCTATTTATTACTTGTATTTAATGGGGTGGTTCTCAAACTTTTCGGGTCCATTGTCCCCCTACATGGTATGACGCTTTTCCTTTGTACGCTAGTATTTTCGATGATTTATGATATATTTTAACACTTTCCAACCTAGTTAAAAAGTGTTTATGACTTCGGTTTGTCTGCCATATGGCAGTCTGCCGTCTGCCGTCTGCCGTCTGTCCGTGCTCTAACTCCCGTAAATATGCTCGAATTGCCCTGCAATTTTTGTATGTTATTGTCGTTATCTATAGCATGTTCCCTATTTCAACTAACGTGTGTAGCACTTACAGTTTTTTTACAGGGACACTCGAAAGAATTCCGTTACATTACGGTCTATGGGGAAAAATCATTTGCGGTTTATTTTAACGATGTTACACAATTACAAAAAAATTGTAATTGATATATATCACTAAGGTGCATTACAAGAAGCGTATTATGGATTATGGTGTGCATAGCACTTATAGTTACTTTACAGGGACAGTCAAAAGAATTCCGTTACATTACGTCTATGGAGAAATATCGTTTGCGGTTTAATTAAATAATGTTTCGCTATTTTAAACACATTGAAATTTATATATATCACTAAGGTGCATTACAAGAGGCTTACTACAGAATATTGTGTGTATAGCTGTCATCGTTCATTTACAGGGACACACAAAAGAATTCTTTACTGTCTGTTAAAAATAATTCCTGGAAGTGCGTTTTAAGTTGCTGAACGCGATTTTAAATTTAACTCACTTTTTGTCTATTACTTGGTGTGTATAAATTATGTATTTCGTATACAGGACAGCACAAAAGTTTACGAACACATTTCCGTTTATTGACAGAAACTCCAGAAGTAGAATTTTAAACTGTGCTACGCGTTTCCAAGCTAAACTAAAATTTAGCATCTTATGTAGTATATATGCAAATCTATGGATCATATACAGGGCTGAATAAAAGTATTCGGATAATTTTCCGAATATTGTATATGTTGGAAATTCCTGAAATTACGCTTTTAAATGTGTTATGCGTTTTTCAAATTGTTTACTTAGATGTTATCTTTCAGATTATTAAACGGTAATGTTTCGTAAAATTATTTTGGAAGCGTTGGAAAGTTTTACATAATCTATGCTTGACGCATGATTTTTCGTTCTTGTTAATTAATGAAATAATTGAAATTGTGCTCGCAGAACCATTTTTTAAATCATAGGTTCTTTTATGAAGCAAAAATAAAGCTACGTTATTTAGATAATAATAAGGTGAATTTTATACTTGAATTAATCATGTATTTGAGTTTCACAGCACATCAGTGAGAAATATACAGGAAAACACAACAGTACGTCTTAAAATTTATATAACAAATACCATGTGAGGTAACTCTGAAATTTCAAAACAATTAATAGGATACTTGTTCTTGCATCTGACAGTTAATTTTTTGTCATGTTTGATTAATATGAGCATTATTATGAAAATAGCCACATTTAGTTATTTGTAGCTTTTAAATTTATTCGTCACAAAGTATAAAACTACAATGAAACTTTTCAATAGGCATCTGAACAATATGGAGTTGAAATTTAAAGTTAAAGAAGTTATTAAAACTTTTGGTTTCAAAATGAAATGCTTAAAATAAAATATTCTGTATTTCAACGGTTGTTGCAAAATTCATTGTGGTTTTTATTTTCTTTCTTTTTAGAATATTTTCACTTAATTCAAAGCAATGCGACTTTTTTTACACGGCCTCACACAATTTACCTTTTTTGCAGTGGGAGGATCCTGCTACCCCCTACATGAGGTTTATCATCAGTTTTTCGTATAGTATACATAACCGTATTTAATCGTAAAAACTTCGCAGGATTTCTTTTATGTAGGAAGATGACATATGTCATTTTAAGCAGGAAGTCCCGCCTATGTGAGTTATACTTGCATGTTATATTATTTAACAAAAGGTTTTCTCTCTTCGTGTGTATGTTATAAATAAATTTTTATGTTAATGGTATTGGGTGTAATTGAAGTATTTATATGTATAGCGGCCACAAACACCTTTGAGTATTCCCGAATCTACCTGGCTTCGGCGCAGGATGATTACAGAGAACTCAGCCGAGTGTGCCGTAGCAGCACCAACCATTTCCGGAATGTAGATTAGGTGTGGTCCCAGACGGTTTCATGTGTCGATAGATCTATTCCAGTCTCGTGACTACGTCAACGAAAGAAAGTGTGGTCAGGAATTTAGTCTCCATGGCATTATCGTACGGACACAACTTTCTCCTACGGGAATCCGCGGCTGTGTGGAGTAAAGAAAACAGGTGACTGTTTATTGGGCGGATAAACTGGTGGTGCACAGGCGGTACCAGGCCGGCCAGACAATTTTTTGCTTTTAATATTCTACTTCTCCCAAGGCCTCATGCCTAGTCTTCTAGGATGTACATCTTTCAGATAACTAACTTTCCTTTTTTTATATATATCTTTTCATTTAGTTTTACAAATATTTTTGTTGTGTTTGTTTGTGTTCCGCCGGTAAGGAGCTAGTGGTCGCCACTGTAGGCTCTCGACAATCCGAGCTGGCGGTGAACGAATTCTGATGCGGCGGATTCTCGCTAGTCTCCATGCTGTTGGTCGATCTTGTGGACTGTTACCAGGACCGGCTAGACAATTTTTTTGCTTTTACTTTCTACTTCTTGCGATGGATCTAACTTGGGGACAGGACCTATTTCGGCCTCTCTAGGTCCATTGAGTGGAGTTTTATCGCAGCGTCCGGACTCGGATTAATAAACCAGGTCATGTTCAGTATTGGATGGGTATTTTAATCAAATTGGTCTACTTTTATTTAAAAAGGCTCCGAACTATGATCGACTGTACACATGAAAATATGAAAAATAGCTAGTAACTTGTAAGGCAAAGTTTTTACAAAAAGAAAATAAAAAATAAAAGATATATATATATATATATATATATATATATATGTAGTACTTCTTAATTTCTGTGATTGTGAAGCATTTCTTGTATAAGAAACCACGAGCAGGGAAGACCGAGCTATGCTCGGTCAAAATTAGATTTGAGTTCAAATATCCTGACGCATGATCAAAATGACCCACTAATGCAATTTTCTCAAACATGTGACCTAGCCCAACAAACAGTCTTCTCGTGCCCAAAAATCATAGGAGGAAAAATTTAGTCTACATAGTCTGAGCCGTTTTTAAGGTAAAATAGCTTGACCCATAATGAACCATGACCAAAATGACCCACTAATTGAATTTTCTCGAAAATGAGACCTAGCCCATCAGTCTTCTCGTGCTCAGAAACCATAGGAGGCAAAATTTAGTCTAAATAGTCTGAGCCGTTTTTAAGATAAAATAGCTTGACCCATAATGACCCATGACCAAAATGACCAACTAATTGAATTTTCTCGAACATGTGACCTAGCCCAAGAGTCTTTTCGTGCCCGTAAACCATAGGATGCAAAATTTAGTGTAATTAGTCTGAGCCATTTTTAAGATAAAATAGATTGACCAATAATGACCCATGACCAAATTGACCCAATAATCAATTTTCTCGAACACGTGACCTAGCCCAACAGTCTTCTCGTGCCGAAAACCGTAGGATGCAAAATTTATTGTAAATAGTCTGAGCCGTTTTTAAATAAAATTAGCTTGACCCGCAGTGACCTAAAAATGACCCACTAATCAAATTTTCTCCGACATGTGACCTAGCCCAATGATTTTGTCATGCCCGAAACTCATAGGATACAAAATTTAATCAAAATCGTTAGGGCTGTTTTTTAGATAAAATTAACTTGACCCGGGTTTACCCAAAAATGACCCACTAATCGAAAGTTCTCGGACATGTGACCTAGCCCAATGATTTACAGGTGCCTCAAAACCATAATATACAAAATTTAGTCCAAATCGTCTGAGCCACTTTTTAGATAAAAATAGCTTGACCCACAGTGACCCAAATATGACCCACTAATCGAATTTTCTGGAACATTTGACCTAGTCCAATGATTTCCACGTGCTCGAAGCTCGTAAGATACAAAATTTAATCAAAATTGTTAGAGCCGTTTTTTAGATAATATTAACTTGACCCGCGTTGACCCAAAATGACCCACTAATCGAAAGTTCTCGAACATGTGACCCAACACAATAGTCTTCTCCTGCCCGAAAATGGTAAAATACAAAATTTAGTCAAAATCGTTTGAACCGTTTTTTAGATAGAATTAGCTTGATCCTGACCCAAAATGACCCACTAATCAAGTTTTTTTGAACACGTGACCTAGCCCAATGGTTTTTTGGTGTCCCCAAACGGTAGGATACAATATTTCATAAAAATCGTTAGAGCCGTTTTTAAGATAAAATTTGCATATCTACCCTATATATATAAAATCCTAATGAAACGAATTTGTGAAACGATTTTATGAAACGAATTTATGAAACGATTTTATGAAACGACTGATTAAACGACTGATTATGTTTCAAGGCTATTTTTAATAAAATATTAAACGCTTGATGGTGAAATTAATACCAATTGTTCATAAAAATCCGCGGATGTCAAAACTGGTAATAGAATTTTAAAATTGGAATTAGTTTTCGAGATATTAATTTTTTTTCTAATTTTAATGACACTTCTGTAATGATGGCAACTAATTACTCAGTTTTTTTGTGACAAAAAAGGGAAAAAATTGAAAAGGATCCCGATAGGGATTATTGATTTCTTTTTATTCGTCATTTTCAAATTGAAATTGAATTTATCTTTTATTTCAATCGATAATGAAGACAAGATTGTGATTAAATTATGTTTTTCAGGAAAATTTGAAAAAAAAATCACATTTCTATCGCCAGGATTCAATTGTTTGTCAGCATTTAATTTAATTTATAAACTGAAAATACTTTGAATAAATTCGTCCAAATGACGTCATTTGGGTAAACGCAAAAGAAAGGGAGGAAAAGGAATTAATAGTAATTATTATTTATTGATATAATTTTGTTATTTTTTGTAAAATTTAACTAAAAGAATTTATAAAATCATTAATTCGGATATTTGAAATTAATATATAAAATAATAATTGCCCAACTGTACGGAAGAATAAAATATCCTGCTTGGTTTTCTATCGAGCTTGGGTTTTCCGCCAAGCTTTTTAAAAAAGCGTCAAGACCCCTATAATAGAAAAGAACCAAAAGTTCATTGGGTTTATTTTCATAACTTTTGGCAACAAATCTATGTATATTAACGAATCTATCCCTTTTTGAAGCTCGAATTACGCCAAACCTAAAAGCAAAGGATCCTATAATGGAAAAGTACCCGATTTTCTTATGGACAATATTCAAGTGAAATTACCGCGGATAGCAAATTTGTTTAAATATCTCATCAACTGATGCCGAATAAATGCAGGCATGCATGCACAAAATATTTAATTAATTTTGTATGATAAATAATTATTAGAAAATTCGTATATACATACAGTGGAACTTCCATTTAACGAAGTCTCATCGTTACACTTAAAAACTTCGTTATGAAGAAAATTCGTTAAATAGAAATTAATTTAAATTCATTAAATTTTTTCTTGAGATATGACAAACAGGTATTGGATTCAGAAGCAGTTGATTCAGTTTTAATTATGAAGCCGTCTTTTACAAAACAGTTGTGTACGGTCGATGAAATCACGTCACATTCCCAAGCTTTGGCCCAAGCTTTCATCAGCTCTGATACACAGAATCTCAAACTAATGTTTTCACTACATCGGCTTTTTTCTGTCTTTTTCGATAATGTACTTCAAGAATTTTTATTATTCCTTAGACTAATGATTGAAGTTTAGCTGTATTGGCAGGAACAAAAATAACTTTGATGTTCTTCGATTTGTATTTTAAAGCACGTTCTTTTGGATGTACAAAGCAATTGTCTATCAGCAATGGAGGGTCAGAATGGTACCTGTCTGACTCTAATAGATATTTTTTGTTTCAATGCATCTGACGCCATTGCGACACCTCATCTTCTATATCATTAAAGGTAAAAAGGGGATTTTGACTTCCCCCAACTGTCAGCGCTGTAGTCTCGGAGTGGGAGAATAGTGATAACAAGTGTTTTTCTCACAGAATGGAAATTATTTAAATGTGTTCATTTTCATACAATCGAATTCGCTGAAATAAATTTGCATATCCTTCGAACAGCAATCGCTTAATTTGAATTCTGTACACGTACAAAAGTGGAATAAACTTCGTTATATAGAACATAATTTTCGTAATGTGGAGATTAATTTACATGCTAATGGTGTTCAAAGTCAAAGTTCTGCAGAAAATTTCGTTAAGTAGAAAACTTCGTTAAATAGGGACTTCGTTAAAGGGAAGTTCCACTGTATTAATTTAAAAAAATAATTTACATATTTAAAATAACATGAAAATAAGCATGATGGTGCACTAAAATGGAAAGAAAATTAAAACCTGTTACTGAAAATGTCTATAACATAGTACTTTTCAATACCGTGGTTCTTAATGTTATTCACAAGCAGATGGAATTTTTCTCATCCTTAAACGTAAAGGAAGAATAGAATAGAGATTGTTGTTATAAAAGTCCGAGAGGTAGTCACAATTTAAACCTAATCATTTTATACAAGCTGGTTTTCAAGTAGTAATTGATTTTACTTATCAATCCCGAAAACAGTCGTCAGTTGTCGCAACAGCTGTGTATGAGGTCATGATAATCGAAAAATGTCCCATTAAAATGTTAAAAGCATGGCAACCCAATTACAGATTTACCAATATTTTAAAAATAAAGCACGCTGTCATGTTTTTAGAGGCCTCGAAGTCTGAGCGGGGGTTGGCGAGCGTAGCTCGCAGGGGGTAGGCCCCCTAGTATATATATATATATATATATATATATATAACTACACACAAGATTTGCTTGTATTAGAATATACGAGCAGGGAAGACCGAGCTATGCTCGGTCTAAATTAAATTTGTGTTCAAATATCATGACCCATGACCAAGATGACCCACTAATTAAATTTTCTCGAACATGTAACTTCGCCCAACAGTCTTCTCGTGCCCGAAAACCATAAGATGCAAAATTTATTTCAAATTCTCTGAAACATTTTTAAGATAAAATAGCTTGACCCATACTGACCCATGAACAAAATGACCCACTAATTGAATTTTCTCGAACATGTGACCTAGCACAATAGTCTTCTCGTGTCCAAAAACCATAGGATGCAAAATTCAGTGTAAATAGTCTGAGCCGTTTTTGATATAAAATAGCTTGACCCATGACCAAAATGACCCACTAATTAAATTTTCTCGAACATGTGACTTAGCCCAACAGTCTTCTCGTGCCCGAAAACCATAGGATGCAAAATTTAGTGTAAATAGTTTGAGCCGCTTTTTAGATAAATTAGCTTGACCCACAATAACAAAGAAATTACCCACTAATTGAATTTTCTCGGACATGTGACCTAGCCCAATGATTTTCTCGTGCCCGAAACTCGTAGGATACAAAATTTACTCAAAATCGTTAGAGCTGTTTTTTAGATACAATTAGCTTGACCATGACCCAAAGTGACCCAAAATGACCCACTAATCGAATTTTCTCGAACATGTGAACTAACCCAATGGTTTTCTAGTGCCCCAAAACGGTAGGATACAAAATTTTGTCAAAATCGTTAGAGCCGTTTTTAAGATAAAATTTGTACGCACAAGATTTGCTCGTATTAGAATATATGATGATGATTAGGGCAAGAAGATGCTAGAAGTCATTAATTGGTTATCTATTCACGCAGACAAAAAAAGAAAAACCTCCAATAAATATGCATTTACCAGTTCATTAAAATCTTTGTTATTGTATTTAAAATTTTCAACATAATCGTTTTTAATCTTGAAACATTTTTTTTTTTTTTTTTTTTTTTTTTTTTGTAAAGGAAACACTTTTTTGTGAAGGGAAATATTAAAAAAAAAGAAATTTAAGTCTCTTTTTTAGCCTATTAAACATAATTTTACAACACATGCCTAGAGTATACAAAATAAAGTATTTAATTAGCAATTTCCTAGAAATATAGGGAACTGAACTATATATATATAAAAAGAAAAACATACATTTTTAATGAAAAGAGTTTTTTTTTTTTTTTTTTTTTTTTTTTTTTTTTTTTTTTTTTTTTTTATAAGGCTAATATCACGATACATGATGGAACACAAGAAAGAGAAAATAAACATTTTAAAATATAAAATGTTGCAAGTAACATTGAATAAGAAATTATAATACTGAAAAACACACAAAAAGTATTTTTATTTATTTATTATGAAGCTAAAGTGTCTCACATAACAAACTAGTAGAGAAAGAAGATGTTGAATTGAATCATCTAGTCGTGCTAACACAACAAATTAAAAATTAATTAATCTGCATTTTTTGTTTCATTAACTTCTTTAGTTGAAGGATTAAAAAAGAGAAAAGAAATCATCATCAAATATTACAGGTTCATTAAAACACTTTTGCTTTCGAAGGAGAAAAATCTGTTATCCATCAACTTGAATTCTTTTGTTTCTAATCTATTACGCCTAATTTGCTATTGTTTCTGATCAATTCTTCTTATACTATAAATCCATTATATTGTATTTTGATATATTTTCTAAGTGTTAAAGAAAACATGACAACGTTTATCCGTTTTTAATGAAGTATGAGTGACGTATGCCTACAGATGCGCGGTAAAATAAAGACCTTTGTGGTTTTTATTTTAATCAATATTTTATCCTTGATTTCAACAATTGAATTTGTATCAAGTAGCATAAAAAACTACAAATGACTGTTTGCTAACTCATTACAGGGATACATACTCAGTTGGCGTAGTTTAGTTAAACAGATTTACCACAATGTTGTCTGTTTTGCGAACATTTGCTATTGACCATATTCATTTTTAATCACATTGTTGCCAAAATCATTCGTTTTGACACATAAGTGACGTACATATATTAAAATTTTTGACATGATTGTAAAAATAACTGTCATTGATAAAGTGACTATTTTAAAAATTTACTATAGAAATGTTTATCTAACAACATATTCAATTGTTGTGGGGTTTCCCTTTTTTTTTTGGAAGTAAAAAGCCACAAAGGGAGATGTACTCAGCCTAGAAAGGGGGAGAAAGGCCAAAACTAACTAGGCAGACAAACATGCCATTTTTTTATCCTGATGTAATTAAAATGAGTTCACTAGCAAAAGAAACCCTTCGAACAATAAAAGAACTTTGAAAATCGGAGCATTAATTTAACAAGAAAGAAAAATTATGCATCAACCATAGATTATGAAACTCTTTACAACGCATTCAGAATATTACATCAAAACTTCAACGTTTAATAATGTGAAAGAAAATACCTAAATAAAGAATTTGGAAAATGCATAACACATTTGCAAATCCGTATTCAGCAATTATAGCCGGAAAAGTAATCAAATAATTTTGTGAAACCCTGTACATAATATAAAGGATTATTGTAGTTATTATACATAAGTTATAATTCTATACTATATGCTAAAATTTAGTTCAGGTAGCGAACGCATAACACAGTTGAAAATTCCCTTTCAGCACTTCCCCCCAGAAAAATGAAATGTACACGAATTCTTCTGTGCAGCCCTGTATATGATATATAAAAATATTATATACACAAAGTAATATGCAAAAATACAGTTAAATTAAAAAAATGCATACCACAACTGGAAATGGACTTCCAGATATTATCGCTCATATACAGTACTTTAACCAAATTATTTTGTAAATTAACTATAATAAATGCTATGTATATCATAATCTAGAGTAATTGTCTTAAAGTTCACTTCAGTGTTATAAATCAATTTCAATATGTTTGAAATATTCTAAAATCATTAAAATACATGGCAAATGATTTTTCTCTATTCACGATTACGCAAAGAAATGTTTTTGAGCGTCCCTGTAAATAAGCTTCCAATCCAACACACTTCATTTTCAATACCTAACATGCCAAAATAAACCTCAATAACATATATCAATTACATAGCTATCCGAGCATATTTACGCGAGTTTGAGTGCGAACAGGCAGACAGACAGACAAACTGAATTCATATACTCTTTTAAACTTTACGAGTTGTAATTTTCCAAGTCAGTGAAAAAAAATATCCAGACTAGGTTTTGAAGCAATGACTTTTGGCTTGAGCTGCAAACTCTTTAAAACTGAGCTATCCTGGAGAAAACTGAAGGACCCAAATCACTCAAACAAATGACATATGTTTTGTTATCTAAAACCTGCGACGCATTCTTTTATCTACGATTTATTCTTCTGAGCTGTGTCAATAACAAACACTTAGTCATTATCAAAAGTTAGTCTATCTGAATTGTGTCCGCCATACTTCTCCAGGATAGCTGAGTTAGTAAAGCTTTGGCAGCTTTCAGGAGGACCTTGGTTCAAATCCTGGACAGGACACTTTTTCACTTATTTGGAAAATTACAACTCATATAATTTATTTACCAATTAGAATTATTGTGTTAAATTAATGAAGTGTATTCTACATTTTTAAAAACTATGCGTAGATATACATTAAAAAACATAAACAAATTCTATAATATCCTTTGTCGGCTACTGAGAATTTGACTGAGACAAATTTAAATTATTATATTTCCTATTACATGACATCAAACAAAATTGCGTAAAGTCGATATAGCTCGCATAGCTCTCATATTTTGTCATAAAGTTGTCGTAAGGTTGTCATTACGTAATTGTTGTGTTTGTTGGTATAGATCATTTGCTATAAATGTCATATAAAAATTAACATCTTTAAAATTAAATATCTCTTTTTAGTAAAATTGTATTTCAGTTTTGATTCAGACTAATTAAACCGAAAGCAGGTGTAGAAATTTACTTATCCGTCTTTCGAATTACCGTCTTTCAATTATGGGACAAAATTACTTTTACGTTAATGATATTAAAATTAGCTATTAAAATCAAAAATGTTAATGTTTACTAAAATGCAATGAAAATATCATTTATTGAAATACAAGAACTATAGTAAATTTGTCTGCTATCCATATGGCAAAAGGCTAAGCAAGAGTTTTTGAAGACGTTTGAAAAATGTCATATTATAACAAGATTAAACTGACAAAACAACATTCTAGTTTTATTTCTTTTGTCTTATCACAAATTATTCGTTCTGAAGAATAGCCCCTATTTTAAATTTAACGTGTGAAACATATGTTTCAAGTAAACGAATCGCCAACGGTGTAAAGTGAATTAAGCAATTTTTTTTTATTCGTGGTGGTAGTAAATGCTGAAACAAAATTAAGTTATAATAAAAGTGTATAATATCACACTATTTATGGTTTAGCAAACCCTAACTGGTTAAGTATTTGATGAATATTGAAACACCTAATAAGAGTTTTTTCAGGACAACATAAAATAGGTAAGCTTTATTTATAGGTATGCTCTGTGTTCAGTACACTTAACAACATTGCAGGGCCAGCCATAAAGCAAAAACATAAAAATTACGGTATCCGATTACTAAAGTTAGGTCACTATGGTGACAGACATCTATAATCGCGCGAGAGTCTAATTAATTAGATGCATCTATCTAAAAGGTGGATTAAAACTTTGTACCGTTATATTAAAAATAAATGTACAACGTTAAATTAGCACAAATTAAAATCATTTATACTGGCAAACAGCTGTTTCAAAGCCCTTAAGCTCCATCTTCAGTGCCAATTCAAAAGGTAAAACGAATTAAAAACTCCTAAGCCATGTCAGCTTGCCTTCCATCTCTCGCCCCGCGCCCAGATGAAATGGGCGCGGGGCATTTCATCTGGGCATTCATCATCCCATTTCATCTAGGCATTCATCATCCCATTTCATCTGGGCCTGGGCGAGAGATGGCAGGCAAGCTGACATGGCTTAAGAGTTTTTAATTCGTTTTACCTTTTGAATTGGCACTGACGATGGAGCTTAAGGGCTTTGAAACAGCTGTTTGCCAGTATAAATGATTTTAATTTGTGCTAATTAAACGTTGTACATTTATTTTTAATAGATGCATCTAATTGAACTTTTTTACCGCTTGTAACATGCCAAGACATTCTTACCTATTTCAGGCAAGCAGGATAACAAGTTATTTTAAATGTTTCAATCTTTATCCATTACTTACGTAAACTTCTACAACAGCTCTACGTGGTAGTTGAAGCACTCCATCCATGATATACACTTGTGAATTTTTTTTACTCAATACTGTGACACATTCATTATTGGTGTTTGATGGTGAATGTTTCTATATCCATTATCCAAAACCCTCTGAATACTTGGCGCGTGCGCTGGCAACAACATGGCGGCTATTCTAGACGAATATGCTTCAGCGATTGTGCTGTCCCTTTAATTAGAATACTAGTATTTTATAAGGTAGTTTTATTTTTCACTTGCTTAATATCAGAAACTGATGTCGAAGAACATATTAAGTAAATAGTGGTATTTTATTCAAGAATCTGGTAGGCCAAATATTCAGAGCGCTGTATTCTAATACTACATCTGTTGCCAGCAAAGTCTTTTATGCATCGTTCATGCTTACATTTTCTCAGTCTTTCTTTATTTCACCCCTTTAGTTTCTTTCTCGATAAAATCAGTTATTGGAATATTTTGAGCTAAATTCATGCCCGCTATCTTTTTCTATATGTTGTATGTTTCTATGTAGTTTCCTAAAATCATCAAAATGCAATGTTGTCACATATTTATGCATTTTTGATTTGTAATTTTATTATTAAAAGCACAAACAAGTGTGTTTTGTTTTGTTGTTTGCTTTTTCTGATTTTTTAGAGTATTTGCATCAAATGAAGAATGACATACACGCTTATTTAAGATTAGTTATTCGTTTATTTTACATATTTCTTTATATACAAATTTTGAAAAATCTTTTTACTTTTCAGGGTGGTCACAGATCATTTTTTCTTTAATTGTAATACTTCAATTACATAGCATTTTCAAGCATTCACATTTTAATCATTCTTAAAATCCATGAGCAAAGCAATATCCAAATGTTATTATTCTTAAATATTAAATTATTCTATTTTTAAATTTCGTGTCGACTTTATCATTTAAAAATACATGGATAGGTAAAACCGTTTTCAAAGAATAAATAGATTAGATATTATTTCTAAAAAAAAAAAAAAAAAAATTTCATGTATTCAAGTTAAAAATAGTCCGTTTCTGAAATGAATAAACTTTCCTAATATTTTCAAAACTATTTTGCCAGATATAAGCTCAAGCTTTAACATGTTTATACGTTTGTAAATATCAAAAACTTTTCATTTTTAAAAGTGTAATAAAACATACATTTTTCTAATCTAACATATGAAAATGTTCTGCTTATATTTCTGTTATTAACATATTTTTCGCTTAAATAATTATCTCAATAAATCCTTTCTAATTTTCAAATAAATCCTGTTTTCAGAGTGCGGAATGTTGTAATGATAAAAAGTTTAATACAAACAGATTCTGAAATAAAGAGCATATAGCGCAGACTAAAAGTAAAACTTGACAAAACAATTCTTTATTTTGAATATTATTACAAAATAAACTAATTTGGAAAATAATTATAGATCTATTATTTTAGGAAAGCATTTTTTAAAAGTTCATTGTTTATAAGCATGATTAGTTCATATTGAATTAAAGTCGAATTATTTATTATCAGAAGTTTTAGCGGTTTGTTTCAAAAACTTAACTAAAATATTTATATTTTATAATTAGTTTTTATGAGTTTTTACCTAATGTTTCTGAAAATACGTAGAAAATCAAAATAGTATAAATATGTTTTATTTGAAAAGTTCAGCTTTATGAATTATTCAATAATAGTTAAAATTTGGATTTGAAAAAAAAATATATATAATTAAAAGAATATATATATATATATATAATTAAAAGAAAAAAAAATATTACTTCAGATTCATTCGATTAAAATCCGAAGTACGGAGAAAAAAATATAAATCTCGGACATGTTCAACATTCACCATTAGTGCATGGTGAATGTCGACATTTACCGGTGTAAGTCAGAAATAAGGGTATTTAGCAAATATTTCGGACATACACCAAGCGACTATGTGTTTGTTGACATTCACCGGTGAAAGTCGACATTCTCCAGATTTCAGTGTTTCACCGTAAATACCAAATATAAAATATATTATAAAATACCAAAATCACATACTTTACATACAATCATATATATATATATATATATATCTTCCGTAGTCGTACTTACGTATTATCCCTGCCAGGAGAAATATCGCCAAAAATGGTCGTCAATTGCCAATCTTGTTTATCATTGTCAGTCATGTTCAAAACAGTAATTTAACATTATTAAAAGCATAACATTGTTAAAAAGGATAAATACTGTAAAATAAATAAATAAATAAATAAATAAATAATAAATGAACAATAATAAATAAATAACAAAAACTATAAACTCTAATAAAACATTAAACTATAAATTATAATAAAAATAAACTATAAACTATAATAAATAAATAAACTATATAGTTATCAAAACGTAAGGTTAGTGTAATTAGTATAATTGACGACATGCCTGGTGCAAATGTACCTGACATTGCGCAGATAATACGTAAGTACCTTTGTTTTTATAAACGATATTTCAGAAATAGTGAATTTTAAACAGAACTTACCTTAGTGCATAATGAAACAGAATAAAACGTGTAATATAGCGAGTACTGAGATTGTGTAAGCTTTGCAAAGATTTTAAATAAATCAGTCAAAATGATCTTATTACCGCATATGTCTCATCATATTTTGTAATGTTTCAACAGACATACTTAAAATTGGAATATTTTATTAAACTGCCTATATATGTATGTATTTTTTACTATTCGTCAATCGTTAATCATGACTAAAGAATTGCATGTATAGTATCTCAAATAATTGTATCACAGAATGAAACGCTTTTTCTAAGATACTCTGTAAATAACAAACAGAATACCATATAAAACAATTCTGCTATAGTAACTATGTCATTTATTAACGTATGTGTCTCTCTCACGTGTACCTTACACATCGAAAAAGAACTTACGAGAATTGTACGTTAAAGTATATTCCAGAGGCACTGTTGATTTTATAGCTCACCTAATTAACTTTATTTTCTTTAGCAGGAAAGAAGTTTTTTCAAATGTTTACTTATTGCGATGTATTCAATGTAATTGTTCTCAACTTTTTTGAGACCGACGCACCCCTACATGGTGTGATTCTTTTCTATCGTATACTAAAATTGTCGACAATTTATGATACATATATTTCATTAACGAAATTATTGAAATTATGCTGCCAGATACGTTTTTAACCCTTTTTATCCTGACGGTACTTATAAGTACCACTTTAACCCCTTCGCGACGAGCGTCTTTTACAGAATTTTTAATCTGTTACCACCGGTTTTTCAAATGAGAAATTTTTACCTAATTGAATCGCAAAAATGCTATGATTAGAAAAGGAAAACTTTACAACAAAAAAAATAACTGGTGGGAATAATCGAGGATTCTGAGCATCTTATAAAGTAGCTGGAAAATTAATTCAGGATATAAAGGGTTAATGGATTAAAAATATCTTTAAAAAATAATTACTGAAATTAAATTCTCTAACTATTGCTATGTTTCACGGATATACTAAATCTTAAATGCAATGATCTGAAATACTTGTTTTATAAATATCTTGCCGAAATGAACCTACAAAACTTCATTAAAGGTTGGTAGAAGACTAAAAAGGAAATTTAGACTAAAACAATCCCTGCATATGAATTTTTGAAAACTCCCAGGATATTTAAAAATATCCTTTAGAAAAAAACACAGTTTATTCCCTGGATTATACACGATTTATTCCACCCTTTACCACATTAGTGAGATAATCCTAAATATTAAAAACAATTAATGTGATACTTGATCTTGTATCTGACGGTTAACTTTTTGTCTCGTTTGATTAATATGAGCAGTATTAACAAATAGCCACATTTATTTATTCGTATCTTTTATATTTTTTTCGTCACAAGGTTTAAAACTACAATGAAATCTTTCTAAACTGAACAGTTGTTGAAATTTAGATTTAAAGAATTTATCAAAGCTTTTGGTTTCAAGATGAAATACTTACATTGTATTTGGTATTTAAAGGTTATTTTCAAAATTCATTGTTGTTTTTATTTTCTCATTATTTAGAATGATTTCACCCAATTCAAAGCAATGCGACTATTAATTACACAACCTCATACAATACAATTGTATTGCAGTGGGCGGATCCTGCTATCCCTCATGTTGTTTCTCACCAGTTTTTCAGTACAGTTTTCTTCACCTTATTTTATAGTAAACACTTTCTAAAAAATTTCCTTGTAAAAGTTACTAGAGATTACTGGTAGGAAAATGCATGCACAGTCTTAATTGGAGAAATTGTCCCTGTGTATTGATTATTGATTTTAAAATACACAAAGATAACTCATTATTCATAATCAACTACCATTCGGTGAAAAAATTGGTAAGTACAAATTAGGGATGAGATTTCTCCGCTTTTTTTCATACCAGTATAATCTTACAGGAAATGTTTTTCTTTTATTTAATCGGAACATTCTGCGATTTAACAGAACAACGTTTTCTATAAGATTATCCTGGTATGCAAAAAAGCGGAGAAATCTCATACCTGGTACAAATGTTTTGACCTGCTTATATTTTATTTGTATATTTTGAGTTTAACCAAAATCAGAACTTGTTCAAATCAGAATTTGTTCCTAATTTATTATTTTCCTGTCTACGTTTCGCAATCAGTAATAAAAAAGTTATATTGTATGAAGCTGTGTAAATAATGGTCTCTTGCTTTGAACTAGGTAAAAACACTGCAGATACTATATGTCTTTTGACAAAGTTGTGATGTTTATTTTGAAATGATTAAAAGTAAGATAATATTCTCGGGATACGGTTCTGTCTGTATCTTGCAATCTGAAGAATAACCATAGTTTTGGTACTGATTTTTTTGTGCCATAAAAAAAACATCAGGATTTTTTGGCAAAAAGCGAGTCAATAATCAAAATATTAAATACTACAGGCTGTCTTGTCTGAAGATTTTAATACATCCATTTTCTAAACCACATTATAAAGAGAAAATTTTGAATAAATTTGGAAGAAGTAGTAAATACCAGTACAAAAGAGGTATCAAACCAGCTATAACGAATAAAAACAAGTACTGTTCGCAGTGTCTATACTCTCTATAAAGACTTTAAGTATTAGAAAATGTTTGGTGTCATAAAATGTGTTTTTAATAGGTAAAATTAAAAAAAGATGTTTTTTTTTTAGTTTTGTTAAAGATTATTATATAGGGTTCTCATTTTTGTCAGCACAGTACCAAGCCGATTATTTCTATTTTGTTATATTTCTTAGCTATCTCCAATGAACCACATCCACTTTAGTATTTTTATAAATTTTCGTTCCTTTAATAAAAAGTATGTCCAGAAATTCTGTTTATTGCTCAAAATTACGAAAGTATTTTTTTCTCTGGATCGTCCTTAAGGAACTTAAATCACCTTCTTAGGAGAGATACTGTTCGCTTTGGTAACTGTTTTAATGGCTTATTGAGAAATTCGGAAACTGTATTTTTAGAAAATCTCACTATTTCGCATAATAAATTCTAAACGTTTCTGTTTTCGTTTTATTTTTTTGACGGAAAGGTATTTCTTTTTTCTATAATAATAAATTATAATGCAGTATTTTACTATGGACATTCTTTTTTACAAAGTATGGATTTTTAATATTTATTAGGTAGCTTTCAATACAAAAAGCTACCTATTGCAGCCATTCGGAGGAAAGCAATTCCAAACAATTTTGGTATATTTTCACCGATCATGACCTCTAGATCTCCAAACCAACCTCCTTTCAAATGTTGATGTATATACAGGGTGTCCGAAAAGTCTGGAAACGGTCAAATAACTCGAGAAATATACATCGGATTGAAAAACGGCAAAATACATGTTCAATATTTTTGAAAAATATATTTAGGGATGTGAAAATTGCCCCCCCCCAACTTTGCCGCCCCGGGGGGAAGGGGGTGGCAATTTTAAAATCTTAAATGATGACCCCCATTTTTTATTGCAGATTCGGTTTCTACGGGAAAAAATACGTAACTTTTGTATTGAACATTTTCTTCGAAACATTGTAGATGGCGCTGTAATCGAGTGCAACGCTGTGAGAATCGTTACCATTGCAATGTCTGGAAACGCTCGAGTAACTCGAATAATATATATAATATTGAAAAACGGAAAAATGCATGTTCAATAGGTTTGAAAAATCTATTTAGAGATATCAAAGTTGCCATTTTTCTAAAATATTAAACACATATTTTCCGTTTTTCAATCTGATGTATATTTCTCGAGTTATTCGAGCGTTTCCAGACATTGCAATGGTATCGATTCTCACAGTATCGCACTCGATTACAGTGCCATCTACGATGTTTCGAAGAAAATGTTAAATACAAAAGTTACGTATTTTTCCCCGTAGAATCCGAATCTGCAATAAAAAATGGGGGTCATCATTTAGAATTTCAGAGTTCCCCCCCCCCACTGGGGGGGGGAGTAACTTTCATATCCCTAATTAGATAAAAATTTTCAAAAATATTGAACATGCATTTTGCCGTTCTTCAATCCGATGTATATTTCTCCAGTTATTTGACCGTATCCAGACTTTTCGGACATCCTATATATGACATATGTCATGCTGTAACTCTCTTATTTATGAACCGAATTAGATGTAACTAAGTATGTGTATAGGACATACCAAGGTCTCGACCCAGTTCGTTGGGCAGCTTCATCCGCCATCTTGTTTCAAAATGGCCAGTTATTATTTTTTTTTTTTTAAATTCAAACACATGCACAAAAAAATTATATATTGGAAAAATTGTTTCTGTTTAGTGTTAGAACGTGATAGAATGATTCTGGAACATTTTTTGTTTTTGCTACATCTTAAAAAATGGCTGAGATATGACAGTTTGGAATTCTAGTGTGGCTGAGATTTTGAAACAATCTGATATTTGTTATGCTGTAACTCTCGTATTTATGAACCGATATTAATGTGACTGATAATGTGTACAGAACATACGATGGTCTCAACCGAGTTCGTAGGCCAGCTTCATGCTCCATCTTGTTTCAAAATGGCAGCAAGTTAATTTTTTTAATTTTTTTAAAAGATTCAAAAAGATGTATTAAAAATTATAAACTGACAAAGGTGTTTTCGTTAAGTGTTAAATCGTGAAACAAGGCTTCCGGAATTTTTTTTTTTGTTTTGGCTTTATCTTAAAAAATGGCAGAGATATGGCTGTTTGAAATTCTATGTTGGCTGACATTTGAAATAATCTGATTTCCGTTATGCTGTAACTCTCCTGGTGAAATGCGCATTCAAATTCAGTATTAACGAAAACCGGGAATGAATATTCTATAATGGGGTTCCAAACAATTTAACTTCGGATGTTTGAGTAAAATAAATTCAATAAAAAAAATGGACTATGAAAGCTACCTTTTCCCGGTACAGGCCGGAAGTACTTTTTTTTAAATTCTGCTTCAGTTCATAACAGTCCATTCAGTTCATAAAAATTAAGCAAATCTCATTTCAGTCTCTCTGCATGTCCATCGAAAACAATGATATTATTGTTATCAAAGAAAGAATAAAATTTCTTAGCATGTGAATGTAAAATATCAATAATATTGTTAGCAAAGTGATAATAACAAAGTTATTTGTATATAATTGCAAAATAATTATTATTATACACTTAATATTATACACTTATACATGTATACACTTATTATTATACACTCTATTTTTTAATTTCCAACTCAAGATTAATTTTTTTTATCTCTTTTCTTTTTCCTTTTTACCTTCTGTCGAGAGATTGATGTCTCTTATATTTCCACCACTAGATTTTAAAGGAAATCTGCTGATGAGGCAAATTTGTATGTTCTCTTTTTACAATCTGTTTGTAATTTTTCTTGAGATCATTCCCATAATGTAATATTTCCAAACGTTCGGGATTACGTTATGTCCTAGAAAGCGGAAGAAAAACATAACTTTTAGAACAAAATAAATAAATAAATAAAAATTGTAAGTTGTGTTGTGTAAAAAAGGTGTAAAAAATTTGGAAGTTGTAAGTGTAAAATAGTAAATTGTAAGTATTGTTGTTGCTGTTGAAGTTTCTCTGTCCAACTGCAGTGGCTCTCGAAGGCATTGGGTTAATAATGCAGTTTCTATTTGATTATGCATCAGAAGAGCGATAATCAGATGTTAAATATTTTCCGTATCAAAACTATTTCCAAGATTTTTAGTATTTTTGGAAGATTGGAATCTCCAACTTGCTACATCTCTCATAGATACCAGACTTACGGTGATAGGACTCTTCGTGCCACTTATTTTACCTGCCGGTTTATGGCATCGGAAGAATGCCAACAACAGCATAGCATACCCAAAAGTGACCCTCCAAAGTACGGATTTTGCTCAATGTAGTTTAACTGTACTCTAAAAACGACATTTTCAAAACTGAGCAAAAAATACTCAAATCTGAGTATGTCGCATAGTCTAAATGGCTCTGAATCAAAATTACTCAAGTTTGAAACATATATATACTCATTTCTGAAAACATGCACACACTCAAGAATAAAACATCATGTGCACATATTTGAGTATGTCCATGTTTCAAAAAAGTATGAACCGACTTTAATGTGCTCATTTTTCAGTATTTCCGTGTTTCAAAAATGAATTTGAACTTATTCTAATAATTTTTAGTGTGCCCATGTTTTAAAAGTTGGTATGAACTGACCTCTATGTGCTCAGTTTTGAGTATGTCCATGTTTCAATAATATGCGTATTTCTGGTATTTCGGATTTGAAAGCATTGAAACAAAAGTTTCATAACAAAATGAAAACATCGATTTAATCAGATTTGAAAGTGTCATTGTTCTCAGTGTTCGTGTTTTGATGGTAACAGCTGCACTACAGGATAATCTGTTGTTGTCATCATAATAATTTAATTACAAAAACAGTATAGTAAGTCTTAAACTAAATTGAATTATACATTCAAAATTTTAGTTCATTGCGTGTCGATTAATTCGTACTTAAAATACATTAATGCATATTTAAATTGAGCAAATTAGACAATCGGACTGTAATTACGGATTGTGTATGAATGCGATCCTTTAAATTTAACCCCCTTTGGTATAAAATCGCATGATTGCTTATATAAATACATTTTTGTATTTATGATTTAAAAAACACAATTCATGATTGAGTAATTCAATATTCCCGTTGTTTTGCAAGTAAATGTATTGCAGAGAAAAACTTATTTTCTGAACATAATTTCCAAATACCGAAATTTTCTGAACATAATTTCCAAATACCAAAAAGATATTTTGTGAAACAATGCTGTTAAATTAATTTTCTCATTAATCAATGTACAAGTTTTTCCTACGTACATCTAATCCAACAAAAGAGAACTTGCTGGAATTGTAAATTGAATTCTCTTACAATGGCTTTATTTACTTTATTCTTATCTAATTGACTTTGCTTTATTTAATGAACTGAGCATTTCAAATGACTTTATAATATAAATCATTTAATGGTATTACTGTTCAAGAAAAAAGTTAAACTATTTCTTTACCTAAATCGTAAGGCGTTCATTTTAATAGCATAGTATGTGTTTTACCTTACATATACTATAGATATTTAAAATAAATGAAGGAGATATTTATAATGTTGAATACCAAATGTCTGATATGAGGATTTTATGTTTTTAAATTAATTATAGCATGCCAATGTAAAATATTATTAGGAACAAAATATTTAATTTACAGAAATTAATTGTGTGATATTTTTTTCCTTATATAAAATTTCATGTAAAGTTTCTGGTAGTACATATATTCGAAAGACGAAATTCTAGATGACTCTCACGCTTTTGTCCGGAATCATAGTAAATATAATATACGAAAGAACCAAATAGTGGGGAGCATAGATCAAATACTTTGTGTGAATTTTAATTCATAAACCAAAACCAATAACAACGTTGTAAAGTATTAACGACATTTCGCTTTGTAAATATTAATGTACGTTAAAACTACCATGAATATCATATGTACCTCATATACTCAGCCTACTTGGGATATACATCATTAATCTCTGAGGTCGTTAAACATATATAATTAGTTATAAGTTTAATTCATTAGTTTGATTTTATTTCTGAGAAATAAAAAAAAAATACATTCGTGTTCTTAATAATGATATCGGCATTGCATGTTTTGTTTTTGTTTTTGTTTTAATCATTTCTATCAAATAAAGAATGAAAAGTTAGTATACATGTTTAATGTTTCTCAATATGGTAATAAATCACACAGTTGTGCTTAGAACATTTCAGGGAAATTCCTTTAAATTGTTTTAGATAATAAAATTTGATTATCTCAAACATACTCGAGATTAAAATATATTAAAGGTTATTGAAGAATATGTTTGATTTTTTGAAAAGCTTTTCAGACATGTAAAGCATTATCAATCTTTACACATATTTACATTCTTACAAACGTGTTTATAAAGAAGTTTTTCAGTTTCTGAGTTGTACATTGATATTATCAATATTTTCTTAATGATGGTACAATTTTAATTTGCTTTAAAAAAAAATATCCTCCAGTTAATGTAAAACGAATCTGTATACATCAATCTGCTAAATTGCATAGAAGTGTGGTGTCTGATCGCAGCGCTGATCTTCTTAAAGACAAATAGATAACCTCTTAATATAATGATAATTTCTTTAATAGAACATCTAGATAGTTTTTTTAATGATTCTGATTAACTCCAATTTTTGTTCTTAAATAAGGAGGCTTTACATATGTTGAAAAGTAATTCACAATTTTAATATATTCATTTTCAGATTTATGAGTTTGAATATGAAATTTCGGCATTTTCAAATTTACGATATTAATAATGAGGCATATCTTATGATCCAATAGGCATATTCAAATTATCTGTAAAATATCATCTGTTAAGTTTCAAATTTATGATTTTGAATCTGAAATTTATAAGTGTATTTAAAAAGATTTTCTTATGTTCAAAATAAATTACATCTACGATATTCACAGAATGTTATGTTTTAATATTCAGATTTATAATTTTGAATATCAAATTAATTGAATTTTCCAGTTAAAGAGTTATAATAACGGGCTTTACTTACGTTCTAATGAGAAAAACATATGTCCACAATACCCACATATGTCCACTTTCTTTGAAAACAACCAGTTCAGCCGTCATAATTTCTATGGATTGCTTGTTAATCGTATCGGACTCTATTACATTTGAAGCTGTTATAAAAATCTAAATTATATTATTTTTATATTAAAATTATTACTAAAGAAATTAAATGTTTCAGAGCACATTTAATGCTTCTTAAAACGTCTGTTGAGTATGTAAACAAATAAACAAATTAAAAAAAACACTAATATTACCTTTCCTTGATACAAGTGAAACAATTAATCTTTTCTATAATAAGACTTTGTATCTAATGTTTAGAAAATGGAGATAAATTATTTTTCCTGTCAAGAGCAGATATTTTCTCCTAATGATTTGAAAGAAAATATACCCAATCTTGTGAACAAAACAGAATTTTCTAAAAGTAGGATACGTAACGATAAACGATGATTTTTCGCATCGACCTGTTCATGAACTAATTTATATTTTTCCACAATGCAACATAACATTTTCTGCGCAAATACAAAATTGAGATAAAGAAAATGAACGGAACACAGAATAAGTATATATATATATATATATATATATATAACACCAAAAATAAGATAAATCTACTCTTACCAGTGGACAACACTGCTTCTCTAATGCAAAATAGTTGATTCAACAAGGTAGATCTCCAAGAGCCACAATGGGAAAAAACTCGATCCAAAGTTCCACTGACCCAGCGCGTGCCAGTGCTTAAATACTGCTATATCGATTGACTATATGCAGAAATTTACATAAATATCGAAACGAAGATAAAATTGACAAGTTCCGAGGTTTTCACACTCATTCATCAAAAGTTATAGAAAGATAGCCTTAATCCCTTTTACGCACACTGACTGTTAATTGACAAAAACTACGTTCACGATCGAAACTTTTCCTGCCTTATAAGTCAGAGTAATCGACACATCATAAATGTACTGCTGCTTTGTAGTTCTTTCTTAATTGCATTCTACTAAGACTGTAAAATTATAAAGATCTGTTTCTGGCAACGAAAACGTAGGTAATAATCATAATATTAAAAAGTATTTGTTGGCTTTTTACTACATAGTGATTGCAGGAATAAATAAAAATAAATAAAATGCAAAAGAAAAAGAAAGAAAGAAAGAAAAATACCATGTGCACATATATAATGTTCACGTACTCAGTGCTATCTGTTGTCGTAACTATATATATATATACCAGAAAAATATGGAATTTGAATGCGTCTAAGTGAAAGGATGCGAAAGACATTTAGCAGGAAAAGATTTAATTAAAAAAATTGAAACCAGAGAGCGTTTTTTATGTAATTTTGGCATATATTCAAATTTTAACAATCACGTGATGTGCCTGCTCGCGAATAATTAAAATATTAAATAAAAAGACGGAATGAATTAATGGTTAGTCTCGTGCCTTTTCCATATAAATACCGTACAGTTTACAAGAACGTGTTTTACTGGCAGAACTCTTTTAGCGAAATGGCGATTCCGCAGCAGCAGCCTTGTGGAGGTTTCGAGCTTTGAAAAAAAAATCGCAGAGGTTCAATGACTGTTAACATATTACGAAAAATGATCGGGAAATTTCAGGAAACGGGATCGTTGAGTGATCGTCCTGGAAGAGGACGAAAGCCTATTTATACAGATATACATGGAGAAGTTGTTCTCATGGGGAAAGAGAACAGGACTCCAAACATTAATTTTGTACACCAGCGCATCGTGTGGTGAATAAAATGAGCATTTATGCTGAAATTTAATTAGAAAACATCACCTGGTGATAAATTTTGAAAATATTTTTTCTGTCAAATGTATTTCGCATTCCAAATTTCATATTTAAATGCTGAAGACTGTATTTAATTTGTCTGCAGACCATAGTTTGATCGCTAAAATTCATTAAGATACAACTAAATGTAAATATATTGCTTGAAGGTGCGTAAAAACATACATAAAAACATTTAAAAGCACATTAAAGTCCTTTTAAAAATTCCAAAACGTTTTCAACCGAAACTCGGTCATCATCAGTGGAAAAACTAAATTGTTGAGTTGAGTTGTTATCTCTTTGCGTTTTCGTGCTTGCCCGGAATAAACTAATTTACTTCAAGGGTTTGGAAATAAGGTGGGATGGGAAAGGTAATCAATGATGCATTAATTCATTCCAGACTGCGTGGATATAATATGATAATACATCGTTACAGACTAATTCTTTTTTTAGACATTATTTCTATAGAGACTCTCTTATGATTGCTTCCAGGTGATTATTTGTCCTTTTTTAAAAGGACTTTAATGTGCTTTTAAATGTTTTTATGTATGTTTTTACGCACCTTCAAGCAATATATTTACATTTAGTTGTATCTTAATGAATTTTAGCTATTAAACAAGGTGAATTTGCACTGAAATTTTAACTTTTATTCATAGTTTGATCTACAAACAGCTATGAGTAGGTGAAGTTCAATTATGTATACCTGGTATAATAAAAGGTTTCACATATAGAATATAGTCATAACGGATCTGTAACATACGAGTACATCTATGGTGAAACTTGTATAAAACCGGAATTAGTGCTTTTCTTAACAGACGTCTAGAGGTCCTTCATTCAGTACGATTCATCAGTGTTAAATAAGATGTACGACTAAAAGCATTCTAAAATTAAAAATGTTTTTTTTTCATCATTTCCATTGCCGAAAAAAATAATCATTTTCAGAAGATTAAGAAATATATTTTTTGCACATTCATAACAATATATTACTATAACACTTGGGATATGATTATCCATAACTAGAATAAAAGTATTTGTAGCATTGTGCACTAATAATGATCTATTGCTTATGAAACTATAATATATATACAGTTATACCCCCCCCCAAAAAAAAAAAATCTCTTTAATTTTAAAATTCAACAAGTCATTATATATGACAAATTTAAGATGAAATAAATGAAATGCTGATAAAGTAACTTGTAAATTATATATTCAGTAATTAAAAAAAAACAGTTAAAAATTTAGCCATAAATGATACAGTGTTTTCTCAAGCTGTAAGAATATTCAAACTTTATTCAAAAGTTCAGAATTGAATTTTTTTTTTTTTTTTTTTAGTTTAGATAACAAAACGGAATAAAAGTGTAAACTGAAAGAACATTTGCTCAGATGCCTTTGTCAGATTATATTATTAGATTCTGTTTGTTTGCTGGAATATCTGGAAACTGATATTCATCATCGCACCATTATTTGCCAAATGTTTAATATATCGTGTTGCAAATTTATGAATTACACTGTAAAAATTTCAGTAATTTTGTATCTAAACTAGCTGTTACCTTCACGTAACATTAAAAGAAGAATAAATGCTAAAATAAAAAAAGAATAACTTGTACCAAAATAAAAATGCATTTTATCTGTATAATGATTATCAAATTCACAATTTTTTTATGCCAAAGAAGTTGTTAAACGTCAGTACGTGTGCCGTTGGTTACTTCCCCTATGCTGTACTATTCATTTTTATTTTTTTTAATATTAAGGGGTCTCAGGAGCCTTACTTTTCCTCCGAAGATGCAAGTTTGCTTCATGTCACATTTTATTTTATTTCTGATTTCATATAACACACAATAAAATGAAATTTTTACCACTAATAGGTCAATATCTGCTTTATTTAACATAATTATTTCAATGTTGTACAATTCATATTCAATTATTTAAAAAAAGTTTAAATTTAAAAAAAAGTAAAAAAAAACTTTTTTGCCTGGTATCCACTGCGCGCAAGGTTGTAGAAAAAATATTGCTTAAAAAATAACAAACAAAACTGATAATAATGTAAAATGTATGTATCTTGAACTTATACTTCAATTTCGAGCAATTAAAAATTTAATTTATTTTAAAATTGGCATTTTTTCAAAAAAAAAAAGAATTTTTTAAACATTTTACAGTTAAAATTTAAATTTAAGAAAAATTAAATTTTCAATTTCTTGAAATTGAAGTATAAATTCAAGATACATCAGTTTTACATCATTATCATTTTTGTTTGTTATTTTTGAAGCAATATATTTTCTACTACCTTGCGTGCAGTAGATAGCAGGCGAAAAAACTGTTATTACCTTTTCTAAAACTTTTAACTTTTTTAAATACTTAAATATGAATTGTACATCATTGAAATAATTATATTATATCAAGCTGATATTGACCTATTAGTGGTAAAAATTTCATTTTATTGTGTGTTATATGAAATCAAAAATAAAATAAAATGTGACATGATGCAAACTTGCATTTTCGGAGGAAAAGTAAGACTTCTGAGACCCCTTAATTGAAATTATCTCTTAAATAAAGAGAACAATACTTTTACATTTTCTGCGAAATACATAAAGTAGTATATCTTTTATTACTATAATTTAGTTCATTTAGAAGTATACGCGTAAGTTAAAATAAATATTACAATTGAAACATTAAAAATAATGCTTCTTTTTTGTTAGATCAAAACATCATTTTAGGTTATTTTAGTAATGAATCACTAGTATGATATGAGAATCATATATTAATTTTAACCTCCCCTATCCTTTATTTAAATTATATTTTTCCCTTCCTTTTTCAAAATTTAATTGAGTTATCTTTAACTACAAACAATAATTCCGCTGTAATTTATACCCTTTCCCTTTTCATTTTCACTTGTTCTCGATCACTAATATCTCACGCCTTTTCGATTAAAATAAAAAGAAAAGAATTAAATCAGCACAGATGCCTTTTCGTAATTTGCTTTCCGAAACCAAGCTTATAATACAATATGTTCATATTGCATTTTTGTGGCCACAGTGTCAGTTAAAATCGTGTCTATCTTTTCATTCTGCTCAGATACATGTCCATATTTGGTCTTAATAATAACTCAATCACTCACACCCATGTCTAAAAATATATTCTGATTGTTAAATGCACAAGTTGTTTTGTCTCTCAAAATTCTGTTCGTATGAGAAAATATTTGTCGGTTATAATCTTCATGGCGATATTAAATTTTGAAGTGAAGTGCATTTTTATGCCAATAATCTAGCAACCCGGCTCGGTAAATACCATTAGTTATGCCGCATTCCGTCTGAAAGTATTCACGCCTAGACACTCTGTAGCAACCCTATTTTGGCGAGATTCTTGTCAGTGCAATTCCAAGTTGTATCGTGGAAACAACACTCACTTCGCCTCCTGTCTTCGGCTTATAATGACCGTTTAAGAACGGTTCTCATGTTTCACCCCTCTTCTGCCTTCGAACATCTTATGTCTACTGAATAAAAATTCTGAAGTTATACTGGAGTTTTTCTTTCCCATTGGAAATGAACCTGGATGATTTCTTTGCTCGATCACAGCCGTTGAGAATGTGAACTATCTCGAACAAATAACTACTTTATACAATTTATGGTGCGTAACCAGCTCTTTTCTCCAGTTTAAATTTAAAAAAAAAAAAAGAAGTAAGCATTGGCAGAAGAGGGAACGCTTTTGATTCACTTTTCATCGCTAATTTTCCTTCAGCGCCTCTCCTACAAGTGTAAACGCCTTTGCCTGCACCTTCCTGTGTTTATATAGACCTGCATATCACCATCTTCTGAAAAACTCTCATATATATGCCTGTGGATTAATACCCGCCTGCTAAGTTCCAGTCCCATTCTGCTCCGTATATGTGTCTGTGTCCCAGTGCTGCAAACTGTTTTCCCGGTTTCCAGGTTTTGCTAAAGTGTTGCATAGTACGAGAAACCTTGCTACTAAATATTGTTTTTCGCCTTTGTGGATTAAATAGAAGTTCATCATTTTTGGAACCTGCATTTATCTGTGCGAATGTCTGGACCGATGCCAAGCTCTATGCCTTCTGCGGTGTCTGAATTTAGCTACGTAACAAATATACTGTCAGTGATTGCATTCAGTCCTAATAGTACATCGGATATCGACAGTTGACTTCTTTGCTCGAATGGTATCTTCGAATAGTGCCTGCTAAGCAATGATCCCCCGTGGTTTCTGCCCAGTGTATTCTAAAAACTCGCTATTGCATATCCTGTAACAACTCCTGCAGAAATTTAATAACTCATCTATTCTTCTAATTCCTTCAACTTGTGCGCCTCCCTGTAGATGTATCCTACGCCCAAAATCTCGCAGAATTCATCGAACGTCGACACATTCAAATTCAGCAGTAACAATCAAATGAATATTTATGTGCTTTTTATCGTTTCTTCCTCCAATTAACAATCAGCTATTCCGTTTTCTAGCATTCCAGAACTTTTTCTCTCCATCAAAACTAAAATAACTTAACGAAAAGAAAAAATGTGGTCAGACGTTCTCGTATGAACAGCTGGTCAGTGTAAAGGGATTGTGTACTTTGATTCTTCAAGCTGATATTCAATTTGCAGCTGATCAGCTCATCTTGAAAGAGTAATACACGATTGCACTTTTAACTTTTTCCGCGCTTTCAGGCAAATAAAATAAAAGTGAATTTTTCTTGTTTCAGATAGTGTGGGTAAAAAAAAAAAAAAAGAAAAAAAAAAAAAAAAGGTACAAAATTCTGTTTTGGATTATATTTTTTCTCATTAAGGTAAGTTTTTCGTTTATTTCTTTTGTAGTGAGAAAAACGTTTCAATTTGAACCATGCTAAATAAGTGTTTATAAATTATACAATGAATAATAATAATTGCTAACTTTATTTTAAACTGATATATCATATTGAATTAAACTGGCACTTTGTTTTTTTTTGTGTTTGTGTATCATTTTATTATTAATGCAAGTACCACCAGACAAGTCTTCCGTTTTGAATCATGGTTATTTTATATGTATTAATCACGCATTATAATAATTATTAAACATTTTGAATCGTATTTTCTGTTTTTAATGTTAATTTTTCTTGCTACTATT